>OW804095.1:79323489-80814739 GCA_942159475.1 Sthenelais limicola
CTCAGAATATATATATATAAAACATCAGAATACATAGTTTCTCCTGCTGTGATTGACCCCTTCAATCCATATTTCTGTAGGATTTATGTATGGAATTAAATTAGTATCATAGCTTTCACATTACTGTGAGTGACATTCAGAGGCAATTTCATCAGCTGGGTATAGGAGGGCTCTTCATCATCTTGCTGGTTGTCTCAGTAAGTTAGGAGCTACATTCTCTTGAATTGGCATATCCTTCAATCATGCACACCACAGCATTAAGTGATGCATATATATCTTTCTGAGCCACCCTCTAAATGATGGCTGCCATCCCATGACCTCAAGTGGAAGAAGTCCATATGTGTGCAGAAATAATCGAGGTACAAAATAGTTCACAATTACCTGTCCTTAGCCACTGATTAAAAAATGCACAGCAACTGAACTCTGAGAACCAAAGTGTGAAGGGATTGGAAAAACATTGGAAGAAAGAATCTAGAATAGCAGAACTTCAGACCATTTTTATCCATGTGGTAGTAGACTATGATATAAAATCAGGTATTTTGGGGCAGGAGAAAAGGCGTTGTTTATCTTCAATTTTCCTTGAGAAAGCTGGATAAGATTCTCCAATACATTCAAAGGCAACAATTCCGAACTATATCTCCTCCTGGCCCTGAACACCTAGTACAAAATTATTCACTCCAAATGCAGAAGTTTCATCTCTTCTTCCAGAAAGTTAAAATTAACCTGGAAGTCCTCCAGCTTCTGGCTATTGCAATGCTGATGATGCAAACAGCTCACTTGCTAATGATGAAAGTAAGAAAGGCATGACAGCTGTCTTACACTATAAACAAATTGACTCTTTTTGGTCCTCATTTGGTTTGTTTTTGGTCCTTATCAAGTCGCACTTAAAACCATCAAAAGCATTTGCATTACAGTTTGAACTGCAGAAATATATTCCTAATATTCTTGGTCACAAATGCCTTCAGGAACCTGAATTAGTTTTTTTTAAATAGGGTATATTTGGGAGGATTTCTTTAGGGTCATTTGTTCTTATTATCAGTAGATTAACTTGCTAAATATTGTTCAGAAGTTCAGATAGATAGACAACTTGCCTTTTTTCTTTATTTCAGGCATCACAATACCTGCAGAAATATCTTTCCTAATGTCATTCATCATGAATGCCTTCATAAATCCAATTTAGATTTTTCCCTTTATTTGACATTTTTTTGTTGTTTTCTTCTTCTCAGTATTAGTAGAATCACTTGCTAAATATTGTCCATATTGAATTTATTCATATTCCAATGGATTTCCCATGCCTTAAAAAATAGAAAAAGTGCATTCACACTTGATTACATGTTTATTCTAGCCCAAGTTATGAAGTATAGATTTTTTACTTCAGAGGGTACATTCGGAAGGATTTTTTTAGCATCTTTTGCTAATTTTTTCCCAGTATCAGTAGATTAACTTGCTAAATATTGTCTGTATCAACCTTTGTCATGTTCCAATGAATTCCCCATGCCTTAAAACCTAGAAAAAGTGTATTCACACTTGATTACATGTTGATTCTACCCCAAGTTATAGTGTTTCAAAGTTTTAGTGGCGGCCATTTTTGTTTTCAGCTCTCACGGGTTTTCCTACGGGAGTTGAGTTTAAATGTTTTGAAATATGTTAGTAGAGACCTTTACCAATACATTGGTGAAGAAATTTCTTGGTAAGGAATTTGTTCACAGATTGGCCTTTTTTCTCCTAAAATTCCCTGACTAATTGTATATGCCTCAAAGGCAGGTATCAGAAATAAAGTCTGTTGTAAAAACAAACAAAAATAAAAAAGGAAAATAGCATTATATTGCTGTTATTACTCCTTGTCCATTTAGATTTACATGAGTTCTGTTGTATTTAGTTAAGAAATAAATAATTTATATGATATTTCATGTATCTAATAATTTCTATTTCCTGTTCCTTCAACCACTATTGCTTCACTGCCAATTCTGTCCAAAGTTTTCCCTGTTAACTGATGTAAAATTAAATATCTTATGTTTTCTGCTTTTTTAAAGGATAACTCAGAATTTCGAGGAGTTTTCTACCTGCCTCTACCTATTTTTATTATTATCTCATTAAAAAGCATGAATTTATTGGACCAATGAAGAACACTATGCTATCCCAGTCCCCGAACACAACACATGTCAATTTTTTATGGAATTTAACTATTATTTCTACTTTCATACTACATATATCGATTTAACTTGATAAAACTCAGGCCTATATTTATATTTTTTTACCATTTTATAATAAATATTGTAGTTTCTGGGTTGTCCCTGAACACAACAGACACACAAATATTGCAAAAATACCTGTAAATACCTATTATATTGCCATTATCTATGTCTGTATTCATCTGATGCCCATAGGGTTATCTTATTTCGGATTAATTTTGATTTTATTATTCATATTTTCCTTTTAATTACCAATTTACTCATGCTGCTTAAAGACCCCTGTCCCCGAAAACAACACCCCTTTAAATTTTATAAGTTAAAAGCCAAGCAGTAACTAGGAATATAGCCAAAGATTTTAGTGCAGAATTACAGAGAGAAATATTTTACTTTTTCATTATTATTCAATTTTATCATTTTTTGGTCATAGCATTTCTGTACCCGAACATAACACCCCTGTCCCTGAACACAACACCCCACCCTGTCCCCGAACATAACACCTCCTTAAATTAAGGGAAAGAAAGTAGTCATTGAGAATATTGTAAAGAATTTCATTCTTTTGGGTTGGTTTACCAGCTAAAATGGCCGTCCCCCCCTACTCCCCCCCCCCCCCCTCCCCTCCGCCTGAGCACAGAATTGAATAGAATACTTTAGATTTTTCAATTTTATCATTTTTTTATCATAGCATATTTGTACCCGAACATAACACCCCTGTCCCCATACACAACACCCCACCCTGTCCCCGAGCATAACACCTCCTTAATTTAAGGGAAATTAAGCAGTCACTTTGAATATATTAACCTATTTTGGTCATGACAACACCCGAATGGCCTAAGAAGATAATTTAAGGTAGCCTACAATTAAACAATGTCTCCATAGGTTAGATACCCGCCAATCTCCCCCCTCACCCTCACCACCTTCATGCCTCCCCCCCCTCCCCCCTCCCCCCTCACCCCCTCCCCATACATAAAATATCAATGGGGGGAAACTACATTAAACTACATTATAAAGCCCTTCATTTCTCTCTCTCAGCTCTCGCTTAGCTAGGGGTATATAGCTACAGCTATGTTGACATAGTATCAGTTGCCCGATATCAGAATCTGATATCAGATCTGATATCAGATAGGCATGTCATTCTGATATCAGGCTGATATTAGGCTGATATCAGATTCCAATGAGGAAGAAATTTGTACATACTAAAAAAAATGCATGCAAAAAGGGGTTTCAAGCTCTTCTGTTCAAAGTTTGCTGAAATAGGAATTTTTAAAGATTTTAGATTTTTTTTAATATCAGATTCTGATATCAGACTGATATCAGGCTGATATCAATTTCTGATATAAAAAAAATTATCTGCAGATGCTATGATTATCCTCTTATGTACCTAATTCAAGCTCTCCTTAAATATATTTCCCAAAATTCTTGCTGAAATAGGAACTTTTAAAGATTTTAGAATTTTTACCATATCAGATCTGATATCAGGTGGATATCATTCTGATATCAATTTCTGATGAAAATCAAAGTATTTGCAGATGCTTTGATTGTCCTCTCATGTACCTAATTCAAGCTCTCCTTAAATATATTTCCGAAATTTTTTTGGTGAAATAGGAATTTTTAAAGATCTTAGAATTTTTTCCATATCAGATCTGATATCAGATGGATATCATTCTGATATCAATTTCTGATGAAAATGAAAGTATTTACAGATACTTTGATTGTCCTCTTATGTACCTAATTTAAGCTCTCCTTAAATATATTTCCCAAAATTCTTGCTGAAATAGGAATTTTTAAAGATTTTAGAATTTTTATCATATCAGATCTGATATCAGATGGATATCATTCTGATATCAATTTCTGATGAAAATGAAGTATTTGCGGATGCTTTGATTGTCCTCTTATGTACCTAATTCAAGCTCTCCTTAAATATATTTCCCAAAATTCTTTGAATTTTCGATCGGCCCTATATCAGATCTGATATTGAGCCGATATCACACTGATATCAGTTTCTGATATCAGTTTCTGATATTGAGCCGATATCGTACCAATACTATTTCTGATATCAGTTTCCGATATTGAGCCGGTATCATACCAATACTATTTCTGATATCAGTTTCCGATATTGAGCCGATATCATACCAATACTACTTCTGATATCAGTTTCTGATATTGAGCCGATATCATACCAATACTATTTCGGGTATCAGATCTGATATCGAGCCGATATCTGACCAATACTATTTCTGATATCAGTTTCTGTTATTGAGCTGATATCATACCAATATTATTTCTGATATCAGTTCTGATATTGAGCCGATATCAGACCGATATCATTTCTGATATCAGATCTGATATTGAGCCGATATCAGACCAATACTATTTCTGATATCAGTTTCTGATATTGAGCCGATATCATACCAATACTATTTCTGATATCAGTTTCTGATATTGAGCCGATATCATACCAATACTATTTATGATATCAGTTCTGATATTGAGCCGATATCATACCAATACTATTTCTGATATCAGTTTCTGATATTGAGCCGATATCATACCGATACTATTTCTGATTTTGATCCTTAAGTCAAAATAGTCAATCGTAAAGTAAGAAATAGTCGATCATAGTCAGAATAATCTATTGTAGAGTCAGAAAAGTCTATCATAAAGTTGAAATAGTCAATTGTTAAGTCAAAATAGTCAATCATTAAGTCAAAATAATCAATCGTAATTTCAAAATAGTCAATCATAGAGTCAGAATAGTCAATCATAAAGTCAAAATAGTCAATCATAAAGTCAGAAAAGTTCATTGTAAAGTTGAAATAGCCAATTGTTAAGTCAAAATAGTCAATTGTAAAGTCAGAAATGTTTATCATAAAGTTGAAATAGTCAATTGTTAAGTCGAAATAGTCAATCGTAAAGTTAGAAAAGTTAATCGTAAGTCAGAAAAGTCAATCACAAAGTCGAAATAGTCAATTGTAAAGTCCCAAAAGTTGATCGTAAAGTCAAAATATTCGATCGTAAAGTCTAAATAGTCAATCGTAGTAATAGTCAGAATAATCTATTGTCAAGTTGAAATAGTGAATTGCTAAGTTGAAATAGTCAATCGCAAAGTCAGAAAAGTCAATCGTTAAGTCAAAATAGTCAATCGTAAAGTCAAATTAGTCATAGTCAGAATAGTCTATCAGAGTCAGAATAGTCAATCGTAGTGTCAGAATAGGCTATTGTAAAGTCAGAAAAGTTCATCGAAAATTGACATAGTCAATTGTTGAGTCCAAAATAGTCAATTATAAAGTGAGAAACTTACCTAAATGATTTTACCCAACCCTAATCCTCTGTCCATCCCCTGCTTGCCTCCTGCGACACTCATTTTATTGCACCCTCATTTTATTGCACCTCGCCCATCAGGCACTCCTAGTAATAATGATTGGCTTTCTCCAAGATACCAACGAGAGTGGAAGAAGGCATCAACCCAACTCAAATCTCAATAGTCAACTCAAATTTCTCCAGGAAAGGGCTTAGAGTTGATTATTACAGCGCAGAGTTGATTATTCATTCAATAATCAACTCTACTCAACAATCAACCCAAACTTCACCATCATTTCAGTAGGCTACAATAATCCATTTTTATTCCATGATTTGGCCGTGAGCGTACAATATAATCGATATACTTGCCGCTCACAAGGTGGACAATATAAATTCCCTGTATTGTACAGTGACGTCACGACCATTCAAGACTTGGGGGACAACACAGTTTGATGAAATTAAAGCAAATAAAGTTGTTTTAAGTTAAGAATCATGGAATAAAAGCAAGAATAGCACAGTATCGCGTCTTCGGCGGCCTGTATTCTCCTCGTATGGCCGAAAAACAACTCGGCCTACGGCCTCGCAGTTTTCGGCCATACTCGGAGAATACAGCCCCCCTCATACGCGATACTATGCTGTTCTTGCTATAGTACTGTCTGACCAGTAAATTCATCCCGAATAATCCATCCAAACTATCAACTCAAAATGTTGGATATCTTTTTATACTCACAAATCTGCTTCATTTGACATCAAATACATGTTTTTCTCTGATTTTTTTTTCAGGGAATATCAAATAGGCTACTTAAATAATTATTTCTGACCATTTAAACGGGTATAAAAAAATTTCCCCAAAGCAGATTTTTGCGAATTTTGGATATGTTATTCTCCTCGAATTTCCGTTTCTTTTGACACCAAAAGCGTTTCTATACCATTTTTTTGCCGGGTAGGACCTATTTTTCACCTTCAGGGACTGGACTACTAGTGGACAGCCAAATGGTAAATATTCTACCACATGACACTGCCGCCACCTAGCGGGACCTACCTGAACCTGCCCAACCAACCGCTACTTTTGAAAGTAGGGGATCGGTTGTCGTTGGGAGTTTGTAGGATATTTCCAGTGGTGAGTACATTTCAGTTGACAAATTTCAGTATTTCTAGACCCATACATGTTTAGTGACCCATTATGACTAAACAATAAGTTATATATATATTTCGATATACTGAGAGAAATAAGATATCCAATCTCTTTCCCTATTATCGCCCATACGGCGGCCCAAAGCACGGCAATGGTTATGGTTCCTGTGGGTCATTGAAAATCAGGCATCAGGCGAGGGGCAATAAACTGGCCGGGAATAGAGGGTAAATAATAACTATTATTCATACACTCTGCGCCTTTCCAGTATTGTGTTCCCCATGTTGCAAGAAAGATTTTTGTATTTGAATCATATTCGTCACCGAGCCCACTCGAACCCTTCCCTGCTCCCTACATTACCGCGCACCATGACGAAATGAATTGGAACACATATAGGCATCTTTCTAATGTCTTTTTCTGGCATAATATACTGTTGTAGAGTCCCGGGGCCAAATGGGGGTTTCAAAATGTCATTTCTTCTAGGGTTCTCCAGAAAAAGATTTTATACAAAGCTATGTGACTTCATACTTCTAAAATGTGCGGGGCCTATAAGTCTGACGTATCTGGGCCCATACGTCCCGGGGCCTATACATCCAACGCGAACGGGCCTTGGGGCCTATAAGTCCAGAGCTGGGCCCATAGGCCCCGGGGCCTATACGTCTGGCGTTCCTATTACCTATGGTGTTTTCCTTTATTTTGTGCACTGAAAGTGTATTTATTCATATCAAATTGATCAGACCTTTAGTGTGTTTTGAAAGTTTTCTTGGGGGGACTAATGGCCCCATACCAATACCCCTCTGCATGAGCTTGGATAAAAATGATTGTAAAATCCCTTTAGTTCCACACCTAAATCTTGCTGTAATTAGCTTGCCCAGGAGGGCAAAGCAACTTATTAAGCTTTCATTTTGAACGCTCATTTAGGTTCTAGGGTTTTGTTTCTGAATTAGGGGAGTGGGGAGGGTAGGCCTATATCAAATTATTTTTTCTTATTTCTTATTACGGCCCTTGTAAGGTTGGGCGGTTTCAATTCTTTCATTAATATTCATTAAATGTGTTTGGCCATCTCTCGCCTATATTCATATGTATGCCTTACGCAATGAAATAATATTAATAATTATTGTGCGTCGCCACCTCGCTAGGTGGCAGAGCACCCGAGATGGGATGCACACACTCAGGCACTTTTACGGATCACGCCCAGCAGGCTGGTCGCACTTCTGGGGAGAGCTCACTATCTTCAGTTTTCTTCAGCTTCGTTCGCCCTCTACTAGATTCTCCTCGTTTTTGCTGCTCTCACCTTTGTTGCTCACCTATTCAATCTCCCCTTTGAGGCTCGTTTGAGTGATTGTTTTAGTTGTTCTATCGTGTCTGGCACGATGGCAGAGCATGGTGACGGGATCGTTAAGGAAGGGAAGGAGGATGGCACGGGTGACGGCCAACATCCCATGCCTCCACGTTCCTTGGATTCTTTCATGGAAGTACTTCAAGATATGTCAGAGAAAATGGAAAATAGTTTCACTGCTTTCTCTGCTCGTATAGAGAAGTTGGAGCAAGACTTGCCTCCTCCGTCGGGCTCGTTAGCTACCTTCCCTCATGGCCACCCCTCGCACGTGACTGATAGGGACTGTACCTCGTGCAGGGTGGATCAGATTTACAAGGAATTCGGCCAGAGGCACTCAGATCGGGATTATGATAGGGATTATTCTCCATATCGTCATCGGCGGGATTATTTCCGCCATTCTAGGGACAGGTCACGCTCCAGGTTCAGATCGCGATCTCCCCGCAGGTCTCGCTCAAGGGCTTCATCTAGGAGTCCTTCAGTGGCCTCCAGCCATTTTTCAGCCTTCCCTTGTCCTCCAGACGGTTTGTCAACCAGGTCACCGTCTCCAGCACCCAGACAGGATGTGTCTGGGGTGGGTTCAGCTGCCCCCACCCCTCAGGCGTCTGTCTCCTCGGCAACAGGGGTTCCCCCGAAGGATTCCTCTTCTAAGGAATCCCCGCCTGGGACTTCCGGAACTGACGTCAACAAGGGCAAGCCTGACCCAGAGAAGCCGAAACAGGTCGCTTCCGGAATTTTCGCCTCCCTTGTTTCGGAGATCTCAGAGAAGACTGAGGTGGGTTCTGCTATTCCTTTTGATGAAGTTTCTGAGTATGTTACTTCTGTCTTCACTACTCCACCCAAGGGTAAAGTCCTGGAGGATCTCAAGGCCAAACATAAGCGTCCAGCCAATGTTGAATGTCTTCAGGTTCCGTTCATTCCGGGGCCTATTTGGGGTGCGATGGCTCCAGGTGCACAGAAGAATGATACATATGCCCAAAAGTTTCAGAAAGTTCTTCTTGCCTCCACCTCGTGTACTTCTACTGCAGCCTGTTCTCTTCTTAAGTTACGTGAAATGACCACTACCAAGGATGCCCTGGATCTTATTGACTCTTCTTTGTGTGATATCAGGGATTCTATTGCCTTGTCTGCCTTTTACAACGTACATGCCATTAACAAGAAGCGCAGGGATGGTATTGCTTCCAATCTGAAGGAACAATACAAAGAAATGGCCTCTAACCCCACTAGATTCCCACCGTCGGCCACTAATCTTTTGGGTGACGACTTGGAGGCCAGCATCAAGTCACTGGAAGCCACTAAGAAAATTTCTACTATTGTAGAATCTTCTGTTTCACATGCTAAGGGCTCCGGCAATACTTCTGGTAATTCTTCTAATAATAATAACAACAACAAGAATTCCGGTAACAACGCCAAGAAGGGCGGTGGCTACAACAACCAGAAGTCAAAAAACTACAGTGCCCCTTCGCAAAAGAAGGGGCAGTCTCAACAGCGACAGGGGTCCCAATCCAAGAAGGATTACCACGACTACGATCGCAGGGACTCCCGAGAGGGCAGGGGTCGCTCTCGTCGTTATTAAAGGTAGAGTCCTTGATCTCCAATCTTCCTTCTCAGGGGAATTTTACCTTATCCCCTGCGGGCCCTATACCTATGTTTTTCAACCCGGGTAATCTTGCTAATCATCTGTCTGCCTGGAGGAGAATCACTTCCGATGTTTCCATTCTCTCTTATGTCTCCGGGGTCCCTCTGTTATTCAGGGAACCTCCGGTACAGCCATTCAGACCACATCAATATGTTTTTGGCCCTAAACGGAAGCAGGCCGTTCTGTCTGAAGTACAAAAGCTTATCTCCAAAGGTGTTGTCTCAGAAACCTCCTGGGACGATATTTCCTTCCTATCTAATGTGTTTGTTGTGCCCAAGCCTGATGACAAATGGAGACTTATCATCGACCTCACCGATCTGAATTTGTGCATTGAGAAAGTTCATTTCAAAATGGATAGCCTTCAAACTGCTATTGAGATGCTCAGGCCTCACTCATATATGTGTTCCCTGGATCTCCAGGAGGCCTATTTCTCCTTGCCTCTGCATCATGACTTCACTTCTTTCGTCACCTTCCCCTGGGAGGGCCGTCTATTCCAATTCAATTGTGTTCCTTTCGGCCTAACTACTGCTCCCTTTATTTTCACCAAAATAATGAAGCCAGTTTTTTCATCGTTGCGTGAGAGAGGGGGTCATGGCTTCTGCTATATAGATGACTCCTTCCTATGGGGACAGACCAAGGATCAATGTGCTTATTCTGTCCTCACTGCCCTCTCACTGTTTTATGACCTGGGGTTTTATATTCACCCTACCAAGTCTTCCCTTATTCCTTCACAAACGATGAAGTTCTTGGGATTTATCTTGGACTCTAGTACCATGGAAGTTTACCCCACCGAAGACAAGCGTGCTGCAGCCTTGGAGAAGGTTTCTTCAGTTTTGCAGCGTCGGCACTCCCTCTTCAAGATTCGCTTCATCTCTTCGGTGGTGGGTACTTTGGTCGACCTGTGCAGGGGCTTAGACTACGGCCTCGCCCATTACAAGAATATTGAACGTGATAAGATACGTGCCTTAGCTGCTTGCAAGGGCAATATGGAAGGCCTCATGTGGATCTCTCCGCCTTCTGTTCAAGATTTGCTTTGGTGGCAGGACAACCTGCCTTGGAGAGTTAGGAAAATCCGCACATTTGCTCCCACCCTCACCCTCTACACTGATGCGTGTGACGAGGGCTGGGGTGCTGTCTTGGAGGATCAGACAGTCAATGGAGTCTGGGATGATTATGAGGAGGGCTACCATATTAATGCTAAGGAAATTCTAGCAGTCAAATATGGTATCTTTTCTCTCCTGAAAGATGTACGTCACATGCACATCCTGGTGCGCTCTGATAACACCACCACAGTGGCTTATCTCAACAAATTTGGTGGCACCAAGTCAGACAACTGTAATTTCATCGCTCAGGAAATTTGGGATTGGGCAGAGGCACGTGACAACTGGTTGTCTGCTTCCCATATCCCTGGTGTGGAGAATGTTAAAGCTGACCTGGCCAGTAGGCATCTGTCTGACGACACTGAATGGCAGCTTAACCCGGAGATATTCTCCCACCTCGTCTCTTCTTTTGGTACCCCTGATGTGGATCTCTTTGCCTCCAGGCATAACTACCAACTCACCCCCTTTGCTAGTTGGTTCCCTGATCCCCTCTCCTCTTATGTCGACGCCTTCACTCTTTCTTGGAATTCCTTTAACAGGCCCTATGTTTTTCCTCCTTTCAGGCTTGTAGGAAAGTGTCTCCAGAAGATTCAGAACGAGGGGGCGAGGGCCATTCTAGTTGCCCCCCGGTGGCACAGTCAACCCTGGATCTCTCAACTCATGGAGACGGCCCGTCAGACCATCATAATTCCAAAGAAAGCAGGCAATCTCGTCCCTCACAAGTCAAAACATCAGGATCTGAGGGTAGGGAGCACGAGCCTGCTCCTCTCTCTCTTTTAGCTAGAACTCCTGAGGCAGAGGCTCTGTCTTCCAGGGCTAGATCCCTTTACCTTAAGGGCTGGGCTACCAACACCAGAAAATCTTATGGGATTTACTTCAATAAGTGGCGTCGCTATTGTCAAGAACGCGATATTGCCACCATGACTACCGACCTCAACCACGGTATAGAGTTCCTTTGTGACTTGTACGATGACCAACTCTCTTATACAGCCATTAATTCTGCTAGGTCATCTCTCTCCAACATCATGTTATATATTGATGGAAAGCCTTTCGGGGCTCATCCGGTGGTATGCAGATTGATGAAGGGCATTTTTGCTTCTCGCCCTCCAAAGACTCGTTACTCTGAGACTTGGGACCCCAATGTGGTCCTGGACTATCTGCAATCTTTACATCCACTTCACCACCTGAACTTGGCTCAGCTCACGCAGAAGACGGCAACTCTTCTCATGCTAGTCACCAGTCAGAGGGTTCAAACCCTACGAACCCTCAAGTGTGAGGACATCATCTTCTCCACTAAGTACAAGGCTTCAATTCTTCTCTCTGAAATGATTAAGACCAGCTCTGTGGGGAAAGCGCTGGGGACTATTTCATTGGAAGCCTATCCGGAGAATCCGGCCATCTGTATTCTCACCTGTCTTCGCCACTACCTTTTCCGGACCAGGGGTCTCCGTCCTTTAGATGAGGCTGACAACATCACAGGCCCTTTGTTTATTAGTCATGCGGCTCCTTATAAGCCTGTCGGCAATCAAACCATTGCAAAGTATATTCGCTGCGTCATGGCAGCTAGTGGTTTGGATCCTTCTACATTCAAGGCCCATAGTGTTCGCTCGGCGACTACCTCCAAGTTAGCTGCTATGCACGTCCCTATTAAGCAAATTATGGACCATGCTATCTGGAGGGATGAAAACACCTTTCGTCGTTTTTACCAGAAGCCCATCAACATCACCAACTCTGTCTCCAGGGCTCTTCTCTCTGACCATTCTACTCAGAGGGAACAGACGAGAAAGAGGAAGAAATAGTCCCCTCTTCTCTTCAGGACTTGTATATTTCTGTGGAGTTAGGCCTCTGTATTTGTGCCCTTCTCCACTGGGTAGGACTTAGTCTCATTCATCCGTACCCATATATACCTAGTGACTTATTCATCCGTACCCATGTATGCTCCTAGATACGTATTTAGTCTTCAGTGTGTATCCATGTAGCTGCTAGTTCTTCTCTCCAAGATCTTCGTCTTCTCGCCCAGATCTTCAGTACAGTGAGCGCCTAGCCTTCTTCGTCCTTGTGACTGTGTGGGGAATTGCCCTCTTTAAAGCTCTCGGGTGCTCTGCCACCTAGCGAGGTGGCGACGCACAATAATTAGTAGAATCTACTAACCTTACTCTGTTCGGTGCAGTAGATTCATGATTATTGGAGGAGACAGCCGCTGGTGGAGGAGGACCTGCCCTTCCCACCCTCCCTTAATTGTTTAGGGCGGCTGTCTCTCGTTGATCTCCATAATCTGGCCTCATCATTTCTTCTAGAACTTCTGAGAGCATTGGGCAATTCCCTCTGTGCTAGCTCCCCAGTTAAAAGACTGCCTGAGTGTGTGCATCCCATCTCAGGTCCTCCTCCACCAGCGGCTGTCTCCTCCAATAATCATGAATCTACTGCACCGAACAGAGTAAGGTTAGTAGATTCTACTAATTATTCAAGATTATCAGAAGTATATCGTGAGTATGCATTAAAAAATAGAAATAAATAGTAAGACGTCCTAGCCGCTTTAAGTTAAGACAATTAGAACTTCTATAAGTTGTCTTTTTTCCTATTTAATCTCACCCATCTAAAAGATATATCTAGTAGAAATTATCAATTAGATGCCCCAGGGCAATAAAAATGCGATTGAACAAAATCCTAACAAGTATTCTTAATAAGTACCAAATTACTTTTTATCACATCCAGGCCATTTATAAGAGCGTATGTGCTGACTTGCTATCATATTTTTTGTAGAATGCATTGTATAAAACTTGTATAGAGTGGCATACGCACGGCACGTCCTCTCTAATGCCATGATTATTCAGAATTTATATTTATTAAAACCACTTCTAATATAATAAGTCGATCTAAATTGTCTCGAAAGTGCCAAGTTCAAATATGACTCTTACATGCTTCACACATGTTTCCAACCAAAATACCAATCCCATGCCTGTGCCTGAATATGCATACTGTGCGTATGCCTAGAATGAAAGAGAAATCTCCATTGGAAATAAAATTGAAATATCTGGTTCTTGTATTTAATAGAAACGTATATCAGATAAAGGGGTCACACTATAATGTAATGTCTTATATACTAAAATAAAAGAAACCCACTGCCGTTTGTACTTAATTAAACTGGAAGGCTCATGTCTTTCTCAGTTGTTATATATATATGCATAATTTTATTTACATGGATTATTTGGTGAATGCAAAATAATTGATCATTAGTTGCATTTCCATTGGTAAACTTGTTTATTTCCTCTATACTTAAATTACGAATAAATGAAAAATACACTTCATATCATTAACTCTTTTATTCCAATTCTTTTACATAGACTCAACATACAATGAATTGTGTACAGTACCAGTTTACTCCGTTATTGTTATGAATGCAACCTGTCTCTCACCACAACATATACCACAACATATTTTTAATAAATTTGGCATTAAGAATTACCCACGCAATTACCTCAGCTACATATAGTATTGTAGGTAGCAAGGCAGTTCTTTTAGAATAAAAAGAAATGCATTATAAATAGAGATAGCACATTGAGACAGATATTTTATGGTTATAAAGTTGCTTTCATTAAGTTACTACATATTTTGTTTGTACCTCAATCATTAATTCCAAACTCCCACCGTTTCAGATAAAGGAGGATAAATAGTATAATCAGTTATCCCTTTACATAAACCTGAGAATCATCAATTAACGAAACAGCCTAGGTGTTTACTTTCGTGCCTTCGTGCCCAGGTAGTTACTTTTTGGTTATATATTCGGTTGCTTGTAATTATGTCAAATTCAGATGACATGGTCTCCATACCTTTGGTCAGAAATAATTCCAGTCTTTACAAAAAGCAAGTTTTTTTAGGGGACCCATTTCATGTGAGCAGGGGTTTAGTTATTGTTGTGCATAGGCCAATAGTATATTTACCCAGTTTAATATTCAATTTTATTTCAAGGCCATTTAATAGATTCGATATCAAAATTCCAAATTTCTTGGCACTGTGGAGTAACCAAGTATTTAGCATGAGAGCTGAGATATTGACAAAATTGTGTGTGTCTCACAAAGAATGCGTGAGCCTTGGGAGCCCTGGGTGCAGTCATTTTGGTCACATGTAGGATTTAGAGGGAGTTGGGGAAACTTATGGATTAATCTTCTAGTTTACCTGCCCGATCCAATAGATATTTGTATGTCAGGTACAGTGGAACCTTGCATAAAGACCACCCCTCTATAGAGACCAAACCTCTATTAAGACCAGTTTCTCTCAGTCCCGAATTGCTTTCCTCATATTAGATTAGCCCCTCTAATGAGACCACCTCGCTATGAGACCAGAGGGCTAGTTTCCTGTTCATGTATCTTGATTATTGTCAGCATGTGAATAAAAGTCTTTATATATATATATATATATATATATATATATATATATATATATATATAGACCACAAATCATTCAGTCCCAAGGGTGGTCTCAATAGAGAGGTTCTACTGTACATACCATATTCAGGGGTATCAATAAGGGCTTGATTTCAAAACAAGGTAAAGAAGATGTGATTTAGTTATAAGATATACAGATATTTACAGATATAGGTCACACTCTACTATATGGGTACAAGAGAAATGCAAGGTTAAAATTAATATATTCAGTAATAGTGTATTTTATTACGATCACATATTTATGAATTTAAAATCTATTCTGGTCATGTTCTGGACACCCTAGTATAAGGGATCCATTGAAATGCAATGTTAAAATTGATCACAGAATGTTTGTTTTGTTTTTTAAGATTTTTATTCAGCCACGACATTTTGCACAAAGTTATACAATAATTCTCAGTGCGTGCTGAGATTAAATAGAAATGTTAGCAAAAAAAGGAAAACATTTAGCTTGAAATATCAGAGGTAAATTACTTACATACCAATCATATAGCAATACAATGTTAAAACTATCCACCCGGGCTTGTGTCCATTTACATGACAAACCAAATAATGACACTTTCTAAGCATAACATACCATATATTCATAAAGAAATTTCCACCTGCAACAGAGACCTTGGCCCCTGCGAGCATTTCTTATACAGTACAAGTATAATCACAGAGTAGTCCGATAGTAACACTCAGTACATTATGCCTTCGATACCCCAGAAATCGTTCCTAATTTGGAAGCTTTTATTTAGGACCTTTTTAATTTCTTTTTTAAAAACGTCTTTATCATCAATTTCTTTTAAATTTTGTGGTAGGTTGTTCCAGAAGTTAAAGATCCTTACAAAGAGGCTCCTCCTAGTCGATTCCTTCCTCCAATCTTCTAATGGGATTCGATATCTATCTCTCAGATTATATTGATTTTCACGAGGGTGATCTAAACCGACATAACTCCAGAACACATTGAAAAAACGTTGCAGCCTCCTATAACACAAGGGTAACAATTTAGAACCATTATGTATGTCAACATTTCTGACTCTGTTTTCAGCCCTTCTCCTTCTATAACCGTGGCATAACCTCAAACAGTTGTTCTGGACTATTTGTAATCTCCTCGTCTCATTTCTGGGCGCTAAATCGAATAACAAGCTACCGTATTCCAGAACAGGCAGTATATATGTTTTATAAATCAAGGTCAATATTTCCTTTGTTACATAATATCTCACTCTTGCTAACCTCCTGTACAGTACTATGGCTGTCGAACAGACAGAGTTTACATAGGGCAGCATATTCAACCTATCATCCAAAAGGAAACCGAGATACCTGAAATTCTTCACAATATCGATACTTTGACCATCACTATATACAATATAATCCCTAGCATTCTTTTCTCTTTTCCCACGAAAAATCTGCAATTTTGTTTTTTTTTGTATTCAGAGTCAACCCATTTCTGTCAGACCAGTTCTTAAATTTTTGCACATCATTCTGAACAGCTTCTAGATCACGATCTATAACGACTCTATTTAATATTACACAGTCGTCGGCATACATTACAATAGCACCTTCAAATTCCTCGTTTATCACATCATTTATATAGAAAATGAAGAATAATGGCCCGACTATACTGCCTTGCGCCACCCCAGCATGTAACATCTCAGGTTGAGAGCATATTTCGCCCATCTGGACCATTTGTTGTCTGTTTTTGGAATAACTTCTTATCAGATTAACAAGGTTCTCGCCTAGACCAACTGCATTAAGTTTATACAAAAGAATATCGATATTTATGGAATTAAAAGCCTTAGATAGATCGTAGTATATTGCTACCGTATCATGGCCCTTATCTTTATTTTGCAGGACTTTTCTCAAAAAAGAATAAACTGCACTGTCCGTGCTATAACCGGGTCTAAATCCGTGCTGTTGTGGAGCTAAATAATTAATATCGAGCAAATAATTTTCAATCTGTTCTCTCATTAATTCCTCAAAGATTTTCCCCATCATTGGTGAAATCGAGATTGCTCTAATGTCATCTATATGTCTAGAATTGACCTTCTTAGGTATCAAAACGCATAAAGATCTCTTCCAAGGACTTGGAAAGTAATTTGTAGTCCTTATTCTATTCAACAGCCAGACAAATTTATCAATAAACGACAGTAATGCAAACCTGAGGAACGTAGAGTTCATATTGGATACGCCACAGGATTTTTTTACATCGATCTTATCAATTATCTTGATAACCCTATCTTTCGTGATAACCTCTACCCACTCAAATTTGGGTCGAACCCTCTCAAGATTGTAGTTAAAGTTCAAATTATCAGGGGCTGATTTTGGTAGTATGTTACAGAAATAATTATTTGCATAATCAGCTGCCTCCCTACCATATAATGTTTCACCTTCTGAGGTAATAATATGCTCGACTCGATTACCTTTGGACTTCGAAGTACCATATATATTAGCCAAATGCTCCCAGAATTTTTTTTCGTTTCGAGAGTACCTGTTACACACATCTCTCATTGCCTCATTCTTTAAATTAAAAATCTTTCTTTGTACCAGTACCTTTAGATCTTTTGCAATTGCCCAGTCGTTAGCATCCTTACTCAGTGTTGCTTTTTTGTAGGCCCTATTCTTTCTTCTTATCAACCTGGTCAGTTTGATATCTCTGATAATCTTACCACTCTTAATTTTCCGATTTCTATAAGGATATAATTTTTCTTGTATCCTTTGAAATTCACACATCATGTTGTTACAAGCTAAATCTATATCTGCTCAATCTATATGTAACTTCTCATTACAAGTCAGTGAATTGATGTATCAAGTAATAATGTATTTTATTACAGTCTCATTTGTTTACTTTCCTGTATTTATAGGGAATATCTGACTGCTGTTTCAAGTACTACATGTAAATGATTTGTAGTATCACATCGTATCTGTATGAACAACTTACAACTCTTGCCATAGTTATTATTATTGTATTATAACCTGAGATACCCCCTAGATGTACAGTTGTGCTGTACTTCTCGACTAACTACTCTTTAGTTATTTACATACTTACAGCTTATCTTATCATATCCTAAGACACATCAGCTAAAAAAATTCAGCAACATGCAAGTAATTAAAGGAACAGTTTTATAATTTATTCAAAATTTAAACTAAAATGAGTTAGTTTGTAATTCTAACTAAAGAATGGGCTTTGACCCCGACGTTGTATTGAAGTTCAGATGCAAATAATGATTTATGTAAAATTGTATTCTTGTGGCACCCGACATCTGATGACATGGCACTGTACATTACTTTACTGTGATGTGACTTTACTTAACTGTTTGCAGGTTCAAATGCACAGGGCTAGTTAGAGACTAGCCAAGGTAACCATGGTTTCACCCCCTGGAACCCCTACCCATGAGGAACAATTGACTGGTATGTTTATTGACTTTTCATATTAAAGTAAGAAGCAATGATTTTCATATAAATAGAATATCGCCCATATTCATTTGTATACACCATATTATTAACAGATCACATAGAGCCTGCTTTTGTGTAACATAATTTATAATTTGACTCCACCCAATCATTTATACTGTAATTGTAGAGTATGATGCATCCATACATGTGCTGATGATCATCTTTACTAATGCCGCCCACAGAAAATTAAAATTTCATTGAAGTTGCTGGATAATAGTGAATGACCATATAAATATGTAACATAAAAATGCTTGTGTAAATATTTCATTAACTTTATTTAAATTATAACCTAAGATTGACAAATACGATTACCATATTAATCATACAAAAATCATAACTTATAAAATATTGACTATTGTTTGACTTTTACACAAAATCTTCCCCAACATTTGTGGGTGAACATCTGGCTTACATGCCTGATTAATAGAGTTGCAACATTATGGTGTATACATAGACAGAACTATCTGGGATTAGGCAGGAGTGGATATTTATCGATGTCGGTCAAGAGCCGGTAGGCCTGCGACTGACATCGGTGAATATTCACAACGCTGAGAATCCAAGTGTTGTTCTGTGTTTATTTGACCTCTCCCACATAACTTATGTTAGATTAAAATGATCTACATCGATTTTGAGGAAAAAATAGTTAAATAATTATGGCTTTAGCTTGATTCGCTCCGAAAACATAGCCCCAATATTAATGAAGAGCTGAAACTATGGAAGATCAGAAAGCATATGCCAGTGTACCAAAAACTAGGTCAGCAGTGTATTGCTCGCGAGCAATATTGCTTCAGTTACTGACCTGCTAAACAATATATAGAGCCTATGTTATCTCTATGGGCTCAGCATATCAGGAAATAAATATGTGTATTCCCTTCTTGCTGAAGAAATATCTCCTTTTATGAACTGGAAAATATAGTGATCTGTTTGACTGATAAATACATTGGGTTTTTTTTCAGATATTAGTAGACAGTATGCCCAACCGTTTCTTGCTAGCTGCGGATAGGTGGGTACTGTGTAGTGAACTCCCAAGTCCTGCCCACAGGCCCTGCTACCATGGATTTGTTCCAAAGGTATGTTATAAATTAAATTATCTACAGGAGTTTGATACCATTTAAACTGTAAGTGACATGGGGTGGGTGCATAATTACCTGCAACTCAGTAATTAATTGTAAGCATATATGAGGGTTTGTATACCGATTCAAATATACAAAAAAACTTTTGTAATTCTTGTAACTAACCCTATTCCAACTCTTATTTCCAACATCCCAATGATATGATATGACATGTACTTTTGATTAGATATGCAGTGAGAAATTAATTTTCCCACCAATTTGGCTGATGAATACAGGCATTTGCTAGCTAGCCTTCTCAGAAATTTACTGTCCTTCTCAAATGGAACAGAGTTATTTTCTTTTTTCTATTCCATGATTTGCAAATAGTTTCCATCTGTAATATTAGGCATATAAACTTAACAAATCAAACTGAGATATACAATTGTTGTATACCTCATGCAATGGTTTCTGATTTTATTACAAGCGCTGGGTAGATAATGTCAACTATTCAAGATATAACTATGTCCCTTGTTAATGATGTTTAATTTATGACCTGATCTTATTTATAGGATGCTTTCCAGAGATGCTGGAAACAAATCAACTAATCATGAAGGAGCTGCATGCATCCACAAACACTTGTTTGGACTTGAATCCTGAGGATGTATGACAACTATTTCATCAGAAAGACCTGTTACGTAATACCACTGTCCAATGGCACAGGATCCCAACTTCACCAGCTCAGGATCAGACAGCACCAATACACCAGGGAGCGGTACAGTGGTTGCCCCATCAATGAGAAGAAGCTCGCCTAATCAAGGCCTCAACCTAAGATGACCAACACCTAAATATGTGAAACTTAAAGCAAGAGTACTAAAACATGACAATTACCTGGAGAAATTGGATATATTCGGACCACTACAATGTTCATAGAAAATACACCTTGAATAGGAAAATCTTGCTATAGACTGGCAATTCAAGAAATTAACCCTGAACCATGGATTATTATAATACTATTGTTTCCTAATGGTGGCGTCTAGGTTTTTGTATGAGAAATTGACGATCCTAAGAGGGATTTTAGTTTTAAATATTACTATATTATTTTTAAAATTATGTTATCCGGAGGTTAACCTCAATTTTCTGTTCAGTCATAGATGGACAATATTGCATTATATTTTTGTTCAATCATATATGGACAGGTGAGGGATTCTATGTAATGCTGTAATGATAATTTTACAGTCAGTATTTTAAGCGTTTTTGGTGTCAGGTTTGTAAACGCCTATATAAGAGGGTTAAGGTGAAACAATTTACCTTGTATTAAGGATATTCATACAGTATACATTCAACGCCAAGTATATATGGACATCTTATGTTATTGTGGGCATCAATTCAGGGCATTTTGTGACACGCTTTTAACGGCAGAGACTTTCCTAATTAATTTTTGGTGTTTTTATGCACATGATAAGACATGTATTCTCGGACTGGTTATACAAAATTTATGCATCAATTCATATTTGGGTAAAAAATAGGTTAACACCACGCAGGTTTTTAGGACTATAGGACAAATTTTGGGTGTGTCCAATCGGGTATTATGTCAAGTATTTTTACACTCAAAATTGGTATTTTAAGGGATGTCCAGACAGGAAATGACATTTTTTAGATCAAAGTTTTAAGAGATTTTGGGATCAGATTTCATGTATCTTGGTGAATAAATAAAGGTTATTATAGCATTTTGATGACACAAAGACAGCTTATTTCTATCTTCTAGGTATCAGCAGTCAGGTTCAAATATATTCAGCTAACCGTTATTTTTTAGGGCAAATTATGTCAATGTTTATCAAAATTTCATAATACAAAGTTCTTTCAAATATTTCAGTGAAATTCCAGCAGTGGACCATTAGCTAATAATGTGTCATTATTTGTAACCATAATGTGTCATTATTTGCAACCATATTCCCTTGTCTCTTGTAGACTTTCATGTAATCACAGAAAATAAAGAACCTAATAACCAAATGAAAGACGTTAATGTGCATTTCCTAGTAAGGATTGAAGCTTATTATGTAATAAAAACTGCAAGATTATCTGTCTGATACCTCCATTATTTAGTTGTCTTATATTGGTTGATGAAATCAGAAGTATTGTATTGGTTGACATCAGATGGACATCAGAGATCCCCGGACAGCAGCTGGATATCTTATTATATATATGTTCTTGATATCAGGAACAATACTCCTATGATATCAGTTTGATTTCAGTTCCTGATATCAGAAATGGTATTGGTATGATATCGGCTCAATATCAGAAATAGTATCGGTGTCATATCGGCTCAATATCAGAACTGATATCAGAAATGATATCGGTCTGATATCAGCTCAATATCAGAACTGAGATCAGAAATGATATCGGCTCAATATCAGAACTGATATAAGAAATAATATCGGTCTGATATCGGCTCAATATCAGAACTGATATTGGAAATTATATCGGTCTGATATCGGCTCAATATCAGAACTGATATCGGAAATTATATCGGTATGATATCGGCTCGATATCAGAACTGATATTGGAAATTATATCGGTATGATATCGGCTCAATATCAGAACTGATATTGGAAATTATATCGGTCTGATATCGGCTCAATATCAGAACTGATATTGGAAATGATATCAGACCGATATAATATAGAAACTGATATCAGAAATAGTATTGGTCTGATATCGGCCCGATATCAGATCTGATATCAGATCTGATATCGGGCCGACCGAATTTGAGGGTGCAGTCTGATATCGATCGATATCAGATCTGATATCGGGCCGATGGAGTGTCTGATATCGGGCCGATATCAAGGTGATATCGGGTTTCTTGGTGGGACCCTCTTACATTAAAAAATCTGAGCTTGGCTCGCATTGGAACCAACGACCAGAGGTATTATCTGGCTGCTTGGATTATCGGGGCGGTTACCGACCAGAGGTATTATCTGGCTGGCTGCACTTGGCTGTTCTGTACTTTGTAAGAATTCTCCCCATGAGCTCACCTCATTGGGACTGTATTCAAAAATTACTGTGGCTCACCGCCAAATTCCATGTACAGCATTGAAATTAATAGACTTTGTCAATGCGCTGGTGGTTGGTTCAGCTAGGGTGAGGATACCACAGTTCATAGTTAAGACGAGGATCCAGAATCCTAACAATTCCTACTCCAAAACAACTAGGCCACGAAAATCTCCTTTTGAGTTTGTTTAAACAAGGCTTAGTATAAAGCCAACTTTTAACGCAGTCTAAGAAGGGAGAATTGTATGGCTTAGTCGGTAAGGCGTGGCCCCTATGATGGTTTATCGTAAGCGGCAAGAAAATCGCCACCAAAACCGCCAATGTACTGACTAAGGTAAGCTATTCTCACCACCACCACCACCACCTCCTCTCCTCTCATAAAGTCATGCTTTAGTACACACAACCCCCCAACATAAAAGGACCACTTTTCACTATACCACTAAAACTCCTCTCCCCTGTTAGTCCATGTCAATATTCCCCTCACCACCCTCGCAGCTCGTCGAGTCATTTCTCTCCTGTATGAATTGCACTGTGATACAAGCACTTGGAATTAACAAGCACTTGGCTAAAAAAATTGTTCACTATCGTCAGATTTGAGTGGGAATTCCTCTTCCACATAGTCGAAGAACTTACGCATAGTTCAAGTCTTAATCAATCAATCAATCTTAATTGAATTAATTCCTTACTGATGCAATAAGCCAAATAAATTGTACATTGCTTCATTGATGACAAAATCTGTTATGGATCAGCCCCTCCGGCGCATTCCTCGAGATGCCTTGGCAAAGAATAAAGCGTCAGAAATAATACTAAGCCATACAAATCTCCCTTTTATTTAACGCTGTGTCTTATATTGTTATATTGTATAATTTCAGAAAGACGGACCTAGCCTCGCGGACATCAAAAATTTACTGGGGGAAGTAAAGGGGGAGATCGAAGAAGTGAAGGACGAGGTCAAGGAAGTGAAAGAGGAGGTCGAAGAGGAGGACTCCTCATGGTCTCTTTTTACATCTACTGGATCTTTTCTCACTTCTCTTTTTGGTATATTTTTTTACTTTTTCGGCGTTTTTCTATACTACAAAAAAAAACTTCAAAAGGCTAAGAAACAAAAAGAACCTAAAACAATAGAAATGCAAAATTACGTTCATTCTAATTTACAGCGCACCCTTTCATACCCAACCCTCTGCTCTCCCTTATTGAATGAAAAAAATGAAGATATTTTTAAAGAACTAGCTTATTCGACCATCCGCAAAAGTATCCAAAATAGAATGTTCCCCGGTGGACGCACCTCATTAACCACCCCTTATAATCCCAAAGTCGCCCGCTCTCGCCCTATGTTAGACCACGGTGCGTCCTTCATCGACACATTCACAAACTCAGGAACAGACCTTTATGAAGATCCCATGCCATCCTTCTCCGCTCCCCGTTTAGATCAAAAGCAGCTTAGAAAAATGATTCCCAATTTGACCAATTTGACCCCCTCACCACCGCCACCACCACCACACCAGCAAGAAACATCCTTTATTACCACCTCCGAAATTCACCCCACCGCGCACCTATATGATGACGTTGCTGCTCCCCTAACATACGTTACCCCTCCCCCTCCAAAAGACCAGCACTGTCCTGTCCCTTCCACTTCAACCCCTTTTGGACAAAATTACAAAAAAAAAGAAGCTCCCAAACAAAAATATTATCCCCCCGGTGAGGATACACCCAAAACATGCATAGACAAATTTGTATCCTCAGCCTCTTTCGAAATTTCACCCCAAAATAAAAAGTAAATTCATAAAGGTCTGTTCTCGAGTTTGTGCGCAATATAGACATAACACAATAATTCTTTTTTCAAAATTTTATTCAACAGCATAAACATTCCAACAGCATTCTTTTTGTTCCTTAGCTTTTTGCCATATTACAAAATTCAAAATTATCATAAGTTATCACTCGACCTCGTCCTTCTACTGTTATTAAAACAATTCACATTTTCACGGAGTGCTGACCTCCCAGGTCAATTATAGTTACTAGGTATAACTAGCGTGTACCCATATTTATTCTGCAGTTTTACAACTTCTATTTTGCAGTACATATATTCATTCTGCAGCAGTATATATTATTCTAAGTATTCTAAGTATTATCAATGTTATTCATGTGATATTCTGTTACTTGTTGCGCATACAGTGTTATAGCCAACTTATTAGTCTACTTACACATTTATATATAGGAGTGACAACCTCCCAGGTTATAGATAAAAATATAGTTATGCTTTCTTTTACATATACAGTGCTATACAGTGCTATACCGAGTTTTTAGTGTACAGTCTACAGTCTACAGTCTACAGTAAGGTAGCTATGGCAGTATACATATATATTTATGCCATTTTGGAGTGACAACCTCCCAGGTCATGGATAGTTTAACAAGCATATATCTTACTTTGTCAAGCTCTCCATCTCATAAATAAAAGTTCATTATCAAATATATACTGGTGTTCAATTCCCTTTTTTTGACTGCGCTATGATCGCATTTGTTTTAATATTTCAAGTCACTTTTTACTTCTTCTGGAATAGCACTAATATCCGAAAAGGATGCCATGTCTGGTATTACAGCCCATTTTACCTTGAGCACATGCTCCACAGCACTCAAAGTGATGTCATTAAAGTGTAATCCGTAGTGAGAGTAGGTACTAATAATCTTGCCTGTGGCCTCTATCAAGTCATCTGAATCTAATCCCAAATAAGCGCAAGATATATCTCGCTTGCTCACACCTCCCAAAAGCACTCCCATACATCCTCCTTCATGAGCTGCTTGCCCGCCGCTGCCTTGCATGCATCCGATGCAATTTGCTGCGCGAATTTCATTGTAGTCCCTCCTTAGCATAAAGTCATACACAATTCCAATAAGCTCTTCACAGGGGGGTAAGAACATTCCTCTGATTTTGTCTTTGTCCATGCGCCGGGAAAGTAAGGCTTAACACCTCGCAAAAAATCCTCAGCAGCGTTAATGCAGTTTTGCTCACTCAAATATTTGCTATTGTCAGATGAGTTTAGAATGTCTTTCTCACCATCGTACATATCCCAACTAAAGAGGCGGAATGTTTTAACTCCTGGTGCTGCTGCTGCTGCTGTTGGCTCCCAAATATTTTTCTTTTTGCTAGTGGGTGAAAATGAAAAAGTACTCCCCCCTCTCTTAGGTGCGCAGGCTGCTCCAAATGTTGCCCCTGATGTACCCGCAACTCGCCTAGGAGAGGATGGAGCGGGATAGGCAGAGAAAGCCTTAAATGATCTTGCCAGCTCTCTTGCCTCGTCCAAAGACAAGTTAAACCATGACCAGCCATAAAAGCCATCGCCTTCTTCTTTTTTCTTAGAAATGGTCAGGTAATCATTTCCTTGAAAGTCCTTTTTAATGCACGTCCAGCCATTTCCACAGTCCGCTTCTTTCCCACCTATGATTTGAGTCATAAACCCAACAATAAGCTCCACTACTGCGAAAGGCATAAATAAATTCCGCGTGAAGCCATCAGCTTTCGTTCTGGAAAGTTTAACGTTTTTGGTGCTCTCCCTTTTAAGGGTGACTTTCTCGCTTAGTAAAAGCTCCATGTTTGACGTGTGTTGCGTCCTTTTTGAGAAAGGTAACACCTATTTATAGGCACCTATATAGGGTCTGAAACAAACTTAACTGCTCGATCAAATCCTAGCGTTTTATAACGCCCAATGCAATCTTTAATTCTTCCATCATTTGCTCGCATGATTTCAACTCAAAAAAACACTTGGAGCACCATGCTTGGAGTAATTCATTCGCAGGGCGTGCAGACATTGCTCTTATCGATATTTCTTGCTGAATCTCCTCCATTTTATAAAATGGCACTCCCAAATGTATACCCACACTTTTCCAATTGCCGTAAATCCTGGAGGCGATTTGACTCATAATGCCCGGGCACACGGATCCTTTGACTGCGTAATGAGCCATCAAAATCTCACACAGATCACGGCGTTCGCTCTTCTTAAGTGCAAAATAAAGCTGCTCATATGCTAGCCTCTCAATCTTGACGCCTTGGCGCCAGAATAAAATCATTCTCAAGGGAGCATCATTTGTAAACATTCCACGTATAATTTCATTACAGCTCAAACAGGGTGCCAAAGTAAGCCAGTCAGCACCCAACTGGTCGAATATGAACTTTAATTCAGTCTCAAAAGTTAGATTAGAACTATCTGCTGTCAATCCAGTACTTGAACTGGCCATCTTTTCTTGTTTTAAAAGTCCAAAAACCGAGCTATAGGTCTCCCGTAACAGCAGTAACACCGGCTACAGCGAACTAAATTAGGAGGCGTCAAACGATTAGTTAATTCAGCTTTAATGGCAAACAGGTGATGAAGACCACGGCTATTACAGCAGCGCGAGGAGTAGGAGGAAAAAACACCTTTCACAGATTTCAGCATGGACCCACACAAGCATTTGATCCACTGTCTGTCGGGCTCACCAGGTATTTCAGTTATGTCTTTTCTCCAACTAGCATTGAACCAATCACTCTCATTCCACGATGAGTAATTATTCAAATAGATAGCCAAGCTGGTGTGTCTGCATTGAAGACCGGTCTCATCAAAAATAAGAAGCGGAGCTAATTTCATATAGCTCCCTGATATTACCGACTCCTTCATTGAAATAGAAAAATGCTCTGTAGCAAATTTCTTCATTTGAAAAGTTCATACACTCAAAAATATATCCCGAGGGTAAATCCACGACGCTGGCAGTTTTTTCAATAAGTCTCTCAGCAAACTGATGAGCCAAATGCGTTTTTACCCTGTGTCTAACATTCACAGGAAAAGCCTGCTTGAACAAAAGGTTTACGCCAAGCCAGGGATAAGGAAAAATCCATCGAGTGGAATCAGGTCTTTGTTCGGCTTTTTCCTTGCTCATGGAAGAAATAGAAATATAAAATTTCTTAAATCGAGCCACATTCAGAAAGTTGCTAACCCCTTCAGAAGGCTTTTCAACGACTTTGCGCGATGTCAAATAGGGTTTGTCGCCTGCCAAAACTTGAGTGGCCATGTCTTTGCCCATGTCTACGTCTTTCGGTCAATGTGAGGGAGAGTTTAAGTGCGGAATTTCTTATGTCACGGCAGGACAGCGCAAGACAATGTCAATAAACAAAATGCTTAACTGTCGGCTTTGGTATTTATACGCACCCTAAGACCACACCCTAACGACATTTTGTCGAGCGCTCTGTCAACAAAAAACGTCTCTTCATTCTCCCCATCGTCATTAGCATATTCAGCCAAGCGGTGAAACTGTCTAAAAGTAATTCACTTTGAATTAGCCTTCGTCTGCTGTCAGTTCGCGAGGTATTTAGTCCAAAAATTTTATATCCATATCGTGGCATTATGTGTTTCTTCGAGCGAATTCTATATCTAGAGGATTTATCACCAGTACCATTTCCACTGCGTCTCATTGTTAATATTCAAATGGATTATATTTCTTCTTTGCATTTATATACTTGTCACCTACAAGGCTTGCCGTGTGGAAATTTATTATTCGATTTTAATTTGTGTTAAATTACGCTCAGCACTTTGGATTACACTCTGGACTTTGGACTAAGTTTGGATTGTGGACTGTGTTTCATGGACTGTACCCTTACTGTGGATTACGCTCACCACCAAATTGAATTTGTTTGTTGTTTTTTTCATTTTTCAGATTATTCAAAGCCTACTCACCAACCAACCCCACTCACTCACTCACTCACTCACTCACACACTCAGTCACTCAACAATTACCACCAGCACCACCACCACCAATTACCACCACCACCAACAACAACAATTACCACCACCACCAACAACAACAACAACAATTACCACCAATTACCAAAAATGTCCGCCAACCGTCACTTATCTGTGCAGATCAGTGTGGCGGAAGGAGCACAAATGCTCCTGAGCCTCAGGGGGGAGGAGTATGTGGAGACCCCCACCTCCCCCGACTCCACCGACCGCCACATGCCTCCTCTGGAGGCTGCCTCAACAATCTCTAATGATGGTAATGATGGTAATGATTATGATTATGATAGTCCCCCCGACTCCCCAACTCCTCAACTCAGGTGGGACGAGGAGGAGGAGCGGGAGTGGCAAAGGCAGGAGCAGGAGAAGGAAAAGGAGGAGGGGGAGATAACAGACGAAGAGGGGGAGCATCGTCAGGAGGAGCAGGAGGAGCAGAGGCAGGAGCAGAGGCGGGAGCAGGAGACATCTGCTTCAGAGTCATCGGAGGGGGAAATGGACGTGGAAAGCTTTTTACCCCCCTCTCCTGCTAGTCAACACAACCCAAGCCCCAGACCATCAACATCTTTCAGTCCCCCACCTCTCGACTGCACCCGCGACCCATCTCATCCATTCTATGATTATCCATTCGATCCTAACGATGAGCAAATGATCAGGCAATTGCTTGGGCAAAGGGAGACGGGGGCAGGAGTGAGGGCGCATGCAGGAGCTGGGGAGGGCGCTGGAGAGGAAGCTAGGACTGGGGCTGGAGAGGGAGCTAGGACTGGGGCTGGAGAGGGAGCTAGGACTGGAGCTGGAGCTAACATTAACTTCGTCCGAGAAGTCACCATGCACGATGAGGCTGGGCCCCTGGTAAAGGCAAGGCCAGGCTATTTCGTAAAGATGCACGTGTTCCCCACTGGTGAGCTAAACAAGTTCACGATGACCTTTGAAGTAACACCTGAGGCATCGTTCGAAATTACAGCCTCACCGGTGGGGAATTTGATTTGTATCATTACCAAGCCTGGCAGTCACATCACACAAACCAGGAAAATCTCAGCATCAGAGTGGCGAATGTGGATGAGGGCTCCCTTCTTCCAAATGGAAGACAGGAATAGGGAGTTGGGGGTGTTTTACATGCACATCCCCCCGATCAAATTTACCTGGTATCCAGAAAGCAAAATGTGGTCTATTGCAGACAAAAGTCCAATGTCAGAGCGCAAGTTTGTCCTGGATCCCTTCACGCGTATGTTTGGCTCATGCTTCGAGTGGAAGAAGGGGGCCATGGACCTCATCATGGAGAAACGGTGGCCGTAAGTTTTTGTTTTACTCATTTTATTTTTTACTTAATTATCTGCTCATTTACACGCCCCGCCCATATCAATTTTACGCAATATATTATAATAAATACAAATTCTGGACACTTTCTGAATACGTAGCTAATTCACATCCTTTTTTTCTAGGGAAATCATCCGATATTTTCACCGTTAAATGGTCCCCTTCCTCCACTCGAAGATCTTCATTCGCCTCTCTCTCTTGCAGCATGGTGACTTTTTCGTATTTCATATTTCATACACATTTTCATATCATATCATTCCATATCATTCCACTAAAATAAATAAAACAAATTAAACAACAGGTAAAGTTAAAAGTTTATGTTTTATTATTATTACGTGTTTAAGTTATTGAGTTTTCTATTAGACTTATCCATATATAATATGACCGTAGAAGCGAGCAACATGTACATATATGCCATATATAATATGACAAAAGGTTATAAAGCATCAACAACAGCAAACAGGCATGATAATAATAATCAAGGTATAATCAGGATATAATAATCATATAAGTAGAAGGTATATAGGTGCGTGGTACAGTATATAGGGTACATAGTCCGGGCATATAACAAAATATAGTCCGTATAGTCCGGTTTGACATAGTCGGTTTGACATAGTCTATCACATAAGCACATTTGTACAGCAAGTAGTGGCATGCAGAACATCCTCAGGTCATCCTCAGCGAAGACGAGAGGGTGGATCATCCGACATCGGTTCATCTGACATCCGATCATCCGATGACGCAATGAACCTCAGCATCAAAACCCTGTTAAAAAAATTTTTTTTTTGTAAAATACACCACAAACTTTTTTCATAAATACTTTATGGTGTTATATGTTATGTCAATGCAATGTTAATTCAAGTGTAATAACGATACAATATGAAGTCACAAAGACTCAAGTCAAGTGTAATAACAATATAAGATAAAGTGACAAAGTCTCAACTCACACTCCGACCTCACGAGAAGTCTATACTTCAGTTCGCCCTCATGCCTTCGTTCACAGTAGATAACTGTGCCCGCGGCCACAAATCCAAATAGCCAATGGACCGCTCCGTGATATATAGTATAGCTCCACCCTGCTGTCACGTAGGGGACATCGGTTTCGCCTATCAGGACATCCTGATAGACTTTAACAATCACATCCATTCCATCAAACATGGCGTTCATCCCATGGTGAAGGTGGATCCTGTAACCATCTTCTGTTACGTATGACATAAAGACCATTCTGCAAAAAATAAATTCAATAGGCATCAATAGGCATCAAGGCTATACAGCGACCAACGCTATCTCAATGAGCCAGCCCCCCTGCCGGCGGCCATAGCTCGATTTCAAACGCATATCTCACGCGAATCTCAAAGAAGGCATATTTCACACGAATCTCAGCTCAAATCAAGCGCATACAACCAACTAAATCATCTCCCTTAGTATTCTTGGTACATTCATAAACACGTATCAACCCAAATTAAACATGCTAATCAACACTTACTTGAGTTTTGTCGGTTATACACAGTCGGAAGGTACAAGGTAACTCTCTCTCCAAGATGGCGACGAATGCTCGCCCAAAAGCACTGGGCAGGGCAAAAAGGTGTCAACTCTTAATTAACTCTGCTCCAATCAGACCCCGGCGCCAACCTTATCTCCACCTCAAACCGGATAACTCAGCAAAAAAGCGCCATCACGCGGCGACACGGGGCAAAAAGACACGTTCAAACAGCCAGCGCTCGACCCCAGAAGGACACCGGTCAAGCACGGAAATGAAACACCTGGATCACTCCCCAACACAACGACCCAAAACCAATATTCAGCCAAAACTCAGCAACCCCATCTTTTCACCCCATCTAGTTACCCTCTATGGACACAGTTCTATTCTCCATATTTCCAATCTCTTCGCAGCGCTTATATCACCACAACGCAAGACCTAGTAAGTAGTATAGGGAAATGGGGAACCACCGGATAACTGCTATACACAGCTCTATACACAGCTCTATACAGCGCAACTCACTCCTCTCTCCCTCCCTCTCTCTCCTCACCCCACCCTCTCTTTCTCCACCCCTCTCCTCTCCACACCCCCACTACCCCCCACCACCCCCTCTCTCTCTCTCTCTCTCTCTCCCACCCATATCCCCCTACCAACGCGCTACGCACGCGCGCCTCTACTGCGTCTACCGCGGGCCTATAGTCTCACCGCGTCTACCGCGCACACAAGAAAATGAGCAACCTGTCAATCAAATCCTTCAAAATCACTACCATTTCCTATATATACTCACAAAATCCCGGGTTGCTGTTGGTGACTATTACTACTAGCAGATACAAGACAAGATAACGAAGATGGAGAGAAGAGCTAGATAGCAGATGAGAAAAGAAGAGCAAGGAACGTGAGGACAGAAAGAAGACCTGGAAATTAGAAATGAAATAAGAGAAAAAGAGGGAATAATAAGAAAGTGAAAATAAAGGAGTGTAAAAAAAAGAGTTGGTTCCCGTCCCTCCAGATGTGTAAACACTTGTATGGTTATAGCTCGATTTTGAGTTAGGCTCATAAGATGGAAATGTTCATAGACGTATTTAAATGAAGAACGGCTCGTCAGGCTCGTAGGCAAACAGGGAAAGCTGTCCTTCAATTTATAGGGGATATCCTTGAACCGGTAATAGGCACAGCTACTGACCCAAGGCTTTGCGCCGTCGAAGCGAATTTCCATACCTCTTACTTGTATGAACCCGAAACAGTCAAAAAGCACGTTTTCCTTGCTTAAAACAACTATTGTTATGAAATAGACATTTTTTAAAGTTCCTGGAAGGTGGTTTCCTAAAAAAATTAGAAAAACAGTTACAACCCTGTACCTAGTTTTCAGCCAGATAATCAGAAATATCTGAGATTTTGGTCTCTCCGATTATGCGCACGGCGCCTCACCCATAACTGATCAAAAATTTCCGTCACCAATTTGTCATCATGTTCTTATCTTATTACATGTAAAATCCCGTGATTGTTCTAAAGGTAGATGTTCGTTATGGACACTTAATGTTCGTTATGTAGAATCTTAATTTTATATGATCTGATTCTAATTGATGTTGTAATTTACGCGAATATCAAGGTAACATTTTTGTAAACATAGACATAGGCTGAAAATATCATACATGTATGAGCTTACAATAAAATTAAACAAACAGACAAACAAGATAAATCGGAAACACACCTATTTTTTTTACTTATACTGAGGAGCTGTGACCCAAAGATACCAAACTATTTCATTACTTGCGTCTCCCTCTGATGTACATTAATGTGTCATGGGTGAAATCGCCAGAAAATGTACAATTCGTCTTCACCAATCTTCTCAAATAACCCAAATTTCAGTCAAAAATAAAGTTCAAAATTCAGTTCAACATAACCAAACAGATTGTTTGAATAAACACAGTACCAAATATACTCAGATGTAGTGGTCGAGTGTTTTACGGGTTCCGCAATAATACAGTTCGGGAGTCCGAGACTGTCCGCTGGTTGAGTCCAGTCCTTTCGGACTGACACCAGAGGGCGGTCGAGGGCTCTCGGATCAATCCGAACACAGACCCTGGAAGAGTGGTCTTGTGTCTTATTACTATTATCTGTATTTATCTCTTTATATTGTGTCTTGTCCTTGTATATTGCCATTTTATACCTTTGAAACGTCCTTTTATGTTGTTCTTATCAACCTCTGGTATTGCTTATCTTTAACTCTGCTTTTATGAGAATATGTTATGTTTCCTTATTCTCCACACCTTGTATTATACTGTTTTACAGCATTTATGTTCCCTTTGTGGCTGGTCCACAAGGGTTGGTCTGACAGGTTGTGAGGTAATAAAACCAGAGTACGAGAGTAATCCTTGTTCCGTTTTATTCCTAAGCTAAGAGTCCCGAACCGAGTTCACTACAATTGGTGCTGTGACCAGTTCTTAGCCGCAACCAGAAGTTAGCTTTTCAAAAAGCCTGAAAAGTGTTCGGATCCATCCAGGTAGAATTCTATGAAATAAAATAAAGAAAGAGGTCAGTAGAAATGGCAGACCTAGATAGGGCGAGTCAGACAGAACAACCGGTCGGGGCAACTGGAGGTGTGGGCAGAGGTAGAGGCGTAGGTGCTATACCGAAAGTCCGGACCACAGTACCCAGACCGAGTCCAGGCATGAAGAAGATCGTTCAAGATGCCTGGACGTTCCGCGAGCCTCGCGAAAGATTCTATTCGGACGAGACGGATGAGGGTTTCCCACAGAAACAGGGAAAGGAGTCTACGTCACCTCTGCAGTCGCAAGTGGATGCTTGGCGCAAAGCCTATGAGCGGGCCCACAAGTTTAACTTGGGCCAGAGAAACCAAGTGGTTATGTTGGAGGACCAAAATGCAGAGCTCCAGAGAACTCTACAAGATTTGGCCGAGAGAAGTGACCGTTCTACAGCCAGATTAATGGTTGAGAACGAGAAACTTCGGACCGAGGTCTCTAGAGTAGATGTCCAGATTGCTGAATCAGCAAGATCAGACAGCGGAATCTCTGAAACCTGAGCCAACTGTGGAGCAGGTAGCTGCTATTTTCGGATTAGGGGTGGGTACTAGACCTGAATCCCCGATAGGTGATCCAACACCCAAAAAAGCTGGCAGTGTGAGGAACGAAGGACAAGGAGAATCCTATGTACTTAGGACTCCTGCTTCCTTCGTACGGGGAGAAAAGAAGGTTCAGATTATGACCACAGAGATTCCCCAAACTTCCTCACCGAATCAGGGAGTAGTCACTCCACCCACTGGTACAGCGGGTAGACCGGGCATAGGCACTGGCATCTCCACCATTAAAAAGCTTTCGGATGTTACCATAGGTTATCCGGGTGGACATGTCACGGACGGAACCTATGTCCGACACGATGTTGTAGGGACTACAGGTGCGAATTCCTCTCGGAGTTATGCTCCTGCAGCTCACACAACAACGATGAGGAGAGAAACCCCATCATTCAAAGATAAATCCTTAACTCAAGGATTAAGATATGACGGGCCTGAACCAGCAGCGAGCTCATTTCATTATGAGTATATGCGGGATGCGGCTAGTCATGTCCCGAAGATGTCTTTCCTAAAGCAATGGGATTCTTCCAAGGACAGTTGGAGCATCCATTTGGGAGAAATGAGGGTGATGGCAGAGGCTCAGAATTGGTCAGATGATACTTTTCTGATGTTTCTGAAGTGCACCTGCCGCCGCCAAGTACAGGAGTTAGGTGAGCTACCCCCTGGACTGAAACTCCCAGAGTTTGTCCAGCATATGGAGGCTAATTTCGGGGAACACAACTCCCGGAAGAAGGAGGCCATCTTTTATGCTTCGAGGCAAACAATGAACCAAACCAGCCGCAACTTCGCAAATGAAGTTGTGAAAAAGGCCCGAATTGCTTTCGGCAATGTTATAGACTATACCGGATGCACATTGTGCTTGAAGGTGTATCTAGATGGCCTGTCCAATGCCAAGGAAGCCTGGTGGATACGACTCCAGGAACCTTATGATCTTGAACAGGCCGTCCATTGGTCCGAGGTGTTCGAGGGAGCTGATTTGGGTGCTGTAAATACTGTATCCATACAGAACACTACCGCTAGCTCAGCGCCGGACTTTTTCGGACCCCCTGAAGCTAGTGGAGGGCACAGGAATAAGACTCAGAAAAAGTCTGTCATTGCCCAGATTACTGAGGCATTGCATGCCAATGATAAAGTAGAGTCAGAAGAAGAAGACTCTGACATTGGTGCGATAGTACAGGCCATTCAGACATGGCAGGCTCACAGAAAACCAACCCCCACGGATGCCCCGAAAACTTATTATTATGAGAAATCTGGGTATAGGGGAAAGAAACAGTTTCCGAAAACTAAACCCTGCTACTTCTGTGGTGAATTTGGACATAAGGTCTCTGAATGTTCAAAGAAGAAGGGGCTGTTCAAACTCCTTGCTGTATCCGAAGCAAGGGCAGCCGCAGCAGAGAATCCGGAAAACTAGAAAGGGCCCTCACGAGAAGCGTAGTGAGGGTCGGCGGCAAGGCGCTTCATAATACCACAATCCAAGAGAAGTATGAGAGTAGTGTAGAGATTGGGAGTAAAGCCCAGGCACCGCTTAGTACGCTCGGACTAACCCCAAGTGAGGACAAATCCGAGCCGAAAGGTGGAGAATCTAGATCGTTGCCGGACGGTAATACTCTTTCGAAGGTCTGTACTCCTTTGAAAAATCCGGAGGATGACCCTAATATACGATGGGGGGAATCCGGATTCCAAGCTGAGGAAGGGCAGATTTTAATGGTCAAGAAGAACCGTAATAAAACTGCCAAGATTCAGAAGGTTTCTGTGCTACGAAAGGAAACTCTGGAGATCCCATCTAAGTTATTAGTTCGGGAAAGATGGTATGCCCCAGTACTAGTAGGTGGGAAGAATGGATTCTTTTTGGTTGATCCTGGTGCTACCACCAGTTTGATCACTAAGAAGTTCTATGACTCCCTTCCACATCCACCACCAATGGTTTCGGTCCGAACGGTGTGTGCGATGGGAGATGGAACACCTAATAATACTTACGGTAGCATGCTATGTCCGTGGAATATAGGGGGACGGACCTATATGATTACATGTCTCGTTGTCAGTGGTCTACAAGGCCCTGAGGATGGGATACTCGGTGCAGATTTCTATTATGTGCATCGATGTAGTCTTGATTGGTCAGGATTATTTTACTTGGATAACTACAGTCATTCTGTGAGTTGTAAACTCTGGAAGAGACAAGGTAGTAGTAAAGAAAAATCCTCTGTGAAGGCAGTGCAGGTCGGAAATTCACTTGCAGGTGTAGAGGTGACACTCAAAAAAGGTGTAACCCTTGAACCCGGCAAAGTGACTCTGGCTGAATTAAACATTCACAGTGGCTCAGACACATCGGATGGATTGATGTTCGAGCCAGATCAACAGTTACTAAGTGACTATGCCTTGGGAAGCTTGAATACATACGTATCAGGTGACGGGAAACCAGCTGTGGTAGCATTTAGTAATCCGTCCGGACGAGCTATTAAGCTCGGAAAGAGAAGGATGGTAGGCAGATTGTATAGTGTGACTTTACTTTCACAAGATTCAGTCATGTCTGGGGAGGAGGATGACGGTGTGATCGAAGAGGCCATCATCAATTCAATACAGGTTATGGAATTACCTGTGGCGGATGATGATTTGATCTCACCTGAAATGCCCGAGAAAATGCCCCCCACTGTGTGTCCGCTGGCTAAGTTAATAGCGGACTCAGATCTACAGGACCAAAAAGAAATAAAAAGTGCAACAGATCTACTAAAAGAGTATCAGGACTGTTTCTCCATTCCAGGGTCCGGGAAACTACTGGGGTGTACACATAAAGTCCGACCCGCTATTAATACGGGTGATGCAGCCCCTATTAAACAAGCGTATCGTCGGATACCAGTGGCAAAGAGAGACAAAGCTGAAGCAGAGATCTGGAAAATGTACAAAGAAGGCCGGATTGAACATAGTAGCAGTCCTTGGAGTGCTCCTATAGTCATGGTAGCCAAGAAAGATGGAACCCAGAGGTTCTGTGTTGACTATCGTCAGCTAAACGCAGTGACCATAAAAGATAGTTTTCCATTACCCCAGATAGATGAGTGTGTAGAGGCCCTTGGAGGAAACAAGTGGTTCTGCACCCTAGATCTAGAGAGTGGATATTGGCAGGTAGCCATGGATGAGGAAAGTAAGCATAAAACTGCTTTTCTGTCCACTGTGGGCTTATTTCAATTCAAAGTTATGGCTTTCGGATTGTGTAATGCTCCAGCTACTTTCCAACGTATGATGGATCAGATGCTAGACGGACTCAGATGGAAGTCCTGTCTGGTCTATTTGGACGACATCGTGGTTTTCGGAGAGACTTATGATCAGTGTCAAAGTAACCTCAGACTCGTCCTAGACCGAATCCGAGACTATGGTCTTAAGCTAAAACCGAAGAAATGCGATTTCTTCCGGCAAAGGGTGGAATATTTGGGAAGAATTGTATCTCCGGAGGGCATCCAAGCCGATCCGAAGAAGGTACAGAAGGTCAAGGATTGGCCTATTCCCAAGAATGCCAGAGAGGTGAGGCAATTCCTTGGTTTTGCTTCTTATTACGGAGAATTCCAAAAGGATTTCGGAATAATAGCAGCCCCTCTGCAAGACGTAGTGACCGCGGCAGGGAAAGAGAAGCGCTATAGCAAGCCTATAGTGTGGACGCCACGGTGTGACGATGCCTTTAGCAAACTGAAGCAAGCCCTAGTAACTTCCCCAGTACTAGGTTTTCCCCGGAAGGTGGGAGACTTTATTCTGGATACAGATGCTAGCGGTTTCGGGATGGCCGGAATCCTGTCTCAGATCCAGGATGGGAAGGAAGTGGTATTGAGCTATGCTAGCAATAGTTTTTCTAAATCACAGAAGAATTATTGTGCTACTAAACGCGAGCTCTTGGCCGTTCTGACCTATCTAAAGAAGTTTCGACACTACCTACTGGGAAATCGGAACTTTGTGGTTCGGACAGATCATGCATCCTTACGTTGGTTGCTGAATTTCAAGGATCCAACGGATATACTCGGGCGCTGGTTATTGACACTGCAAGAGTATGGTCTGGATCAGAATATGATTGTCCATCGTGCTGGAAAGAAGCATGAAAATGTGGAAGATTAGATTGCTCAGATTGTGGTATTCATGATGCTGTGGCTGCCCCCACCACTGTGGCTATAGGCACACAGGAGCAGGTGTTGCGGGAGGCCCAGCAAGAAGATCCACTCATCAAAAGATTACTGGCTACTGTTGCGGGTACAGAGGATATCCCTAGCAGAGAAGATCTAGCTGGAGAATCTAATGAATTCCGCACATTTGTCCAGCATCTGGGTAATATGGAAATGAGAGAGGGTGTGCTATGTCTGGGTTAGACAAGACTAGCCACTGGAAGGAAATATTGGAGGAAACTCATTCCTGCGTCTTTGAGGAAAGAAATATTCCAGGGGATGCATGGTCCGAAGATCTCGGGTCATTTTGGTACATTCAAAAACTCTTGGTCAGCGAAAATGAAATATTACTGGCCGGGGATGAGGTACGATCTGAAACGATGGATCCGGGCCTGTCCGGAATGTAGTATGAGGAAATCCAGACAAGGATTCAAAATGGGCCGAAGCCTACCCCATGGCAGATCACACTGCAGAAAGTTGTGCAGATGTACTCTTCAGGGAGTGGATTCTACGATTCGGATGCCCTGTTGCTTTGCAAACCGATGGAGCTCCCGAATTTAGGTCTCAACTCCTGAAATCTTTGTTAGAAATGATGGGGATTGAGAAATTAATTACTCTCCCCTACAGACCCATGAGCAATGGCCAAAGCGAGAGACTCAACCGTGTCCTCGTGGAGCAGTTGTCCTGTCTAACAGATGGAACTGAAGATAACTGGGATATACTGGCGCCCTGTATAGCTCATGCTTATCGGGCCACAGTACACGCCAGTACACTCTGTACTCCAAATTCCGAAGTCTTTGGTACGGAGCTGGTGGCACCAATGGATTTAGTCTATGGTGTGACACCAGGTGAGTTGGATTTCCCATGCAAAGTGGGATATGTAGAACACTTGAGGCAGTGTATGAGAAAGGGGCACCAGTGCGTAAGGAATAATCTCGGAATTTCTGCAGTCCACCAGAAAAGGGATTATGACAAACGTTCTCGTCCTCCGAGATTCCAAGTGGGGGAGGTAGTATACCGATTCTGTCCCCCGAAGGCCTCTAAAAAGATCGGTCCCAAGTGGGATGGGCCTTACATCATCAAAAGGTTCATAGGAGGTACCACCTGTGAATTAGAAACCTTGGAAGGTCTGATGAGATATCATATAGACTACTTGAAGCCGGCCTTTGACGAAAATGGACCCATACAGGCGGCGAACCTGCATCGGGCGTCCGAATTTCAAAAGCAAGCTGAAACAGTACCAAAGAATCTTTGTCCAAAGAATCTAAGTATTTGTTTGAACGATAGGTGTTGACATGATCTAGGCTTGCACTGCGGGTCAATGAGACCTGGAACTTGCTGTAAGGTCGGAATCTATTTATAGTAGATAGAGTGTAGCAATTAAACCTATCCGGATGACAAAGAAAGTGGAGATTAAACTGGCCCTGTGTAGTCTCAGCAGGCAGATCAAAATAGCTGTTGGATTAGCACCCAATCATGCTATGTGAGCGTGCTCGGAGAAGGAGCGCGGGAAGCGTTGGCGCTACCATCGCGGTGTCGGGTTGAAGTACTAGCGTTGCATCAGGTGCGGCGAGAGTGTTCTACCCTTCGCCATTCTGCTTCCGGAACTCGTATGAGTAAGCAACTGACAAACTTTCGCCAACCGTACAGTAAGTTTATCAAGTGATGATTTACATAAATGACTTGTCATGTTGTTGATCTTGTATGAATGTAAGATGTCTAGAGATTTGAACGTATGGCACCCCATATTTTGTTGCCGATTGGCATTTCTGTACTTTGGCGGGCTGGTGCCTGGTACCGCTACGTCCATTTTGATATACACACTGTTAGAAATACTGGTTACGGGTATGTGTGTTGTATGTTATACTCTAGCATAGAAGTGAACCACCATGCCCTGTTAACTTATTCCATTATGATGTCTGGACGTAATTAACCCATTCGGAATGATGGGAGACGTGGCGAGGGATCCGCATCCGTGACCCGAGGCGGGTCAAGCAGGTCGGTGGAAGAGGAGAAGAGGAGCAAGAGCGCGGTGCCACAACCAAGCACCAGTTCTACTTCTGCTGGGACCACCTCTTCTGCTTCTTCTTCTTCCAAGAAGAAACAGGCTCCGAAGCTGTCCTTCAAGAAATTGAGGAGAGTCCACAGCGCTCGGATGTCTGTGTGGAAGGCTAGGGTTAGAGAGATCGGCGGGAGTCTGGACCACTTCAAAGCGGTAATGGACAAACCCGAGAATACCGCTCCGATCAATCCTAGTCAGGACAGGCCAGGATTCCGATTCCCATCTGATGGTCCAGAATCAGACTCGGACGATATCGACTTCCCCGGGACCATGAAGCGGTACGAGTCCGAGATCTGGCCCGAGCTGTTGCAAGAGGACAGCTTGGATGAGGGCACCTTGGGGAAACTCAAGATGTCCCCCATGCTCTGGAAACCAGGACATCATTGCCCCTTTTTGGTGTGCCGATACACTGGTTTCAGGGATGTAGGCGTCAAAACCTACGGCACCCGCGAGAGGTTCTTTCGCCATTTGTGCGAGTGCCACGCCCCCCTCGGCCAAGCCTGGACTTGTCCATACACTAGCTGTGCACAGGTCTTGGATCGGAAGGGTGAGCTGATTCAGCACTTAATGAATGGGGAAGTGAAGCAACATAACCTCAGTCGGGAGAAGGCTCAGGCTAGGATGGTGAGGGATTTGGTAGCCGCAGGGAAGAAGGAAAACCCGCTCTTCTATAAGATCTTCTATAAGGTTTACCTATCTTTCAATCACCTGAAATTCCTGAGAAGAGCGCAGGCTGCAGTTCAGACCCGGCTAAAGGCTGCAGAGAAGGCCGAAGCGAAGAAAGCCTCTTCTTCCTCCAGTTCTGGGCCTAGCAAACCCATAACTGGACAGGACTCTGTGTCTGTCAGCTCTGCCTCCAGTAGTGTTGGCCATGAGTCCGGAAGCAGGGCTGCTTCGGATAAGACCTCCAAGAAGACCCATAAACGGCAGTCTTCAAGTCACCCGGAGGCACCTAACACGAAGAAGGGCCGAAAAACCCAGCAATGGGTAGATCAGGCCAAAGAGGACCTGCCTTCTCGCCACAACACCCAGGAACTGGTCCGGGCAGTCGACGTGAATGTGGAAGCTGCCCTGACAGACCTAGAGAAGGCAGCCATAGCTCTGAGCGAAGGGGTACGTCGGTCAATTGCTTCGTTGACCACGCCCCTTCAACGTTTAGAGACTGTGGAAAGTCGCATAGATGAGGTTGCCAATCTCCGAGAGGAGAATAACCAACAGGCAGTCATCATCAAAACCCAGCGCGCATCTTGACTCAAAAAGACAATCAAATCCGAGATTTTATGGAGGCTAATGCGCGCCTGAGGTCCAGGTTGGAATCTGCGGAGTCAAGTTCTCTGCCGGAGCAGGATCCAACAGAGAGTGTGGTGGGTGCGAACCCATCTGTTCCCACTCTGCAGGTGGATGGTGGACAAGTTGGGGCTATCCAAGTCAATGCCCTCCAACTGGGAGTACTATCCCAGCTTTTGGGGCAAATTGGAAAGCTTCCCCAGATGGCCCAGATGGGTATCGGCACACCCAACCATCCCTCAGCATCACCCTTTCGGATGATGGTGTCCCCCGAGACCTCTTGGACAGCTCCCTCCGCTGCTGCTGGATCAGCAACCCAAGCGGCGAGACAGACGCAAAGGTCAGGGTCCCGACAACGCTCACAGAGCAGGGCCCGGACTTGGCATGAGGGAATTGGTCTGGGACAAGGAGGAGTGGGAGATGCAAATGTCAACATCCATGACTTGTTCGGGTCTACTGACAAAATGATCTCCCCTCTGAAGTCGTCGCCTTCTTCCATGCAGCCGCCCCCCACTCCTGGTACCAAGACTGGTCACAGCGACATGGAGGACGATGCAGACATGGATTCCGTGGAAGACAAGGGGCAGGACGACGAGTTAGAAAGAGACACTCCCCACCAGTGAGAGGATGGAGGCTGAGCTGCACAGGACAGACCAAATGATAACCCGGATCGCCCACGAATGACGTTTGGACGCGGAATCGGATGACTTGCGTGAACGATGATGACTGGAACGACTATATGGACAGGAAAATGAAAAATGGACACATTCGGATGGACACAGAGATGAATCGGCATGACCCACGGATAATGACCACTGAAATATGAACATTTAAGTAACGGATTTTCTCTCATTTTTTTTACAACTTTACTACAGAATGTAGTAGTGAGATATGCTTTTCTCACAGAGAGACTGAGGATTTTTGCTTTTATTTCACCATTTACACGAATCATTTTTATTTTTTGCCACTTGTATTGGTAATGAGGACACCAAATGCTCCTGCTTGTACTTGTTTGTGATTCTTATTATGTGTTGAGTAACTTTTGTGTTTACTCGTGGTGATTTGTATTATTATTCCTCTTTACGTATGCTTATTTTATGTTCTATTACCCGATGTTCAAACATGGTTTTAAACTCTTTAAAAGAAAGAGGGGGTATTGTAGTGGTTGAGTGTTTTACGGGTTCCGCAATAATACAGCTCGGGAGTCCGAGACTGTCTGCTGGTTGAGTCCAGTCCTTTCGGACTGACACCAGAGGGCGGTCGAGGGCTCTCGGATCAATCCGAACACAGAACCTGGAAGAGTGGTCTTGTGTCTTATTACTATTATCTGTATTTATTTCTTTATATTGTGTCTTGTCCTTGTATATTGCCATTTTATACCTTTGAAACGTCCTTTTATGTTGTTCTTATCAACCTCTGGTATTGCTTATCTTTAACTCTGCTTTTATGAGAATATGTTATGTTTCCTTATTCTCCACACCTTGTATTATACTGTTTTACAGCATTTATGTTCCCTTTGTGGCTGGTCCACAAGGGTTGGTCTGACAGGTTGTGAGGTAATAAAACCAGAGTACGAGAGTAATCCTTGTTCCGTTTTATTCCTAAGCTAAGAGTCCCGAACGGAGTTCACTACACAGATATGGCCAATTCCACCAATTTGACAACATTTGGCCTCCAACCGTGGAAAGTGATAAAATGGGCTTAAATCAAATTAATTACTATTAATTTGATTATTTTTTTTGATTGTATGGTTCTACCAACCTGCGGAACCACATTTTTGGCATTTTTAGTCCAATTTTTTATTATTATTATTTCAAAATCCCATTTTGGGGGCAAAAATCATTTTTTTAAACTGCCATTAGTCCGTGGAATTGCTGAATTTTTAAATAATCTTCAAAATTGAACATTTTTTTTTATATGTTGTGATAGTAGGTTACGTGAACATGATCTGTGTAAAAAAAAATGCAAAAAAAATATTTTTTCGCCAAGGGGAACAAGGGTAATAAATGATATATATTCTATATAATATAGTCTATTTGCTTATGTCAAAAAAATGGCTCCCGTGTGGAATTCATGTTAATTTTTGCAGACAAACATTTTTTTGTAGTATTCAACGAGTAGAATTCAAAAATCGATGTATGCAATTTTTTCAAACAGTTTTTCATACCGAAATTCAAGATGGCGTCCAAGATGGCCGCTCAGACAATAAATGCACATAACTTTGGTTCTAGTTAACATAAATGAGTGATTTTGGTGTCCATTTCTATGTTTTCCATGTCAGGGAATCCAATGAAATAAAAATAAAATCCAAAGCACATGATGCCTTTCCACTAGGGGGCGTTATAGGTCATTTTTCACATATTTTCCTGAAAAATGATTAGAAATACTTCAAATATCTTTTAATTCTTATACACAAATCCTTTATTCATTTTATTGAAGCAAAATATTCAGTCTTGTTAGTTGATATAACATTGGCAGTTCAGTATTTATGGTTTTTTACTATTAGAATAGTTGGTTAATGGGAATTCAGCCACAAATTTGGGTCCTTCCTCATAGTAATTTGGTCCATAATCTAGCTCAAAAAAGGCTAAACCTAGGACAAATTGCAACAGGTTTCTCAACAGTTTTGGGTAGTATGAGTCCCTGTTATTAATATGCTTAAAGTCTAGAAAAATCTAGGTGCTGGACCATGCCCAAAGTCTCAAAAACAAAATGGCCGCCTTTATACTTATAAACGCTATAACTCAGTGTAGAATTGACATATATTCAAGTCTGAATACCCTTTTTTAATGTTTCCAGGCACTGGGAATCCAATGGAACAATAGTTAAGTCCATATAGATAATATTTATCAAGTTAGTATACTGCTACAGAGAAGACATGTATCCAGCAAATGCATCCTGTGAAGTGAAAATGAAATTTACCTCATTTTGTATGAAAGCATTTATGATCAAGCACACTAGGAAATGAGTTTCTGTAATAAAAATTGGTTAGAAAAGCCTTTTGAATGGTGTATGTAAAAAGAATAGTATAATGTATTTCTCTGATACTTCCAAGAAATACCAATTTCCCTCCTGCATAAGGCAGCTTACAGGGTCACAACTGGAGTACATTCCAAGTTTAATCCTTTGAAGGAAGTAAACAATTTGTAGTAAGAGCCAGAGGGCACTAGGTAGATACATGGGGGAATTGTGAACTACAATTGAACCCTCTTCCAAGTTTAAATCTAGTGATATTAGTCTGTGTAAACCTCAGCTTGCCTTAGGCATACAGGTGTACTGCATCATAGATTCAAAATTGTTGTATGTTGTATCATTTTCTCTAATAGCATTTGATGCACAAAATCTTTGGGGTATATGATTGGAGGAGGAACAGCCACAATACCGGTTAGTTCCCCCTTCTCACTGACAGTTCCCAATACACAACTAATGTGTGATGCTTTGAATATAATAGCCACAATAATCTAAATATGAGCAACAAGATCAATGAAGATTCCTGCCCAGTTTGGGAAATTACCCTTGGAAATAGTTCTAAGCTGTGAGAAGGGAATGATAATTCATATATATGATATATAAATTCTCCAACCATTTAATTGAAGGGATTGGTGATTCTAAGCCCCTTTAACACTATACATTTATATTCTACACAATAAATCTACTAGAGGATCCATAGATAGAAGAGGTTTTTTACTCTACCAAGATTAGGAGCTTTGTTCTCTAAATGCAAGGATGTGGTCAGAATATAATGCAATGATTGGTAACTGGAAACTTTGAAAACTTTAGCTGCAAGTAATATCATGAATCTGGAATAAATATGCTTGTATGATAACTTCAGATAGGTTATAAGAGGGTTTCAATGTAGTTACACAAAATTGTCCATCCTGCCTTGCTTGACTGTTACCTGAACTGGTCAGTAAGCATGCACCTGTGTGGGTAAAGGGTAAAGGGCATGACCCAATAGCAGCATAACACCTGTCTCCTGTGTATACCTTAACTCATTGAGGATGGGGGCAGTTTACACATATTTTGCCTGGTGGACGGGGGCCCTTTTCCCCCTTTTTGGGCTTCAGGACGGGTGTTTAACATGAGGTTTAGTGTATAAAAACACTTTAAGAATATTTTCTTCAAATAATATGTGTCATATGTACATCGTTTAATAGGTGTAAACAGTTATTGATCATATTTTTTCATAATTTCTAGAATTTGGTCTTCAATAATTAGAATAATGGGTCACAATTGGGTGCAATATGGCGGCAACCTTGCTCCAAATTCACTTTCCAGCATTTACATATGTTAGTTATGACGTCATCATTATTGTCTCCATGACAACATACCTATAAAGATATTTCTAGTGTGTTTGTATACATATATTTTAAATTTCATCAAAATCCGTTTATTTTTTATTAAGTTATGCCCCCTTCAATTTATATAAAAATATGCTGCCTGCAGGCAGCATCCCGTCCTTAATGGAGAGGACATCATGCTGCCTGCAGGCAGCATCCCGTCCCCAACGCCATTTTGAAAATGCTGCCTTGAGGCAGCATCCCGTCCTTAATGAGTTAAGCTGAGATTAACTATTCCATATCAAAACTTATCTATTTCAGACTATAGAATCCCTGAATCCACATTCTCATGAACAGGAACCCTAGAACTAGACCCTGAGTAAAAGCAAAACCATGTATACTTAAATGTTGATGCTGAAACATAAATAGAAACATAATTCTTGAGTCAATAGAAAGGAAAAGTGTTCCAGCCTGTGTTTCAAGAGGATACTACAGAAATCCTCACTAGGAAAACAACTACAATTGAAGGTCACTCGGTGTCAATTGACCTACAACTTTGGTTTCAACACCTCAGAATCATTGTAGACATTCAGATTTGAAGGTGTTTTTTTCCTCTTTCCCTGTCTCAAAGAAGGCAAAAGAGCAAAGCATTTGGAGCATCTAATGTATGAGGACGAATCTAGAATACTGGGAGTGCAGAACCCTGCTGCTATCCATGCAATAGCAGAATGTGATACAACATTAAATTCTTTAAGCTTATGAGATTGAACTGCTATGTGCAACATAGGTGGATCTATATCTGCTTCTGCCAATGCTCCAAAGACAAGCTGAAGTGTTCTCTGATAACAAAGCATACTTGATAATGTAGAGAAAGGTGGAGAATGCTATATTCTACTTCTGTAAATTACTGCAGTATAAAAAAAGGTTCCCTCTCCTCATCATGCATGTCCATCCACAGGTCCTACCATCTTTATCAGCTGCTTATAAGTACCCCAGCCAAAGTGTATGCTACCAAATTCAAATTTGGAAGGGACTTACAGATAATTGGGGATGAAGCCTACTAACCTGCCCCTGACCAACTACTACAGATCATTTGCTGCAGCTGTAAGAGCTACTGCAGCAATCTTAAGTGTTCCTAACACAGGTTATCATGGAATGCACTGCTGCATGTGACCATAATGGTGACTGCATACAGGTCAGGCCCTATTTACCAGACTGGTGAAATCAGGATGTCAAGTCAGGTTCCATATACACAGTGCATGGCTACTTGTTTTTTTTTCTGTGGTAGGTTCTTTATTTCAGGTATCACAGCAATGCTTATGACAGTTTGTTTAGTGGAAAGATGTTATTGGATATCCTTGGTCATGTATGCCTTTGTACAATCTCATTAAATGTGACTTAGATTTTTCACTTCACAGGATGTATTTGCAGGGCATTTTTCTGGTCATTTCTTTTGTGTATCAGTATACCAACTTGATAAATATTGATTATATGGATTTCATTATTGTCTCATTGGATCCCCCATGTCTGGAAACATTAATAAAGTGTATTGACACTTGAATATATGTTGATTTTATACTGAGTTATGGTATTTCAAAGTTTTAGAGGCGGCCATTTTGTTTTTGAGATTTTTGGCATGTTCCCCCATCCAGATTTTTCTAGACTTTTAGTATGTGAATAACGTGCCCTCATACTAGCCAAAACCATTGAGAAACCTGTTGCAATTTGTCCTAGGTCAAACTCTATGTTTAATGGACTACTGTTGAAAAAAACACATTTGTGGCTGAATTCCCTGGAAATATGAATATTTCATTATTGAAAAAAATCATAGAAAATCATTTACCAATGTTGTATTAACTACCAAGAGATTAAATTAAAGCATAAAATGACTAAAGATTTTGTGTATACGATTTGAAAGATGTTAGAAGTATTTCTTATCATTTTTTAGGAAAATATGTGAAAAATGACCTATAACGCCCCCTGGTGGAAAGGCATCATGTGCCATGGATTTTATTTTTATTTCATTGGATTCCCTGACATGGAAAACATAGAAATGGACACCAAAATCATTCATTTATGTTAATTAGAACCAGAGTTATCTGCATTTATAGTCTGGGCGGCCATCTTGGACGCCATCTTGGATTTAGGCATGATAGAATGTTTGAAAAAATTGCATACATCGATTTTTGAATTCTACTCATTGAATACTACAGAAAAATGTTTGTCTGCAAAAATTAACATGAATTCCACACGGGAGCCATTTTTTTGACATAAGCAACTAGACTAATATGTGTAGGCATATATTCGATATAATCTGTATGCAGAGGGTCAATGACCTGTCACCCTTACCGCTGCCATTATGATTACCATTACTGAATGGTTATTTGGCTATAACTTTTCTTCTAGTTAGAATATTTTCACAAAAAAAAACCCATTATCACCCTCATGTCGAGACCTATCAAGTACAACATATTTCAGTACATTATGAGCATATTTGTTTTATTCATTTCTAATCTCAGTCCTCATTCATGTAGATATATGTGTAGTGAATACGGTTTTAAATAGATCCGAGACAATTGGTCTGACCGGGCGTTGCTATAATTGGGTGCACGCGCCCCAACTGAACGCGCTCCCGGTTCAGAAATGGCCTTTCGGATTCCCGCCTTTTCTTACTTGGACAGAGTTCCAGTAAACCAATATCAAAGGTAACTTAAATCTAGTCAACTCTTTTACCATAATGTGTCTTAGAGTGCTTCCGGATGCTCCGGTAAGACTCCGTGTTGTTTCACTGTGTTACTCCTATGTAAAACCATGTTAACTGTTTGACTCTCAACACCTGCAATGATCGTGTACCATAATTGCCACTTGTCCTTTGAGGCCAATACCTGGTCACCTCTGTTGGGTCCGATAAACACTATCGGACATGGTTTGTGTGGAGAATAAAGCCTGTGATACCTAAAGAGCTGTGTGTCTGGTCTTCTTTCCCTTCGCGAGAATAGATATCGAACTTGGGTAGTGTGAGACGGAAAAACACTACAATTGGTGCCGTAAACCAGTTTCTGGCCGCAGACCTTGTTGATAGTGTGACTGTTGTTTCTTGGTGAAACAGGACTGCGTTGTGCAGAGGTTCGGAGATTGGCTGATAGACCCGACCAAATGGCTGAAGCAGCGGATGGTACCGATGCCCCGCTGGGCGCGAAGTCTCCGCCTAAAGTCAAAGTGGTCAAGTCTCCGGCGAAGGTCGCTGCTGTGATCAAGCCTCCGAAGTTGTCGTATATAGTTACGGAAACCTTTGGTCCTCCGCTGACAGGACTATTGGGTCCCCGTAAGGAGCAGGACCGTAAGGATCTTGTATCCCGTAAGGATGAGGGAACTTACGCTTATGAGGGCGATGGTTCTGTGCACCGGGTAGATGTTGGAGCAGGTAGTGCTTTCAATCAGTGGCGTCGGTCCCCGGAAGACTTGACTGAGGATGAACTCCGTCACGAATTCCGGAAGATGCGTGCCGACTTTAAAGCTCATAGAAGTGCTGCTGAGGATTTGCATGCGCGTATGGCAGACGTTACACAGCAGAATGCAACTCTTCGCGGAATTGTGCATGATGCTGTGTACGGACCGCCTCCGCCGGTAACGGTGGAAGATTGTGTTTCGGAGGATGGGACGGAAGATACGCCCCCGCCGGACACTTCGCAGGGTGAGGATTTGCTTGGTATGTTACTGAAGGTTAAAAGTGCATACACACCCAAAGCTCCAGTGACGTCAACTTTTGCTGATCCGAAGTTGTCATTTGCACCAATGTTGGACGATCCGTCCATTGTTGCAGCTAAAGGCCCGGAGGATGTGGACAGGCATGTTACGTTCTCAAAGCAGGCACAAGCTTCGTCTTCCCCGAAAGGGAATGCAAATGATGGTTCATTTTTGGCCGGCAAGAATGTTACCCCGCGCAAGAAACAGAACGATGTGGTTGTTCCGAAGTCACGGAACGCTGTCGTTAAAACTCCTAATGGTAGAGTTCGTGATGGTACGTACTACCGCAGTTCCCCTGGTTCCCCCAGTTCTGTGTTATCCAGTACTAAAGCCCGGAAGAAGCCTTCTGGAGGTGATAGTGACTCAGATGACTCTGATGACGACTGTGGAAAAGATTATTGTAGATCCAGTAGGTCCCGCCGGAAAGATCGTTCTCTTGTCCAGGGTCTTGAGTATACTGGACCGGATGAGTCGGATGAAGATTTTAATTACAATCAGTCTTCGACCCGTGAGAGTATTGCTCCGAAAGTATCCATACCCAGGTTGTGGGATGGTGTTATTTCGTGGAGGATATACTTGGCGGAAATGAAAGTAATTGCTACCGCGCACAACTGGAGCCCCGAACAGTTGTTACGACAGTTGATCTGTGGTTCTAGGAGACAACTGGCGGAAATGGGAGATTTGCCGGAGAACTTGACTCTTGTGCAGTTTGTCGACCATATGGAGGCAAACTTTGGCGAGAAGTCTAGACCCAGAAAGCAGGCAGAATTCTATAATTCCCGCCAGACTCCGAACCAGTCGGTTAGACTTTTTGGTAACGACGTTGCTCGGAAGGGGCAACGTGCTTTTGGTCCCTTGGATAATACGTTGAGGTCAGTTTCCCTCCGTGTGTTCCTGCAGGGAGTGACAAATCAGGATATGGCTGATTGGGTTCGCCTGAAACAGCCGAAGGATCTCCTGAGAGCCATACACTGGGCGGAGGTATGGGAAAGTTGTTACTTGGAGAGTGGCAGTGTTGCCTCTATAAGTGCACTTACCACTGCTGGCCCGGATGTGAGGAAGAAAAACCCAAAGGTTTCTGTGCAAGCTACAGCTGCCGAACCTGTGGCGGACGACTCGTGTGGCGATGACGTCCCTGAAGCTGTCGTCCAGGCTCTACGGTCCTGGGTAGGACAGTCTGGACAGAAGTTTTCCGGTAAAACATCGAAGTTTAACTGGAAAAGAGGTGTGAAGCGGACTGGTTGCTTCCAATGTGGTCAGGAGGGTCATTTTATGGCTAGCTGTCCGCAGAGGGATGTCTGGAAAGACGCAACTGGTAAGGGAGGTTCCGCGACGAAGGCTGATCAAGCAGTGAAGCCGGAGTCGTCGGAAAACTCCAAACGGGTCTCATAAGAAGCGAGATGGGACCCGGGGAATTGTTTGCGCTTCCTAGTACTACAGTTCATGATCGTTCTGTGTCTGAAACGAAGACTGGGTGTGGGGCTCTAGCTCCCGTAAGTACTACTGAGCCCGGGGCTGTCTGCCGGGGAGGTACGAAAGCGGTTCGGGCGCGTCGAGCGGACGAGACCACTCATTCCAGGAATGGTGTAGATTCCAGGGATTTTCCTGTAGTTGCGGACTCCGACAACGTTTGTTGGGGTAAGGCAGGTTACCAAGCTGAGTTAGGGCATTTGGTGATAGCGGAGTCAGGTCCCATCACGGGTGCGAGTATTCAGAAAGTTTCCGTGGATGATCAGAGGGTGTTGGAGCTCCGTGATCCATATATTGCGGATAGATGGTACGCTTCAGTATCAGTGAATGGGGATGTTGGTGATTTCCTTTGGGATCCGGGCGCTACCACTAGCCTGGTGACGAAGACGTTCTATGACGCCCTGCGTCGGCCGCCGCCACTGGTTCCGTGCCGGTTGGCGTGCACGATGGGAAACGATTCACAGATTACTGTGCATGGTAGCGCTCTGTTCCCTTTGACGTTAGGGAAACGGACGTACATGTTAACGTGTCTGGTAGTGTCGGGTTTATCTGGCCCGGAGTCTGGAATCTTGGCGCAGGACTTCAATCTTGTGCATAGATGTTATGTGTGCTGGTCAGGGAAATTGTCTTTGAATGATGGAGAAGACGCTGTGATCATGCATCACTGGCGTGGTGATCCGCCAAAGCAATTGGGTCCCTCGGTGAATATGATTACAACTAGTGAAGTAGGCGATGGAAGGCAGGTAACACTTCGGAAAGCGGTGGTCCTTCGTCCTTATTCAGCTACACTGGTTAAGATCGATGTTCGCGGGTGCTCGGATTCGTCAACGGGTTTGATGTTTGAGCCAGACCAGAGTTTTCTAAAGGATTACACTGTGGGATGCCTTGATTCATATATCTCGGCTGACGCTACGGCGACTGTGGCCTTTAGTAATCCGTCCGCAGAAACCCTACGTTTAGGTGTTGATATGGTGGTTGGACGAGTGAGTGATGTGACGCTGCTATCGTCACCTACTACTAGTCCGGAGGGGGTGAGTATGTGTCCGGAGGACAAAATAAAGGATGCGATCATCAACTCTATACAGGTGGTAGAAAACCCGTCTGTGGTAGATGAGGATTTGATTGCCCCGGATGACCCTGTGCCACCAAGTACGGAATGTCCGTTGAAGAAACTTGTAAGGGACTCTGATTTGACTGATCCGACAGAGAGGTCAAAGCTGATGGGTCTTCTTAATGAGTTTCGTGGGAGCTTTTCGCTACCCGGAGATGGTTGGAGAGAAGATCCGGGTTGCACCCATGTCGTGAAACACGTAATTGATACTGCCGACTCTCGACCTATTGAGCTTGCTTATAGGCGGATTCCGGTGTCTAAGCGTGAAGTAGCCGAAGCGGAGATCTGGAAGATGTACGAGCAGGGGCGAATTGAGCATTCTAATAGTCCGTGGGGAGCACCCATCGTGATTGTTGGTAAAAAGGATGGAACTCAACGCTTCTGCGTCGATTATCGCCAGCTCAATTCCGTCACAGTGAAGGACAGCTTTCCACTCCCTAGAATAGACGAGTGTGTCGAGGCGTTGGGCGGAAATAAATGGTTCTGCACCCTCGACCTGGAAAGTGGGTATTGGCAGATAGCGATGGACGAGGAGAGTAAGCAAAAGACGGCTTTCCTGTCCAGCGTTGGATTGTTTCAATTCAAGGTTATGGCCTTTGGATTGTGCAATGCTCCTGCCACATTCCAGCGGATGATGGATCGTATGCTAGACGACCTTCGCTGGAAGTCTTGTCTGGTGTATCTCGATGATATTGTTGTATTTGGCGAGACATTCGATGGTTGTCTGCTAAATCTGCGATTGGTTCTTGAACGAATCCGGGAATACAGGTTGAAGCTGAAACCCAAGAAGTGTGAACTATTCCGCCGTGAAGTGAAGTACTTGGGAAGATTAGTATCGGAAAAAGGAATTCGGGCGGACCCGAAGAAGATACAGAAGGTCCGTGACTGGCCCGTTCCGAAGACTGCGAGGGAAGTTAGAGAATTTATAGGATTCGCGTCCTATTACAGGGAATTCCAACCGAATTTCGCTGCAGTTGTCTCTCCGTTGCAGGACGTAGTAACGGCAGCCGGAAGAGAAAAACGATACACAAAAGCAATAAACTGGACCCCGGAGTGTGCAGTTGCCTTCCAGAGCGTGAAAGATTTGTTAACCCGGGCTCCGTTGTTGAGATACCCTCGGAAGGAGGGGGAGTTTATCTTAGACACGGATGCCAGTGGGTATGGCATGGCAGGGATTTTGTCCCAGGTCCAAGATGGTAAGGAGGTAGTCCTTGGGTACGCTAGTAATAGCTTGGATAAAGCCCAACGGAACTACTGTGCGACCAAACGAGAATTGTTGGCCGTGCTTACCTATCTGAAGAAATTCCGGCACTATTTATTAGGGAATCGGAATTTCTTTGTTCGGACGGACCATGCTTCGCTGCGTTGGCTCCTGAATTTCAAGGATCCTATGGACATGCTGGCGCGCTGGTTAACCCAGATGCAAGAGTATGGCCTGGATCAGCGAATGATTCTCCATAGAGCGGGGAAGAAACATGTCAATGTCGATGCGCTTTCCCGGGTTCCGACCCGGAAGTGTGCTCGATTTGACTGTGTTGATTGTGGGGCGCACGACGCTGTTGTTGCTGCGACCACTGTGACCCTTGCTGCTACGGGGGAAATCATCCGGACCGCTCAGCAAGACGACCCAGAGATCCTAAGAGTGATTGCTATAGTGGAAGGAGAAGTCTCGGTTCCGGACAAGCAGTCCCTGTCCGGTGAATCAGACGAATTCTGTACCTATATGCATAACTTGGGGAGTTTGTCGATGAAGAATGGTGTGCTGTGCTTGTCGTGGACTCGACCTCGCACAGGGATCACGTACGTGCGCAAAGTAATTCCTACTGCGCTTCGCTATGAGATATTCCAGGGAATGCATGGACCGAAGACGGTTGGGCATTTCGGATCTTTCAAGACTGGTTGGACAGCCAAGAAGAAGTACTTCTGGCCCAACATGAGAAGTGATCTGAAAAGGTGGCTCAGGGCATGTCCGGAATGTAGCATGCGAAAGACGAGGGGTGGTGGCGGAATCATGCCTCTCAAGAAGGAATTGCATGGAGAACGCTGGAGTCGTATTGGATTGGATATAATAGGTCCGTTCCGTCTTACCCCCAGAGGTAATAACTACATTATGGTAGTGACGGATCACTTTTCAAAGTGGGCGGAGACCTATCCAATGCCAGACCACACCGCTGAGAGATGTGCGGAAGTTCTCTTCAGGGAATGGATCCTCCGGTTTGGTTGTCCCGTATCGTTGCAAACGGACGGAGCACCAGAGTTTCGGTCCACCCTGTTGCGGAGCTTGTTGGAGATGCTAGGGGTTGAAAAGCTCATTACCTTACCGTATAGACCGCAGTCAAACGGTCAAACGGAAAGAATGAACCGAGTCCTGGTAGAACAACTGTCCTGTCTGACGGACTATAGTGCGACGGATTGGGATTTGTTGGCTCCGTGTGTCGCTCACGCGTACAGAGCAAGTGTGCATGCGAGTACGTTATGCACACCTAACTCTGTGGTGTTTGGTGACGAGCTGGTAACGCCTATGGACTTGGTCCACGGGGTGGAACCAGGCGGTCTGGATTTTCCATGCAGAGTGCCGTTCGTGGAGAATTTGAAGCATTGGTTGAAGCTTGGGCATAAGTTCGTCCGTGAGAATCTCGGAGTGGCAGCGATCCACCAGAAACGGGATTTCGATCGGCGAGCTAAGCCTAAGACCTTTGAAGTGGGGGATGTTGTATACCGCTACAACCATCCGCAGGCCAGTAAAAAGATCGGTCCCAAATGGGATGGCCCCTTCAAAGTAAAACGGTTTATAGGGGGTACAACCTATGAACTGGAAACAGTTGCAGGAGTCGTAAGGTGTCATGTCAACTACCTTAAGCAAGCTTTTGACAAGGACGGACCCGTGCAGGTTGTTAATCTTGACAGAGCACCGGAGTTCCGTGCATTGCAGAAGGCTGGCCGCGACGTCCTCAGACTTGAAAGTGGGAAAGTAATAGCTGGCAAGGAATGTCCTGATCTGAAAGAGAGGGAAAAAGTCTCCGTGTTTGTGAAACGACGGGGAAGGCCTAAGAAGGGGAAACAGAGTTTGAAAGCCACGAAGACCGCTGCTCTGCCTGTTCCGCCCTTGCCCCAAGCTAACGTTGTCATGCGGAAACGCGGAAGACCACGAAAGCTACGGTTGCCAGACCCGCCTGTTCCGGCTGTAGCTCCACGGAGGGGTAGACCTCGTAAAGTTGTTGCTGATCCGCTGCCGAAACCTACCGCAAAGAAAGTAGGGAGGCCGGCGAAAGATTCAGTAGCACGAGTAAAGAAAGTCAGAAAGGATAGAGCTAGCTCTCCTGTCGAGGTTGTAAAGGGGAAAAGGGTGCGCCGTCCCCCAGACCGATTACAACTGAAGTCTTAGCTGTTTGTGTACCAATACGGGGAATGTAGGTCTGATTCCCCGGATCGAAACACAACGAGAAGTCGACCAGGGGTGCCAGCACGGAAGAATACACCCTGGGTCCCCAAACGGCGTATGAAGCTTTTATTAGTTTCGTATGGCCGGGAAAGAACCTAAGTTATTCCGGCGGATTGATAACTTACCGCATGAGAACCGTGATGTGGCTTGGACTAGGCCTATGGGGAATAGAGATTCTAACCTCGTAACGCTATTGGTCCTGGATCTTGGTTGAAATAGCTTGAAAATGCTGCCTGAGGTATCATGCCAAAGATCCGCGGAATATGTTTCCACCCTTGTCTCTGGTGGAAGATGGGTTGGTTGTCCGTGTTCATAATATTCCCAGGAGGGGAACGGATATACTAACCCAACGTGAAGAAAACCCTAACATAAGGTTAGGCGGGTTATGCACGGAGGCAATGGCGCTGAGGTGTGCGGTGAGACGTGAGCGAACTAGCGTTGTAACGGTGTAACTAGCGGTAGTTGCAACCGCTGCTCACTAGTTCTCTTCCCTCACGGAGCCCTCTTTGCTTCCGGACTTCAACCTGTAAGTACGCTTTCTGACGATGCTCTTCATATTTGGTTGATTTGTATGTGTGAACCGTATGAAATGTTGCTGTTAGTTTGCTAAAAGTAAAGGAAATGTGTTTTATGTACCGCTAGTAGTAGGCACGGAAGTCGTTGGTTTGATTTATTGGTGGGTTCTCTCTATTTTGCATTGGAGATAGACCGCCACAGCCACGACCCACGTGCTCTGCATCGTGTGGGCTATTTGAACATGAGCCACGCACATGGGTTGCAAATCCCTATGTAAGCTTGCTGGGTACGTTCTAAACTTTCGGGTAGTGATTTTAGAACTAGGTCCCTCCAAGAGGATTGTCTAGTAAATGTTCCGTCATTCCTTTTGGATGATCTTTTAGTTTCGGTTTCGGTTTCGGATGGTGTAAATAATGTTCCGGCTACAGCGTTCCAGATTTGAATGTAATGCTTTTTGTTGCAGGAACGAGAACTGAAACGCAGCCTTTTAAAGCTACTGACTACCTGATTGCCTGATTACTTGAATGTAAGACGAGATGTCGAAGCCTAGCGACGACATCATCGACCTGGACGTCTCCGGTGACTCCGTAGAGGTGCCCATGGAAGACGAGAACGAGTTGTTGGGTGACGGAACCGGATTGATCGGCCTAGCGGCCATGCAGATCAATGAAGGTGACGACACCTCGGCAACCGAGGAGGATGGTCCGGTCGATCCGGCGCGACCTAAGCGGGGTCGTGCTGCTGATAGACCGGAGACTAGGTCCCAGTCCAACTCCCCAGTTAAGTCCGCTAGGACTACGGGTGAGCGTGGAAGGGAGTTGGAGCGTAAGCACAACCTCCGAGCAGTAACCGTGAGTGTGGAGCGTGTTCCGCTGAACACTGCCTCCACCAAGAGTTCTGATGCATCTCCTGCTCCGACTTCTGGCAAGTCCGGGACCAGTACCAGCCCTGGTGCGACGTCCAAGACTCCGGCCGGAAAGAAGAAGCCGGTTGTGAAGGTGCATCGCCAGCGGATCGAGCACAAGACCGAGTTGTATGAGTGCTATCTATTATTCGACCCCCTGTAAAAAATTTACTAATAATCAGAATGGTTCCAACCGTGGCAGTTTAATGTGCACATATATAAGGTTGATAGAAAATAACAAATCAACCTCTGTACAGAGTTTGGTCTGGTTGTGGGTGCACATGTACCCGTGGGTGGGGCGATGGTTGTTTCAATGATCAGAGTTTGAGTTTAAGTTTGATTTTATATTTTTGCAGAATGATCCATCATCCATCATGGTTTTTTACTCCAAGGGGAGTATACGTTTGTGGAGAATTCGCTGACTCTGAGGGTTAGGATGGTGGTTTCATGGAAGGGGACTGAACTAACACGTTTTCAGTCGCGCCCCATTGAAGAGTTTGAAGTGCTAGTCGACTCTCCTGCTGGAAATTCCGACAGCCTTTTCTTTTATTTCGTGGGGGAGAAGTTCCTGATGGAATACAGAATAGACGACCATGTAATGTATATTACAGAATTCGTCCCTGAAGGTAATTTGAATAAATATTTTGAATAATATTGTAAATAAAATGTGTGATTATGAGGAAGTTTTAAGGAAATTTGTGAAAACTTTCTTTGTTATAAACTTTTTTGTATGTTTTAACATTTTTTAAAAAATTGTTTTTTTACTTACAGCGTAATTGCTCTTCCTGACCGACCCAAGACCCGGACCCAGGACCCCAAGAGCCCAGGCTTTGAGGACCCAGACCCCGAAGACCTCCAGGCCCTGAGGACCCCCAGGCCTCAGTCGGCTCCAGTTGGACCTCAGGCCAACTGTGAAATGTTCAAGATGTTCAAGACCTCCTCAGGTCCTTAGGACCTTTTGTACATGTATAGACTTTGGCTGTACATATGTGACTTTTGGTGGACATTTTGCTGCTTGCAACGCAATGCTTAAGCTTCGCCTCTTGAATCCTCTTTATCTTTTTTCTGATTTTCTATTCTTTTTTCTTTATTCTTTTTTTGCTCTTTTCTTTCCTTCGCCCCTGCTCTGCTTACCGCTTAGATATAAGTTATTATTTAAGGACTGTATATAATAATGTATATAATGTGTGTGCTGTGTGCTGTGTGCTGTGTGCTGTGTGTGCTGTTTGCTGTGTGTGTGTGTGTATGTATGGGCTGTGTGTGTGTGTGTGTGTGCTGTGTGTAACTTGTAAAGCTGTGTGAAGCTACGTGTGTACGCCTACGTGACTGCTACATGTTGTAAATACTACGTGTAGTAAATACTACGTGTAAATAATTCAAATAATATAGAAAGGTTTGTGAAATGTTTGTGCTTTGTTGTGTCCTTTTTTATTTTTTCTATGTGTTTGCTTTTATATCGCTTGATGCCGGTAATAATGTAAGCCAATCCATGTCTCTCGTGTCTCCCTTGGTCGTGTCTTCCTTGGCTTGGGTCTGGATCTGTATGTGCATTGCTTTTATTTGAATAAGAGAAGAGCATAATAATAATAATAATAATAATAATGATAATATATGGTGAACATAAGCGAATAAAGAGAGTCAGCAGCAGCAGCAGCAGCAACAGGTAATCCCCAAGCAGCAACAGGTAATCCCCACGCAGCTACAGGTAATCCAAACAGCACCAGGTAATCCAACCGACGATGGGTAGATGGAGCACAGAAGCACAAGTAGAGCACAAGCACAATAGTAGGGTGGTCATAAGGTAATCCAAACCAACAAAAAAAAAAAAAAAAGCACAAGTAGTCGAGGTATAAGGTAATCCAACCGGCACAAGTAGATGGGTAATCCAAAACAGAAGCACAAGAAGCACAAGAACACCGCAAGAAGCACAATGGTAGTCCATAGGAGGAGGTGACTTAATCCGTTGGGCGCGCATGGGCTAGTGATCGTTTAAAAATTTGTTACCGGTGAGAAGCGGAGAGGAGGAGGAGGAGGAAGCAGGTGTTTTGATAAGCTATAGACCGTTGAGACAAGAGATAAGATAGGAGGTATAGGCGTGCGCGCATTGAAAGCTACTATATATATATATATGGTCAGTTCTCACGAAATGGGGTCACATGGGGGTAAAAAATTAAATTCATTTGAACTACTAATCCTTCATATGACCGATTGTACACATGTTTAACGATCCACATCTAAATTTGGGAACACTAATATTAAAATCTCTGCCTGTGGGAGCCAAAAGAAGAGAAGCATACATTGTCTTGTGTTGCGTTCCAACGCCCATATGTATGCCCTTGCAACGCCCTTGAATAAAATTCTAAATGTTCTGTTTAATATTGTACCATTAAAAATAGCTGCTAAACTAAGTATTCAGCTGATAATTCAGTTTAAAAATACTGTTTGGTTCATATTTCATGGAGATATAAATTTCATGTTTTTGGGGGGCGTTGGAACGAGGGTTGGAGTGCCATAATTGGTGTTGGTTTATTATCATTGTTTTCTGGCACTTCTGTGTTAATCTCTTGTATTTCTTTGACCAGTAAATGTCAGGTAAGGGTGTATTATCATTATTATCACTCAAATAATCTATTTGGGAGGGAAATGGTCTCAGCATTACAACCATCTTTCAGAGGGTGTTGGAACGCAACAGGGCATTGGAACACAACGTTTGCACTTTGATTCAGTCTAAAGAAGTTCTAAAGTATCCCTGAACAAAATTCTTAAAGACATGGCATAAAGCAATATATAGATGCCTTAAGTGTTGAATTATCATTTACTAATCTATATATTTGTAGACACTGTATTGCAAATGAAGGGCGTTGGAACACAACGTTAGGAATTCCCCAACTGGGATTTTCTTCACTCATTTGGGTCGGGCATAAACACTGTTCTTTTTAGTTTCTTTTTCAACATTTTAATCCAAAGTCAAACTCTTGAGGACAGATTTGGGCATGAAAGTAATAACTAAATATTTATTTTTCATCAAAAGGGCGTTGGAACGCAACACACAAAATTCACAAAAATAAAAATGTAAATAGGAGAAGTAGTAAATATTTCATGAACATATATTTTGGTCTTGGTACATAGACAATAGATTGGGGCATAATTACAAACAAAAAATGGAATTATTGGGAGTAATGTATGACTTGGTGCTAATCGTTTTCATAAGATTTTGTTTATCCTCTTGACAAATGGCCGATTTTAGCATGTTTATTGCCCATAAAATATTTATTATTCATTCTAGATAGACAAAACCATACTTTCCCTTAAAGCCCTATCCGAGTTGCATATGTTGATATAACTTACAATTGTACATGGTCATCCCCTTCCAATTGATCACGCATAAAAGCCAGGGAGAGCCTGTGGGCCCTTTTCGTGAGAATTGACCATATATATATATATATATATAGATAGATAGATAAAAGTGTTGGCGGTATAAAAGCTTGACTGATCATTATGAATTGCAGTCTGAGTCATGACTAGGAGAGGACGCCCCGGTCGCCAACACAAGTTATCTTTGCAATATCCCAAGTCTTACAAACGTTTACACTACGGGGTATTCATAGAGTCAAGTCGATCAAATGCCCGAAGGAAACTAATAGAACGAGAGTTGGACGGTTTTGATCTGGATCTGCTGTTAATATGTGCAGTGTAGCAGCAGCAGCAGACCCTCGGCGGATAACAATCAATGACATTGGAAGCGACGGCTTTTTACATAACATAGAGAAGAGTGGATTACCGCTGTATTTCTCCTCTTTAAGTGCAGATGCGATTGATCAACTAGCTGAGGGAACTGGATGGTACTTTCCTTCGCCTTACCTGGGTGTTTGTTTAGTTTACAAGCAGCCATTCCCGAAAAAGGGGAGAAATGCAGTAACCAGACATTTAGTGCATCAATTTGAAGAATGTTTGGTCAGAGCCAGCCGAGGAGAATTAATACCAGGAGGTGTTATTTTTGAATGTATGGAATTTTCCTCTGAGGAAGTTGTTTATAGGGCATTTTTCTGTTTGAAAAAAGACAAGCAACTTTATCCATCCTCCTCCTCCTCCTCCTCTCATGTGAGCTTGTGCCTCTTGCCGTATTTTGACAAGACAGGTCTTCAGTGCGCTCACACATCCCTGGCGGTGCATCTAGAGACTAACGACTTTCTTGGATTAACGTATGTGGACTGTGACTTCAAGAGCAAAAAGAACTGGCTGAAATGTTTGTGCGGAACAAACACATTTGCAAAAAGTCCACCCGACCCTGCGAGTTGTTGCAACATTTTAGGAGTTGAGCATGTGTTTAGCGTTTCAGTCGGCTCTGTGAATCACTGTATGCGCTGTCAATGTTGTTTTGGACTGAGTAGAAAGCGACTACTAATATTGTAGGAAAAAAAAAAAAAATGATTAAAAGTGTTTAGGCAATTGGGTTGAGATTGGATGTTGCTAGCCCCTCGACTGCATTGTTCCAGCGGATTTCTGAGATTTTTTACAGAGAGCCCGTTGCTTATGTTACTGGAGTGGAGAAGGGCTTCGAGTGAGTCTGATTTTGAAGGCTACTGCCAGCTTTACCGCGCCTTACGTGATTGCGAGCGCATGGACTTGAGTGAAATGCTGGAGCAAGAATTTTCGAGAGCAGACCGAACTTTAGAATTTGGCATTTTAGAAAGGCTGTCGACTATGATTGCTGGATGTTGGCGGCGTTTGGGGATGACATTGGGTTTAAGCTATAGTCAGATTGAGACTATAAAAGATTGCATGAGAGAGCGGATAAATGACTCTTCGAGCGGTGAGCAGCTACTGGGAGCATGGATAAAACAGACTGAGTCGCGCTCTGACGCAGAGAGGTTGGAAGAGCTGAAGGCAGGATTAATCATGATAAGGCGAACTGATCTCCTGAGTGGGCCGAGCTATAAGTATGTGTGCCTCCTTGGTCGGTCACTCGGTCGACAGACTTTGAAGAGACAACATGGATACTGGACGGCTATACGCAAACAGTTTAATGGTTGTGACTATATTACCATTAGTAAGAGAAATGAAGATGGAAGTGGATATTACCCCTGGTCGTGATTTAACTTTACATTGGAAGAGTCAAATGAGCTGCCTGCTTTTGCAACCTGGTGCAAATCTAACAACAACAACAACAACAGCACCAGCAGCCCCAGTGTCAAACGCAGCAGTAGTAGTGACTTTTCTTCCAGCTCAAAGAAAGTCAAGTTACCTGTGAAAACGATCGAGCTATTTACATGGACTGGCTATAATGGCGATAGGGTTGTTTCTGAGAATGAAAGCAAATTTCTGATGAGGAAGAACTGTGTGAAATCCTCTGAGGAATTTATGGCTGGAGTAATCGCTTACTGCCCTGACGTTCGTGTGGAGATTAAGAGCGAGAAGGTGCCTTGCCCGACTTACGAGGAGTTGGCCGAAACAATGTATGTCATTGTTTTAAAGAAATGCTACGATGAGATACGTCAAAGTAATTGCAAGGGTTGCATTGAAGAAGCAGAGGCGCAGCTTGCACACGAAGGGGGTTGCATTGACACATTTTCGGGCCCAGTGTCCAAACTGGACATATGTGCTGCCTATTTTTCCATTGACTCGGGTGAGTTGACGGAGGCTGTGCGAAGAGTACTATGACTTGAGGGAAGGACCCTCTGCGACTGCGGTGGAGAACGTGCTTAAAAGAAGATGGGCTGAAATTGTTGATATGGACTATTTCAGTGAACTTTCCATTCCCGAGGAAATTAAAATGCTTGCGTGAATGAACAATTGACAATTATATAAGAACCAGCACTTTTATTGATGTTTGCCTGAAAAAAAAACAGATTAGCCCTGGAAATAATAAAAGCCCTGGAAATAAAATATATAAAATAAGCTACAGCTTACCAGATGTTTAAGGACCACGAGAATTGAAGTTGATGATTCTGGGGATGTCCCACCTTGACCTGAAGATGGTTGTGCGTCTGTCTGATGTGTAGATGCACGGTTTGGTAGCCTGTCGGGTCTGGTTGGTATACCTTTTCCATCTCCACGTCCTTCTCGAAGGTTGTCGTCAACTGAATGAACCAGTGACTGGTTAGTGTTGTCCCATCGGGGAGGATCAACCTTCTCCTCACCTTCATACGTATCATGTAGCGAGTCGGGGTGACGGAGTAGTCCTTGTCTATTTTCACCCCGACTCTTAGGCTTTCGTTCTCCATCGTTTTCAAGGGCTGTGTCAATTTCAACGGGGGGGTCAGCGGTGGTGACAAGATCGGCGGTGGTGCTGGTGGTGGTGGTCGGTTCAGTGGTGGTGGGATCAATGAGTGTTTCAGCATCGGTAGTGCTTTCAGCAGTGGTGGCGGTCTCTTCTTCTTCTTCCTCAGGAACTTGGATCTGCGAAATAAATTATAAATTATAAATTATAAATTATAAATTATAAATTATAAATTATAAATTATAGATTATAGATTATAGATTATAGATTATAGATTATAGATTATAGATTATAGATTATAGATTATAAATTATAAATTATAAATTATAAATTATAAATTATAAATTATAAATTATAAATTATAAATTATGAATTATGAATTATGAATTATGAATTATGAATTATGAATTATGAATTATGAATTATGAATTATGAATTATAAATTATAAATTTAAATTATAAATTATAAATTATAAATTATAAATTATGAATTATGAATTATAAATTATAAATTATAAATTATGAATTATAAAATTATGAATTATAAAATTATGAATTATAAAAAATAAATCAGGCCTGCAATGACAATATGTAGGGCAGCATGTGGTGCGAGGTAGTTGGCCTGTGAAGGGACGCTATGGTATACTTGTAACTGATAACAGACGCTCTCATGAATGGGTTGACATAGTTAATATAGATAGTTAGATATATAGAGCCTTATTTTTACATGGTTCATTGTGGGATCTCAATGCTACAAATCTTAGCGTGCAGGGCAGTTATTGTGGAAAGTTCTTTCATGTGCCTGAGTACACGGTTCGAAACCCACAGTGGGCAGAGAATTTCCTCTCCCTCAGCTCACAGCTCCTAGCTGTATATCTGTACATATCTTACACGCTGTAATCAGCAGCCTGATTACAATGCATTCGACAATGCTATAGGACAGAGGGACTTGCACGCTGCTTACAGCATGATACGTGTGTATGTGATACCGTTACAGTCACAGTTACATTGACACATTTCGCACATTTCTCATACCGCTCGAGCAGGAGCATATCTTACACGATGCCTTGAGCAGCGTTCATGTGCAAAAGAGCGGGCAAAAGAAATCTGTCATCAACAAATTAGGCCTCCGGCCTGTCTTACACGACTCACAACTCAGTGAGATAATTAGGATGATCTTCTCGTTCTCCCTTGAGTTGTGATGTCACGATGATAGGACATCTCAGCCTACTGGCTTCGGTTGATTCATATATATAACACAGGCATATAAGCCTTCTTACCTAGCATGGTGCTCTACGTGCTTTACGTGGTCTTCGAACACGTCAGGCGACAAGTGTCAAACACCCGCAAATTTGGGGTAGTCTTACACTGATAACATGTGATAACTCGTGATTGCCTCGTCAAGAGCCCTTCCCTTACACATACAAACTATAGCCCCATAGCAACCCCACTGTGTTCTTCGCCAAGTGACAAGCTATCATTCATGTGTGTATGTGTGTCTGTGCACAACCTTACACCTTACACCACCCGTCCAATCCTCAAATGGATAGTTCAGGTCACAAATCACAAACCTATGGGTATGCTCCACAGCACCATGTCATACGATACAAACTTACACAAGGAGGTGACACTCTCTGATAGAGGCCCTTCGTCCTACGGGACATACTGCCTAAACAGCTGCATTAATTACACGATATGAAGCATTGAGATCCCGCTTTGGGGTGGTTTTTTTCATAATTACCAATTAGTTAGTGCCTGTGGTTTGGTAAGGACGGTTAGAGTGAGCAATAAAACATAAAAGAGCAATAAGGAGAGCAATAAGGAGAGCACATGGAACAAGAAATAACAAAAAAAGTCAAATAATTAAACACAATTACCTTAGGGCATTTTGAAATCACTGTTGTTGTGTTTAAGTACTTTAGGTCCTCGCAGAGGATTGAAGGGCGGTTGGTGAAAGTGACCTTAGACAGGTTAGGAAAGGTTTTTTCAATGGCGTTGAATGTTTCCCTGTCTAAGGCCCTTCCAACCACCCGTCCAATCCTCAAATTGACAGTCCAATCCAGTATCTGATCCAAATCCAGGAAAAATGAGCTTCGAAGCGGTTTTGTGCAGGCAACAGTTTTTCTGCTGAGGTTGCAGGAGCAATAGGTGCAGATATTTCCCTCAGCAAAAAAAACTGTGGCCGCGAACACGAGAACCAAGGCAAGGGTGCCACTGCTTCCCATGCTAAGAGAAGGTAGAGAGAGAGAGAGAGAGAGAGAGAGAGATGCTTGGATCTTGGCGGGTTGACGAGTGTGGTACTTTTCGTGTTAATATTATTCGCGATATTAACAAATCACAAACTTCTTGACCTGGATCTGACTGCTAGTTAACATTATTGATTTTTCACGGTGCTATTGTAATTTTATCTCAAGCCGTTTAGATTTGCAGCGATGTAAAAAGAACAGAGGCGATGACTGACTGGCGGATCGAGTGTCGTGCCACTTTAATGTGTTTTCCAGTCGCCAATGCCGACGGATAACCCTAGGGTCAATAGATTTTAAAAAAAGGTTATTTTGGAGTGAATGCAATGCAAATGGAATCCAAATGCAATGCAAATGGAATGCAATGCAAACTAGATGTCATATGTTGCCCTATCAGTCTAGTTCAGAGGGAAAATAGCATGGGTATCGTGTAACCTGCTAGCGCGGGAACCCGTCTTGGGGAACCCGTTGACATCTGGTGACACCAGAGGGAGGAGCACGCAGACTAATCCAGCGCCTGCTGCCTCGCGGTAAAACTGCTGCTACCGCCACTGCTGCTGCTGCTCGATTTTCTTTCGATCACCTAGTTTATTTAAAAAATGTACCAATTTCCCATCTCAATTCTACTGTTGTGTACTGTTGCTGTGGGTGCTGTTCATAGCCTTACGTATTTTATAGCGTAAATTCATTTGCTCCGTATCTACTTCCGCCCCATCGCCATTTTGTCCACCCATGTGCATTGCCGGAATGTTTACTCGAATTGAAATGGGTCCTGACAGTTGGAGCGTGTTTACAGCCTCAAGGCAGGCGGACATGGACATGGAGACATGGACATGGAGCGTGTTACACCCTAAGGCAGTTGCTAAATGAAGTGAATGTCAAGCGACAAGTCTGTGACAAGTCTGCTGCGACAAGTCTGTGACTGTGACAAGTCCTTCGGAGGCGGCATAGAAGCGAGGGTCAAGTATCCGATGTTTTCTCGCCCTATGTTACCGTGTTGCTACCAATTGATTAATTATCAAATGATCGTTATGAACAGTAATGCATTGTATTATACTCGATGCTTTGTTGTCGTTACAATACAGTTGTACTATTGTATTGATTGTATTATGCATTGTATTATAGCAACCGGTCTAGTATAAATAGCTGCGTATTATAGCTCATCGACTGACTATTTTTTTGGATTGAGACAAGATTTTCAGAAAAACCAACAACATGAGAACGACGTCAATTGTCATTTTTTTATTTATTTTTCGTGTCTTGTGCTGTCTTGCTCAAGGGAATGTGAAATGTGGAGGTTCACCAGGCATCTGCTGGCAGTTGTGCTTCTGTTCGCCGCAGGAAAAACTTGTGTCCTGTACTGGACCGATCGATCCCTTGATCCAATGCAAATCGTATTTTTTACCTGCCTACGAACATTTCATATTTAGGCACTGTGATATTCAAACATTTAACCAGGACTTTGTAGACGGCTATGACTACATAAAAACATTGGACTTGAGCCAATCAAGATTAAAATTTGATTGCGATAGTTTACCAGCAGAGTCTCCAAATTACATATTAATGAGTGACTGCCCTTTCTTATTTTCTACCACCACCTCCACCACCTCCACCACCACCACCACCACCAGCAGCAGCAGCAGCAGCACCGCCTCCAGGACTACCGCCGCAAGAGCTACCACAAGTGCCTCTACCAGTGCCTTTACCAGTGCCACCAGATCTGCAGCAGAAAGCAGCCCGTCCTTGGCCGCTACTACAGCCACTACCTCCTCCTCCTCCTCCTCCTCCTCTGTCCTTCCCACCAGCATAACGTCCCTAGCCCCACCACCACCACCACCACAGCCAGCTGTACTAGCCACTGGCGCTATAGTCGGAATTGTAAGCTCTAGCATACTGCTAGTATTATTTATTGTAATAGTAATAGTAATTCTAATTGTAAAGAAAAAAGAGAAATCCTCCTCCACTTCCCCCTCCACCTCCTCCACAGCCTTGCAGTCGTCAGTACGCTATTTCCCGCAGATGGACGAGATTGTGCTCTATGAGAGGGAGTCTAGCATATAACAGTGTAAGTAGAGTACAAACAACGAGAAAAAAGGTATTTTTTCTGAGTCTTTATTAGCCACACTTATTCCAAAATTCAATTCTTTTTTCATTCTCTTGACAGTCATCGGTAAACAATGTAATGAAACTGTCTATTGACATGTTTTTTTCGCCTCTTAAAAAGCAGTAGACCGTTGAAAACTGGCCGCACAGCGCAGAATCGCTACATTGAATCTGTTTAGAGCTGTACTTGTATTTTTTAGCATGCAGCATGCAAAATTGTAACATTTCGGCACTGTAATACCCCGGGTCTTTACCCAGAGAATCGAAAAACTCCACACACGAATCAATGGAAGAGTAGAAGTGCGAGGGCGTGTATATAGCGATCCAGTGTCCGTTCCTTTCCGAAATCCTAGCTGTGTTCACGACATAAAGTCCTGCGCTTTGTAGCTTTGTTCTTTTCCTGGGCAGCTCTTCGAAAGACATTGCGCCTCGGTAGCCCGGCACACAACGTAGACACTGGTCTATATCCACAGAGCTCATTCCCTTGCTGCGATCCATTTTCTTTTCCCCCTTCCTTCTTAGCTTTCGTAATAGACCTGTCGGGTGGCGTCAATTTTGATCAGGGCAGGAGACTTTCCATAAACAATGCACGAGATGGACTCTGTCAGTTTCTTGGCGAACGTCACAACCAAGCGTGTGTTACCCCTGTTGATGGCCGACAGAAGCACTTCTCCTCTAAAGTGTTTAATATTAAACACATACAGGGCGAAACCTCCTAAGAAATCTGTCATCGACAAATTAGGCCTTTCATGCTGAGTGGGATCGCGGCTCTCGAATATTTGGGCGTAGGCTCTCGTCACGTGCTTGTTTGCAAAGTCCAGGTCCAACGGCTGGCCAGGCACTGACTTTCCATTGACTTCCAGGCTGATTCGACTCAAGTCAAATCCCTGAAAGTTGAAAGGATTTTTGGTCGTGTCGCCATAGTACGCCTTTCCACTCACAAAGCCTACAATCAACTCCGAAGGTATTAAATCGCCAAACAGCTGGCCTTCTGAAAAGGACAGGTTTCCCGCTGGAATGTTGAATGTGCGGATCTCAGAGCGCTCTATCGGGTAGAGAGCTGGCGATTTCGCGATTCGCTCGCTTTGCACTTGGACCAGTCCCTCGTTCACTTTCACATAAGGCACAAGCAGTGTAATGTCCTTGATGTGAAGCGAATAGCTTTTGGTTACTGTTGTAGCTGGTGGGACCATTCCAGCATCAGCAGCAGCAGCAGCAGCCTCCTCCTCTTCCTCCTCGCTGATTTTACGCTTCTTTGTCTTTTTTTTCTTCACCAAGGGCGAAGGGGCGGGCCGAGTAGGAGGAGGAGCGGGCGAAGGGGCGGGTTGAGTAGGGGAGTAGAGCAGCCTAAAGGCATCGGTCGATATATTGATGGGAACTCTGTTTACTAGCAGGCGGTTCTGATGACTGACGTCGCAGCACAGGGATGTCATGAATTGAACAGATTCACCATTCTTAGTCCACGCGTAGCGCTCGGTCAAGCCTGAATTGAACGCCGCCTTTGCTTTGTGATCGTCTAGGGCTCCGGCCAAATCCTTTGTAAAGCCGGTGGCAGAGAACCAGTTCAAAGTGTCCGAGATACCGTAGCTCAAGACCCTGTCGATGTAGGATTTATAGGCCCAGTTAGTCGATACGGACGAATAGTTCCTTCGCCGTTCCATACCCGGCAGGGTCAGACGGATCATAGTATATTTTCTTTAGATATCGCGAAGTACTTCGCGGTGTTGCCATAGCGCTTTCCAATTCGGTTCAATTTTTCTCTTCTTTTTCTGTATAAAAATTCCAGGAGGAGGAGGAAGAACACCAGTGGAGGGGTTGTCGCTTTTCAGCTTGCTTTTCAGCTTGCTTTTTGTACGCCTGCTACTACTGCCTGTTCCGTGTGCTTTTCTCGAAGCGTTAGGCTTTCGGCTTTTGGCGGAAAAAGGTTCAGGTTCAGCAGCGGGTTTTTGCACTACGAGCGGATCAGGTTCAGCAGCAGCAGCTTCAGCAGGTTCAGCAGCAGCAGCAGGTTCAGCAGCAGCAGGTTTAGCAGCAGGTTCAGCAGCTGGATGAGGAGAAGGAGAAGGAGATGTCGGTGGCTTGGGTGGCTGCGGTGCCCCCGTACCCTTTTGATTGGCTTCGTAAAGTTTGTATGGGATGAGAACCATTTTCCTCATCCTGTGAGGGTTAGAAGCTGCTCTTTTACAGGATGTAATGTGTCGATAATCCGATTCTTATTTTTCCCGATCAATCAAGCTCTTAGCTTTATACTTCGATTTTTATCGCTCAGCTTACCAAGTAAACTCTTGTTCGTTTCCACCGCCTTTGCAGCCTTAGGATCCAAAGGCAAATGCAACAAGTTCCATGCAATTTCACTCAAGGTTTGCACTTGCTCCTTAGTAGCTGTGGAAAGTAACGCCTCGGCTTGACGTTTGCTCGGAGTCGACAAAAACAAAGTCAAATAGGCTCCTTCTCTAAGACCGGTCATTGCATCAGCAGGCTCTCGTCCTCATCCTCGTCGTCCTCGTCGTCGCCGTCAGGGCCGTCACACACATCAAACGAAAATGCTACACCGGGAGCAACAGTAGGACGTGCGGTGCTAATGGTGGCTGCGCTCTGTCTGCCAACCCGGGCACTGCTGTACATTACATGTCTATGCAAGCCCTCGATTCTCGACATTAGATGCGATATCTCTTTTTTCTGCTCTCGAACCTCGGTGGCTAGCTTCACTATGGCATCGACTGAGTAACCCGCGTCCAAAAGCTTTCTTTTAGCAGACTCGCATTTAGGCGACTGTATGGCGTGTTCTACGGTGGGAATGTCGTCCTTTGTCCAGGACTGAAGTTCCACACCGCAGTCAAAGCACTGCACACAATCTCCAGCTCCCAAATAGAAGAACCCGTTACTGCACAATGTATACTTGCTCGGGTATGAATTAGTCCAATTCCGACTATACGTAACCAGGCGATTTTTGTAGTCGGCGAATGAAGGAAAGCGGTAACGGCGCAACATGACTACTACTGCTCAGGCAATGTAAACCACAGGCTTTTCCTCGGGAAACACGTCCGTCCAAAGTTTCAACTCGGAATGATTTCGGGGAGACAGGTCCACAATTATATACCCCCACGGCCGGCTCGTGGCGTCTTTATAAGCAGCCCTTAACAAACCGTTCATGCCTGTTTGGGAATCCAGGCGAGATATCTGTAATACGTCCCTTGCGTTTTTTTAACAGTACGTTGTAATGCGTGTTCAAATTGATGGTCCTGCTCGATTTTCCTTGACAGAATATATTTTGACTCAAGTAAATCACAGTAATGTTTTTGTGGTGGCTCCCTTGAGTAAACAATCGCTCCGCTTCCTTGTTGTTCACAACATTGTGCATCAAATCATCTATCACCCAAACAGCAGGGTTTCCATCAGCATAGCTCATCAGATCATTAGGCAGACCCTGCACAAATTCAACGTTCGGCATGTTGTTAAATCCCGCTTGCCAAATGCCGTAAAAGTAAAGCACTCTCTCTGGAGGGTCGCTAAACATGGTTGCTCTGTTTTTCAGAAGCCTTTTCACAAAAAAGGACTTTCCAGAGCCCGTCGACCCACTCACACTCTGGAAAAACGTCTGGAAAAACGCCTCAGCTACGTCCACTATAGTCTTGGACAGTCTTGGACACAGTCGTCGTCTTCATTGCGGTAAATCTATTTTCAGCAGGTGACTGTGGTCTTTCCTTATACCCTCCCACAGCGATCCCAAAAGGTTGTTGCCCACGTGGTGTTTCGAGTCGACAAAGCGAGCAATCTTTTTATTGAACCCGCACGACCAGGTGCGCTCGTTCGACTGACAGTACACCAACGGCCCGCCCGTCTGAAGAAGAAATGCTCTCACTTCTTTGTTCGTCTTCGCTTTCAGTAGGCAAATGTCGCGCATTACTTTGCCCATTTCCTCGTACCAGTTGCTTTTCACCTTCAGACCGAGCAACGCCCTTCGACAGTCCTCCGCCTCCGTGCAGTAATACAGGATCTTTTCGCATCTTTCCGAGTCCCTGTGAAACGTGCTAAGCGCATAGGAATACAGATGCTCCGCATTCGAAAATACGTTGTCCTTCCAGTGTAAAGTACACGGGTACTCCAACGAGAGGGGATCCCCTTTGTCGAACCAGCAAACGTCCTCCGTCAGACTCCAAGGACTCAATACCAGATCCTGCAAACGCCTCGTTGTCACTCCGTCGGACAGCACTTCGCGCTTCCAGTATGCGTAGGCGAATCCAGCTTGGGCCTGCGTGTACGTGTTGATTGTGTTGTTCCGAGCTCTGAATCCGCGATTCGTCGCAGAGCGAGATTCCTCAGTTCTCAGCACAGAGGCGTAAAGGTCGAACACGTTCTCTAACGCCCTTTTGCTAATGCCTTTCGAGCTGAACTTGAATTTATTGCCACTCTTCAAAATGTACGTTTTACTCGCTCCTCTCCCTCGGCCTCCAGTTTGAAGGCGCCGGGTTTTCTCTTGTCTCTTTTCGCGTGACGCTCGCAGCACTCTCGGGGAAACCAGACGGGGTCCAAATCGTCCGAACAGCGATTGTAAATTTTGCTGAGGAACTGCTCCTTCAGGTGGGGTCGGACCGATTCCTTCAGCGTGTCCGTGCCTATCGAAAAGTACAGCGCGTCCGTATCCATTTCGGTCATGGCAAACGCCTCTCTCCCCAAGTAGCGATTGATGCACTCGTAGTAGAATTCCAACATTCTTTTCTTGGCGTACTGCAAGATGAAGAAACCCAAGTATATGGGCAGGTCCAATACGATCTTGCGCTTTGCCAGTTCCACCTCGTAGTACTTCTGGCCCAGCTCAGTCATTTTCCGGTACAAAGGACTGTTCACTTTCATCATGACCTTGTTCTTGTCGTTGGAATAGATAACCGACTTGTGCTTCTTTTTGTTCTGGATGAGCCTGCCATACGCAGAATTCCCGAGCAATTTCATAGTATCGGCCACGATGGCCTGGGAAGGGTCACTGTCACCTCTCAAGCGAGCCTCGGTCACGTCGTCGACAAATTCCTTGAAGCACGCCTCTTTGCAGAATTCCACCACTTGGTAGATATGCGTCACTTTCAAGCCCGTGTCCAAGTACCACTTGAGCAAGGGAGTGGCGAGCAATAGGCGCTTGGCCCGCGTGCCCGAAACCAACAGCCTCCGCGGTTTCTTCGAAACGTTGAACCGCTCGCAGTGTTCCTGCATGTGCTCGCCGATCACCTCAAGGGACACATCTCTTCAAAGTACCGCTCGGCCTCCTCTTCTATCTCGATGTCCACTTCGACCAGGCCGAAGAGCTCCTCGGCTCGCACGGCCTCTAGAATCTCCTCCTCGCTCACTTTCCCGCGGTGCTTCCAGTAAAAGGAAGGAAGGTAGCTTTTCGTAAAGGCCTCGAAGGTCTCGTTGCATAGCATTTCCCGACGAATTGCACACTCCCAGTAGTTGTGCACCTCGTAGCCCCACTCTTGCAACAGAGCCTCGCGATCCTCCGTGCGCTTCAACCTTTTCAGTCTTTCTTTCTCGTCCATTTTCCCCTTTATGCAAGCATGCCCGTGAAAGTAGCAACCCGCCACCTCGACGACCAACGTCTTGCCGTTTGCCCTCCGCGAAATCCCGTCCACCGAAAAGGAACCAATGCGAACTTCCTTGCCGTAATTGCACATGTGCTTAATTTCCAGAGACGGATCTTCGAAATTTAGCCAATCCATCCAGGCATACATCAGCAAGTGCCTCTGGATCTTCTCGGGTTTGAAACCGTACTCCCTCTCTCGGCGAATGTAAAACCCGGTAGGCATGGCTTGGCCGATCGCATACAAATACAAAGCTTGCAATCCAGTCCGATGATTTTCTTGACAACCTTGGTTTCAACCTTGGATCCCGGTCTCAATGCGGTCTCGCCGGTAATCTGCCTTCGGTTGAAAATTATCGAGGGGCCTCCGATGATATTTTTCTCGATCACCGCGTACAGGTCTCTGTGCTCCGGTGGAATCTTGCAAAAGAAACTACCGTGCTTGGTGCCTGCGTTGTGCAGCATCCTTTGCACGCTTCCCGGGCAACTGATCGCGTTTAAAAAACATCGATTCCTTTGGCATGGTAGAATTGCTGCAGCTTCTCGGTGGCGAGACAGAAAGGCAACGTATCGTTGTTGTTGTAGGACACCAGATAGTCGCGCAGCGTCTTCATGCCCTTCTCTTTCCACACCTGCTGCATTTCCGCGTATTCCTCCTTGCTGATGTTCGACTTTTTCAGGCTAGAATAGAAAGCCTCGTGAGGAGGCAGCTCGGTCTCGTTCAATTTGTCGGCGCTCGTCAGGTACTCATAGGGAAAGTATTTCTTCGAAAGGTCCCCATCGACACTGTAGGCTTTCAGAAACTGTGCGTACGAAGACCAGGGGGCCAGGAAGTTGGCAATGTCCATGAATCGAAGGCGGTCATTCTGCACAACCAGATAGCTGTTATTTTGCTTGGCCACGAAATTCTTTCTATCGCCAAAGTTCATGTGCTTGAAAAACAGGCTCCTTCACCAAATTAATGTCATAGTTCGACGAATTGAACCCGAACACAGGCAACACCTTCATGTAGTCCTCAAATTTTTCTTTCATCCGCACCAGGTATTTGTACATGATTGTCTTGGACTGGTTTTCCTGGTTTTCCCGGCTCATAAAGGAGGCTTCTTCTAGCTCGGCCCATCATCATCATCCTCCCGCTGCCCCGCATCATTGTCATCGTGCCAGAATTCCAGCTTGGCCTCCAGCGCCAAACTCACCTCTTTCCACTTTTCTTGAGCCGAAGCATACGATTTGTCTTGCATTTCGTGCAAACGGGTAAACATAGCTTGCGATTGAACTTGCGCGTAAACACCTTCTCACAATGGCGACAGGACAGAACTTGTTTTGGTTTTTCCTAACAACAACAAGAAAGAATTTAGCACCATACTTTATATACTGAATATACATACACTAATTTACACACTTTTACAAATAGGTTATAATTACTTCTGTATCCATCATCTCTTCCTCCTCCTCCTCCTCCTCCTGCAAACAGGTCTCCTCTTTTGCAAATTGGTGTGGTGACAAGGAGGTCTCCTCCGACACACAGGTCTCCTCCGACAAGACACCACAGGTCTCCTCCTCCTCCTCCTCCTCCTTCTCCAACGGGCGACACAACGCCAATCGGTGCATCGCCCCTAATTTCGTCCCTCGTTCCACAACAGCTCGACAACTAGGACACAACTCCTAAAATTGTGAAAAACATGTGAATTTCACGCAAAAGTCATTCATGTTATTTTTTTATAAAATATTATTAAATTTTATATTTTCAGAATACCTACCTCTGTTTCTACCCCGGAAAACCGGGCTGAACGTGTCGCCGTAGCGTTCTCTAACTGAAAAACAAAACCTCCTAAATAACACAATAGTCCACCTGTGTGTGTGTGTGTGTGTGTAAATTTCCAAAAGTAAAATTTCCAAAAATTAAATCCATAGGTCACAATCCTGCACTTACGGTTTGCAAATACTCCATCTGCCCCCTATCAGTCAGGCCTCGTTCCAATGCCCAGAAATAAAGCCCTAAGGCGTTCGTAAACTCCAACACCTCCTCCATTGTCAAAATTTGTAATAATGATCCAAAAAAGGGCGCGATTTTTAATTTATACACTGATAAGAGGTACTGCTACCAGTCTGCTACCAGCGCCCTCCCTCGGACCAACGCAGCATCATGTATATATATATAAGATAAACCCCCCGATCTAATCATACCTAACCATCGCTATCATCTCAAGTATGTCTAGATCCAGTTACAGCCGGCACTATAGACAACGCAACAGGGTCGAAAGGAAAAAATCAGCAGAAAACAACCCAGTTCAAACGCTCGACATACTTCAACTATTCCTACAGCAAAATAATGCACAATTCAAAATTTGCACAGAAACCCAGCGCTATGCTTCTGATCAAAACTGGCATACCATGGGACAACGCGCTCATCTACAATTTCTATTCATTAGAAAACAAGTCTCCTTCATCAAGGAAAAAGCATACACAGACTTCGCCAGGCACTACAAACGTCTTCTCACCGAAAAACTCTACAGGCAAACGGCTAATGTGGTCATCCCAGCCAACACCTATTTGGAATATACCGCCTTCACTTCAGAGTGCCCATTCTCTTCAGCCATTATATTCACCACAAAAATAAAAAAAGTAAGCACCAAAACCATTACTTTCAACGCCGTCTCTGTTCTACCCGTTCTCACAGAGTCCAATACATGTACAACCAAAACTACAAATTCTACCCGGACAACTACATCACATATCAACCAACGCACATACACTGGAGAAACGAAATACGCAACGAAGGAACCATCTCATGCTACTGCGGGAAACAAATCCCCATAAACCAAACCGAGTTTTGGAATGGAACATCACCAAAATGCTGTGGGGACCAGGATTTAAACCATATATTCATAGGTCTCGAAGATACCTACCTCAACAAATACGCCATCTGCATAAGATGCCACTGCTGTGACATAGACAAGTCAAAGCTAAATCTTTATGTCTCCCTCCCATAAGAAAGACTCTACTCCAAAACTATAGACCTTACAACGCTATTACAGCTCAATGGTGAAGGGGGCCTAAGGACAACCTAAGGCGCTGGCTGAACTGATATGATATGCTAAACACATCTATAGCTGAGCTTGCGTGCCTATCTATAGCGGACTTTGCGCTCGCGTGCCAACTTCACCTGTTCATCCCATAGACACTCAACGGTTTATACAAGATACCGAAATACTTACACTTTGTATTGTCCTGTCAAATTTCAACCAAACAATGAACTAATAAACTCACAACGCTACTTATACCTCACCAAGTTGTCATTGTACCACTTTAATAAATAACATTATCTCTCTCTCTCTCTCTCTACACCTGCACACCTGTTCCTCCTCCACCCATTCCACCAGCAATCCATTCCAGCAATAATCGACATCCATTCCAACAACCAGGCGCCCCCCCATAATAACCAACAACCAGGCGCCCCCCCATAATAACCAACAACCAGGCGCCCCCCATCATAACCAACAACCAGGGGCCCCCATAATAACCAGGGCCACATCATAATAACCAAGGCCACATAATAATAATAATAACCAGGGGCCCCCCCTTATTAAACAACCAGGACTTCGACATAACAGGACACACACTTCGACCACAAAAGAGAAAAGGAGCAAGTAGGTCAAAACACTGATAAGCAGGGGCAAGGGGCTAGGGGCTTGGCAGCCATCTTGAATTACTCCAAAAAGGTCATTTGTGCTATTCTTTAACTACTACTCCTGAATATCGACCAAAAAGGTAAAATGATTCTACATAGAAAAAGAAACAATTTTGTAATCAGGCCGAAGGATATATTATTGGGAATCGAATGTACTAACCTCAATTCTCGAGTGATAAATTGGATTTTTCTTCAGATAAAAGCCTTTATACACAGGCAGAAAAAAAAATCTTTTTTCAATTGTATTAAAAAATGTAGGTGGAATATCCTCGGAGATGTTTTTATGGAACAACAAAAAGTGTTCGCTCTATGCTGGTTAAACGTCTATTATTACACCCCTCTGCTGTAGTTGCCTATACCTTCAGCATTGTATGCACCACCTAGACAAGCAGGTGCATAACATGTAAATTATGCACCTCCAGGTGCATAACGTGAGTAGGTCCGGCAGCTAAGCCTGATCACCAGAAGTCAAATTGTGTATTAATGTGCCACCGATCGTTCACCCTAATTTCTCTTGAAATAATAAATATAAAGCTTCAAAATGAAAAGTTCTATCGGCAAATGCCATTTAAATATTCTATTTGGCTAAAGTATAGCGATGTAGACCATCCATCAGCATTTAAATATCCTATAGCTATTGGGGATGCGAATCGGACATGCCCCTTGTTGTCAGCAGAGTTTGGCTGAGCGTAGGGGCTATGGGAAGCACTGGGCTGTAGCTAGCTCTTTATTCTACATAATTTAAGCAGATTGACAACCAATGCTTCTACAGATAGAAGAATAAAGGTTAGATTAACTTCTAATAAGCCTAGAAAGATGGAAAAACTTTTATTTGATAGCAAATTTCCTGTTCTTCGATGATATTATTGTACGCATGATATTTATTATTATAAAAGCCTTTATACACAGGCAGAAATTATTTTGACGAAAGTAATGTGAATATCAAGTGTGCCTTATATCAATTTAAATCAAGATGTAGAGTCGTAATCCATTCACATAGCATTAAACGGGTTAACAAAGAGGAAAGGAGACTCTGGAGAACTCTAGACGACGAGGCGCCAGTGGCCATCCAAGAGATTGCCTAATTCTCCCCTTTGACAACAGGACGCGCCACCGTTTCTCGGAACGGCTAAATTGGACTAGGAAAGTTGGCTACTTCACCCGATTTCGTATGTTTTCGCAGTCAACGGGAAAAAAGAATTACGGATTTGTCATCCTTAACATGTTTGAGAATGAAATAGTCGGGGTTCATAGTGTCTATATTGTACTGGTAATGCACATAGGCTGATTTCCCAATGCATGTCTACCAGCTCCCAATGCATAAGCCTTCTTCCACCCACTCGGCCGTACTCGTGTAAACCTGCACTACAAGCGCTGGGTACTGCTGCACTATAGGAGCAGCAGTACCCAGCTTTTAACAGTAGGGTGTGTGTGTGGGGGGGGGGGGGGGGGGAGGGGGGGGGGAGGGGGGGGGGTAGCGTTATATATACTATAAAGCCATTCCCATTCTCATTCCCATCAAATTGTGACGATAGTCCTACTTGCCACACACACATCTGGAAGCAGACATTGAAACCAAACATGCTAAATGCGTACTAGTGCGAGCTCTTATTTTGATCTTGATCACATCTATAGCTGAGCTTGCGTGCCTATCTATAGCGGACTTTGGATGACTATAAGATGACTCGAGCCTCCAACGAAAGGATTCTCGGGCTAAAGCCCTCGAATCTCTTTCGTTGTCGGCTCTCAGTGCATAACTAATGAACGTACGCCCCAGAAAGTTCGTTCCATCTATATATGTACTCTCTTTTGAATAAGCACTTATAGTGGCGCCACCTGGTGGTTCTGAAGAGAACTAAATAGATGTAATATACCTAGGGGACAGTCTACTTCGACAGACTGACCCCTAGGTACATTACATATTTATTACACCCCCTTTTTATTTTTTATAAATAAAAAGATATGAAGGAATCCAAGAAAATAATCGATTTCAGTGTTTGTCCCTCTGCCATTTTGTATGTATTTTGTGAAAGATGAAGAAAATAGTCCCTCTGGTGCGGTTATTACCAGTAAAGTAACTAAATATACTCCATACGAAGGCCTTCAAAACGCAAGGATATATTTAATTCAAAGTCCTGAAATTTAGTACATGGATTCAGATGACTATAAGTGCTTAACCCTCCAAAAATCAGAACATTCAACAAAGATATTATCTTATGACTAAAACACCTTGAAAAATATAAATTCGGCGACTTGTTACTCATTTTCCTGGAACACATCACAAGTACAAATAATCATAATGATATTAAAATGTTCTGACGCTCTATTCCGCATCCAACCCACCCACCCTTCAATTGCACTCCTCTCCTCACACTGCCCGTGGCGAAGCATGTTTGAAATGGTGACCTTGAAATGTACATCAGGGAGAGCCATTGAAACCCCGGTCAGCACCCTCCCTCCCTCTTCCCCTCCCTCAATTTGAAATACTGGACACATAGATTGTCAGATATTCTGGTGACTATTAGGAAAGACTAATTGGCAACCGTGGAAAGGACGGTGACTACTAGGAAAGACTGTTGACTGCCGGGAACAGGCCGACAACAGGGGTACAATGGCCTGGCAGGTCAGCGTACAACTCCAGTGATGGAGACCCATATACACAAGCTATGGACAGATATATAGAGATATACCCTCAAGGTCGTGCAAGAGCGGGGGAGGATGATCGACCACAGGCAGACACATACGGATTCTTATGTTATCTTTCGTCTTGTCGTAGACCACTCTAAGACAATTCTTAAGGCCCTTAAAACAATCAAATATATCTGAAAGTTTTAAGAGATTCTACGATTTAACCAAACATTTTAGTAATTCTGAGAGGCAGGTAACTTTGGAAGTCTGTAACATCACTAAATTTTGGAGTATCAACAAATTTTGTTCACTTTTAATACTAATTAACTTTCCCTTCTGTACATCCCCGACATTTTTTTTTTATTATTATTTTTACATGTGATGTGTCAAAGGAAAATGAGTCCACGAAATCGTAATTACTTAAAAAAAAGTGCTAAGACAAATCGTAAGAGAATTCAGGATTGTGTGGGCCACGAAAAACTAACACAAATTCATACGAATTTGGCCAATTTTGTTAAGAATCCGTCCACGAATTGTCGTGAGACCCCAATTCGTACGAATTGTGAGTTCTTTAATGTGTGGGCCTGGCATAACAATGAATCAGAAAGTAATAAAACTATGTACACACTATGCACTAGAGAGCTTACTGCAGCCAGTCGTGGAATTGGAGTTCTCTTCGTAAGAAAGCCCAAACATTACCAAACTCAAAGAAGTTTCTTAAGAATGATTTTGAATTTGTACGAGTTATCTTAAGGCCCAATTCGGCTCTGAGTTCTTGAATGCGTGGGCCCGGCTTTAGATGCAATTCACTCATGCCATATTTCCCATAATCTTATGACATTGGTGTAATCAGTGACTAATTAGTTACAATGACTAATATATTTCCAGGAGGAACAAGTAAGTGTTCCTTTTGGCAGCTGGGCCGATTCATAAGAGGAATATGCTCCTCTCTAGTCCAAGGTGTGTATATATTTTCCATTATAGTTAAGTAATATTTAAGTTAAGGTTACCTTAAGGTATGGTTAACATGAGGGCATGTTACGGTTAGGTTAAGGTAAGGGCATGTTACAGGTAGGGTAAGGTAAGGGCATGTTACAGTTAGGTTAAGGTAAGGTCAGGTTACAGTTAGGTTAAGATAAGGGCATGTTACAGTTAGGTTAAGATAAGGGCAAGTTATGGTTAGGCTAAGGTAAGGGCATGTTACAGTTAGGGTAAGGTAAGGGCATGTTACAGTTAGGGTAAGGTAAGGGCATGTTACAGGTAGGGTAAGGTAAGGGCATGTTACAGTTAGGTTAAGATAAGGGCATGTTACAGGTAGGTTAAGGTAAGGACATGTTATGGTTAGGTTCAGGTAAGGGCGTGTTACATTTAGGTTAAGGTAAGGGCATGTTACAGTTAGGTTAAGATGAGGGCAAGTTATGGTTAGGTTAAGGTAAGGGCATGTTACAGTTAGGTTAAGATAAGGGCATGTTACGGTTAGGTTAAGGTAAGGGCATGTTACAGTTAGGTTAAGGTAAGGGCATGTTATAGTTAGGTTAAGATAAGGGCAAGTTATGGTTACAGTTAAGGCTAAGTTAAGTTAAGGCTAAGTTAAGTTAAGGCTAAGTTAAGTTAAGGCTAAGTATAAGTAAGGCTAAAGTAAGCCAAGGCTAGGATTAGGTAAGGCTAAGGATAGGTAAGGCTAAGGCTAAGTTAAGTTAAGGCTTAGGATAGATAAGGCTAAGGTTAGGTAAGGCTAAGGCTAAGATAAGTTAAGGCTAAGGATATTTAAGGCTAATTTCAGTTAAGCCTAAGTTAACTTAAGGCTAACGTTAGGTAAGGCTATGGCAAGGTAAGGCTAAGGTTAGGTAAGGCTAAGGCTAAGTTAATTTAAGACTAACATTAGGTAAGGCTAAGGCTAAGTTAAGTTAAGGCTAAAGAAAGGTAAGGCTAAGATTAGGTAAGGCTAAGGTTAAGTTAGGCTAAGGCTAAGTTAAGTTAAGGCTAAGTTAAGTTAATGCTAAGTTAAGTTAAGGCTAAGTATAGGTAAGGCTAAAGTAAGCCAAGGCTAAGGTTAGGTACGGCTATGGTTAGGTAAGGTTAAGGCTAAGTTAAGTTAAGGCTAAGGATAGGTAAGGCTAAGTTAAGGTAAGGCTAAGGTAGATAAGGCTAAGGTCAGGTAAGGCTAAGGTTAGGTAAGGCTAAGTTTAGGTAAGGCTAAGGCTAAGTAAAGTTAAAGCAAAGGTTAGATAAGTCTAAGTTAATTTTAGGCTAAGGATAGGTAAGGCTAAGTCTAAGGTAATTTAAGACTAACATTAGGTAAGGCTAAGGTTAGGTAAGGCTAAGGCTAAGTTAAGTTTGGGCTAAAGATAGGTAAGGCTAAGGTTAGGTAAGGCTAAGTTTAGGTAAGGCTAAGGTTAGGTTAGGCTAAGGTCAGGTATGGCTAAGGTTAAGTTACGTTAAGGCTAAGGATAGGTAAGGCTAAGTTAAGTTAAGCCTAACGTTAGTTAAAGCTAAGGTAAGGTAAGGCTAAGGCTAAGTTAAGTTAGGGCTAAGGTTAGGTAAGGCTAAGGTTAGGTAAGGATATGGTTAGGTAAGGTTAAGGCTATGTTAAGTTAAGGCTAAGGATAGGTGAGGCTAACTTTAAGTAAGGCTAAGGTTAGGTAAGGCTAAGGCTAAGCTTAGTCAAGGCTAAAGAGAGGTAAGGCTAGGTTAAGTTAAAGCTAAGGTTAGGTAAGGCTAAAGCTTAGTTAATTTAAGGCTAAAGATAGGGAAGGCTAAGTATAGGTAAGGCTAAGGCTAAGGCTAAGTTAAAGCTAAGGATAGATAAGGCTAACATTAGGTAAGGCTAAGGCTAAGATAAGTTAAGGCTAATTTCAGTTGAGGCTAAGTTAACTTAAGGCTAATGTAAGGTAAGGCTATGGTTAAGTTAGGGTAAGGTTAGGTAAGGCTAAGGCTAAGTTAAGTTAAGGCTAAGTTAAGTTAAGGCTAATTTTAGGTAAGGCTAAGTTTAGGTAAGGCTAAGGTTAGGTTAGGCTAAGGGTAAGTTAAGTTAAGGCTAAGTTAAGGTAAGGCTAAGGTTAGGTAAGGCTAAGGTTAGGTAAGGCTAAGGCTAAGTTAAGTTGAGGCTATTGTTAGGTAAGACTAAGGTTAGGTGAGGCTATGGATAGGTAAGGGTAAGGCAAAGTTAAGTTAAGGCTAAGGATAGGTAAAGCTATGGTTAGTGAAGGCAAAGGCTAAGTTAAGTTAAGGCTAAGGATAGGTAAGGCTAACTTTAAGTAAGGCTAAGGTTAGGTAAGGCTACGTTAAGTTAAAGCTACGGTTAGGTTAGGCTAAAGCTCAGTTAAGTTAAGCCTAAGGATAGGGAAGGCTAAGTTAAGTTAAAGCTAACTTTAGGTAACCCTAAGGTTAGGTAAGGCTAATTTAAGTTAAGGCTAAGGATAGGTAAGTCTAAGTTAAGACTAACGTTAGGTAAGGCTAAGGTTAGGTAAGGCAAAGGTTAGATAACACTAATGCTAAGTTAAGTTAGGGCTAAGGCTAAGTTAAGTTAAAACTAATGTTAGGTAAGGCTACGGTTAGGTAAGGCTTAGGCTAAGTTAAGTTAAGGCAAAGGTTAGGTAAGGCTAAGTTAAGTTAAGGCTAAGGATCGGTAAGGCTAAATTAAGTTAAAGCTAAGGTTAGGTAAGGCTAAAGCTCAGTTAAGTTAAGGCTAAGGATAGGTATTGCTAAGTTAAGTTAAGGCTAAGGTTAGCTAAGGCTAAGGCTCAGTTAAGTTAAGGCTAAGGATAGGGAAGGCTAAGTTAAGTTAAAGCTTATGTTAGGTAATGCTAAGGTTAGGTAAGGCTAAGTTAAGTTAAGGCTAAGGATAGGTAAGTCTAAGTTAAGTTAAGGCTAATGTTAGGTAAGGCTTAGGTTAGGTAAGGCTAAGGCCAAGTTAAATTAAGGCTAAGTTAAGTTAAGGCTAAGTTAAGTTAAGGCTAAGGTTAGGTAAGGCTAAGGCTAAGGCTAAGGTTAGGTAAGGCTAAGGTTTGGTAAGGCTAAGGTTAGGTAAGTCTAAGTTAAGTTAAGTTAAAGCTAAGGTTAGGTAAGGCTAAGGTTTGGTAAGGCTAAGGTTAGGTAAGGCTAAGGATAGCTTAGGCTAAGGTTTTCTAAGGCTAGGTTAGGTAAGTCTAAGGTTACGTTTGGTTATTGGCTAAGATCTTGTTAGGATAAGGGTTGTTTAGGGTCAGCGTCATGTTGTAAAATTATCAATGTTTCCAATAGTTTATCTTAGCTAAAATGGCGTCGGTAACCCGAATTTCTAGTGACACTTCAGTCAAGTAAATTAACTAATTAAGGGAAGGCTGCAGTACCATGGGAAAGAACTGACCAACAATACAACCCACCTTGGTAATTACCTGTACCTGCAATTATCTGAGTAATTAAATGTGGACCAGGGGATAAGGTTTTATAAGCTCACTGTAACAGACGGAGTAATTGGGGGGGGAGTCATTCTTCTAACTACAGCACAACAAAAGGGGAGGGACGCAAATAAATAAATAATCAGACCATTTGGGGGACCATAAGCCTAAGACTTAATCCCCTATCCCAATACACCCAAGCTGCCCGTACTTGTCAGAGGGGGCTAGTATAAGGGAGGGCCATTAAATATCACCAGAGGGAAGGGGAGTGGGGAATACAATTATTGATTTTCTTGTATGTTTGTAATTTGTGAATTTATTATTATTATCATATTTGTCCTTTTATTATGTAACTATGACTTATACTTATGCGATTCTTAGTGTAGAAATTATTCTGTACCTTTTTATGACATAACCTTGCGTTATGATCACGTCATACATACTGACCCACCCCTCATGCGGGAGGTACCCAGGGGGTATAAATGTACAGGAACTTGGCCAGTGAAGGCACTCATTAAACGGACCTCAAACACAACGTTTCTCTGACTTAGAAACCTTTTCAGTGGCGACAAAACACGAAGTGGACATAGAATTTCCGAAAGGAATTCATGGATTGGAAGGAACAGCACTAGCCTAGCTAGTTATAGCAGAACTTCATTGGTGAGTATAGGCATTACTTTGGGATGCGGGTCCCGGGTCTGGCAAGCAAGCTTTCTCACCGCTAAGGTGACATGTATAGCAGTAACGCTATGATTGAAGTTTAATGTTAGTGCGATACACTTAACACTGGGGCGTCCAACAGGCGACTAATGTACCAGTTCAATTCACACCTGTAAACAGAAAATTATACACTTAGCATAATGGCAAATCCGAATAAAGAAAACGTAGTACCACCCCCACAACAACCGGCTGTCCCTCAACAACCTAACGAGAGGTTGGCAGATGTAGCTGAAGTCAAGGAAGTTAGACGAAGACTTGAGAGGCATGGGAACACGCTTGGCACGAACGATGGTTCAGACAAGGGTTCCTTGAGGGAATGGTTAGATGGGCTAGAAAGGGCTAGACGTTATTGTAATGCTAACGATATTCTGATTATTGAACTGGTAGGATGTTTAGCGCAGGGTGCCTTAGCCAGGTGTATCGCACATTATCTTGAAAATATTGAAGAACCCCAACGCACATGGGTTAACGTTAGAACAGAAATCATTAGACTCTTTATGAACGAAGAAGAGGAGCAACAGCTCCGTGTAGGTTTATCCGAAATTGTTCAGAAGAAATATCAAGATGCGAAAACTTATGGCAGACAATTTTTACTAGCAGCACAACGTGCTTATGGCGAAGCACGCCTGAATAACGAAATTGTACAAGAAAATGTAGTACGCACATTCATCACTGGTCTGAGAGACGAACAAGTCCGTAGGGATGTGTTCGCCGACCGACCAGCTAATTTAATAGATGCTATTAATGCAGCCAGCGCCGCTGCACACACTTCGGCTTTAGCAGCCATTCCCTCACGTGCAATGAGACGCGAAGAGCCTATGGAAATCGGTGCACTGCCACCTCCTAGGTTTAATAATGAAAGTACAGGTAAATTAGAGAAAATGATAGCCGATCTCTGTAAAGACGTGGCTCAACTCAAGAATGATAACTCTAATACTAACAATGCTTGCCAGCCCAGACCTAGCCCCGCAACTTGTCTCTGCTCCCCACCTTACACGCCGCACATGTATATGCCCTATTATCAACCACCCAACATGCTGCCTATGGCTGCAAACCAGACGAATATGATACCTGGGGGTCAAAATCACAATGAAGTACAGCATAAGGATAGTAAAGGGGAGAAACAAGGGAAAGGGGGGACCAACCAAAATAAGCGATTCAGGGGCCCAAACAAATGCTATGAATGTGGTAACAAAGGCCATTTTGCTAGGGAATGCCCAACTAGGTATGCACAGATTCAAGCTGCTGTAATAGCAGCCATGAGAAACCCAAATCACTCCGACCAGGGGGAATAAGATCGCCGGATCGACGCCTATGTATTTTTCTAGACATTGCAGGTCAGGGTAGGAAAACACTAGTCGATTCCGGCGCGAGTAGATCAATGTTTCGCAGTGATATTTGGAAATTATTTTGCAAAACTAAACATAGAGCCCCAATCTGCACTAAGGGAGAATATTTACGCTCTCTTAGTGGGCACGAGATCCCTACACTAGGGCAAAGTATAGTGGACTTAGGAGGACGAGCATTTCCAGTTTATGTAGTCGAACAAATGCACCATGACGTCCTTTTGGGTGCAGATGTTCTGGAATTGCTCCATAGTATAGTGAACTTTAAAGACAGGACAGTTACCTTAGAAGGGGTTAATTATTCTGCAGCAGACGGGGGGAAAGAAGATAGAATGATGGCTGAAGCCACCGCAGTCTCTGAATTCTGGCAGCTAGCTTTTCCCCAGGCATTTGGAGAAGGTAACGCCACTTTAGCCGCAACTTCTGTAGTCTCTCTAGAAATAGATACAGGGGGGGCCGCCCCAATTAGACAGCAACCTTACCGTGTACCCCTCACAAAACGTTTGCTTATTGATCAAGAAGTAGATAAGATGTTAGCGGAAGGTATTATTGAGCCTAGCTCCTCACCATGGGCCAGCCCAGTCCATCTAGTACCAAAGAAAACTGGTGACACTAGATTTTGTGTAGACTTCAGGAAAGTTAATTCCATCACCAAGAAAGACGCACATCCACTACCAAATATCCAGGATATTTTCGATGGACTGGGGGGGGCCACTGTATTTAGCACTCTAGATTTAAAATCAGGGTATTGGCAGGTAGAAGTGGATGTAAATAGTAGAGAGAAAACCGCCTTTGTCTGCCATAGAGGTTTGTTTCAATTTAAGCGCATGCCATTTGGACTGTGCAATGCACCAGCTGTATTCCAGCGGATGATGAACCATGTATTTGCCGATTGTATTGGAAAATTTGTGTTTGTGTTCATTGATAATATTGTAGTTTACTCGGCAAACGAGGAAGAACATGAACAACATCTGAAAATTGTATTCCAGAAGTTACAGGAAAACAATTTGACTGTGAAAGCCAGCAAATGCGACTTTCAGAGAGAAGAAGTCAAGCTGTTAGGCTATGTGGTATCAGGGAAAGGGATTAGCTCCGACCCCGATAAAACCAATGCAATCAAAAACATGGCACCTCCAGATTCAGTTAAAGCAGTCAGGTCCTTTTTAGGTATGACTGGCTACTACCGTCAGTGCATACCTGACTATGCAAGAATCTCATACCCATTAGTACAACTCACAAAAAAATACGCAAAGTTCCAATGGGGGGAAGCCGAGCACAGGGCGTGGTTCGAACTTAAAGAGGCTCTAGTCTCGGATCGCATCATGGCTTACCCCAAACTGACAGAACCCTACCAATTACATACAGATGCCAGTGATTTTTCTTGTGGCGCGATTCTCTGTCAAAAGGATGAAAATGGGGTAGAAAGACCTATACAATATGTTAGTAAACAATTATCGGGAGCATCGTTACGCTGGTCCACGATTGAGAAGGAAGCGTTTGCTATTATACATGCGCTCAAAAAGCTGCGGCCTTACTTATACGGCGCAGACTTTACAATATACTCTGACCATAGACCTCTGAAAAGTCTGTTTCTATCAGAAATAAAGAATACCCGCATCCAAAGATGGGCCGTATTACTAGCGGAATACGGCACTCCAATAGAATACAGAAAAGGGGTGAATAATGTCAGAGCAGACATGCTATCTAGATTGAGACCCACCCTAGTTAAACAAGAGGATGAAGAAAGTTCTTTCGGGGGGGAAATGGGAGCAATAGAGGAGATAGAAGAAATTCCCTGGGATTTTGATCAGTTAGAACGGGAGCAGATCCAAGTTGAACAACAAGAAATGCCAGAATATGCACTGGGCCAGGAAGAAGAGGACGGGTACATTGTACATGAAGGTCTTCTTTATACGCTAATTCCCCCACCAGGAAAGCCTGAATACCCCAGACTAGTACTACCTAAATCAGCTAGGGGAAGGGTAATTAGACGAGCCCATACAGAGGTAGGACACCAGGGGATGCAAAAAACTATTGATAGGCTTAAGGAAGCCTACAAATGGCCAAACATGCGACGAGATGTTTTTTTGGTGATATCAAGGTGTGCTCGTTGTGCCGTCAATAGAGACAATAAAGACAGAGCCCCACCCACCGCTATGCCAATAGCACAATATCCAGGCCAAATATTGGGGATGGATATGTGTGGCCCCTTCCCAACCTCATCCTATGGCCATAAGTTCATCCTCACTGTCATAGATCATTGCACAGGGTGGGTAGAAGTTAAACCTTTAGCAAACAAAACGGCTCAAGTGGTACTCAATTTCCTCTCAAATGAATACATGCCAAGATACGGCACCCCAGAAATAATCATCACAGACCAGGGTAAGGAATTCAAGAATAGAGTAGTAGAGGGTTATCTTAGAGGGTTGGGAGTCGATGTACGCCATGCATCGCCCTTTAGGCCCCAATCCAACGGAAAATGTGAACGTTTCCACAGATCGTTTAAAGCTATTTTGAGGAAATTTGTGAACGCCAGACCGCAAGAATGGGAAGATTTCTTAGGTCCCACCCTGTGGGCACACAGAATATCAACCTCGGCCGTTTCTGGGTACTCCCCGTATTTCCTCACTTATGGGAGAAAACCAAAAAACCCTCTCAGTAAATTATTCCCCCTACCAGAAGAAGCTGGTGAAGATGTATTAGGCACTAGATTAACCAGGCTCGCAGAAGCATTTAGGGAAGCTGCTGAAAACACTGATCAGAGCAGACAAGCAAATTATAAACGCTTGAGAGAACAAGCCAATGCGGGAGAATTACATGTGGGGGACTCAGTCGTTATTCACCATCATAATGCCGCCCCCCTCGACCCTAACTGGGACCATGGGTACACAATAGCTAGAATAAGGGGGAAGGTAATCACAGTAGTAGGGCAAAATCAAGAAATTAAGAATATCAATAGGGAAAGAGTAAAACTAGTATCACCAGATTTAGAATGGGACACCCTTAGAAATCGACACACCCGCCCAAAACAAAGTAAATTGGAGAAATTACGGCGTGGGGAGATTGAACAAGGGGTATTGCCTATATTTCCAGATACAGTTCCTACACCTGCAGACCGCACCGAAGACACACCCCCAGCTGTCCCGGAACCAATAGCAGACCAGCTACCTGAGGCAGACGGCCAACCACATACAGTATTGGACCAAGCACCTAACCACCCTACCAGGAAGCGACACAATCCAGTACCAGCGTGGCATAACACACCTGAAGATGTGGGAGTCAACACACGTAGACGGGCGAAGAGAACACACACCTCATCGGAAGAGACAGCACCAGTACCACACCAATCAACAACTGAACCACCCCAAAAGCGGGAGAGGTACCAGCAAGGAGAAAAGAGGAGAGCCACTACACCACCAGCAGAAGAGGAAGTACGACTACTGAAAAAACAATGTATTCAAGAGGTAGCCGCCTTCTTTGCTTATTATTGTTGACCATCGGCTTCGCAACATCCTCAAAAGATCTCTTTGGTGAGGAAGAGATCAAAGAAGAGTATGTCAACTCCTCCCAGTTATGGGGGCGTGGAGCTGCTGTTGTAAGAGAGGCCAGAAAAGGGAAAGAGGGCTCAGCACAGATACACCGCCCTTATCATGAGCAGCAAGCTATCCAACGTTCATATCCACACACGAGGAGCAGAAACGTTTGAAGGCTGAAAATATCAGTCTCTCTTGCAATGAGGACACAGGGCCAAGTAACATGGAACCTACCACGATTAATCCACTCCTAGGTCCTTACAGGCAAGCAGCAATAGGCCTGTACGGTTTCTCTAAAGAGGTTTAGAGATAAAAACATAAGTTACATGCAACGCCTGAACGAGGAAGGCGCCATGACACCGGAAGTGACCGGGTCCCCCACCTCTGGCTAATGTCTATAGTGTAGGATGAGTCCGTGCGGGACTCCAGAAATAGACAGGGGGACCAGGCAATATCTCCATGAACGGAGGAGAGTCATACCGACACCCAGCGACTGGGAAAGTGACGAAATGGAAGTGCACCGCCTAGTGTCAAGGTTGACATTAGAGCGGATAACTAGGAAGAAAAGGAGAAGTGACTAGCGAACATTTATCGTACGAACAAGAGAGAATATTCAGTATACGTAGAAACAATGAACAGTAGAACTGACGTATAGGATATTCACGTGTGATTAGATAGATTAATGCACATAATTTTAATTTTAATTGTTGATGTTCAGACTGGGTATAGTCTGAACAAAAAGGTATGGACGACTGTAAAATTATCAATGTTTCCAATAGTTTATCTCAGCTAAAATGGCGTCGGTAACCCGAATTTCTAGTGACACTTCAGTCAAGTAAATTAACTAATTAAGGGAAGGCTGCAGTACCGTGGGAAAGAACTGACCAACAATACAACCCACCTTGGTAATTACCTGTACCTGCAATTATCTGAGTAATTAAATGTGGACCAGGGGATAAGGTTTTATAAGCTCACTGTAACAGACGGAGTAATTGGGGGGGAGTCATTCTTCTAACTACAGCACAACAAAAGGGGAGGGACGCAAATAAATAAATAATCAGACCATTTGGGGGACCATAAGCCTAAGACTTAATCCCCTATCCCAATACACCCAAGCTGCCCGTACTTGTCAGAGGGGGCTAGTATAAGGGAGGGCCATTAAATATCACCAGAGGGAAGGGGAGTGGGGAATACAATTATTGATTTTCTTGTATGTTTGTAATTTGTGAATTTATTATTATTATCATATTTGTCCTTTTATTATGTAACTATGACTTATACTTATGCGATTCTTAGTGTAGAAATTATTCTGTACCTTTTTATGACATAACCTTGCGTTATGATCACGTCATACATACTGACCCACCCCTCATGCGGGAGGTACCCAGGGGGTATAAATGTACAGGAACTTGGCCAGTGAAGGCACTCATTAAACGGACCTCAAACACAACGTTTCTCTGACTTAGAAACCTTTTCAATGTGGTGGCTTTCATGACAACGGTAAGGTGTAGGTTAGTACGTTAGGGTAATTAAAGCCTCAAGCAGTATTAATTTGCATGAACCCCAATAAATTAAACCAGCGCTAAATGCCCCACGTCCTGTCATTTCCTTGTTCTGGATTGAATTCACTCCCTATGAATTTAATTGCATGAATACTGCTTATGGTGTTTTCTCTGGATTCGGCAAGAGACAGACATTTCTATACCTGGTAGAACATCCATAAATATTTGAAGTACTATATGGAATACAGAGAAAACACCGCTAGGGCCCGATCATGGTACAGATCCATGATTGCATCTTCTAATAAAAGGGGAAGACATGCTTTGATTGACTATAATTCAGAAATTCAGCCATATTGTTAAATAGCAAATGTCCAGTGACCGATATTCATTTCATTCCATGGATTAATTAACATCAATTACATATCTTGAGGGACTGTGAAGGATGTCTGCCACTGAGTTTACTGCCTCTCCTAGACTAGGATCACACAGGATGTCTGCTGCTGCATTGGCAATCTCTACTAGACTAGGATTACCAACGATGTCTGCCTCTTAAGGATCAACTCCTGCATTCAGAGGTAAGTGTGTTCACAGGCTCTCCTCCCATTAATTCATCATCATATCCCATATTTCATCTAAAAATATTAAATCGACAGTAAAGTATTCAAACCATTCTCGAATCAGTGACACTGACTGATTTCTAGGATTTCTACGATTTCTAGGAAGAACAAGCAAGTGTTCTTGTTGGCCGGGCCAATCGACGATATGAATATTGTCCTCTCTAGACCAAGGTGTATACATAATTACATTGCTTTCTGATTCATTGTTGCCTCACTAATCCATATAAAATTGATATTTCTAGAAGTTGACCGTGAGGGACTGTGAGGATGCTTGCTGCGGAATCGACTCCCACAAAGGATGTCTGCCGCGGAAGCTACAACTTCTCGATTCCGAGGTATATGTGTTAATGGGCTCTCTTATAGCTTTTATTCAATATAATTCATACAGTTACATAGATATGGAAAAAAGGAAAAGGTTTTGGTCCTCTGCCCATTTGCAGGTCTTCCTCGACCGCCCTAACTAAATATAATACATTCTTTCATTAAGAGAAAATATTACGATTCGTTTGTTTTATAATCCTAAGTCTAGTTCAATGCTCGATTTAAAGTAATTTTATATTGTGAGATTATTTAGTTTCAAGTTCTTAACATCTTACTTCGAGAGGACATACGGTAGTCCACATACGAATTCAACGATACATCAATACATCAACATGACTCAACAATTAAATGTTTAGCCTATCCCTTACCCCGTCCCCCCTGTCAGATGCAATTTGCTAATCCCATATTTCATTTATAAATGATGGATTTAATATCTATGAATAGATATTAAATCCATAGTAAAGTGGTAAAGTTATTCTCTAATCAGTGGCAACAACTTATATATTTCCAGGAAGAACAAGGAAATGTTCCTCTATTCATCCAACAAGGAGCGTAAAATATACCTGCTGCTGAATCGACACCACATCATTCTAGACTAGGATCGTGAAGGATGTCTCCTGCTGAACTGACTCTCTTTACTAGACAAGGATCATTAAGGATGTCTGCCTTTCAAGGTGCAATTGTAACGATCCTGAGATATGGGGAAGCATGTAAGTTGAATATATTTCATGTTTTTCATTATTCACATATTTTCCTGAGTTATATTGCAAAAACTTTGATGTACCTGTTCATGATTTAATAAGGTCTCCTCCAGACTTTTGTATGATCAGGTTGGGGAACACGGACCTCAACCTCACTAAGGTGCTCAGGAATAAAAACTGGAATTGCAAAGTATTTTGCAACGCAGTAATGTATCAACAGGGTTGATGTGCGTATTTGTTATTTTGTAAATGTTTGGCCGTAATAGTAAAAAAAAAATAAAAAAAAAAAAGAATTATATTCTTATTGATCTCGGAGGAGCGTTCGATGTATCAAATTTCAGGACAATCTATGTAATAATATCCTTTCGTTTTAAAGGTCCTCATATGGACTACATTTAGTTACTTAAATTTACTATTTAGTGACCCCCAGAAATATTGGAATCTTGTGTTTTCAAAAACGAAAATATCAAACTTAAAATCTAGAAATACTTATTATTCTATTAGACTGTTTACTATCATTGGAATCGGCTTTATCTCATCTTTTCAAATATACTAGTATCTCAAAATCTATTTTTTGCGACTTATGACTCATTTTCCTGAAACACATCACAAATATATTCATATATATTCTCGCTGAAGGAACCTATACGATCACGATCATAATTATCATTATTTAAATATTGGTAGTGTTTAAGCCCGGAAGAGATCCGGAGGCGATATCACAGACGTACAACACTAGCTCATCACTCCATGGAAAGAACATAGGAAATATTTACAACACCTGTTTCAATGTGGAAACACAATGTTACCTTGTGTTCTTGGTTACTCTTATATCCCGATGTATTTGCTGATCATTGAGGAAGCAAGGTCTTCAACCCAACACACTTGGGGGAATAAAGAACGAATGGAAATAGTATTTCTCTTTTGATTTTTTTTTACTCAGAGCTACTTAAAAACATAGAATATTTCTACCCTTGGTCCTCTGGCTTTATAATTCAGACGCTATAGTTCTTTCCTCCTATCTTCTGCTATTGATATTCATGATATATTCACGCAGAAGTAACTATATGATCACATAATTATGTGATCTGTTTCAGGGAAATGAGTCATAAGTCGCCAAAATGATATTTTTCAAAGTGTTTATTTTACAAGATCATTTTATTGCAATGTTCTGATTTTTGGAGAGTTTGTCACTTATAGTTATGTCAATTGATGTATCAAATTTCAGCACAATGTATGTAATATATCCTTTCGTTTTAGAGGTCCTCATATGGAGTTAGTTACTTTACTGGTTATTTCCGCCCATAAATATTGCAAACCTTTTTTTCAAAAATAAAAGTATCAAACTTAAAATATGGAAATACTTATTAGATTATTAGACTGTTTACTATAATTGGAATCAGATTGATCTCATCTTTTCAAATATAATGATATATCAAAATCCGACTTGCGACTTGTGACTCATTTTCTTAAAACACATCACATATTATTATTTAAATAGCTTATCGACTAATATAAAGACCCGGAGCTGAAACACAGAAGTTCAACGCTGCCCACTTGACAGTGGAAAGAAAGATTCATAGGCAATAATCGCAACAGTTGTAATGATAATATCCTATTAACCTGTATTCACACGCATTTATATGGGGAGATATTCAAATATGATTTGATCATGTAATAACAACTGAGGGAATTACAGTCTAAGTTATATTAAGATATTAGATTCTCGGATAACACCAATGCTAATACTAGATAGCTATATACTGAGTAGATATCTTCAAGTAACTCAAAATATTTTGGGAAATCGTTGAAACAGTATGTAAATGGGAAATGACAAGCTTTGTTTAGATTAGAACAGTTTCATTGGCTGGAGAAAAAAGTATATTATAGTAGGGATGATCAGCATGAGACCAAGCATTATATCAATCTTATCTTAGCAGTTTTATATATATATAATCTGAACATTATAGCGTGAAGGGAAATAGTAACAGCTGCATGCAGCATACTGTAAACGTATTTATTTTCGCGAAGATAAATTTTCGCGCACTAAGTACTTTGACACCTTGATGCGCGAATTCGCGCAGCAAGGAAGTCTCACACCTTCTTTATGCAATAAAATACCTTTTGCGCAGGATTTATTTGCACGCACCTCAAATTTGAGGTGGGTGCACGAAAATAGCGAAAATAAATATGGCGCGAACCTCAATACGTTTACAGTATATAGATGCTTCAATTGAACCCAAATGCCGACAGAAGCCTAACGAGCTAGGAAAAACATGGGAATGAATTTGCCAGCATTACATTACATGCCCAATAATATCAGGGAGATCGATGACCAAAATAGTTTAAAAAGTGAATTATCGAACCTATATTGGAACGAATTTATTGGCAATGAGGATATTTAGGTTGTCTAGATATTGACAGGTGCTCCCACCTAGTGGTGAGTGACTGAAGCAGGCGCCCACCTAGTGGTGAGTGACTGAGACCATCTTGAATAAATCATAAGTACTCAAGTAGAGAAAGAGGACGCACGTCTTATACTTATCATTACATGGTGCCAGGAAATTACGAACTTTGTGGAGACTTAGAAAGTAACCAAGATGGAGGGAATAAGGCCACCGGATCGAATGGACTTTGTGGAAGGGAACGTGGCTGAGAGGTGGATTCTCTTCAAGGAAGACTTTGCGTGGTACGCAGACACGATGGGAGTAGATGTGCCCAGGCGTCTAACGTCCATGTTCCTCCACGTGGCGGGTCCCGAGGCTAAGCGCATCTACAGAAATTTTAGGTGGGCACCTGCGATAGCAGCTCAACCGGCTCAAGCAGGACCACCACCAGTTGATGCAGTTCTTGCAGCTGATGCAGAGAACAACACAGACTTCCAGACGGTCTTAAGAAAATTCGATGCATACTGTATGCCCAGAAGAAACAGATTCTTTGAACGATTTAAGTTCAACACCAGATGCCAGGAAGAGGGTGAGTCTATAGACGCCTACGTCACCGATCTCCGCCTCAAGGCAGCCTCCTGTGAGTGGGGCGATGAGCTGGATGAATTTGTTCTCGAACGAATGGTAGTGGGCATGAGAGACTTTAACTTACGTGAGAAACTAGTAAAGAAGGAAAATCTGACACTGGAGGATGCACTAGTATACTGTAAAAGACAAGCACAAAGAGAGAGAGAACTAAGGGAGATGAACCCCGGAGCACAGGTCACTGTCAACCAGGTGACAAGACCACGTGACCGCTACACTTCTCAGCACGGACCTACAACAAAGGGGGCAGGAGCTACAGCGGCGAGTGACACACGTGCTCCTCGGGCAACAACGGTGAGTGACACACGGGCTCCTCAAGCCAGGGGGCTAAACACAAAGCAACTGATTGACTGCAAGAAGTGTGGAGCCAAGCATGTGTACAGGAATTGCCCAGCATATAGTCATCGGTGCACTAGATGTAATAAGAAGGGGCATATAGAGAGCAAATGTTGGAGCAGAATTGATGAGATCGTAACGCAGGACGACGCATCTTCTCAGGAGGGAGATGGCGAGACTCTCTTCATAGGAGCTGTGAATAAGCAAAAGGAACAAGTGTTAGCAGTGACAATAAGTAAAAGTCACAAGTGGGCAGCTAATGTGCAAGCTGGATGTGACATTATTACCTGCAAGATAGACACAGGAGCGGGAGCTGACCTAATGAACATCAGAGATTATCAAGGACTAACTAATAGACCCCCACTGAAACAGATCAAGGTGAGACTCACCAACTATAATGGACATCCCATACTGGTCAAAGGATACATCTTGAGGAATATAACAGTGAATGGGAAACAGTTCCCAGTGAGATTCATCGTCTGTGAAGGGATATCGTTGCTGGGAGGAGACACGGCAGAAAGGGTCGGTTACATCACCAGAAACACTACAGAGGAGGAACAGGCGGTAGGTGTGCATCTTATAGATAAAACCAATCAGAGGGAAACTGTGATTGAAGTTAAAGAGTGCATATTACCTGAAGTCATCAGACTATCGTCCATTCCCTATGTCCACCGTATTAAGCTAAAGTCAGGGGCAGAGCCAGTGATAATCCCACCCCGACGGGTCCCGATAGCAAAGAGGGAAAAGTTAAGGCTAGAGTTGGAAAGAATGGAGAAATTGGGAGTGATACATCAAATGACAGAACCCACTGAATGGGTCAATGCCATGGTGATGGTAAACAAACCGGACGGGTCAATCAGATTGTGTCTAGATCCGCGGGACCTGAATAAATCCATAGCTAGAGAGCATTTCCAACTCCCCACTCGTGAAGAGATTTTTTCAGAGATTAAAGATGCAAAATACTTTAGCAAGCTGGATGCTTCCCAGGCATTCTGGCAAGTGGAGTTAGATACCGACAGCAAAAGACTCACTACGTTCGCAACCCCGTTCGGCAGATATGCTTACGACAGACTGCCGTACGGCCTATGCTCAGCACCTGAGGTGTTCCACAGGTCGATGGAGCAGATATTTGAGAACATTGCGGGGGTAAGAGTGTATGTAGACGATATACTGGTCTGGGGCAGGGATAAGAAAGAACACGATGACAGATTAGAGCTCGTGAAACAAAGGATAACAAAGAATAGCTTACTGATGAACTGGAAAAAGTGCGAGATTGGTGTAGAAAAGGTAAAATTCTTGGGAGAGGAACTAACGCAAGAAGGGATTAAACCAGACAAAGAGAAAGTGGCAGCGATTGTAAATATGGAAAGACCCACAAGCAGGGAAGAGGTACAGCGGGTCATGGGTTGCGTAAATTTCATAGGCAGGTACATTCCACACCTTGCTAGTGCATGTGCAAATATTAGATCGCTGTTAAAGAAGACAACAGAGTGGATATGGGATCAGGTTCATGAGGATGAGTGGAATCATATAAAAAGGACTTTAAGCTCAGAACCAGTACTAGCATACTATGATGTGAGACGTACCACCAAGATAAGTAGTGATGCGTCTCGAAGTGGGCTGGGGGCGGTGCTCCTACAGCTCCATGAGAATGTATGGAAACCTGTGGCCTATGCAGCGAGGTCACTCACAAGTAGTGAGCAAAATTATGCACAAATAGAAAGGGAACTTCTAGGAATTGTATTTGCCACAGAAAGATTTCATAATTATGTGTACGGGTTGAAGGAATTGATACTAGAGACAGATCACAAACCGCTAGTACCATTATCAAAGAAGCCGCTCCAAGACATGACGCCACGGATACAGAGGCTCATGCTCAGACTTCAAAGGTACAGTTTTGACATGCAGTGGGTGCCAGGGAAATTGCTATATATATCTGACACCTTGTCAAGGGCAAGATTGAGGGAAAGCAAGGGAACAAAGGTACAGAAAAGTCTAGAAGCAGAGGTACAAGCCCAAGTTAACCTAGTGTACGAGAGCTTGCCAGCATCAACAAGCATGTTGAGAAGGGTGGCTGAAGAAACAGCCAAAGATGAAATACTAATAGCAGTCAAAACAGCCATTATGGAGGGCTGGCACAAGGGAGAATGCCCGGCTTATGCTCCGTTTAAAGAAGAAATGTGTGTTATAAATGGGGTGGTGTTAAAAGGAAACCGAATAGTGGTCCCAACCAGTATGAGGAAGGAAATGCTGGAGAAACTGCATGAGGGACATTTGGGTATCGAAAAGCAGAGGAGGCTAGCAAGACAATCTATTTACTGGCCGAGGATGAATGCAGATATCGAGTATAGTGTCAAGAATTGCGGGATATGCCTTAAATATCTTCCTGATCAGCAGAAAGAGCCAATGATGAGGGATGGAGAGTCATGGGGTCCCTGGGAAAAAGTAGGGATGGACCTATTTTTCTGGAGAAATAATGACTACCTAATGATTGTCGATTACTATTCATCGTACCCAGAAATTGTGAAATTAAATAACAAAAGCTCTGAACAAGTCATTTTGCATACTAAAAGCGTGTTTGCTAGGTATGGTGTCCCACAACTTGTGATATCGGATAACGGAACACAATTTAACTCTCAATATTTCAGAGACTTTGCGGCGAGTTATGGCTTCAACCACCGGACCTCTAGTCCCACCTATGCGCAGTCAAACGGAAAAGCAGAACGCGCAATAGGCATCGTAAAAGGAATCCTATCCAGAACAGCAGAGAAAGGACAAGACCCGTATCTGGCGTTACTAAACTACAGATCAGCGCCTATGGAGAATGGGCTATCACCTGCTGAGGCCCTACATGGTAGGAAAATACGGGGTCCTATACCGACATGGAGAGACAACAACAACAGCATGATAAAGAGTACCAAAATAGGGGTAAAATCAAACGGTAGCGACTATTATGATCAGAGAGCAAAAACTCTCAGTCCCTTACAGCCTGAGGACACGGTGCTGATAAGGGACAGAAAGTGGGATCAGGTGGGGAAAATAATCGAACAACTAGGGGAAAGGTCGTATAATGTTGAAACAGAAAAGGGTAACGTACTGCGTCGAAACCGCAGACATCTCTTAAGCGTTCCAAAAAGTGCAGTCAGTGAAAGAATGAGTGAGGAACGATATGAGGAGGAGGAAGATGATGACATAACAAAAACAATGAATGAAACACTCAAAGAACAGAACGGTAACGCAGAAAATAATAGAGACAAGGGTAACGTAACAATAAGAACTGAAGAGAGAATTGTAGAAGATCGAACGAAAAACGTAAACACTAATGTTACAAGACGGTCACTAAGACCATCAGTAAAAACAAGAAGGTTAATTGAAGAATGCTAAATAATTATTCCTCTACTAAATTGAATGATCTCGATGTAAACCTCTTCCTGGAATTCCTGTGGAACTGAAGGGAGGAGATGTCTAGATATTGACAGGTGCTCCCACCTAGTGGTGAGTGACTGAAGCAGGCGCCCACCTAGTGGTGAGTGACTGAGACCATCTTGAATAAATCATAAGTACTCAAGTAGAGAAAGAGGACGCACGTCTTATACTTATCATTACATAGGTAAACCAAGGTCTCTATGAATTTCTGTGTACCCAACGCGAACCGTTTTTATTTATTTCATACCTTTTATATATGCTACGAAAATACAATACAAAAATAATATATGTTCTTAATTTCATTACTGCAATGAGACTACCTAACTCGCGTTGTTCAAACCAGGTGGCGCCTGTAGTGGATAGTAAAGCACTTAGTTCATTGCCAACCCACTCTATGGCGGCACTGTATTTTATGGAAAGTCATTTATACATGTTATAAATTGACCCCGAAACCAGGGGAATTAGTAGGCTAACCCGGAAAATGACTGACGATTTCACCATTGAAAATGCATGCGAACTGGGGAATTTTGTTCCGGGTTAGCCAAGAATTAGGCACGAAATCGGAAAATTCCTAAAATTCCCAAATTGTGCTTTTTAATATTTAGCTAATCTTCCCTTTGCGTCATTCCTACTTAGACTTCCTCAATTCCTGATTGGGGCATAGCTTTTGTTAATTCTCTCCGAGCTGGCATATAATTCTCTAGACATCCTGCTACTTCGGAAAAACACTAAACCTACCTTTGCCACTTCTCTCACCAACACGACCATATCATTCCCATGTCGCAGTTGCAGTAAAGAAGAGGATTTATACTTAAACAGATTTACCTTGGTTAGATGACAATCGAATTCATGCTTTGGTGGTGTATTATATATATATATTTGTGCACTTGATTCCGAAGAGTGCCCAAACAATTTGGGCTAAATTCGGACTTCACATATTGGGCCACTATGTCGCCATTTCCCAACGGATTTGAATAATTTAAAAAGCTCTGTGATGCTGACATGTTCCCGGTTCGTCTGGTATACAATACAAGTTTATAGTCTTAATTAACTTGCCTGTACAGACGTTACGTGCTGACTAAAATTTAATATTATATCTATTTCATATTGTAAAATATTCACCTTCTATAATAACATACTAGCAACAATTGCCAAATGAGGTACAGATAATGATTCAATAATCATATGATTTTAGGACAGTCAAATAGATATGTTTAGGTATTCAATACATTTTAAATTGTGAAAAAGGCTCAAACAGTTTTCGAGTAATGAGCATAAGTATTCGGACATAATTTTAGACATTATTTAGGCGAATTAATAATATAGTTTCATAATGAGTAATGAGCGGCGCTATGTGTAGAGAGACAGAGAGAGAGAGAGAGGAAAAACAGAGACTTGTTATGTATATGTGTTATGTATACTGTAGGCCTATGTTATGTATATGTAACGATTCCATTATGAAGATTTCCATTGAGCTCCGGATAGCTCCGGATTGACCCGGACCCGGACCTCCGCCTCCGGGTAGTTCCTCCGGATCCCACTAGGATATTCATTGCAACCATTGATGATATTTGCAGTTTATATTATTTGTTTAATTTATCATTAATTAACTATTCATTTGATTTCATCCAGACTTTGACCATGATGTTCATTACATATTTCTATATTTATGTTCAACTTTGCATTTATGTGATTATTATATTTATTCCATTATTCCTGAATTATGTTGCAAACATAATGTTTCCTTGGTTTGAAAATTATTCATATCTCGATGTACCTGTTCATTTATCGGGTTGAGGAGCAAGGTCTTCAACCCAACACACAAGGAGGAATAAAGGGAACATATGAAAGAAGCATTTCACTCTTGATGTTTTATCTCGGATCCGCGCTTGGAACATAGAATATTTCAACCCTTGGTCCTTTGGAACTTTAATATAATCCGGCCACTATAGTTCCTTTCCTCCCATCTCCTGCTAACGATATTGGTAATATATTTATTCTCGCAGAAGTAAACCTATACGATCACAAAATATCATTATTTAATATCGATTAATATTAAGCCGGAGCTGAAAGACAGATGTACATCGATGGCCACATAGACATTGGAAAGAACATAGGCAAGAATCGCAACACTGGTGCCGTGAGTGTGAGGGAAAAATACTTTTGTATTTCTTCCTAGAACACTGGATTGTCTGCTGGACATTGAAGTTTCAAGGGAATATACACAGTCTGCTTATTTTTCTCACTATCCGGACCCATCCGGACCTCCAGGATCCTCCGGATCTCATTGGATCTTTGTCTCCATTTTTCTTTGGAAGTGTCCGGAGCTGGAGATAGTCATTGGATATCGTCTGGATACATCTCAAATTAACACGGAATATTTAAACTTGGGTTTATTTTTATTTTTGGGCAGAGTGATATAAGACAACTTATGTTCACTGGTTAGACTCCTGGATGGTGTGGACACTACTTCGCCTTGCTGTTGCTCTGGAGAGATTTTTGATTTTCTTCTCCTGAAGGGTTCAAACACGATTGGACTGCTTTTTGTTTTTTTACTTAGTATATTTTTGTATTTCTTCCCAAATAAACGGACTTGGAGTCACAGGAAGGATTAAACATGGCTACTGATTTAGCGAAGACGATAGTATCTGGCATAGAACTCAAGGACGTGGATCCTAAGATCAGGGATTACATCTTACAAGCAGCTAAAGACAAGGAAGATGTTGATAAGAGATTGGCTTTGACAAAAAGCGAATTTAAGGATGTAGCTGGTGAACGTGATGCTGCCATAAATACAGCGGATCTGCTCCAGGAGGATCTTATTCGTAATAGGAATGCTTTAGATCGAGCTACTAATGATACGGATTTGCTGCATAAGGAGGTTACTTCGAAGGAAAATGCCTTGAAGAGTATGAATACGGAACTGCTATTAGCTAAAGCTAATGTCGATGATGCAGTGAAAAACGTGGACTATTGGAAGAGTGAAGCTCGAGTTAATAAAGCTGAGTTAAACGAAACCAAAAGTTTGTTTAAATTGAAAGATGGGTCTGATGTGAGAGATACTGAATTTTGGAAATCATTGGATTCCAATCCTTTGTATGGCCATATTGGCACACGCGGCGGGAAAAAGGTTTCTTTTCTGAAGAAATCACGAGGATCTCTGTCGTTGTTTGATGCTGTGGAAGTTGAGGAGGATGAAAATATTTGTCCGATCAAGATCAAGGATTCTTCCACAGATCTATCTGTGAGTCATTGGTCAGAGAAGCCCAAATGCTCAATGCCTCCAGCCTTCGAAGGAAAGGATTGGTACCAATACCTTGTTCAATTCGAAAATATTAGCTTTGCTAATAATTGGTCGCAAGAAACAAGGATGAAAGTGCTTTTCTCCAAATGTAAAGGCGAGGCTGCAAGCGTTGTTAATGATTTTGACATCTCTGAAGGATCATATCAGGACTTAGTCACCGTATTATGTAGGATATATGGAGGAGGTACTCCTGAAGACCGAGAAAATACCTTCTATTCAAGAAAGCAAATTCCTGGTGAGGATCTAAATGCCTTTGCAGTTCATCTTAGATCTTTGATGATCTGGGCCTTTCCAGGTGAAAGACATAATTTTCATACTCAGCTGCTGATTCAGCAGTTCATTAAAGGTATGTTGGACAAGAAGATCGCATTGGAGGTTCATGCTCGTCAGCCTAAGTCATTATTCGATGCCCTGGACTTAGCAAATCGGTATAAAAGTGGAATAAAAACACTTTTTGGAGTTAATGCCAGCTCTGATGTGTTGACTACAGTTGCTGCTGTTTCTCACACAACTGCGGCCGAGTTTGATGAATCAGATGAGGAAGAATATGGGATAAATGCTTTGGGAGAGAGAACAAAGTGGTCGGGCTACAGGAAAAGTGGACCCTGGAGGAATAAATCATCTCAGACTCCTTATTGCAAGTGGTGTGATACAGTCGGACACTCTACCTTTTCATGTAAAGGTTTCCTTGATGCTAAGAACAAATCCGGAATCTTGGATCAGAAATCTGGTAAAAGCATGGCTGGTCTTGAGGGAAACGACTAGTGGTTGTGTTGGACAAGGCCATCAACTCAACCACCCTATCTCAAAGTGGCTTTTCCGACCAGACAATTACAGCAATGAATAATTCTTCAGGACCTTCTTTCTTAGGGGAGGGTACGGCCCCTGAAGCTCCTGATTTATTACTGGTGACCAGGCCTGAAGAAAATGTTTATTGTCTGCCTAACTTAAAAGGAGCAAGATGGTATGTACCTGCTACTTTTGGAAGAGATTTGTATCACCTATTAGTGGACACTGGAGCCTCCATCAGCTTGATCGATGAGGGTATATATTCCTCTATGATCAACCCACCTTCATTGTTACCCACTTCGGATAAGGTCATTGCTGCTAATGGCAGTGATATAGCCTTGTTAGGTGTTGCTAATTTCCACTTTGATCTTGGAGGAAAGTTGCATGTCTGGAGATTTTTCGTTGGACGTATCCATAGAGAATCCGGAATATTAGGCTTAGATTTCCAGATGGCAGTGGACATGGCGTTTAGAAGCAAAACTGGGGAGATTGATATAAATGGAAAGAAAACTTTTTGTGAATTTGTATCAAATAATGGAGCCCTGAGAGCTAAAGAAAGGACTAAAATTAAGAAGAATTCAGTGACGATGGTAGAAGCAATCTGGACTGGCCCTAGGAATAGCATGAGCAAATGTGATTTCCTCGTGGAGCCTCCTATGTACATAGACGATGACAGAGGATTAGTGAATTTTCCTACCATGATAGGATATAGAGAAGAGGAGGAATTGTATGGGTTGCCTGTGATGAATATCACCAGCCAGGCACAATTCATTGAAGAGGGTGAAATATTAGGCGTTGCTGAAGTGGTTTCTCAAATAGAGAACACTGGGAATGATGAGTCGATAGACATCGCTGAACCTGAAAATGCTACCTTGGAGGATGAGCAAATTACTGTATTATTGGAAACAATTGCTCGTGATCCGGCAATGACCGAATATAATTTGCCTCAATACCTGGAACAGCTGGTTTCTCAGAGTGACATTACCACCGAGAGGGAGAAAGATTTGGTTAGATCTGACCTATTGGAATTTTTCAATATATTCCAAAAACCTGGAGGAGACCTAGGCAGAACGGATAACGTGAAACATCACATAAACACTGGAGATTCGGAACCTATCAAGCAGAGCTATCGCCGCTTACCCATAGGCAGGAGAAAAACAGTGGAAGAAGAGCTAGTAAAGATGTTAAATAAAGGAGTTATTTCGCCTAGTGACTCGCCATGGTCATCACCGATTGTTCTGGTCAAAAAGAAGGATAATTCCATTCGTTTCTGTGTGGATTATCGCAAAGTAAATGACATCACAAAGAAAGATGCGTTCCCCCTACCTAGAATCGACGAAAGTCTAGATGCTCTTGGAAAAAACATGTATTATTCTACCCTGGATCTCGAATCAGGCTATTGGCAAGTGGAATTGGATGAAGAATCGAAGGAAAAATCTGCATTCGTCACCCATATAGGCTTGTTTCGTTTCAATGTGATGGCATTTGGGCTATGCAATGCCCCAGCCACATTTGAACGCATGGTAGAGAGTATGTTACAAGGATTGCGCTGGACAAAATGTATGGTTTACTTAGATGATATAATTTCCTATGGAAAATCATTGGAAGAAGCCAGGAAAAATCTGAAGTGTGTCTTTGAGAGAATACAGAAATTTGGTTTGATCTTGAAACCAAAAAAATGTGTACTTTTCAAACGCTCTGTTAGATTTCTAGGCAGAGTAGTTAACAGCGAAGGGAGCAGACCAGATCCGGAGAAGATTGAGGCTATTACACACTGGCCACAGCCACAAAATATCAAAGATATTCGTTCCTTCTTGGGACTTGTAGGATATTACAGGGATTTTATTCCAGAATTTGCGGAGAAGGCTGAGCCTATGTTTCAACTGCTCAGGGATCATACGAAATTTGTATGGAATGAAGATCGGGAGAAATCGTTTTGCCTACTGAAAAGTGCATTGATTTCTGAGCCTATCCTAGGATATCCAACCGAGAATGATTTATTTATTCTCGATTCTGATGCCAGTAATTTTTCTATTGGCTCGATTTTGTCTCAGGTACAGGACGGAGAAGAAAAAGTTCTTTGTTATTTCTCCAAATCATTGGATTCTACTCAGAGGAATTATTGTACAACGCACAGGGAGCTGCTTGCGGTGATTAAATCCTTGAAAAAGTTCAAGCATTTCATCTGGGGCACAAGATTTATCATTCGTACGGATCATTCTTCATTGAGATGGGTCCTGAATTTCAAGGATGCTGATGGAATTTTGGTTCGGTGGCTGTCTATTCTAGCTTATTTTGATGTGGATCAATCTAAGATTTTCCACCGGCCAGGAAAATTTCATAGCAATGCCGATGCTCTTTCAAGAATGAGGAAGATCAGGAGATGTAAAAATCCTGGCTGTGTCACGTGCAGGAAGGACCCTTGCAAACCTATTGGCATGGTATCTTCTGTCAACGATATGACAAGCAAATGGGAGGAGAAGAAAGGATTTTTGCAGGAAGTTTTCCCTTGCTCAGAGGGTGAGATGGCGAAATATCAGGATGAAGACAGAGATATTGCCAAAATCAAGTCACTGGCTCGAAGTAAAGAGGAACTTTCCACTCAGGAGATTCGTGCAGAAACACGAGAGTTTAGAGTATTGTATGGTTTCCTCAGCAAGATGATAATACGCAATGGGATTCTATATGTGATATATCATGAAGAAGCCTCAGTTTCTGACATGACTATCGTTGGCCCGTTGAAGATAAGGATGGCTATTTTCCTCATGTTACATGGTTCTCCTCAAGGTGGCCATTTTGGAAGAAAGAAGACCCTAGGAAAGGTGAAGCAAACATTTTTCTGGCCACTTATGTCTGAAGATATAGAGCGATGGTGTGCTTCTTGTGATATTTGCCAGCGTGTGAAAGATTTCCCTAGGAAAGGGAAGAGACCGCTTCATAATGAAATTTCTGGCGCAAGATTTGATAGGATAGCTCTGGATATTGCTGTAAATTTACCTTTGACTCTCAGAGGTAACATATGCTTTATGGTGGTCCAGGACTATTATTCAAAATACATGGAGGCATTTCCTATGCCAAATTACCAAGCTGACACTTGTGCCACCCACCTTATGGAAGGCTGGATCTTGAAATTTGGAGCTCCATTGAATATTCATTCGGATAGGGGTGCCAACTTTACTTCTTCTTTATGGAGGGAGTTGTGCATATTGATGTCTATAAAGAAAACATTTACCAATTCTTATAGGCCTCAATCCGATGGATTAGCTGAAAGATCGATTAGGACTCTGAAGACAGCTTTGTCGGGCTTGGCAAATCTCCATAGAAATGACTGGGACCAGCTGATTCCATATATCACCTATGCTTATAGGTGTAGTTTGCATGAATCAACCGGCTGTTCTCCAAATCTACTTACCTTTGGTGAGGAAATTTCAATGGTGCCTGCAGTCATTTATCGGAATTATGACGAGAATTTTGAAGCAAGGTGTCCAAATAACCAAGTGTTATACATCAGAGAACAACTCCTGAAGGCACACGAGTTTGTAATGAAGAATTTAAAACGATCGGTGAAAGCACAGAAAAAGGTCTTTGACAAGAATACATTGGTCAGAGAATATGCTCCTGGAGATTGGGTCTACAAATTTATCACAGTGAAAACTGGACGGCCACTGTGTGGAAGATGGGAGGGTCCCTTTCAAATAGTTGAAAAACTAAATGAATGGACCTATGTCATTGATAGAGGCACGAAGAAAATGGCGAAAATACATGTGGATTATCTGAAGCCCTGCCTAAAACCTGATAATGAAAGCAGAGATAATGATTTATCGCCAGAAAGTGCAAGGAGAACCAGAACGAGGGTGATTAAGGCTCCCACAAGATATGGCTTTCCCTGATTTTAAATGATAATTTTATTCAATATCTGGAGGAGGAATGTTGACTTAACATTAGATTTTATTCCCTGCCTTCAGGAGAGCCATATACACGTAAAGAAGCCTCTGGTGAACACAGGAGAGAGAAGATACGATTACATGGTGGATTTACGGCCATTTTGAAACCATGATTGGGTCTATTTCCACATGGAAATATTCCTTTTATTTTTAATAACATTTCAAGCTAACCTAAGGTGTTAGATAGGCTTCTTTGAAGCATTTCTGTACAAAACAGTTTCTACGGCTCTTCCTCGAGCGTAGCCGGTAGAGCTACCAATCAGGAGACGGTCTCTTTCATCGGGGCCCGGGGAAAAGAGCCTGAGTTGTGTTTATTTCATATATAACGATAGGATATGAACTATATGGCTATTATTTAACAGGATTATTACCTAATATGGTTATGTAAGCGTGCGGGCTGGATCCTCTCGCTGCTCACCTCGTGTATGTCCATATTTGGGCATGGAATCAGGGCGTGGCACGTGCTTGGCACCCGCCAGTATATAAGGAGATAGCGTCTTGGCTAAGCTGGCTTTTGGATGTGTGATCTGATCTGTGCTGACACGCTGCCTTACTACTGCCTCGGAGCTGACCCGGAGCTGTTGGAAGAATCCATTTGAGACGGTCCGGATCTCTGTTGCTTGTAAGAGAAGAATCTGAAGCTTGAAATATGCCATCTTCAAGCGAAGACGAGCAAGTTTACTCTCGCGAAGATAAGTTTCGGACAGAAAATTCTAAAATATTGAAGAATCATGGAGAAAAGGAGAAAAAGACATCTGATCGACGAAAGAAATCTCCGGAACATACAAAGTCGGAGCAGACTCGGAGGGAGGAACGGCAGACGGCTCCGGGCGAATATGCTGATAGAGTCAGGCCGGCTCTCCTGAGGATTAAGAAACCAGCCGATTTTGCTACTAATCGGTGTGTACCTGAGTGTAGTGAGTACAGACGAGGATTCGGAAACTGAAGATGTGATTTTCTTTGATGTGTCCCGCCGAGACTTGACTGACAAATATAAGCAATGGATCAGGGGCATATTGGAGAGAATGACGGATAAGACAAAAAGCAGAGAGCTGGAATCAATTGCTTTTAAGACTGATGTAAAGGACGGTGTTGTATGTCCTTACGACAGATGTGGTGGTCGGCGGTTGTTTTCCAAGTTGACTTGGCTTCGCCATCTAGAAGAGAACCATTTGCCAAAGAGGTGGCAGTACACGTGTGGGATTAAGAATCCGCAAACTGGACAAATTTGCAAAAACAAGCAGTTACGTAGTGTCAGTCTCATCAGGCACTACATGTGGATGCACAATGCCAGCCAAAAACATGGAGCAATGAGGTGCATCAATAATGCCGACCGACAGTGCAACCTTGTCGACAATCGTATGTATTCCTCTACCGACCCTCTCCTGAAATAGTGGATTCTGCTGACAAGAAGAAAGAGGATCCCCCGGCTCTGATTCCAGGCCTTTCGCTTGAACAGTCGATGGACATACGAGCAATCATTAATGCATAGACATTATTAACTTTTGAGTGATATTATTGCCTCGTCTGTGATGTACATATTATGAATCTTTATTCATATCTGGTTCGTAACTTTTTTATGTTCAAGAAATGTTAAACGTTGGTGCTTACCCCAAGGATTTTTTTTTATGGAGAACTACTGTATATTTGTATATTTGAATCGTTATTTGTTGAGTTTACATGTTCATAAAATTTCTCCAGTCATTGAATATGTTCATCTCCTTTTGCAATTTTATTTCCCTTGGTTGGGGAGGAGTGTAACGATTCCATTATGAAGATTTCCATTGAGCTCCGGATAGCTCCGTATTGACCCGGACCCGGACCTCCGCCTCCGGGTAGTTCCTCCGGATCCCACTAGGATATTCATTGCAACCATTGATGATATTTGCAGTTTATATTATTTGTTTAATTTATCATTAATTAACTATTCATTTGATTTCATCCAGACTTTGACCATGATGTTCATTACATATTTCTATATTTATGTTCAACTTTGCATTTATGTGATTATTATATTTATTCCATTATTCCTGAATTATGTTGCAAACATAATGTTTCCTTGGTTTGAAAATTATTCATATCTCGATGTACCTGTTCATTTATCGGGTTGAGGAGCAAGGTCTTCAACCCAACACACAAGGAGGAATAAAGGGAACATATGAAAGAAGCATTTCACTCTTGATGTTTTATCTCGGATCCGCGCTTGGAACATAGAATATTTCAACCCTTGGTCCTTTGGAACTTTAATATAATCCGGCCACTATAGTTCCTTTCCTCCCATCTCCTGCTAACGATATTGGTAATATATTTATTCTCGCAGAAGTAAACCTATACGATCACGAAATATCATTATTTAATATCGATTAATATTAAGCCGGAGCTGAAAGACAGATGTACATCGATGGCCACATAGACATTGGAAAGAACATAGGCAAGAATCGCAACATATACTGTATATTATGTATACTATATGTTATCCCGAATTCCGAATCCCGAATCCCGAAGTTGCTCCGAAGTTCGGTGACCGAAGTTCGGTTTGTACCCCATAGTCTGCTTAGTGGCAAACAAGCCTATGAACTAACCTAACCTAGCCTCTTGGAGCTCTTGAATAATTATAATTATAAGCAATCAAAAAGTGTGTACGGTATGCTGCAAAGTGGGCGGGGCAATAGTACACCTCAAACAGATAAGTGGGCGTGGCCACTTTGAACGGTACCCTTTCATAAAGTATAAAAGTGCGAGCAAACTCTTGCCACCTTTTAGTGTCTAGTGGAAAGCCAAGCAGGCAACATGTATTATGATCTGTCAGGAACCAATGGAGCATCAACTGAAGAATTTTTCAAAAGAATTCTATTACGGAATTGCATAGGCCTATATAGTTAAATCATTAATCCGATTTTTTTTTTTATTTAAATAAATTTTATTGAGGACATTCCCATGCGAACATGGTAATCTCATGCACACTCAATGGCAAAAATTTGTTATTATACATCAAGATATCAAATCGAATAGATCACATATTTAATCTGTTTCAGCAGAGCTATCCCCGGTAGTACTCATATGGTATGCTCATAATCATATGGTAATAGGACAGTCAAATACATATGTCGGGTATTTAATACAATTTAAATTGTGTAAAAAGCTTAAGTAGTTTTTGAGTAATGAGCATAAGTATTCGGACACAAGTTTAGACATTATTTCGGCGAATAGCTCATCCTATGGGGTATATTTTATAGCTACTTTTCCAAAGATTGGAAATAGAGGTAGAAATAATTGCGCAATAATCATATAAAATTAGGAAAGTCGAATAGATATGTTGGGGTATTTAATACAATTTAAATTGTGTAAAAAGCTTAAATAGTTTTTGAGTAATGAGCAGAAGTATTTGGACATAATTTTAGACATTAGTTGACCGGTCATCAGAGCCCCGGTCATCAGAGCCCCGGTAATTAAAGCCCCGGTTCATAACTAAATCCGCTATTTAACGAATTTAGCGGATTTAGTGGAAATAGTGGAATTCCGCTATTTCCACTAAATCCGCTAAATTGCGTTGCATAACTAATTAATTTATGACGTTAAATTTCCGCTATGTTTCCGCTATTTTCCGCTAAGTTAACGGAATTTATTTTGGCCTCCGCTAAAAATTTTACTTTTTGAATACTTACAGAACAGTATCTAAACAGTTAGAAGTGTATGTATTAATGTTTCTTCGTTCATATTCAATAGGGTACAATATTATATTTGAACCTTTTTGCTGAAAAATATGGGGGTATAGTTATAGGTATCAGGTGTACACGTTGGGATCAGATATACACGTTGATATCATGAAGCCTAGTTTAGCTGGGATATTTTCTCAAAATATGAGTTATTTTTGTTAGATACATGATGGGTATTGGACTAAATGGTATTTAGGATAAGTGATATCGCGTATCATGATCTTAATCATCAGATTAATCCTTTATCATTAACATATTTTCACCTTAAAATATGTTTAATACGTCTAATTTGTCTTTATAATATGTCATATTTGTTTTTTCATAGTATGTGATGTGTCACAGGAAAAGCAGACTTAATTTCCAATTAGATATATTAAATAACTAATTAGCTAGGACAGTGCATACAAATTCAGAATTGTCAAATATCTTAACACTGAGATATACGGGATCTCACCCATCACTGATTCTTCTATTTCCTTGCTCTCTCTCAAATAACCCAAATTTCAGACGAAAATAAGGTTCAAATACAATTCAACCTAACCAAACAGATTGCTAAAATCAATGCAATGTCGAATATACTGGAATTTACCTAATATTTGCCAAATTGCAGCCTAATTTAGCAGAATTTACTAAATATGTACAGCTGCCAATTGTACATTTTCTGAAAATCTGACCCATATATTGATGTAGATATATACATGACCCATATATTGTTATAGATATATACATGTACATATTGGTTCATATGTACAAGGACATTATGATTATAGACGGTGGGGCGGGAAGGCTGTGACGTCACCTCACATGATTTGTCACATGCGCATGTCAAGTCAAATGACCACCTGCTCTGCTTAGTTCTTTTTTCGCATGCATATATGTATGCATGAATCTGTATGCATGTATATATAATATACATATGATTGTATGTATACGTATGATTGTATACATGTATGTGTACAATATATATGTATGCAAATATGTATACATACATGTATGTATAATATATATATATGTACATATTTGCATACATATATAGATGTATATGTATGCATATATACACATATATATGCATATATATATGTATGCATAATATATGACATGGCATGATGTGTGCATATATATACACAAACATATATGCATACACTATATATGTATATATATACATATATGTGCATACATGTATATAAGTATACAGGTATGTATATGTATCCATATATATGTATGTGTAGTAGTTTCGCTACATACCTCTAGGGCCAATCCATAAAGGATTGGTACCTTTGCTTTAACACAGAGGGATCTGCGTTTGATCCCCTGCATTTACTAGTAGAGTATATCTAAATGCTTTGTTATCCCTTATCTACACCTCAATTCTTATTATATACTCCTGCAAGAGTATCTTCTCTGTTTATATATTCCATGTCATTCCTATATTATGTGTCATTTGATTGTATGTGTTTATCATATTACCTGATGTGTTCTGACACCTTTATGTGCTCCGGATTGTAATACACTACCCTTGCCGGGTAATCCGGATAGATTGCCGTTTTACGGACTGGAATAAACAGAGATATGGGGAATTGGCTTCGTTAAGTTGTTTATTCATTGTCGAGACTCTGCGAATCGCTACAATTGGTGCCGTGACCAGTTCTTGACCAGTTCGTTTGACTAAGCCTGGCCGGATTAGGAAATCCGTGGATTTTGTTGACTTGATTGGTTTTCTTGCAGAAATGGCAGCAGCAGCTCCTGCAGCGGACGGCGGACCCCCGCCGGACCTTGGACGGACGGTTAAGCGACCAGTGCAGCCGGGCAGGCTGCTTGCCTCAGGGTCTACGTTGGCAGAAATGAAATTTGAGCGAGATTTCGCTCGAGTGATTCTGTCTGATGTGGCTTCTGATTCTGAAGATTACAGGACTAGCCGGGAGGATCGTGCAGCCTTCACGGACTACAGGTCCCCGGTTAGCGATGTTGAGTCAGATGAAGAAAGCTTGTTAAAAGCAACTCGTCTTCAGTTGTTGAGTTTGCAGAGAGATTTGGCTGCAGAAAAAAGAAAGAACCTCGAGTTTGTTGCAGAAGTGAAACAACTCGTGTTCCAGAATCGGGACATCCAGGAAACACTGGATGTAGTAACGGAGAGGGATTCTGCTTTCATAAAAAAATTGCAGGTAGAAAAGGAAAAGTTGAAGTGTGAGATTTCTCGAGTAGACGATCAGTCTCGTCTCCAGAATGTCTCTGAAGATCAGTCAGCTTCAACTCAGACTGACTTTATGGCGTCCCCTATGTGGACTACTCTTCCGAGAACAAGCAGGGCATCTTCTGTGAATACCAGTAGAGCTGCTCCTGTGTGTTCTACGTTTGCTGATCCACAGGCTGGATTAGAGTCAGGAAGGGTTAGGATGGACTTCTTTGGGTCTCCAGTCGGCATGACTGAGGATACAACGAAGAGAGTGACATTCCGGGATCACAAGAGTTCGGGCATGTCTACGTCATCCCCTGCTGGTGGGTCGTTTAGTGAAAGACAGGGAACATCCCCTCAACCCTCTCAGAAAAGTTCCCAGAGCAGTTTCTCTGTAACGAGTAGGAGTTTCAGTACTCAGACACCGTGTGATTCTGATGCTGTAAAGACTAATGATTTGTCTACCAGTACAGGTACACAAACTGAGGAGACTCCTGAGGGAAAAGGAAAGAAGGGTGGTAGTGCAAGTAAAAAGAAAAAGGATAGCACTACTGGTACGGACGCTGATTTCGAAAGGGGTCAGGTGAAAGGATCTGTTTACAAACCGAAGATACGGGTTGTGTCTGGTTCTCCTGATGATCCGTCGGATCCCAGCGATTCATCTTCTTCCTCTTCCTCGTCCTCTGACTCGGAAACTCCTGCCCCTAGGAAGAAGAAGGAGAAGAAAACAAAGAGCGATAAGTCGCGGAAGGCCAGGGAGCGATCTCGGATCGCTAAGAAGGATCGATCCCTTGTCCAGGGATTAAGTTATGATGGAACGGACGACTCGGACTTTGGCGAGTTTGAATATACTCAGGGTAAGAGCAAATACACCATGCGTCCGCCCGTCATAAAGATGTGGGACCAAAAGGACCCTTGGCGTGTTTACCTGGCTGAGATGTGGGTAATGGCAGTTGCATGCAACTGGTCAGAAGAGGAGTTCCTGCTCCAGTTGCAGTGGGGATGCAAGCGGCAGTTGGCGGATATGGGTGATCTGCCTGCAGGCCTGACTCTTAAGGAATTTGTGGAACATATGGACGCGAATTTCGGCGAGGTTTCTCGTATTAAGAGGCAAGCGGAATTTCGTGCTTGTCGCCAGACTCCTGGACAATCTGTCCGGCAGTATGGTAACGAGGTAGCCCGCAGGGCCAGATACGCCTTTGGTAAGAGGATGAACAGTACCATAGTTAATATGGCTCTTCATACTTACCTGAAGGGGTTGATAGTCTGTGAGCAGGCCAATTGGGCTCGTCTAAAGGAACCCGTAGACCTTCAGGAGGCCATTCATTGGTCAGAAGTCTATGAGGGATGCCTGATGGACAGTGTGGTAGTCCAAAAACTTGCCGCGCTGCCAGCTCCTGAACCAGTACAGGAACGCGCTTTGGCTGTGAAGAAAAGAAGGTCTCGCCGCAAGTCCGGTGCTGCTGTAGCCCAGGTGTCTGAAACCCTGGATGATGGTGTTACCTCCTCTGGTTCGGAGACACAGGACGTGACAACAGTCATCTGTCAGGCCTTGCAAGCCTATAGGGATTTCAGGAGGAATAAGCCTGGTGACAGCAGGGACGGACAACCCTGGAAGAAATCATTTTCTGGGACATTCTCCGGACGGAGAAAGGATGGGCCCAAGAAATGCTACTTCTGTGGGAAGGAAGGGCATATCTCTCCTGATTGTCCGACCATTAAGATTCTGAAAGGGGTTGCCGAGTCTACGAAGGTACCCGCCTCTGTGACTCCGGAAAACCCCACACGGCCCTTATAGGAAGCGATATAGGAGTCGTGGGGACGCCGCTTCACAGTACTACAGCTCGGACGAATTTGGCTAGTAGTATAAAAACTGGGGGTGTTGCTCAGGCACTTGTTAGTAAGGGGTTAGCTTTGACGCAAGGTCAGGCGCTCCCGGAAGCAAGAGATCCTAGGTCGTTGCTGGAAAAGAACACCTGTCCAGGTGAGGATATCTCCCCGGACAGCCCGGATACTGGTTCTCTTGTGAGATGGGGACAAGACGGGTACCAAGCTGTTGAAGGTCAGATCGTTGTGGTTGGACAGAACCCCAACAGGTCGGCACGGATACAGAAAGTTTCTGTACAGCAACCAAAGACGCTGAGGATCACGGATAATTTGATTGTCCGTGAGAGATGGTATGCCCCAGTGGGGTTAGACAGTGAGAATGGGGATTTCTTGGTGGACCCTGGTGCTACTACTAGCCTGGTTACCAAGAGATTTTATGATTCTCTTTCTTCCAAACCACCTTTGGTTCCGGTCCAAATGGTGTGTGCAATGGGGAATGGGCTGCCTATAACCACTCATGGGAGCGCGCTTTGTCCTTTGGAAATAGGAGATCGGACATACATGATTACATGTCTAGTAGTTTCCGGCTTGAAGGGCCCGGAAGATGGACTGATTGGGGCGGATTTTTATTACGTCCACAAATGTAATCTTGACTGGTCTGGATTGCTATTCCTTGAGAATCAAGCAGTATCTGTAATGTGTAAGCAATGGAAGCACATGAAGAGAAGTTTGAGTCAATCCACTGTTCAAGCTGTTGAAGTAAGAGAGTTCGTGGACGGGGGAGAAGTCAGGTTGAAAGAACCTGTGGTCCTCCAACCCCGGTCCGTGACACTTGCTAAGATAGACTTGGGTAGAGGCTCTGACACATCAGATTGATTGATGTTCGAGCCTGATCAGGGATTGTTAAAAGACTTTGCCTTGGGAAGCCTTAATACATACGTATCGGGTAACGTTAATTCGTCCATGGTAGCTTTTTCCAATCCGTCCGGTTCTACCATTAGACTGAATTGTGACATGATAGTAGGGAGAGTTAGCATTGTGACTTTGGTGTCCGATGCTTCCCTACCTGACGAGGAAGAGAATGAAATGATTAGGACAGCTATCATTAATTCCATACAGGTGACTGACTCGCCTATTGTGGATGATGAGCTTCTGGTTCCTGATATAGTTGTCCCTCCTTGTCCGGAAAATCCGTTAGAGAAGTTGGTGAATGAAACTCATCTGTCTGCAAGAGAAGAAAAAGAGTTAGTTAGAAAACTGCTCTATGATTACCAAGACTGTTTTTCCTTACCTGGCACCAAAGTTGGTTGCACTCACTTGGTCCGCCATGTGATTGACACTGGGGATGCAATCCCTGTAAAGCAAGCCTATCGCAGGTTGCCAGTGGCCAGGCGAGATGGAGCAGAGGCGGAAATCTGGAAGATGTATAAAGAAGGCAGAATAGAGCATAGTAATAGTCCGTGGGGAGCTCCCATCGTGATGGTTGCTAAGAAGGATGGAACCCAGAGATTTTGTGTGGACTATCGCCAACTGAATTCCGTGACTAAGAAGGATAGTTTCCCTCTTCCCCGGATTGATGAATGTGTTGAAGCCTTGGGTGGGAACCAATGGTTTTGCACTTTAGACTTAGAGTCCGGATATTGGCAGGTTGCAATGGATGAGGGAAGTAAGCACAAAACTGCTTTTCTGTCCAGTGTGGGTCTGTTCCAGTTTAAAGTTATGGCTTTTGGACTGTGTAACGCCCCTGCCACTTTCCAGCGCATGATGGACCGTATGTTGGACGGATTGCGTTGGAAAGCTTGTTTAGTATACCTGGATGATGTGGTGGTCTTTGGAAAGACTGTCCAAGAATGTGCGGACAACCTGAAATTGGTATTGGAACGCATTAGGGAATATGGGCTGAAGCTCAAACCTAAGAAATGCGAGTTCTTCCGAAAAGAGGTGAAGTATTTGGGTAGGATCGTTTCTGCCGCTGGAATCCGGGCGGATCCGGCTAAGATAGTTAAAGTGCAGGAATGGCCTATCCCAAAGACTGCTAAAGAAGTAAGACAATTCCTTGGTTTTGCTTCCTATTATAGGGAGTTTCAACCAAACTTTGGCGGAATTGTAGCTCCTCTGCAACAAATTGTGACGGATGCTGGGGTTGAGAAACGCTATAGTAAACCTATAGTGTGGACCAAGAAGTGTGATGAAGCCTTTAAGACAGCTAAGACTTTATTAACTTCAGCACCAGTTCTCGGGTATCCTAGAAAGGAAGGTTATTTCATCTTGGATACTGATGCCAGTGGCTTTGCAGTGGCCGGAGTTTTGTCGCAGATGCAAGACGGCAAAGAAGTCGTATTGGGATACGCTAGTAATAGCTTCACCAAGCCGCAGAAAAATTACTGTGCTACTAAACGTGAACTATTGGCAGTGCTGTCCTACTTGAAAAAGTTCAGACATTATCTCCTTGGCAATCGTAATTTTTACGTAAGAACTGACCACGCTTCCCTTAGGTGGCTCCTGAATTTTAAAGATCCAACGGATATGCTTGCTAGATGGTTAGCCACGATGCAAGAATATGGCTTGGAGCAGAGTATGATACTTCACCGGGCAGGCAAGAAACATACCAATGCAGACGGATTGTCTAGAATTCCTACCAGGAAATGTGGGAACCCTGGCTGTTCCGATTGTGGTGTCCATGATGCTGTAATCGCGGAAGCTGTGGCGGTTCTAGGCTCCTTGGAGGATGAAATCCGGGATGCTCAACAAGCAGATCCCTTATTGAAGAAAGTTATGGCTGTATTGGACGGATCCAGTCCAGCTCCCAGCAAGGAACAATTGTCTGGTGAGCCACAGGAATTCTGTACATACATCCGTAACAAAGATAATTTGGAGATGGTCCAGGGTGTTTTATGTCTGCGTTGGCTGCGTAAAAACACTGGACACACGTATGTCAGGAAGATAATTCCTGCCTCTATGAGGAAAAACATTTTCCATTGTTTGCATGGCTCCCAATTGGAGGGCCATTATGGTGATTTCAAGACCAGCTGGAAGGCAAAAATGAAATATTTTTGGCCTGGAATGCGGTATGACTTGAAAAGATGGCTTAGGGCTTGCCCTGAATGCAGCATGAGGAAATCTAGAGGCGGACGAGGTATTACACCTTTGAAAAAGGAAATCCATGGTGAACGATGGAGTAGAATAGCGTTGGATATTATTGGTCCATTTAAGACTACCCCTAGAGGTAACAATTACGTGATGGTGATTACAGACCATTTCTCGAAATGGGCTGAAGCATTTCCAATGCCAGACCACACGGCAGAAAGATGTGCTGAAGTTCTGTTTAGAGAATGGGTTCTGAGATTCGGCTGTCCGGTTTCGTTGCAAACGGACGGAGCGCCGGAATTCAGGTCTCGGCTGTTGCGGAATTTGTTGGACATGTTGGGGGTCGAAAAGCTAATCACTCTTCCGTACAGGCCTCAGTCGAATGGTCAGGTGGAGCGTTTTAACAGAGTTCTTGTTGAGCAGCTCTCTTGCCTGACTAACTACTCGGATTCGAATTAGGACTTGCTCGCTCCGTGTATAGCGCATGCTTACAGGGGTACGGTGCATGCCAGTACTTTGTGTACGCCCAATTCAGTAGTTTTTGGGACTGAGCTTGTGACTCCTGTGGATTTAATCCATGGAGTTGAACCTGGAGGGCTGGATTTTCCTTGTCGGATGTCATACGTGGAGAACTTGAGACAGTCATTGAGAACCGGACACCAGTTTGTCAGAGAAAATCTGGGCGTTGCTGCAGTGCACCAAAAGAAAGACTTTGACAGACGGGCTCGTCCTAGGCGCTTTGAGGAAGGGGCTATTGTGTATAGGTACTGTCCCCCTAAGGCTAATAAGAAATACGGTCCCAAATGGGATGGGCCTTTCAAAGTGCGTAGATTCATAGGGGGTACTACCTATGAATTAGAGACAACTGAGGGAATCGTCAGATATCATGTTGATTATCTGAAACCCGCCTTTGATGAGGACGGACCGATTCAGGCTGTTAATTTATATAAGGCACCTGAATTCCGTAAGTTAGAGAAGGCTGGGCGCGAGATCCTGAAGTTTGAAGGCGGAAAAGTTCTAGCTGGTGCTGAATGTCCGGAGAGGAAAGTAAAGGAGAAAGTTACCATTGGGGTGAAACCCAGAGGTAGGCCTAAGAAAACAGCTGGAGCAAAACTTCCTCCTTCCGACGAGGAACAGACAGTAGATGTTGGTCCTGCTGTTGTCCGGGTTGGTAGGAGGAAGCCTCAGAAGAAGAAAAAGAAATTAAAAATTTCTCCGGTTGTGTTACCTCTTAAGAAAAGAGGCAGACCCAATAAAGCTAAGACGGATACAGTTGTGAAAAAGCAATCTGTTCCTCTGGTTTTGGCGGATTCTGCTAAGCCCTTGAAAAGAGGGAGGGGGAGGCCAAGGAAAAATTTGGACATTGTTCAAAATGTTCCTATTTCTCCTGTGAAGAAGACGGACAGTGTTCCACCAGTAATTGCAAGAGCTAAGCGCATGCGTAAAGCTCCATCAAGATTGCAATATGGAATTTAGGCTTTTAAGTACAGGTGGGACTTTCCTGATGGTCTCACAGCAGTTATACACAACGAGAAGTCGGTGGCTGATATATCGGATAAGTCATGCTGCCCTTTCACGACATTTGAGAAATTCTTTATTGAATTGATTGAGTGGCTGGGAAAGAACCATCCAGTCCGTGGAGCTTGTTAGAAACTGCACTGAGAAATGGCTTAGCTTGGGAGAACCCTTGAGTTCTAGCTGAAATAAGACTCCCCGGGAAGCTTGAATCAGCTCAGAAATTGGGTTGAAATTGCTATTAAAATCGGCTAAGTGGACAGTGGGCTTTATGGACAATGTTTCCGCATTTGTCTCCGCGGAACATCAGAGCAGGCTGCATACTTTAACATCATTGTACGCCCTGTAGTAGAGCACTAGGAAAAGCTATGTTTAGCAGTAGTCTCGGCGGGAAGGTGGCGCTGTGAGTTGGTGGCGACTTTGTGTACTACAGTTACCACGCTGGCCGTGGGCGCTGTGGTGTTGCACCCTTTCTCACTCCACTTCCGTGACTCTGCACAACAACAGCTTGCCGGCATATCGCCACTGAGAATCCTCTAGGAAAGAAGTGAGTTGAAATGGGTTAAAACTTACTTGTCATACTCTGTATTGGTATCAATGTGAAAGTTGAGAGTTGTCTGCTACTAGACCCGATATGTTGGAATTTGTAAAATGTTTTGATTGCTCACGATGAGTGGAACAAGTTCAGTGAAATGTTTCGAGACGTCGGCCATGACACCGGTGCTTTGTGAATGAATGGCGTATGTGTGTGGTGAAGATATAGCGTTGAGCATGGCTCTCTACACCACCAGCATTTGATTGTCTGGCTATCCGCCAACCTATAATTATCTTCTAAAGAGTTCACCTGGTGAAACTGCTTTTGTTAACTTCTAAAAATGAAGTTAGACTGTGTTATCTGGTCATTTTGTATTTATTTTTCTGGACCTCTGCTCCCTGTATGTAATATGGTGGAGAGAGGGATTTGTTGTTTGTTGAATATCGTTATTTATGTAAACGCTGTTAGACCTTGACTGAGTGTTATTCTTTGCTTTACAGTAAGCCAAAGATTTTTTGACGTCAAGCGCCAGTATGAGTAACGAGGGTGAAGGTCGTTCTGACCATGACGAACCTTTTGTTCCGCCTCTAACTGAAGAAGAGGAGGCTCGCCTTCTAGATGGAGCTAATGACCTCCTGCGACTAGATCCGGCGAATTCCGGACAGTTTGAGACTGTGGGCCGTACCCTTCCGGGTATCCGTCCACTTGGGACCGAGATCCGGCCACTCCGGGATGAAGAGGAAATGGATGTAGGTGGACAAGGAACCACTCCTAAGGCCCCTACTCCGGCCCCAAAGTCAGCCTCCCCTTTGAAATCAGACAAATACAACAAGTCTGCTAGTGAGAAGAGAGAGAGAAATAGAAGTAGGCGTAGGGAAGCATCTGCTTCTCCTGCACCTCACGAACGGACTACTAGAGGCAGGAGTCCGGGTCCGCATCGAACCGCAAGTGGGCCCATCTCCGTTTCTACTTCTGGTTCATCTGATGGTTCCGCCAAGAAAAAGACCAAGAAGAAGTCTGACCGTGAGCTCAAGGGAAAAATAAAGCGCCGCCACTACCATCGGGCGGAGAAACGAAGAGAACAGTTGGCCAGTCGTGACAGTATGGAACAGTTTAGGAGAGAGCTAGATTCAGCGGCAGAAGTGGTCCCTCTGGACCCCAGATCCGACCAACCCGGGTCCGGAGTGGTCACCTGTCCCGAATCGGACTCAGAGGAGAAAGAGATTGAAGGTGACGGTCAAATGGACCGCTACGAGACCCGTGTCTGGCCGGAGCTAGTCCGGGAGGACTCTATTGATAGAGGAACTTATCAAAAGGTGATGGAGGTGCACCGCTTGTGGGAACCGGGACACAGGTGCCCCTTTCTCGTGTGCCGTGTCTTGTCCCTCAATCCGGAAGGCATCCGTGCTTATTCTACCCGGGCACGTCTGTTTCGCCATTTATGCGAAGAGCATGCCCCGTTCGTGCAGGTCTGGATCTGCCCCTTCCCCAAGTGTCTCCAAATCTTGGACAGGAGGGTGGAGCTGATCCAGCACCTCATGAACGGGGAGTCTTACCAACACCACCTTAAGAGAGATGAAGCCAAGGACAAGGCCATTAAGGTTCTACCATCCACAAGACCGAATCATGTTTTTCAGAAAATGTGTTACATGGCCGGGCAGCATTTGAGGGTAATGAGGAGGACGTCATCTTCTTCCTACCGTATCCCTAAGAAATCCTGGACGGATCAAGAATCCGTAGAGTCCGCCTCCACCTCGAGTGGAAGGTCTGCAACTAAGGCTGCTGGAAGCAGTAGAAGTTCTGCAACAGATGCTCGGCGAGAGTCGGCTGGATCCGGAAAAAGGGATAGATCTATGTCTAGTGATGTCCGAGACAGAGAATCTGCTCCCCTTCCAAAGAGACTTTGCAGAAGGTCGCAGGCCTGGTCTGAAGAGATTTTGAAGGACTTGCCCTCCTCTGGTGAAAGTGCTGATTTGGTGAGACGTGTGGAGAATGTTGTGTCTGAAGCATTGGAGAAGGTTTCCTCTGCAGCTGAGGCCGCCTGTGCTGAAATCTCGTCCGTGGTAAAAGAAGTGACAGAGCCCCTAATGTCGATTGGAATGGTGAAGTCCTCCGTAGAAAATCTTGGAGACTTGAGGGAGCAAAGTCGAAGCCAAGAAGGAGTCGTGGAGGGACTAAGGTGTAGTCTGGCCGCCAGTGATGGTAGAGTTCGCCGCCTTGAAGAAGAAAACTTTCGGTTAAAATCCATGATGGATTGCGAAAGCAACTCTACCCCTGACTCCGAAGTAACCAAGCAGTCCGCGGATCCGTCCGTCGGCGCAGCATTAACTTCTACGGCCCCTACTCCTCTGGCGATGACTCCTGCCCTTCCGTTGGACCCGCAACAGCTACCTCAGTTGCTTATGCTGTTGAATCTCCTTAGGACACTTCAGCAGGCTCCGACTCAGTTTCCGCCAAACCCAGCATTGGCTCAGCAAGCCCCGAACCAAGTTCCAGTCCAGGCGTTGGATCAACAGCAGATGCCTCCCGTTGGCACTCCACGTCGTGATGTACAGAACCCGGGACTTTATGAAATACCAAACCGGCTGTTTAGCCCTACAACCTTGGTGAATCCCCACGGACAGGTTGCTCCAGCTGCTAGTACCGACACCAGCGCCAATGACAATGCTGACGGAAAGTAGTTCCATTTCATATTTGACAAAAGACATTTAGTGTTTGATTATGTTGTTGTATTGTTCAACCTACTATTTTTCTATATGTCTTCGAGGTCTCAGGAAGCACCTTTTTGTATCCGGATTTTTATTTTTCTACGTGTAGAAATATATCAATAATCCTCAACATGTTTTCCTATGTAGTTAGGACACGGATGCTCCTTTATGTGTTTTACCTCTTTTATTTACTTGACTGTTGTCATTTCACTTGTTTAGTTCGGATTTTCTTACATTAGAGATGTAGCGACCTGGTCTGTGTTAAGTATGTAGCTAGGACACCATTTGCTGCTCCTTTTTGTCACCAAGAAGACCTACCTTAACTCTAATTTTCCAGGTTCGCATTGTGAATTCTCTTTTTATTTATCCGTATAAAACCTTGTAGTACTTTGTACTTAGTTGTTCTTATGACGATTTTTCAAAAGGGTTTTTAAAAATCTAAAAATAAGGGGGGGGGGGTATTGTAGTAGTTTCGCTACATACCTCTAGGGCCAATCCATAAAGGATTGGTACCTTTGCTTTAACACAGAGGGATCTGCGTTTGATCCCCTGCATTTACTAGTAGAGTATATCTAAATGCTTTGTTATCCCTTATCTACACCTCAATTCTTATTATATACTCCTGCAAGAGTATCTTCTCTGTTTATATATTCCATGTCATTCCTATATTATGTGTCATTTGATTGTATGTGTTTATCATATTACCTGATGTGTTCTGACACCTTTATGTGCTCCGGATTGTAATACACTACCCTTGCCGGGTAATCCGGATAGATTGCCGTTTTACGGACTGGAATAAACAGAGATACGGGGAATTGGCTTCGTTAAGTTGTTTATTCATTGTCGAGACTCTGCGAATCGCTACATATGTATATGTATGTACATATATATGCATGTATATATACAGTATGTATACAATACATATACAATGTATGCATATATGCAATGTATGCATAGATAATACAATGTATACATATAAGATGTATGCATAGTATGTATACATTATGTATACATAATGTATGTGTGCATAGATGTATATCTATGCATATAATGTATATGTGTACAAAAATTCATGCATGTATGTATCATATGTATGCAGATGTATACATACTTGTATATATATGACCTATTCCACCAATTCGACAACATGGGGTTTTTAAGCCTTAAGGTCAATAAAATGTCCCAAAAAATTAATTGTTCCAATGGAATTGCCTTTTTTATCTACCACATTGCTGAATCTACTGCGGGAACACTATTTAGGGGTTTTTACCTCAAAAAGTGTATAATTTTTTCAATGGGGATCGATTTTTGAACATGAAATTACATTTTTTTCACTTGTAATTTGAAATTAAATGCTAAGTTCCCAAAATATAAAGAGAAATCCTTGTATTTTTGTCTTTGCCATGACAACTAGTCACTTTGAGATTATCTGTGCAAAAAATCGTCCCAATAGTATGGTAATTTTGGAGACAGAGAAGGGAAATAGGCAAATTCAAGTATGGGGTAGGATGGTGTCGCCTGACGATTACATTGTAAATAAATATAGAATAATTCTCAGAAAATTATGATTATTACTAAGATTTTACTCTAAAATGATAGAATATACAATACTTAACTTATAAATACCACTGGCTCTATTGGGCGGTGGTCCCATTGGTTCCTATAGTATTAATACTGCAAAAGGTAGCTGGGGTGGGAAGGGGGGCCTGTAGCCTGACGATTACACTCTTGAGGGCTCTATGAGACTTAATTGATATGCTATAATGCAATATTTTACTTTAATATTGCAGTTAGGCTGTTCTTATTTCACAAAAATGAATATTGACATAATGTTATGTTTGTATGCACAATATGTGCTATAGTTTGTGGTTGGTCGCGTGACGATTACAGTGTCGCGTGACGATTACATTGGTAAAATTTTGAACAAAAAAAATTGAAAAAAATTGAAAAAATAGCAGTGCAGTAGGAATCAATGACATTTTTTGGTTTCATGCAAGAACTAAATACATGTCTCTATTGATTTATTTGATTAGTTTTCCTGAATCCATCAATTGCACATGCATATATATGTATATACTTGTATACATGTAGGGAGAGAGATATATACATTATATATGGGCAGAGGGTCAATGCCCTATCTCCCTTGCCGCTGCCATTATCATTACCATTACTGAATGGTTATTTGGCTGTAACTTTTCTTCTAGTTAGAATATTTTCACCAAATAAAAGGTGTTATGATCCTTATGTCGAGAACTATCACATACAAAATAGTTCAATACATTATGTGCATATTTGTTTTATCTATTTCTAATTTAAATCGTCATTTAAGTAGAAATATGTACCATTATTCGTCATGCTATTTTTACCATATTTTTCATATTTGGGATCTATTTTCGACCCCCTGTAGAAAAATTCCTAATAGTCAGAATGGTTCCAAACATGGCAGTTTAATGCGCATATATATAAGGTTAATAGAAAATAACAAATCAACTGATAAATGTAAAAATTATTTTTGGGTACTCAGGGGGTGTCTAGGGGCCAAAATGTTGTCAAATTCGTGGAAATGGCCATATGCGTATGCATACATGTATACATACACGAGGATAGAGAGAGGAAGGAAGGGAGGGAGAGAGAGGGGGGGTAGGGAGGGAGAGAAGAGAGAGGGGAGAGAGGGCGTGGGAGTTATTGATAAGCCCTGGCAAGGCCGAGATATATATATACGCCTGTCCTGTGTGGGCGGTAGCGGCGCCATTGGCGATAAAGCGAACTACGGTGCGCGGCCATTGGGGGACGTGAGTCAATACACACAACAGTGTTATAGCATTGCGAGAATGTGGCTTAGAGTGTTACTTATGAAGAAAAGACTCAAAAGTACATGAAATATTTGTTTTACATAAACGAAATCTTTCAGGCATATAGACATAGTTATAATATCAATTATAAGTAACTTTAACTGGCATTATATTTATACGCTGTTAATATTTGTTTTTAGCCAGTCTCTCCGTTAGTATAGATGTCTTTCTATTATAAGGTGGCGGCTGGAAGACCTGGATTTTATTCAGAAGCCTGGTCACCTATTTGTCTAAACCCTGCATGATCTCGAACAAATAAAGTATTTTGTGTAAATAAACGGGTACATAAGAAATAATCATCAATCTACTAAATTCTTTTTTGTGGGCAATGATATGTTCCCTAAATCTGATGTGATATTAAACCCTAAAGGCTAAACCATAATAATACATGTATATTAGAACTGAGACACATAACAGGGGCGGATTTAGGGGGTTGGCGCACGCCCCCTCCTTTTCAAAATCACGCTAGGGTAGTTTGTGGTGGACTTTATCAACTGTATTCCAATAATGGGGGTTGGAAAATTAACATATAGGGCGAAAAGCCTGAAATATCATCACATGGCCTTAAATCCTGTTGGAATCTTTTAAATGACCCTGAAATGTTGTAACTAAAGCTGTATAAATTTAAGAAAAGTTAAGAACCAAAACCCTTAAGTTAAACAAATTATTTCTGGTAAAGTGTTCGTGATTTTAAGATTATCATCATGATCGATTTTATGTTTGAAATAAGTGAGTGGCATATATTTATCAAGCAAGTCAACTCATGAAGTATGAGATTTTAGCATTTTAGCAACAGAGAGGGAGGAGTGAAAGCGGGAGACAGAGAGCGGAGATAGAGAGAAGAGAGAGAACCAAAATCTTTCCAATTTTTATATTAAATTCAAAATGGTAATTGACGACCATTTACGATAACTGACCATACGATTGTCTATTATGAATACGACTATATAAATATTTGGTATGAATGGAATATTAGATCTTTATATAATAATAATTTCTAGGAATTGTCTATATTGAATAAGTTTCCAACGTGTCAGTACTACCTGGGATAGCTCTTGCATAAACAGACTAAATATATAATCTGTCAGGATTAATGATTTAAGTAATTATCGTGGTGAAGGAAAATATCAATATTAAATAATATGAAGATTGATTCAAGAACAATAGCAACAATATAAGAAAAGTCTCACAAATAAATCCAGTTTCGTCACAGAAGTACAAGAGCCTGTATAGCCCCCCTATTGGGTCAGATTGTTAGAAAATGTACATTCGGTAGCTCTACAAATTTGGTAACTTCTGCTAAATTAGATTGAACAAATGTGAATAATTGGTATATCAAAGTATCTTTTGCTTTGTGTTGATTATGTCATAATGTGGCCATCATGCCAATGTATATGGTAGAAAGGTGTGCCAAGTTATCGACTAAGGTAGAGCTTGGATCATTGGATCCATGCCATATGTAATGTATGTAAAAGGGGAGGTCCCATAGTCCTCCCTAGAAACCAGGAATATGTCATATTGAGAATAAAGATATACAATCAGTCCGCTTGTAGCTTGCAACTAGCAAACAGCTAGTAAGAAATATACCTCAGTGTTGAGTCTTATTGCTATATTGTATAGGAGCTCTAGATATATATATGCCTATAGCTGCAGTGCCACTCCAATATCCGGGATAAGCCTATAACATTATATGCGACTGCACATCCACTTCTACGACTATAAGATCTATAGACCCAAAGGATGAAAGACGATATCTATTATCTGGTGGAGAAGCCCAGAGTCTAGTTTGGATGTAAAATCAATTATAAATGTTTGAGGATTCCTTGGAGCTGGAGCTCTCAGAGATAGAGCGGCACACAGCGCAGATGACGTCGGAGTTGATAGCAACAGCGAATAGGGCGCGCACCAACAACCCTACTCTAAAGCATTCGAAAAAGTTCAACAAACTCGTGAGTACAATTTCTAAAAGAATCACAGAGGCTGCTGCAAATATGAATAAGAGTAAGAAAAAGAAAGCAGGAATTTATGTAAGGGATGTGGCAGACATGGACAGGACTTCCATGTCTGATATTTCAAGTTTGCACGATTTCACATTGAAGGTCGATCATAGACCAAAAGAGGAACAAGGGTCGGGGTATCCAGACATAACTAATGAGGTAAAACCGTGTGCCCCGCCCTTGGATGAAAATCTTTATCGTAGCACTAATCCCTTTGGCCCAGGTTACACGCAAGAACCGCACAAATAGGCCATCAGCTGAGCCTCAGAATATGGCTAGAAAATGATTTTCGTTCCGGATTTTGGGCACTACTTATTGACACCAGTTTCCAATTGCTAATACTATATATTATAATATCCCAAAAGTTCTCCATGATATTCGTGCCAGTTTTTGAGAAAATGAGCAATCAATCAGACAGTGCAAAGCCTATGGAGGTTTTAGTCTGGCTTCATTTTAAATGGTAATTTTAATAGTCCATTTTTTATTTGGTAAACGTTGAATTCTCGATCCTACTACGTTTTTATGATTGATTCAAAATTTCCAGAATCTCCTGATTTCGAATCTGCCAATTTCCACTTTGTAATTTTTAAGGAATTTTAATTATTGACGTTTGAAAAAAAAAGTTAAAAAATTAAATAATTAATCAATGAATAAATTATCTAATGGGTTTAGAATCAAGTGACTGATATGAATTGATAGGAAATGATGTCCTCTAAAACTGTTTTTATTTGACCTAATATGTCAGTGCATTATTTTCAGAGTTATTTGCAAAATACCTCACGATTAATGACCTTTGACCTTGACCTTTATGAGGCATTTTGCTAATAACTCTGAAAATAATGCACTGACATCTTAGGTCGAATGAAAACAAATTTAGGGCACAGTATTCTCTATTGATTGATATTAGTCACTTCATTCTAAATATAGAAGATAATATTTTTTATTATTTATTTATTTAATATTTTACATTTTATTTTCCAAACATGGAGAACTAAAATTCCTCAAAAGTTAGAAAGTTAAAAATGGCAGATTCAGAATCAGAAGATTCCGGAGATTTGGATTCAATAACAAAATCATTGGTATGACCGAAGATTCAACATTCATCAAATAAATGATGTTCTATTAAAATGACCATTAAAATGAAGCCAGACTGTTGGCTCCATAGGCTTTGCACTGTCAGAAACAATGCCCAATTACTCAAAATCTGGCAGGAATTGCATGGAGAACTTTTGGGATATTATAATATAGGGTATTAGCAATAGGAATCTGATACTAAAAAGTAGTGCCCAAAATCCGGAACGAAAATCACTCTTTTGGGGTACAGCTGATGGCCTAAAAGACTTTAACATAGATTATATGGGACTGGGAGATAAATGCAGAGAGAACAGGGAACTGAGACAGGCCTTGTTAGATACAGAAAGAGAGCGTGATTCACGCAGGAGTGGAGCGAAGTATGATGTAAACATGGACACACCAGGGGTGAGAAGTTCATGAGAGGGCCGGCCAAAGGTATGATGCAACAACACATAGCGCCACCTGAGGGGGGAGGGAAGGGACCTGAGCCACACATGGAGCAGACAAGGTCACAAAGAATAGCCTGCAATAGATGGACACATAGGGGCGTATGTGTGGGCCAAACAACTGGTTGCGCAGGCTCTACTGGGCTTGGACAGCGGTCAGTTGGCGGCTATGACACGTATTAAAACCCAGTGTAATATCTTGGCTACTGTTGCAGCAGGGCTGGGGTCACCCAAGGGTTAAGGGGAGGGGGGACCCAAGGCAATGAAAGCCGGTGAGCAAAGTGTAACGATCAAATAAGTCCAAGTGGGCCAAGAAATGGCTAGACCTGAGGTAAATAAAAGCCAGAAATTGGCGAAGTCCTTTGATTGATATTTCACGACTTGGGATCAGGATACACTCAGACATGGGCCATGAAAAGGTCAAGCTGGCGGCCACCTTGGAGATTAAGTAAAAATAAAAGTAAAGAGGGGTGGGGGGAATTAGATTTGAAGGTGAAAAAGGAGAGTGACTGGGCAACAGTAACTAACAGAGTAGTGGAAGGTAGTTAGGTGGGCAAGAAAAGTATACAGACTGCTTCTGATAACTGAGAGAGAAGGACTTACAGTAGTACAGTGGTAATAATAAAGGGAGAAATGGCAACCAACGGAGAAAGTTACATCCACTACAATCCTGTATGGAGCATGATCTCCATGGCTGTCACATCGGCACACCAGGCCAGGTTGGAAGCTCTGAAAGATCCTGCCTTGAGAGAGCAAGTTATCCGAGGGCGACGACAGCGAACGGATAACAGAGCGAGAAAGGCAGGGAAAAAGCGGACGCCAACAGCTGGGCTGGAGGTAATGTGCATGTGTGGGGCTGAAAAGGGTGAGTGCAGGGATTGCTGGACCTATGAGTCAACTCCGGAGCCGGTGTGGATGCAGGAGACGGCAGAGGAGGATTGGGAAGAAGAATTAGCCAGTCGGGGGCGAAATTCATTTGTGTTAAAAGACTTGACAGAGGACTGTGATTTGCTAAAAGGCTCACAAGGTTTAAAATTATCTAAAAAACACTTCGCCAGGACCTGTAGAATATTCACCAGCGGGATGAACTCAGACTTTGAAATATATTGGACTGACATATAAACATTACGAACGTCACTAAGATATTTTTTTTTTAAGCCCATCTTTCTTTTATTCGTCCACAATTTAGGGATTGTATATACAAACGATTTCTTAACCATTTCCATTTTGAGAGTTATCGTTCCAAGGTTTCTCCCATTTGCTAAACTTCTAAGATTGAGATTTCTTCCATCTAAGTTCTCTGTACTCTGTGCCATTTTATAACCTATTTCTAGGAGATGGACATTTCTTCTCTGTTCTAGTTTTGAAAGACCTAAGTCTTTGTGGGCTTGATCTGTGTTCTCTCTTTTGTCAAGTCTCTTAATTATCCTAATGGCTGAGTTTTGAATAACTTGGAGTTTACTTAGTCTCGATATGTTTCCTCCACCATATAATAAATCTCCGAATTCTATAATAGGTCTTACCGCTACTTTATATATCTTCAGCAGAGTATTGTTATCGGCTGCATATCTTATTTTTGCCAGCTTATTGATTTTGTTTCTAGCTGAGCTTACCCTCTTTGTTACATGTTGTTTGAATGTAAGAGAGTCGTCTATCTCCACCCCTAAATACTTATAATTTGAGGTTCTCTCTATTTCGTTATTGCCCATTAAATACTAATAATGCCTTCAGGCATTCCCTGGGAAAAAACGGATAATGCCTTCAGGCATTACCTGCAATACATGGGAAAAAACGGATAATGCCTCCAGGCATTATGAGCATGTTATATTCTAAAAACAGTTATATTTTTTTTACTATTTTACATATTCAAAATCTGCTTTCAGGATTATCTTCTATGTTGACTACATTTTTCATAAAAGATATTGTTTTAAAATAATACTATTGCCATGGCAACACAAAATAGCATGTATTTATTAGATTACACATGGTGGGAAAACATTACGTCACAATGCAGACGACTTCAGTTCATAATGGTAACCCATTCAGGTCTCATAATTAAAGATATTGCGTTGATATTCACAAAATAAGCTGTCAAAGTTAGATATCCAATGCCTCTTAGTATCCTGTGGTATCACATCAATGTAATCATTGTACTTTAAATTGAATAAATAGGATTTTCCTTCTGATACCCATGTGCATGCTGTCACCCATTTATGATGACGTCTGATATTGTTTCCATGCAGGGAGATGCAGCAAGATTTGCCATTTATTTCTGGCTATATATAATCGTTTGAAATGATTTTTCCAGTGCCTGCCTTCAGTTCTATATGTCCTCTAAGCAAGCCTGTAGTTTGAACACTATATACGCATTAATATATCCAGGAGATGAGAAACAAAAATTAATGTTATTTTTATGTGAGGCCTATGTCACCACCTCCCGTTTTTATAGGACGTGACGTCGTCAATGACGTTGTCATATGACGTCAATCATAGCGATGCAATAACGTTTTTTAGACACACACACTTTGTGACGTTCAGCTGCGAATGGGATAAAGAATTCCGTTCTCATATTGTTAACCGTTTTACTCTTCCTACTAATCTCCATAACCTTGCTTTTCTTTATGTTAAGCGATATCTTGTTCTCCCTACACCATATGTCAACTCGTTTCAAGTCAAATTGCAATTCCTCCTCTACCACCTCTCTATCTATATTATCGTTATAAATAACCGTATCGTATGCAAACAATATAATCTTTGAGTGTTTAATCCATTGATTTAAGTCGTTAATATAAACCTGGAACAGTAGTGGCCCCAAGGCAGTACCCTGAGGTACACCGCAAATAACATTTTCCTCACATAGATAGATAGATAGATAGATAAACGTTTTATTGCAGACTCGCTGCCATACAAGGAGTCTCTCCTGGTTACCCAGGAGGTTTCCGTGTCCTCAATAGCATACATTGGTCTTTGTGTGTAGGGTGAAATGCTTTTCAGTCGTTGACTGTCAAAGCTTGCTACAAGAATAAGTATATAAAATTTTTCTTAAGAATAACATGGTTCCAACGTGACTAGTTTACATTGATCTTACATGATTGCTCGACTTATAGACTGGTTCAAAATATAAAGTATTCATCATTCCAGATATAGACAGTTTTTGCTTTGGTTGAGAATGTTTTAGGATCTAATAGACAGTGGGCCTCCGCAGGCAGCCGATTCCAGGAATATGGAATTTGGTTAAATATGGATCTTCGGATTTGCTCTGTTTTTGGTGTTACATGTTTAAGGGTTTTTCACCCTTCCGCAAAATTTCTAGTATTCAGTTGTTTTAGGTCAAAGTTTCCTGGATCTTGAGCTCTGCGGTGGCCCATTTGTAACAGGTGGAGGCGCCTGCGGTATTTCAGTGGTAATATTCTTTTCTCTATATGTACATCGTCTACATTGGTCCGCTGCGGTATGTTATAAATGATGCGAAGAGCCCTATTTTGGAGTATTTGTAGCCTATGTAAATTTGAGCCTCCATGCGATTCCAAAAATATGTCTGCCTGGTCAATGACCGGCAGTATAATGACCTTGTAGATTAATAACATTGTTTTTTGACTTAATTTTTCTCTTAATTTTGATAACTGCCAGCACTTATAGCTTAACATATTTGTTAGTTTCGCGATTGTGGAGCCAAATTTCAAGTCTGACTCAATATGTACACCAAGGTATTTGTAAGTAAATAAATACCTACACACATGAGGTGTAACTATTTACCACTACTGATTGATTTCTGTTGCACAGATAATCTTCAAACCATTTTGAAACCTCATCGCTAACTCCTGTCCTTTTTACCTTTTGTAACAACCTCTCGTGATCAACAGTATCGAATGCCTTTTTTAGGTCCAAAAAAGCCATTAGCGACACCTGTTTATCATTTAAGTTATTGTATATGTTTGAGAGTAATTTGTGGTGAGCATCTGTTAAAGATAGCCCTTGGCGAAAACCATATTGATTCTCATATATTATATTTTCATTCTCTAGATACTGATAATACTGCCCCTGCACGCACTTCTCAAGAATTTTCACTGGTAGGGTTATAACTGAAATTGCCCTCCCCAGTTACTTATTATCTACTTATAAACAAAACGCTCGTGCCCTAGTCAAACAAACCTCAGAATGTCCTGATCTGACCGATCAGCTGATTGAGTGCTGGCTGACCCAGTACATTTGTTATAGCTGACACGAGTGCTGTGGTTTTGTGCAACCACTACCTCGGCTATATATAAACTACAGAAGCATCAATAGTATACCACCGTCATCTACAACTTGCCGACACCTGCTTCTAGTGTTTTGTGAACCCACCAACTGAAGTGGTGATCTGGGCAGCAAAAACAGCAATCATCTAACTAATTGGTTCCATAAACATAATTGAAAACCATTACCTAGGCTTGGTGACTTGGTATATTCAACATACTCGCTAAAAACACATGTAAGGTGAAGCAGTCTAAATATACGTAACTAAGTATATGTACTACATGTATAGAAAACACCTGCAAGGTGAAACAGTATAAACACACGTAACCAAGTATAAGTAATACATGGATAGAAACACATGTAAGGTGAAACAATCTAAATATATGTAACTTGTCATAGAAAATACATGTAAGGTGAAACAATCTGTTCCGGATCTCCCTGCCGATTTAGAGTTTATCCCTTCCTCATTTTAGATCTCACTAAACCATTTGGAAACCCAAATCCCTAGGTCCCTCTGACCCCTTTTTGAGTGAGTTCACCTAAGTCCCCCCTTCCAAGTACCCTACCGCAGTTTCCCTCCCCGAAGCATCAATGGCCACCAAGAGGCGGCCAGCAGCCATACAATTAAGGATTTCAACCTTCTTGGCCGATCTGAACGAATAGAATGAAACTTCCTCAGGCAGTTGCACCTTGTCAGTTTTCTCTCCATTGTTGACACTAAGTGGGTCTGACCATACAATAGATACCGTTACTTTGGGGCCAAGGCATGTCCTTGTAGCGACCATGCCAACTGCTCTGGGTGTGTTAGTGGCCTCCAACATGCATACTGGGTACAGCAATTTAAAGAGATGGACCTCAGCTGAGGCCTCCTCTGTCTGTACTCGTAATACTAAATTGGTAAAGTGGCGTGCCTGCAGGGCAGTCAGGCCTCCAGACCTACGTCGCAAATAGGCCCACCTACACAGCCTGAAGAGCACAATCGCCGCAAATATGGTCCCCACCATTTCCACATAGCCCCATCGGAACCCTGGTTCTTCTGGTAGCTCCAGTGGGGCCATAGTGGGGAGGGGTTCGTCCGACCAGGCTTTGAACCCCTTCAGCGGGAACATATTGATTTTTTCCATAGATTGGAAAGTAGGGAAGTCATCGATGGGTCCATCACCGCCCTGTGCATACGCCACGCGCATCATCCCTACAACTGCCGTCAAACGCCAGACCCTATAACATAAAAATATTGTAACCTCTACATAGAAAACGGCACTGGAAATTGAGGTCAACCTCCCTGATGTGGGCCTCGTTTTGGTAGCAGGCTTTGTAACAGGGTACCCGTCGAAATTAAGAGGGGCTGGCCGGGTACCTGGGTAAAGCATGCATCTGTTATGTAACACTACCAAGCTGTCAGTGGTTGCATTCGGGAAGCAAATGCTTGCTGGTCCAATATACAGAGGGGGCCCCTTAATTTTGGGGAGAGACTTATTGAACCTCACCAGCTAATTGATGGTAACATTGCAACTACTTGAATAATTAATATTAAAGCTAAATAATGTTTGTGTGTGTGTGGTCTCTCTCTCTTTCTTTCAAGTTCCGGGTGGTAATCATGGTATTTCATAATAATGAATGGCAGTACATAGCCTCAAATGTTGGACCCAATAGTGCCCCCCCACCCCACCCCACCCTGGCCCCTACATCAAATGTTTTTTCAACATAATTTTATAGAATGAAATAATGAATGGCAGTACATAGCCTCAAATATTGGACCCACGACCAACTTTTTTTCCGACTAACTTTGTAAAAACAAACTTTTTTTTTTCGACAAACTTTTGTCCAACTATTTTTTCGACCAACTTTTTTACGACCAACCTTTTTTCGCAAACTTTTTACAACCAACTTTTTTCACGATCAACTTCTTTTACAATCAACTTTGCGATCTGTTTCGACCAACTTTTTTTACGACCAACTTTTTTTTTTGATCAACCATTTTTTTTCAACCAGCATTTTTTACGGCCAACTATTTTTTGGGACAAACTTTATTTTTGACCAACTTTTTTTGCTTCCGAGAGAAGACAAACCAATGTGATGTCAGACCGGACGGGTTAGTGGACTCAGACCAGGGGGTTAGTGGACTCGGACCAGTGGGTTAGTGGACTCGGACCACCAGGTTGGTGAACTCGGACCAAACCATACCATACGAAAACTAGCCCTAAACCTAACCCTAAAATTGGTTGTCCTAAGTCAGTAAAGGTAGTATATAGTGGAGAGTCCATAGTAAAACTGACTAATAAAAGAATTACTTTGACCATAATTATACCTATCGTAATGTTCCGGCACCCTGGTCCGACATGGGTAACCCCTTTGTCCGACTTTACTAACCCCCTGGTCCATTGCACCCCCCCCCCCCCCCCCTGGTGGGGGGGGTGCAATTTTGTTTCCATGAAACCCTCTTATATCAGTCATTCTCATCTCTCCTCTCCCTCTCTTCTCCCCCTCTCACTCTGTCCCTCTCTCTCTCTGTCCCTCCCTCTCTCTCTCTCCCTCCTACACTTTAGGCCTACTACCCTGATGTAGGCCCCCTGTGATTTTAGACATTTTTGGCAATTAAATTAATATCTCCAAATTAAAATAAACGTCCCGTTGGATTCCTATAAGAAGTAGAAACACAACTGCCTGTACAATCCAAGTGCCGAAGGCACTTGTCAATAGTAAATGCAATACCTCAAACCCCCACACCCCCATAGTGACATGCGGTACTGTGGTTGCATCCTCCATCCATTTCCATGCGGAGGAGACCATTGATTGCTGTATTCTCCTCTGTTCATGCAACATGCTGACCACTCTTTTAAGCTCCACCCCTCGGGCTAAAACTCCCTCCGGTAAATGACTGAGACTCTGTGCTAGTTGTTCCCCTGTTGGTATCCTCAGATGTATCAAGAAATTAGTCAAACTTCCCCCTGTTAAATTATACATTGGTACTTGGAGGCTGTGGCGAAAGGCAGGTTAATGCCACTTGCTATTCTAGCTGTTACTGTCTCCTTGGGGTTTTCTACACAGTTGCCTATTGCATGGAAAAGATCATGTCCCGCAATGGTAAGCACACACCCACAAGCCACATAAAATAATGATATTCCCGCTAACTGGGTTGTTACATTCGTCCCATTACAGGAAATAATGCCCCTATCCCCTACATTAATTAGCAAGTACATAGACCCCATAATATTTCTTATCATTGGCTCTGCTGTTGAGTTAGGCCTAATTAAAAAGTCGCATACATCTTTAATTCCCACAGTATTATCATGGAATAGAGCATCAGCACACCTTTCACTACGACTCTGAGTAGACAAAAGCACAAATCTACATAAATATATTCTATCATGCGTGCATTCCCCCAGGCGCCCCATTCCAACATCCACGAGTTCCCCCCTTCCCCGCTGTGAGCCACTAGCTTTTTCTCCCTCCCTCTTAATATAGTATAGCCTGTCGTGCTGCCAGTGTGTACATGTAAGGGCAATGGCACCGCCTCCATTTGATATATGTGGTATCGGTGTGGGTTCCTGGTGACATACACTTGTATATCCACCTCTAATTGGTTATGTATTCTAACCACCTTATACTGGTTATTCCCCAATTTATTTCAGTGTCCAGGATTTCCAAAGTAGTATTTATGCCATACAGGTTCTGCACCATACGTTTCCACGGGGTATTACGAAATTCCTCTACTAGCGCAGGCGAAACCCTCCCCTCCCTCAGTCCCTCCAACATAGCTTCTACATCCTCCAGTACAGGGCTTTACTCCCTTCGGTTTCTCGGTCATACGCCCTGCACCATCGTTAGGACTTTTCGGGGATTCATGAATAATTCATCAGCCCTCTCATCCAATGACTGGGCTTGCGTCAAGCTTTCTGTACGCACCTATTTTTAGTTGTGGTCACTACTCCAGGCCCTGTCAGACCCTCCTTCAATAGGGGAATTGCATGTACCATTGCACAAGTCAGGGAAAAATGGAGGTTTGTGCTTTGGAAACATATAAACCCATGGATATTGACGTTAGAGCACCATTAAACATCCACTGATGAACTTGAGATATTTTTTATACAGAATCTACACGGTATCATAGGTCCCATAATTCCATTTGAATCTAGATTCAAGCAGGCAGACATAAAAGTCCCCTATGCCCTTGGTCCCATCAAGATAACGAAACCAGATGTGCACAGCAGGAGTTCTGTCCGCAGAAAGCCCTAAGAATGGAGCAGGGCTAGATTAGTAGAATCTGCCCTGCTTTGGGAGGCTGAGCTTCTATGAGTAGTAATAGTCACCACCGGCAAAATGACCTTTTGTGAGTAATGGTAGGAAATGGTAGAGATTTTGGACGATTTGATTGACAGGTTACTCATTTTTACTCATTTTCTCGCGCGCAGCGCGGCGCGGCAGGCAGCGTGCGGTAGACGCGGTGAGACGGCGCGCGGTAGACGCAGTAGAGACGCGCGCGCGTAGCACGTTGGTAGGGGGATATGGGTGGGGGAGAGAGAGAGAGAGAGAGAGGGGGTGGTGGTGGTGGTGGTGGTGGTGGTGGTAGTGGGGGTGTGGAGAGGAGAGGGGTGGAGAAAGAGAGGGTGAGGAGAGAGAGAGAGAGAGAGAGAGAGGGAGGGAGAGAGGAGTGAGTTGCGCTGTATAGAGCTGTGTATAGAGCTGTGTATAGAGCTGTGTATAGAGCTGTGTATAGAGCTGTGTATAGCGGTTATCCGCTGGTTCCCCATTTCCCTATACTACTTACAGTATCTTGAGTCGCGATGATATAAGGGGGATCGGAGAGATGGTTTGAAAAAAAGCATGAACAATAATTTAGAGGGGGATTATTTATATGGGATAGAGGGGGAGGAGAAAAGATGGACTGGGGTGGTGTGGGAAAGTTCCTAGGTCGGTGCGCTGGGGTGATCCAGCTGTTTCATTTCCACTGCCTTGACCTGATGAGGTGGTGGCCTGTTCTCCCGTGTTGGAGTCGTTGCTCGCGTTGACACCATCCGAGGGCGCTTGGGCGCTACCTTTGCCGGCTCGAGCCTTATCTTTCGGGGTGCGATTGAGAGAGGAAATTAACTTGGAGGCAGATATTGCTGCATTTGAAAGCTAAAAATAGCTTAGGTCCGCCATCTTTGGACTTTTTCTAAATCGACAGGCGGACTATTATCTTCGACGAAAGAAAAAACCGAACAAACTCAAGTAAGTGTTGATTAGCATGTTTAATTTGTGTTGATACATGTTTATGAATATACCAAGAATACTAAGGGAGTTGCTTTAGTGGCTTGTATGCGCTTGATTTGAGCTGAGATTCATGTGAAATATTTGTGAGATTCGTGTGAGATATGGTTTTGAAATCGAGCTATGGCCGCCGGCTGGGGGCTGGCTCGGTGAGATAGCGTTGGTCGCTGGTTGATACCTATTGATGCCTATTGAATTTATTTTTTTGCAGAATGGTATACATGTCATATGCGTCCGAAGATGGATACAGAGTCCAGTTGCATCACACGATGAATGCCCACTTTGATGGGATGGATGTGATTGTAAAGGTTTACTTTCAAAACGCCCTTATCGGTGAGAGTGATGTCCCCTACGTCACCGCTGGCTGGAACTACTCCGTTTACCACCAAGGTGTACATTGGGCGTTTGGTTTTTTGGCCGCTGGAACGGTGATCTACTGTGAAAGAAGGGAGGAGGGTGAACTACGCAATCGCCTCCTTGTGAGATCTGACTGTGAGTTAAGACTTTGTCACTTTATCTTTTTATTGTTATTACACTTGACTTGACTCTTTGTGACTTTATATTGTATTGTTATTACACTTGACTTAACATTGCATTGACATAACACATAACACCATAAAGTATTATGAAAAAAAGTTTGTGGTGTATTTTACACAAAAAAAATTTTTTTTAACAGGGTTTTGATGCTGTTGCACCATGAAGGGTCCAGCCCCTGCACCTGTGGATGTTGCATCTCCACCCTCTCGCTCGTCGTTTGACCTGTGATGTGCCTTGCTGCTGCTGCTGTAAATGTGCTTGGATAGACCTTGATAGACCTTGATAGACCTTGATATGTGATACCCGGACTATACCTGCCTCTGCTCTTGCCTTTGCGGACTATGTTTGTGTTATATGCCCGGACTATATACCTTATATGATTATTATATCCTGATTATACCTTGATTATTATTATTATTATTATTATCATGCCTTGTTGCTTTTGTGGTGCTATATAACCTTTTGTCATATTATATATGGCATATATGTACATGTTGCTCGCTCGTCATATTATATATGGCGATAAGTCTAATAGAAAACTCAATAACTTAAACATAATAATAATAAAACATTAACTTTACCTGTTGTTTAATTTGTTTTATTTATTTTAGTGGAATGATATGGAATGATATGGAATGATATGATATGAAAATGTGTATGAAATATGAAATACGAAAAAGTCACCATGCTGCAAGAGAGAGAGGCGAATGAAGATCTTCGAGTGGAGGAAGGGGACCATTTACCGGTGAAAATATCGGATGATTTCCCTAGAAAAAAAAGGATGTGAATTAGCTACGTATAAACTATTTATAATTTGTATTTATTAAAATATGTTGCGTAAAATTGATATGGGCGGGACGTGTAAATGAGTAGATAATAAAGTAAAAAAATAAAATGAGTAAAACAAAAACTTACGGCCACCGTTTTTCCATGATGAGGTCCATGGCCCCCTTCTTCCACTCGAAGCACGAGCCGAACTTACGTGTACAGGTATCCAGGACAAACTTGCGTTCTGACATTGGACTTTTGTCAGCGATACACCACATTTTGCTTTCTGGATACCAGGTAAATTTGATCGGGGGGATGTGCATGTAAAACACCCCCAACTCCCTATTCCTGTCTTCCGTTTGGAAGAAGGGAGCCCTCATCCACATTCGCCACTCTGTTGCTGAGATTTTCCTGGTTTGTGTGATGTGACTGCCAGGCTTAGTAATGATGCAAATTGAATTTCCCACCGGTGAGGCTGTAATTTGGAAGGACGCCTCGGGTGTTATTTCGAAGGTCATGGTGAACTTGTTTAGCTCACCGGTGGGGAACACATGCATCTTTACGAAATAGCCTGGCCTTGCCTTTACCAGGGGCCCAGCCTCATCGTGCATGGTGACTTCTCGAACGAAGTTGATCGGGGGGATGTTAGGTTCAGCCCCAGCTCCATTTCTAGTTTCGTCTTGTTCAGCCCTAGCTGAAGCTGGGGCTTCCCCTTCAGCCCCAGACCTAGCTTCCTCCCCAGCACCCATATGCCCAAGCAATTCGCGGATAATTTCTTCATTGTTAGGGTCGAAAGGATAATCATAAAATGGATGAGATGGGTCACGGGTGCAGTCGAGAGGTGGGGGACTGAAAGATGTAGATGGTCTGGGGCTTGGGTTGCGTCGTTCGCTAGCAGGTGAGGGGGGTAAGAAGCTTTCAACCTCCATTTCCCCCTCCAATGACTCCGATGTTTCCTCCTGCTCTTTCTGCCTTTGCACGTTTTCCTCCTCCTCCTGCTCCTGCTCCTGCTCCTCTTCGTCTGTTATCTCCCCCTCCTCCTTTTCCTTTTCCTTTTCCTGCTCCTGCTCCTGCCTCTCCTCCCACCATTGCCACTCCCGCTCCTCCTCCTCTTCCCACCTGAGTTGGGGAGTTGGCATGTGGCGGTCGGTGGAGTCGGGGGAGGCGGGGGTCTCCACATACTCCTCCCCCTGAGGCTCAGGAGCATTTGTGCTCCCTCAGACACACTTATATTAACGGAAACGTGACAGTTGGCAGCCATAATTCTTGTTGTTATTGGTGGTGGTGGTGGGTAATTGGTGCTGGTGGTGGTGCTGGTGGTGGTGGTGCTGGTTGAGTGACTGAGTGATTGAGTGACTGAGTGAGTGAGTGAGTGAGTGAGTGAGTGAGTGAGTGGTTGGTTGGTTGGTTGGTTGGTTGGTTGGTTGGATAAAGGCTTTGAATAATCTGAAAAATGAAAAAACAACAAACAAATTCAATTTGGTGCTGAGCGTAATCCACAGTAAGGGTACAGTCCATGAAACACAGTCCACAATCCAAACTTAGTCCAAAGCCCAGAGCGTAATCCAAAGTGCTGAGCGTAATGTAACACAAATTAAAATCCCCAAATTCCCACACGGCAAGCCTCACGACAAGTATATAAAATGCAAAGAATAAATATAATCCATTTGAATATTAACAATGAGGCGCAGTGGAAATGGAACTGGTGATAAATCCTCTATATATAGAATCCGCTCGAAGAAACACATAATGCCACGATATGGATATAAAATTTTCGGACTAAATACCTCGCGAACTGACAGCAGACAAAGGCTAATTCAAAGTGAATTACTTTTAGACGGTTTCACCCTTTTGGCTGAATATGTTAATGACGATGGGGAGAATGAAGAGACGTTTTTTCTTGACAGAACCCTTGACAAAATGTCGAGCTAGGGTGTGGTCTTAGGGTACGTATAAATACCATAGCCGACAGTTAAGAATTTTGTTCATTGACATTGTCTGTGCGCTGTCCGGCCGTGACATAAGAAATTCCGCACTTAAACTCTGACCGAAAGACCTAGGCATGGGCAAAGACATGGCCACTCAAGTTTCGGCGGGCGACAAACCCTATTTGTCATCGCGCAAAGTCGTTGAAAAGCCTTCTGAAGGGGTTAGCAACTTTCTGAATGTGGCTCGATTTAAGAAATTTTATATTTCTATTTCTTCCATGAGCAAGGAAAAAGCTGAACAAAGACCTGATTCGACTCGATGGATTTTTCCTTATCCCTGGCTTGGCGTAAACCTTTTGTTTAAGCAGGCTTTTCCTGTGAATGTTAGACACAGGGTAAAAACGCATTTGGCTCATCAGTTTGCTGAGAGAATTATTGAAAAAACTGCCGGCGTCGTGGATTTACCCTCAGGATATATTTTTGAGTGTATGAACTTTTCAAATGAAGAAATTTGCTACAGAGCATTTTTCTATTTTAATGAAGACATACCCAAGGAATCTGTAATAGCAGGGAGCTATATGAAATTAGCTCCGCTTTTTATTTTTGATGAGACCGGTCTTCAATGCAGACACACAAGCTTGGCTATCTATTTGAATAATTACTCATCGTGGAATGAGACTGATTGGTTCAATGCTAGTTGGAGAAAAGACTTAACTTTGGTACCTGGTGAGCCCGACAGACAGTGGATCGAATGCTTGTGTGGGTCCATGCTGAAGTCTGCGAAAGGTGTTTTTTCCTCCTACCCCTCGCGCTGCTGTAATAACCGTGGTCTTCATCACCTGTTTGCCATTAAAGCTGAATTAACTAATAGTTTGATGCCTCCTAATTCAGTTCGCTGTAGCCGGTGTTTCTGCTGTTACGGAAAACCTGTAGCTCGGTTTTTGGACTTTTAAAAGAAGAAAAGATGGCTATAGTTCAAGTTCTAGTTCAAGTACTGGATCGCAATGTGTGGTTGAAGCATTCGATCGAGCAGATAGTTCTAATCTAACTTTTGAGACTGAATTAAAGTTTATATTCGACCAGTTGGGCGCTGACTGGCTTACTTTGGCACCCTTTTTGAGGTGTAATGAAATTATACGTGGAATGTTTAAAAATGATGCTCCATTGAGAATGATTTTATTGTGGCGCCAAGGCGTCAATATTGAGAGGCAAGCATATGAGCAGCTTTACTTTGCACTTAAGAAGAGCGAACGCCGTGATCTGTGTGAGATTTTGATGGCTCATTACGCAGTCAAAGGATCCGTGTGCCCGGACATTATGAGTCAAATCGCCTCCAGAATTTACGGCAACTGGAAAATTGTGGGTATACATTTGGGAGTGCCATTTTATAAAATGGAGGAGATTCAGCAAGAAATATCGATAAGAGCAATGTCTGCACGCCCTGCGAATGAATTACTCCAAGCATGGTGCTCCAAGTGTTTTTTTGAGTTAAAATCATGCGAGCAAATGATGGAAGAATTAAACCTTGCATTGGGCCTCATAAAACGCCAGGATTTGGTCGAGCAGTTAAGTTTGTTTCAGACCCTATATAGTTGCCTATAAATAGGTGTTACCTTTATCAAAAAGGATTAGTTTACTATCAACCTTGGAACGCAACACACGTCAAACATGGAGCTTTTACTAAGCGAGAAAGTCACCCTTAAAAGGGAGAGCACCAAAAACGTTAAACTTTCCAGAACCAAAGCTGATGGCTCCACGTGGAATTTATTTATGCCTTTCGCGGTAGTGGAAGTTATTGTTGGCTTTATGACTCAAATCCTAGGTGGGAAAGAAGCGGACTGTGGAAATGGCTGGACGTGCATTAAAAAGGACTTTCAAGGAAAAGATTACCTGACCATTTCTAAGAAAAAAGAACAAGGCGATTGCTTTTATGGCTGGTCATGGTTTAACTTGTCTTTGGACGAAGCAAGAGAGCTGGCGAGATCATTTAAGGCTTTTTCTGCCTCTCCCGCTCCATCCTCTCCTAGGCAGGTTGCGGGTACATCAGGGGGAATATTTGGAGCAGCCTGCGCACCTAAGAGAGGGGGGAGTACATTTTCATTTTCACCCCCTAGCAAAAAGAAAAATATTTGGGAGCCAACAGCCACAGCAGCAGCAGCAGGAGGAGTTAAAACATTTCGCCTCTTTAGTTGGGATATGTACGATGGTGAGAAAGACATTTTAAACTCATCTGACAATAGCAAATATTTGAGTGAGCAAAACTGCATTAACGCTTCTGAGGATTTTTTGCGGGGTGTTAAGCCTTACTTTCCCGACGCATGGACAAAGACAAAATCAGAGGAATTTTCTTACCCCTCCTGTGAAGAGCTTATTGGAATTGTGTATGACTTTATGCTAAGGAGGGACTACAATGAAATTCGTGCAGCAAATTGTATCGGATGCGTGCAAGGCAGCGGCGGACAAGCAGCTCATGAAGGGGGATGTATGGGAGTGCTTTTGGGAAGTGTGAGCAAGCGAGATATATCTTGCGCTCATTTGGCATTAGATTCAAATGACTTGATAGAGACCACACAAAAGATTATTACTACCTACTCTCACTACGGATTACACGCCTTAGACGACATTACTTTGAGTGCTCTGGAGCATGTGCTCAAGGTAAAATGGGCTGAAATACCAGACATGGCATCCTTTTCGGATATTAGTGCTATTCCAGAAGAAGTAAAAAGTGACTTGAAATAAGGGAATTAAACACCAATATATATATTTTGATAATGAACTTTTATTTATGAGATGGAGAGCTTGAGACAAGGTCCTGCTTGTTAAACTATCCATGACCTGGGAGGTCGTCACTCCAAAATGGCATAAATATATGCACGAGAGTAATAATCGCACCGGTCAGCGCCCGCAGGGCGCAGTGAACTGCCAGCTCTGGGCGCAGGAATAGTGCACTACTTTCGGGCTTCAGTCAGTGTATGCCCTCTGGGCATCACAGTTTCAGGCCTGTGCCTTGTAGCGTGCTGTGAGGGGCTGGGGCCGCAGTTTAGGGGGGGGGGGCGGATTGGGGGGGGGGGGGGGCGGGGAGGGGGGAGTGGGGGGGGGGCGGAGGTAAGGGGGGGGGCTAAAGCTATTGGGGGTCTCTTCATCTGTACAAATATTATATTAATTAATTACATTACTGCACAAGCTCGCTTCAGTTTAACTACATCAATATTTAATTATATTAATATTTTTTACCAAATTCAAGGCAGCCTAAACAATTATTAGGAAGGTTGAAATTACATATAAATGATTTTTTGAAAAAATATTGAAGATATATCACATGTCGTTACATAAAATATTCCCATACCTGTTCAATTGTTCAAGGAATTTCATGTAAGGGAATTAAAGGTTTCAGAAACATTGTGGGCTAGTGATATTTATTTTTATCAAAACATATATACATATATGTGCATCTTTCATCCACAAATACTAGATGCAATATAATATCAATGTTTAGTCTTGGGGTATTTCATTATTTTGAAGCTGATCGACGTTGTAACACGACTCAAGTATTCCAAAATGATATTTCCAATCTCTAGCTAGATGAGTTTAAATTAGATAGTACATTAATATTGTGTTGTTTCATAATACTACATATTACAACTGTGTATGCCCTCAGGGAATCATTACAACTGTGTATGCCCTCAGGGAATCATTACAACTTTGTATGCCCTGAGGGAATCATTACAACTGTGTATGCCCTCAGGGAATCATTACAACTTTGTATGCCCTCAGGGAATCATTGGAACTGTGTATGCCCTGAGGGAATTATTACAACTGTGTATGCCCTGAGGGAATCATTACAACTGTGTATGCCCTGAGGGAATCATTACAACTGTGTATGCCCTGAGGGAATCATCACAACTTTGTATTCTCTCAGAAAAGTAATACAACTGTGTATGCCCTGAGGGAATCATTACAACTTTGTATTCTCTCAGAAAATTAATACAACTGTGTATGCCCTGAGGGAATCATCACAACTGTGTATGCCCTGAGGGAATCATTATTACTTTGTATGCCCTCAGGGAATCATTACAACTTTGTATTCTCTCAGAAAATTAATACAACTGTGTATGCCCTGAGGGAATCATCACAACTGTGTATGCCCTCTGGGAATCATTATTACTTTGTATGCCCTCAGGGAATCATTACAACTGTGTATGCCCTGAGGGAATCATTACAACTTTGTATTCTCTCAGAGAATTAATACAACTGTGTATGCCCTGAGGGAATCATCACAACTGTGTATGCCCTGAGGGAATCATTACAACGTTGTACGCCCTCAGGGAATCATCACAACTGTGTATGCCCTCTGGGAATCATTATTACTTTGTATGCCCTCAGGGAATCATTACAACTGTGTATGCCCTGAGGGAATCATTACAACTTTGTATTCTCTCAGAGAATTAATACAACTGTGTATGCCCTGAGGGAATCATCACAACTGTGTATGCCCTGAGGGAATCATTACAACGTTGTACGCCCTGAGGGAATCATTACAACTACTGTGTATGCCCTGAGGGAATCAACGTTGTATGCCCTGAGGGAATCATTACAACTGTGTATGCCCTGAGGGAATCATTATTACTGTGTATGCCCTCAGGAAATCATTACAGCTGTGTATGCCCTGAGAGAATCATTACAACTACTGTGTTTGCCCTGTGTTTGTGTTTCTGTATGCCCTGACAGAATCATTTTGATTCTGTATGCCTTGAGGGCATCATTTTGATTCTGTATGCCCTGAGGGCATGATTGTGATTCTGTATGCCCATAGGGAATTATTGTGATTTTGTATGCCCTGAGGGCATCATTCTGATTCGGTATGCCCTGAGGGCATCATCAGGATTCTGCATGCCCTGAGGGCATCGTTCAGATTCTGTATGCCCTGAGGGCATCATTCTGATTCTGTATGCCCTGAGGGCATCATTCTGATTCTGTATGCCCTGTGTACAACTGTGTATGCCCTGAGGGAAGCATTACAACTTTGTATGCCCAGAGGGAACCATTATTACTTTCGATGCCCTGAGGAAATCATTATTACTTTGTATGCCCTCAGGGAATCACTAGAACTGTGTATGCCCTCACTAAAACTGTGTATGCCCTCAGGGAATCATTACAACTCTGTATGCCCTCAGGGAATCACTCTGACTTTTTATGCCCAGAGAGAATCTACTCAGTCATTACAACTTTGTATGCCCTGAGGGAATCACTATGACTTTGTATGCCCTGAGAGAATCATATATATATATCATATTTTTATTCTGAATCATCACATTACATCATTTCAGAAGAGGATGCCTACCTCTCCTAGGAGGTCTTCCAGGTGGATCCTTATACTTAATATTAGTTAATTGATTTAACTAGATATCGCGATGCTTAGTAATTTACCAGAATCATTACAACTACTGTGTATGCCCTGAGGGAATCATTACAACGTTGTATGCCCTGAGGGCATCATTCTGATTCTGTATGACCTGTACGCCCTGAGGGCATCATTCTGATTATGTATGCCCTGAGGGCATCATTCTGGTTCTGTATGCCCTGAGGGCATCATTCTGATTCTGTATGCATACATAGTTGTAATGATTCCCTCTGGGCATATACAGTTGTAATGATTCCCTGACGGCATACACAGTTGTAATGTTTCCCTGAGGGCAGACTTAGTTGTAATGATTCCCTCTGGGCATACAGAGTTGTAATAATACCATCTGGGCATAAAGAGTTGTAATGATTCCCTCTGGGCATAGAGAGTTGTAATGATTCCCTCAGGGCATACACAGTTGTAATGATTCCCTCAGGGCATACACAGTTGTAATGATTCCCTCAGGGCATACACAGTTGTAATGATTCCCTCAGGGCATACACAGTTGTAATGTTTCCCTCAGGGCATACACAGAACTTTGTAATGATTCCCTGAGGGCATACACAGTTGTGGTGATTCCCTGAGGGCATACACAGTTGTGGTGATTCCCTGAGGGCATAGACAGTTGTGATGATTCCCTCGGGGCATACAAAGTTGGAATGATTCCCTCAGGGCATACACAGTTGTGGTGTTTCCCTGAGGGCATATACACTGTTGTAATGATTCCCTCAGGGCATACACAGTTGTAATGATTCCCTCATGGCATACACAGTTGAACTGATTCCCTGAGGGCATACACAGTTGTGGTGATTCCCTGAGGGCATAGACAGTTGTGATGATTCCCTCGGGGCATACACAGTTGTATTAATTCTCTAAGAGAATACAAAGTTGTGATGATTCCCTCAGGGCATACACAGTTGTGATGATTCCCTCAGGGCATACACAGTTGTATTAATTTTCTGAGAGAATACAAAGTTGTAATGATTCCCTCAGGGCATACACAGTTGTAATGATTCCCTCAGGGCATACACAGTTGTAATGATTCCCTGAGGGCATACAAAGTAATATTGATTCCCAGAGGGCATACACAGTTGTGATGATTCCCTGAGGGCATACACAGTTGTAATGGACAACATTTTATTCAGGATTAATCAGACAGATACACTCTCACAAAAAATTAATTATAATTGTGATTTTCGTTGTGTCCTGACCTAGATAACAAGTATTTCTAAGCAGTAAAAGATTCTATTTTCGTTCAATACTCAAATCAATACCTTTAGTACAAATACAGGCATATTTAAGAGAGATTCTTTTTTAATTTGAACCAAGATTACATATAGAATATTTAAAAAAAGATGAAGAATGAGAAGATGATGACGCCTGTCTATTAGTCATAAACTACAGCTATTTACGAGAGTCATATATTTGATTATGTGATTCAAAGTTATATTCATAAACCACAAATATATAGAATTAATATCAACAGAAACATACAATGCCAGGTCTAATACAACATTATCAATTAGTGAGGGTAAAATTCCTCACAGTAATGGCCAATTTCAGTTGAGAAGACAGAATAGTGAATAGTTTGGAGTTAATGTGTACATTTTATTTATTATCGTTTCTATTGATTTATAATTATTTATTGGCATTTTTTGGTGGTTATTTTGACTACAAAAGTCTCCCAATCGTACAGTATGTACACCATGTTGTAACATAGCCTACTTATTTTTCTTAATATTCCTTTTATCAAATATACTGAATATAGGTTTTAATATATTTCCATGCATGTTCTTTAAATTGTGTATAATGTTAGAGTAATATATAGCGGATTTGTCTGTTCTTTATTTAACTTTGGGTTAGGCCTATTTATGTAATAATAATGTTTACATTTATAAAAAGGTGTTGTTGACCATATGTTATTTGAGGTTATAATAGTTTACCTTACTTGATACAGCAAATTGCAGACTTCAAGCATGTGTTTTACTTTATTCTACTATCTTACGTGGGGCATGCGGGAGCATGCGGGTGCATGTGGGAGCATGCGGGAGCATGCGGGAGCATGTGGGACATGCGCCTTTTAGTTACAGTACTTGACAGACTCTTTAGTAGAATCCGCACACTACGGCCTTAGCGGAATCGGACACAAATTTCGAGGTAGTTGGGATTATTTAAATACCTCACAATACTTTTAGAACTAATAAAAGGAGTTTGCAAAATTAATTATGTCTTGACGAGCCGATAATTACTTGTTAAACTCACAACGCATTGAAGAACTATACTGCGGCGATGGGATACTGTTTACATGCGTGAGGCGTGATGCGGTGTCGACCTGCGGGCGCTGACCGGTGTGAATAATACTCTCGTGCTAAATATATACTGCCATAGCTACCTTACTATAGACTGTAAAACTGTAAGACTGTAGACTAAAAAGTTGGTATAAGCACTGTATAGCACTCTATACGTAAAAGAAATTGTATATTTTTATAACCTGGGAGGTTGTCACTCCTATATATATATATATATAAATGTGTAAGTAGACTAATAAGTTGGCTATAACACTGTATGCGCAACAAGTAACAAAATATCACATGAATAACATTAATAATACTTAGAATACTTAGAATACTTAGAATAATATATATATATACTGCTGCAGAATAAATATATGTACTGCAAAATACAAGTTGTAAAACTGTAAGAATAAATATCTTATGCTAGTTATATGCTGAGTCTAACTATAATTGACCTGGGAGGTCGGCACTCCGTGAAAAATTGAAAAATTGAATTGTAGAACAGTAGAAGGACGAGGTCGAGTGATAACTTATGATAATTTTGAATTTTGTAATATGACAAAAAGCTAAGGAACAAAAAGAATGCTGTTGGAATGGTTATGCTTGTTGAATAAAATTTTGAAAAAAGAATTATTGTGTTATGTGTATATTGCGCACAAACTCGAGAACAGACCTTTATGAACCTTTTATTTTGGGGGTGAAATTTGGAAAGAGGCTGAGGATACAAATTTGTTTATACATGTTTTGGGCGTATCCTCACCGGCGGGATAATATTTTTTGGGGGGAGGAACTTTTTTTTTTTTATAATTTTGTCCAAAAGGGGTTGAGGTGGAAGGGACAGGAGTTGTAGGAGGAGGGGTAACGTATGTTAGGGGAGCAGCAACGTCATCATATAGGTGCGCGGTGGAGTGAATTTCGGGGGCGGTGATAAAGGATGTTTCTTGCTCGTGTGGTGGTGAGGGGGTCAAATCGGTCAATTTGGGGATCATTTTTCTAAGCTGCTTTTGGTCTAAACGGGGAGCGGAGAAGGATGGCATGGGGTGTTCATAAAGGTCTGTTCGCGAGTTTGTAAATGTGTCGATGAAGGACGCACCGTGGTCTAAAATAGGGCGAGAGCGGGCGACATTAGGATTATAAGGGGTGGTTAATGAGGTGCGTCCACCGGGAAACATTCTATTATGGATACTTTTACGAATGGTCGAATAGGCTAGTTCTTTAAAAATATTTTCATTTTGTTCATTCAATAAGGGAGAGCAGAGGGTTGGGTCCGAAAGGGTGCGCCGTAAATTAGAATGAACGTAATTTTCCATTTCTATTGTTTTAGATTCTTTTTGTTTTTTAGCTTTTTGAAGTTTTTTTTTGTAGTATAGAAAAACGCCGAAAAAGTAAAAAAATATACCAAAAAGAGAAGTAAGAAAGGATCCGGTAGATGTGAAGAGAGACCATGAGGAGTCCTCCTCTTCGACCTCCTCTTTTACTTCCTCGACCTCGTCCTTGACGTCTTCGATTTCCCCCTTCACTTCGCCCAGTAAGTTTTTAATGTCCGCGAGGCTAGGTCCGTCTTTCTGAAATTATAGAATATAAGAATAGGTCAGCGTTAAATAAAAGGGAGATTTGTATGGCTTGGTATTATTTCTGACGCTTCTTTGCCAAGGCAAGTCGAGGAAGCCGCCAAAGGGGCTCATCATACCAAATTTTGTCTGCAATGAAGCAATGAAGTGGACAATTTTTTGGCCTACTCTATGGCTAATTAATTCAATTAAGACTTGATGGTAGAACGTAGCACATATTGCCAAGTGAACAAGTGAACAATTTTTTTAATTGCATCAATTATTAAGATTGATTGGCTTTGATTGATTTGAAGTGCTTGTATCACAGTGCAATTCATACAGGAGAGAGAGAGAGAGAGAGAGAGTGTGAGAACCAGAGGATTGGAACGACTGCGTAGGTACTTCTGAAAGTGTGATTTTCATATTTTCACTCTTTATTATAATCACTGATGAAGCACATTAAGGGTCTCGTCCTCCACCACCACTCTAACAATCACTGACTCCCCATTTCTATCTTTCAATCTGATAGTGGGCGAAGGTGAATGCAGCGGTGAGTGACCTTAGTTGCTTTACGCCCTTATCAACACAATGCGAATGCAGCGGTTTGTGCCCGCTTTTTTTTTTTTTTTTAGGGGAGAGAGAGAGAGAGACGGGGCACGAACCCACGACAGTGAGGAGGAGGAGGAGGAGGAGGAGGAGGAGGAGGAGGACTTTCTCGTGCCTACCTGACCTAGGTGCTATGCCTTACCGACTAAGCCATACAATTCTCCCTTCTTAGTCTGCGTTAAAAGTTGGCTTTATACTAAGCCTTGTTTAAACAAACTCAAAAGGAGATTTTCGTGGCCTAGTTGTTTTGGGGTAGGAATTGTTAGGAATCTGGATCCTTTTCTTAACTATGAACTTCTATGAACTTTATGAAGTTTTATCAACTGCGGTATCCTCACACTAGATGAACCCACAACCAGCGCATTGACAAAGTCTATTAATTTCAATGCTGTATATGGAATTTGGCGGTAAGCCACACTAATTTTTCGATACAGTCCCAATGAGGTGAGCTGATGGGGGAGAATTCTTACAAACTACAGAACAGCCAATTGCATCAAGCCAGATAATACCTCTGGTAGTGGTAACTGCCCCGATAATACCTCTGATCGTCGGTTCCAATGCGAGCATCCAGATAATACCTCTGGTCGTCGCTGGTTCCAATGTGAGCCAACCTCACTGAGGGTGGGAAGTTCCAGTGCGAACTGTGCCCGTTCAGTTATAAGCAGAATTTTTCATCAACTCATGTGATACCTCCCGACGGAGCAAGCAACCCCGCTTTTGAAGGGGGAAGATGGGGGCTGCGAACCGCCGACCCTGAGACTAAGTGTTTTCCTAAGCTTTTACCCAGCGCCCAAACCAACTCGGCCACGAATATCTCCCGCTTATACATAGTGAAAAGTGGTCCTTTTATGTTGGGGGGTCGTGTGCACTAAAGCATGACTGTGGTGGTGGTGGTGAGAATAGCTTACCTTAGTTAGAACATTGGCTGTTTTCGTGGCGATCTTCTTGCCGCTTAGGATGAAACGATCCACTTTCTTGTTCTGAAAAAATAAAAAAATAATCCATATATAATACATGACTTAAAATACGAGTTTATATACAAGTTTATTTGGAATGAATACAAAAAACAAAAAAAAAAAAAAAAAAAAAAAAAAAACAGCATGAAAATTGCAAATAATGTTGGAAAAAATTAAAAATAAGTTTTTTTTCTCACCAATTTTGTAATCTTGTCCACTGGAGAAAGAGGTGCTGCCCTCCCCCCGCTATGATGAGGCGCAGCACCCCTCCCCTCTGGTCGACGAAGGCCCCCATCATCCCTTGCCTTACTTCCCTCATCACTTCCCCCCGAAAGTCCGTCCGGAGGAACAGATGACATTCCTGAGGAAAGTGAATGTTGATGTCTATCCTCAGGAATGGCGCCTGTTCCTCCATCGTTATTGTTCCCTCCATCTTTTGTGGTCGATTCGTCGATTAGCTCAGTAGTTAGCTCCTCTTGGTAGTCGTCCTCGTTGGTGGTGGTGGTGGTGGTGGTGGTGGTGTCTGGAGATTGGTCGGCGGGGGTGGGGGTCGTCGTTGTCAGCTGTTCGTCCTGGGTCCTGTTTTCCTATTCGTCCTCCTCCTCCTGGGTGGTGACAGAGGTGGAGGTGGTGACTGGAGATTGGTCGGTGGGGGTGGGGATCGACGTTGTCAGCTGTTCGTCCTGGGTAGAGGCCTCTTCTTCTAATGTAGTTTCCTGGGCGGTGGTGGTAGTGTCTGGAGATTGGTTGGTGGGGGTGGGGGTCGACGTTGTCAGCTGTTCGTCCTGGGAGGTGGCGGTGGTGGTGGTAGTGGTGGTGGTGGTAGTGGTAGTAGGAGTTGGTGCGATCTGTTAAAAAATAAATAAATAAATAAATAAATAAATAAATAACTCTCCCCCTGTACAAAAGCATGTTGATAGCCACACACACACACACACACACACACACACACACACAGACACACACACACACACACACACAAATATTTAATGTAGTTTCCCCCCATTGATATTTTATGTACAATATCAATATCGATAAATAAAATAATTAAATTATAATTACCTTAGGGCATGAAGAAATAATACGTCGTGATCTGATGTAGCCCAAGTCAGAGCAAACCACCGACCTAATGTGGGTAAAAGCTACCTTAGACAGGTTAGGAAACTTGATGTTTATGTCCCTAAAGGTTTCTCTGTCTAAGGTAGCTCCAGTAACTCTTCCTATTATAAGGCTTTTTACCCACAAAAGGTTGGTGCTTTCTCTGACTATCGTTCCGACATTCACTTTGTCACATCTAACTTTGCTCCTCAACAGGTGGCAAGTGCAGGGCGAGCATATGGTCGATTCTCCTGAATGATGCTCAACCTGTAACCAACCCCTAACGGTCTTGTAACCAACCCCTAACGGTAATTTTTCAAGGGCTGGGAGATGAAAACATATGTTTCAACTTAATTTTTTAAAACATCATTGAGTCAGTATGCCTCATACGTTCAATGCGTACCCCACTTTTACATATATATGTACAATATTTTAAGTATTAGGGGACTGAAAATGGACTTTTAGGGCCTTTTTCCTGTTGAAAATCAGGTACTATACATCATGGGGTGTGGCTAATGAAATGAATAAACTATATTGCTATTTTCATGATATCTGAAGTCATCTAAATATATATGAGGAATTTTAATCTAAAAAAATGAATCCATTTTTTGACACCCCTCCTCCGTAAGGCTTATTTTAGTGCTGTAGACACTGTTTGTGTAACCAACCCCTAACGGGACCTATTTCAGGGGGTAACTACCAAAAATATGTTCATTTCAAAATCTGCATTTAGTCATAATATAACGTTATATATATTAATTTGTGAATTTGATACTTTCTTGGATATTAGATTGCAAGCATACTTTTCAGAGGTCATACAAACTCCAAATTTTAAGCCTAAACCTATATTTTGTAACCAACCCCTAATGGGAAAAACCAAAAAAATTGTGTGAAAAAATAAAAGTTTAGTAAATAATTTTTGTATATGTTGTTCAGCTCTTATATCAGCTCTTATATTAAATGGAGATGAAATCAATATTAATATCATGATCCTAATGTGTTGCAGAAATGTACCTAATGTAACCAACCCTTAACTGTAACCAACCCCTAACGGTCTAAGGGCAGTTTTTATCAATGCTATTGCTACCATACATGTGCACCTAAGTTTAATATAACTAAGTAACATTGAGGGTTCATGGATGTGATCAATGGATAGTATTAATATATATCATATTCATGATTCAATGACTTCACCTCTAAACCAAAGGTTTTTCTTGAATTCTATCCATGTACATTTGATATGAAACAACGCATCTAGAGTGAGATTTCACATATATATCACTGAAGGATGCACAATCCTGCCACCTGAACCATCAAAATTATTAACAGTTCATAATAAATCAGTTAAATACCTTGCCAGTTTCAGTCACTCAGAATACATCACTCTCTTAGTATAACTTATACTAAGTATGTATTGTATTTACTACTAGCAAAGTACCCGTCACCCTCTCTCCCCACACTTCCCCCTCTCCCTCATTTCCCTCACCCTCTTCTCTGTCTTTCATACCTGTTTTTCTCTCCCAACCCCATCTCTGATTTCCCCCTCTCCCTTTCCTCTTCCTCATGCTCCCCCTCCCCTCTCTCCTTCCCCTACATCCTCTCCTATGCCTCTTTCCCCCTCTTCTTGGACGGTCACCCTCTCTCCCCACACTTCCCCTCTCCCTCTTTTCCCTCCCCCTCTTTTCCCTCTCCCTCTTCTCTGTCTTTCATACCTCTTTTTCTCTCCCAACCCCATCTCTGATTCCCCCCCCCAGTCTCCCTCCCTTCTTCCCCATGCTCCCCCTCCCCTTTCCCATCATCGTCTCCCTCGCCTCTTTCCCCCTGTTCTTTCCCTCCCCCTTGATCCCCCTCTCCTATTCCCCCACCCTCCCTTTTCTTAACTCTCCCCCTCCTACACCCTCTCCATCTCCTGTAAGGTGTCTCACAGGGGCTTTCCCAGCCTATAAATAGTGTAGAGATCCCAATTTAAAAAAGGCTTCAAAATCACATTTTCACCCCAGATACCTTCACAAACCACATATAATGACCTGCAGACAGGGTCAACCGACCTGTAGAGACCAACAAAGTAGAGACCCCAGATTCTGAGAACATGTGACACAAAGAGACCCCTCTTTTCTACCTCTTTTTGTAATATCGCTCTACCCTTATATTATATGGATGTAGAAGGCACTTACCAGATTTTATAAACAAAAAGAGCAATACATGAGTAATGTAAGGTTTATTCTCCTGAAGATTTCCCGAAGCTGTTGTATGAGAGGGAAAATATTTTTAAAGCATTATTTCCCAATAAAGTTGAATTTTAATTAATTCCCTCTCAAAATGTATTTATATAACCCCAGAACTGCACACTGACAGCTGCACAACCACTCTGATAGTGATACAACCACAGTGATAGTAGCACAACCACACTGATAGTGGTACAACCACACTGATAGTGGTACAACCACACTGATAGTGACAGAAACACACTGATAGTGACAGAACCACACTGATAGTGACAGAACCTCACTGATAGGGAGAGAACCACACTGATACTGGCACAACCACACTGATAGTGGTACAACCACACTGATCAATAGTGGCACAACCACACTGATAGTGGCACAACCACACTGATAGTGGCACAACCACACTGATAGTGGCACAACCACACTGATAGTGGCACAATCGCACACTGACTGACACAACTGCACACTGACAGTGGCACAACCACACTGACAGTGGTACAACCAAACTGATAGTGGTACAACCACACTGATAGTGACAGAACCACACTGATAGTGACAGAACCACACTGATAGTGGCAGAACCACACTGACAATGGGAGAACCACACACTGATAGTGGCACAACCACACTGGTAGTGGTACAACCACACTGATAGTGGTACAACCAAACTGATAGTGGCACAACCACACTGATAGTGGTACAACCAAACTGATAGTGGCACAACCACACTGATAGTGTCGGGATCATACTGATTAGTGACAGAAGCACACTGATAGTGGCAGAAGCACACTGATAGTGGCAGAAGCACACTGATAGTGGCACAATCGCACACGGATAGTGGCAGAACTGCACACTGACAGTGGCACAACCCACCACACTGATAGTGGTACAACCACACTGAATGTGGCAGAACCATACTGATAGTGGCAGAACCACTCTGATAGTGGTAGAACCACACTTAAAGTGGTAGAGCCACACATATAGTGGCAGAACCACACCGAAAGTGGTAGAATTCCACTGACTGTGGCAGAACCACACTGATAGTCGCACAGCCACACTGATAATGGTAGAGCCACACTGACTGTAGCAGAACCACACTGATAGTGGCACAACTACACTGATAATGGCACAACCATACTGATTTGTGACAGAGCCACAATGATAGTGGCTCAATCACACTGATAGAGCCGGAACCATACTGATTAGGGACAGAACCACACTGATAGTGCTGGAACCATACTGAATAGTGACAATCACACAGATTGTGGCACAACCACACTGATAGTTGCACAATGGCTCACTGATAGTGGTCCAACCACACTGATAGTGGTCCAACCACACTGATACTGGCATAACCACACTGATAGGGGCAGAACCAAACTGATAGCAGCAGTACCACACTGATACTGCCACGACCACACTGAGGGTGGCAGAACCAGACTGAAAGTGGCAGAACCACACTGACAGTGGCAGCACTGATAGTGTTTGGGGGCAAGGATAAAATCCATACAGTATCTAATAAAAGTGAGGCTGCCTATGGCAGGGAAAATCTAATTATAAACAATTGATATGAATAATCTCTAATGATTACCATTCCATGATAACATTAATATTTCCCTCTCCTTACCAAGAATTCAAATAACAATATTAGAGAATGGTTAATACAAAAAAAGCTTCCTTCACTTATTTTCCCGTTAGGGGTCGGTTACAACAAAAAAGTGTAACCGACCCCTAACGGAATTATGATCTAACCTTTGTGAGTCCTCCACACTAAACATGTTAACCATTTCCATGAGTTTTTACATAGAAATAAATAGCATAGATACCATACTCAACATAAGGTTAAACATTAATTTCTCACATATGTTACAAACATGCTAGGAGGAATGCAAACATAGTTCAAATTAATTTTGTGAGCGTATTAAATCATTTATTATTTTCAAAGAGCAAGATAAAGGGGGAAAATGAATTTTCATTAATTTTTCTTACATGAAATCACATTAATACCATAAAGTTTAAGTATATGACAAGAAAAGAACATTAGAGGGATGTTTCAAAGATAATTAGAGACCAGGAATACATTTCAAAATGCCCGTTAGGGGTCGGTTACACAAAAACAAGGGTATAGAATTCAAGGGCATCTCCTGCACACATTTTTCAAAATTAAGAGGTCAAACTTTGGAGAAGTGAAGGTAAACATGCCCTCTTTAAAGGATATTAAAATAGATAATATTTGATAATATTTTTTTTCCTGCTTCTATGATAAGAAACCCGTTAGGGGTTGGTTACAAGACCGTTAGGGGTTGGTTACAGGTTGAGCATCATTCAGGAGAATCGACCATATATTAGTTGCCAACGAAAGGGGAAGATGAAGGATAATGATGTTGATGATGATGATCGTGATGGGGAGAAGGAGGATGATCCTCATTCCTCAAGCTGATGAGCTGATGAGCCAAGAAAAAGAATAATGGCGAAAAATGGTGGTGATCTATGGTGATGATGAGGCGAAGGTGGTATATGGCGATGGTGCGATATGGTATTTTGGCGCTAAGGGAGGAATACAGTCCTGCACAACACTGACCTCGATATGTAAACATTAGACCTTACATTAAAATCGTAGTCATAATTTTACGTTTGAGCCTAAATCTATTTGATTGACAACCTTATTGATTTTTCATAATGCTATCGTGATTTTTTATCTCAAGACGTTTAAACTTGCATTCAAGCAAATCGCACCATACAAGGTCATGGCTGATTACCGGATTTATACCGAGACGGATAACAAAGTCCATTGCGTCTTTATTTATCTCTTTTAAATGCTTTTCATTTATCAATACCTATTTTCTACCAATCTGCTTTATAAAAGGGTGCATTTCAGACGTGTATTTTGCTTGTATAGACAGTCTATGACCCTACGCAACGGTAGAAATGAAAAGCCACAGTGTAGCGCGGGAGGGATAGTTGTTACAAAAAGCGCCACCAGGGAACCACAGGGGAGCTGCTACGCAGTAACGACCAAATAGATTTGATTTAACTAAAGACTTAATACGTATTAAATAAGGGCTTTATGTCGTCTTATAAAATCAATATGTATTTGTCCGCGTCTTTTCCCTCCGATGAGGGGTCTAAATATGAAAATAGCCAGTTATAAACACCTTTCGCCCCGTATCAGCTTTCATCTCGGCGGCCATTACAGCATGTGGGACGTTGTAACAAGGAATTTTGTTTGTTGCTTTCCCCCAAAGTTAAACAAGAGCACAGATTATCTCTTGTGAGTCAATATCACAGCAAATAGCCTTCAAAGGAGAGGGAAAGGATGTCGGCTTAAGCTTATTTTCACCGCGACAAAGGACTCGATGTGGACTACCGTGTGGGGTCTAACAAAATGGCGGCGCCTCGGTGGTGGTGGTGGTGGTGGCAGCGGTCGTGACGACTACCCTTTGCCCAGCGTAGAAGGAACCTTTTGATATCGGTCAAGTATTTTTGCTTTGTTTCATTGATTAGGATTGATTAGGATTGATTGACGTTAAATGTCTTAGACAATAGAAAGATTCAAAATGGGTTTGATGGAGTAGTTCTTAGCTGATGTAAGGGCAACTTTAAACTATCGATCGATAAGTGGATTGTGTAGGTCTGCATTGCCATATAAAATCTTAGTACGAGTGTTTTGAAAGTCTATTGAATAATAAGAACAACACGAACAACAACATCAAATCAGAAAAATAACCATGAAGACGGCACGTTGCATCATATATCTGTTTTTATTTCTCCATTGCGTTGACACATTCTATTATTGTGGTGTCACTGAGCGCTGTCAACTTGGGCGCTTTTCCAAGTGTTTCAACGAAGAAAGGAGAGTTGAGTGTAGTAGGGATATAAACCCACTCGCAGAATGTAAATTTGCAGGTGGGATGGAGGAGTTTATATTCCGCAAATGCCGCATTATAAATTTTGAAGAGAAATTTGCCAGTGATTACAAAAATATAAGAATTTTGGATCTCAGCGAGTCTACAATAGACTTTAATTGTTCTTCTCTCCCACCACCACCGACGGATTATGAAATTATAACTGATTGTATTATTATATCTCCTTCTCCTCCTCCTCCTCCTTCGTCATCCTCCTCCTCCTCCTCTTCTTCTTCTTCTTCTTCTTCCGTGCCTGCAACGACAACAACAAGGGCAACAACAACGACAAGGGCAACAACAACAACGACAAGGGCAACAACAACAACAACAACAACTACCACCAGCCTTCCGCCCACTGAACCTTCTACAACCAGTCCATTAACCACGCCACCATGGACAAGACCATCAACCACAGCTGAGCAATCCTCCTCCTCCCCCTCCTCCTCCTCCTCCTCCTCCTCCACCGCCATTTTCCCTTCATCAACTGTAACACCCACCAATTCCTCAGAAAATATTACAACTCCACTCCCTCACGACAAACCATTACCTAATAATACCAATTTTATTGTGGGAATGACCTTTGGCTCTATTTTAATCATTATCATTATCATTATAATTATCGCAGGCGTTTTAATTTGGAGGAAAAAAAGAAGATCTATAAATAGCAATATCCCTTCCACCCCCCTTTTTTTTAAAGTCCGATACTCCCCTTCCGAGGAGGTTGTCTTGTATGAAAAAGACAACGAAACGTCTTTGTAACAAGGGTAAGTAACAACGAAAACAAAAGGTTATATGTTTTAACTGCATTTATTCCAAAATTCAATCTTTTTTTCATTCTGTTTACAGTCTTCAGTAAACAATGCGATAAAGTTTTCAATTGACATATTTTCTTTGCTTTTTAAAAAGCAGTACACCGTCGAAAACTGTCCACAAAGGGCAGAATCACTACATTGAAGCTTTTTAGAGCTGTACTTGTATTTCTCGCCATTGTCTATACAGAATTGTAACATTTCCCGGTGGTAATAACCCGGATCTTTACCCATCGAGTCAAAAAACTCTACAAAAGTATTATTCTTTGAAATATATATAACAGTCCAGTGTCCAATAACATTTTGTGACAATGACAGTCTAGCTGTATTAACAACATAAAACCTTTCTCCGGTTAGCATTTTTCCAAATGGTAACTCCTCAAAAGACATTGCGCCTTGGTAGCCTTTGACTGATTTTAAACATTGATCTATGTCTAAAGAACTCATTCCCTTGCTTTGGTCCATGTTTTAGCTTTCGTAATAGACCTGTCGAGTCGAGTCGATTTTGACCAGAGCTGGCGACTTTCCATAGACAATGCACGAGACTGGTTCTGTTAGCTTCTCCGAGAAGGACACCGCCAAGCGTGTGTTGCCTCGGTTAATTGTGGAAAGGAGAGGCTCTCCTCTAAAGTGTTTTATATTAAACACATAAAGAGTATAGCCTCCTAAGAAATCGGACAAGGTCAGATTAGGCTTCTCGTGGTGAGAGGGATCGCGACTCTCAAAAATTTGCGCGTAGGCCCGTGTCACTTGTTTGTTCTTAAAGTCCAACTCCAGTGGCTGTCCCGGCACCAATTTACCATTCACCTCGAAACTGATGCGAGATAAATTAAATGATTGGAAATTAAACGGGTTTCGTGTTGGGTCTCCGTAAAATGCCTTTCCAGACACAAATCCCACAATCAACTCTCCGGGTACCAAATCACCAAACAAGTGACTTTCAGACAGCTGGGATGTTGAATGTTCGGATCTCAGAGCGATTGATGGGGTAGAGGGCAGGTGACTTTTCAATGCGCTTACTTTGGACTTGCAATAGACCCTCGTTGACTTTAACAAAAGGCACAAGGAGAGTAATGTCCTTGATGTGAAGCGAATAGCTTTTGGGTTTTGCTGGGGGTGGAGGTGTTGTGGGAGAAGTAGGTGTTGTGGGAGAAGTAGAACCATCCCCTCCTCCTCCACTCTCACCCGTCTTGGTCTTTTTTGACTTTTGAGCAGGAGCCTTTTTAGGAGTCAGTGAATACGTTTGAGCGCTGGGATCGTAAAGCAACCTAAAGGCGTCTGTCGATTGATACAGAGTAATATTGATAGGAACACCGTTGACAAGCAATCTTGCTCAGTAATGTCACTGCATAGGGACGTGAGCAATTGAACCGATTTTCCCCCGGCCGTCCAAGAGTGGCGCTCGCTCAAACTCGAATTCAGAGCTTCTAATGATACATGCTCATCCAAGCTCCCTGCTAAATCTTTTGTGAAGCCAGTGGCCGAGAACCAGTTCATAGTATCCGAAAGGCCATAGCTCAAAAGCCTGTCAATGTAAGATTTATAGGCCCAGTTAGTCGAAAGGGATGAGTTGACTTGAGTTTGCTGGAGAGCAATGTCCAGTCTAGAAAACATGGACACCGAAGCATTGTTGACCAAGGTAACATCGTCAACGGTTGGTTTTATGACATTGCCTGCGGAGTCGTGAATTTCCAACGTTGCAGCTATCCTTATTTTTTGTAGGTCTATTGAGTCACCAGAGGTGTTTGGAACATGGAAGGAAATGGGTGAGTCTCCCGATATGACGCTCGTGGGTTTAAATTCAACTATGTCCACCTCTCTAACAGAAGTGTCGACCTCAGGCAGATTAAAAATATCCATGCGCTTAGTCATTCCCTCATCAGCATTGCTCAATATGTATGTGGAGGCCGACATTATTACTATTAATATTATTATTAATATTATCGTCTAAATTTTCGTTTCCCAGAAGTTTTTTTGGTTGCTCTTTTTTTGGTTACTCGTTTTTTCGGGATCTTTTTTCTCTTTTTTTGGACGCCCTTCGTTCTTTTACGAGGTTGCTTTTTTGTCTTGCGAACAGTACCCCTTCTATGTGATGAATGAGGCTTCATGTTTTTCTTCTCCTCTAATAAAGCCGCTTTGGCTCGCTCCAAAACTTCCTGCTCCGATGAATTAACCTCTACAATGCCTCCTGCTCCTTTTCCAAATGACTTTTTTGTTTTGCTAATATTTTCCCACTTGTCTTTTTCGGGTAGGTAGCTCACAAAGCTCATTCTAACACTTTCAATTCAAGCGTGCACCTCACTTCATCCGTATCAAATGAGGGAACTGCTCCACTTGCTGTTTTTATATATATCCGAATCTTATCGCACGTGCTCTCAGGTTTAACGGGCATGTAAAAGGGTAAAGCTATTTCACCGGGGGTATTAACGATTTTGAGCAGGTTTCGAAAGCGGTCCTGAGACAATGAGCTGTACTCCAACAGGCTGCAGTATACAAATAGTTCTTCTTTTAATGTTTCCACTCCCTTTATGTACAATTCCATCAACGCACACTCCCATGCTTTCTCCTGGAAATTGGTTGTACTCCTAAGTTCTACTGTAAAGTCCCAGATCGAGTTACCTGGAACTTCATTTTTTGAGTCGTTTGAGGACAAAAATAAATACATTATTGCGCCTCGTTGATATTTTTCAAGTCCTTTTCAGACACCCAGCTATTGAAGGAGGACGGCCAGTGATGCCACTTCACTATGAAACCTGCCTTTCCCTTGAGTTTCTTCTTTTGAATGACCTTCTCCACTTTATAGAGTGTGTCTTGACTCACACGGACTTTCTGAAGCTCGTGCTCGAAAAAACGCCCGTCTATTTCCTTGTTGTTCCAATCCTTTAAGGTGTATTGAGGAATGGCCTGCTTTGCTTGACGGGATGTGATTATAAAGAGCTCATGGGTGTATTTTTCGTCGTATTTTCGACTAAAGGCGTGCCTCCATTTTGAAATTCTCACCGTGTCCCCCACCTCAAATTTAAATATGGATTTAAACGGAGGCGCGTATTTACTCACTTTCCTTCTCTTTTTCTTTCTCGGACCGTACTGAGCATCCCATAAATCAACGTTTGAGCTTGTTAAGGCATCGCTGGGAGAGCGCTTAATTATCCGGTGTCTCGATAGATTGTAAGCTTTCGTGGCTAGAGGTAATACGTCGATCCAACGGTGGGTTTGCTTGTGATACATATATTTTGTCAATTTGTGCTTAATCGTAGCTATAAGCCTTTCTGCTAGCGATGCTTGGGTCTTGTTGCGAGTAATCACCTGTTTTACACCCACTTCCTTAAAGTAATTGTGCACCCATTTATTGTCAAATTCCGGGCCTCCATCGGAGCGAAACACATCAGGTTTTCCTTTTCTAAATATGGTTCTCAATGCTGCGACCATTTCCACCCCCTTTAGGGTTTTTAAAGGGTGAGTGTAGCCATACCTTGTAAAGACATCGATGGCTACAAGAAAATATCGGTAGGAATCGTTGCTATCACGCAGTTTGACCAAATGGGCGCTATCAGCATCGAACTGATATTTTTTTTTGGCTGCTACAACGCGTAATTTGCGCTTGGGTGCAGGGGATTTGTTGTATATAGTATACGTTTCCTCACCCTCCAAAAAATTTTCCACATCATCAAACTTTATTCCTTTAGTTTTGGCTTCTTTGTACAATTGCCGCGCCGTTCCAAATCCAGCTGGGTGAGAAGGATCATAGTAAATCTTTTTCAGAAACCTCTCGGTTGCCATAATGCTTTCCAATCAGGCTCGATTTTTCTCTTTTGACCTTGGACAGGAATGCCTGGTGGTGGTGGAACTCGCTTGTTCCCACTGCGTTCAAGTCTTTTTTTGTTTTTTTTGGGTGAGGTTTTAGGCGCAGCTCGTGCATTTGTAGTCTCGGGAGAAGGAGCGGGGGGAGCCGGCTTAGGAGAAGGAGCAGGCTTAGGAAAAGGAGCATCATCAGGCTTAGAAGAAGGAGCAGCAAGAGCAGGAGCAGGAGCATCATTGCCGGGCTCAGAAGCGTTGAAACTAGGAAAGGCGCCATGATCACTGCCGGAAGGGGTAAGTGTCGCAGCAGCGGCAGCAGCAGCTCCTTCCCCCATACCATTCTGAATGGAAGTGTAGCGCTCAAATGGGATAAGGACCATTTTCCTCATCATGTAGTAAGGCTTAAAAGTTGCTCTTTTACCAAGTGAAAAGTGTCAATTATCCTTCCTTGGTTCTTGTCGATCAATTGGGCTCTCACCTTTACGTTTTTATTTTTATCACCAATTTTTTGGAGTAGCCTTTTGTTTTTTTGTACTTCCCTTTTAGCTTTTGGACTCAAGGGTAAATGGAGTAGGTTCCATGCTATTTCACTTATCATCATGCTTGGAGTCGAAAGAAACAATGATAAAAATGCTCCTTCCTTAGATAGTGACATGACTCAAGTTAAAGCCTAGCTCGTCGTCGTCGTCGTCGTCGTCGTCGTCGTCTTCGTCGTCGTCGTCGTCGTCGTCGTCGTCGTCGTCGTCGTCGTCGTCGTCGTCGTCGTCGTCGTCGTCGTCGTCGTCGTCGTCGTCGTCGTCGTCGTCGTCGTCGTCGTCGTCGTCGTCGTCGTCGTCGTCGTCGTCGTCGTCGTCGTCGTCGTCGTCGTCGTCGTCGTCGTCGTCGTCGTCGTCGTCGTCGTCGTCGTCGTCGTCGTCGTCGTCGTCGTCGTCGTCGTCGTCGTCGTCGTCGTCGTCGTCGTCGTCGTCGTCGTCGTCGTCGTCGTCGTCGTCGTCGTCGTCGTCGTCGTCGTCGTCGTCGTCGTCGTCGTCGTCGTCGTCGTCGTCGTCGTCGTCGTCGTCGTCGTCGTCGTCGTCGTCGTCGTCGTCGTCGTCGTCGTCGTCGTCGTCGTCGTCGTCGTCGTCGTCGTCGTCGTCGTCGTCGTCGTCGTCGTCGTCGTCGTCGTCGTCGTCGTCGTCGTCGTCGTTGTCTATTTTCCTCCCACCAGGTCCGTCACACTCATCTAGCGAAAAGGCAGCAAAGCTGTTTGGTTCACGTGCCCAGTGAATGTGATGGCGTCGGGATAAGTTTACGCTTCTTTGTAGGCCCTCTACACGTGACGTAAGTTGGGATACTTGAGCCTTGTACTCGCTCACTTTTCCAACAAGCTTTAGTATGGTCTCCACTGAGTAAGTAACGTCCAAAAGTTTTCTTTTAGCCAGGTCGCATTTAGGCAAATGGAAGGCGTGCTCTACGGCAGGGATCTCGTCCTCACGCCAAGAGTGTATTTTGATCCCGCAATGGAAGCACTGCACCCAATCTCCAACGCCTGTGTAAAAGAACCCGTTCCTGCAACAGGCAAACTTGGATAGGAAAGGATGAATCCAATGCCTAAAACTATCCAATCGGCTCTCATAGTCAGCCATGGATGGGTGTAAGGGAGCCATGTTGCGCTAATTATTATTATTATTATTATTATTATTCAATGTAAACCACAGGGTTCTCTTCAGGGAACACGCTAGTCCAAAGTTTCAAGTCGGAATGATTTCGTGGTGACAGATCAACGATTAAATAGCCCCAAGGCTTGCTGGTCGCGTCTTTGTACGCTTGGCGGAGAAGTCCTCCCATACCCATTTGAGCATCCAGTCGCGATATTTGTAACACATCTCTAGGGTTTTTAAACAGCACGTTGTAATGCGTGTTTAGATTGATAGTTCTGCTCGATTTTCCTTGGCAGAATACATTTTGACTCAAGTAAATCACAGTCAGGTTTTTGTGGTGGCTCCCTTGAGTAAACAATCGCTCTGCCTCCTTGTTGTTCACTACGTCATGCATCAAATCATCTATCACCCAAACAGCAGGCTTTCCACCCGCATAGCTCATTAGGTCATTGGGCAGACCCTGAATAAATTCCACGTCGGAGGAGGAGGCCATATCATTAAACCCCTCTTGCCAAATGCCGTAAAAGTAAAGCACTCTTTCAGGCGGTTGGCTAAACATGGTCGATCTGTTCTTTAAAAGTCTTTTAACAAAAAAGGATTTTCCACACCCAGTGCACCCACTCAAACAAACAGTTGTTGGGGTCTGGAAAAAGGCCTGCGGAACATCCACTACAGTCTTCATCACGGCAAATCTATTTTCAGCAAATGGTTGTAATCTTTTCTTATAGCCTCCCACATCGCTCCGAGAAAGTTGTTCCCGACATGGTGTTTCGACTCAACGAAAGAGGCAACTTTTTTAGTCAAACCGCATGACCATATACGCTCATTTGACAAGCAGTAAACCAAAGGCGCCTTTTGAGTGCTTTGGAGAAATTCTCTTACTTGCCTGTTTGTTTTCAGTTTAAGTAAGCAGATCTGACGCATTACTTTCCCCATTTCCTCATACCACTCACTTTTTACTCGAATGTCTTTCAACACAGCGCGAAGGTACTCGGCGTCGGAGTAATAAAGAACCTTTCTTAATTTTTGCTCTTCGCCGTGAAACAAACAAAGAAGGTAGGAATACAGCTGCTCTGCGTTGGCGAACATGTACTCCCCCCACCTCAAGGTGCATGGGTACTCCAAAGATAAAGGATCTGACTCGTCAAACCAGCAAGTTCCGTCCTCCTCCCAGGGACACAGCACCATGTCCAAACACCGTGCCGATACACCATCGGGCAAAACTTCACGTTTACAGTAAAAGTAGCTAAAGCCATTGCGGGCTTGCTCGTAGGTGTAAATGGTGTTATTCCTTGCTCTGAAACTGCGATTCACCGCTGATCTCGATTTGCCAGTTTGTAACACCGAAGCGTACAGATCAAAGACATTATCTAATCCTCTTTTACTAATCCCCTTCGCGCTAAACTTGACCTTGTCTTCATTTTTCAAAATGTAGGTTTTACTCGATAAGCAAAGCAGCTCCTGACCCTCAGCTTCCAGTTTAAAGGCGCCTGGTTTTCTCTTGTCTCTTTTCCTGTGAGTATCGCAACATTCTCGAGGAAACCATACGGGATCCAAATCATCAGAGCATCGATCGTATATTTCATCCAAAAATTGTTTTTTTACCTCTGGGCGAACAGATTCTTGCAATGTTTTGGTGCTTATCGCAAAATAGAGACTGTCAGTGTCTGTCTCTCCCAAAGAAAAGTTACCTCTCCCAAGGTAATGATCAATACAGCCGTAGTAAAATTCCAGCATTCTTTTCTTGGCGTATTGCAAAATGAAAAAGCCCAAGTAAATGGGAAGATCTAGCACAATTCGCCGTTTCGCCATCTCGATCTCAAAGTAATTTTCTCCAAGTTCTGTCATTTTACGGTAAAGGGGGCTGTTCGCTTTCATCATCACTGTGTTTTTGTTGTTGGAATATATCACAGATTTGTGTTTCTCCTTGTTGAGAATGCAGCCCCCATAGGCAGAATTCCCGAGCAATTTCATTGTGTCTGCAATAATGGCTTGAGAAGGGTCACTGTCTCCTTTTAATCTAGCCTCCGTCACTTCGTTCACAAACGTGCTAAAGCATGCGGCCTTGCAAAACTCCACCACTTGGTAAATATGCGTCACTTTCAACCCCATATCCAAGTACCACTTCAGCAAAGGAGTGGCTAGCAATAGTCGCTTGGCGTGAATGCCGTGAATGCGGTTTCTTTGAAATATCAAAGCGCTCGCAGTGTGCTTGCATGTGCTCGCCAAACGCTTCGTAAGGCACTTTCGTCGTGCAAAATAAAGGACACATCTCGCCAAAGTATGCCCTGGCTTCATCAGAGTCATCGACCGAAATATCGACCTCTACCATTCCAAATATCCCCTCGGATTGCACTGCATTCAAAATCTCCTCTTCGGATACTTTTGACGGGTGCTTGGAATAAAACAATGGAAGGTAGCTTTTCAAAAAAGCTTTCCACTTAGGATTTGTCTTCACTTCTTTGCGAATCCGACACTCCCAGTAGTTTCTCACTTCGTAGCCCCATTCTTTCAAGAGTTCTTCTCTTTCTATGGTCCGTTTCAGCTTTTTCAATCTCGCTCTCTCACCCATCTTACCGCTCATGCAAGGGCAACCGTGAAAGTAGCACCCCGATACTTCTATGATAAGGTTCTTGCCATTCTCCAGTTTGTTGCGCGAAATGCCATCCACTAAAAAGCTCCCTATCCTCACTTCCTTGCCGTAGTTGCACCCGTGCTTAATTTCCAAGGAAGGATCCTGAAAATTCAACCAATCCATCCAGGCATACATCAACATATGTCTCTGGATCTTCTCAGGCTTAAAGTCGCGATCCCTCTCCCGTCTAATGTAAAATCCCGTAGGCATCTCCTGTCCGATGGCATACAAATACAGGGCATTGCAATCATACCCCATGATCTTTTCCACTTTCAATTCCGAGCCGGGTCTCAAGAAAGTCTCGCCGGCTATCAGTCGGCGGTTGAAAATAATGGCGCCATTGGGTTGTAAATCATATACCTGTAAACAAACACTAAAACACTGCTCAAAATCGGAAAACTCCTCCATGAGCAAGCCTTTGTACAAAGCCGGGTCTTCGTCCAAGGCTACATTCAAAACACTTTCATTGTATTGCCACCATTCTCTATACAACCTCTCTGCAAAGGTGTCTAAATGTTCAAATTCACAGCCCATATGCAAGGCCAAGGCTCGAAAGGCACAAAGTTTGTCTTTGATCGGATGTCTGGAATTGGGTTTGGTATCCAAAGTAATCACACTTGTCTTTCGGCGGAGATAATCCGGGCAAAGACCGCGACCTAACGGCCAATTGGTTAGTGTTACAAAGTAGTTTACATTCAAAACCATCACAGGCTTCCATTTGGAATTAGGCCTCATTTGCCTAATGAGCTCATCAACGTCCAAGTTAATTAATCGCTCTTTCAACTTATCAAAGTCCTTCTGTTTCGATATGTACATTGGTTCATCAAATAAAGACGCGTTCGAAAAAGGGACAAAATAACGATATTCTCCCGTCTCGCTATGCCTCAATAAAATACCTAAAGACACATCAATTTTACAAGTCTGGTCTAATTCAGTAGACATGCTATCCACTTGACTTTCAAACACAGCCGGAGTCAAATCATCCACTGGAAAGTTAAACACAATGGATAAATCGCCTCTTGCGTGATTCCGTAACACATGGCCTCTATTTGCATTAAACACCTCTTCCATAGCGGGATCATCAAAGGGCGCGTTTTCAGGATCCCAAGGCTCTAGTTGAAGTTCGCCGCCTCTTCCATGCAGTCGACCTCGGTGTAAGTAAAGAGCACGTCTATTTGCAAATTTTTCATCACATGTACGACACCTATAGGTCCCCATATCCAAGTACCACTTCAGCAAAGGAGTGGCTAGCAATAGTCGCTTGGCGTGAATGCCGTGAATGCGGTTTCTTTGAAATATCAGAGCGCTCGCAGTGTGCTTGCATGTGCTCGCCAAACGCTTCGTAAGGCACTTTCGTCGTGCAAAATAAAGGACACATCTCGCCAAAGTATGCCCTGGCTTCATCAGAGTCATCGACCGAAATATCGACCTCTACCATTCCAAATATCCCCTCGGATTGCACTGCATTCAAAATCTCCTCTTCGGATACTTTTGACGGGTGCTTGGAATAAAACAATGGAAGGTAGCTTTTCAAAAAAGCTTTCCACTTAGGATTTGTCTTCACTTCTTTGCGAATCCGACACTCCCAGTAGTTTCTCACTTCGTAGCCCCATTCTTTCAAGAGTTCTTCTCTTTCTATGGTCCGTTTCAGCTTTTTCAATCTCGCTCTCTCACCCATCTTACCGCTCATGCAAGGGCAACCGTGAAAGTAGCACCCCGATACTTCTATGATAAGGTTCTTGCCATTCTCCAGTTTGTTGCGCGAAATGCCATCCACTAAAAAGCTCCCTATCCTCACTTCCTTGCCGTAGTTGCACGCGTGCTTAATTTCCAAGGAAGGATCCTGAAAATTCAACCAATCCATCCAGGCATACATCAACATATGTCTCTGGATCTTCTCAGATTTAAAGTCGCGATCCCTCTCCCGTCTAATGTAAAATCCCGTAGGCATCTCCTGTCCGATGGCATACAAATACAGGGCATTGCAATCATACCCCATGATCTTTTCCACTTTCAATTCCGAGCCGGGTCTCAAGAAAGTCTCGCCGGCTATCAGTCGGCGGTTGAAAATAATGGAGGGCCCGCCAATGATATTTCTGCTAATCACCACATACAGGTCTCTATGCTCGGGAGAAATCTTGCAGAAAAAGCTTCCATGCTCATTCCCCGATTGGTAAAGCATCTTTCGTGCGCTTCCAGGACAACTGATTGAATTCTTGAACACATCAATACCACGACTATGGTAAAAATCCTGCAGTTTGGAGGTGGCCAGACAAAATGGCAACGTATCGTTGTTATTATAATACACAAGGTAATCCCGTAGTGTTTTCATTCCTTTCTCCCTCCAAACCTGTTGCATCTCCTCATATTCTTCTTAAAGTTCTTAAATATTGGAGTTTTTCAAGGTGGAATAAAAAGCCTCATGCGGCGGTAGTTGAGTGTCATTCAATTTATCAGCACTGGTAAGGTATTCGTATGGAAAGTATTTCTTTGACAGCTCGCCGTCCACCCCAAACGCCGTGAGAAACTGGGCATAGGAACAGCCAGGCGCTAGAAAATTGGCAATGTCCATAAATTTCAAGCGCTCGTTCTGAACCACAAGATAGCTGTTATTTCGCTTGGCTACGAAATTTTTCCTATCGTTGAAATTCATGTGCTTAAAGAATAGTTCCTTCACCAAATTAATGTCGTAATTCGATGAATTGAACCCAAACACAGGCAACACACTCATGTAATCCTCAAATTTCTCCTTCAGCCTCACAAGGTATCGGTGCATTACTTTCTTTGAGCGGTTCTCGTCCACTTTGGTTTCAACAAACCGAGCTTCTTCTAATTCTCCATCCTCCTCCTCCTCCTCCTCCTCCTCATGATCATCATCTACCATCATCATCATCATATTTGCTAGCATCATCCATAGTTTCAGGTACCTGCCAAAATGCCAACTGTCGTTCCAACTCCAAAGTCACCTTTTGCCATTTTTGTTTAGCAAGGGCAAACGATGTTTCTTGCAATAAATGCAAGTAAGAAAACATGCTCCCCAGCAGCTCATCAAGGTTTTCCTCCACAAAACACAAAGGCTCTGTGTAGCCCTCAATATTCGAACACACACTCACAGAAATAGGTTTGTGGTTTTGCACCCAAACTAACTTTTCTGAATTCTGTTCGTGTGTCGTGGCCAATATCGACTCAAAATCAAATGCAGCAAACCACGAGAATGTAACATCATCGCTGCATATCCCAACGTCTTCCAGGTCTTCAAAAACGGTCTTGCTCGGGCAGTAAACTCCCCCACAAAGCTGGAATTTCGTCTGCGCTAAGCAAACCAACCGATGCCTTGTCAAGTCGGTTTTGTGTTTAAATATCCGCTGACATGTTTCACACTCAAACTTTTTGGCAAAGCTTTTAAAATCCGAAATATAGCTCAAGTGATCCTCATAAAGGTTCAAATACAACACAGAATTAAACTTTTCATGCGATAAATACCTCACAAGCACGGCGCCATTGGGTTGTAAATCATATACCTGTAAACAAACACTAAAACACTGCTCAAAATCGGAAAACTCCTCCATGAGCAAGCCTTTGTACAAAGCCTGGTCTTCGTCCAAGGCTACATTCAAAACACTTTCATTGTATTGCCACCATTCTCTATACAACCTCTCTGCAAAGGTGTCTAAATGTTCAAATTCACAGCCCATATGCAAGGCCAAGGCTCGAAAGGCACAAAGTTTGTCTTTGATCGGATGTCTGGAATTGGGTTTGGTATCCAAAGTAATCACACTTGTCTTTCGGCGGAGATAATCCGGGCAAAGACCGCGACCTAACAGCCAATTGGTTAGTGTTACAAAGTAGTTTACATTCAAAACCATCACAGGCTTCCATTTGGAATTAGGCCTCATTTGCCTAATGAGCTCATCAACGTCCAAGTTAATTAATCGCTCTTTCAACTTATCAAAGTCCTTCTGTTTCGATATGTACATTGGTTCATCAAATAAAGACGCGTTCGAAAAAGGGACAAAATAACGATATTCTCCCGTCTCGCTATGCCTCAATAAAATACCTAAAGACACATCAATTTTACAAGTCTGGTCTAATTCAGTAGACATGCTATCCACTTGACTTTCAAACACAGCCGGAGTCAAATCATCCACTGGAAAGTTAAACACAATGGATAAATCGCCTCTTGCGTGATTCCGTAACACATGGCCTCTATTTGCATTAAACACCTCTTCCATAGCGGGATCATCAAAGGGCGCGTTTTCAGGATCCCAAGGCTCTAGTTGAAGTTCGCCGCCTCTTCCATGCAGTCGACCTCGGTGTAAGTAAAGAGCACGTCTATTTGAAATTTTTCATCACATGTACGACACCTATAGGTCCTGTTGTGAAGACGTGCGTGATGAATGGCATCGGCTTTGGACAAGGGCTTGTAGCCGCAATCTCCACAAGGCTTTAGGCGAAGTTTGCAAGTCACCTCATGCCGTTGACAATTATACTTGCGCTTAAATGGCTTTTCGCAATACTGACACAAAATAAAACGGGGTGGTTTCTGTAAGGAAAAAAAAAGAAAGATTATAAAATAAAAAATCAATTTCTCAATAACGTATGACTTTTATTTTCTTAAGTAAAGTATTTACTTTTCCCATATGTATGTTTTCCTTATCCTCCTCCTCCTCCTCCTCCTCATGATCCTCCTCATGATCCTCCTCATGATCCTCCTCCTCCTCCTCCTCCTCCTCATGATCCTCCTCATGTTCAAGTAAGATTTTAGAAGCCTTATCATCAACCATCACCACTTCATCATCATCATTGCCATAATCCATTTCTTCCTCAGGAGCAAAGGAAAGGGAAAAGCACTTCCACAAATTATGCATGGCAGAAGTCTTGGAATTAGATTCAACCATTAATCCACATTTGTCACAAAGCTCCTAAAATATAAAAAATAAATTGTAGAGCCACTTTCAACTCTTCAACATTTTTTGTATTTTTCAGAAAAAAATCAAGACAGGAATTTTACCTGAGCTCGCGGCTGGAATGTCTCAGCCTTCACAGCCTCCTCCTCCTCCGCCACCACCTCCTCCGCCACCACCTCCTCCGCCACCTCCTCCTCCACAACGCCCTCCTGCGGCGCCAGCGGCGGAAGTACAACAGACTCTCTTGAACCCTCGTCGCATGATGAAATGGGACTGTAAAGCACTGAACCAGCCAGGGGCACTTGAACCACCCCCTTCTTCTTGTTCTTCTCCACGTCCACTTCAAGTGGTTTCTTCCCTGTACCTTCTCCCCCAGAAAATGTAGTTTGTTCGGCTAACTATTAAATAAAAATATACATTGTAATTCTCATCTCTTAGTTATATTTTTTAAACAGAATATTCTACTAAAGCCTAATAAAGCCCGAAGTTATCTGCTGTTCCAAGGCATTCAATATATCCAAATCGCTTGGTACATTGTCCATTTTATCTATTCCATACTCCTCAATAATGGACTGTAGTGTGGGAGCCTCAATCTCTGTAGTGTGGAAATCAATCTCTGATATATCCAGCGGAATAGACAAATCTAACGGTGACAAATCCCCCTCCTCAGGTACACTCACAGGCAAATGAGCCGGTAAGGGAGCAGGAGCAGCAGCAGGAGCAGCAGGAGCAGCAATTGCACTCAATTCATGAGTAGTCGTTGGAAGCTATAGAAAAAAAAAAAAAAATTCACTCTAATCAACTCACTGTAATCAGTTCTTCACTTTTCACTAATGCAGTCAATATAAAATATAAAAATAGCTCACCATACAAAAAGTACTCCTCTCCCTATTAGCTGCTTCCATCTACAATATCATAACATAGACATAGTAAAAATAAAATCACAACAGTATTCCCAAAAGGCATAATTCCAAAGTCGTAATTCCAAACTCCAGGGGCACTCACTTGTCGTAAATAAGCCATTTGTCCTTGAACATACTTATGCCGCTCTATTCCTCGCTCAAGAGCCCAAAAGTATAATTGCACTGCATCGGAAAATTGAGTAACTTCCTCATACGTAACTTCTTCCATGGTCAAATGTTTTTTCAAATTAATCACACGCTCTTTTTCCACCATATATATGTACAATGTAACATATGACCAACTCCACCTGGTGAGGTAATGAGGCAATACATTTCACTGGGTTTATTTAAAGAAAGATCGAGCGTCGCCCGACTCAAAACAAATAGTCTCCTCAACGCAATGGGTCCATACAGATATAGATATCTCAATCGCATTCGAAATGCACAGAAAAAAAAGCCATGGAAAACCCACGTAGAACACTACAAATTCTGCAAGAATTCATACGCGATAACGCAGGGGTTCAATTCAACATCTGCAGTGAAGATAAAGCAAATGCTATAGCAAATGCTTGCCTATCAAACGGGGAAGAGTGGCGCCCTGTTAAAAGCGCAGGACTCAAAATTCTATTCATTAAAAAGGATACCAATTTCATCTCACATAGAGCCTTCCACGACTTCGCAACACACTATAAACTAGTGCTAGTGCAAAAATTATTCAAACAAACCAAAGAGTTCTTTATTCCTCCTGGAACCTTTTTGGAATATACAGGATTTATCAATGAGTGCCCATTCAACTCAGCAATCATATTCATCGACACATTAAAGACCAAAAGATTGAATAATTTCAACGCAGCTGAAGTTCTCCCCGTCCTCTCAGCAGGAAATACATGCTCACACAGCCGATTAATGGTAATGTTCAGTCAAAGAAAGGAACAATACCCAGATACACTCATTTCACACCAATACCCGCTCAATTGGAAAATACAACTCATAAGGCAGGGAAAAAGCCATGTGTCCTGTTACTGCGGAAAACAACTCCCATTAGACGATATGGATATATGGGATGACAACTGCTGTGACGATCTTAATCTAAACCACATATTTCTAGCCTTTGAAACGCCATTCTACCCTTACGCAATTTGTGCACGTTGCCATTGTTGTTCCGAATCAAATAGCAAAAGTAATTTATATCTACCAATATCCACCCCATACCCATCCACGTCAAATGACACTAACTAAAAAGCGCAAAGCATGCACCCAGAAACGTCTCATAAAAGGATTAACGTAGGACTTTAAGATGCGCTTTATGCTATATACCCAATTCAAATGGATAAACCATGTTCAAATAAAGGATTTCTATACACTTCATCTCTTGTTACACGCCATCTCTCGTGTACCCGCTCACCTCAATCCATGTAACAGCCCAACAAAAGCATACAATCACCCATCCAAACACCCCCTCTTCCCCACCCTTATACACACTTAATCCCCAAGTACATATACATAGGCAAAGACACCAATCTCTCCCCTCTCCTCTCCACACCCCCACTACCACCACCACCACCACCACCACCCCCTCTCTCTCTCTCTCTCTCTCTCCCCCACCCATATCCCCCTACCAACGCGCTACGCGCGCGCGCGCGCGTCTCTACTGCGTCTACCGCGCGCCGTCTCACCGCGTCTACCGCACGCTGCCTGCCGCGCCGCGCTGCGCGGGAGAAAATGAGTAAAAATGAGTAACCTGTCAATCAAATCGTCCAAAATCTCTACCATTTCCTACCATTACTCACAAAAGGTCATTTTGCCGGTGGTGACTATTACTACTTCTATGGTCCTGGCCTTTTGTATGTACTCAGTGACCGCCACATGTCCCAAAATACTCTCGTGCAAATAGTGATACACTAGGTTTGCCTGGTGCATGTCGTTATGTAAACTATCAGCCTGCCTTGCAGTCTTATTAGCGAAGGTTTTCCACTTGCTCTGCATGTCCTTAATGATATAACTGCTTTGGTTTGTATGCATCTCAAAGTGTTATTAGTGCTATTAGTGTTCCCCGCCAGTAAATTTAGCGCTTGATCCCTGCTATGGCCAATTATCTCCCCCTGTTCATTCAATCTAATCATAGTCCCTATACGCCTTGAAACCACATCCACCTCTCTGTCAGTAGCTGTACCAAAGATTAAAGATGCATTATCAGCTGTGGAAGATCCTGAAATGAAATGACTATCTTTGAGATAAACACTCTAAACCTATCATATCTTCTGGAGAAATGATTTAAATGAAGAAAAACGGATTAAAAGTAACAAATTCAGTATCGGTTTTTGCTCTGCATACCACTGCATGAGTGGCCTGTAAATGCCCACTCAAGACAGGAGGGGTAGTGGGGAACCCCTAGTCACATACATGCACAGGATCTATTTTTATATAGTTTGGGTCCAAAGAAGCAAGGTTTATAGAAATAGGCTTTACAGGTTCTAAAAGGCAATCGAGTTATTGGTCACAGTTAGAAACAAACAAACATAACCATCATTTGGGTGTATGCTTCATTGAGCAATGAGTCACTACCAGTAGGGACATAATTGTAGACATGTGTAGTGGTCAAGTGTTTACGGGTCCCGCAATAATATAGTTCGGGAGTCCGAAGCTGTCCGCTGGTTGAGTTCAGTCCTTCTGGACTGATACCAGGGGGCAGTTGAGGGCTCTCGGACTAATCCGAACACAGACCCTGGAAGAGTGGTCTTGTGTTATATTACTTCTGTCTGTGTTTATCTCTGTATATTGTTCTTGTTCTTGTATATTGCTATTTTATACCTTTGAAATGTCCTTTTATGTTGTTCTTATCGATCTCTGGTATTGGTTGCTTTAAACTCTTCTCTTATTTGAATATGATGTGTTTTACTGTTCTCCACACCTTTTACTGTACTGTATGTCAGTATTTATGCTTCCCTTGTGGCTGGTCGACAAGGGTTGGTCTACTGGTGTTGTGTGAGAATAAAACCAGAGTACGAGAGTCAATCTTTGTTCCGTTTTATTCCCTAAGCTAAGAGTCCCAAACCGAGTTCACTACACATGTATAAATGATGGTCTGATGATTGGCACTTAACATTCAATCAACAAGTCCAATACTTAGACACTTGGGTCCTGTTGTATAAGCTAAGGAGAGCCATATTCTTATGGCAATATCTTCCCCTGTAGGGAGGAAAACATTCCTCATATATATGTGAAATTCCCAGCTTTTAGGAGGAGCCTATATGTATACAATCAATGATGGGTAGGGGAAGCTGCATGGGTAACCAGGGAGGAGTGAACCTCTTCCATTCCTGGCCCCCCCACTCAGGGTTAAAAAGTGTAACCTCTTCTGTTCCCAATTTCGCGGAGAAAGGGGTCATTTTTCACGACCAAATACGGAGCACGAAATCCGAAATAAGGGTACCAATTTGCAGCTGAACTCCGTGAAATCCTGAAAAAGGGGGGTATTTTTGCAAGTGAAATCCGTGAAATGCTGGAAAAGGGGGTATATGTCACTCTCTTTGTGGCACAGAAAAGCATATAATTATGACAGAATCTCCGCGTCAAGGCAATATATATTAATATATGTGATATAATTTTCTGCTATAGAATGATAGATGCCAGTTAGTAAAATCATACAGTGGGTCATAGGAGTCACTGCCTGGTGACTTAGCAAAAGACTTGCGACGATAGGAGGCAGAGGAACCACGACCACTCGAGCCCCGCCTCATAGAAGCCTCCCAGGCTATGAAAGATCGCATGTATTCCGGGCTGAAATATTTGTTTGCTACCTCCTGGTCAGTGACAGGCCAGTCCGAGAGAGCTCCTGAAACTACTTTGTCGGTTACCTCACGTTTGTATCTGATTAGAGCCTGACGAGCATATTTTTTACCCGCCGCCTTGGAGGCAATAAAATTAAGGTGATGAACGTAGCCCACAGTATCCAATTTCTGATTAGTAATGAAGACAAGGACTGAGGTGCAACCAAACAGGAGCTCCCTGACAGTAAGATCTTCGTGTTTTTGCTAGGGACCAAGTGGCCTTCCGGCCGAAGCCTACCTAGTTCGCGCTACAACTGGGAAGAGGTGGCTGCAGCTGCACCGCCCAAGTCGCAAGTCCCGCTTCTGTCCAAGATGGCGCCTGAAGGCGGAGATCCGAAGGTCTGATTTGACTGGGCCGAAATCAGGTTCATCGAGCTAATGCGTCTGTTAAGATTTTTGCCTCCATGTCCGTTGCTGCCCCCAACTTGAAATTTTCAATCTTTTTTTCCTGTCCATTTATGATCTGCGATAACCACTCTTCGTACTCGTTCGATCCTCGAGGATGGGTGCAGGGCTCTAGGCCCAGAGTCTTCGCCAATTCCTCCATCGATGGAAAGGTAGCGCCTAGATGTTTTGGATCTCCACACACTGGTTCCTGATGATGACGGAAACAGACTGGACAGTTGACCATGGTCATAATACGAAACAAGGAGAGTTTTGTAGAATTTTTTTACCCTTGCTCGAAATTGTCACTGCTCGGCGTGAGCTGTGGAGTAAGACGCTGACGTCTGTACGTCTTCAGTTGCTGAAGTTCCGGTCTTGGCTTGCCACCTACATTTGAGATTTATACGTGCATCATGCATCAGCTTACGCTGATACACCCCATAATTTTCTGTTAAGTACACAAACTAGATATTTATTTTCAATGAGAATTTATCTTTCATCGTAGGCATACACACGATATGCATAGTCATGGATTGGATCTATACCCTGAAATTGCGCTTCTTATGTATAACAATTGTTCGAAATATATTGGGGTCCGGTGTTTTGGCAACATAAACGGGAGATACCTTGTTTATTACCTTGAACTTATGTATACATACATACATGCATGTTTAAAGTTAAATATGTTAATTTGGTGAGATATGGATAATGCATATGCATGGTATGTTGTCTATAGGGTTTGTTGTTTGTTTGTTTAACCTTTATTCATCATATGATTGAGTCAGCAATTATAAGATTGAGAGGACAATTTCTAGGCATATACATGGTATACCTAGGGTTGACTATTAATTTAACGATGAATGAGTTTAAATTGTGAAATGCTATATTGCTATGGGGAGTTTGTCATAAATTAAAGTCTAATTTGATTCAACATGTTAAATCTGAATAAGTAATCCAGCTTGGACACTGGCTTCGAAACACATCACATATAGGCCTATGGGTGAGGATATATGTCAAATTTAGTGAAAAATTATATCTTCTTGAAACACATTTATTTTTATGTGGTATACAACTACAGTTGAGAATCGACCATATGCATGGGATAGATATTTTGGTTGGAAACGTATTTGTATTGTATTTAAGATTTTTTATTCAGACACAAGCATTGTGCACAAGTACATTATTCTCAGAATTCGCTGATTTTCTAATATTTCTTTCTATTTTACAAATCTCAAAATTTTAGTGACAATCTGTTCACATAAATAATGTAATAATATAAGAAAAATATGACATATGATTGTATAGATAATGTAAAAACATAAGCACATACGATAGCTGTATAAAAACAAACACCAGCGCGTTGTTCAACATCATGGCAATCAATGAATTTTCCTAAGTATTTTAAGTCATTTTAACATTCCAAATAATGTATTGACACGAGCAGAGATTAATTTTGTACTAACATCTATATTCTAAATATTCCAATTTATTCTATTCTAAAATACCATTGGGTCAGGGATTGCCCAGATATTGCCATTCGCGTTGAATGACTCTAGGCAGATCTTTTTTATTTGGTTAGAAAAAGCAGTTTTTTCATCTAGTCTTCTAATATTATTTGGTACAACATTCCAAATTGTGCTAATTCTACATATTAAACTCTTCCTTATGCTCTCTTTCTTCCAATATCTTACCCTCACCCTATTAGGGTCCCTCATATTATATTCGTGCATCTGACCAATTTCACTGTCTTTTTCCACCCAAAATAAACATAGACATCGTCCTAACCTTCTATAACACCAACGAGATTATATTAACATAATCTCGTTGATAACACAGAGGTACTAATCCACAACGATTATGTAATTCTACATTTGTTATTCGTTGATTTTCCCTTATCCTAACATTACAAATAATTCTGAGACAGCTATTTTGTAAAAGCTGTAGTCTTCTTGAATGTTTTTTACATGCAATGTCAACTGTGATTTGAAGTTTATAAGAGTGATATTTGAACTTGGCACTTTCAAGAAACTTTCTAGATCGACTCATTGCATTAGAACTGGTTTAAATAATGTCATTAAATGTCATTAAAGAGGATGTGCCATGAGTGTGCCACCCTATACAAGTTTTATATAATATTGTTTGAAAGATAATGGCAAGTCAGTACATATATATGGTAAATTCTCACGAAATGGGGGCAGTCGGCGTTTTGTAATTCCAAGGTTCCCTGAGCTTACAATTATATATTTTTTGTTTATTTTTCTTTCCCATCATTTAGATCCCACCTCAAGCTTTCGGGCCATATATAGTTTATTAATCTGAAATTGTTTATTAATGTGCATTTTGTACATGAATTGAGAAAATAGGCCTATAGCTGAACATTGACGTTTTTAAAAACTGAAATAAATAAAATGAGACCGCAGACACTCAAAATGATGAATTTATATCAAAATTCCTACTTCATAAAAGGGATCCGACCATTTAATAAGCGTTTTTTGTTGAATTCTGGGGAAAATATAGGAGATATTATTTTTATTCCCAATTATTGGCTTTAAAAAAAATTCCTGAATAAATAAACTTGTACAAATAAATGGCATACACACGGTATAGGCATACTCATGGCATGTTTCTAATAATATTGCTAATTATTTTAAATGTGCTTTGGATACAGAAATTGGAGATACCTTGTTTATTACCTTCAATAAGGGTCCAACTTATGTATACATGTTTAAAGTTAAATATGTTAATTTGCTGAGATATGGATATATATAATGCAGACGCATGGTATGCGGAAAAGTTGACTATAGGGTATGTGTCTTTACTGTTTCATTAATAAGTAGAAAGCAGTGGTAGATTCATCAGTTTTTCTGGTTTCATTTAAAACTAGAGTAGTTTGTCTATCATATTAATTTTAGACCCTCAAAAGTAGGTTCATTACTTTGTTACCTTTTGTGTTACACTATAGGTGTAACATATGTTTGTGAAAATGGTATTAAGTTATACAAGACTCCCTGAAATCATAAAAAGGGGTCCTTTTTGGCATAAAGTTTTCCACGTTTTGCCACAAAAAGAGCAGGGGTAAAATGGGTATCATGTTTAGCAAGATTCCTTGAAATCATAAAAAGGGGTCTTTTTTAGCATCAGATTTTCCGCGTTTTGCCACAAAAAGGGGGGGTAAAATGCCTTGAAAATTTGCGGAAAGGGGGTACTTTTCAATGGCTGGAACAGAAGAGGTTACACTTTTTAGCCCTGAGTGGGGGGGGGGGGGGGGGGGGCCGGTGAGTGAGTGAGATTGGTTGCTTTGCGCCCTTATCAACACTTTAAGGTCTTACCAACGAGTTTGGAACAGGAGAGTGTGGACTGGAGGGGCCGATTTGGGGGTTCTGTACCCGAGCTTGTTTGACCCTGGGGTGAGCACAGTTGGGGGTGAGTGACACATGGATGCAGAGGGTCCGGGCGAATGGTCATAAATTCCAGATGGTCTGACCGCATCTACGTCGGCACAACACAGCATATCAGAGGGGGTTACTACCAAATGAAAATGATGATATATAGACCGAAGCTAAGCTGCAAGATACATATAATGTTTTCCTTCCTTAATGATATATCCCAGCAAACAAAACTGTTTATTTGTTTGTGTGTATTAATGTATGGTGAGGCCTAACGGATCGTTTAAAGTAATGAGGAAAAATAATTATTTTCAAGAGTTCATTAATTCTATTAAAGTCCCCCCCCCTCACCAACCTTACTTTGTGTATGCGCTAGGAACGAGAGGGTTCATTCTTTCTTATTGAGTGTGTACAGACAGAAGTCAGACATGGAGGAAATGGATTTCTCAAAAGATATACAGGCATTGGCATTCTCTGACGATGAAGTATTTGTTGATTTAGAGGAACCAACTCCAAATACAGTCCCTCTCACTTGCCAAGTTTGTAGCAAAGTTTACAAAAGGAAACACTTCTATGACAAGCACATCCAGAAATGTACTGGTCTCCGAGCAAAGGCACCTGCCAATGCTAATCTAAAAGGTATGTTAATTCATTATAATTTGTCTGATATTACTTCAAATATGATTTATCCCAGGTAGTTATTATAGGTAGTTGAAATTCGCTTTCTCAAAGCTCATTTGAATTTTGTTTTTGTTGATTTTCTGTGTGGCAATACTCAGTCTCAGGACAATATTTGAGTCATCAAACAATCCCAAACATATTGTAAGACATCACCAACCATCAATTGTTTTATATCTATGTCTTTCTAGAACGAACCCTTCCTGACTTGGATAAGTGGATATATGACAATACCTTGTCTTCCCTGGGCGAAATAGCTAAAGATCCAATTCTAGGTCTAGTCAAGGACAGTCCAGGCACCAAAACCCAAAATCTGGCCAAACACCTTGCATCCAATTTTAACATAAACCCAGCTTTTGGATCACTTTTAGGTGATATTCTAACACAAGGTTTTAATAAAGCCCTGAGAAAAAGATACACCCATGCTGGCAAATTGGATATGCTTGCCCATCTATCTACTATGAGTGCATCTCAGACGCTTTGGGAAAATTGGCAAACAATGTTTGCCCAGACTGAAAATTATGATGAAAGCATCGTCAATAACCTTCTGCAGCATGTCCTGGACAAAATATATGTAAGGTATGCTGCAGCCATTAGGGTCACAGGGGAGCGCACAGAAATCAACAATAGAAAACCAAAAGAACTCTCAATTGATGAGAAACAAGTTCTCTATTATGCTTGTGGATATATTCCAAGAAAATTACTCAAGAGGTATAAAAATATTAGTGCTAATAACGGTGTAGCACATATATATGTGGACCTAATCAAAGCTTGGACCAGTGAGAGCAGTGTGGAACTACCTGCGGATATTGATTCATGGTTGAAGTCCAAGGATAGGGGGGACTCATCCAGGTGAATGCTAAATTCTATGCTTACATTTTGGAAGTTGATATGTGCCTGGCAGCCTTTTGGAATCAGAACACCATTAAAAGATATGTCAATCAAGACATTATACCTGATTTTGTAAGCAAAATAAAATGTGATCTGCAAGTCCAAGAGAAGTGGATATGTCTGGTAGCAGATGATTTAGATAACGATGAAATTGCGGAGGTTCTATTTGAAGAAACCTTAAAGGTATGGGTCAAGATGCGAGTAAAGCAAGAGGTGGACAAATACATCTTCCTGAAAAAGATTAAAGAGACTCCTGGAAGCCTTCGGAAAGGAATGCCAGCCCTGAGAAAGACTTTAGATAAATTTTATTAGGGCCAGTCATCTACCTGCAGTTTGGTTTACTTCTAGTTTGAACATCATATGTATTGATTTTTTCCTACTGTATCAGATCTAATGAATCTTTGATTAATTTAAAACACCTAATTTGTCTATGATGACTCAATCAATGCATTTCTTTAGATATGAATGTAAAGGTGACAAACTTAAGTACTTACAAATATTACCTTTTAATCCTTTGAACTGTTTTCCTTTTGATCATTGTTGATCATTGACAGTCACTGAAATGTAGTGCTGCAGTTCTGTATAGTATTGGATTTGATTGGGACATGTAACCGATATGTAACTAATATGATGATGAATAAAATATAATACTAGAGATAAATATGTTATAGACTTATTTATTGATAGTGCGCTCTTTACTTGTATTACCCATGCTATTGTCAGTTTGTGTGACTGACACCTGAATGTTAACACAACCTTTCAAGAACAAAGAAAAATCTCGTATGAAATACATTTTCTTTTCATTTCAATTAAAGGCCAATATCATATCTAATAATAAGTATTATCCATCATGAATGGTAATCATACATTTATATAATCAACTAAATGGGTGTGTTTATTGCAAGTTCTGTCTCATCACAAAGAACATATAAAAATCACTTGATCCATAAACAGCTTTTTTTAGGAGTATTATACAGCAGGCATGAAATAACATCAACAATATCATAATCTCTCTTATCTACTTCCTGAATCAATTTCACAAAATTCTGACTTTGACAAGTACCCATACATTATTTTGTATATTTTTCCATTGAAGTGAACCAAATAAATTGATTCAAGTACAATATATTTGAGGTAATGGCAGAAACTATTCCAAACATAAAACTTCTGAGTGAGGTGAGACAATTAAGAATGGTGTAACAGAAATCCTTGCCCAGCATCAAAATCCTGGCAGTTGGCATTTGTGGGCATCACTGTAGTGCTACCTGCTATCAGTAGGGTAAGTAAGCGATGCATTGCGTCATATACTGTGGGGTTGTCAGAGTCACCAAGGCTTCTCCTGACTTTACCAAACAACATCTCAAGTTTATCCTGGTTGAATCTCTCTGCACAGATAAAAGAACCTTGAGACTCAGTGAGAAGCTCTGGTAGCAACTCTATGAAAGATTTGGTTGTGATTCTCAATCCTTCCATGGTTTGATAAGAGAGGATAAGAGCACTTTTCTCTGATTTTGACAACTCTACATGACCCTCGATCTCTGCTTCCCACCTATTGAGCCATGTCAGGAAAACATTGTTTAACCAGTCAAATCTCCAGTCATTTGCAGATGTGTATTCTGCCAGTTCTGGCTTGCGCTTGATAGCAGATTGTCCCAGGTACCGACCATTGAGACAATCAAACCACCTATCCATCATCTCACAGAAATTGGCCGTTTCAGTATATTCTTCCCTTTCAGCCTTGAGGGCGTTACTCATGGTTGAGCTAAGCACTTGGGCAGCAAGCCTTACTCGCATTCGTAGTTGTGGAGATAAATGAATGTGTTCTTCAGTTAATCTTGGGAGGCGATTTAACTGCATAGCCTTATCACCTTTAACAGTTGCTACAATGTGGGACCACTTTATCTGCTGACCATTGAAAATCAGAGACTTGGTATTGTGGTGTCCATGCGAGTTCTCTAAATTGTTTCTGGCTGTCTTCAGAAGGTGTGGGGGATCACAAATGAAATATATTTTTCGAGATCTGTCATAACGGTTGATTGTATAGTATGTATTTCCTTGATATTGTCCCCCAATACCAGCATGAATTCTAAAGAATTTGCGATTAGGGGATGCTCCATCACATGTCCATGCCCTAACTTGCAGACCAATATTTTCAAGCACTCTAGTAGCATTCCAAACTGATGTCCATAAGTCCTCAGAATAGAAACCGCAGCAAGGAAACCATATAAATGGTATGTTAAAGGTGACCGTTATTCCCCTTACCATAAAAACAATAATATGAGTAGCCAGTTCTGGTTCTGGTAGCTGACCATTTACTTCATGAGCCAGGTTTTCCATCTCCTCACTGAAGTTTTCTGATGCGCAAAATCCCACCAGACGCCCAGTAGACTGAGACATGATGAGGCCAGATTTAATTCTCATTTCATCCCAAATTAGCACAACATTCTTTTGGTGCAGAGCACTGGTTTCTACCTTGGATTCCTTCACCAAAAATTCTAACACTTGCTTATTAACTCCAGGGCATGGTGTTGTAAATCTCATGTAACTCTTTATGGTGCTTACTGAAGGAAGGTGTAAAAAGCCTGACTTCCCAATTTGCCGATATGCCTTTGGGCTAGATGAGAACAGACTAATGCACCACTTGATCATAAGTGGGTGCCACTTCATTCCTTTTGCACTCTTGACCCGATTCCTTTTCATTTGCTCATCCCACAGTAATCGTTGGGGAGATCCTTCTGGCCAACTATATTTTGCTTGATCATTATGTTCATTTGCAATGCTTTCCAGAAACTCTGTCTGTTTGTCCGATATCGGGATAGCATCTCTTTCAAACAAATCTTCTATTCGCTTCTTTAAGAAGTAGACTTGCTTCTGTAGTGAATGGACTTTGCTGCTCAAACTTTCTGCCCTTGCCTTTTTGTCTGGTGTGGTCAGTTTATGAAAAGGACTGTAAGGAGAAGCTGATGTTGAATCCATTGTTGATTTTCTCTTAAGGTGATGTGATCTTGCCTTTAGATTTCTTCTCAATGCTCGACAATTTGTGCACATGTCTTGGGATGACTGGGAGATAAGTAGATCACAATTGGTATCATGCAGTGCTCCATTGCGTTTATAGGCTACCTCCACAGTCTTATCATTGCTGGATAAGTAATCATGGCGCATGTTTTCCAGGATTGATGGGAAGTCACGGTTACCAGTGCACCATTTTGCCCTAAGAACAATCAAGAGTAGTTCAGATCCAAAGTTCTGGTCAAGGCGAGCTGGCAGATGGCTAAACAAAGCAGATCTCGCTGGTACTATTTTCCCATATGACTTGACAGTCCACTCGCCTTCATTGTTGATGTTCACTTGTCTGGTCACATCCCCTTGACCTGGTGTGATGATGAGATAGACTCCATTACTGCTATCTGAGCCAACTGTCATTCCTAAACTTATTGCGGTTTGATCCAGGTGCTGGACTAGTGTACAAACTTCTTTCGGCCGACCATCAATAAATGTGGGGATTTCCAATTTTGGACGAAGCCCACCACTCTTACGTTGCGCTTTTTTGTCCCCTGCACAGAGCTTATGGTAACAGAGATGACAGAAATACTTGGGAAGCCACTCTTCATCCTCTTTCACATTGATTCCTGGCAACAGTAAAAAGCCACATTTCTTAAGAAAATGTTCAGAGGAATCATTTTTATTTAATCAATTTAACCTTGAATAAACAGTTAAAATCTATCTTGAGAATATGGGACTTTTATATTGTGTAATATTTTATGAAACTTTGATACATCGTCATTTGATGTTATTTCTTACCTGTGACACGGAGTATCCTGTCACATTTTGAAAGTTTGCCATAACGAGCACGGGGGAAATCTTTCCCACATAATCGACAGAGTTCATCAGTGGCAATTACTGAGTTCATGGTGTGGCTCTGGAATCAAAACATGGGTAGATCTAGGCATTGTTTTTATAATTTCACAATCTTAATGCCAATCTTCATTGGTGCGACAATGCCACTCCACTGGAGATTGTTGCATGAGACATGAATGTTTGTCTCTTCGATAGCACAGAGTGGATGAGACAAGGTGTAACAGCATATTTTAATATTTAGATTAAATTAATTAATTTCTATACAATCTTGTCAGTAGGCCTACTGACAATCTTTGCCAAACATATTGTGAATTTGCATTTGCACGACCTTCGAAAATTAAAGGAAATCGAACCGTTTTAATGATATGTTTATGGTGACTATGAAAATAAATTTAGTTTAATAAGATGAGTGATATAAGAATAGGGGATTTGTATGTGTCACTGCACATGTCTGTTACAGTGCATCTTGGGATTGATTCTGTTGAAATCTGGCATACAAATATGTGACAATATTATATAAAAAATTGCCAGAATATTTTCACCAATATTATAACTTATGCCCCGCCTACAGAAGGGCGAATTGGGTTGCGAATTGGGCCTTGCAGCAAATTGTGCGAGTTTACACCAATTCGCATACAATATTTTAACTAAATCGCACCTGTGTAGGGACACATGCGACTGCTCACATAATCCTACGAGTAATCGCTTAACCAAAATTGCCCCCAAACACATGCAAATTCAGGAGTGATTTCAGATTTGCCAGAGCATTAATATATCAAATGGCCCAATGTACATTTTGAATCGATCGAGACGGAGGGTCAAATCGTAAGACACCCCGAAGGGGTGGAGTACAATTTGACCCGACATTGAGATCGATTCAAAACTGTACAGAGGGCCATTTGATATTTATTTCATACTGATTTATTTGTTATATTTACCTTCATATGACTGTTTTTCTTAGGAAACATGCAAGGCAGCGCTACGCTTCTGCTGCTAAGAAGCGCAGAATTAGAATAACGTAATTAGAATAACGTAATGAGAATTAGAATAACGTAATGATGTTACATTATTTGGGTCATGTACTTCCATGACAACCCGAATCAAATACGTATGTGATACGAGATTTCTAATGGCACCCCCGAATCAGGCACTCTAAATCATGTATGTATGTAAAAATTTCTGAAATCGCACAAGCTCCCTGCCGATTCGCAAGGATTTCTACGATTCACACAGGATTTCTACGATCTCACATGTGAATGATAGCAAGTGCCAGATTCGCACCAGTTTTTGAATTCGCCCCTGTGTAGACAAGGCATTAACCAATAGTATAAATTTCTCCAATATTATAACTTATAAATCATCTATGATAACCAATTGCATGATGGGAAAGATGGGGACTTGTATTATGGAAACATGTATAACACATTGATATTGACAATAGAGCATTGATAAATATTCCATGCTGAACGTGACATGATTTCTATAGATTGTAGACTAACATTAGTCCCATAATTCAATGCGAATCACAATTCAAAATGGCAATTATGCAAATCCCCTATTGGATCTACATCTGGAAATTGATGGAAAAATGATGATCTGTTACTGGTGGAAGAAAGAATGGAAATTTCGAACCCAGATTTACATATATGTATCCATGCCAGAATGTGAAAAAGACTGCTGAGAAATTTTACATAGCTTTACGTAGATTCAAAAAGAGTGTGTACATATATTAATTGTTCTGAAAAATGTTGATATGATTTGAGAAAAACCCTATATTTTCCGTTGGTAGCCCCACCTCAATTGCATTATCAACGATATAATGTAGAGACCTATAGCCCAAGGCGCATGGCTATAGTTGATAGGGCATATACGCACATGTCAACACTAGATAGGCTTGTCAGTACATGTGTTTACAATCGTCCAAATTTAACATTTTTCCGAACTGATTTGAACAATTATATTTGGACCAACAATAGAACAATTAATGATCTACACACTGGTAGGTGTTTTATCCTTCAAATCGAATCGGAAGACATTGGGAAATGGACAAAACAGACGAAAATTAGGCACCAAAAAACTTACCTCAATGTTGTGGTCTTTCTTCCTCGCTCCTTTGGTGAAATCTTACAAACGAAGTGCACCGATCCCAAGCTAAAGATGTTCTGAACCCAATCCTCCAGTTCCAGCTCAATTCATGCGATATTTAAACAATGGTGAAAGAAAATTTATAAGCATCTCCAAAGCCTCGCATGAACGGGAGTATTGTGTTTTCTGGGGGCCCTGATGGGGGATGGGGAAATTCAACCATCAATTTACAAACAACCTCGGATGAAAGCTGGACCGCGAGGGCAATAAACTCTTTGATATCGGCCCAGGCCAGGCCATCAGATAACCAGATAAGGTGGGAACATTTGTCATATCTTTCGCCGCCCCTCCAGTCCACACTCTCCTGTTCCAAACTCGTTGGTCTTACCCAGGACCATTGGGGGGGGGGGGGGGGGGGGGGCTTCCATTGGAGAGAACATAGGCAATTCACAACACTTGTACAACAGGCCCCTGCTGCAATACCTTATAGCCTATGTGGTAATGACATAATTTACAACGAAAATAACAAACATCTGTTTAAAATGTGGAACAGAATTCCACAAAACGTCACACTATAACGAGGTCAACTGAGATCATTAGCATAAAGCGCACCCTCATTTCCAATATAGGCCTATGACGTATGCTAACAAGGGAGAAATCCCTGTGAAATCTCTGGTTGACAGACGATCCAATGGACGTCTATTTGGTGCGCACCGATTGAAGAATGCACCACTTCTTTTGTTATTTACATGCTTTTAATGGATTCGGAATTCTTAGATATTCAAGGACATGTTTGGGTTTATCATATACTTGGTGTATGTGGCAAAAGGAAAAATTGCACAGATTTGCGCATGCATAGCTGGTAGTGCATTTTTAAATGAAATAAGTTTAAAAAAAACGATAGTGGAGCCCCCCTTTTTGTCCGTCTATTCCTAGCTTTAGCTGGTATTCTAGACAAAATGTTAGTAATTCGGTCATAGCACTGCCTAGCCTCGTAATCTGCTACCGCCAGACGTTTGTTCATGCTGTCTGCCAGGCCTACCGGCGAAAGAACAGCTGGGAGATTTTGAGAAGAAATGTAGGGTAGGGTGGGGCAAGATGCCCATGTGGGGTAAAAGGCCCATGTGCTGTAACGGGTTCAAGAACAGTTTTGCTGCCATTTTTACCCTTTTCAGAGGCAACTGCAAAATTAGTGTAATGTGATGCATCTCAGTTAGACCTTTAATTTGAGCTATTACACAATGATATTGATGAATAAATAAGGATTTTAGACATGATTCTTGGTTTTCCTAATACATATATAATGGCGGCCATTTTGTTTTTGGGCTTTTAGAAGGTTAAAAACGAATTTTTCAGCTTGGTAAGATTATTTTTTGAAATCTACACCTAAAAATTGACCTAAAAATGTCTCTTACCAAATTTTACTCTAAAATGCCCCTAGAAAGTTTTAAAGCTCATTTTGATCCTAGTCTAAGAGTGCTGCCAACTTATGCCAGTAGCAGAAACAGTGTCATACTGAAGCAGACAAGTTCAAGTACAAATATGTGAATTTTTCAATTTAAGCAGTAAATTTGCTAATTTTGTTGTAAATCATTTTGAGGATGAAGGTTTGGAGAACCACAATTCCGGGTAGGTAGGACCACATATGGTTAATTTTGAATGTTATTCAAGCATATGTACATCGTATCTGGGTGATAATAGATGAAAAAAGAATGTAACCTTCCTCTCAATTTTCTATGTCCACTTGGGGTAAAAGGCCCATCTGGGCATGGGGCAAATGGCCCACATGGGCATTTTGCCCCACCAGTGGGCATTTTGCCCCACCATGCAGTGGGCATCTTGCCCCATTCTGCTATAGATCCAGCTCAGCTGAGAGCATGGGGTAAAAAGCCCACCCCTGGGCAATTTGCCCCAGTCAGTGGGCGTTTTGCCCCAGGCCAGGGGCATATTGCCCACTTTTAAAAAAATATTTTTTTGCATGTAACCACCCTAAAATCTAGATTGTGTCTTATTCAGACATGAACATTATTTGATGCAACAAATGCATTATATTTGTATATTTGGCATGTGGTTATGACCATTCCAGCAAATGTTATGGCATTTTCCCCTTAGCATGTGCATCTTGCCCCACCCTACACTACATGTACACTACATATCGCATAGAATGACAATTACGATAGCTGAATGTCAGGTAATGATCACGTAGGATATAAGATCGATGGCAAAAGGGAAACAACGTTTTAATAGAATTCAGTTGATTGTTTGTTGTTTGCGGAGTTATAGGCTATAATCATAGAATTGGAAACATCATAGTCACATATTCAATGTTAGATTGGTAGGCCTAGCTAGGCCTAGTATTTAGATCTAATCAATGCGTGAAAAATATATGGAAGGTGAATTTGGTACATACCGAAATTCGGGAATCGGGACTCGGGGCAATTTCGAGATTCGGGATTCGGGATAACTTTGTCGGCCCGAATTCCGAATCCCGAATCCCGAATTGAATTATAGAAAGTTAAGTAGCCTACACAAAGTACTGGCTTAGCCACATATCCACCAAACATCTGTATACAGGTGGTTATTAATTATTAATAATCTGACTGATAGATACAGATTACCATTAAAAGTACAGCAGAAAAGTTTACTTTTATTATAATTATATGATATCATATTTGCATTTATTATATCCATGCTTTCGTTATTTTGATATTCGTCCATACATTTGTCCATACATTCGTCCATACATACATACATACATACATACCTGTGTACATGTTCATATACATAAAGATATACATAAAGGATATGTACATACACCATATACAATACAATATATACATAGCATCCATCCATACATATCGCATACCATATATATCTAACATATAGTATAAATATACAGTATACATAACACATTACTTTACCGTAATGGTTATGGCGTAACGGCGACGCTATGGCGTAACGGCGACATTGGTACACAAACTCTCCTGACTTTAACACCACCAATATTCAATCAAATTGATATTTTTCATCGTTTTAAGGCAGGCTTAGATAATTATTAGGAAGGTCGAAATTACATGAAAATAATCTTTTAGAAAAAATATTGGAGTTATTTCACATGTCGTAACACGACTTAAAATATTCCCACACCAATTCAAGGATTTTTATGTGATGTAATAAAAGGATTCAGGGATGTTATGGGCTGTTAACTTTTCTTTTTATCTAAGTATACATACACATACATCTTCCCTACCCAAAAGGATAAATGCAATTCAATATTAATCATTACTCTTGGGGTATTTGATTGTGTTGAAGCCAATATATGTCGTAACGGCAACACAATTATTCCAAAATGATATTTACTATGTCTGGATCAGTGTATATCAGTGATTACATAAAAATTGTGTTTTTTCATAGTAATGAACGAGTGTGCATGTGTACAAACCATTCTCTTCAGCAGAAGTAATATATTTTCTCAATGCGCCTGTGCTTTATATTCAAATTCCATAATTATTATTTATTTTCTAGCCTGAAAAGGCAGTTTTATCCATATAGGGGCTAAGATTTTGGCATAAGAACTTTGAAAGTATGGTTCCCACAGCCTAATTTTGGCCGGGGAATTCAAATAAAATGGTTATAATCATGTGTGATCATCCTAAATACAGGTTGTAGATACCCTAGGCTGGAAAACCAAATGACGCCCGATTGGGAGAATTACTCATATACAATACATCTCTGTCTCTACACATAGCGCCGCTCAATACCCATTATACTCAGGTATAACTAATTCGCCTAAATAATGTCTAAAATTATGTCAGAATACTTATGCTCATTACTCAAAAACTATTTGAGCCTTTTCCAAAATTTAAAATGTATTAAATACCCGAACATATCTACTTGACTGTCCTAAAATTATATAATTATTGAATTATTATTTGTACCTCATTTTGCAATCGTTGCTAGTATGGTATTATAGAAAGTGAATATTCTACAATATGAAAAAGATATATTAAATTATATATTATTAATTAATGTCTTACAGGCAAGTTAATTAAGGCTATAAACTTGTATTGTATATCAAAAGAACCGGGAACATGTCAGCACCACAGAGCTTTTTAAAGTATTCCAATCCGTTGGGAAATGGCGATACAGTGGCCCAATATATGAAGTCTGAATGAAGCCTGGCCCGAATTTTACCCCAAATTTTACCCCGAGTTTACCCCGAGTTTACCCCGAGTTTACCCCGAGTTTACCCCGAGTTTTCCCCGAGTTTACCCCGAGTTTTATAAAACTCGGGTCGGCTCGGCTCGGATATTGCATGATTCGGACTTTGCTTAGATCAGTGACATCCAGATAATTCCCGAGGGCAGCCCGGACTGGGTTAGCCCGATGTGTACATTTCAGCGAATTCAATGCTATTGGAAACAAGAATTCTGTATAGAAAAGTATAGGGAAGTTAAGTTCGGGGTTCGGCATCGGGTCGGGGTTTGGGGTTTGGGGTTTGGGGTTTGGGTCGGGCTCGGGGATTAAATTCGTATGGAAGACCGTAATGGGTAGTAACAAACTCGGGCTTCCGATACCGGGTCAACCTCGGGTCGGGACCGGAACCGGACCGGGACCGGACCGGGGCTTAAATTACCGGGGCTCCGATGACCGGGGCTCCGATGACCGGTCAACTTATGTCTAAAATTATGTCCGAATACTTATGCTCATTACTCAAAAACTATTTAAGCTTTTTACACAATTTAAATTGTATTAAATACCCCAACATATCTATTTGACTTTCCTAATTTTATATGATTATTGCACAATTATTTCTACCTCTATTTTCAATCGTTGGAAAAGTAGCTATAAAATATATTCTATAGGATGAGCTATTCGCCGACATAATGTCTGAAATTATGTCCGAATACTTCTGCTCATTACTCAAAAACTATTTAAGCTTTTTACACAATTTAAATTGTATTAAATACCCCAACATATCTATTCAACTTTTCTAATTTTATATGATTATTGTGCAATTATTTCTACCTCTATTTCCAATCGTTGGAAAAGTAGCTATAACATATACTCTATAGGATGAGCTTCGAAGTACTAGATATATATATTTAATACATGATCTTGAGATTTGGTATATGTAATCATACGACTTAGTAACCTCTAGATATGAATAAAAATGATATAAGCTTGGGGGTTTGCCCCATTGGCACTTTGTGAAGAAATGTTCACTGATAATGGGGTATATAATAATAAATTCTGTATATCATTATATCTTTTAATATCAGAAATAAAACTGAATGAAAAAAAACCATTTCTTGACAGGAAAAAATGACCAAAATATGTGAAACAATCAAATAAAATAATTGAAGGATTGTTTATAATCTCACCCCTGATTCGGTTTACTAAATCACATGTTATTTGATCTGTCTGTGTAACTCAGGGGATTTCTATCAATAGTCTCTTGCGACGATGTAAAAATGTATATTTGTAGTTCAGATGAAGTTATGGTTGGAGTTTCGTTCTTAACGGACATAGTGCTGAATAATGCTTGGTCCTATTAAGACACGTTTAGAGAATGTTCTTATTAAAATGAATTCTTTGTCATGTAAAAGGATATATTCCTTGATAATAGTAGGGAATATAATGAGGCAACGTCGTTGAATGACAAAATGCGTATTTCATTAACCATTGTACTTGTAATTAATGACTTGGCCTGTAAATGGAATAACAAAAATTATGATTCTGAAGATGGTAAGAATCACTCAAGTCGACAACTTAGAAGTTTTCTTTTTATACCAATATTTCGCCCATGGGGGAGGGGGGGGGGGGGGGGGCTTCGTCAGGGATAACATAAGAAGACTACCGCTCCAATATATATATATAGAAATTGTGTAAGGTTGGGTAAAACCACGACAAATATTGTGTATCATGCAACACATAATGTGTTGTTAATGTGTAACAAGTGGGAATACGAGGATTGATGGAATCGATGGATTTTAATGGATGGTAGCTCAGGATCTGGACACCTCCGTCTCCGTATACCTCTGGGTAGTACCTCCGGACGCCACTTGGGGTCTACATTGCAACCCATGACGATATTAGTCATTTATATTATGCAATTAATTTATTGTTAATTACCCATTCATATTATTTAATCCGGACTTTAACCATGATGGTTATTACATATTTTACTATTCATGTTCAAGTTTGTACTTATTTCATTATTATATTTATTTAGTTCTTCCTGTTTTGTATTGCAAACATAATGTTCTCCTGTATTGAAAATCATTGATATACCTTTTGAATCCTGTTTATAAATTGGGTTGAGGTACGATGACCGGGAAATTAGGACCAGGGCTCCGAGAAAATTTACCCCGGTAATCGGCCGATCATCGGCCGAGGACCACCCGATATTGCACCGATATTGGTTAGTCTTAACCGGACCGGTAACCGGGACACGGGAAATTTTTCTCGGACCGGGAAGATTCTACCCGATGACCGGCCGGTCCGGTACCGATGTATTTGTAACCCGATTTTTCCAGTTTTATGGTGTCGCCATAGTATTAGTATATGGAAGTAACATTTCTTAATTACTCGGGTTGGGTTTGGACCGGGACCGGGCCGGGCCTTGACCGGACCGGACCGATATCGGAATGCCGAGATCTTTACTACCCATTACGGTCTTCCATAAATTCGGGCATCGGATGTCGGACATCGGACATCGGACATCGGAATGTACCAAATTTACCTTCCATAAAAATAACAACTCTGTCTGTTATGCGTATTTGAGAATGAAGATGAAATAATGAGTTTGTAACGTAATATGGCCAATAAAAATAGTTAAAAAACAAAAAATACACATCAGAGACTTGCCAAGATATCACTTCAGATATTAGTTAAAATCATATAAATAATTTCCTCGTGATTTGAAGGTACACGTGCCTGGGCCCACGCGTCTCCGAAACAGAAAATAACCTAAGTCCACTTCAGACTCACATAATATTGGCAAATTTTGATTGTGTGGCCGGGGCAACCGCGGGGCTCAGGCGTCCAGGCCCGGGGATCTGACCCCGGGGCTCAGGCGTCCGACGCTCGGGCTCAGGCGTCTGAGCCCGGGGATCACGCGCCCGGGCCCGCGTGGTTTGGGGCTCAGGCGTCCGACCACGCCACCGTCACCTCAGCTGGTCACGTACTCTAGTGTTCTTTAAATGAACTAGTCCTAGAGGGATTGTAAACATGTTTTCCTGGTTAAAATTACCTTAGCCCAGAATTGGTGGAAATTAACAGATACTGGATGTTGACGTACATCCTATGGGACAAGGGAATTACAGGAGCATGACAAGGCTCTAGACTGACTTGTTTTGTTGGTAGAACAGCGGATACACTCGGGTAAGCCTTATAATATCGCCCAGATATGGTCATGAGATGTTGACAGATGTCATCTACGCTACGGGGTGGATGGGAGAATGTATATTCTCCTCCGTTTAAGGATATAGCCTACATGTTTCCCGTAGAAGACTATATCTATATACTTCTTATATTTTGTTTATGGTTAACACATATGTGATGAGCTATGCAAACGGATTTTAAACCTGATGTTTTATTTTGTACTTATGCGAGGATTCCACGATTGATGGCATTGCCAGTGTCACTGAAAACGTGTTCGGTACCGTGCTAGGCCTAGGTGGGGGCGGGGTCGCTGTCTGACTTTATCTTCCTTGCCCTTGGTCTTACCGCTGCACTTATTTACATTCATGAGATAGGCATTGTAATGATAAACCACGAGTTATTCTTTACCAATAAATTTTGCATGTGAGTTTTTTTGTTTAAAAAAAAAATAATTGTTGGTATTACCGGTAGGCTACATGTATGAGAATATCAAATATTTTGACAAAAAAAATGAAGCATGGGGTTTAATAAAAGAACAATGATCGATAGGCCCCATGTATAAATCAAGGGAAAGTATCTCGGCCCCTCACGTACCACCGCCCTCCCGGCCTACAGGGCTTTTAACAGTCCCAGGTATAATATAGATAGATAGATAGATAGATAGAAAATCTTTTATTTGTCCTATGGCATTTACAGAAAAGATAGACAAATAGGTCGACATGCTTATGTGGTGAAAATGTATCAGCACATTTCTTCCTGCTGTTACCTTGGTTAGAATATGTGATGGATATAAAATACATGTAACTTGTAGCTTGAAGAGCCTAATAACTAGCGACTAGAGTCCTTTCGCATAGAAAAATACATTTCTACACATGACAGTAGGTAGAGTGGGTACTACACCATCTCTCGGTAAGTGAGCTTGCATAAGCTATAAATTTAAATACAGGACATTGTAAATCTCTTTTTACCTTGAGATTTGGACAGTAAAAAAGAAATAATGGATACATGAGTATGGAATATGACATTTGTGCCTGAGAAAAGAGTATCTCGATCTACTTCGAGACTTGACATTGGTAAAAGTAAGGCAGATAGGCGTCTAATATTCTCGATATACTTCGAGATTCTGACAGTTGTTATTGTTATAACATATAAGATGTTCAGTCATGAGAGTAAGAGTGATATATTATATGAATCTTATATGAATATAAGATATTTTAGTTGTAGGCCTACCACCCCTCCCACAGCATTGGCGAGAATATATATTTCAAGACGAATTGGTTCTTTTTTCTAACAGTCTATTATAAAGTATATTTTGGCATCGGCCTTGGGGTATTTGTCATGCCGAGCTGATAACTTGCCAGTTCTTATTTGTTCTATAGGCCTAGGGGAGAGCGGGGCAAGTTGAGCCATTTTTTTTCCATGCAATGTTTGGAGGGTATAAATATATGATAGAAACATGAAATATAGTGGAGATGAAACTTATTACGATGGAGATTGTTGGGTTAACATTTTATATAAATTCCTTAAATAGGTTATCTGCAAATTGCAAAGAAATATTTTTTTACTTCTGGCTCAACTTACCCCATGACTGGGGTAAGTTGAGCCGGGTATTCGGGTAAGTGGTAATGGGCATTTGGGGTAAGTTGAGCCAGATATGGGGTAAGTTGAGCCAAGGTATCTTATAAAGTCAGAAGGGTTGATAGACACTTTCTTTAAATGACATGATAACATGCAAAGATAACCTTTCCACTATTTGAGCATTGTACCAACATGTTTATTTGAATTATAATATGAATTATAATATGAATTGGGGTAAGTTGAGCCAGGCTCAACTTACCCCAGGAAGAGTGGCTCATCTTACCCCATGTGTCCCTCAGTCGATCAAGAACAAAAATGGCAAAGAAGATTGGCACCAAAGAAAATAACTTTGTGCTCTAAATAGAGACAAATAAACTTGTTGTCAATACATCATATGTAATTTATGAGAATCTTAAAAGGGAAATCATGAGAAACAAACATACCCTCGATCCCAAAATTCACTTTGATAGGTGAAAATCCAGAAATTGCCTGTAACTTCTAGTGAATTTGGGCAATCCACGATATTACATGCAGAGAAGTAAGGCATGGCAACATGGTAAACACTAGATGGGGTCACTTTTGCATAATATGGTGGGAATTGTTAGAACTAGGCCTGGCTCAACTTACCCCATGGCTCAACTTACCCCGCTCTCCCCTACATGTCTATAGGTGATTGGAATTAGAAACAGTTCGTCGAAAATATCACTTTGTGAGGGCTTTTTATTTGAATACGGTAATAGCACAGCGTGGTGATAAAATGGGAACCCGTTGAGAATTATCTTGCTCAAAGTAGGGAACGAATAAAATATCTATTATCTTATTGTTATGGTATTAAATGGTGTTAGTACAAAATTATAACGATATCACAACATTTTGCTTTCGATTTCACTGTTTTAGATGGATTTTCTTTCAGCAAAATTATTTGAATCACCCCATTTTTAAAAAAAAATGAAGTAGTCATACAACTCATGTCTCATCTCATTCCACACTCTTATGTATAATACCAAGATGGTTGTACCAATATGTACCGGTAATTAAACTGAGGAGCGGGGTGAATAGTGATGCAAATGCGTCGAACCTTGCTCCATGCCATGACACAAGCCATGACGTTTATAATTCCTGGTTAAATTAAATAATAAAAAAAGTGGAATTATTAATAAAAGACAATCTTAAACATGGCTTGGTTGCTCTGTATATCACTTACATTTACTTTCCTATGTTGTTTTTACATAAAGGAATTGGGATCATCGCGCCAAAATGCCACGGTTCCGGGGATTTACTGGACGAAGTAATTCGACTACTTCTACCCCACCGTCTAAGGAGGAAATCCTCAGTACTATGGAACAGTTTGGAGACAAAGAAAAGAAAGAAGACGGTAAGAACTACTTGTCTTTGGTGTGAAAAAGGGACACACAGGGTCGAATGGTTTAAGCTTTTATTATGAGATTAAATGAGAAGAATTTTCTATGAAATTTACCCATTTGTTCATTTATTTCTATTCCAATGTTTATAATTTGTAATGCTCAATCAATACTTTGTTTTAACACTTTCTTTTCTCCTCCTTTCAAAAAGTACCACCCCAACTCGTATACATATTGGATTTAATTTACAGTTTTTCTTGAAAATGAACGGCATACATGCTGATGGAATTAAATGAAATCTAAGCATATTTCTCGTTTGGGTGTTAGACTCATAATTTGTTTCCATATGTTGGTGATGTTTTCATGATTTTTAGGATACATTTTTTTGCATCAATGAACTTCATATTCAGTTGATATAAGGAATCTACTATCCATGGATTAATTCAATCCATGATATACTTGTATATATATATATATATATATATATGCTTATATTTCTATGCTTAAAACCGGATTCTGTATGCGCATATATATAATATATGAACTCGCATAGACATAATATGTCACCAGTTGTATCCGCGCAGCTCCTCTCAAGTATAGATATAAAGTACAACAGCTGTTTTGAATTATTATTATTAGAGTTAAGGTGAACCTCTCAAGTATAGATACGAAGTACAACAGCTGTTTTAAATTATTATTATTAGAGTTTAGGTGCACAGTGCACTAGCAAACGAACGCTTTTGATGCACTCAAATATGAACTAGATGCGAAACAGGATACCTCTCTGCTGACCGTAAACCGATTTGGTATTTAGTTGAGCCAAGTGGAAAATTCCCATTTCCAAATGTCACATGGTATCTCTTTATTGTTTGTTGCCGCGTATGTACATATAATATATGACAGTATTGTATTACTATAACAACGTCTGTGGTGTTTACATTCATTTTATTATCGACGTAATCGTTATTATAATGTTGATCCCTTCGATCGTTGGACCATATATCATTCGAACCTCAATACTGACTGCTTGCGTGCTTGACCATATTTGAATATACACGAGGAATATGACAACTTTTTGTGTGACATACCGGAAGCATCGTACTCATGAAATTTCCCTTGTTTTTGTTTAACAAATAGTATTCGTGTATGCCAGTACGTATATTTTGGAAGATTGCATATTTGTTGGTTCTTATACCTCAGGCTGGCCGTAGACCCTACCGTTATGTGGAGATTGTCTTATTTCTACGAGTGGTATGGATCATTTTAATGGTATATGCCCCGAGGGCTTGTAACACTGCCTTAGCGTGTCCCCGGCCATGTAAGGCTATTTCTCCATAAATGTTATGTTTTCAGTCTCTTATATTATGAGGGAGAGATGTTGTTTTGTTGTTAGTGCTTGAGATGCATACAGAATGCAAATCCCGAATTATGGCCTCATCGAAAAGGGACCCCAGGTTGCGCGGATGCACTTAGGATGCGCAGCCCTTGCATGGCCACAGACTACATCCGGATTCAGGGAAAAGTGCAGCCAGTGTAAGCCAGCCTTGCACATCCGGCTGCACTTTGGCTGCACTTTGGCTTGGCTGCACTTTGGTTGCACTTTGGTTGCACATTCGGCTGCACTTTGGTTGCGCAAGGGTTGCACATCTGGCTGCACTTTGGTTGCACATTCGGCTGCACATTTTAGTATGCCTAGGGCAGGTAGGGTATTGCAGGTGGGGTTCAGATTACTTGGGATCAACTTAAATATTTGCTAATTGTTATTATGAAAATTTGTTAGTATAAATTTACTCCTCTACCATTACCACGAAGTACTGTTTGCCAAATATGTTCAGTCAGAGTAGCAAACTGTAGGCAACTTTAGGTTGAACATCTACAGCCCAGATAGCTTTTAAAGGTACAACAGCATAGGTTGCATTCTTTTATACATCATTTATCATCAGCACTGGCCCTGCATGTTCACAGACCTCTGTGTATGAATCATTTTGATGGTTGATGAGTTTAGACCCTCCCAGCTCACTAGCCACAATCATATGTACAGTTATATGGGTGTCAACATCATATAACATCATACATATACATTATACATATATAAACTCTAGAAGAACATCACTTATGATATTCATAAGTATTTGTTGGACAATATCAATAGTGTATAAATGCCACATTAGTGTATTAGCAGTACCTTTATTGTTAAAGAAATTATAAATGCAATGCAGCGACCTGTCACGCCACCTAGTGAAAAACGAGTAGCGCCACCTGGTGAGGACAAGTCACACAAAGATCCTAAGACTAATCATACAACCAATTGTATTACTTTTTGTTCCATGATTTGAAAGTAATGGGACCGATTTCACTGCCGATTCACTGATATTTAAAATAATTTCCGACACTATTTTTTTTAAAACGAAAGCTGTAACTTCTAAGCTATTAGGAGTACAATAACGTGTTATACATCAAATGAACGGTAATTGTGTTGTCTACAAATGATTTAATATGCACAAACCTGTGGGAATGATATTTTGGTCAGTTTTCAAGAAAACGTGAAAATGTTTTTTTTTCTAAAAAAAAAAATTTGATTTTGATTTTGATGAGATTAATAGTCCACAACATGTCTAAAACCTTGTATTACCTCACATAAAACTCCTTGAACAGGTGTGGGAATATTTTCTGTCACATTACGACATGTTCAATTATTCCCATATTTAAAATAACGTATATTTTTATACAATTTCCCCTTTTCTAATAATTGTTTAGGCCTGCCTGAATTCGGTAAAAAGTATAGTTGTGACTAAATACAGATGATGTGGCTTACAGTGAGCATTTGTTGGGATGTCGCCGTTATGACTATAGCGTCGCCGTCACGTCATAATTATTAGAAATAAACTGATCATTCTATATCAGCACAGTTATTGTTTAAAATAAAACTGATATTTTGACAAAAAGGTATTCAATCTTCTGGTTACAACCAGGCCTTATTTTGGCGGCCAACATCGATTCCCTACCTCTGACTTTGTCATTTAATTTTGCTGCAGCCTTCCCAAACTTCGTCTGCATAATGCTGATATTACCTGCTATATGTACGCCAAAGATTGTAGAGATTCAACGAATTTTATTTTTTCCAAAAAAAATGGCACCATGAATTCAAATGGTCCCCGTTTGGGAGAATTACTCATGTACTCCATACAAATGTCTACAAAACGCAAGGATATATTTAATACAATGTCCCGAAATGGCTTCATTACATGAGCGCTAAACACCTGTTGACTCTATATTAGAGGTATGTGTATTCTTGCAATGTATAAGTAGAGAAATGTACATGGCCTGGCTTTTATAAGTCCCAATTGAAGACACTACGGACGCCGCCACTGTAGGCGGCTGTATAGGGGGTGGGGAGGTTTTGATATATGTATAGCGCTAAGAATAGCGGCCGTGCATGGGGGGCCGTACGGCCGGCTGTACCAGCAACATGCAGTATGGCTGCACACTAGACTCTCCCGCGACCTACCGCTTTTGAAAAAAGCCGCCACCGGCTCCTCTCTAAAATTGGAACAGTCGTACCCGTTATCACGGTCATATGTACAAAGTAGAAGAAAAGGGAATTGCTGCTGTCTCTGCCAACGAAATAAATGCTCATTCAGCTTTGTGTCAGGTGTGAGAACTACCGTATATCAGTAAGCAACGATATTAGCTAGTGATTACTGGAACAATATTGTCTAGAAAAGAAGATATAAGCCCATTTACCACTTTTGATTGGTGTGTTATGATTTGAATCGATCGCGATTGCCGCATTTTAGTTCCGAGACAAGCCGTTGCGGCCGCTGCGGCGCCACTACTGCTGGCGGTACACATGCCTCACAGTCACAGAGGCATGTGTATTATTAGACACCAAAACAAAGGCGTAGAAGGGAAGAGGGTGGGGGGTGGGGGGAACGGGACGGCTGTGATTCAGCTAAATATAAAAACAATAATAGGCATACAGATCTTGAGAAATATAACCAAACTACTAATATAAATACTTTCAAGCGGTTACTTTCTGGACCAAGTGCAACCGCCCCCGCCCCCTATAGGGCGGATTTAGACCACCTTTAAACCTCCTTTCGTTGCTCCATTACCCCTGGTATTCTCAGTTAGACAGAACTCACACCCATCGACCTGTTTTTTATGTTTTCCCATCTAAATGGGTACCATTACATCATCTGAATGGCAAGTTTTGTTCCTCTTCATGCCTTTTTAGGGGACGACTTATGTATAATCTGGTACAGGAAAGTTGCAATTTTGAATATAAAGATTGGTTTAGAATCCCACCCCTGTCGGAGCTCTCACACACACTGCACCTTCACTCACACACTACACTCACTCACCAGCCACTGCCCCTCCCGCTGCCTGCCACTGCCTACCACTGCCTGCCACTAGTGTGTGTGTAGCCTTGCCTCAAGGCTACACACACACTAGGCAGGTAGGCAGTCAGGTATCAAACACTAACACATGGGAGGAGTGAAGGATGGGTGGTTGGTGGGCATGCAGTGTTATTCAAGGTGAGAAAAATGACAACTATAAGAACAAAAACAGACAATAAAATAAGTAGAGCAAGCAAAAGTACTAGCGGGTAGAATTTCTGGATGACGTATTCCAGGCCAGTCAGAGACCCTCCTAGTTTAACACAATAATTGTATAGAAATAAAATGGATATTTTACGAAAAAATGCATTCAAACTTTGGTTACAACCAGGTGCTATTTTGGCGGCTAACATCAATTCCCTGGCTGTGACTTTGTCATTTAATATTGCTATCATAATTACTGGGTTGTTCACCTCAAACTTACAGTATATTATTTGATATATTTGATTTAATATGGCCGAAATAAGGGGAAAATAGGCAAAAATGGAGCTTTGTGAAGCATAGGTGTAGGAATCGAAATATTTGCCCCAGCCTTCCCAAACTTCGTCTGCGTAATGCTAATAATTATGTCCTACTATACGTACACCAAAATTTATAGAGTTTCAACGAATTTATTCTTTTCTAAAATCGAATGCTACCCGTTTGGACTCAGGTGTGAGGCTATCAGTGTTAACCCTCAATGTTGTTACAAACACTCCCCGTGCGTAAGCTAACATTAAATGGTATTAGCATTACCATTTTTTGATCATTTTATGAAATATGTACCCCTTATGACAGCTAAGATTATTGTGGTAAACGGTGCCTTAGCAATGTACAGCCCCTCTCGCGCAAAAACATCTATTACGGCTGTACAAAAAGGTAGCGCAGCCGCCGGGCACACTAGACCAGTGGTATGGTGGTCAAGCCAGAGACTGGCGTCCGTGTGCGACGCTCGTACAGCTGGGCAGCAGACGTAGTATTCTGGCACCTTTCCCGCATCGGACGGCGGGTGCCGTGTCACTCGGGATATGGACGCCTCGGTATTGCACATGGCAATGCTGACAAAAAAATTAGGTCGTTTTCGACCAATTTTTTTTCAACAAACTTTTTTTCAACAAACTTTATTTTCGACAAACTTTTTTTTTTACATGTACTAATATAAATCTCTACATCTCTCATGAATACTTATATTTTGTACTGAAAATAATTTGGAATTTTTAAAGGTCTTGAAGACTGAAAGTATCTGATTACTCCTGGGGATGATTAAACATGCATCATGCACCATGAACGTATAGGACTGCACTTGATATTAGTTCTTTTTACTAAACAGATAGAGTGATAGAATGATATGACGGCAGCTGATATGCTTGACCCGAATTGGGTCGGTAGACCCTTCACAGGCATGTTAGTATAAAAACTGATGTTATGTGTCTTGTCATTAATGTATAACGCTGATGTACACGCAAAAGAATATCCCCCTCCTGGCTGACGTGGAACTTTTTACTTGGGTGTAATTGCCCTGCTTCTTTTTAGGATTACAAAATCTCTCCCAATACCGCTCAGAAAATATGATTAGTCAATTTATTAGTGTTCTTATCTCTGTGCTATCCAATAAGGCCAATTAATAGTGGAACTATCATTGTAATGTGGTCATATGGCTTTAAGTTGATTCCACTCGTCATGTGTAATTTATTGGTGGAGAGACATAAACCGATCTACAGTCATGGTTATATTTATTCTCATAGGACATTTTGATTTTCTGTTGACCGTTGGCATTGGTAGTTCAGGATATATACATATGAAAATCCTTTACTATAAGGATTTTTTAGGGATTGTGTTGTATATGTTACTAAATCCATGTTCTTAAAGCCCAAACACCATTTGGGAAACTATAATATTTTTTTTTGCAAATAGCAAAAGCATTATAGTCTTCAGAGTATTTGTGAAGCATTATAATGGTCGACACCGTTATTTAACACCAGAAACATGAGAAAAGAAGTCTGCTTCTGTCTTATAAGGAGGTAGACATATTGATAAGCAACAGCGCCACTGGTGGCGATTTCCGTTTATTGATGACGTCACTAGCCCTCACTATCTGCTGGTTAACCTACATGGTACATATGTACACAAAGATTGAACTGACAACAGTTCAGTTTGAAGTATTGATATATACATAATTATATGATGTTTATACAGTGAGAATGTTTGGATATTCATATTAGTATATATACAAATTATAAATATGCCTTAATTCACCCCAGAGACCCCTAATTTGTGAGTGCAAATCTCTCCCTGCAACTCAGAAACTGGATGCCGTAAGCGTAATAATGGTGGCAGCGATGGCGGCAATGTTTTGACACTTTCACTCCTCTCCCCTGCCTCACCCTAACCCTCAGTAGCTTTAACACCTATCCCTGCTTTTGTCAATGGCAGATATTTTCCCAGCCTAACCTTTTTATATAGAGCATCCAACTAAAAGGAAAGTTACAGCAAAATAACCATTCAGTAATGGTAAATAGAAATGGCAGGGCCTAGGTCACAGGTCATTGACCCTCTGGCCCTTTATACACATATAACCCATTATGTATAGAATATATACAAAAATATTAATAACAGTGTTTTCCCCTTGTGTACCTGTTAAATTGGCTTGAATACTTGTTTTGGTTGTTTATAAAGGTGAATATAAGTTATGTCTAAGTATTTAGAGGCAAAATTAGTAGGGAAAAAATTAGAAAAAATAGTTTTCACCCCCCTCTAGACCCCCGCCCCCTCTAGACCCCCGTTACGGCGACATACTGTATTTGCTTGTTGCTACCATCTCAGGTAGGACAGAATTTGTTTTTGTATTTATTTTCCCTTGTGTTTCTTACACATTATAATGCTTATCGAAAATAATTTATGCTAATATTAATTTATTTATTGCTGAAACCTAGACCCCCGTTACGGCAACATTAATATTCCCACAAACTTTTTTCAGAATTCTAATCCCATTATTTAACTGGAAAGAATTAGCTGGAGATTTTTCAATGAATACAATAGATGTACTAATCATAAACAATGATATAGGTAATGGTGGTAAGGGGGGGTTTCATTTTTAGTTCTTCTAGGTCTATATGTTCACATAAAATTTAGACCCCCGTTACGGCAACAGTGGGCTACCCCATAATCAACTTTACATAATATCATCAAGAAATTACTTGAAAAATTGAAAATATTGATTTTTTAACCATCCAAACATATTATTTCAGAGTAATCATTGACCCTCTGGCCCATTATGCAGATAAAACCCATTATATCGAGAATATGTATAAATTTTTCCCCCCAAAATACTGGCTGCATTTTTTAAACAGTGATTCTGATAGGAAAAACGGCGTTTTTATGAGTGATTATGGCAGAAAAATAAGCATTTTCTTGGCCTCACGATTAAAAAAAAATGAAAAACGTCGTAGGATACTTCCCCCTAGGCGACCTTTTTCCCCCGGATCCGAAAATACCAACGAAAATAATCTCAGATAAATATTTTAGCTTCTGGAGGAGCTGTTGTTTTTCAACCCAAATGATGCACTTTTGGTGGAATTGCTCATATATTATATATATATATATATATATATATATATATATATATATATAACTTCGTATCTTCTGCACTGTCAGTGTAGTCATTTATTGCTTCACGGAAATATAGTGTGGCGTCACAAATCACCTATAGACAGCCTAGAATTCGTTATACTTTCTTCATTTCTAAAATTTAAAAACACCTTTTTATTTAGTCATTTGACCCGGACAAGAATATAATTCCCTTTCCATGCTTCTGCTGGTCTATGCTCCTCTGCAACATAAAGTGGACTGTGGTTTTCTGAAGCTGTGCTTGTATTCATGTCATTAAATATGCTCCTGAATCTCGTCAGTGAATTGAATTTGAAACCATCCCAGAGAAGCAGGTGCGCTTGTGTTGTATAATTTCATGAATATGTTAATTTGTGATGAAAATTAATAGATTGATTGGATGTTTGGCTGTGGGATTAAAGCCACTGAGAGCTGGTATATTATGGCGCCACTCACAGATGCATATCAATACGTCCTGGTTTTTTCTGGGGTGGCCCAACCCCACCCCAGAATTACTATGGGTCCGTGCCAAGGCCCGTGGACTTGATATTTCCCGTGTCTACGAACTGCTGGTCGGGCCGGAAGTGGTACACCGCTCCGACAAGGCGTTGACCCCAATACCGGTCTAGTAGGTCATAGAATAATTTGACCCCACACTTGAACCCATGTCTAAACCAATCCAAAGGCGAGCTGGCGCGCACGTTCCCGTGCACGTCCTAATCACACATTGTCCACGTGATTACCCCGACCCAGATCCCGACCCAGATCCCGACCCAGATTTCTAATCACACATTGTCCACGTGATTACCCCGACCCAGATCCCGACCCAGATCCCGACCCAGATCCCGACCCAGATCCCGACCCAGCCAAGAAAATAAAACTGCTTTCTGACCACTTTGAATGATTTTACACAATAATCCTGGCATATGAGGTTGAAAACAAGGTTAGATTAAACGTTCAAGCATTTATATTCAGTCGTTTGTTAATCATTACGGCTTTCGTAGTATGCACGAGCATAGGCCGGGGCTCTAATGACTTGGTGGACATAAGGGTCCGCCAGCACGAAGGTCCATCGTGCCGGCGACAAGGCCCACCACCGCGTGTACAGCGAGAAGCCCCGGCAACACAATCGCCTAACCGTAGGTAGAAACGCGCATGCGCATGGGCCAAAGCAAACAAACATGGCGTCAGAAGCATGGTTCCGAAGAGTTGGAGGTGGTGAAATCGTGATATTTCCACCGAAAGGAATATCGTCAGACGTTAATATGTTCATAAACTATTGTTTGGGATAATATTTGAAGTCGACATGACTGATTTACGCAGATTATATGGATATTATTGTGTCAGCGACCAGAAACAAATCGGAAACATGGCGGCAGCATGTGCGATCGGTGAAATCGTATAACAAGCCTAACTAATAAAAAGGTTGGTTAGATTTAATTCGACAAGCTTAGCTTAGACGTTCATATATTTATTTTCAGCCGTTCAAGCATTTATATTCAGTCGTTGGTTAATCATTACACGGCTAATCGCAAGCAGCGGACACCTTACAAAAACGGTGATGAAATCAACTGCGTAATTCTGTTAGAAAATGAACAAATATGGTTGAAATCGCTAGAAATCTGCTATAAACTCTTATGAGCCTCGTTGAATGATATGTCATGTTGATTTTGTATGAACTTAGAATCTGTAATATTGGGTAATTATTGCAAGGTTCGATTCACATAGGGCTAGGCTATAGTGACGATTCAAAATTATGTGTGGGTCAGATCGTCAGAAAATGTACAATTCACCTTCACCAATCCTCTCAAATAACTCAAACTCAGATGAAAATAAAGTTCAACCTAACCAAACAGATTGCTAGAATCAATGCAATGCAGAATATGGTAGATTCTTATAATTGCTTATAATTGCGACTACACCCCAGAATCATCTTTCTGACACGTCAGAAGATTGTCACTTGTTAAATACAACGATGACTCTAATAGCATTATAAGGCATCTATTCAGAGAATACTCATTGCTCGGAAAGGATATTGCTTATATAAATACTCTGTGTGTATTGACTTTATTTGTATATATATTCCCCTGGATAATCGGAAAAGGAAAATTCCCTGTTCCCCATCTTTCATCTTCACAAGTTGTTTTATAGGAATGTTTAAAAGATCTGTTACCATTCATATACATACATGTACAATCACCAATAAGATGTTTGCGGATGAGAAATAGAAAGGTATAGATTCCTCGATTGCACTGTCCATTGTTTTAGCCGCCTCCCTTACATGGTCGAACGTGACTATCTTGAAACGAGAATACCAGTAATACGGGCCAATTGACTTACAATAGATCTATACATACGTGTATAGGATAATTTTGTCTCTCAGCCCACGCGCAGATATATTCTGTATTAAACCTAAACTAGCATACTGGTGTGTGGCACTTGGTAAGCCATAGATTGAGAATGAAGCAATGCTTCAGAGACCTTTATATATACCGATCTACATTCTTAATGCATCCGTCTATAGTTATATAATGTGCCAAAACGATTTCGTGTACAAGCTATAGCATACAGGGCGATGCAGGTAAATTGAGATAACTCATTGAACAGGGAGATATATGTAATAAGTTGGAGAGGGAAGTGAGGAACTTGAAGTAGGAATATAACATCAAACAGAGGGGGTTCGCAGCACTAACCAAATGTCTAGGAGCACAGTGTGAGTCTTATGTGGGAGAATTGCATTGACGTATTGATTTAATGTTAATAATATTCTATCTTGCCAGAAGTTCTTCGAAGAACGCATTCAATGAGGTATTTCCCAAAACATTTGTCACATTTACTGGTTCTTCAAATTTTAGTATTTTTTTTTTTTTTGAGTCCAAGTTGGACCAGAAAACATCATTTAAGCAGTGATCATCATCCTTCTTCCCACACAAATAGTAGGGGCCCTCTCAGGACCCACACATTTTGCCTGATGAGCTTTAACAAGCGAAACCATGTTGTGCCAAACATTATATTTTATAATGGAGGGAGTTTTTGAGTTAAAACATACATTTCCACACATAAAGGGTGGAAAAATATAATTTGATTCAATAATACTCATCTTTAGATGCATCACAGAAATGATGCACCAATCGATTCCCAGGTATCATCACCTGGACACATGAGCACCCCTTGTGATGTCATAATGTCAACATCACCAAGGGAATAGTGAGGTATTGGTTACCCACGTCTGAGGACCTTCCAAATCCTCAGTAGCATGGTAGCACTGGGTGTACGTCGCTTCGTTTAATTAATATGCCTTAGTACTTACTCTAAGTGTATACCTATGGGATTAACTTACAGTAATAAGGAATTACTCTAAGCTAATACATAGAGTTCGTAGAAGAAACTCAAATATATGTTTTATATAAAGGTTTGTGAAGAGGGTCGAGAAACACCGCCGCCCCCCCCCCAAAAAAAACAACAACAAACAAACAACAAAACAAAACAAACAACAAAAAACAAAAACAAACCCCCCCAAAAACACCTTTAATGCTAGCCTACCCTAAATTGATAAGCGGGTGTTGTGTTTACAGCCTGTGCGAATGCCAACTCTTCGTATACTACTTCCACTTTAATGCTAATGCTAACACCCAGGAATCGCGTGTTTCACCATATCACTCAAAGATTTTTAACACCCTATTAAAACATCTTTTTTATCCTACCTAATTTTCCCTTCTGTGACTTAAGGGACAATAATATGATAGTGTAGTTCATGTTGGATATATACCCCTGCTATAAACTTCATAGTTGACTACCCTAATTTGCATCTTTTTAGTCTATATCCTGAATTTTTTGAACGATGAAATGTCAATAAAGTGATACCACTCCACATATTAACTATTTGTGTGCACTCTCCCATCCCATCCAAATTTAATATAGCTTACGTTATAATTAGACCTATGATGAAGTGTGTCGACAATAGTTGCGAACGTGCAGGTGGTGACATCACCAGTGTTTCTCTTGCCAAACGTACTCATTCGTAATGTGTCTTGGGTGAACATGATGGATGCAATCATGGGAGGCAATTATACATCTGACGCCAGACGCTACAGACCTTGGATATTGGACTGTACAAACAGAGTTATTGTGTGGTCACAACCCGGATTAGCGTCCACAATCATGGTATTGCTACTACCATTATTCACTTTATCCTGGCTAAGGAATCCTTTCTATCCTTCATCCCGTTTGTATCTATTGCTTTTAGGTCTCGTGATATTACATAGCACAGACCAGACATTTGACATGAACTTTTTTCAATGAGGTACTTCCCAAAACATTTGTCACATTTACTGGTTCTTCAAATTTAGAGAATTTTTCAGGAATAATAGTAGGCCTATTTATTACCCCTCCCCGACCCTTTTACTTATCCATATATATTATTAATTAATTAATTTAGCACAGAATTAAGCAGCATCTATGAAACAGGCAAAATTATTCTATTTTACATTAATATGGGACACAGCCCGGGACGGAATTTTGTGAGGATAACCAATTAACGCTTTAATGGAAATATAGTGTATACCTAATATGCCTTAGTACTTACTCTAAGTGTATACCTATGGGATTAACTTACAGTAATAATTAATTAACTAGGATTAATAATTAATTAACTAGGATCCGACGCTTGGGCCCTAGCGTCCTGGGGCCCGAGCGTCCTACCTTCAAATGGACATATATGTTGGGAACGTATTGACCCACCTCTTAGCGTAATTGACGTCCGTGTCTCAGGTAGGCACGCTAAGAATAGCACACCTAGTGATGACGTAGTCCTCATAAAACATATGTTAGCGTTTATAGTGTTAGCGTTATGGTTGCTAAATCAGCCTAATGAGTCGTTGCTACTCCCTTGTATATACCTCCCTGGTTATATATATTAGGCTGATTTAGCAACCACAACGCTAACACTAACGCTAATGTATGTTTTATGAGGAATACGTCATCACTAGGTGTGCTATTCTTAGCGTGCCTACCTGAGATACGGACGTCAATTACGCTAAGAGGTGGGCCAATACGTTCCCATCGTATGTCTATTTCAAGCTAAAATATTAACCCACTTGCGAGTAGCGTGAAAATGGCCGGTGGTGGCACTGAAGTCGGCCACCTTGTTGCTAGGTCTGGGATGCTCATCCATAGCAACCACCCAGAGCATAGGCCCAATGAATACATTTGGCGGAGAAATGTCACTTAAACAATGTCAATCTTTAACTAAATTATAGCCCTGGACAGTATTTCATACAATAAACTAGGCAACAGAAATGAATCCCAAAATAAATGTTTAAAGAAAAAGATCTTGACATATTGGAGGTAGGCCCCAGGTAGGCCTAGGCCTAAAAATGAAAGCATGGTACGTAATGCCATATAGATGCACAAGAAATGTGTGGCTACCAGCCTTCCATTACAGAATAACAAATCGACTAATTGTATGATACATAAGTGATCAGTACTTAAAGAAGATCGGTAGGCCTATAAAAGAGACAGATATGTAGCTATTGGGACAACTGCGATATTTTTTTATTGATTGTGAAAAGCTTGAAGGGAATTATCATTGAATATTAACTCTCTCCACTCTCCACCTCTCTCTCTCTCTCCGCCTCTCTCTCTCCATGTCTCTGTCTCTCTGTCTCACTCTCTGTCTCTGTCTCTCTCTCTCTCTCTCTCTATTTTACGACCATACAATTTTTGTTATAGCTATGGAAAATATGCTAAATATTGGTGATTTTTATGTATTTCGTATGCCATTTAAATGTCTAGTTTATACAGGGGGATATATCCCTGGGTGATATTAGTATTTGGGGATAAAATTACGGCCGCTACACTCAGAGGCAGCATAGCGGCCGTTTGACAGGGTAGTGACCCAGGCCCATGGTGCTCATACTAGTCCGGGAGCCAGAGGGTTGAACCTCGCATTGTTGGATAAAGTTTTTTTTTTCGCTGTTTCATGTAGCCTAGGGGTAGGTAATCACAAATCAGGGGGGTGACCGTTCCCACCTATTGAGCAATTTTAGATATTAACCCTTTTATCCCGGTCATGCCAATATACCCCAAATACAGGATTTTGTAGGATTCATAGCATTCATTTATTCTGATCTGAATAGTGCACTTTGTGACACCTTTTTGAAATTTGGTATGCTGTTAGAACAGGTCATAAGGTTTTTAAAAATCACTGGCTACAAGTTGGGGGAGAACCCTGGTGGCCGGTAGCTGCAAAATTCAAAATGGCTGCCACCAAACATCAAATGCACCATAGTTTGGCTTCTACTGGCTGGATTTTCAAGTGTGATACCACTTTTCAGATGTTTTTAGGTATGAGAAATTCATTTCTGTGGACTGTATTGAGTTTCAAGGTCATTTCAAGGTCAGAATCCAACATGGCTGCTGCCATGAAACTAGAATGTCATAGCTCAGCTCCAATTAACCACACATACTTCTGTAACACCAGTTTTAATGTGTTTTCAGGAGTGAGGAAACTATTCCTAAAGTCATTTCTCTCTTTTGAGGTCATTATCTAGGTCAAAATCCAATATGGCTGCCATTGAGGGGCAAGAATGTAATATCTCAGCTGCTATTTGCACTATAACTGTTAGTAAGGTAGCTTGAGGCCAGATTTGAGATAGATGTGGAGGATCAAAGGGCCAAATTTACCCCACATGCTGTCCATGTACTTAAGCTTCTAAGCCACCCAGGGTCACCATCTTGGTACATTGTCTTGGTCAAGGAATACAACTATATCATTTAAAAAAAGACCAGATTGGCTTTGACAACTGTATTTGACAGTATATTCTCATCAGGCCCTTTTGGCCGTTTAAGCTTTCCTCACTTCTCAAAATTGGCAACAGGAGACTTTAGTGCACTTCCAACATGCCCACATTGTACCACATTCTCTTTCACTCTTTGACACACCTACTGCAGTTCACTGTAGTCCACAGATAACATGGCACACATGAATACATAGTTCTTGCCCATTTTCTACAAGAGAGCAGCTACAATAATAATGATCAGACATAGAATGAATGTGCTGCATTGGGCTACATACTTTTTCCACCTTACAGTTGTTCTTTTATTGTACATTTCTTGTCTGACATACCTATGAAAGACATTTATATATATCATACCTGACATTTGAAATGGCTATGTGAGCTGGCTCTATGATCATGTTGTTCTAGAACACCCCAGCTGACATTTTGCATGACCCAACCAAGAAAGATGAACTTTTTGCCACTGTGGATTGGACAATGTAATCGAAATCTCATGGTGGATCTCAATACACATCTGAGACATGGAGAGATTACAAACCTCCATCCATTCTCAAAGAGTCTGACTAGCACAGTCACTGGGACTTTCACAAATCTGCCAATAAATTCTAGAATATACCAATTTATGAAGCCCATACACAATATAATGAAATGGTCAAGTGGTCTTGGGGTATATAGTCAGTTTGACTGGGAATCCTTCCGCTTTCAGAATCCCTTGCCCCTGCCCTATTAGATGGTGAAAAATTGTACTTCAGAAAGACATCTAATCTGCTGAACATTCACACCAAGGATACCATCCTTAATGTGATGTTTCTTGATGGAGTTGATGTGCTGCACTTGTTTCCTATTGATAACACTATAATATTTCTTAAAACAACTAGAGAACTTAGTAAGATAAGGGTCTTTGAGAAAAGTGATAAGAACAACCAATCTGGCTGACTTTGTGCATGACCCAACCAACAATCTGGAGTCACAAATCTTTTATTGAGGAACTGATCAATGCATGGCACAATGTGATTATGGGTAAGCTGGTAATGGCCTTTGTACAGGCAAGAACTTTAGAAATCATCACATCAATGCTAGATCTACAATTACTTGCCTGGGGTTTCAAGTCTACATTCTTTGGTAAAGGCAAGTAGTGGTGCTTCTAAATGGAGGTTGGTGCTCAATATTTCCAACTTCTGGAATGGAACACTTCATCTAGTCAAGAAGGTTTGGGCTGGTCTATAAATGAGGACAGTCAGTACTGCACTGAACTCTACTATTTGTCATTTTGAGAAGTGAGGCAACGTTAAATAGCATGTGCCTAATGAGAATATATTGTCAAATACAAATTGTGTGTTACTAAAACCAATCTCGCCCTTTTCTAAATGGTATAGTTGTATTCCTTGACCCAGAAAATGTATGTTTAGACACCAAGATGGTGATCCTGAGTAGTTTAGAAGCTGAGATATTGGTAGATATAGGCTTTTACATAATGGTGACCTTGAAAATCCAAGATGGCCACCATAATATTCTTTGAGACGGAAAGTCACGTGATTACAGGTGGCGCAGCGAGCGCGAGCCTAGCAACAAGCCAAGGGATTGCAAACATTCCCTAGACGCATTCGCGCCATCATATTGTTAACATAGCGTTCGCTATTTAGTGGAGTTTATTTGCCGATTTCTAGAGGTTCCATCATTCTTTTGAGGCCAAGATGGTCTAAGATTGTATGAAGGATCGTTAGATTCAACTGCAAAGCACAGATACAGTCCTAATACAGACAGAATTGTCCGAACTATCTACCAGAGATAGACGTATATAGACATATAATTCCCAACTGAATTTTGGTCTCATTCATTGTCATTTAAAAAAAACAACAAATGTACAACTACTACGTATGTGTTTGATAGAAAGAGATCAATTAATCAGTGTTCCCGAAAATGTTCTATCTAGGCCAAAATGGCCTGTGTAAACCAGCCACACGCAGACCATTTGTGATTACATAGACACTAGCCACATTGTAGCAACCTATCATGAAAGATCATAGCAAAGATCTTGAAATCCAACATTATTCACTTAACATCGTGAAATAGAGTTTCAGCAAAAGAAACAATATGTTCTGGGAATCTGTATGTGCCCATTATCACAGGCCCCATAATCTTCACTTTTCTCTATATATCATAGGCATACTCCTATATTTTGGTATGTTTTCCAGCATAGACATAGAACATATAGAACTATCCGAAATATGAGAAAACCAGTCAGGGTACACTATCCCTACGCTGCATTTTCAAAATGTAAGGGTTGAGTAGGCCTAAGGCCTAGTAAGGGAAGAAAGCAAATTTTTTGAATGAAGGCGTCGCCAGGTAGTTTAAAAACATGACGGGAGTAATCATTTGCACCCAATCCTCTGGTCAAGGCCAGATTGACTGGGTACTGTGGCGAGCGGTTTCCGTGACCAAACACCGTACTGGTACTATATCAGTCTGAAACTTACCAATGATAAACATTTCACATATATCAGCAATAAAACCGTCCCGAGATTTAGTCATATATTTATTTACTTTGAGAAAATGGTTTGCCCGGCCGAGTTTGTTTGTGGCTGGGCCTTTCCTCCCGTACAGGGTGCCTACTGTTTCCATCGATTTAACTCCTTTGGGAACTTAAAAAAACGATTATTTTTTTCTCCTATCCAAGAAGTACAAACGTGGCAGGCACCCATGACATAAACCTTCACCATCCTGCCTCTTGATATAGGATTTGGTTATAAAAAGTAAGGTAATTACTGATCGCCGCATTAAGGCAATACGGCAGCGGGAATGTTTGGTGCGAATGTTTGCAATCCCTAGCGCATCGTCAGGCTGGGTTGCTAGGTGTCACGTGACCGGAAATCGGACGCCGTCTCAAAGAATACAAGAGTGGTTCATATAGAAATCATAAAGTACATGGACAGCATGTGGGGTAAATTTGGCCTCAAGCTACCTCACTAACACAGTTATAGTGCAAATAGCAGCTGAGATATTACATTCTTGCCCCTCAATGGCAGCCATATTGGATTTTGACCTAGATATCTTCTCGCCAACTCTCTAGGGTTTGCGAGAATCCATGAGAACTGACCGCAACGCGTCACGTGACTTCAGTTGACGCTTTGCTACCTCGTGGCTTCAACATACATCGAGTGAGTGTAAGTACATTTTTACACGTTTATTAAGTTTTCAATTTCATTGAACAATTTTTGACACGGCTATTTCGTTGGTGGAATAGTTGTGAATTACCAGACACAAGTAAACTTCGTTTACTTAGTCCTGGTAAGCTTTTTTGGAACTTGTTGGTTGTTAGCTGGGTTCGTCCCCGACCACATGTTGAACAAAATGGCGGAAAACATGGCTTGACCACGCTTTCCTCCATGGTTTACAAACGTTCCTAACTAAGCTGTTTTTCTCTTCTCTCCTTTCCTAGGGGAATGAGATCAACGATTGACTCCATGAAGACTGCATATCAATTACTGAATATGGATACGCAAGATACAGAGAAAATGGGAGATAATACCCAGGATCCTGGTCATCTTCAGTCACCTCGTCCCTCCATGGCCGGCCCGCTGGGCATCGGCCATTGCTTCGATAATATGGAGCAAAGGGCAAGTGATTACCATAGGAGCTATAATGATGGGAGCAACTACTACAATGCTCAACAACCAGGGTATCAAAATCAGAACCCAGTCCATCAAAATGGTAACAATTATTACCATGGAGGCTACCAGGGTTTCCAACACCCGCATTATAACAACAACCAGCCTCCTCCACCGCCACCACCGCCATCTTATTATCAAGGTTGGTCTTGGCAGCCAAACCCACCACCCGCTCAACCTCCTCAGCCTAAAGCCGTTCATCCGACGGCCATTGGTCAAGCGCAAGGTCCTGCTCCGGCAGTCCCTCTGAGTGCCCCGTCTACTACGGTGACTCACACGCCCAATGCAAATATAGGTCAAGATGAACAATCCATCTATGGGTTAGAAGGAGAGGGTGAGGAGGAAGAAGAGTAAGAGGAAGACGAAGTCTTCACGGGTGCTTTTGCTGAAGCTCTGCAATCAGAGTTAACCAAAAAAGAAGCTGAGGCAGCTCCGGGACCTAAAGCTCATAAATACATCAAGCAGCTATATGGCATCAAGTTGGCACAAAAATTCACGATCAAAGATATGGATGAGGCATATGTAAAATATCCCCCTCCGGAGAACATCCCCATGGCTTGCGCCCCAGCGCTAGAAGCTGACATTCAGGGAATGCAGACATATAGCCAGGATTTTAACTGTAAACAGTTAGAGATAGGGTTGTACGCTATCCATAAAGGGGTGACGGTAGCACTAAATGCAATTGCCCCCATTTGTGAGGTGATTATGCAGCAAGGTGACCAAAATAAGGAACTGGACGCAGTAAGCAGTGGGATGATAGATGTGGTAACATATCTAGGGGCCGCTCACCAAGGTCTAAAGAGAAAAAGGCAAGATCAGATAATTAAAGCTAGAGAAAGCCTGCGCTCGTTCCATAACAATCATGGAAGATGGGGCCCCAGAGTTTCTATTTGGTGCACAATTGGATGAAGTGGTGAAGAAGGCAGAAGCCTCCCAAAAGCTAATGAAGAAGCTGGAAAAACCAGCACCTAAGCGCCCGGCTGAGAATAACTCAGGAGGAAATGCCGCAAAGAGGCAAAACCGGGGAAAAGGAAACTTCCGTGGTAGAGGCAGAGGCCGAGGCGGAGGCCGAGGAGGACAGTCCTGGCAACAGAACTCCAATAAATCAGACGACAAGAAGTCTGAGGCAGCCTCTTCTTCTGGAACATCCTCAGATTTTCAGAAGAAGGGCTCACAGAAGAAATAGATAAGGTGAGCCCTACAAATCAATGTCTTGACCCCCCATATACAGCGGGAAGTATATCCAGCTGTATTCACAATTGGGAACTTATCACTAGGGATAAATGGATACTAGGTATGGTCCGCGGTATTACATTAGATTTTGAATCTGAACCTACACAAAAATGGGTTCCTAGACCCTTTCGTATGATGGAACATGAGCATCAAGCTATGTCACAAGAAATTGAGAGATTTCTAGAAAGAGGTATAATTCAAGAATCTTTCCCAGTACAGGGAGAATACATTTCTAATGTTTTCTTAAGACCCAAACCAAATGGGACATACAGGGTTATTTTAGATCTCACTCTCCTAAGCAAATGTATAAAATACGCACATTTCAAAATGAGCCATTTGGGTACAGCTATCTCCATGATGAGAAAAGACTGTTACATGGGTTCAATTGATCTAAAAGATGCGTACTTCTCGGTGGCAGTTCACCCAGATTTCAGGAAGTATATGAGGTTCTATTGGAATAACACATTATACCAATTTGTGGGGATGCCCAATGGTTTAACTTGTGCCCCTCTGATTTTTACCAAGATTATGACGGCAGTTTTTGCTTCATTGAGGCAAGATGGTCATGAATGTTTTGCGTACCTAGACAATTCGTTTGCAATGTCAGAGTCATTTGAGGAATGTAGAAACACCCTTATTTCCATGGAAAATAAGCTAACTCAGTTAGGATTCGTCATAAATCAAAAGAAATCAGAAAAGACTCCAACAAAAAGGTTACTTTTTCTAGGGTTCATCTTGGATTCAGAACAGATGATAGTGGAACCAACAAAGGAAAAGATAGAAAAATTCCTTAGGGCGACCACTGATGTTCTAGCGAAATCCAGACCCTCAATAAGAGAAGTTGCGGGTATAATTGGGTTAATGATAGCGTATGCTCCAGCAACGCAGTATGGACAAGCCCATATCAAGTGGTTAGAAAGTGACAAAAACAGAGCTCTAGTTGAACAAAAGGGAAATTTTGACAAGTCAATGACAATCTCTCGAAAAGGAATACAAGATATCTTGTACTGGAGGAGTCATTTTCCTTTAGCAAGGAAAAATATCGACATGCCTCCCCCTTCGATTGAATTGGAGACTGACGCCTCTTTAGCAGGGTGGGGTGCGTACCGCAACCCTCACACGGCGGGAGGTCGGTGGTTAGAGCATGAATATGATGACCATATTAATGTTCTAGAACTAAAAGCTATTTACCACGGGTTAAGAAGTCTAGTGCCAGAAACAGACTGTCATGTAAGGGTATTAACAGATAATACTACCGCCCTGGCCTATGTGAAGAACATGGGAGGGGTAAGATCAGGCAGATGTAATTACTTGGCTTACCAAATTTGGGAATGGTGTGAATTCAGAAACATATGGCTATCCATAGCTCATATTCCAGGTATTTTAAACACAAGGGCGGATACAGCCTCGAGAAAATTCTCGGATGACATTGAATGGGAACTAAGCCCAAAGATTTTTGATAAAATCTGTAAGAAATGGGGAATTCCTGACATTGATCTATTCGCATCTCGACTAAACAATAAGTGTTCCACTTATGTTTCTTGGAGACCTGAACCAGAAGCTTGGAAGGTTGATGCTTTATCAATGCATTGGGATTTTGATGTAGATCTCATCTATTGCTTTCCACCATTCAGCATAATGGGGAAGGTCCTGAGGAGGCTACTAAACGCAACAACACCAGCGATCTTAGTAATGCCTGCTTGGGAAACGCAGCCATGGTCGACCCTCGCAAAGAAACATGCTCGAGACAGGCTGCATTTCAGAAGAGCACAAGGAAACCTAGTGCCCCACGGACGACCACACAACGTGGAAGACTTTGCAAGGACCCCCCTGGAGGTATTCCTTTTGTAATGCATGTATTACAAAAACAAGGATATGACCCTAATACCATCAAGCTTATAATGGATCCGTCGACAAAAAGATTATATACCACTTATATAAGAAAGTGCGCTCTATTTTGTGTAGAAAACGATGTGAGACTATTAAACCCTACGTTACCGCAGGTGTGTAAATTTCTGCGTATTTTAGCAGACAATGGATGTGGACACGGAGCAATAAACTCAGCCCGTTGTGCATTGGGGACCTTTATGCCAGAATTTAACAATAAATCTGTAGGTCAGCAGAAAGTGGTCTCGCTGATAGTTAAGGCTGTGTATGAAAGGAACCCTCCAAAGCCCAGATATTCATCCTTCTGGGACGTGAACAAAGTCTTCGATTTGTTTATATCTTGGCCTTATAATGATAGACTGACTATGAAACTTTTAGCATATAAAGTGGCCATGCTCTTGTTATTAGTGACCTCCCAGAGAGGCCAAACTATTGTAAATTTACAAACAGAAAGGAATGGACCTAAAACCTCATTTCATTACATTTAGAATGCAAAAACTTCTAAAACACAACAGAGTGGGAGACCCACTGGATTCAGTTATTCTTAGGAATTATAATCATGAACCAAAGTTGTGTATCGTAAGAGCCTTAAAAGCTTACCTAATTCGTACAGGACCGGACAGGAAGGGCACAAAACAAGTCCTTCTAAGCTATATTCGGCCTCATGGACCGATATCAAGAGACACTTTAGGGCGGTGGACCCTAGCAGTGCTCAGACTTGCAGGTATTGACTGCACGAAATACAAGCCGCATTCCACAAGAGGGGCTTCCGCATCGGCGGCATCGAGGTGTGGTGTACACCTGAACCTGATAATGAAGAATGCAGGCTGGCGATGCGAAGATTCATTTGCCAAACATTATCACAAAAACATAGAAGACAAGCAGACCCATAAAGTCGCAACCGCCCTACTGGACAACGCAACGGGACAGAGATAATTTGTAAGTAAAATTATTTTCGTTTGTTAGATGTTAGGTTGAGGACACTCGGAGCGCTGGAAAGTTTCAGTGTCTCTGAAGTTCTCATGGATTCTCGCAAACCCTAGAGAGTTGGCGAGAAGATATTTTAGAATTTTGAGAGACTTACCCGTTAGGTAGTAAGTTGAATTAAAATTATGATATCTTCGAGGCAACTCGAGGGGTTGCGGGGAACACATGCCCTCCCTGTATTGAGATATCATATATCAACTTAACAATACTTAAACAGTCATTAAGGGAAAACTCTCAAAATTCGTTCTGGATCACACTAAAACATTTTTTCCAGCTACTCGAAAGCCTGAAGTCACGTGACGCGTTGCGGTCAGTTCTCATGTATTCCCAGCAACCCCTCGAGTTGCCTCGAAGATATCATAATTTTAATTCAACTTACTACCTAACGGGTAAGTCTCTCAAAATTCTAAAATAATGACCTCAAAAGAGAGAAATGACTTTAGGAATAGTTTCCTCACTCCTGAAAACACATTAAAACTGGTGTTACAGAAGTATGTGTGGTTAATTGGAGCTGAGCTATGACATTCTAGTTTCATGGCAGCAGCCATGTTGGATTCTGACCTTGAAATGACCTTGAAACTCAATACAGTCCACAGAAATGAATTTCTCATACCTAAAAACATCTGAAAAGTGGTATCACACTTGAAAATCCAGCCAGTAGAAGCCAAACTATGGTGCATTTGATGTTTGGTGGCAGCCATTTTGAATTTTGCAGCTACCGGCCACCAGGGTTCTCCCCCAACTTGTAGCCAGTGATTTTTAAAAACCTTATGACCTGTTCTAACAGCATACCAAATTTCAAAAAGGTGTCACAAAGTGCACTATTCAGATCAGAATAAATGAATGCTATGAATCCTACAAAATCCTGTATTTGGGGTATATTGGCATGACCGGGATAAAAGGGTTAATATCTAAAATTGCTCAATAGGTGGGAACGGTCACCCCCCTGATTTGTGATTACCTACCCCTAGGCTACATGAAACAGCGAAAAAAAAAACTTTATCCGACAATGCGAGGTTCAGCCCAAAAATGGCCTTTGGCTCCCGGACTATACAGGGTAGGGAAGACCCCCTCTTGAATCCCGTTTCCCATTTTTTTATAAGTCCCATTTCCCGAATCCCGCAGGTTTTCAATTTACGATCCCGTTTTTCTATTTGCAATCCCTACCTAGAAAAATTGAATCTGGCTCTGAATCCCTTTACCGAATCCCATAGGCCCTTTTAAATCCCGAATCCCGACCTAAAATAGGCCCCAAACCCGGTTCCCGAAAGGGTATTCCCTACCCTGCTCATAGGCCCTACCTACCGCCAACAACTCTGCAAGTCAGGACATCTTCGGACATAGCCTACATACATTTCCCATCACATATCATTGTGCTTACAAATATTTGGTAGGCTCACACATGCCATACTGAAAAAGCAACGTTGCGACCTCATCTCTGGACTAACTTGGCTTTATTAGAGCAAACTATCCCAAGAAGAAATGACAAAGTTTTACACTGTTCATATACGTTGCTTCTACCGGGTTACAGTGCTTTAGTGGTCAGTTCAACCCCTATGACCCCGTGAGCTTCACAGACCCTTGCGCGTTGCCATAGTAACCACGGCCGACCTGCGGTACTTGGAAATAGGTTATTAAAAAGCAGGAGGTGTTTTTCTTTGTATTCATGTGTAACACACTACTACACTTCATAATATTGTGTGCTTTTTAGCTCTCTGAAAACACTTCTCCGCCTGTAATAAAGTCTAAAACTGATTGAGAGCTGCCACTACGTACGGCCCACCCTATCGTGGCGTTTACGTTAGCATTGTGCTGTTGCGTTGTCAGTGCTAAATGTCCCTACTAACGCAAGTGTCGGGCATTGTCGAATGTTATATAGTAGCCTGTACTGGTTGCCATATATAGTAGCCTTTACTTTTCTATATACTACTACCTATAGCATATTTAAATAGACTCAACCTCATTTAACATGTCCATCTCCATTGTGTTGAAGCATATTAGAACAGATTATAGCTTGGATATATTATAATCGGTATAAAGTGTTTCAGAAAGTCGATTAACTATCTCTCTCCAAAAATATATAATATGAAATTTCTTGGCTGTAAGAAAATTTTAGTATTGAACAAATAAATCGAATAAGATAAAAAAAGCCCTGCTATTAAGCGAGCAAAGGAAAGGTATAAAACACCAAGGTCAATCTAAACGTCGCTGACGTTTTGAACCTTCCAGGCAAACTTGAAAGTGTAACACTTTGGTTGTTCGACTCGCCCTATGACATGGGAAATATCCGCTATACCATGTCTGGCTCAAGTGTTGGAAGGGGCTGACTGCAGTCTGTACCCTCGAAGACGGCCCATATCATGAGTACCTAGACATATAATATTTTCAAACATTTGTGCAATTTTTATACAACAATGGAAGGTAGAAAAATGAAACCATGGTGCGAATCATAAAATATGTATAGGAGGTATATTTGAATTATTTCTACAACGTTATTACTAATATCTTGGCTCGTATACGTAGATTTGTTCATAAAAACCTCTGTCAGCCTATGGGCCAGGCGTGGAGACATTTTAGTCCTCTGGTAACAAATGTGGGTTCATTCATGCGAAATATAATACCTTTGTTAATTGTACAAAATAAAGAATAGTCACATATGTCTCTTGACTTTAACCTTTTTGTGGTTCTTATGTGTATTCGGTATACTGTTCGCTCCCTTATTATACGTAGAGCAATATTTTAACGTGTGATAACCTTCACTGCTACACATGGTAAATATCAATCTAAACCTTCAAAAATACTAAACATAACTAATCAAACCAATCTAGAACATTCATATGGCGAGCTTGTATATAGTTATTGGTCAGAGTTGAAAAACATAACCATGACCGATATCTGTACTTAAGGTAAGAGTTCTATCTACTTATTGGTCAGAGTTGAAAAACATAACCCTGGCCGACATCTGTACTTTTCCTAGAATTCTTCTGAAAAATATAAATGTCGATTATACATTTCACATAGTTTTATACAGTGCTAAATAAGACAATTCCCTTCTGGTGTTATTGAAAATTGGTCGTCATACACTCTTGAACTTGAGTATTGAAATCATTTTTAAATTTATTCGTCTGATATGTCAGTAGGTTTGTAAGAGAAGGCTTTAGCAAAATTGAGTAGAGGATTTATTGGTTCCTCTGACTTCATTTCTACAATGTGATTATCCTTTTCCTCTATGTTATCATTAGTATTGGAGATGGTCACTGGTTTGCTAAAATTCGATATCATTACTACACGCTTGGGTATGGTCTCATCGTTGAGCATGCCTTTCATGGAGAAGTGAGCTTTTCGTGGCAATTGTATGTCCGTTGGCAAGTAGAAGTCTTTCTCCTTGTCGTTAATCGACATTTTTAGTGGCCCTGACCATTCCAGATTGACCGTTGATTTGAAACATGAGGAAGTTGTGATATCAGTGATAATTGGTGCTGAAATTGGTGTCACTGAATCCATTTCATATGGGAGTTCGAGTAGGGGCAGGGAATAATGTGGATTTCCATATAACTTTAGGATGATGTGAGGCGTGGTCCTTGTTTTCTTTGAAATAAGTCCAATTTTCTTGGAGCAGCAGGTCTTGCATTTCTTAATGATTTTGATTGCGAGGTATATGAACATTACTATGATGAAGGCTGCAAACAAGTTCTTTGTGTCTTTGTGTGATAATAACTGGTTGATTATTTGAGGTGATTTAGTTGCTTGTGGGACTTCAAATGTGTAAGATGAGTTCTTCTGCTTTGATATGATATCTTCCACCTCCGACAAGAATTTGTATCCACTCGCCGCCCTTGTGAAAGCTATCATTGGGGCTGCGCGGTGTGTGCGATATAGGGCGAATAGTGCCAATAACATAGATATGCATGAAAATAAGGGAGATAAATAGTCCCAAGCAGAGTTCTGAAATATTGTTGCAATCCAAGATTTCTCTTCTTCCACCTTTGCTTGGACATGTGGAATAACTAATTCTGTTGCATTCTTTAATATTGCATTTGCAAAAGGCAATAGGTCCACGCTTGTGGTTTCGTCCATTACAGGCCTGTTGGCAAGTTTTGCTAAGAAATACGAAATATTTGGAGGAATGAATTGGATTGGCTTCCTGTGTGTGCTACTTGCAGTAAAAGACGTCGTGTCAATCTGCATAGCATTCATAAAAGGTAAATTGGAGGTGTGTAGGTGATAATGAAACGATTCTGACTCGTTACATGGTAGTCTGGAATTTGGTATGGAGATGTCTCCGATGATTGCAGTGCAGAAACATGGAATTCCTAGAATTATAGTAGGTGTCGCCACATGTTTACTTGCTGGCGAACCATGACATACCATGCTATAATATTTTCCATTTGTAGTTACAAAATATTCGTCTTTTGAAATTGCCGTTATTCTTGTTTCTGGAATGCCCACAGGATAAATTGCAAACTTACATTTTTTGTATATGATTTCTGGAATATTTAGATATATGGTGACGATACAGGATGGAGATGTGCTATGGATTCTGGGTAAAGTCCTCTGACAGATCCTTATTGCCTCTCCGTTACACGCCTGTAGGTCCATAGTGGATAGTTCCAGGAATAGTCTTTCATTAGTCGACACAGCTACAAAATTCACTTTGTTATTCAATACTGTCGTGCCTATTGTAGGGGTTGAATTTGTGTTGACAGGTATTGGAATAATCACCACTTGGTATATATTAAACACTGCCTCTGTCGATGAAATGATGATAGGAATGTGTACGTATAGCAACTTGTTGCTATACATAAAAACTGAAACTTTCTGGGAGAAGTAGTAATCGACATTGGTAACAGCCACCCTGGATCCTGGTGCTGTCACTTTTAGCTGTAAATCCACTCTTTTTAGATAATTATTTAGTTCTACTGGGTCTATTAGATCCGGAGTTAATATCCCCGTTGATAAAAGTCTGAGAGAATTTGACACCGAATGTAGTGTTTGTAAGAATTGCGATTTGTGGCTCAACGTGGATATTGCTTCCATTAGCAAGGCAAGTTGGCTTCTTTCGTTGGCCGCATTCGCATCTATATTGCCTAATCTTAGTGTGAAATTTAAGTTCCACGCGTCCATATCTGTAGCCATGTCTGTTAAGACGCTATTGAGAATGCTCTTTTCTGATATGTACGTGTTTTTAAAAGATTTCTGTTCAAGAACTATTTTCTTTAGCAACTGCGCTGAATCGATATCCTGTTGTTTAAACGATTGTAATACATAGTCGATGTTTGATAAGGCTCCTGCTATGTTTTGGATATCATTCATAGTGGCGAGACCGAATAATCCTTTGAACAAATCGCCCATAAATCCGAGAACTGCTTCTCTCTTGTTCCTGTCCGATTTGGGTGAAATGGGATTTGATAGGAATAATCGTATGGTATCCATGGTCTGCCTAGTCTGGATTTGTATTTCAGTTATCATAGAGTCTATAATTCTTGCTTGCTTAATCAGTGTTTCTGATAAATCCTCTTGATAAGCTGATGGGTACGAAAGAAATTTCATCTCCCTCTCGTAAGATATGGATGGTTTTTGCGCTTCTGGTATGTTGTATGGTACCGCTAGTACCATATCTGTAGAATCATGGCCATTTACTATAGGGGCCGGCAAAGGCTCGAACAACACCCCTATATTTTGCCGTAATGTTGGCCGTGCCATGTCTGCTTCTCTACATACCGAAGCTATTCCCCACAAGAGGAGAATAATCCTAAATAAAAAAATAAGATAAGTGAGCTACTAATACGCCAATATAAAAATGTCTAGTTTTTGCAAATTGCAAATAATTTTATCCTCTGGCTAGTTCCAGGGTAAAATTCAAGATATATATGTGTCTTGGCACAGTCGATATATATATGAACTGAATATGAATACAGTATGTATAGACATATTTACCTAGCCATAGCGCTAATCGAGCGAAGTCAAACTAATTTCGGCGAGTTGTCTAGCTGCGATGTTTACTGAATGCAATGTTTCAGAGTACTGATGGGGATTCAAGGAGGTTATAGAGCTTTATACCTATCTGTCACGTATTAAAGCGTGACCAGTGGGTTGGCTATGCCCCTGTGCCTATTATCTTAGGCATCGTAGGAAATAAAGCTTGTAAGTGTTTTCTTTTCAGTTTGGAGTTATTGTACGTGCAAATGCCTGATAAAGCTTCTCGACCAGCAAGTTGCTGTTAATCCATATGTCGTCGCGACATTTCATATGGCTGGCATCCACACCTGCTATTGTTTCTGTATTCTATTATAGGGGAGGGCTTGTTCACTGCTGTAGGGATTAGGTGGGGTGGGAAGGCTTCGTGTAAACATCTGGCTGTATATGACAATCGCGTGTTTGCTTGCTAAGCTTGTGACTTCGGTAGTGTCAAAATAAGAACTTATAGAACAATACATGTGTGAATGACTGGCTAGACATTGAGTCTGGCGGCATATGCCGACTCTTTTGTGAACATGGATAATTAAGTGCAATTGAAATACATCTGACGGTTGTTGCTAGTTGTTCTTGAGGATTACCGTCGTTTCTGAAGCTTTGAATGTGAAGGTGTAGGTGAAATATTTGTGTCGGTCTTAAATAAAGGACTTTTTGGAATTATGTTTCCATCCTTTGTGTTCCAGTTCTTTTGTAGATGTTTGGGTACAGATTTGATAAGTCTACTAGCGAAAGGATTTTCTGAGACGTCCTGAACCCTTTTTAAACGATCTACATGATATGGTCTTTTTGTCAATTTATTTGTAAAAATATCTCTCAAGATAACTGAAGTATCTGAAACAAATTTACATACTAAGTATGGTCCTGAAAATGTTCGTTGTAATTTCTTACAAGAATGTTTCTCTATCAAGTTTGGTACCAATACATATACCAAGTCTCCTGATTGTACTTTTGTGTATGTGGCAGTCTTATCATAATGAGTTTTCATTTTTATTTTCTGAGCTGCCTGTCTATTCATGACCGCTTCATTCGCTAGATGCTGAGTAATCACCTTGTCCTGTATTGATTTAATGGTTGATTTCAGCTCGGTATCTAGTTTTAGCGGTGAGTCTAGTATTGTGTTTGGGTGCCTACCGTATATTAAGTAATATGGGCTAAAACCAGTTGTTTGGTTTGCTGTGGCATTGAGAGAGAATACTATATGTTGTAAATACGTACTCCATTCCGCTTGACTTTCCATAGCATAAGCTCTGAGAGCTGTGTTTAAGCTGGAATTATATCTCTCGACAAGCCCATTGCTCCTGGGTCTAAAAGGTGAGGAGAAAATTTGTTTGATTCCATATTTGGAGCACCCATTCTTAAAGATTTGTCCCGAATACGACGTGCCGTTGTCTGACTGAAGGGTTTCTGGAACACCATGTTTGCAGATCAGACTTTCTATCACTCCTGAGATGGCACTGTGAGAATCAATCGTTTTCGTTGGAAATGCTAAGCAAAAGCGTGAATAATAGTCCAGAATGACGTGGACATATTTAAATCCTTCTTTACTCTCAGGTAATGGCCCGATAGCATCGATACATACTTGTTGAAAAGGGTATGAAGCTGGATTCCTCATCGTTAGAGGTGACTTTGGAGTCTTTTTAAGTTTCTTCGCTTTTAAACATGTATCACAAGAATTTACATAGTGTTTGATGTCCCTATTCATATATCGCCAATATACCTTTGGGAGCATTGCTGATAACATTTTCAATTGTCCCACATGTCCTGCTAACGGATCATCGTGGAATATGTACAATATGTTTTCAATCCAGTCGTCTGGGATTACTATCTGGAGACTGAGGTGGCCATATTTCTCCCACATTTCAATTGAATGATGCATAAGTATATTTTCCAATACAATAAAATCTTTACTGTTGGAAATAACGTACCTTGCCATTTTCTTATCATCAGGTAATGCATCTTTTTCTAAGTGATTGATCATGGCTGATATGTAGTCGGTCTTAGCTTGCTCGCGTTTAAGGTTACTGAGGGAAAAACAATTTTCTGGCATCTTTGTTAGTATGTCAGCTATGTCAGTAAATTCCCTTGTCGCCTGAGCTTTCATAGGATTATCGGACTGATCTTTGTTTGATCTTGTCCTTGTGGCCGCTACTAGGTTGAAATCTGACTTCAGTTGTTTGTTTTCAACGTGTGAATTTTTTGGCTTAGGGTGTATGGCGACCGCTGCGTCCGAATTTTCCCGACGCGCTATAGCATTGATTCCTATGGTGTCCTTTTTGAAATTTGGGAAGAATTCGGGCGCTATTGGATTAAGCTTGCGTTTGTTTGTGGCTTCTGAAGTCAAAATCGGGTTGTAATTGTTTATGGGCTCCTTCTGACACCAGGAAAGCTCACAATCGCAGTAAATATGATGGGTCGATTCATGTTTTAATATCCCTTTGCTTGCCATGTTTAGTGGTTTCACTAGAATTGGAGGATCGCTGGGAGAGTAATATTTCTCCTCTAAGTTCCCATTGAATTTGACTCTAGTAGCCACTCTTATTCTTTTTGCTTTGGGTGGTAATGGTGTCATTGCTTCCTTTTCTGAGTACACTCTTCTTGATAAAACATCAGGCCCTACGTTATTTTTCCCTTTCACGTGTTGTATTTGGAAGGAAAATTGCTGGATTTCCAGCGCCCACCGGGCCATGCGATTTTTGTTTTGTTTATTTGTGAGAAGAGGTATAAGAGCTGCATGGTCTGTATATAGTTTGAATTCTCTGCCTTCCAAATAATGCCGAAAATGAAGCACAGAGTAGACCACTGCTAGCAGTTCTTTTTCAGTTGTGTTATAGTTGGATTCATGTTTTCTAAGACATATGCCAGCAAAAGCAACGGGCCTCATTAAGCCCTGATCATCTATCTGGGATAACACGGATCCCACGGATACATTACTTGCATCACAGGCAAGAATGAATTGTTTGTCAAAGTTAGGATAGTGTAATAATGCGTCCTCACAAATTGCTTTCTTCATACAATTAAACGCATTCTCACAAGCGTTATCCCACTGGAATTTTGAGTTAGCTTTTGTGAGAGCGTATAGAGGTTTTATTATTGTACTAAAATTCTTGATGAATCTTTTAAAGAATTGACATAATCCATTGAATGATCTTACTTGGCTGACTGTCTTGGGTCTTGGAAAGGATCGTAGGGCTTCAATTTTTTCAGGGCATGGCTGTATACCTTGTGGGGTCACTACCATGCCTAAAAAGTTGATCCTATCCAGGAAAAATTCGCATTTTCTGCGCTTGAGCTTAAGTCCCCCTTCCCTTAAAGCTTGGAAAACGTTGCTCAAGTCCCTAAAGTGATCTTCCTTGGTTTTTGAGAGTATCAATAAATCATCTAGATATGGGATCGCGCATTTGTACTGAAGTTTATTTAAAATCATTGTAACCAAGCGCAAAAAGCCTGATTTATAAGATGCGCGTTGACGTACCTAAAATCTGTGACAAGTCTTTGGCCTCCATCTGATTTTTGCACTAGAAATGACCTACTAGACCATGGCCCTGTCCTTGTCTCCTCAATTACCCCTTGAGCTTCTAATTTATTGCAAACCTCATCAAAAGCTTGTGCTTTCTCCAAAGTTGTTCTGAAAGGAAGCATGTGACATGGTGTGGTATCCGGCTTCATATGTAACGAATGCTCATATAGCTTGGTTACACCTAGCTTATTGTCCGGACCCACAAAAACATCTTTGTATTTGTCTAGAATTTTGTTCAACCGCTCCCTACCTTTGTCGTCTAAAACAGATGTGGGAGAAATATTTGGTGTTGAATCAATTGAGATGTCAGAGAATTTGTTAATCTCGATGTCTGAATCGGCGTCAGAATCGGAAACCAACTCATCTGATTCCCTATGTAGTTCAGCAGCACCGCTTGACTGAACATTATTTAGAGAATCGATAGTATATTTCAAAGAATCTGGAACTTGTGATATTTCATTTTCCTTGACCCTGGTGAAAAGCCCCAGTATTTGTCCCTTATTGATTTTGTATGGACTCGTAGAAGTATTTAATAAAACTACTGGGTGCCTGTTCTTCTCACAGGGTCTCACAACGCTTCTTTGTATAATAAACGGTACGGTTACTCTTCTCTGCATATTATCTATGATACCATCCTCACAAATATCATAAATTGAGGTAATTTCACCCGTTACCGCATATTCTGAATGTGGGGGTATAATTACCGCCCTAACAGCCCTGACCGGCATATGTTCCGGCGAAGGGTCTGTTTCAAAACTTATGTGTGCTTTGTATTTTCTAAAGAAATCACAACCGAGTATGATAGGCCTGTTTAGGTTAGGAATGACTGCAAAATGATGTATAAATTTGCTACCTTGAATATTAATTTCTAAAGTTGCCAACCTTTTGACATGTACAGCCACATATATTTTCCAGGTAATACGTTTTGTTTTAACAAATTCCCTTTGTGAACATCGCACTAGTAAGCGATCGTTAATTGCCGAAACTGAAGCTCCTGTGTCTACCAGGGCTGGTATATCTAGTTTATAACCTATAATTCTGAGACAACCATTTTCAATAATAGCAGATATGGGAACTGTCTTACCTATCTCGCTGGTTTGTTTGAGGGTGATCGTTGCACTGTCTTCAACCTTTTTGCCGGTATTTGTAGTAAAGATTTTCTCGATGTTATTACAAATAGGCACACAATTATCATTTTCAAAATCGAAGTCCATGGAAATGTTCGTTTTACCGTTTGGTAAAGTCTCTTGCCCGACAGATTTGCGCACCAGGTCTAATTGGCCCTAATAAGACTGGTGGTTGCCGTTTCCCTGTCCTTGGGATTGTTGTCTGTATTGCAGAAATTGTTGGAATTCTGCCATTAACTGGTCGTTCATTCCTGAATTTTGCTGCTGGTTGTATTGTGGCTGTTGGTAGCCATTGTTCCAGTTGTTATTCCAACCTTGATTATTCTGCTCTCCGTTGTAGTTCTGGTTGTTATTATTCCAGTTACCTTTGCCTTTTCCCCTCCAGTTGCCACCACGGCCGCGCTTGTTACCGTTCCATCGGCCTCTTCCACGGCCTTTGCCCCGGCCGCGACCGTTGCCGCCTTGCCCTTGGTCGTTTCCCTGACCTTGGTCCATAACTTGGACCGTCTCGGTGACCGATACCTTTGGCTCCTCTTATTGCTTCCTCAGCACATCGATCTTCTCATGGAGAGATTTAATCTCTTCTTTGTGAGATTTAGTGAGGTCTGCACAAGTTTTGGCAATTATAGACGACAACTCTGTTGTGTCTAGAGCGGGCTGCTTTCTGGATTTATCACTAGCTTCTGCCATTTTGGCAGCTTTAACAGCAGCATCATAAGTTATGGGGTTTTGAGCTAATCGGAGCAAGGTTTGCACGCAAACCTTCTATTAACTTTTCAATAGCTCCATCCTCATTGATGGCTCTAGCAGATATTATATCTCTCAGATATAAGGAATAGTCCTCTACTGTTTCTGCGCTACCCTGTTTCCTCACTTGGGTGATTCGCAGATTTCTTTCATCCGGCCTAAAGTACACTACCATAGCTTCCGATATTGCTTGATAGTCGTTCCTATCATTGGCTTCTATACGGATGTGGCGCTCATACCACTGCCTTGCTTTCCCATCCAGATATGTTGAAAAATATCGGGCTAAAGCTGGCAAATCATTAAAGTAGGCTTGGGTAATATAGTGACGATATTCTTCTAGGAATTGAGTCGTAGTTACCGTCAATGTTGGTCCTTTGAACACTTCTGGCTTCCTTAGGTTAGGATCCTGGGCCCTCATAGCTACTAGGGCTTGGGCAAGTTGTTCGTTGGCCGGCTGTCGTATTGCCGCATCTATCCCTTGTTGAATCCGCAGGTTCAACTGTGGGGCTCTTTCCTCTAGATGATTCCGAAGCCGATCGTTTATAGCTTGGTCTAATACTCTTCGAGCCTCTGCTATTTCCGCCTCATTCATGAATGAATGTTGATATGATGGAATTGTAGAGCTATTTCTTCAAATTCGTCTGGTTCACGATATCGTTGAACAGGATTCTTCTTCTTATATTTTCTCTTCTTTGGAGAAACCTTGGTGACTACCCTGTTACGTAGGGTATGTGTCGCCAGGTTTAAAAGTTTAGGTTTTCCACCATTTGATACATAATTAATAAGAGGTTAGACTAAGTATAGCCTAAGATGATGTAATAAGAAGAGCAGCGGTTTGTCCTGTTTAGACATAACATTTTATTGGAAAACATGGGTTTATATATCATATTACATGTCAGTGCGCGTGCGTGCGCATGCGTAATTAATATCCAATCATATGCATTACATTTGCATAACCAATAGTAAACATTTATCAAGTATTTGACCACAGGGGGTCGCTTGTATAAACCAATAGGAGAAAGGAGATTATTATTTGGGTCAGCCTTCTTAAGTTAATTAGCCAATGAGATATAATTAGTGGCTGCCCAATCAGGTACTCTAGAGTTAGGTTGAACCCGTAGGAGGGTCAGGATGACCCCCTATGGAGTATTCTAAGAACTAACTGAGGTAGACTAGACTTGCCCTAGTCACCTTACATAATTGATATAATATTCATAATTCAATGTAACCTTATAATAATATTGGGTAATGTATATAACATATCATTAGGTGATATTACGTAATGTTATATAATGGCATTATGGATCGTGACACTACCATCCTCAGGGTCATTCATATTCAGAGTGATTTGATTCAAGCTTTTAAGTACTTAGGTTTACCCCATTGGGACCTTTAGTGAGTAGTTGTTTCCATGGCAACATCTATAATGGTCTGGTACATAGGACGGGGTATACATTTGCTGGTTTGGCTTCATTTTTCTCCCTAGAGGGAGGTGTATGTAATATGGCCTACTTATGGTTCCCCATTCAGTGGTGTGGACATCGAAACCAAGGGCAGTCACGGAAAAGCAAGAATTCATGCTCACGTTTGCATACTAGATAATCAATTGTTTCTGACTAAATATTTGGACGGTATGGATGGTATGGGTGGTATGGAATGTATGGGTGGTATGGAAGGTATGGGTGGTATGGACGGTATGGGTTGTATGGACGTTATGGGTGGTATGGACGGTATGGGTGGTATGGACGGTATGGGTGGTAATGGTATGGATGGTATGGATGGTATGGGTGGTATGGAAGGTATGGATGGTATGGACGGTATGGGCGGTATGGATGGTACACACACACACACACACTATTTCATATGTAAGTAAACGCCTATGCCAAGTGTCCCTCCCCCTACTCCTCTCCACCTCCTCTTTCCGTCATTGGCCGCCTACTGCGTTACCATAGTCAAACCACTGGTAAAGTTGGCTGGGGGGGGGGGGGGGGGGGGGCTGGGAGAATTCCTTAATATTCACATGCTGACTTGAAATTTAGAATGTTAGCCTACTTCACTGTATGTATGTATGAAATGTATACATGTATATAAGTGTTGTATATGTTTACCTTCAAGGTGAATGCAAGTATTTTAATATATTTTATGAGTTGTCATATGGTACTTTCTTCTTCCCCTCCCCCCCTTTCTCTTAGTCAGGGAATATTAATCAAATCTGGGAACAAATTCCTTACCAAACAATTTTTTCACCAATGTGTTGGTAAAGGTGTCTACTAACATATATCAAAACATTTAAACTCAACTCCCGTAGGAGAACCCGTGACAACTGAAAATAAAAATGGCCGCCACTAAAACTCTGAAACTCCATAACTTGGGGTAGAATCAACATATAATCAAGTGTGAATACACTTTTTCTAGGTTTTAAGGCATGGGGAAAATGCCCAAAATACTTTGTCAATGTAAAAGAAGCAGTCATGCAGGATCCTTGTTTCAACTTAGGTGGGTCATATCCTTAGTGCTAGGATTGTCATATTCATCACACAAACAAATTTTTAAAATGACCTGTTTTTTGTCCTATTGGTTATGGTGATATCTAGATCAAAGTACATCTATCTATGAGCCCATGAACATTTCCTGTAGACCTATGTCTAAACAGTACCTGCCAAGGTAGACTCCTTAGTTTCTTGGAGTAAAATGGTTTTACACAGTGCATGAAGGTAGTAACATGGCTCAAAACCCAATGTTGCCACCAAAAGTGGAGTTTACCAGTGATCCTGATGCATTGAAACAAGTTGGGGATCCATTGACATTAAATGACCTTGTTGTTGTTGTAATAATTTTATTTCTAGATTCATATCACATCAGTTCCAGAAAAAGGACAATCAATTCACAGCTTATTACTAAGACATAGGATGATTTCCATCTGCGGATTTACATTCGCAGGTCTTCCAGGGTGTCCCCTGCTCCATGCTCAGATTACAAATTACTATTTTTTTGATGTAAATTTTTCTCTTTGTGTTGATTTCATCATTATTACGACACAATATCTATATGGTTCAACAAATAACCTCTCTCTTAGAGAGAAACAAACATGTTAACATATCCCTTCTAAATCTTGGGATTCCCTTTCTGATTTGTACAGTACAGTACATATAATCGTACAATCATCTCTATTATGATAAGATAAGGCAGTACATGGACTTACAAGCCAAAGTTGGGTTTAATTTTTATGTATATACTCATGATATTATTAAATACCATTTACATCATTTTTAGTATCCCTAAGATACCTTATTCTGTTTCTTACTCTCTTATTCCCTATTTTACTACTCATAACATATTACTATTGTCACAATTCGACCTCTCATCTCTTCTAGACATGAAAAGCTTAAAATCTTCCTTTAGTATACAAGATTTACCTTCTTTAGGCAGGTTGTTCCAAAGAATAGGTATTTGGTAAAATAATGACTTTTTTACCATTTCCGAGTTAGGTTTAGGTACTTTCATCATTTTCCCATTGGATCGCGACCTGAGATTTATTTCTCTATCATCAATAAATTCATGCTTTAAGCTTAATCCATGAGCTAATTCTAGTAAGTGTTGCTCTCTCCGTTCTGAAAGAGAGTTTATACCTATCTCTTTTTGCAACTGTAACACACTCTCTCTTTTATTCAGTTTAAAAGCCATTCGTATAAAAGAATTCTGTACAGTTTGTAATTTAGCTAATAAGTTTTTGGGTGCTACCATATATATACAGTCTCCGTAATCTATTATAGGCCTGACAGCTGCTTTATACAGAGTTAAAATATTATTAGTGGAAAGAGCCCCCTGTATTTTCATTATTGCTCTTAGTCTTTTTGTAATTTGTAATATTTTTTGCTGTAAGTGCTCTTTAAAGTTCAACCTGTTATCAATCTTTAATCCTAGATAAGTATAAGTTTCACAATACTCCATGTTGTTTTCGCCTAATCTGAATGAAAATCTGTTCTTATCAATAACATTTTTCTTAGGCAGTATTTCCATTATATTACTCTTATCTATATTAATTGATATTTTGTTTTTCCTACACCACATATCTACTCTCTGTAAATCTTGTTGTAGGTGACTATCAACCTCGTGAGGTGATTTACATGACAAATAAAGTACAGTGTCGTCAGCAAAATGTTGTACATTTGCTTTTTCAATTACTGATTCTAAGTCATTAATGTAAATTAAGAATAGCAAGGGTCCAAGACCAGTCCCCTGAGGGACTCCACATGTTACCATTTTTAAACTGGATATTTCATTATTTAATATAACGCATTGATATCTATTTTTTAAGTAGTTCTCAAACCATGCTATTACATTATCATGCACATTAAAAGTCTTCAATTTTTGTATAAGAATCTCATGGTCTACAGTATCAAAGGCTTTTTTGAAATCCAAAAAAGCCAATTTGGTGATACTTTTTGCATTAATATTATTATAAATATGGTGGAAAAGTCTATGATGTGCTTGGTTTATTGATAGGTTTGATCTGAAGCCATATTGGTGCTTAAATAGAAGATTGTTTTCTTCTAAATAGTTATATAGCTGGCCATGAATAGCCTTCTCCAATATTTTTGCAGGCATTTTAATCACACTAATTGGTCTATAATTAGATGGATTATTTTTTGGACCTGCCTTATACAAGGGGGTTATTGAGGCTTCTTTAAAATCGGTTGGGATGTCTTCATTTATAATGGTTAGATTACATAGATAAGTAAATTGCCTTGCAAGGGTTAGTAAACATGGCTTGAGCACCCTCGTCGGTAGAAAAGGGATTCCAGATGCTTTGGAATCACTTGACTTTTTAATTATTTTTACAATATGATCAATCTTAAACTCTTCAAACATAAATCCTTCATTAGTTAATCCTTCTGGGACATGGAATGAAGCTATTTCTACATCAGTTAGAGGTTTTATTTTCTTTGCTAAAGATTCCCCAATATTGGAAAAGAAAACATTTTGCAATTCTGCTGCTTTCTTTCCAGTTTGTAGGATACCATCATTATCAATTAAACTAATATTTTGTTCAATTTTTACTTTTTCCGGGGTAATAAAAGGTTTTATAGTGTCCCAGAAATGTTTACAGTCCCTTGGGTCCTTTACTAGCTCCTCTCTTATATGGTCGTTCTTAAGTTTTCTTAACTTTGAATTCATTTTATTTCTTATTATTTTAGCTTCGTTCCAGTCCTCACATAACTTGCTCCTTCTTGCTTTTTTAAATGCATCATCTCTTTCTTTTGATAGCTTTTTTAATTCTTGTGAGTACCAAGGAGGTCTCTCTCTAATATTTGTAAAAGTTTTTATAGGACACATTTTGTCCAAATAATGCGTTATTTTCTCTTGAATTAAGTTCCAACATACATTTACATCTCTCGATTGATAAAATGTGTTCCAATCTGAGTCTCTTAAGATTTCTAACAATATTTTCATATCCAATGTTTTCCATTGTCTTGCTGTAAAGTTCTTTCTTATAAAGCTATTTCTTACTTTCTTTTTTACAACAAATATTGGGAAGTGATCGCTACTATTGTTACTAATTGTTCCTGAGTTTATGATATAATTCACATTTGTAAATATTTGGTCAATTATCGATGATGATTTTTTGCTGACTCTTGTCGGTATATTAATGACAGGTGTGAGTCCAAACTGTTTGACAATATCAAGTTTACCTGAGTCCTGGTTTATATTGAAATCACCCACCAAATATATATCTTTTGAGAGTGGAATTTTGCTTAGAATATCTGTTAAGCTGTTTAGACTCTCTTTTAAGTTAGACTGGGGAGGCCTATAAGCATTTATCACTATTATAGTTTTTGCTTCACCTTTTCTACACTCAATTATCTGTGCTTCCAGTTGGGAGTCAGATATATTCAGATCTTTGTGTATTGAGTCATTTATGGTATATTCATTATTTATATACGTTAAGATTCCTCCACCTCTTTTCTTTATTTGTCTGTCTAACCTGTTAATCTGGTAACCTGCAATATGTATTTGGTTATCACTTATATTTTTATGTAGCCACGATTCTTGGATTGCAAGAATGTCTACTTTGGTATTTTTTATAAATGATTCAACTTGTAATAACTTCGGTGGGAGACTTCGAATATTCCATGATACTATTTTAAACCCTTTTGTATCAGATAATACCTTCTCAGGAGTATCGAGATCACTTTTCTTAGTAACATTACCCTTTGTCATAGACATTTGTTTTCACAATGATATTCCAGCTAAATCGCTGAAAGTCCGTTCTATTTCTATATATCATTCCCTCAGAATTTAACACAATTCTCATAAACAACATTTTTACAACAGCACAACAATAATGTGTTACCCCCAACATCCTAATCATTGCGGATTGGTAACTCGGCGTCATGTTAAGACTTTACTCTTAACTATATAATTTTTGCCTTATTGTTCTGGTTTCTCTATACTATTCCAGCAAACTAAAGGCTTCTTATTTTGTTTCTATATTTTTTTTGGAGAAAAACTAGGGCTAGATCATTTGATAAATAGTAAGCATTCCTAGAAACACTATAATTTAATAATGATTAGCCTCAAAAACTTCTACATCTTTCTACTTTTTACATACATCCATCTCTTTCTATCTTCATATTCTTAGATCTTTTTTACTCTTTTGATCACAAAGAGAAGTAAAACTTACATATACTACATCCCTACATCCATATGTTATTATAACATTTTTGCACTATAATAATTAATTCAACATCACATTATTATAAACTATCCATTCCACACCATACCATACCCAGTCCATTGGATTTTATTTAGAATCTATTCGATTTCTTTAAAAATTGTACTGTTGCTTGTATTTTCTTCTTCTCTGTCGTTCAGTCTAAGTGTTCATTTTTGTCCATCTTTATGTTCATTGGGAAGATTTCATAAATGCTTAAGAATATTTAATATTTAAACCTTACCTTCAAACCTAGCTTCCTCGCAATAGATGAGTATTCCGAAAAACGCTTTACTATGCTTGGAGCTAAGTTTGAGGCCCATATGTTGAGTTTGTGGTTCAGCTACGGAGAATTCTAAGTAGTCTTTTTCCCAAGTCAATACAAATTACAAGGTTGTTCAACTTCAATGGTTTTTTTTCATTGAAGAATGGCTTTCTGATATGTAGATGCTAGGACATTTGTGGCTCGTTGCTTAAGTCTCTCTGTCCAATGACAGCCATCCTCTGACAGTTGTAAATAAAAGTTCGTTTTCTTGGGTTCACCTGTTATTGGATTTTTCCTTTTTGGCTTGTTTCTATGGATCAACTCCCCAACATAGGGGGTAGGGACATCTTGAATCCTGTTCTGGTCTTTTATGTATCTGTTGATAGCAACTATGGACTGGTTTATCTGCCTTTGTGTATCGCTATTGTACGAGATAAAATCATCTTGAACTCTAGCTAAAGTGGCGAGGAAAAGATTGTACTTATTTATATCGATCCCCATAATCGTAGAGAAGATCACTATTGGTTTCTCCTGTACAATAGGTACCATATCATTTAGGTCTGCTACTATAGAAGGGATAATGTGAATAATTTCTTCTTCCAGCAGGGCGATCGAATCATGCTTGACAGATATTTGTTGATGTTTGTTTGATTTCGTTCTCACCGTAATATTGCATAGTCCTACCATAATGATGACACATCTCGGCCTCCGCATTTGAACTATATTAGTAGACACGTTCACCACTCTATTAAGGGTAAGGCCACCTATAGAGATTACCTTCACGAGCGATCCTTGTAGGCTATAGCTCAGCAAATTCTCCAGTCCCCGACCTCTGGAGTCAGCGACTACTAGAAGGTCCAATCGTTGCATTTCAACTTTGCTATATAAATGCTCACTTCTTTTTGATCTTATATTCTGCTATTAGTTTAGCCTTTACCCTGCTCAAGATGTCACCGAATCGATTTTCGCCTTTGAAATGTGCAGAATCAAGTTTTACTCGGCGACCGTCCTTGACCTTGGCTAGTGGGTACCGAAAACCGGTACCCCACTTTAGCGATGTCGTAATTTCATAATATTTAACTGCTTGTTGTTCTTCTGTGAGAATCTTCCTTATTCCACCATTGTACCTGAATTTGGCTAATACTATGTTTTCAAGCAGTTTTTCATCATCTTGAAGCCATTCCGGAGAAGTCGCTATCTGGTCTCCGAGTCGCTTGGCAACCACTGGGCTCGCGACTTTCCGGATATGTTCGGCGAGGCTTGTCTTACCCGATCTTCTGGCTTTTAGTGATTGGAAGCAATGTTCCGCAGATGAGTAGGCAATATTATCGAAATAAAATGATGCTGGGTAGAAATTCGAGCAAATTGTATTCTCACCCTTGAATCCTAAGCCGTCTTCATCGACAGCTACTGTCATTGCATCACCGGGCCGACAGCCTGTGGGAAGAAGATGTAGATCATTCACCGTGAATGATTTGTCTCCCACTTTTATATGATTTAAAATAAGTTCGGCTGGCTTATTTTGTAGTCTAAGCAGGGTATGGCAATTCTTCAGTAACTCGTAGTTACCATCCTTGAGATTTGACCCCATTTTGTTCAACCATAGGTCTTTGTATTTGTTTTGCGTACGGAGATTTTTCGCCTTGGATATTACTATTTTCTTCCTGTCAGTAGAGTCCATTTCTACATAAATAGCACGGTTATCGTACATCCTAGCCTTACCTATTCTATAGGCCTTGACAATATGATCGGGTTTAAATGTATCATCAAGGGACTGACATAGGCTCAGAGTTATTTGCTTCGTGTTCTCAGTAAAAGCATATATTTCTTGATTTTTAGCAATAGATTTCGGGGGCTTCCCATTCTCATCCATCCAGGCCTCATACACACCTTCGATGATCAAATGTGTTGAGGTTTCCTGGGGGGGTCTCATTATATCTTCATCAAGATTTCTATCGATTTGATCAAGTTTTACCTGAGCATTTTGCACCATTGATTCCACAGAATTTCTCTCTTTTACCATCTTATCGATTTGCTCTTGCAATTTTTCTGTCTTCACCCTTAAAGCTGTGTCTAGATTTTCAGTATCAGTCTCAAGTGCACGTAAAACCCCATCGTAACGGTTCTTGTCATCACTCCAGTTCCTTCTGAACTCTACCAGGGTTTCGTTGTGCCTTCTGAATTTGTAATTTAGACTACATACGTCTTGATCTATCAGTATTCCATCATTAAAATCCCGATCTATTTGCTCTGTGGTTGGTACAACATTTCTAATTCTCTGAACTTCGATACTAAGGCTACGGACTTGTTTTTCTAGTTCTTTTACTTTCGCTGTTGTATTGTTTACCGGGTATGCATTTTGATTTTCTCCAAAATGTTTGGCAATATCTTTATGAACTTTTTCAGTCACCCTTTGAGAAATGGTATTTACCATATCCTCCATGAAACTACTCAAGGATAATTCGCCTAGTGATTTAGGTTTACCCGACTGCTGTTTGCTCGTCAATGGCTCATTCGCCATATCCAGGGGCCCGCTGGTGCCTGGATCTGAGTCGCGGGTAATTTGAATGTTTGCCTGTTGAGCTGCGACGTCCGACGTCCAGTCGTTCACTTTCTCACAGACTTCATCTAATATGTGCATCATAAATGATGTATATTCAGACGGATTGTCAATAGACTTTACTTGCGATTTTCCTTTAGATTCCATATCGTCTTCTATTTCTAATGAATCGTTCATTTTAAGGGTGGTATCCAAGCTTTGATTATCTCCCATTCCTTTCTCACCATCGGTGATCTGGATCGTGCCGTCACGTCCCACACCTTCCATTAGTTCCTTTGGTCGAAACTCCGGGCGATTTTAACAAATGTCTCTTTGTTGGTTTAAAACGTAGAAGTTTTCTCCAAATTCTTCATATGAGTGATCTCTAATGCTTCATTCTCCGTTATGCACTTTTTTCGTTCATTGTAGAGTTGAATAGCCTTCAATAGCTTTGAAAAAGAATCTCTACGTAGCGCCAGGCATTTTGCGTCGTCGGCGCCTTTCCCGCCTAAAAAAGTCATTAATGTAAATTAAGAATAGCAACCATAATTCTAATTTCAAATTACCCTCCGAGGGTTTTTATCACATCCTTTTTCATGTAATGTCTGGGACAGTTTACCCATTCCTTGCTGAATATGCTTCTCTACTCTTTGTGCCTCATCAACATTGGGGAGCAACATTTGTGGGATGTTACACCAGTAGCAATAGTTATCAAGGTCTGGTATTAGCTGAAGGAGTTTCTGTCCATGAAGATATGAAGAAGTGCTATTCTCTATCTTCTCACTTTATTGGTCTGATATATTCTAATGATGGTCACCTGTATAATAAACAGAAGAATGTTGATCTTACCATATACAGGCAAAAGTTATTGGCTAAACAGCTCAGGTTTCCCTCTTGCCATGCCTCCATTTGATTTCAATGAACAGATATAAGATATAAGTACATAATAGTACATGCTCAATTAGAAGGGCAGTTGATGCAGCCCATGACTGATTACTCCATCAAACAATGTGAAAAAAACTTTTAGAATTCATCATACACACTGGCCATACAGAAGTATATTTATTTCTTTGTTCTAATTTACTCATGTGACACTTATCAAATTGATAGGCCTGTGAACCGTGTAGGAAGGAGCTCACCGCTCCTCTCGACCTACACAACCAGCTCAACAACAACACTAATATTCTGGAGAGGCAACTGGAATTTGTTTCACATAGCTGATGCAGTAAGGGATGGAAGCATCTCTGATATGGAATACAAGTCTATTTCTTTTTGCCAAATATGCTAAGCATACTAAAGATTTCTTCAGATTTTAACAATATCTTCGTAGTTTGAGAACAAAGATTTTTTTTTCTTGGCCAAGAGCAGTGCCTCAGAACCTCAGAATATATATATATAAAACATCAGAATACATAGTTTCTCCTGCTGTGATTGACCCCTTCAATCCATATTTCTGTAGGATTTATGTATGGAATTAAATTAGCTTTCACATTACTGTGACTGACATTCAGAGGCAATTTCATCAGCTGGGTATAGGAGGGCTCTTCATCATCTTGCTGGTTGTCTCAGTAAGTTAGGAGCTACATTCTCTTGAATTGGCATATCCTTCAATCATGCACACCACAGCATTAAGTGATGCATATATATCTTTCTGAGCCACCCTCTAAATGATGGCTGCCATCCCATGACCTCAAGTGGAAGAAGTCCATATGTGTGCAGAAACAATCGAGGTACAAAATAGTTCACAATTACCTGTTCTTAGCCACTGATTAAAAAATGCACAACAACTGAACTCTGAGAACCAAAGTGTGAAGGGATTGGAAAAACATTGGAAGAAAGAATCTAGAATAGCAGAACTTCAGACCATTTTTATCCATGTGGTAGTAGACTATGATATAAAATCAGGTATTTTGGGGCAGGAGAAAAGGCGTTGTTTATCTTCAATTTTCCTTGAATGTTTGTATAGCAAAAGTAAGTTTATATGTTTACCAATGGCAGAGCTTCCCAAAAGTATATAGAGAAAGCTGGATAAGATTCTCCAATACATTCAAAGGCAACAATTCCAAACTATATCTCCTCCTGGCCCTGAACACCTTAAGCCGATTCTCATGCGATTTTGCAACGCGCAGGACTCTTTTCCACTTAGTTTTGTAAGAATCTCTAGTACAAAATTATTCACTCCAAATGCAGAAGTTTCATCTCTTCTTCCAGAAAGTTAAAATTAACCTGGAAGTCCTCCAGCTTCTGGCTATTGCAATGCTGATGATGCAAACAGCTCACTTGCTAATGATGAAAGTAAGAAAGGCATGACAGCTGTCTTACACTATAAACAAATTGACTCTTTTTGGTCCTCATTTGGTTTTATTTTGGTCCTTATCAAGTCGCACTTAAAACCATCAAAAGCATTTGCATTACAGTTTAAACTGCAGAAATATATTCGTAATACTCTTGGTCACAAATGCCTTCTTGAACCTGAATTAGTTTTTTTAAATAGGGTATATTTGGGAGGATTTCTTTAGGGTCTTTTATTAATTTGTTCTTATTATCAGAAGATTAACTTGCTAAATATTGTTCAGAAGTTCAGATAGATAGACAACTTGCCATTTTTCTTTATTTCAGGCGTCACAATACCTGCAGAAATATCTTTCTTAATGTCATTCATCATGAATGCCTTCATAAATCCAATTTAGATTTTTTCCTTTATTTGACAGTTTTTTGTTGTTTTCTTCTTCTCAGTATTAGTAGAATACCTTGCTAAATGTTGTCCATATTGAATTTATTCATATTCCAATGGATTCCCCATGCCTTAAAACATAGTGCATTCACACTTGATTACATGTTTATTCTAGCCCAAGTTATGAAGCATAGATTTTTTACTTCAGAGGGTACATTCGGAAGGATTTTTTTAGCATCTTTTGCTCATTTTTTCCCAGTATCAGTAGATTAACTTGCTAAATATTGTCTGTATCAACCTTTGTCATGTTCCAATGAATTCCCCATGCCTTAAAACCTAGAAAAAGTGTATTCACACTTGATTACATGTTGATTCTACCCCAAGTTATAGTGTTTCAGAGTTTTAGTGGCGGCCATTTTTGTTTTCAGCTCTCACGGGTTTTCCTACGGGAGTTGAGTTTAAATGTTTTGAAATATGTTAGTAGAGACCTTTACCAATACATTGGTGAAGAAATTTCTTGGTAAGGAATTTGTTCACAGATTGGCCTTTTTTCTCCTAAAATTCCCTGACTACCTGACATTGTGCACAAACAAGTTTGTGTTTCTTTTTTTTAATTCTTTTGATCTCACACTTAATCTAACTACATATATGCCAATATAAAGCCAGAAATTATTAAGAGGTATGATGCTTCATAGGTTTCTATGAAAAAAATATCCAGTCTTTCAAAAATAAATTAACAAAATGTATGAAAAAACACTTAAACCTGGCTGAAATAATCAACTTATGATGAGGCTCAGAAACAAGCAATTTTACGAACTGCAGCAAAACTCATCAAAAGTGATATAAAAACAACAGTCTCACCCCTATGTGATACATATTCAACTCTGCCAGAACTAGAACTTGCGGCTGCTTTGGAATATGTCCCAGCTAGTTTGCGATTTTTCCTGCAGCACCTGTTTGTTGGGGAGGATACTTCCAGAAAGGTTGCTGGTATTGGGCAAGCAGTTATCAAAGCAGTCCGCCCAAGGGCTGTAATTGCACCATTACAGTTGGGTCTTGCGGTGCAAATGCACCACTTGTATAGGTCACGATTCTTGATTGACAGTCTGTCATCCATGGGTTTTTCATCATCTTACCCAGAAGTGCAAAGGTTTCAAGAGAATGCGGCATGTTCTCATGCTCCAGATCTGTTGGGTGGACATGGAGACCTGCCTATTGTTTGCTGGAGACAATGTTGACCATAACATTGTAACTTTGGATGGAAAGAGCACATTTGTTATGTAACATTACGTAACATTGTGTAACCTCATTATCTATCTAATTATCACCTATTAATTATATTATCTCATTATTAAAATCGCTAATTATACTTAGCTATCCAGTACTGTGCAAGTCTACTTATTCATGCTAAGCCATAGGTACGTAAGGGCTCCGCCCCCTACTCTTTACCCACATCCTGTAGGAACATGTGTACAGATTCTAGTTCATTAAATCAGTTGCTTCGCTCTTCTCACGAAGACCACACTTTCGTTTGTATTTTTCCATCGTACCTTAACACTGGCGGACAACCTGCTCGATCTTGGACTTATAAAATCTCACATGAACAAGCGAGTTCTTTCCTGGAATATGGAGAGATTATTTAAACATTTCATCAGAATATAAGCAATGGAAGATGCTCCGAATTTCTTGTATAAGCTCGGAGTTGGCATTGTTCGACAGACTAAAGAAATCAGTAGAACGTTTGGCAGCCATTCCTCAAGCGATTGTGACGAGAAGACAATTGAGAGAAAATCGTGGTAAAATCCTGAACCAACAGCCTAAACAACTAGTTTTCGAAGAACATCCTTATGAAGTCCCCCAGGCTATGGAAGATGAGCAGGAAAGACAATTAGAAGCAGGACCACAGGCAATTCCGCTACCCCCTCCTCCAGCACGTGAACAGATAGAAGTTCCAGAACAAGTTCAACAGGAAAGGGTAGTGAATAATCATTGGATTGACGATATTATGAACAGAAATGTGCAGCAACTAGCTGGGAATAATATTGGTCAGGAAGAGCTGGTTGAAGACAATCCAGTCGACGAGGAAAGAGTCGGCGACCAAGCGCTAGAGGAACATTTAGCGCCCAACCCCAACGACGCGGTGAATGATCCAGCAATAGATCACCAAGGTCAAGCTGTTGACGATGAGCAGCAGCCACAGGTTGGTTTAAATGTTGAGAACAATATCGTTGAAAACGTGGTAAATGAAGGGGAAATTCTGGAGGAAAATGTACAGAATCAACGTGAAAGAGTGTTAACACCCCAAGCTGTCGCAGCACAGCCTCCTATAGTTAATCAGGGACCTTATTACCCATTTGAAACCCCAGGATTAAACGATAAGTTTGTGACACCTCTACAAACTCCAGCAAAACCAGTGGTTAATCAGTTCATTCCACTACTAACACAGAGGCCTATTCTCAAGAACTTTCCCCAGGCTCCAGTGTTCAATGTGAATGGACCCAGACCTCCTGTGTTTACTAATACCACCCCTCAACACGTACATCAACAGCCGCCTCAGTTGCTTAGGCAACCGCCTCAGTCGCCTAGACGAGACCCCTATCAACACCAGTGGGATATGAATAATCAACAGGGACAGATAGGAGAAATGCAGGCAAATCAGTACGGTTTGCCTCCCCAGAATCACCAATATTTTCCTCAACATGGTGAAAATGTTGGAGGAAATAATCAGTATTTTGTTCCTTTGCAAAATGCTATTCCACAGCAACAGGCCCAGAATATCGTTAATCACCAGCAGCAAAATGATGTTCAGCAACAGCCACAGAACATTATTCAGCAACAGCCTCGACAGAATAATGTTCCTGTTCAGCAACAAGTTGGTTACCAAGCTCCCCAGCAACCAAATGTTAACCAGCAAAGTCCTCGTGGATATCAAAATCAGGGGAGAGGCAGACAGACCCCTCCTCATCAGCAACAGCGGCCAAGGCAACAGCAACAAAATTACCAACCTAGGCCGCAACAACAGAGGCAACAGTACAGACCTAATGTGCAACAACAACAGCAACAGCAAGGGTTTGTACAACTGCCAAATGTGCAACAAGGGATGTATAGACCCCCACCCCCTGCCTATAACCAACCCTTGTATGATTTGGTAGGTGAAATCAAGCAGATGAGGCTTGATCAAACAGCCTTTTTGGATGTGTCCCTACGACGACAAGCAGAAGCGACAGGATCCACCACTTCTGCTGCTTTATCTAAACAATATCGCAGAGACCCTGTGATTTTTGAGAAACCAACAGCAAAAAGGCCTGTTCAAGAATTTTTTGAGGAATTCGAAAATTTCACTACCCCGATTAAAGAAGATAACCAGCTGATGGTGACCACGTTGGTTCAATATTTATCGGGTAGGGCGAAAACTTTTTACAGCCAAATTGTGGGTCTATATGGCGATACCATATCTTTTAATAGAATCAAATCGGATTTCATCACGAAATTCAGCGAATTATCACTTTCTGAGGTGTTAAAAGATTATTCGCATAGAAAGCAAGGGCGACATGAGTCAGTAGAAGACTATGACAATGACATGTTGCTGCTGTTATCGAAGGCAAATTTGCCTACACATGTTCAGATACGATTCTATGTGACCAAATTGCTTTTTGAATTGGCTGGAAGGGTTGCTGCAGAGTACCCATCTTCCCTTGACCAAATTACGGCAGAAAGAGTCGCTGCCGAATTCCACAAGTATGTAATCGCTTATGTGGGTGTTCCTAAGATTCTTAGAAGCGATAATGGTGCCTGTTACATAGGAGAAACATTCAGAGACAAATGCAAAGCTTGGGGAATTAAGCAGGTACACGGTTTGCCGTATTTAAGCCGATCACAGGGAGAGGTAGAACGCCAAAATCAGTCGATTATTGGTTGTCTAAGGACAATGGTCTCTAGAAGTCAAAAAGATTGGGATTTATTTTTACCCAATATTCAATTTGCATTAAACGCTTCAGATCATTACACAACCGGCATATCTCCATATCTCCTGGCCTTCGGGAAAAATCCAATAATTCCTGCAGAAGCCCCACTGCAAAATGATATCTCTCATACCCAACCGATCATCGACCAAATGTTACAAATAATGAAAACAAAAGCTGAGGCTGCTGCTATTGCAGAAAAAACCAGAAACGACAGGGAGAAAAAGATGAAAGACCGACACGATGAAAAGAGTAGGCCCCATACGTTGGATATCGGTTCAATTGTTTATGCTAAGGTCCACCGATTGTTGGTTCCAAATACAGCAATGAAACTGCAAAATCGATACGTTGGCCCATTTATCGTGTGCGGATTTCCCTCTCCTTATACAGTGAAAATAAGAAATCTTGAAACAGGAGCAGAGGTAAAAAGGCCTGTTCATGTTCAATTCATAAAGAAGTCAAGTGCTGCAGATAACAAGTTAGTTGATCTGTTGAAACGTAATATTCAGACATAAAAGAATTCCAGATTAAGTGATACATCCGCATGTAATTTGAATGGCTTGTGAAATTCTATAGGCGGAATTAGCAGGGTTTGCTTCAAGTAAGATAGATGGTACTATTATGTAAGTCCAGTAGGATGAAACGATCTATTGTATTATGCTAGAAGAGAAGGGATATAGGTGGTGCAATGGTTCCTGGTAGACGCCCCTTTTTCTATATATGGTTAGGATTGATATTCTTCTATGAAGTCAGTCCTCAGCCTCAAGCTGCGATTGGTCAAGATTATTCAGTGCCTGAGTTGGTCATCTTTGATATGTCCAACTAATTCAGGCCCTTCCATCCAGTGGCTGTGTACCATTGGGGACACCCAGACCGCTTGTTTTATTTTTCACGTTTCGTGAGCTGCCTTTATCACAATCTCAACGATAGTTCATCATGTTTCTTTCAATAATCTGGTTGGTGTCATTCGTATCTTGATTTATTTCACTTGTTATTTCACTGTTTATACGAAGTGCCCTGAACGCCTGGAATTTACTCATGGATATCACGGATTATTTCTTTATATGTTGAAACGTTTATATTATGCATGACTTCGATATTTGGTGGTGGTACTTAACGTAAATACTAACGTCAACCACTAGAATATTATTTTAGAAGACAACCCTATCCATGTATAGGATATGGGTTATCTGATTACTTCATTCATGTTAGTCGTATATATTTTTTTTTATTATTTTTGAGAAAGTCTACAACGACTTCTGTTTTCTCTTTTTCTCGTATTATTCAGGGTAGTCTGTCTATGGACGAATGCAGAATATCTGATCAAACAGAATTATGGTGTGGCATTCGGGGAAATGCACAAGCCAGTTCTGATCGATGTGGAGGAAATATATGTACATGTATCGGTGCCGACAGTAATTTTGCCCCCTAACAATACGATTTCGACACTGGAAAATCAGTACAATTTAACCTCAGAAATGAGAACAATTCAGACCAAAATTGAAGTTTTGCTAACTCGTGTCTTTGACACGGCCCAAACATTATTTAACAAGATAGAAAGCATGGCTAGTTTACATGGTGGTAGGTCTAGAAGAAAGGCATTATTGCAACCAGTAGGCGATTTGGTTTCTGTTGGCCTGGGTCTGGCTACTGATCCACACTTGTCAAAAGTGGAAAATAAATTGGATGCTATGATTAAAGGGTTGTCATTTGGCGACATATCAGATGTTAACAGGGATAGAATAATTTTGAGTCTGACTAAGCAGTTAAAATTATTATTTAGGCACGCCACTAAACACAACAGAGAAGTGGGAAGTGAGAAGTGGGGTTTATAAATTCGTCAAAAGAAATAACCAATCTGACAGAGCAGATAGATAACTTTGTGCAAAATCTGACTGCAGAGTTAACTAACACCATGGCATTACATGCCATGTTGCATGAAACCACTCTGAATCTGTTGGTGTTAATAGAGTATATCGATACGGCTAGATCGCTGATCAGAGGATTAGACAGATTAAATCAGGGTGATTTACCAGATATTTTCTTGCCTATGGGTGGTCTGAGAGCTTTGTTGAAACCATTGTCTAAAGAAATTGCATCAAAATTTCCTTTGGCCACGATTTTGGACGAATCGTTGGACCCCTCCTACACTAAGGTGGTGGAATATCATTTCTGGAACAATTCTCTCTTGATAACCATGCCTATTATTCTTAAATATAACGACAACTTGTGTAGGGCTTACAGACCTGTGCGATTCGGTGTTCCGATCCACACTAGTTCTAATGACTCAACAGGGTATACCTTGCTAGACAATGAGATACCTTATCTATTGGGTAAATGCTCACAATTAGGGATATATTTTGAGTTAAAATCGCATGCTTATGAGCAATGTACTCAGCTGAGTCACTTGGTGGTGTGTTTTACTCCCCCAGCGAGAATTTTAGCAAATCGCAACACCTGTTATTCGGCAATTTTCAGAGATTTGGCCTCAGAAATAGGAAGATTATGCACTTTCAATACCTTGTTAACCCACAAAACACCATTTTTTCACCTGGCGATTAATAAAATCCAGCATTTGGTAGTAGGCAGAGAAACAAGATCAACTCTCTCTTGCCTTCAGCGACCCAGAACGAAAGTTGCGATGAGTTTATTGGCTATTGTCAAAATTCCTTGTGATTGTTCATTAATCTCTGAATCGGTGGTAATATCTGCTCCTAGAGATGGGTGTATTCCTTGGAACGACACAAATATTTTTGTAGAATCAGGGTTTAACTTGGCTATCACTGTAATATTTAAAATTCCATTCAAGAATTTAACTGGTGAAACGAAACATGGTTCCAGAATACACATTAACCTTCCCTCTCCTCAAGACATGCATGCAGCCTTGTCACATTTACCAGCTTCCTTGATAACATCAGGAATTAAAGTAGAAAGGCTAGCGAATGAGTTACTGGTGGCGGACAAGATTGCTAATGACAGATGGGAGACTTTGAAGAAATCTATAAATACAATGTCTACTCATCCAGCCTCCATAAACTTGGCCTTAATCATTAGCATATTGGTGACAATTTTCTCTGTTTATTTGTTCTATAGGATCCACAAATTGGCTATCATATGCACATTTGTGAGGCCCATTCAGGCGTTTAAACTGAATCTCTCAGCACCAGTTTTTGAAGATATAAATCTGGGCTTCGACATACCCACCCCACAGCCAATTACAGAAGATTTGAAACCTTACTTTCCACCAAACCCTATCCATGCTATATTGAAAATTTGTGCAATAATCATTGCCTTCAAAATTGTATTATTCCTCTGGAGGCATCGTCGATGCATATGTAATTACTTCCCTCGATGCCTAGTCTGTAGGCGATGCACTAGAAACCAGAAAGACGAATCTGCCTCTTGGATTATGCTCAGATTGCACTCTGATGATCATTTGGTCACGATCAAATTAATGCAAATTCCCTTTGCAATTGTTGGATCTTCACCTGCCCCGCCTCTAAGATTAGGCAAACTACATGTCGGATGGTGTTGTTGTTGCTCACTTGATATTGATCTGCGATGGAGAGCAGCTCTGTCATTAAAAGTACACAGAACAACAAAGCAGATCTCAAAGTCAATCGACAATACCATCACGACCTGGCAGAGATTATGGACCCAGCGTCAGATGCGATGTATGTTCTGTTGATATCCTCCAGCACTGGCTCCTACCAGATACCATGGATGGATGATCCAAATGGGTCTAGTGTTACTATGTAAGTTTGTATAATCACTTTGTTTTGGAATCCATTGCTGTTCCAATTTGTTTTTGTTTGTCTAAGGCTGCGTTTCCACTGGCTCGCTCTTTTGGCCCGCTCATGGCCCGCTCTTTTTTATTGTCTTGAACGCATAACAAGCGAAGATTGAGCAAAACCAGAGCGGTCTAATGGAATCGGTTACTGCGCTCTCTGTACGCTCTTAAAAAATGCTATGTGCGCTTCTTTAGATGAGCGCAGGACGTTGCGCTCATGTCTGACGTGTTTGATATGAGCGCAGCAACACAACGCTCTTTCTACCTGTTAAAGAAGCGGACCAAGAGCGCAGTGAGAGCGGACCAAGGGATTTACTATTGATTTCATCAGGAAAGAAGCGGAGCAGTAGAATCGCTCTGCGCTTGTCTTGTGCTAAACATATTAGCGGATGAAGAGCGAATGACAAGCGCACTATAAATAAGCGCAGCAAGAGCGAGCCATGAGCACATATACAAGAGATCCAGTGGAATCGGACCTTAAAAGAGTTTTCATGTTTATATTATACCATTTTGTTGTTTTTCTTGCTAAAATCGACTTGAAAAGAATTTCTCACCTTGATATTTCCTTTCTCTCAAGAATAAATATCTGGTTTTACTCGTTCGAAAGTATTTTTTTTTTAAGCGCTTTTTCAATTGACTATGGCACCCTGGCATTGATATTGATATATAAAATGTGTTTATGATACCCAATATTCTATGCAACCTGTCATTGGACCGTAATTGATGCTTTCTTACAGGAGTACGGCTGCCTATTTGTCAGCAAGAGAGAATGGTACTGAAGAACTATTGGTGGTGCCCCATAGATCAAACGTGGAACGGATCTAAGATGAAAATGAACATTTTATTAAATTTGATAATTTTAATAGGCACTTGGCTCGCCCCCATTGCCTGAGATTTGAGTATTATACCTTTCCTCTGATATCTTTTTCATATGAACTTTTCCTGAGTTGGACTCAGTTGATAATACGTATCAATTTTACGCAGCAGGCAAGCATCATTGTCTGGCATTTTTATATTGTTTGTTCTTGCGAATGTATTTGTATTGGTATGTCTTTGAATTTTTATCCCAGTTGAGGAGAATTCATTACACTTTTAAGCAGCAGACAAGCGTCATTGTCTGAAATATACCTTTCTCGCTCTGGTTAGTTATTTTGGAATGTGTAGCCTATATTTAGAACCATATACTATTAGTAGACACTTCTCTGTGTTGATACAAATCACGATTAGTTGGTTTATTACTTCATCGGATGTAAACATAGACACCGAGACCACAAGCTGTGGGTCATGATCGTGTTGTGACAAGAATTGTCGCCAGACGACTGATGTTTTGTCTACGGATGATTACTAACGATTATACACATGTAATGACTGTACCGACAGAGGTATTTTGTAATTCTATACGCCTATAACGAGGCATCCCAGACACATGTGTCAGTTGCTGCCCTAGGCTATATTTACTCGCGTTAGTTAGACGTAGGTTTCCTTTGAGAAACGATTATTGTTGATCTAAGAAAACGAATGTATTTGAAAAATTTATTTATAAGTTTTAGAAAAAAAAAAGAGGCTATGATATGTTAAAAATCTAGCGATACTTGAACTGTTTTATTCACCAGATCCTCGGGATCATCATGTGGATGCATGTATTTGTTTACGTAGGAGGCACGTAACCTCAGTGGTCTAGAAGTATAGTGGACCTATATCCTACTCCTAGCTATTATTATGTAACCCAGTACAGGGTATAACTGAGCCGACGTTGATAATCTAATCTGGCTAGTAGCCTACTAGGGACCTTACTCGTGTAGTATAGACGGTGAGGGATTATCAACTGATTACTGTTGATTTTATATCGCAATTACCCTTTAGGAGATGTATTTTTATTATGTTTGTTAAAACAACAGTAAGGAGTGTTAAGCTTGGAAATTTTTTTTTTTTAGGGTAAGGGTATTGAATATACACTCTTGCTCAAAGCAATGGGACATTGCCTGTTTAGAGAAGAATGGTAAGGAATATAACAAGGCTCTTCTCAGAGTCGTAGATAGCCGCTGTGCGCGATGTGTCCAGCAGCCCGGCGACGATCCTAATGGTTAATGCGCAATTTATCCGCTACTTATACTTGGCGACGTGTACGGTCCAAAACAGACTTGACGGTGGCGCCATCTGCATTTGCTGTTTGGACTGCCCTATTGGGAATTTAACATAGAAATGTTTTTCGAATGGAAAATGTCTTTTGTTTGCACCGTACCACTGGCGTTTTAACCTTGAGATTTTTACCTAGCGTTTATATACATTCAGTTTGTCATGACGGGATTATTGTAGTATTAAGCATTATGCTTCCTCGTTTAACCTGAACAAATGGCATTTACCATTGATTTTTTTAGCATAATATATGTTAATCATTTATGTTTTTATGAATTGGACTTCTGCTTGAGTATTGTCTTCTACATATTATTACCCAACAGAAGTAAGAAACACTTGTGTTTATATAATCATTTAAAAGTGTCGGTACAGACAAGATAATTCTTTGCTAGAAGAATATTTGTACCTTAATTAATGTATGTTACATGTTCATAACGACGTTGAATTTAAGGAATTGTTGAACATGTTTTCAAAATATTAATTTGTGTATTCTTTTTTTTATTTTTATTTTTAAGAATACCTATATGTGCACATTGTAACCGCGCATATGACTTGGCTTGGATAACTAGGTAACAGCACAGCTATTCAAAAATTATTATTTTTATTCTTTCAAAAATTCCTAAAAATTTTTTTTTAGGGTACACCCTCATTCGATACTTCGTATCTGATTGAGGGCGGGGGGGTGGGTGGGGGGGCAGTGTTTTGTAACATTACGTAACATTGTGTAACCTCATTATCTATCTAATTATCACCTATTAATTATATTATCTCATTATTAAAATTGCTAATTATACTTAGCTATCCAGTACTGTGCAAGTCTACTTATTCATGCTAAGCCATAGGCATTACGTAAGGGCTCCGCCCCCTACTCTTTACCCACATCCTGTAGGAACATGTGTACAGATTCTAGTTCATTAAATCAGTTGCTTCGCTCTTCTCACGAAGACCACACATTCGTTTGTATTTTTCCATCATACCTTAACACATTCCATGGGATGGGCATGATAGCTGCCATCACACCTGGGAACCAACTCAGTCGGATTATTCCCAGAAAGAAATTGGACTTGAAATTTTCTGAATTAACAAAGATGGATATACTAGATTACCGCTTTGCAAGGCACATCATCCGTAAACTTGAATTTCAGTCCCTCCCATTATTGTCTGCATGTGATCGCCCAATTGAAGTATTCTGGGAAATGTCATTTCACTTCCACCTGAGTTCAGCTAGTTGGCAAGGAATGATGCATTTACTGCATAACGATTGTAGGCATCCAGGTAAATCTTCAATACAGTTCCTCCCAATGATCGACATGAATCTAGGGGATAAAAGCTGCATTATGTCCACCCTAGATTACCTAAGCAAACTTGCATTAAAACACAACATGCCGGCTATTATTACTTTTGACCAACCACTATTTTGGAAGGCTTCTGAGATAGCAAATACTGTTCCAGATGATACTCCTATCAGGAATGTAGTGTTATTACTTGGTAGCTTTCATACTTTGATGAATCTATTGAGTGCTATTGGAACTTTGATGGAGGGAAGTGGACTGAAGGAGATTTTGGAGACAGTGTCTGGTGGAAATGCTGTTATACACATGATGAGTGGAAAGGCAGTACAAAGATCCTTTCGTGGACACCTGCTGGCGGATCAGTGCCTTACACGTCAGATTGTTTCTAGAATCATGGAAGATGACCCTGAATTTCTACTTGAAAACTTGAGAGAGTCTACACACTAATAGAGACTGGTGTAAGCAACTTAGAATCTTTATTGAAATCAGATTGTATCCCCAGCATTGACAAAACTGTTACCCTCACAAAGAATGAACTGGCTGAAACCTCCCAAACCAGCAAGCTGTGGGTGAACTACATGCGCATGGTGGGAATTGCTTGTGCACTTGTTGCTGCTGATTGAATGGGGTCATGGGAATTGCATCTCAGTGCCATCTCTGCTTGCTTGCCAATATTTGCTGCCCATTATCTTAAGTCAGCTCGTCTGTATCTCCAGGTGATGCATGCATTGGAGAGTGACAACCCTAAGGTGTATCTGAAGTTCCGGTCTGGCTTCCATGTAATAAGACGCAGCAGGCAATACAAGACCGTACCATTGATCCATCATTGTTATTTCAGAGATTTCTAGTTGTTTCACAGACAGGTGAACTCCAACTAGAGGAAGTGATGAGCTATGAACTGTGTCCATATCCTATGTCTTTGTTTGAAGCAAAAAGCATCTTGTGCCAGCCAGATAAGGCACAGCTGGCAAAGGCAATAAAGAACTTTGCCACCTCCAAGTCAGGAAATGCTATGCTACAGACAGTCCCAGTGACGGATCACTATGTTTTGGATGGAGGATCACTTCTGCACCACTTAAAGTGGACAGAGGGATGCACCTCTGCTCAATTGCAGATGACTGCCTCATTCACTGTCCAAGACTATGCCAGAGCCAGTGTAGTTTTTGATGGGTATGGTGCTGGCCCAAGCATAAAGGACTGTACACATCAGCATCGGGGTAGAAATTGGAATGCCAACAAGGTGAACATGAATAGGGCAACAAAATTCGTTGGGAAAAAGGAAGTCTTTCTGTCAAATGAGGAGAACAAGCAGGCAATGATCCAGCTCATAATAGAACATTCGCAACACAAAAACTGCCATGTTATTCAAGCAGAAGGAGATGCAGATGTTACTATTGCAAAAGCAGCAATCACAATGTCTGCTTTCAAATCCACCACCCTCATTGGAGAAGACACAGATCTCCTTGTACTCTTGCTGTACCATATAGATGTAAGAAACTGCACTGAACTTTATTTCCTCTCAGACAAGTTAAAAACATCTGCCTATAATATCAAAGTCTACTTGGTGATGAAGCTTGTAGTAATTTGTTGTTTCTCCAAGCCTTTACTGGGTGCGACTCAATGTCCAGAGTATTTGGTATTGGAAAGAAGACAGGATTTGAAAGAATTGTCAAGAATGATAAAGAGATCAAAGACTTCTCAAAAGTTTTTTGTTCACCAAAACAATGCAAGGATGATGTGGCATCCAATGGTTGTAGGGCAATGGTAGCTTTGTTTAATGGAAAACAGACTGATTCTCTGGCACCTATCAGGTATAATATGCTTTGCAAGAAAGTTGCAAGAGCTAAGACTTTTGTCACACCAGAAAGACTGCCACCAATCACCTCGGCCTGTATATTTCACTCCCTGCAGACTTACTATCAGGTTATGGAGTGGATGGGGACGGAGGGTAGACAAAGGAAAACTCATTCCAGTGATGACAGACAAAAGCCCTGCTCCTGATGTACTAATCCAAATGGTTCACTTTAACTGCACAAGAGGGTGTCATACTCTAAGGTGTACCTGCAAAAAGCATGGGCTGGAATGCACCAGTGCATGTGGCCATTGTCAAGTTGACAGCTGTGATAATATGACCAATCAAACTGTGAATGAAGATGATGATGATGAACAAGACAAAAATTAGGCCAATTTTTAGGTTTCCAATGACCACCATCTAAATTACTAATGAAATTCTCCTTCAATTTTGAGCTTTAATTCCACATTTTGTGTGTGTAATACACAAACTATATTGTCTAAGACACATTTTATGTTAAAGTAGAGTCATCGTCTCCATTGAAGTAAAATTCAGAAATAGCTTTTGATCTAAAAAATGACATGGAATTATATAAGGACCTAATGCTAATTGGAGTTTAGGTATGATATTTGCATTTCCTGGCAGCAAGCATAGAGAATTTTGACCTTAAAAATGACCTTAAAACAGAAAAATGACTTCAGAAATGGAATCCTCATACCTGAAAACCTAGGAAAAGAGGTATTATGCATGCATTTAGTCCTAGTAGGAGATGAGATGTAAAATTCTTGTCTCTCGGTGGTGGCCATATTGGATTTTGACCTTGAAAATGACCTTGAAATAGAAAAAATATTCCAGAAATGGATTCTTTGTGCATTAAAACCTTGAAAAACTACCTTCATACATGGATATAGTGCTAACAGGAGCTGAGATATGACATTACATGTAGATTTAACCCGGAGTTAAGGTGCCTAAAATCACCTATAGCAGCCATTTTTATTTTTTGTACTTTCCCGTGATCCAATTTTGTCCTACTTTTGATATGTTGTTCAGGGTACCTGATAGTACAGGAAACAACAATAAAACGCTTTGTTGCAATTTGTTTGGGGTAAAATCCTATATTGACTCTACTACGGCTCCCCGGCCTAGTCACTCGGGTTATCCGGGTGCGGCCGGCTGGGCTTATTTTCATTTTTATTCTCCTCTCCTGTGGAGTTGGAGTTGTTCTGGGAAAGCTCTAAGCCCGGATCCAGGTGTGTCAGTGAAATAAACAAGAACAAGCTAGCAAGGACTCGGAGATCTGTGTTGTCCAGTGTCGTTATTTCTATTAGTCACCAGATAGTTAATAAGCAGACATTACACAGGCCTGCTTCTATATTTTGTCTATATTTTGTTTTCATTTGTACTGGGTCTGAAATATATGGAAATTGGAGCCCAACTGGCTATATAGGGTCAGTGGTTCAGCTATAGCAAAGGGATGATGGTCATCAGCAAACCATTCACATGGGATACGCCATTATTATGTATTTAAAAGACCCTTTTTTAAGTATTCAACCTTGTGTACCAACATGACTTTAACCACAATTGACTATATCCAGTTCTGAAGCTTCCAAGTTGCATTGTATGCCAAGTGATAGATTATGCGAGAAAAAAACATCATCTTTATAAAAATGAAGTTTTCAGCGACATGAGTTTGTACCAAAACAATGTATTACTATTTAATGCCAAACATCTAAACACAATTTGTGTACAACGAATCTGTGTAAATAAGTAACTGTTTGAAGCTTGTTGTAATTTTGTTAAAACTATATGGGAGGGGGATAAATGACTCGGTCAATAATATTGACATATCTTCAGCTAAATTGATCGTACATGAACATTGATCTTGTCCGACCTTAGATTTACTTTCAAATACAATATAGTACATGTCTGGAAGAAACGACGGACAGAAAATGGAATAACCCAGACGAATTCGTGGACTTTTAGAACCGCGGTCCCCTTTACACATAGAAATCAATCCGCGGATTGATTTCTATGCGTAAAGGGGGCTGCGAGCCAAGAAAATTAGGAAAACAAGAGTAACATTCTACAAATCGGGGACATTGTATTGGTATATGTCTATGTTCTATAGAAGAAGTCAGTACGGTAGTGAACATCAACACATTTTGCTTTTGTATCTAAAGATATTGATTGAATATGAATATGAATTTTGTGAAAAAGTATGTGCTACTAGTAACAAGAAATTATTATTATTATATTGAGTTAGGACCCTTCTGGAAGAATTGCTTCGGCAGATGATTGCGTCCTATTCTGATTGTAAACTGTCGGAATAAAAATACTATATATATATATAGTAAATATATTTATTACATACGCATTGCTCTGAAAACAACATCTAGAATGATTTACGCATGGTGCGTATTTCACTAGTGAGTTATGTAGGGTTGTAATGGCAACCAATCTGGTTTTTGACTAAGAATATCGCTGAAATTCAAATTTATGACTCGATCTTTTTTTTTTCATGATTGGAAGAGAGGGGAGAAGAGAGAGAGAGAGAGAGAGAGAGAGAGAGATACTCCCGATTGGTGTTTGTATAATATATCTGTATAAATAGAGAAGTTTATCTCCAACTGGTCTCCCTGCTGCACTGGGAACAGAAGAGTATAGGTTCTAGAGAGCAGTGTTTGTAGATGGGCTACTGTTAGCACAGCATGCTTCTGCTATTTTTCTAGCCCTGGTACTGGATGCGGGGTCGAGACCACTGTCAGCTAATCAGTCTTCTGAGCTGCTCTTCCTTTGTCACCATCAATCAGGTCACGAAAGGAAAACTGAAGTTGACTGTCTATGACAGGTTCCTTTAGCCTGATGCTCTCCCGTATTCGATCCGTAATGAGGCTTTGCTAACAGAAAAATGGTTTTATATCTATACAAGCAAAGTACCCGTCCTTTGGACGGTCCCCCTCCCTCCCTGCCCCTCCCTCCCCCTGTCCCTCCCTCCTTTTCCTTCTTCACTCTACCCCTCTGTCCTCCATTCCGCTCCTCTTTTTCTCTCCCCCTCCCCCCTCTTCTCTCTCTCCCCCTCCCCATCTTCCTCACTCTCTCCTACACTCTCTCCCTCCCACAACTGAAAAACTCTCCCTTCCTCCCTCTCCCTCCCTCCCTCTCTCTCTCCCGTTGCTAGGGACTCTCGCAGGACACTTTGCTAGGAAATCCCACATTGCCACAGACGGTGGGAGAGGCATGACATCAATCTCTTTTAGTTTCTAACAGGGGCTTTCCCGTGCTAAAAATAGTTGTATAGAATTCAACTAAAAAAATAAAGAGGGCTTCAAAATCACATTTCCACCCCAGATACCTTCACAAACCACATACGACGTCCTCCAGAGAGGGTGGACAGAACTTTACAGATGAGTAAAACGGTTTGTAAAACGACAAACTCCGAGAACATGTGAGACAAAGAAACCCCTCTGTTCTACCTCTTTTTGTAGAAATCGCTCTTCCTGTATATCATATGGAAGATGCAAATACATTCACGATATTTTCGCATGGCAATATATTCTATTTTAATAAATTTTGATAAATTTTATTGAGACCAATTTCATATTACATGATATTCTCATGGAGCTCAAGTGAAAAGTGATACATTAATTAATTTAATATTAAGGTTGAGAAAAGTGTGTGGAAAACATGTGCTGTTCAAAGGTTGTGGTCAATTACCTGCTTAAGTATAATAATTATGTCTCCTTTATATAATACCGTATTATATAACGAGTTGAATGGCGATGTCTTTATTGATTCATTAGTTAATTTTTCCATTGTCTGTTTAGTAAACATTTTAAAGAGCACTTAATGTCTGGGCCCTTGATATTGAGTCTTAAAGAATCGACCCAGAAACTTTGATAGAAAGATTAAGCTCCTATTTATATACGACCGGATCTCCCTAACAGGCCTGGTAAAGGTTTCTCCAAAGGCCTTCCATATCAAACGGTTGTAAATGTTTCTCTGCGTAAATGTCAGTCTACTGTCGGAACTCGTGCCAATTCAACTAACATGGCAGCGCCTGTTTATTTCCCCATCCCAAACATTCCCCTGGATTTAAATGTACAAAAGTATCAAATGGAAGAGCACTTGTGAAATCGTTCCTGTGTTCCATACCAGGGCATACATGTAAACATTAGTCTTTCAATTAGTGTTTACAGGCAAGGTACAGTGGCGGTACGGGGGGGGGGGGGCTGGAGGCACCAACCCCTAGACCCCTTAAAATAGCCCCCTGTGCCCCCCCCTAACTCAGAAGGGCAGAGGGCCCTTAAAGTCCTGCTAAGGGACAGGTCCAAAGGCTAAGGGCCAGATGCGCTGCCAGAATTTGCACTTTCCTTCAAATCCCTGACTCTACATGTACAACACTCCCAATAACCCCATGTCAGTGTGCCAAATCGTTCAGTAGATTCATGGTTTTCCTGTTCTTTTCGTTGTTCTGTAAATCTAAATTCTGGACAAGATAAACCTATATATATGCCTCAAATTTGGGGACTCAAAAGGGTCTCAATAGAGACCTTCTCAAAGGGACGCTTCTATAGATATTACACTACAAATTTTATGAATTTGGAAACATGGTCAAACAAAAGCATAAACATAATAGAATATTTAGGAAATTTGTACCACAGTCCACTCACGTAATGTGTCATACTGCCAAAAATTATAACATCGACTGCAATTCTAATCTGGAAGTCCCTAAAAAAACCTCTCTCATAAAGGATGAAGTTTCTAAAGTTTTTCCCATGAAAAATAGCTAATGGTTGATAATTGGTTTGAGGTATGAATTTTAAGGCCTCATTACTTGAAAACAAGGAAAGTGACCTATCCTTTTCTTTTTCATTTATATGACCCAAAACAATTTAGAGACAACATAAGCTAAGAAAAATGGCATTTATCTTGGATTTTACCCAACAGTGTTGGTTGTCTTTTTATTCATTTTCTTAAAAAGCTTTATTTATTTTCTTAAAAAGCTTTTTTGTGAAGCAAGAAAATGTATTAGGCTTGTTATATTTTTTAGAAAACGAGTTGTGCAGCTGTTGTGCACTGCGATGCCATTCCAAACAGGCAAATTCAGAACATTTTGACCTCAAGTGTGCCCCCCCCCCCTCCCTAGACCCCCCCCCCCCCCATTCTGGTACCGCCCCTGCTGAGCTATCCCATAAGGAAAAGATGGCCCAGTGACCAGGTCTAAGGGGACACACAATGAACAGGTCATGTGATGTTAATGCACAATTTGGGGAAAAAAGTGAAATTGTGGGTGGGTTGGTCGTCAAGATTTTGTCTGCGATTCTGATATATAGTCCAGTAGATCTAAGCATAAGAAGGGCCTAACCTAGGACAAATTGCAACGTAGGTTTTTTCAACGGTTTTGGCTACTATTAGTACCCCTTATCAACATACCAAAAGTCTACAAAAATCTAGGTGTGGGAACACTCCCAAAATCGCAAAAAAACAAAATGGCCGCCAGTAAACCTTTGAAATACTATAACTTGGGTTAAAATCTACTTATATTCAAATGTGAATACACTTTTTTTAATGTTTTGAGGCATGAGGAATCCAATGGTATATAAATAAAATTGATACAATCAATAATTAGTGAGTAATTATGCTATTAATGTGAAAAGGGAGAAAATAATCACCTAAATTGCCTCCTGTGAAGTGATAACAAATATAATTCAAGTTGCATAAGGTCATTCATGACCAAGGACACTAGGTAACATAATTCTACTTAGCTTGTTTTGTGCTTGGTACAGTTTATCATTTCAAGGGTTCACATTGTGGGGAAATATTTAATTTTGGTGGTTTCCATCATTATGCATTACACCCTAAATACCATGGCTACATTCGCAGGCGTATTCCCTTAGCGCTAGTGATTCAGGTGAGGGTGATTGTGAATGTGGGGAAATCTGCTGACATGGGAAAATATTTCTAAATACTTTGATATGGGCAATCAAATGTAATCATTCTATAGCATATAGGGCCTATCTCTAAGCCCAGGCCTTCACTAATTAACATCTGATAACCATACCAGCCTGTATCTCTGTTATATTACCATCTACAGAATAAATCTTCAACATCATAGATTTTCTTCTCCTGAATAGTGTTACACCATATATAACATGTCCATGAAGATGATCCTATACTGGAAACTGCTTTTATGTCTGTGTATGTATACATACTGCATGTCATGCTCCTGCTTTCCACTACGCGACCTTCCTTGGTGGGTCGGTTTTTAATCTGTTAGACAGTTACTGGATTAAACGATTATAGGGACCGAACCTTCTTTTTCCACTAATTTTCCTACCTTCAAAGACCTGTCGCCGTGAACATAAAAAATAAGGAATTGGGCCTCTCGTTATCACCACAGGTTTTGAGTCTGGTACACTGTCTCAGCATGGTATTAAAGACTCTGGTGCAGGTTCTCCACAGGACTCAGTTTTAATGAGGTGCGAATGTTCGCACCTTTTCTGGGAATGTTTGGCCCTGATTGGTTAACTCTGTGACTGAGTTTTCCTGACACTCTATTTTGATTGGCCTGTTCATGCCCGACATGCCTGACGAGGCACGGACAGGGGCGTGGTATTCCCTCCTCCCACCCTCTACAGTTGACTGGTTGGCTAGGTCTGTGATCTGGCTTGTCAAAATGGACAGGGGCGTGGTATTCCCTCCTCCCACCCTCTACAGTTGACTGTGGTTGGCTAGGTCTGTGATCTGGCTTGTCAAAACATCAGTGCTGTGCCGTGTCGTGTCAGTTCCACCCCCATCCAACCCCACCCTCTCACCCTCCCACCCCACCCTCACTGCCAGTCTCCCCCACACCAACTGCCCCTCTCCTCCCAGACTTATGATCTAAGCAAAGAGAAATGCAGGTAATGCAGGTTTTTGTTTTGTCTGATCCCCCCCCCCCTCTTCCTCATGCTCCCCCTCCCCCTTCACCTGCTATTCACCTGCCCCCCTCCCTCAGGCTGCTAAGGTGTTGGGGTGGGGGCAGGGGTAGGGTGAGTGGTAACTGGTGGTGAATGGAGGGAGGGGGTGGGGTGCATAGGAGGAAGAGGAAGAGGTGTGTGTGAGGTGAGAGACCTACAGAGAGGCCATACAAATATACACAAAAGTGAATCGAACAAACTTAAATGTTTAATGAAATCATGATGAAATGTTTATTGTATAATTCAGTCGTTGGTAGGCGCTGTAGGCCTATACCATCTATTATATCTAAGCGTTGAGAGAATCCCTTCATTTTCCACCCACTATTATATGCGACATTACACGATCATCCCTTGGTGCAAGACATTTTCGGGGAAGTTTCTATTCTAATCATCCATTGCACAGCCTTGGTGCTGGATAGGTCCTGTGTGTATGCGTCTGGGGTTCTGGTGTCCAGCACGTCCAGCAAGGAGTCCCTGACCCTCCCACCACCACCACCTCTTACCGAGATTCCTGCTTCTCGGTCCAGCACCCTCCCACCACCACCCCTTAGATCCCTTCCTTCCACCACCTCAGCGCCTGACCTCCTTAGATAAACATTTTTTCAGCTCACCACGCCTTGACCACCCCTGTTATAAACCCCCTTCCCCCCCCCCCCCCCCCCCCCTCCTGATGCACACAACTTGAATACCCTCAAACGATACATCTGTTTATTCGCTTATACCTTAGACTACCACGATCAATAGATTTTATCCCCAACCTGAATACCCTCAAACGATACATGAGTTATATGCTTAAAAGGTATTCTCTGCCCTCCAGAAAAGCATGGGTCATGGGTCAATAGATGGGTCATGGATATTAGTTACTATACTATTTCACCCATCTTCGCTCTGTAATACATCATTCCTCTACTAGACAAATCCTCATACCATTTTATCCCCCCCTCCCTCCCACATCATCACTCCTGTTGACTGTTCGCTTATTGCCCTCCGACTAGGAGCAGTAATGACCAAGCATCCCACCTGTATACCAAAGGGAAGGCGCATATTTGACTTTCGAAAATATCATAAGGGCCGACACCATTGCTGAAACTGTCTAAATTGAGTCTAGAGCCGTGTTACATCCTCACCCTTGAACTGGAAACAGATCTTCAGTCTAGATTTTATCCATATACCCTTCGTAATCAATTACTGAAAATAAATAGTATTTGGTAAATGTTGGTCCGATTTTCATTACAGAACGACTAAATGTGTATATTGTTTCAATCAGATGGGTTTAATTTTTATTCTTATCCATGTAACCTTGATCTAGCCTTTGTTTAGATGTCTGAACCTTTGGCTAGACATCTGAAGTCATAATCAATCCAATATAATTTTCATTCCCTATGTAACAGAAACCCTCGCTCGGTCTATCACTCAGCTTCGCCACCTTATCTTTTCCATTGGCAGTGTCGCCGCTCTTATCAGCCCAGCGCCCTCGCTGCGCGCCGGCTGGGGTCATGGCAACAGGATTTTAATTACAAATGAAATGATCAACATCCTCGCTCTTAGATTAGTTAACAGGTCCACACATTCTGGCCCAAGCCGAATACCATTGGATATTGATAGTTCATAATTCTTTCTCACGCTCAACTCTAGAGAAGAAATCCTTTTCACCTGCCAATCATTATGCAAATTACGAGATTGATTAATAAAAACTCCTATCCCACAATTTTTCCACCGGTGCATCTCTCAAGAAAACTCGCTCACGCATGCGTTCATAGTTGCGAGGAACTATTCTAGAGAAAGTCATAGGATGGAACGGTACGGTTCTTCGACTCGCTCCACTGAGATCCGCTCAAGTGAGATAACTATTCGAGCGGACCAACTCGCTTCTGCTGAATTTGTGGGCTTGGTGCTAGTTCGCCCCAGTAAAGATTTTCTGACAGTTCTTGTCTGTGTGGCCTGCCTGATAGCCCTAATCGTTTGTGTGGCGATTGGGTGTGTGACGAGCCTGATTGCCGCCTATCTGTCAACACACCCCCCAGGCCTGACTTGCTTTCACCCTGACCCCAACCCGTTCACCAGCAGGAGCGATATCTTGGCTCCGGATTTTACTGGTGATCACTAGCCATGCAACGACCCAACTCTGCCCATCCAGGTAAGCCATTCACATTTTGGAAAATGGTCTAAAAACATTTCATTAAGACTGAATTATACAATAAACAGTTCATTCAACATTTAAGTTAGGGCTTTGGGGTGTGGGGGGGATAGAGAGAGAGTGGGAGAGAGAGCATTGAACTTCCCCCATTCCTCCTCTTTCGATTCACTTTTGTGCATATTTGTATGGCCTCTCTGTAGGTCTCTCCCCTCACACACACCCTCTTCCTCCTATGCACCCCACCCCCTCCCTCCATTCACCACCAGTTTCCACTCACCCTTCCCCTGCCCCCACCCCAACACCTTAGCAGCCTGAGGGAGGGGGGCAGGTGAATATCAGGTGAACCTCAGCGTGATTGAGCTTATGTTCATGCTTAATCTTGACCTTTATTGAAGATGGGTTTATCGAACCACCACCTCCTCCTCGTCCTTCATCTCTCTTTCCCCCTCCCCCTCCCTCTACCACCACCGATTAATGCTTAAACCGCGGTCATTATGATGTGTTCTTGAAGTAGCAACACTGACCTGTCCCTTTCGAGATTACTTGTGGCTCTTATCAAATAACCGGTTGATCCCTTTCGGCTACATTGCCACTGATATTTATATGTGCCTCACTTTGGCCACCGCATGATTTAATAACCCTTCCCCACTCCCGACCATATGCTCTAGGCCCTATAGACTCAATTACATTAACCTTTGTAATCTAACCAAGGTACACCTGGTAACACCTTGGTAGGTATAAGACTCAAATGTCTTGGATAAGAGTTCCATGTGATTGTTCCATACTCATATCGCCGCGGTAGAATGGATTAGGAATTCCTAGATCTTGAGAAGGAATAAAGTCTTACAAAGCATCTACCTGTAACTTAACGTCTATTTATGTCACCACACCCATACCGCAGACCCCTCTATCATCCATGTTAAACAACACCCCTCTCCCCCATCCGTCCCTCCTCCTCCTCCTGCTCCCCCCCCCCCTCCCCCTCCACTTCCTATGGGCGTTTGGTTATATGGTTCAATGTATGAGGGTGCAGGGTTATTAATCCCACCTGATTGGACATAGGTCATACTAACAACGCCCTCCACGGTGGAAATATGCAAATCAGTTCGACTAAAGCATTTACGAAGCCATATGATTGGACGAGAGGTACAGATGACCATTGACTGACTTTCTTTTGGACAACCACTTGGATCAACCTCTCAAGATTAACCTCTACATCTCAACCTTAAGCTCTACACCTCATCTCTACGCCTGATCATATTGAGCAGCAAGATTAAAGGCCGGGCACAAGATCCGTCTGTATACCGACCGGTCGGCGATTAACGTCTAACTCCTCCCCACACTCCTCCCCACACTCCATATATGGCAGGGATGAACTATCCCATCACCCCCGCGCTACTAAGCCTTTGTTTTTGTTTTAGATGGAGGAGTACTCAAATACATCTACTTAGCAGCCGTTGCTGCAGCATAGTAGCAAATGTACATTTTAATACCATTTAATACCTGCCGAATATTGGTCTTTAATTACGAAAATAAACTGGTTGGATTGCTGAGTATCTTTTGTAGTAGATTCTAGAGACTACAACATTACAACTTAAAAATAAATCATTGAATACACTGTCTGAGATGGCGTTAGACACTTGATTGTAAAATGATACATAATGCCAAGATATGACAAGGTATGCTACAGATCAGTTCAGTCTCAGAGTCAGATTCAGTTCAGTTTGGACGTGGTGCTTCATAGAAGTATTTTTCTGGTCATATACATGTATTGAGAGATACACTCATCAGCCGTGTGGATTTTGAATTTATTCTATCTAGCCACTGCAATAATTTTGCATTGAGTCATTCGGAATATGTCTGATGAAAATGAAATACTAGCATTGAGGGTTACTGCAAAGCAAAAGGATATTATTTATTGTTTGTTTGCTGAAAATGGATAGGATCTCAATCAAGTGAATACCCCCGGATATAGACCCAGCACAACTTTAGGAGGAACCAAGGCCATTTAATATTCTACAAGTATAACAACAGGATGATTGTGATGAATGTGAACAATGTCTTTGCAACATTGTATTACGGATGAAAGGAGGAGACAAGTGTGGGGGATGAGTGAAACTATACTAGACCAAGTAGACATAACTCAAAAGAAAAGACTAGACAAAGGATTTTAGGTTATGCTCTTACATAGGGGAGTTTGACAAGGCCCTAGATACAGGAAAAGATTAACTTTAGACCCTGGAAGACAAAATTTTGTTTGGTCAGGGCCTAAAGGATGTAGTTATTCCAGAAATATGATGCCTAAATGTGTGCTTGAGTTAGTTAGGATGTGTGTGAGAGGGGTGGGGCAGATCGGGCAGGGAGAGCCATGTGCCTTGTGTATCTGTATACACAGGCTACATATGGTTACTATGGATACCTACCTGTCAATCATTCCCTGGCTAACGGTTATTATATTTACAAATTTTTCATGAAAAAACAGAATTTACACTTATCTATGGATATGACCAAATCAAATATATATGAAGATGACCTTTTTTTTTTTCACAAATTTATTTATTCAGGAAATTTTTACAACAACTATAGCACGCTCATCCGGAGATGAATTTTCGTTGTGCCCTGATAGAATTAATTATATTTAGAAATATATAGAGAGAGGGCATGAGTTAAATCACAAACATTCTTATATATCATATATACATTTCATGCAACATCACAGAATAATGAAATAGAAGGATGAAATGGGTGGATGAATGAGTGGTGAGAACAGTTCCAGACTATTAGGTAATAATACAATTTGGAGGAGGTGTGAGAGTTTTGGTGATTTTTGAACACAGTTACAAGTCATACTTGCTTCACATACAGTCGGTATGCATACGACTTAGCATGCTTTACAAACGGAACATAAGACAGTGACTGGGTAACCCATTTAGTGAGCTTTGGTCGGCGGCTACTAGGGTCATTCACAGTAAACAAAAGCGAGCCCAAGTGGGCGAGTTACATAACACACATGGAAGGGTTACAATGCAATATACTATATACAACGATCCCACGCAAGGTGCGTCGGGGGTATTAGCATAAGAGGAAGCAATCAGCACGTGCTTGGGATATAACATACACAAACATGATTGTGGGTGGTATTTATAGGGGCTCAGCAGCAGGAATAGGGGCCTGGATAGCAAAGAATGTCGCTTCAGTGACAGTTTAAAACTAGTCGGATCTCCAATGATCCTAAGATAAGCTGGAAGTTTGTTCCAGGCGGTTACTACAGCATTATAAGTACATTTCGAATCTTTACTTGTGCGAGATAGAAAACTTTGTAGAATCGGTGCCTCGGCCTATCGCGTATGTCTGGCTGGTATACTCCCTTTATTATTGACATACACTTCGGTTATATATTCATGTACACGTTCAGCAATTTTGTAGGTAAGTAGTTCATTATAATTTATCTTATCTGGAAGAATTATAACCCAAGTTGGTTATGATTCTACAGTTTGAATGTATAGGGAGGACTGCGGGGAAGAGCCATGGGCCGTTTATATATGCTGTGCCCGGCCTTTAACCTCTACACCTCAATGTCTCGGTCAAGCTTATCAGCAGTTTGACCATTTGTCTGTTCAACTAGATATGATTAACAGCCGAATGCAGCATGCTGCGACGAGCGGACCACAGGCTCTCCACTATATGTCGGAGTTTCGCCTCCAGCTGGAAAGAATGATGCACCTCTACCGCATATTCGTCTTCGAGTTGTATGGTCGAGCGCGCACAATGATTTTGATCTTGGAGGATGGCTTAAACGTCCCTTCTAGGATAGTCTTTGATCCCATCAGGGACCAAGATTGGGCCGACGTGTACCTAGGACGCTGGAATCTATGAATCTACAGCCAAAAACCATAAAAGGTCCTTTTCAGGGCCGCCCAATCTTTTAGGAGAGCGTTATATTTTCCCAATAATCCTATACCCACATCCCTCTACACAGTTAGGCCCAGGTCCAGACGGCCACATTCCTCCATCCTATACCCAGAGATGTTTAACCGCAAAGGAAACATTAGGGCTAAAGGTTAATGTTTTAAACTGTCAGGATCCAAATTGTAAACGTAGGTGCTAAACGTGTCTTTTCCACCTGACTGTACATAATTTCAGCTAACCAATTTCTTTTGTCCCATTTTACTAACCTCAAAGATTATCGATTTTATATGGTATCATGAAAAGTCCTGCCAAACGCATTATGTATATGCCTTAAGATCGCTGAAGGCCTTTATTCATTCTACTGTATTGGTTTAACGCATGAGCCTGGAGAAAGGTGAAGGGTGTGTGCTCATTTGTTGCTGTTGTATCACAGGCCTGTCAATCACATGTGAGCAGCACAGGTTAAAGGGGAGGGGGAGGGGGTAGGGGATCCACCTTAGCCCAACTGCCACCCCTAGCTCCTCATCGGTTTAACATTACAGTTTTAAACAATTATGGTATAACATGGAAACAGTTATAAGATAGCTTGGTGAAGCCGGTTCATATGGTACTTGGAGCTTTTGAGAAACTTTGAGGGAAGTGGGTATAGGATTATTGGGAAAATATGACACTCTCTTAGAAGATTGGGCGGCCCTGAAAAGGACCTTTTAAGGTTTATCTTGAGCATTAATCATCAGCCGTTCTCATCCTTAAACGTTCCACGTTCAACGCTGCCACATACAATTGTTCAGAGGAGTAATAATCCATCATCGCGACGATCACAGCTAAATACGTCTCTGGACGTAGGTCCAAGAAGATGTCTTGCACTTTCTTGGAACGGCGGGCCGGGTCCTCTATACCGTTGACCAAGTCTCTCAAGTCCACATTAATAATGCCCATCTGGTGTAGAACATTGACGAATAACCTGGGCACTTCCTTTGGCAAAACATCGACCGCCAATTCTAGCGCATATTCCGCCCTCATGGACTGGGGGATGAAGGTTGAATCGGTCATATCGTAGAAAGCTTGCAGTAACATCTCTGAGTTGTTCGGATTTAGGCTGTCATATGGTCAAAGGTTAAATCGTAAATAAGGTGTGGGTTCATCATTTTCCAGGAACTAGCCCCATTGGCTGTTATCCCGCCATGTTACCTGACTACCCCTGTCATAAATCGTCAACCCCCTCAACCCCTGTTCCCCTCCTCCTGTGTACGTTATACCAACCTTGTCATGAATCACTGTCCCCTTTAATCCCTCCTCCTGTAGATGTCTGGTCGTAATTACACCCCCTACCCCCCAACCCCCCACACCCCCCGCCCTCCCACTCCACCAATTTCAGCTTTTGACCCATTACATTTATGGCCGTCCAACAAAGCACAGAGAGCAACATTGTATTCCTTATACCTTCCCACCGTCTCCCCCTCCCCCCTTCCTCCCGCAGCTATCTATCTCCATGGTGATACGGTTATGGCCCTTCCAATAATCATGGCAAGGAACGTTTTCCCTCCTAAATCCATTTGGAAGTGACCAAAAGCATTTATGGCCGTCCGACAAAGCACAGCAAGCAACATTGTATTCCTCATACCTTTCCACCGTCTCCCCCTCCCCCTTCCTCCCGCAGCCCCACCTCTCCATGGTGATACGGTTATGGCCCTTCCAATAATCACGGCAAAGACCAATTCTTCCCTCCCTAAATCCATTTGGAAGTGACCAAAAGCAAAAGAAAGACATGGACAATGATCTCAGCCTCACTTGATCGTAGCCGCGGTCGACGAGACGCAGATTAACCTTCACGAGTACCACCAGTCAATATCCTATTTGCCCAAGAGGATCCCAAGGACATACGTAGACCTCCTCTATTTCAGAGGAGGTATTACGCAGCAGCAGAGGGTCTTCCTGAAGGTAGGTTATTCCCACAACTATTATACCTATAAAGGTACATGAATAATAGTGTATTCTTAAATGTATTATTTTTATAGCATTTTGACGGATATAACATTTAATCTAATATTCCACTATACATGTAACCAATTCTCGTTATACTATTGGGTTTTCTATTCATTATAGGGAATCGTCAGCGTGGAGGAAAGGAAGAGGCAGTTGATGCCCATACTCCTGCGTGTACCTTATGACCGCTGGGAAAATGTCCACAGCGCCATTGGGACATACCTGACTTTTCACGATATATTCCGTGATGATACACACGCTGAGATTCTAGCCAACCCTGCGGCTGCAGCTGAAAGTTCTCCTCCACCTCCAACTGAAAACTAATCTTGTATTATACCCATAGAAGGATTACTGGAAATAAATGGTGTCCACTAAATGTTGGTTTTATCTTCTTATTACATCATAGCACGATTACCAATTTCCAACATCATATCCCCAACCATTCATGGGGCCCACGATTCCCCTTGTCTTTAAACGTACAATGAAGGTCAACATTAAGGAAAATAAGTTGGAGTCTCTCATTAACTCATACTGCATCTCATTCTTCAACGATTTTAAATGACTATCCTCTTCCCCCACGATGAGAACTTATTCTTCAATGAATTCCTTATTTTTTATGTTCGCGGCGACAGGTCTTTGAAGGTACGAAAATTAGTCAAAATAGAAGGTTCGATAATCGCCAATCGCCATCCATACACATAATACGCAGACGAGCTTAGGGAATTAGATTTGTGAATAAGCGGGGAAGGGTACAACTATATAATTCATTAATCAAAGGTTAAACATGATTAAAAACCGACCCAATTTCGCCTGTCTCTCCGTCAGGAGGGAAGGTACATTAGCGATTAAACCCCTCTTGTTTAAAAGTACTGCCCCTTAAAATACTATATAGGTATCCAGTCTTGTGCTTAAAAATATATAAGACATATCTTATAAACTAAAATATATGATGTCTTTGGTATATTAAACCTATTACTACAAATTTGGTATCGTAGTAAAAATGGATTAAATCTCACCAGCCATTTCGAAATTTTCTAATAATTCTATTGCTTCAATATTGAAGTAGCAGCCGCATACATTGCGTCATACGATAGTATAGCAGTAATAAACGTGAGGCATATGTGGCCATTGATTTACACACTCTTTTACCAGCCAGTAAGTGTGGAAGGGAGCTAGATAGGATTGGATATCTCTTGCGCTTAATACAGTTTATTCAACCAGCCCATTCACTGGCCAGCCAGGTCCAATCTCTGACTCGTATGTCTGTATAGAAATGTCTAGACAAGTGTGGGAGTACTGAACATTATAAAATATATCTATGCAGTTTGATGGCACTAGTGGAAGAACGACCTTGTTTAAAGAGTCCTACACAAAAGCTTGTATTGATAGAAGAGTCAAGACTGGAGATAATATATAACTATAGTTGACTCTGCCTTGAGCTTATTTACAAATGTTATATTCCAAGTTAATAAATTTTTCTTATTAGGTCCCCTTCCATTAATTATTTTAACACTCAAATTAATGTTTCTACATATGAATTTGCAAGCATAAAACTCATGTAGTAGTGAAACCGAATTAAAATTTAATTTGATATAAAGATAGCCGGTTCAAGTGGTGAGGTAGAAAAATCACAGCAGGGTGCCACTGGAGCTATATCCAGGCAAAACATAGAGGTTTGTGACATCACCAGCAGTACTGGCACATCTGGTCATGCATGGGTCATGTACTATAGATATGCTGAAAGGCCACTTAGGAGAGAAAACCCTTCATTTCCCAAGGAAAGCCTTCATGTTTTAATCTCCAATACCTACAGTATTATAAGCACAAGTGTAGCTTCCTCTCATATAAAGGGGTAATTCGTAAGCGAATTGTAGACATGATTTCTAGGGCAAAGAAAAAGTTATTTACATGTGCACTCACAAATTTCAAGCCAGTCCTCAACATATGGAATTCTATCTTAATTGGGACTAACCACAATTATGTGACAGCTCTGCATGTTGCCACATCACCAAACCGCCTAGTCTCAATGTCCAGTTGGGTCTTCAACGCATATAGATTAGCAGCAGCTGTTGGTCTGTCCCAGGAGCTGAGCTCAGTGGGGGGTGAAACCATCAAGTGAGTGACTTAAAGGGGTGATGTTCGCTCTTGACTTTGATAAACTCCCTATATGTTATTAATTAGTCAGGTCACTCTGTCTCTGAGTCAAATGTTGTTATACCTCTCATGACATCACAGATTTGGAGGGGTGAGAGTGAGGGGGCGTTGGCTTTCTGCTCATATCTGCCCATATAAATTGTGTTTTTTCAGCGTTGTATTAGCATCAACATCAAATTGAGACTGGGAGATACATATGGAAATATGAGTAGATGAAGAAATTGAAATAAAAATGATGTGTAATAATCTTGCAAGATACCCTTTAAACTCTTAAAAACTCGATATATACATATATTTAATACATTAATGCTCCCGGGTATTCATTACAAATATACTAGTGCAGTGAACCTGTCACCACACCGAATGCAGTGAATCAGGCCTCACCCAAATTCAGGTTCAATCTCGACATGGCAAAGTAAAACCAGACACAGTTCTGTTAGTATCACCGGTTTATTCACCTCTTGGAGAACCCTGTGATACCAGCAGTGTGCAGTAGTCAGTCATCAATGTCAGGTACATTGGGAGACTCACCATTGAAGGCAAGCAGTATAAAAGGGTAGTACAAGAGTAACATGGCAATATGATCTAATGTATAAGACAGGTTACAATAGCAATGTAGTACATACAGAGAAGAGGTATAACATACAATCTGCAGTAATTGTAATAGATATAACAGCAACCTGTAAAGCAGGAATAAGATGATACATAGACTTGGATAAAACATTGGATATGATCTACATCAGTGCCTCTAGTAGAGTGAGTTGGTATACACTACAAGCACTGAACAGGTAGGCGACCTGGTGTACAATAGAGTTACTAATGACAACTCTGTGTCCACTCTACTACACTAGTCCAGATTCAGAACATAGGTGAAATTCAGGCAAACTTTCCCAAAATCGGGAGCTCAGTGGCATATATATGTCACTTTTACAGTCTTGGGTTTGTCCGCAGAGAACTATCAGCAGGGGGAAGTTTCCTCCACCCTAATCCCTAACACAAACATGTATCAATTAGTCCCCGAATGCAAGTGGTGTCAGTATCAATTAGCAGGTGGTCCACTCATCTTTAAACTTTTTTTTAAATTGTGAAATATACTAACTTAATCGTTTTTGGAAGTATTCTCCTAGCCATAAGAACTATTCTCATCTTTATTTCATCAATGTGTGACGACTATGAGGAAAGATATTAAAGCTTTGTATTTGTGATGTGACTGAGTGGGTGGATTCTTATAAGGGAGAGAGAGAGAGGCTGGGTATTAAGAGAGGGAGACAAGATGATGAAACACATGGTTTTGGTTAGGTGTGACAGTGCACTTGGCCATGGTGCTGTAATGGCCTGTTATACATAATATACATTTGCTGAATGGTATTACATAATCGGCCCGTCAGAGCCGGCAAATATCGGTTGGGACCTACAGTGTTTAATGTTCCCCAAAAAGAATATAATATACATCAACTTCAGCACCATATTCTGAAAGTTTCCAGGGAAAATGCGTATTCGAATTTTTAAATATTTGTTTCCCCATTTGGTATGTCATTTAAAAGCAGGAGATATTTTGTGAAGTGTAGGAATAATTACTCAAATACATCGATGATTGCAATATTAGGAAAGACTTGGAATAAAATATCATATGGTTTATTGACATAATGAACAGAATTCGGAAAGAAAAAAAATAATCATTTATAGTTTATTGCAGTGATTCTTTTCACCTTGATCTGATATATCCAGTGATATGAGCATTAAAATGAAAGTAGGTCTATAGTCCTGGACGGCCGGCATCGAATCGCCTATGTTTACATAGCGTAGCTATTACATAGAACATTTCGAATGATGCCCGTAAATCGGGTCTCTCGTATAATACAAGGACGCATCAAGGGGATCTGCGTTTTCCGATGTATTTTCCCCGTAAAACTACGCTATTATCACTGTCTCTGTACATAAACGATATCGCTCTACAACTTGGACAGAATGAAATGTTTCATACGGCCTTATTTAAAAAAGAACCAAAAAGGTGTTTACCAGTACCTTCTCATGGTGTATTCCGAATGGTACCGAATAACTACTTGTGTAGTTGATCAGGCTCATCAGAGCCTGAACAACCCTTGTCAACAAACAATCAACAGCTTTGTGCGAGAGGGTGGGTGGGGAGGCTATAGATCCTGAGCACAATAATCCTACTACCAGCCAAACAGTTACACGGTACACCACCTTGCCGATTTACTTCTGGACACGCTGCATTTTAGTCCCAATTTTATTTTTTCTTTGCTTTGCATTGGAACTATCAAAGTTTTCCCTGAAATTTTTCTCATGAGGTTGGGTGTAGGGGGAGTGGGGGCCACTACTCGGTGGGGGTGGTAGATATGAGGGTTGATGGGGATTTAGTCTAGATTTGAGGGTTGATGGGGATTTAGTCTTAAAAAAAAAAAAAAAAAAAAAAGTTATTTATTTGGTATTTGACGGTTTTTGCTGACGAATGAATTACAAATGTATGCAATGCACGACTATGTATATTATTTTACTGCCGATATACTCAATTTATTAAACAAGAATAAATCCTGCATGTAAGCCAATTGACAATGTATCACAGATTATTCCATATAATCGCATTAGAGTTCACATTAGAGTTACAAAGGGGATGAGTACATATACAGCAGAGTCCCGGATAACTACCATCTCGGTAATGCGACCAACCCGTAATTAAGACCATTTTGACTCAGTCCCAATGAGGAGATAAGAGAAGGTACCTGGTAAAGCGACCATCCCTCTATGCGACCAAAAATCGCAGTCCCAAATATAGTAATATAGCAGGACTCTACTGTATAAGTTAGTTGGGGATATTATCCGCTGTCTCTTGTCTATATGACAATGTATGTATACCATATATCTAACAAGGATATTATACGAGGAAACAGCACTCCTCCTCAAGTCGTTGCTACCATGCTAATGATGTCACTCCAACATGACGTCACGCTGGATCCCATCCAACTTAGATACCTCTTGGATACATGGAGATGTATCTATGAGGGTGCACTTGTTGAAAACTGACTGTTGTCCATCCTAACAACTGACCAAGAGGTGGTTTATGGTTAGGATTGTTGTTTTTCCCTGTACTTGGGTACAGAATACATGTATTACTTATGTAAACATGTAGGCTGTCCCCAATACTGGGGGTAATTGGAAAAACAACACTTCCACTATTTTTTATAGTGTTTGGCAAAGCATGGTTTCGGGTATGGTGACCCTCATCAGGCAAAAAGACTGAGTACTTGCCCCAAGTACTGAAAAAAGTATAAGTATGTATCCGTGGGCCCCAATTGATTAGTTTCCAGACGTGCCAATGTTTTTTGGAGGAAACATCGGCCCGCACTGGGGTAGGGGTGACTAGTCAGATATTTGTCTGACATAGGATCACCATGGCAGGGTGGAGAGATCCATCCCACCCTACATACATACAGATCCTCTCCCTCCAAATGGCCAAGTTGTGTGATAAAAATTTTATTACGTGGCTAGTGGGCCAAAGGAGGGATCGGGTTCTGTAGTATGTAGCAACATTAGTTGAAGGTGTCCATGACATTGAGACCCATGGGGGAGCAGGTCTTCAACTGATGTATCCAACGATTCTCCAGTCGATCCCGTAGGATCCTCGAATCGGGTTTGTTCGGGTTCCTTATGTAGGGGTTGGTTGAAGCGGAGTGCGGTACTGGTTGAAGCAGGGTGCGGTACTGGTTTTGCGGTCGTCACCCCGGTTCAAGTCGTCCATGAGGTACTTATGTTTATAGATACGCTCGTGCAAGGTATTTTTGGTCTGTCCGACATATTGTTGTCCGCAGGTCTTGCAGGTTGCGATAGATAAGATTGTTACTCTTACAGGTCACATTTTGACAGGATGTGTAGGATCTTTTTGTAACAAAGGAATTGATCCTGCCGCTCTTGTCAAGTTTGTGGCAATATTGACAATTGCGGGTACGGCACCCAGTGTTGCGTACTGATGTTGCATCTAGCACTGGTGCGACAACTGCTGATGTCCCAGTGAGTTTTGCACAGATCAGAGATTCACCTAGATTAGGCGGTCTCCGATACGCGACCACAAGCCCCTTGTCATATAGGTGCTTTGTGGCGGAAGAGCGACCCAGAATGTCCATGTTGCCACGGACACTCTTGATAAAGACCTTCTCCGATGGATGAAACCTGGTGAGTGCCAACAGTTTGCCATCACTGGTCTTGGGTCTTGGCGAGAGCAATGTGTCCCGATCCCGAAGGAGGGCCTGGGTGAAGGCCCTTATCAGGACATCCTCGGGGAAACCCCGGTGGATGAAGTGTTCTGCCTTGTCTAGGCAGTGGGACCAAAAGTCCTCTTCGCGAGAGCAAATGCGACGGATGCGTATAAACTGACTATACGGGAGACTGTCTTTGCAGGATCTCCAGTGTGCGGATGTATAGTGTAAAAAGTTGTTTACGTCCGTGTGTTTACAGTAGAGGTCTGTATATAGTCGTCCAGTAGCCGAGTCCTTCTTGACTAGAGTGTCTAGAAAGCTGACATGGGACGTACTTGTTTCTACTGTGAATTTGATGGTTGGGTGGACACTGTTGAGGTAGTCTGTGAACTTGTGTAGTTCACCCGGTCCATGGTCCCACACCAGGAAAATATCGTCTATATACCTGCCCCATACCCGTGGTTGGAGTCAGTACGTATATACAAATTTCTCTTCGAAATAGTCCATGAAGATATTTGCTAGAGTGGGAGCAACTCTGGTGCCCATGGCAGTTCCACCTACTTGTAGGTAGTGTCTGCCACGGAAATCGAAGTTGTTCTTCTCCAGTACTAAACCTAGCAGAAGTATTATGCTGCGATTTTTGAGTGTACCTGGGAATGCGTCCCCATGGGGCCAGACTCTTCGGAGAAACTCAGCAACCGCCTTCTTCCCTTCAAAGTTAGGTATGTTTGTGTCAAGGGAAGAAACGTCAAGGGATGCCAGGATTGTGTCGTCCGTCGTGTCAGTTATTTTTTAGATGACATTGACAAAATGCATGGTGCCTTCAAATGATGAAACGAGAAACCTGGCAGCAAGCATGAAGGATGCACTTGATAGAATATCGGTTCTGGAATCAACACAACTCCAGGCAAAGAAAGTGGGTGATAAAATATCGAAACACATCAAAAATGCAAATGATAAAATTGAAGTGCTAGAGGAAAAGTCCAGAAAATCAAATCTTCTGATAGAGGGTATACCAGAGCAAAAGCATGAAGACCTTCACCAGAAAATGTTTGATCTATTCAATTCCTCAGTCGAAGACATCGACACAGATGACTTCGACGCCATTTATAGAAAAGGGAAATTCAACAAAAAACGCACCCGCCCAATTATGATCACATTTACAACGCTCCAAACCAAAGATCAAGTGCTACAAAATGCAATAAATATCAAAACCGAGAGTGGAATTGAAGGCTTGTGGATCAATAGGGATATACCTATAGAAACGCAAGTAAAAAACACACTAGTGCGAAAATGTGGGAAACTACTTGAAAAGCACGACAAGAAAAATCCACCAACCATTCGCACAAATCATATCGTTTATAATGATCAAAGATTTTATTATAACGATTTAGATCAACTGCCAGAAGGGTGCACCCCAGAAGATACAAAAACCGAGTTATTCCCAGAGCAAAACGCAATAGGCTTCCAGGGAGAGAGGGTTTACCTCTCCAACTTCTACCAAAGGGATATTTGGGTAAACAACAACCTCTATAGCTCAGTAGAGCAGGCGTTTCAGTGTATGAAAGCACTCAGTGATCCAACACCAGCCAATACAAAAATAGCCAATCAAATAGCCAATGAGGATAACCCCTATACCATAAAATCACTCGCCAGCAAGATTTCCCCAAGTGCGGAGTGGTTTACGGGTGAAGCAGAAACATTGAAAGGTATTGTAAAACAAAAATTTCTTCAGCATGAGGACCTAAAGAATAAGTTTCTACAGTGCAAACAAGACACATTCTATGAAATGACCCTTGATAGAAGGTGGGGTACGGGATTCAGACTATTTGATAACAAATTCAAGCCAGGGCAGGTTCAAGGCAACCTATTTGGAGCTATACTGGGGGAGCTCAAACAAGAACTATTGAATGAATGAACTGTTTATAAGCTATAGTCACTCACAGCCGATACTAAGACGAGTATTTATAACCCAACTGGGGACGGGTACACTTTGAACTAGGGTCAGTCACAAATATAATATATACTATATTCAACCTGAACTATTTTCCAGATCGACTATTACCACTGCCAAAATGGATCAGATCTTCATAATTGGCGATTCACGCATTAGACATCTTCGTCCCTACCTAATCCCATACATGTCAGCCCAACAATATAATAGGATATCGGTCCACTCATACTCCGGAGCTTCCATGAAGCTGTCCGCGAGCATAGCGTACGACCGTTTAGTCACTGAAAGACCGACAACTGTTATATACCAATCGGGGCTGTGTACCATTACAAAGAAGATTAATGGACGAGTACAACTTACATGGCCTACCGTGGAGGAAACCGTAATGAAGTACCGTGAACACATGGACTTTGTGGAAGCGACTACAAACCAAGCAGTGTTCCCCACCGAACCAACCATCATCTTTGCTACCATTGTAGGGATGGACATGGCAATATACAACAATGAAGGAAGCAACAGTGAACAAGAGTTACTTAATACCATCATGTCAGAAGTTAATTCCACCATCATCACGCGTAACGTCGCCAATAGTCTTCCAACGCCATATCTGCATGATCACATCCATCATAATTGCAAGAAGATGCAGAAAAACTATTATCAAAGACTGGACGATGATGCTTGTCACCTGAGACCACATGGACTTGACCACTGGTCCAAGCAAATTGCCAAAACTCTAGCGAAACTTCAAATGTGAAAATGCTGAACCGCAAGTATCACGAACTTTTCACCAATTTCTCTATAAACAACTAAGCCGGTTTACTTAAAATGAATATGAACACTCAGATTTAAGATGGATAGTAAATAACAAAAGCGCGATACGGCAAACCGAAAAACTTTTTTACTTATATATGCCTATGAGTAAGACTTACCTAAAACGTGACACTGATAACCAATAATTATAAATAAATAATTAATTGCTTTTATTTTTAATCGAAGTGATCTCTCCCTACCCACAAATATTGAAACCCTGTCCCCCTATAACCCCAAACGAGTAACTATTCTACATAGAAGGAATAGGTAGTACATGATACTACATGATAAATGATACCAAGCAGTTTTGTTCTATGGTACATTTCAATAATGATCGAATACTATGTCATGTATGTGGTGAGATTTGTCTGACTGTTGTATTGTTATGTTGTTATATTGTTGTTACATAAGAACATTGTTTTTCTAAACAAATCCAAACTGATTAAAACTACATATTGTATATGTGAAATGTTGCACATGAACAGATATAGCATTATTTAATCTACAAATTCACTGTATATTACAGTAATATGTCGCAACCGCGTGGTTCGCCCACTATCACATCAGTAGAATAGCAGCGAACCAAAAAGAAAATGTAATCAATACTGAATTGTTAACCTCAATAGAAGAGGATTTTAACAAGTTGAAAGGCTTTAAACTTATAAGTCTAAACGTAAGAAGTCTATGGAACAAGTTAGCAGAAATTGAATTATTAACTCAAAAAATACCAATGGAAGTGTTGTGTCTGACCGAAACATGGTTAGATAGCAGAGTCTATGATAGCCTGATACGTTTGAATGGATACAATTGTCAGAGACAAGATAGGAACACCGACAAAAAAACCGGAGGTGGTTTAATAACATACATCTCAGAAAAATTTGAATTATTACCAATTGACGAGAATCTTCAAAAGTGTACTAACGATATTGAGATCCAAACACTGAGGATAAAAGTAAATGCGATTAAAACCATCTCGATTGTAAATGTCTATCGTACACCAGGGGGCTCTCTGACGGATGCTATCCACTTACTATCAGACACATTGGACCGAGTACCAAAGAATGAAGAGGTAATAATGGCTGGAGACTTTAATGTAAACTACGCAATCCCCTCAACTGGCAGAGCCCAATTGCAGTCAATTGAATTTAACACCTCGCTAAAACAAATTATAACAGTTCCCACTAGAATTACCACCACCACTCAGACAACGATTGACCTTATCTTTACGAATTCTAAGTTTATTAGTAAGTGTGGAACATTGAATTACAATATAAGCGACCACAAACCAACCTACCTAATAATAAAAAAAGAAAAAGAGCACTATAAATTGATAAGTTTTATATGTCGGTCATACAAAAAACTTAACGAGGAACTACTAAGCGAAAGATTACTGGCACGCAATTGGGCGTTGTTATTTGACTCAAAAGTACCTGAAATATGTTGGGGAAATATGTTGAAAGTCATTGGAGAGGAGGTGGATAAGATGTGTCCAAAAAGGGAAATGAAAAATGTCAGAGCAAGGAAGTCATGGGTCACAGGTGACATAATGGAATTAATGAGGGAAAGAGATAGGTTATTCAGGGCAGCAAAAAAATATAACAACCCAGGACTATTTGACCAAGCCAAAAGCTTGCGTAGGAGAGTAAACCATATGGCCAGGAACTTGAAAAACAATTTTATAAAAGAGGAAATAGAACAAAACAAGAATGAACCCAAGAAATTCTGGCGTAACCTTAGCCCACTAATAGACAGTAAGGGGAAGAATGAAAGAAGTGAAATAAAACTAAAAAAAGATGACCGAGACATAGTTCCAGAGAAAGTTGCCGACGAGTTTAATGACTTCTTTGCCACAATTGGAAATAATCTTGCCCTGGAAATATCCCCTCCATCCCAAAATGAGTCCAGCCTGTATGAAAGAAATAACCCACCAAGAAGCGAAACGAGCTTTACATTTAAACCGACCACGACAAAAGAGTTAATAACTCTTATCAAGAGTATGCCCTCTTCTAAGAGCTCAGGGTACGATAACTTACCCTCTTGGCTACTGAAAAAGATTTTAATCATACTAGCAGTACAATTGGTCGAAATAATTAATTTAACTTACACTAAAAGCTCGATCCCTCAAGAATGGAAACGATCAAAAGTAACCCCATTATACAAGGCTGGACCCATGACAAACCCAAGCAATTACAGACCGGTCTCCTCCATTCCCATGCCTGCAAAACTGCTGGAAAAATCTATGCACAAACAAGTTATACGTTATCTGGAGGACAACAACCTCTTATTTGACGGTCAGTACGGTTTTAGACAGGGTCGCTCGACTAAAGACGCCCTCATAAATTACTTAATGGAAATATATAACAACATGAATGAAAACAAAGTCTCTAGGGCAGCCTACCTCGACTTCAAAAAAGCTTTCGATACAGTAAACCATTCAAGACTCTTAGAAAAACTAGAAATTATAGGTATAAGAAATAAAGAACTGGAATGGTTAAAAAATTATCTATCCCACCGATACCAATCAGTTGAAGTAAATAAAACAAAATCAAGTCTAAATCCAATAACTTGCGGTGTGCCACAAGGCACAACTTTAGGCCCTTTATTGTTCACAATATATATAAATGACATGCCAAAATTTATCCAAAACTCAAATATCCAATTGTTCGCCGATGACACCATAATATATGCAAAAGGCATGGATGTCCTAGAAGCTACAAACCTGCTTCAACAGGATCTAAATGCCTTAATATACTGGTGTAAGAATAATATGATATCAATTAATTATGACAAATCCAAAATCCAAACATTCTTTGCAAGGCAGAACCTGAGGTCGAGGTGGGCTGAGAATACACAGCCTCAGGCTGAGAATATCATTTTAAATCTGGATGGAAACCCCATGGAAGAAGTAGAAACTTATAAATACCTTGGAGTAGATATCGACAGAAATCTTAAGTTTAAATCAGTAGTAAGCAAATTAATAAGCTCCATGAATTATAAATGCTGGCAACTAACAAAACTTAGAGGGAAGATACCACAAGATACTTTATTACTCATATATAAGGTTATGGTATTGCCCCTGATTGACCAATCTGATATTTTTCATGATTCACACACAACATCAGGGACCAATAGACTTCAAATAATTCAAAACAAAATACTCCGCAGAATCTATGGGCTTCCATCCAGAGCAAATGTTGATGAAATTCATGTTAATAAAAACCTACTGACATTAAAACACCGAAGAAGGTTGCACGTTTTGCAGGCGGGCCATGGTTTGGCGAGCAACCCAAAATATATCGATATTAGACGTTTAAATACGAGAAATTTTGCTGTAGGTAGAAAACCACTGAAACAAATCCTTCCCATAAATGAACAATTAAGAAAATCAATCCTACACAGAATCCCATATACATGGAACTCGTTGCAGACCATGGCCCATGGGGTACCAGATAAGAAACTGTTTAAATCACTAGCGAAGAAAACTCTGATATGGTCAGACCAACACTTCATTGAATAGCATACTCATTGTCCATTTGACTTAATACTCTTCTTACTCTTCTTACTCTTTTTTTAATGAGGCACTAAGCCTTAAGAGAAATTATGTTCAACTATACTGAGGTAAATTTATATAAAAGCTAATGCGCCTTTTCAAAAACTTTAATAATAGTAAAATCCTATTTAATTGATTATAGCAGTGCGCCCCTTTCGTCTATGACGACTGGGGTATTGTGTGCTGCTTTGTGAAAATGTAAAAAACTAACAGGAAACGTGTGATCCTCCCTATGCCGGAGTTATGCTTCCTGAGAGCGATAAGTCGAAAATAAATGTATCTTAATCTTAATCTTAATCTTGATGAATGATTTTATCCTTGGGACATATGGTATTTAAAAAAAATATATATATCTAACAAGGAGTATACACGACTGTCCATCAACATTCCCTTTAAATGTGTGTCAATAAGCAGATTGTAAGGTCTACCTTCATCATCAAGTTATACGGAACAGACTGTAAGGGCCATGAAGCAGCTCTACTTTCAAGCTCTGAACATTGCTCTTTCTCCCCCACATTAATGAGTTGCCCACGTTGTATCTCTTGCCTTTACGGCAGCTATGGAGCTCCCTGCTGAGCGGTTTGCATAGAGTAACTGTGTATCTGGTTTAATTTGTTTTGTTTCAGTGATGAGTATCTCATATCCCCCACCCAAGCATCACCCACTGCAGCTGTTCCGCGGCACTGCACGCAACAAACCACAACCGTATCAGACTTGGATTGCGGGGACAAGTAAACTACCATATATATATGTCCTTTGGCCATGCGCATACATATCTATAATATTGTGGCCTCCCTGTCACTTAGTATGTGTAGTCACTCCCTGAACAATAGCCCTCCGTGTCTGTTCTTGTTAGTGTAACATTAGCTGGGTTATATGATAATAATGATAATAAGAAAAGATTCTTTATTTGTCACTGACTAGTTGTTACAAAAACGGGGATGCACATCAGATCGAGATCTGTTCTTCCTGGGCATGCCGCACTAATTTTGGATGATTAGCTAGCTTTATTGATTGATTCTATTTTGAATGGGAAGTATACGATTTCATATCTATCTTTATGAAGAAACGTTTGATTCCCTGTTGGAAAACGGAGGTAGAACGAAAGAACAGTTTAGAGAACAAAAACCGTAATAGTATTTTCTTTTCTACACCCACGTACACAATCTTCCTCCTTCACATCTCAGATTTGGAATCTTGTTTCAGGGAGTGACTCATTTGGAAATGTGCCGGAAATGTGTCACTTGATTGTTGTCTCTTTTAGTTATATTGGACGTGTAACTCAGAACCTGATACTTCTTGAATAATCATGGCTGTTAAATTTCTCCTCTGCTTGATTGAAAGCTGAACGCCCACGCTTCACTCAAGATAGGCCCGCTGCATATAATAATTAAGCTTCTTCGTAGTCTTACTTATGCAACGGGCCGGTACAATGTTTCAGCACTGATTGATTTGTTGTATTTAATATTAGTGGCGATCGTGTGTTGCCTCAAAAGGCTGAGGCAGACTTATTAGCGTTTTCCTTTTCCTACAGCACCATCATACTCCTATAGCTAGATTCACCGTATATAGTTATTGTGTTGTTTTGTAAAAACTTCCATCATATGGCCTCCAATAATTATATGTTGTGCTATGTCAATAATCTTAAGTTTCCGGTCAGTCCGGAAGAATTGTCAATGACAGAAGATTGTGATGGAAATGAAAATACATTAATTTTCATGTATAGCCAATTATGCCGTACAAATCACACATTTTTCTGGCCACCGCATATTCTACCTGAAAAGTAATCGGCGCTTAGTCAGAGAAAGCCGTATTGTTTCTCTTGTCACGAGACCAACGAGACTAGACGAGACTCAGATTTCTCTGCTACTAGACCTAGTACATTAACTTTCTGTATCACAAGCTTGCCTGTTTTGACAGTGTTGCCTATAACATAGTTTTCGTTAGTTTACAGATTATGCATCTTCATATAATTGATCTCATGTTGTGTTTAGTTAATTCATTGGTTAGCAAGTTTGCTCTATTTCCTAAGTAGAAGACTTTACTTGCCAAAGACAGTACACAATCTTGTATATTGATGAAAATGCGCATATCCTGTTAATTTTTTCAATGAATATCTTCTTTAGGCAGCTAATTATACTTTTGCCCCAGAAAGCTATCCCATGCTAAAAGTAAAGCTTTTTTTCTGTTCATAAAGTTTTAAATTAAATAATGAAAACAAACGTTTGAAGAAATCACTTTCATATTCATGCATGTCGCTACAAATTGTCGATCACTTGAATCTTTTATTACTCTCGGTTTTATCAAATGGATCGTGGTATTGAAAATAGCCTGCTATCAAAATTAGAAACATTTTTTACACAATACGAAACTCTCACCCTTCATTTCACGGTCTTGCTGATAAAAAGTCTAAGCACCCTAAAAGTAGATCTTATAATTACCCAATAGGGTAATAATTGAATTTCTATTCTTGTAGTATTTGAATTGCAGGCTTTTCATTTACAAATTTTCCACTGCAGGTCAGAAAAGTTCCGCCAGCAGTAATGGGAGCCATAACGGGACGCCCTCTGATGTTGAGGACGCTGGGAAAACACGATCCACCCCAGGTGACACGGATAATTCTAACTCAGAATCCATCAGCATTGTGTCCGCCTACTGGTATGCTATGTTGTTATTGCTTTTGGAAGACTCCTTTTGGAATTACCCGGTAGTTAAAACAAGGGCCTTCGGCCCTTCAGCCCACAATCAGAAAAGCAAACATTCATGTTTACGTGGAACATAATTATATAATTGCATTGGGTATATTCTGGAAAAGAATGGGAAAAATATCTTCATTATTAAGAAAATGCCCGCCTTGCTAAAATGTGTACAAAATGAACACTAGAAATCTATCTAAAATCGAAATGTGATAATGTGGTGTTATTGGGTTTAGGTGGCCGCTGAGGGTCAGTTCATCCGAACCTCCCCAGTGGTCACTACTGGTCCGCGGGACTTTTTAGTCTTATGATATGTTTTGCCTGTTACCTTTTATATATTTAACAGCAGCCAGCTGTTGGTCGATAGTAACTACGACCCGGGTTTCTACCATTTTATGTGAGCTGTAGAGGCCGTGATAAACCTCTCAGTGTGGATAGTGTTACTTACATCTCTGAATGTGGAATGTTGATTGCTATTATGTAGGTCTGATAGACACCTTTGGATGAGGGTTACCTGGCTGGCCAGGTGATCCGAAATCCGCAGTCTAAATCAGGTCTGGAAGCGAACTGATGCTCAGTTCCGAACACCTCATGAATAAAACCCAAGTGAACAGGTAGCGCCTGCCTTTGTTCCTTTTGTTCTATATAAACTCTCGATTAATAAGCTTCGGATACGCCAAGGGAAACAAACCTGCGACTCAGAATCACTACAACTGGTGCCGTGACCAAACTTGGCTTTCTGTCTTATCGATTGAGCGTTTGGGCTTATAGTTTAAACTTTGCTAGAGATTTTGGTAAATCTTTGAGATGGCTACCAATGCAAATGGAGTCCAGGTGGCAGATGCAGCGGCCCAAGTTGGCCTGCGCATTTCACCAGCTGGTATGAAGGGTTACCGCAAACCTACTCCTGGCTCTGGTGCAAAGAAAACGAATCCGAAGGTAAAAGTGACCAGTCCGAAGTTGACTCTACAGCCGGTTGCCGCTGCTGGAGGTCAATGGACTGAATTTCGAAGGAATCCAGCGATGGCAGATTCCTTTGAGGAAGAAGAAAAGGCTCAGCTGAGGACTGAAGTGGCCTCCTGGCAACATGCCTATTCTGTGCAAGGACAGTCGATGCACGATGCCCGTGGAACTATTGATCAGCTCATAGAGCAGAATCAGGAACTCCAGAGCACGTTGGTTCAGGTAACTGATGACTGCCATGCCACTACACGTTTGCTACGTGTAGAGAATGAAAAATTACGGAATGAGGTAGCCAGAGTGGATGATATGACACGAATGAAAAACATGTTAGATGATTCTTCGGAGGACGAGGACGCGGATCTATATGGTTCACCTCCTAGGATACGTGGAGTTTCTCCGCCACGAGGCGTAGAGAGGCCTACATATCCTAAGGAAGGTGGTGGATCATACATCCTCCTCACTCCGAGGCATTTTTCTGCAGAAAATACTGCTCGAACACCCGTGCCCGAGCATCTAAAGATGTCCGAGGCGGCTGGCGGACCGGCTGTAGGTGAACCTGTGTCACATGCTACTTCCAGCGGAGAGCGTGTAACAGGCTCTAAGCAGCCTAACCAAACCCAGCAAGCTTCTCCTCCACGTGGAGGATCCAGGACACCTAGACAAAAAGATACGGTGACATTCACTGCCTCGTCTCCTCTTCACGGAGGGGGAGGGGGTAGGCCTTATGTTGGAGCGCACTCCAGCATTAAAAGACCAGCTGCTTCCACAACGTATGTGCGTGGTCATGTTGATAATAGCCAATATGTGAGGAATACTGGTCGGCAATGGACTACAGTCGGAGGGTTGCCAGATACTTCTGGAATCCAAATACCTGGCGTCCATGCGATCGATAATTCTCCCATGCGACATATGACCAACCAAGTGTCAAACTACTTTCGGGATAAGTCAGTGGTGCAGGGCCTGAAGTATGAGGGCGCTATAGGCGCCGAACTCACCTTCAGGTATCAGTTTGTGGCAACGAATGTTAATCATGCCCCTAAACCGGCGATTATAAGAAACTGGGATCCTAAGGATTCCTGGCGGACACATCTCGGAGAGATGAAAGTGCTAGCCGAAGCGCATAATTGGACACCTGAACAGTTCCTTATGCAGCTTAAGTGCAGCTGCCGCCGTCAGCTAGGCGAAATGGGAGATTTGCCCCCAGGTTTGGATCTTATTGGTTTTGTATACCATATGGATGCTAACTTCGGCGAGCATTCTCTTGAAAAGAAGCAGTCCGAATTCTATAACTGCAGACAAACCCCTAAGCAGCCGAGCCGTATGTTTGCCAATGAGGTAGCCAAACGTGCTAGACATGCTTTCGGAATTAATCTGGACAATACTCTGCGTACCCTCTGCTTGAGAGTCTTCTTGAAAGGCTTGATCAACCAGGAGAAAGCTGCGTGGGTGAAGCTCAAACAGCCGTTTGACCTTCTCCAAGCAATTCACTGGGCCGAGGTATGGGAGAGTTGTCATATGGACTTCGCGAACGCTGCTGTCTTGCAAGCTGCTGCTATAGGTCCGTTGGCTGTTGCTATCCCATTGGAGGGAGCTGCGGCCGAAGGTTCCCAGTCGGGAAAGAGCAAGAAAGCAAGTGCCAAAGAAAAGGCCATGGTACAGGTTAGCCAGGCACTGGCATTGCAGGAGTCCGACGATGATGATCAGTCCGACGATCCCGGCAATGCGATAGTGCAGGCTTTCCAAGCATGGCAAGAAAAGCAAGGAAAGACGGGTTCCTCAACTCAGCAGTATAGGAAGTCTGCTGGGGGAAGGGAAAGGAGAACCTGGCAAGTTCGGAAATGCTATTTTTGTAGTGAGGAGGGGCATTTCGCCTCGGCTTGCCCCACTAAAAAAGCTCTACTCGAACTCGTGAAGAAGCAAGGCGCTCCAGGAGGGAAGCCGGCTTCGGAAAACTAGGTTCGGCTCCTGTAGTAAGCGATACGGGAGCCTCGGACAACACGCTTCTTAGTACCACAGTCTGCGAGGATCTTGGTAGTAGTTTAGGAACTGGGGAATCAGCCCAGGCACCGGTGTGTAAGATAGGGTTAAAGCTTAGCGACAAGAAGCTACCCGATCTGATAGCTGGAGGTCCTAGGCCGTTGCCGGACGGTGATTTCCTCCCTGAAAAGATTCAGGGATGCTCAGACAAGAGCCCTGGCGTGCGTTGGGGACAGGCCGAGTACCAAGCTGAGTCAGGTCAGGTTGTCTTGGTAGAAAAAGGCCAAGAGAAGTCTGCTCGGATTCAGAAAGTTTCTGTTCAACAGCTCGAAACTCTGGAGATCCCTTCTAAATTGTTAGTGAGGGAGAGATGGTATGCCCCTGTAGGCATAGGTGGGAAGAGTGGATATTTCTTGGTAGATCCAGGCGCAACGACAAGTTTGATTACCAAGGATTTCTATGATTCCCTTCCACATGCGCCGCCTATGATTTCGGTGCGTATGGCGTGCTCGATGGGTAATGGAACGCCTATAACTACATATGGGAGCGTGCTCTGTCCATATGAAGTGTCAGGTCGGACATACATGATGACATGTCTGGTAGTCAGCGGTCTGAAGGGCCCTGAAGACGGGATATTAGGTGCAGACTTTTACTATGTGCACCGTTGTTGTTTAGATTGGTCAGGACTTTTGCTTTTGGAAAACTACGGACATTCTGTTGTATGTAAACAGTGGAAGAAGAAGTCCGAAGGTGAAGAAATTTCCTCTATAAAGACTATGACTGTGAGCGAAGTAGATACTGGAATAGCTGTGACACTTAGGAAAGCGGTGATCATGGAGCCCAAATCTATTACGCTTGCAGAATTAGACTTTGATAGTGGCTCAGACGCATCGGATGCTTGGATGTTCGAGCCAGACCAAGGATTGCTAGAAGACTTCGCCTTAGGGAGCCTGAATACATATGTTTCAGGTGGAGGTTCAACCGCTTTGGTAGCCTTCAGCAATCCGTCCGGCAGCCCAATGAAAATTGGCAAACGAAGAGTGGTGGGCAGATTAAGTAGTTACTCTTGTGGCAGAGGATTCCGCTTTGTCTGGAGATGACGGTAGCAATATTATCAGAGAGGCAATCATTAATTCTATACAGGTTACAGAATCGCCTGTGGCGGATGATGATCTGATAGCTCCCGACATCTTAGTACCACCAAGTGCAGAGTGCCCGCTGAAGAAGCTGGTCAATGATTCGGATTTGTCCGAGAAAAACGAGAAGAAAGTTGCTCTGTCTTTGCTGGAAGAATTCCGAGATTGTTTCTCTCTTCCAGGTGGCAAAGCCCTTGGTTGTACTGATAAAGTTCGCCATGTGATAGACACTGGAGATGCTTGCCCGATCAAACAAGCATACCGGCGTATTCCTGTGGCGAAGAGAGACAAGGCAGAGGCAGAGATTTGGAAAATGTACAGAGAGGGTCGGATTGAACATAGCAGTAGCCCATGGGGTGCTCCTATTGTCATGGTGGCCAAGAAGGATGGTACACAGTGTTTTTGCGTTGACTATCGTCAGCTAAACTCTGTCACTATAAAAGATAGCTTTCCACTACCTCGGATCGATGAGTGCATAGAGTCACTTGGTGGAAACCAGTGGTTCTGTACTTTAGATCTTGAAAGTGGGTACTGGCAGGTGGCGATGGATGAAGATAGCAAGTCAAAGACTGCATTCTTATCCAGTGTAGGGTTATTTCAATTCAAGGTTATGGCCTTCGGATTGTGTAATGCCCCCGCTACCTTCCAACGCATGATGGATCAGATGTTGGATGGCCTTCGCTGGAAATCATGTCTGGTCTATCTGGATGATATTGTGGTTTTTGGGAAAACTCTTGAAGAGTGCCTAGACAACCTGAGACTCGTCCTTGAGCGTATACGGGATTATGGTCTTCGTTTGAAACCCAAGAAATGTGAATTTTTCCACAAGAAAGTGGAATACTTGGGTCGGATTGTGTCAGGCCATGGCATTTCAGCGGATCCGAAGAAGATCCAGAAAGTCAAGGACTGGCCAATCCCCACAAATGCTAGGGAAGTAAGGCAATTCATTGGATTCGCCTCCTATTACCGAGATTTTATGAAAGATTTTGGTAAACTAGTGATTCCCTTGCAGGAAGTTGTAACCGCGGCAGGCAAGGATAAACGATATGCTAAACCCATAGAGTGGACTCCTCGTTGCCAGGATGCATTCGATACATGCAAAAATTTGCTAATCTCTTCACCTACTCTCGGATATCCTCAACCCTCGGGTAAGTTTATCCTTGATACAGATGCAAGTAGTTTTGGCATGGCGGGAATCCTGTCTCAGGTCCAGGAAGGAAGGGAGGTGGTTCTGTGTTTTGCAAGCCATAGTTTATCTAAGCCACAGAGGAACTATTGTGCGACAAAACGTGAGCTGCTTGCCGTTCTGACCTACCTGCAAAAATTCCGACATTACTTGCTGGGTAATAAGGATTTTATTGTTCGGACAGATCACGCCTCCTTGCGTTGGCTGCTCAATTTCAAGGATCCGACCGATATCTTAGCTCGCTGGCTACTCACCTTACAGGAATTCGGACTGGATCAGAGCATGATTTTGCATCGGGCTGGTAAACAGCATGAAAATGCTGATGCGCTGTCGCGCTTACCAACCAGAAAATGTGGAAGACCAGACTGCCTAGATTGCGGTGCGCATGATGCTGTTATTGCCACTAACGAAGTTTCCTTAGGGACTCAGCGGAACGTGTTGCAAGAAGCTCAGCAAGCCGACCCACTTATAAAAAGGTTGCTGAAAATGTTAGATGGAACTATGCCGATTCCTAGCAGGGAAAATCTTGCTGGTGAGTCTAATGAGTTTCGGGCATTTGTCAGACATCTTGGTAGTATGGAGGTCAGAGAAGGTGTGCTATGTCTGGGGTGGACAAGACTAGCCACCGAAAAGAAATACTAGAGGAAAATTGTCCCTGTTTCCATGAGGAAAGAGATCTTCCAGGGCATACATGGTGCCAAAACTGCGGGTCATTTCGGAACCTTCAAGAATGTCTGGTCAGCAAAGATGAGATATTTTTGGCCTGGTATGAGTTATGATCTGAAGCGGTGGGTACGAGCTTGCCCGGAGTGTAATATGAGGAAGACTAGAGGTGGTGGTGGGATTTCTTACCTTAAGAAAGAAAAGCATGGTGGTAGATGGAACCGAATATCGTTGGATATTCTAGGGCCTCTTCGGAGTACCCCTAGAGGCAACAGCTATATTATGGTTGTAGTAGACCATTTCTCTAAATGGGCCGAAGCCTACCCCATGGCCGATCACACCGCTGAGAGCTGTGCAGAAGTTCTTTTTCGAGAATGGATCTTGAGATTCGGATGTCCTGTGTCGTTGCAGACAGATGGAGCTCCTGAATTTCGGTCTCAACTCTTGAAATGTCTACTTGACATGCTGGGAATCGAGAAGCTAATTACCCTCCCATACAGGCCTATGAGTAATGGGCAGTCCGAGAGGCTGAATAGAGTTCTTGTGGAACAGCTATCTTGTATGACTGATTCGGACGAAGTAGATTGGGATATGCTGACCCCTTGCATTGCTCATGCATACAGAGGGACAGTACATGCTGCTACTTTATGCACACCTAACTCAGTAGTCTTCGGAGAAGAGTTGGTAACGCCCATGGATATAGTTCATGGAGTAGAAAGAGGAAGTCGTGATTTCCCTTGCAAGGTTGCTTTTGTCGAGAACCTGAAACAGTGGATGAGAAAGGGACACCAGTACGTGCGGGATAATCTCGGAATATCTGCGGTTCACCAGATTAGAGATTATAACAAACGTTCTAGGCCCCCCAGTTTTGAGGCGGGGGAGGTGGTATACCGATTCTGTCCCCCCAAGGCGAATAAGAAGCTCGGACCTAAGTGGGACGGGCCTTATAAAATCAGAAGGTTCATAGGAGGTACCACCTGTGAACTGGAGACAGCCGAAGGTCTAATGCGATACCATATCGACTATCTGAAGCCGGCTTTTGACGAAAATGGGCCGATTCAAGCAGTTAACTTGGATCGGGCTCCAGAATTCCAAAAGCAGGAACAGACTGGTATGGAAATCTTTAGACTAGAAGCTGGGAGAGTGGTGCCAGGAAAAGATTGTCCAAAGTTGGTTGAGAAAGAGAAGATTACTGTAGGCGGCAAACCGAGAGGTAGACCTAGGAAGATCCGAAAGGGTATTTCCAAGGAAACCTCCAGTAAATCTCTGCCTCTAAAGAAAAGAGGGGGTAAAAAAGGAAAATCTGTTGCCAAACCTGACAGTTCCTTAGCAGACTCGGCACTTACGGCTACCCCGCCTGGGCTTTTGGGTCCGGGTAAGACTTTATCTAGAAAAGAGAAGTCTAAGGTAGCTATGGTCTGTCCGAAGAAGCTCGGGAGGCCGAAGGTTCGCACGGATACGTCCGACCAGCCGGTGGCGCCCCTGGTCGTTTTGAATAGGAAGCGCGGAAGGCCTAGGAAACAGCTGGTCCAAGCTGCTCCTGTACCTCCAGTGCAGCCGAAGAAACGACCAGGTAGACCAAGGAAAGGAGCTGTGGTTAATGCAAAACCACCAGATCCTTCTTCTCCTGGCATAGCAAGGGCTAAACGTGTACGAAAGGCCCCAGTTTGGTTGCAGATGAGCTAATTATGGTACTGGACCGAGGGTAGGAATCTCCGAACTGATTTCTACCCGAACTAAAAAATCACACAACGAGAAGTCAAACGGGTGGTGGACCGAACTAAGAGCCGCCCTGTCCCCTATTGATAAGCGGTAAAAATTGACTTTATTCAGTTAATTCCATTTGTGACTGGGAGACGAACATGAGTCTCGGAAAGTACTTAAGGAGGCTGGCCACTATTACGTGCTGGAGGATAGCGCGAGATTTGTTGGTCGGAATTGCCGTTATACGGTCGTCATATTCACTCTTTTGCGACATATCTAGTCTAGTAATTAACAGGCAACACTTCACAAATCGTATTGAAAAACAAACTAGGAATAGGTTTATGTTGTTTGTTAAAGTATACATGGTTTCTTTCATGGTTTCTGTCATTCTGTCCTGTTTTACGACATACCTATGGTTTAATTCCCAAGCTAAATCTCACACTACTTTCTTTGTTGACAATTTGCCGAGGGCCTAGTTTTTCAGGGTAAAGTATGGACATTTCTGTTGAAATCAATAAGTAAAAGACATGTAAAGGTTGTAGAATCGATCAGAAAAGGATTAGCTAGGTCTAGTCTATTTAGTTTAGAGTTGACAACTGCAAACAATGATGTAAACAGTCAAAATTACGGCAAACTCGACCTCCGACTCCACCTTGACCTGACACTTGTAACGTTGTCTACCAAAAAATCTAGAGTGGGGACCCCCCATATATTTGACTGTTTTGTAATCTTAACTGTTATGAGAATACGATATGTGAGTTTGAAAGAAATCTAATAACTTTTTTCTGGTGAGATATGCGAAAATGTGTTGAATTATGACATTTTCTCATAGCCACCAATAGTAAAGCTCCCTGCAGGAAATCGGCCTCACAGTGAAGAAATGAATATGGAAAGGTCTATAATAAATGGCATTTTCGAATTCAGGATACTTGGAACTATCATTGGAGCAATTTTGGGGAAAATCTAATGACTTTTCGAAATAGTGGCCAGCCTCCTTAACCTTGCCTTGGGTACCGCTTGTATGTTAAACTGGAAATCCAAAACGTCTTCAGTGGCCACGGACTTCAGTGTCAGCATCGGAATCTATTTATGGACAAATAGAGTGTTGCCTACGCCTGGGGTGGGTTTGAGGAAATCTGGGAATGATTACACCTCTGCATCGTCTCAGCAGAGACCCGAATAGCTGAGTGGGAACACGCGCCCAAAGCTATTTTCAGGCTCAGAAGGTGAGCGCGGGAAGAAAACTGGCGCTGCAGTAGTGTGGCGACTGAATGCAACTCTGGCGTTGCAGTGGTTAAATACGCTGGTGTTTTACCGTTTCAGTCAGTCTACTTCCTGCTTCCGCGAAGCAAAGCACCGAGACTACCTCTTAGAAAGAGAACTGTGCAGTAAGTTTTATCAAGTGATGATCCTTGTGAAATATATTGCCCTGTGTTTGTAGTCCCTTTGCTCGAGTAGTCAAGTTGCATGAATGCTGTGGGTCGTATATTAACTGTGTTTGGGGCACGTTGATAATGCGCGGGCTGGCGTGGGACCTATAGCGGCCATGTTGTTTTCGCCATTGGTGTAGGAATGAATGAACGTTGCTATCCGAAGGTGTTAAACTAAACTTGAACAGCGTATCCACTGCTGATATACCAATAAACATTCAATCTTTGTGTTTTGGAAGTAATCAACCAACTCACTGTGCCTCAAGCGTGGGTATATTCGTGTAGTGAAGGTTTGGATTTCTCGATACCACTACGCTCTATGTGTGTAGTAGCTGTCAGCCACAGCCGAAGCGTGTCCGAGAGGAGTCCGAACGTCCATCTGCAGCAAATAACAGGTATTTTCTGTACTTATTTCTACCCATACCATCATTATACTTTCAGGTACCGATTGACTAGTGATGTCTACTTCTGGCGAGTACGAGAACATGACCGAGGACCAGTTGGCTGACTCCCTCAACGCCAAGCTGTCCGAGTCCGATCTAGAAATGGATCTGGATGGTTCGGACTGCGAGGTATTGTCGGACGAAGAGGCCAAGGTCATGGAAGGGTCTCGGATCCTTGTAGGCATGGGTCAGGCTGACGCAGATGGCTCTGGGACCGGCACCGTAACTTGCTGGGGTGCAATTATGGAGGCCGAGGATGCTAGGAAAGCAGCTGCTGAAGAGGAGGCAGCGTCGGTAGTAGACATGGCTGAGGTTGAGTCCGAGACTCCCGAAGCCAAGTCTGTACCTTCGGCTGGTACCTCTAAGCAAAAACCTAGATCCCCCAGAAAGCAGGACAAGCCGAAGATGAAGGATGGAGAGATGGACGAGTCCCCGCGGACTCTATCTCCAGATCCTGCTGATTCTTCGGCGGCAGCGACTGAGGAGCTCATGGGTTCACCGGCCAAGAGCACCCGGTCTTCTGCCCGTCAAGTTCGCAAACCCCGGATTCGGACCCCAAGTCGAACTCGAAAGGCAAGGCACCTGCCCCAGCGACTGGAACTACTAAGTTGAAGTTCCGGAAGCTGAAAAAGGTCCATGTGCATCGTGCTAAGGTGAGGGAGGATCAGTTGGCACACTTGGGCTCACTGACCAAGTTCAATGCCGAGTTGGACAAGGCCTCTGATATTGTCCCGCTGAACCCTAGGCACAATCGACCAGGCTCACGTCATCTGATGGCCACAGAGTCCGACTCTGAAGATGACCATGGACTCATCCTCCGGTATGAATCCTGTCTCTACCCAGGGTTGTGTAAGGCAGGTAAAATGGAACCTGGTACCAGTGAGAAGCTTCGACTGGTACCAACTCTGTGGGAGCCTGGGTTTCGTTGTCCGTACCTGGTGTGTAGGCGAGTGAAGCTCAATGCTTCAGGTGTCCGAATTTTCTCCACCCGAGAAAGGTTCTTCAGGCACCTGTGCGAGGTTCACACCCCTCAAACAGAAGTGTGGGTCTGTCCATATGAGAACTGTCGGCAGCAGCTTGACAGAAAATCAGAGTTGGTCAGCCACATCATGAATGGGGAGGAGCTGCTACACAACCAGGGAAGGCCGAAGGCGATGGAGAAGGCGGCGAAAGTGAAGCCTGAGTGGAAGCCCTTCGGAGCTTTCATTCGGACTACCCATCTTTCGATGGCCCATCTTCGGACCCTTCGAAAGGCTGGTGAGGTGGATGTTTCCAGAGCTGGTACTGGAAAATCCAAACCCACTCAGACCCCGGTAAAGTCTAGCACAGTGACTTCGGACAAGTCAAGTGCTAGTACTAGCTCGAAGGCCGCAGCCTCCAAGCGTCCGAGGACTGAGAGCCAGTCGAAGGCAGCTGAGTTGACTGCTCCTCCTGCCAAGAGGAGCAGACGTTCGAGGAAGGCCCAGAAATGGGTGGACACAACTCTGGCCGAACTGCTTGTGCTTTGGAGACCGCTGCTCTGGTGGAAACATCAGAGACCGGCGTGAACCAGGCGTTGAAAGCCCTGCAAGTAGCTGCAGAGGATGCCAAGAGGCAGGTCAAAGTGACCGTGGCCGCTCTTGTGACTCCTCTGAAAAAGCTTCAGGTGGTCAGGGCGAAGGTGGATGAGGTAGGGACGCTGAAAGAAACGATCAGTCAGCAGGCTCTCCTCATCCGGACTCTGAAGGCATCCAATCAGGAGAAAGAACAACGCATCCTGAAGCTCTTGGAGGAGAATACCAGACTCCAAGGCTTGCTTTTGGATGATTCGGACGAGTCCAATCAAGGTGTGAGCAGGTCGGAAAGTTCCCTGGGTGGAAAGCCGACCTCTCTCCCTGCCAAACCAGTTGAGGAAGCTCAAGCCTTGCCTTCTTCAGGCTCGGGCGAGACTCCTGGTTTGACCGTGGTGTCCAGTCGAGCTGGTGGGACGTTGGAGGTTAACGACCAACAAATCCATTTCCTCACCAATATCCTGGACCAGATGAAGTCCCAACGTGAGCCACCCCAGCCTCAGAGAACTGTGGCTTCGGCTGCGTTGGGCCGGGCGCCTCCCGAGCAAGGTATGTTTGGCAGTATGTTCGATACTCCAGACAGACCTTCTGCAAAGGACACGCCCGATGGAACGAAAGACGACGACGGCAAGAATGACTGAACGGAGGAAACGCATGGACGCTGATGACTGGACCGCCCTTCGACCCGATTAAACCACCTCGGATGCTGTTCGGACGCCCTGGATCCTCGGATCATGACCTTGGTGTGTGGCGCCGACATTTACGTGTAGTCTACAATAATGAAAGTGATTGCCTTTTTCATAAATAAGTTCTGTAGAACAGATTGTTTGCTTGTTAGTGAGGACACTGTATGCTCCTGCCTGTCAAACGTGAAAAGGTTTTTCATAAATTTTCTTTCTTACTTCGGATAATTGTTCACATTAGTTAGGACACAAAATGCTCCTATTTGTCGATTCCTGAAGTTTTCATAAGATTGATTTATTTGTTCATTGTAGAGAGGACACACTATATGCTCCTACTTGTAGACTGTACTTTTCTTATACCCTGTCGAGTTTTCAAGATTTTTCTTTTCAAACTCTTAAAAGAAAAAAGGGGGTATTGTAGTGTTATTGGGTTTAGGTGGCCGCTGAGGGTCAGTTCATCCGAACCTCCCCAGTGGTCACTACTGGTCCGCGGGACTTTTTAGTCTTATGATATGTTTTGCCTGTTACCTTTTATATATTTAACAGCAGCCAGCTGTTGGTCGATAGTAACTACGACCCGGGTTTCTACCATTTTATGTGAGCTGTAGAGGCCGTGATAAACCTCTCAGTGTGGATAGTGTTACTTACATCTCTGAATGTGGAATGTTGATTGCTATTATGTAGGTCTGATAGACACCTTTGGATGAGGGTTACCTGGCTGGCCAGGTGATCCGAAATCCGCAGTCTAAATCAGGTCTGGAAGCGAACTGATGCTCAGTTCCGAACACCTCATGAATAAAACCCAAGTGAACAGGTAGCGCCTGCCTTTGTTCCTTTTGTTCTATATAAACTCTCGATTAATAAGCTTCGGATACGCCAAGGGAAACGAACCTGCGACTCAGAATCACTACAATAATCTATTTAAAATCGAAAATAATCAGCAGGGGTCATAGTAAGCCTTGGGTCAGTACTCGTATTGTGGATGAGTGGACTGGTGGAGTTGCTCGTCCATAACCACTCAGCACTCGTCCACAACCTGTTGATACAATTGTAGACGTAAAAATATCAACTTTAGTAAGTGTTTCAGGGTTTCCACAGTCTAGAGAGACTTGAATTTAAGGACTTTTTAATGCTCAAAAAATTTTTAGGGACTCTAGATTGGCAGATTTATGATATTTTGTTGTCTAAAAATCGCAAATTTGATGGAAAAGGTTCTGATGATTGTGTGCGGGGAAGGGGTCTCCAATTGCGTCTGGTATTCTAAATCATTTTTTTACAGTTCTGAATGGGAGCGCCTATTTATGGTGGATAACTATTACAAAAAGCTGAAAGACATGGGGATGGTTGGAGACCTTAGGAGCAGTCGTTTCAGGAGTGTTTGTTGGAAGGTAAATACAAATAAATTATTGTTTGGTTTTCGTAAAACCTAGATTATAAAAAATGTATCCCATGAACATAGTCTGCCGTACTTCACGAGGGTTTGATAACATTTCATGAAGATAACAATTAGTGGAATGACCGTCAAATTTTAATGCACTAACAAATTAGTGAATTACTGCGATGAATTTACTCCCCTAGATCTATGTTCTGATTCGTTTTATTTCACAGCTGTACTTAGAATGTCTGCCAGAAAACAGAAGAGAATGGATCTCACAGACAAGAGCATGGAGAAACCATTACGAAGATTTGAAAACAAAGGTAATTTAATGAATTTACTGGCATTCTTTTATTTCCAACTCATTTTTAAGTTTCAGTGTCCAGTGTTAACTTTGAAAGAAAGCTCAGATCTGCGGCTTGACGAGTAGTAAAATGTTGTGATCTCGTTTACAGAAATTCATTTTATATATTTGGTAATTTCAGTTGATTATCAACCCGCGAAAAGCAATGGATAAAGCAGATCTGTCAATCAATAATCCACTATCCCAAGAGCAAGAGGTAGGATTAAACAATTTTGTTTTAAAATGTGAGTGTAATGCCTCCTTGAGTCGACCCCTTCAAGTCTATTTCACTGCCATCTAGTGGAGATGAGCAGGAATAATTGAGATGTAGGTCACAAGATCGGACAGTTTACTTACATCGCTTGAAAGGACAGTTTTGCAGAGCAGTGTGCTCGCTTCAAATTCATACAAATCTTCGATTAAGGATATTATTCGCTGCTGGAAGTAAGTCCAGGTGTTCAGACTAGAAGACAGTGGGTCTTCTGGTCTTGCCGTTGTGATCTTGCCGTCGAGTGCAACACTAAGGCAGACTCGATAGGCTCCGTTTCCTCTTAGGAGGACTTGGGGCAACCATTGCAACCTCCTTGCTCAGTCAAGCCACAAAGCTGACCTACTTGAGAGTGCGCATGCGCCTTAGGCCAAGAGCCTGCGCAGACCGGTCTTCGCCTCGTGGTTCATTCAACCTCAGTGGTTTTGCAGAGCAGTGAGCTCAGAAGCGATCAAAGACTTTCAAGTGATTTCCAGTGGGATAAAGAATCACATAGGACTTTCTTACAATTGTCTACCAACCTGAGAGCGTTTCTCAACATGGCATCTAGATCAAGGGGCCGTGGTACTAAACCTACAGACGATACCCCGAAGCCTGGGTCAAGCAATGACCAAGACGGCCAAGATGGCAATGACCACTTGAGCTGTTATCTGAAAACACTGACCAAAGAACAGTGAAAAGTGTTTGAAGCTCAGCTCAAAGAAGCATCGAGCAAAGGTAAAGGGAAACGGTTGGCTTCCACTTCGGATGGGGAAAAGGAAGGAGAGTTTAATGAAGATTCGGAATCTCCAGCTACCGAGGCCCAGCAATAATTGCCCGCCGACCCACCCTTGAAACAAATATCACAGTTTACTTAACATTTAAGTTTCATCAGGAAATTTATAGCTATAAAAACTGTCCGATCTAGTGACCTACATCTCAATTATTCCCTCATCACCACTAGAAGTACAATCATAAACTTCTAGTCAAATATCAACTTTAGAAAGGGAAGTCTCATTTAACTTATAAATTTTCCATTATTATACTTTTTTAAAAGGTCTAGATTCGCATATTCTATTCCTACATATATATTCTTTTCCTGTTTTAATGTCTTTAATGTTAAAAAAAAATAAAAAATGTTTTAATGTCTCGGTCCGTACTATTCTTGCATCTCGAACTTCCTGATGAAATTCAACTATACTTTAGTTTCACTTTAGAGTTTGAATCAATGTTCAATCATGTAAAATATTACAGAAGCTGTTCGTTCGAAAACACCCGAAGGTAAAGATTAAACTATGAAGTGGTTACCACTGTATTGCATATTTCCCTTTTGGGTAAAGTAATGGTAAAAGTCTTTGATATGCAAAATTAATTTTACATAATTCTTGGACATAAGCAAATGAACGGTTTCTAAACCAAATGGGTTTTTTAAATTCCAATTTCATATAAATCTTTTTATATTCTAAATTTCGGTGCTCCTGTATCTTTTATTTTCCTTGTGAAGGTACATATTGAATTTTGTCGTGTTTTTTTCAAGATCGTTAATCCATGTTTACCATAACTTGATCCATGTTTACCATAACTTGACCTTGCAAAAAGAAATCGACGATTGAGATTCAGATATTAACGGCACAAAACCTTCCCCGAGAACTGAAAACTGTGCCATTTCTAATTTCCCGACTTTACACATATACTTGTATATAGAAACCTAAGTCATCATTTTAATTGTAAAGCATAAGCATCGTTGCGATGAACTGAGTCCCCGGTGGAACCCTTAAGTTTTACATGTAACGCCTGTGAAACATTTGGAATTAGCTGTATTGTATCATTTTCCTTTATAGTCACCATGGAATCAATTTTTCCAAGACAATGAACTGCGTGTTACAATCAAACAAGATGTGATCAGAACGTAAGTTTATTTCACTTACTTACTCGATGTAATATATTCCTTTAAATTACTAATACATTTGATTCAAATTCCGGGATAAAATATATTATGATAAAACTTGTATCACTATTTTGCTCTAATAGAGTTACAACTCAGTTAGTTATGTGCTTTGATTGAAAATTTACTCGGCCTATTTAAATCCGTTTTTCTATCGATCGTTTTATAAAACTTTCCCGATTGATAAATCAAAGATGTAGAGATGTTTAAAATGATAGTGTTCAAATTCCCAAGTTAGAGTAACTATACTTGCTTATGAATACTAATATTTGTTGCCAAGAAGCATTTCTGGTTTGAATATGTTTTCTTGCTCGAGATGAGATTCGGGAATTATGTTACACTCCTCTGATGGTCATGTGTGTTTTTTAAATTGAAACTGTTTATCACAGGTACCCCAAAATAGACTTTTTCCATACGGATCATATACGGACAATGATGGTTGACGGGTTGTTTATATACGCCAAGCTAAATCCTGGTTGTTCATATCGTCAGGTTAGAACAACTTTGATGTAGAAAATATCAGCATCATTTTTGTATAAATATTGTTACACACGAAGGTATATTTGAGAAGACCCTATTTGTTGCTCCGTAATGTTGCAAAATCAATCAAAGTTTTCCTAGCATCTGACGAATGCTAAGTTACAGTAAATCGTTCATGTCTTTTATTGATAGCATTCCATCATACATATAATCTTCTCTGCATATCATACTGTGCGACTCATTGATACAGTATATGAAATGATTTTAAATACTTTTAATCTAATTTTTTTAAAAGATGGGTTGTCGCACTTATACCTTCAACTAGGCGTGTATTTCAACCATGTTTTATTGTACAGTGTATTAGTAGCAAATTCTGCATGCTAAAGGAGGTTAAAGGCTTTCCAACGGAATTAAGTAAATATTCTTTTAACATCTTCGTAAATTTTTTCTATTAACATGATTCGAAGTATACGCATTGCGAAATCTTTAAACTTTATTCCTTCGACTCGGCTGATTATGTTCAAAATGCACGTTGAGAAATTTTACTTAAACATTTCAAATATTGGAGTTTAAGCAATCTAATGTTTTGTTAAGCAATCAGGAATGCTCAAGAGCGAAGAATCCCATTTAAATTTCTGGAAATTTCATTTAGAATGAATGGTGTATACTCCATGTCTGTTGTAAAACTTTTGATTGATAATAAAAAATTGTTCGTATGAATCTTGTTTTTTTTTCTAGACGTCCACTTCAATTGTCATTGTCATTAAAGATGCATTACCAGCTGTGGAAGATCCTGAAGTGAAATGACTATCCTTGAGATAAACACTCTAAAACTATCATATGTCCTGGACAAACGATTTAAATGAAGAAAAACAGATTAAAAGTAACAAATTCGGTATGGGTTTTTGCTCTGCATAACACTACATGAGTGGCCCGTGTATGCCCATTTATGACAGGAGGGGTAGTGGGGAACCCCTAGTCACCTACATGCGTGTAGGTTTGGATGACTGCACCTCAAACCAAAGTCTTCTGCACCACCGAGGTCATATGCTAGATTTTCAGTATAATTAGGAGGGTAGCCTCTAAGTGATTTTCTGTTTTAAGTTGTATTTCGATTGAATGGGCGCAGCCTCCTTTTAGTATCACTATAGGAAAGGTATACTCTATACTGGAGCCTCTGTCGCACCCCTGGCTTAGTCTAAATTGGAGGGGTGGCCTGTCAGTGGCCACATGGGTCTGTTTTGACTGTGTTGGCTGGTGCTGTTAAGTGGAGGAGTGTATTGGCTTGGCCTGTTTGCTGTGAGTGACAGGGAGGGAGGAGGGAGGACAGGGAGGGAGGTGTACAGACTGGCTGTGATTGACAGGGGGTTGGGTACTAGGCAGGGGGTTGGCTACTAGGATGGTGCTTGAGGATAAGTAAACAACCCTGAAAGCTTGTGAATAGTTAGGGTTATGTTGGTGATGGTGCTTGAGTAAATGTGAACGACCCTGAAAGCTTGTGAAAAGTTTGTGTAATTAAATGTTGCTGCGATATAGGCCTCTGGTATAAACAATAGGATCTGTACAAGAACGTTCGAGCGCCCAGAGGGAGGTCTCTGGCTTATTTTTCTGGTTGTAAAGTGTATGATGGTGCGTAGGGAGGCAATGTTTGTTTTGGTTGCTGTAGAGAGAGAGCGCATTGACAGGTTTCTATGCATCTGATTCTTGTATCTCTACACACCAAGGCTTTACCTGTATATACCTGCCAGTCCCAAGTCTCTGTGGAACCCTAAAGATGAACCGATACACCCAACGATACCCACTTTTAATAAAAATTCGAAGACCTTCGGCCGAAAGCAATATTTTACTTTCAGGCCAAGATCGGTACAGCTATAATCGAGATAAAAGCAAAAGAAAATAGCAGTTAGGCAAATCAGCTGGGCTACCCTCCTAGTATCGAAAGATACTATAGCAATTGGGCAGTAGTGTGTTGTCTTGTTGGTTGTTTAGGCTATAATTGGTTGTATTCGGAATTCTGTATGGACTTCACTGAGTCAAGTTCTTACAGTGGTTTAATTTTAAATATGGCTAAACAGCATTGATTTCAGTGTTACACATATCACTATTTAGGTCCTAAAGGTAAAATAATGAAATGAAGATGATTCACAAAGTAAAAGTTGAAAATAACCTTTCCTGCATAGAGTGTGTGCATGCATCTGAGTTCTAAAGATAATGGGAGTACCAAACATAGCCAAATTGTTCATAGAACCAATGGAATTCCATGAACGTCACACAGCATTATATTGTGCACCCTCATTTCCAATATATGACGCATTCTAACAAGAGAAATCCCTGTGAAATCTCTGGTTGAGAGACGATCCAATGGACGTCCATTCGGTGCGCACCGATTGGATAATGCTCCACTTCTTTTGTTATTTACATGCTTTTAATGGGTTCGGAATTCTTAGATATTCAGGAACATGTTTGGGTTAATCATATACTTGGTGTATGTGGCAAAGGAAAAAATTGCGCAGATTTGCGCACACATAGCTGGTAGTGCATTTTTAATCGTCGTGTATTATGTTTGTTATTAGACTAGGAGACTGAAGATAAATTTGTCATTGTTCCAGCACTTCTCATGCACAGTTTTATTTTAGATTACTTTAGATCCTGTTAGAATACTTCTCTTCCAGCTAACTTAATGTTTTCCATGACTATTCATTTTACCTATTTATACCTTGTGTTCTGACTGTGCTTCATTACTTATTTTGCCATTAATTTTTATTTCCAGTTTCCCTGAAATTGAATTTTTCCATGGTGAAACAGTCCAAGAACAGCTGCTAGACATATTATTTTGCTATGCAAGAATCAATAAAAAGCTCGATTATAAGCAGGTTGGTTCATGTCTGCAAAATATAAATTCTGAGGATTGAAGTATTTATTATTTGAATACTATGCTTACTACAACTTATTCTAAATAACTCACAAAAATCGGCACATTTTTCGACATATTTACTATGTATTTATATCTGGCCTTTAAAACCTGCTCACTGTATGTGGTTTGGCTTCGAATCAATATAATTTGATGTGTTCAACATACTCCTTTTAATTCTTTTACTTTTGATATCATATTATCTTTGTTATGTATGTCTCATTTCGTGGGCCTTTGATTTATTCTAAGTTAACATAATCATTACTGTCCTAGTTTTCTTGTCATTAATATTTAGACGACACAATAGTATCCAGTTAACCTAGGTCGGGACCTTGTTTTGTCTGTGCATATATTTAGTTCTTTTTACCATCCCTAAAATATGTCTGAATACACTATGCTCAAATGCATCCACAGATTTTTCCTCATTCCAACAGTTCTATCCATATTAGGGTATTATTTCGTAATGCCTAACTCCGATTATATTATTTATAAAATAATCTTCCGATAGGTATAATAGGACAACATAGCTGATTTAATGGCATTAATGGAATTTTAAGAAGAAACATTTCTACTTTATTTTAACAAGGCGAAGATTTTACTTTATGCTAGTGTATTCCCTATCCAAAGCAGCATTTTTTATGCCCTACAAAGTATTCCCACCTAAAGTAACCGCTGATTTTATCCAATCCATTTTCAGGGAATGCACGAATTGTTGGCCCCACTCATCTTTGTTCTTCATTGTGATCACCAAGCCTTCCTTCATGCCTGTGAGATTGAGTCCATTGAGTAAGTATCAATTGTTTTTTTACCAGTCCACCTGATACTCATGATAGTCGTTTTATAGTATGTTATTTATGTTTAGTAATTAATCATGCACGTATAACTCTCAAGGAAACCCCTACAAAGCCCATTTGTTCTTTTGTCGTTAAAATATGTGAAACACTGCCTTTATTAATGGAAAAATAATTTTAAATTATTCTTTTGATCTCACATGAGTTGTTTTCTATATCTTTTATTTTCCTGAGTTATTTCATTTAACTTATGACATTTCAGTTGACATTCGCTATAATTTTACAGGTTGATTGAAACCGAAGAAAGGTTTGCTGTTTAAATTTTGTATAGGTCGAATTTTTTAATAAACTTATTTTGTGATGGCAAACTTGTGGTTTTGAAGCTTACCAAGTGCATATAGATTATTCCTGTCCTTACCGATATTTCACAGATGGGATTCATTTCACTTCTCCTGGTTTTCTTAATCAATTTATTAGGTGATTCTACTTTATTTTTCAATATACACTTGCTATTTATCTTTTAATCGGGGTACAGATAGGGGTTAAAATTTATTTTTTGAAGAAATAGGGATTGACAATTGTTGTACGTACACCTTTGTGTCATCTTCTAGAACTTCAGGGCCAATGTTTCTTGCTGCATTTGTAATGATCCACACAAATTCATGATGTAGTTTTCAACACCTAGGCTAATGTGCCATCTTATAACAATACTAATTATTGTCAATAAGCGAATGTATACGTTGGGTTCCGTACATCATGGTTACGGTAATAGATAAGGTCCCCGTACGTTATAACAGATATGAACAAATACTGACATTAGCAAAAGATATCTTCTAAACATAAGGCATGTAATGTCATGTTTTATTACTAACCGAAATTGTTCGGAGATTGTCATACACTGGAATTTCATAAGAGTAATTCAATGTATCAATATACATCCTGGATGCATTGTTGATGCTTAATTTCATGGTGAGAGAACTGCATATTGTATAGAAACATTACCCGCCCAGACAACAGTGTATCACAACAAATAACATGACACCGGAGCTGATTGATAACATTTAAAGTACCCCATATTCTATATACCGGACTGCTACTCTTTCTATGCTATATCCTCTATAGTGTCATGATTTATGAGCAACAACCCCCAATTCTCTCTTCTGATCCCTTCTTTATTAGATACAGTTCGAAGCCATACATAATCCTACATAATATGTAATTGTCAGAGTAAATATGTTTATATATATAATACGTTTATCCTGAAATCAACATGTACATGAATATATGCTTAAGAAAAGGCTTAAGTCTTCTGCGATTGCTGGTCCTCCTGACCACCCCTAACACAGATTCTAATTGCAAATACTGCATTGAGGCGACGGATATCCACAAGCAAATATTCACTAGTTATATACACGAGTGTTCTTAATATTGGAAATTAGGTTTAATAATAGTTAATAATAGTTGTTCTGATGGCACAGTATTAACAAGGCTGTAATCCATATATATTATGTTCTCGATGTGCTGTCCCTCAAATCAATTAATGCTTGTATAATGACAACTCCTTATCATTCAGACCTGTTGTCAAGGAGATTATGAACCCAGATTACATCGAACATGATGCATTGTAAGTTTACGTTGCTTTTTTCCTAAACGTTCATTATAGTTACTTAATGCTGTACTAATTTATAGATCTACTACCAACTATTTATGTACGAGGAATTCTTTTTAAAGAAACGATGATATAGTTATACCTTACACGTTTAAACTCCTTACGGTACACTGTCTGATATATTTTTAAATCATTCCGGCTACAATTTGGACAAAGATTAAGAATCCAAATAACGATTTACTTAGGGCATAAGTCAGAATGTGTATCACTCATTGTACGCTTTAGGTATAATGAAGAATTTATCTATCAGATCTATCTATACTGCATTATAAGTTAACATTGGTTTTGTCATTGGAAGATTTATATCTACCTTATTCTCAAAATCTTGTTGCAGCAACATGTTCTGCAAGATTATGGATACGGTTGAACCCTGGTATGTCTCCAAGGAAATATCGCCCACAATAAAGGTTAGTTAACATCACTATTGTTATGGTAGGAAACCTTGAAACAATAGATTATTTCGAGGGGAGGATACCAGATTACAGACTACCATTACGTTAGACTGATAACTGATCCTCCACGAGAGTTACTATCACGCTACTGAAGAAACTTTGGGACTCTCCGCGTGCGTTTGTTTACTACCCATATATGGCAAGGCGTGTGACGTGTGACCCATATATGGCAAGGCGTGACCCATATATGGCATGCGCCATCCATATATGGGCAATGACGTAGTGTATGCGCCTGCGCGATTCTCAGTTGGTGATTCTCAGTTGGCAAAAATTTAAACGAGTTTCTGAGCGATTCGAAGTCTATTTCAGAATAATTCTTGCATATAACGTGAACTATATGCTAAACTTACACCTTTCTGCTGTTATATTCAGTCGATGGTGAATAATCAGCCTATTTCAGAGCATTTTAGCCTCCGCGCTTGGCCGGCAATACAAAAACAAGATGGCGGCCACGGTCCAGCCAAGAAAATAAAACTGCTTTCTGAGCGCTTTGAATGATTTTACACAATAATCCTGGCATATGAGGTTGAAAACAAGGTTAGATTAGACGTTCAGTCATTTATATTCAGTCGATGGTTAATCATTATGGCTTCCGTGTCATATATTGTTTTTCTTATTATCGTTGCTATAAGCGATCGGCGCGCTAAGCCTCACAAGGCCCCTTGTGTACATGACCAGAAAATAAAACTGCTTTCTGAGCGCTTTGAATGATTTTACACAATAATCCTGGCATATGAGGTTGAAAACAAGGTTAGATTAGACGTTCAGTCATTTATATTCCGCAAATCATTACGGCTTTCGTAGTATGCACGAGCATAGGCCGGGGCTCTAATGACTCGGTGGACATAAGGGTCTGCCAGCACGAAGGTCCATCGTGCCGGCGACAAGGCCCACCACGGCGTGTACAGCGAGAAGGCCCGTCAACACAATCGGCTAACCGTAGGTATAAACGCGCATGTGCATGGGCCAAAGCAAACAAACATGGCGTCAGAAGCATGGTTCCGAAGAGTTGGAGGTGGTGAAAACGTGATATTTCCACCGAAAGGAATATCGTCAGACATTAATATGTTCATAAACTATTGTTTGGGATAATATTTGAAGTCGACATGACTGATTTACGCAGATTATATGGATATTATTGTGTCAGCGACCAGAAACAAATCGGAAACATGGCGGCAGCATGTGCGATCGGTGAAATCGTATAACAAGCCTAACTAATAAAAAGGTTGGTTAGATTTAATTCGACAAGCTTAGCTTAGACGTTCATATATTTATTTTCAGCCGATGGTTAATCATTACACATTCTGTCGAACTAACATCAACAGGCTTTCTGAGCGCTTTGAATGATTTTACACAATAATTCTGGCATATGAGGTTGAAAACAAGGTTAGATTAAACGTTCAAGCATTTATATTCAGTCGTTGGTTAATCATTACACGGCTAATCGCAAGTAGCGGAACCTTACAAAAACGGTGATGAAATCAACTGGGTAATTCTGTTAGAAAATGAACAAATATGGTTGAAATCGCTAGAAATCTGCTAATGTGTAATTATTGCAAGGTTGGATGGGTTCGATTCACATAGGCCTATAGGCTATAGCGACGAACATCATGGCTGACAGGCTGTCATTACATTTTTCAAAATTATTTATTTCTATATTATAACCTTGATATTATTGTTCAGGAACTAGTCAGTACGATACACAAGTATATTGAGATTGTTTGTCTGAAATATCAAGAGTCAAAAATGTTTTTCTCTTTGAAAAATTTCGTTCAAAAGTTTGGTAGAATTTGATAATATCTGTTAAAAATAATCCTGATCAGCTGTTAATAGCAGTACGTCATCAAAATTATTCACAGATCCCAGACACAGTGCAGGGGGGGGGATGTTTAAAATGGCTTCCATACGATATTGGATCTTATGTACTGTTTATGAGAATATTATAGTATTTACTTTAATGTTGTCACATTTATATAGCCCAAAGAAAGAAAATAAGGTTTGGTCAGCAAGGATATATTATTATTCGGGAACTAGTTCAAGCCTTAGAATGAAATTATTATTTTAGTATTTATGGATATATACTATTGTGTAATATGTAAAAAGTAATGTTAGCTAAAGGTTATATAAAAAATTGTTAAGTAATAGGGTAAATAGCTGAAAAATCTACACATATATGCAAAAAAAGACATCCCATCAGAAGATTCTTCTTCGCCCCTGAGGCGAAAATCCAAAGCTGTTAAACTTTTACTTGTAGTTAAAAATATACTTATTTAAAAATATATATAATTTGAATACTTAGTCGTATTGGGTTCATTACCAAGTCCTCATGCTTGTGACTCTTGTTTCTATTCATTCGCTACCCATCCAAGAGTCACCAAGATAGAATATTAAAGAATGTTGGCCAGTTCTTCTTGGTGTAAAACCAAATCATCTTCCAAATTATTCATTTCGGTGAACACCAAAATTCCACTATTTTCAATATGCCTCCCTTTCATCTTCATCTTTTTTTCTTTTTTTTTAATAAATTGTATTTGACAAAGAAATTCACAGTCTGTGATAGGTCACATTCTGCCAAGTACAAAAATTAAGTCGATAATTTAATATACACATTTGCATGTTTTGAACAGTTTAAGTTTAAAGATCATCAATATAGTAATACACTTACACAAATTATCTACGTTACATTAATAATTATGACGAACTGCGTCCTAATTATATGGGGCGCCGATTGTAACATCCACTCATTTGTTTTAAAAGGTTATATTCTTTACACAAAATTATATTCTTAAGACAAAATACATCAATTCTTGGTACAGAAGTTATTCTGTACATACAACTTATCAATTATGTGCACAGAAGTCATTAAGTATATAAAACTCACAAATTCTGTGCACAGAAGTCATTCTGTACATAAAACTCACAAATTCTGTGTACAGAAGTAATTCTGTACATAAAACATATCAATTCTGTGTACAGAAGTCATTCTGTTCATAAAACACATTGATTATGTGTACAGAAGTCATTCTGTATATAAAACTCATCAATTCTGTGTACAGAAGTCATTCTGTATATATATAAAACTCATCAATTCTGTGTACAGAAGTAGATGCACACTGGAACTCCAATATCTATTCTGACAAGGTACCTGCATACAGAATGAATATTTCTCCCTATGCTAATATATTCTGTAGGTGGGTTCCCTGTCACTTTCTACAGAATGTATTGGTCTATGGGTATTTGGTACTTAGTCTATGGTAACCCCCATATTTTGATTGGCCTAGGCAGGAGCTCCTGATTGATGGTCTATGATCGTGCGCCATTTTTGGATTTGCAACACATGTTTGGATTTGGAAGTTAAAGTTAAAGTTTAAGTGATCTATGCATCATGTATGAAAGATATTTTCTATTTCTCCAGGTATTTTCACATTTAAAGGATATTGATAAATACTGAAGGTTATGGGGCGACGCTCGCGGTCTCCATAGCCCCATGTGGGATTCGCTTAAATGTTGTTGGATTCGCTAAAAAAAATACACACGCCAAAAAGCGTTAATTTGTATTATGGTATTTATAATCAGTTTAATCATTACATACAAATATTGTGTGGAAATCACACCAATTCTAACCTTCAACCTATTCCAGAATGCAAACATTTTTACTGCCCAGCCCTTTGCCCGCCAGCAGGATATGCATCCTTCTAATGTCATCATTACTAAATTGACGCGAATCCAAGATTATGTCCTGAAACGGTTCGATCCTGAGCTTCACTGCCACCTCGAGAAGATGGAGATCGCTCCTCAGATTTATGGCATGTTAGTATCTGTTTTTTAGATAACGTAATATGTTGGGTGGGTTTTTATTTCAGTGGATATAATTTGATTGACTCATAATATGGAGTATTGATATACAAGAAAGGATAAAAGCAACATAGAATATTTTTATAGAGAAAATTACAACACGTTTATTCAGGTAAATATTGATAACACGGAGAAACATTTCTTATTCACCATACATTTGAAGCTGCACCATTTACTGTAGACCCTTATATTAAAAGGGCACAAGTTAATAATGTTCCTTCTTGAATGTATGTTCTTCTCTTTGTATAGCCGGTGGGTCAGACTATTGTTTGGCCGTGAGTTCCCCATGCAGGATTTACTAGTGCTGTGGGATGCCATATTTGCTGATGGCATCAGTTTTGATCTCGTTGATTATGTCTTTGTTGGGATGTTGCAGTACATTCGTGAATTGTGTAAGTATATGTGTATGAAATGTTCCTATATATATATATGTTCCTAAATACACTACCTTATGAAGGGAATGGATTAAAACTTTATTGATCGAAGTCTCTAGTTGATAAAATATTTCGACAATCTGTGCTGATTCAGTGGTTTAAATGACCACATCATTTTCTTCTTCCCCCCCTACTTTCCTCTCCCCTCCTTCCTCTCTGCTTCTCTGCCTTTCTTTCTTTCTTTCTTTCTTTCTCTCTCTCTCTCTCTCTCTCTCTCTCTATATATATATATATATATATATATATATATATATATATATATATATATATATATATATATATATATATATATCTGTCTCTATCTATATTACCCCCACTATAAGCATGACTACGTGAATATCATTTTTTGCAGTACTGTACAGCGACTACCCGACGTGTCTAACAACATTAATGAAATTTCCACCAGTTGGTGATATACACTACTTTGTGGAGAAAGCCATCTACCTGAGAGAGCCAAATGTAAGTTACGACCGTCTTTAGCCCTCTATACTACAACAGAATGGTATATTGTATGGTAATGATCTATCTGATGTTCAGGCAATAACAATAAGTAATAATGGTGATATATGGATAATAAAACAATTATTTTACAAAGGTATCATCACTGAACAGGGTGCTTAATTTGAACAACAGAAAGATCTCGGTCTGCGGTGCGGCTCGAGTCCATAGTGTTAGGCAACGACCGGATCCCCTTGCCGAGTTACTTCTATACTCCGCCTATCGTCCATCGGAGGGTGTCTGTAAGTGCGACATGTGTCACGGTATGGATAGTCTATCGGTATGAACTGTCCAGGACATCCGGTTCTGAGGCTTAGGCCACGCCCCCCGGACCAGCTAGGTAGAACCGTTTGCAACGGGTTGTCCGCCCGGTATGAACTGTCCGGGTGGGATGAATCCCGGGGATGAATCTAATTTACCGGCGGGGTGAATTTGATTGGGTGTCCCACCATAATAGTGTCAGCAAAATAGCTGAATGCCGGATGTGTGTAGATATCCTTCATGTTAAGACTGCTCCCGCTCCTATTTTACACCTAGATGTGCATAACAAAGACTGATCTATCTAAAGTTGTTAGTTCAACATATTGTCTTCAGGTGGCGACTCCCTCAAGCCTGCCACCCAGCCCGGACAGTTCATCCTGACTGCCAGCTGTGACGTCTGTCCTTGGAGTAATATCACATTAGCTCTAAGGTCTGTCAGAGGTGCCAAACAGATCTTCCGATTTTTCAGACAATTTGGTAATTACTCCCGAACTCCCGACTTGACATCAAAACCTCCTGCCAAAAGGCCCAAATTATGAAATCAAAAATTATTTATCAAAAACATGCCATAAGTTCTTACTATACAAATCCGAATAGAGAAACTACCTTGGTTGTAAGGAAGCTGTACGGAGGCTCCACCCAGGTTTATTTTACAATTTCAGTTCAAGCCCTGCCTTATTAAATCTAGAAGTTCCCAAGGCCCCAAATAAAGTTACAATTTATGGCCGTTGTGGTGACAGTGGTTCTTGTGGGGTAGGACGATATGTTTTTTCCATGCCAATGTACATCTGATACTTGTATTTCCCTCTACCTCATCCACCCATGCAAACTCAAAATTCTGGGATTCTAGTGGATAGAACACCTAAAATTTTATATTGCATTGCACCTCTATATATCCCCGATCTCGCTTGGGAGTGTAGGAGACAGTGCTAGGGGACGGAAAATTTGTGTTATATGAATGTTTGGCATGTGTTTTTTTCACCATTAATACCCTAGCTTGATTTTGAAAAGAAAAAGTTCTTTGCAAAATATGAATCGGTAAATACTGATAAAATGATACATTGATTTCAAATGTTCATGCTTTATTTCACGCAGAATATCTATCTTAAATCAGTTTAACCTGTTTATAGTAAAGAATTCCTTTTCTTGATGTTTGTTGGTTTTCACATTTTACTATAAAATATTGTCATCTAGAAATACACAGGCCAGAGGTGCCAAATAGAGGGTGGTTGAAGTCGGGAGATCTCCCGATTTGTAGGATGTTGTAGCTTGTTGTGTCTGGAGGTAGGCGTTCGTAGTATACAATAGGGGGTACGGGGGCATGAAAATATTATTTTCACATCACATTCGATAACTCAGAAAGCATATTTAAAAGTCAAGTGTAGCCTGATGAAAATATTAAAAATCGAGATAAGGGCTGATTTACATTTGTATCCTCTCATCGGAAAAATTCGAAAATTATACAGCATATTTTATTTTGTAATATTTTGATACTATCACCACCGTTTCGTTGATCTAAAAAATAATGACAGTAGGACCTAATTCAGATAAAGCGCTAAACTTCCCCAAAATGAGAACATTCCAACAAAGAGATCTTGTGAATAAATCCCTTGCACGATTTTTATACTATAATAGTACCAGCACCGTTTTGTTGATATACTCACTATAGTGTGTATTGATTGGCCCAACAAGAATACACATAATATTCACTAGTGTGTATTGACTGACCCAACATGAATACACATATATATTCACTAGTGTGTATTGACTGGCCCAGCATGGATACACATATTCACTAGTGTGTATTGACTGGCCCTGCATGAATACACATATTCACTAGTCTGTATTGATTGACCCAGCATGAACGCATTGCATGTATATGGCCATATCCATATTTCTGACATCATTTGACCTAAGACATGGTAAGATTTGTGGATCAAGATCAAATTGACGTCGGCCACAAGCGTACACTTTTGACTCCTGAGTGTGTGTGTGGGGGGGGGGGGGCGGGGGGGGGGGCGGGGGGGGGCGGGTTTGTGTATAATGATACATGTATAACTAAATATCATGGCAAAGGTAAATTATATCAATATTAAATAATATGGAGTGGAGATGGATCAAAGAACAATAACAACTATACTATAAGTAAAGTCTCACAAATTTGTCAAATACATCAGTTTCATCCCTTAAAAATGTATCCATATGAATGTATACACATTTCCAACGAATACACCTTCAAATACTGGCTGGAAAATACAAATTTTGTTATCTTATTGTCAACCATAATGGTCTCCTAAAGAAAGTATTTATTATTTGATTCATTTATATTTGGATATTTAACATTCACAAAGAATGTATCAAAGAATACACAATTCCATACGAATACACCAGTTGAACTGGTGTACTTGTATGGAATAGTGTATTCGTGTATTCATTGTGTGGTGATCAGTATAATATATCATCATTGTAGTGGATCAGACATCTAACAATGGATTGGTGCCAAGCAAATGTATCTATAGACGGTAATTAAGGGGAAGGGCTAGGAAAAACTCTAAAATGAAACATAAAATATATATCTCAATTAAATATGGGCAAAACGTCAATACATGTGTTCATGCTGGGTCAGTCAATACACAATGCTAAATATATGTGTTGATGCTGGGTCAGTCAATATGTGTCTCATTATCCTTAAGGGATATATATTGACGGATACAGGTGAGATGTGTATTCAAGCTGGGTCAGTCAATACACACTAGTGAATATGTGTATTCATGCTGGGTCAGTCAATACACACTAGTGAATATACGTGTACAAGTGGAAGAGAAGGGAGGATGAACAGTAAGATTAGAGAGAAGGGAGGAGTCTTCAGACGACGAGAGGAGAGACAGGGAGATCCTTCAGGGACAGATGGAGAAGGGAGAGAGACAGTCGGAGGAGGTGATGGTAGTTGAGGAAGAGGGGCAAGGGGTGAGGAAAAGATGGATGAATATATAAATAAACGTCTCAGTCATTTCAGATAATATGCTGAATAATAATATATTATTATGTCTTATGGGGTATCATTTTTAATAAGAGTAAATATATTTTAATAAGAGAAAATATCAAACTTAAAATCTAGAAATACTTATTAGACTATTAGACTGTTTACTATCGTTGGAATCGGCTTGATCTCATCGTTTCAAATATAATGGTATCTCAAAATCTATTTTTTGCGACTTATGACTTATTTCCCTGAAACCCATCACATATGTACAAGAAAAATCAGCAATATAATACATTCTATTTTTGAGCTCGATGAAATATGTCCCAAGTCTCCCCGATCTCCCCTACTGATAAAATGATACATTGATTTCAATTGTTCATGCTTTATTCCACGCCGAATATCTTAAATCAGTTTAACCTGTTTATAGTAGACAATTCCTTTTCTTGATGCAGAGGTGCCAAGTTGGTTGTGCTTGAAAACGGGAGACACGCTAGGGGGTAGGGGGCATGCCTCCCCCCGCCCCCACCCCGGAAAAATTTAAAGTAGCTAGGAGTGAAATGGTTTATTCTAGGGTGATTTTCACATAATATTCCAGCTATTTGAAAGCAAACTGAATATCTATTTAATTGGAACAGGAAGCTGTCATGGAATCCAGCATATGGGTCAGATTTTCAGAAAATGTACAATTCGCCTTCACCAATCCTCTCAAATAACACACATTTAAGACAAAAATGAGCTTCGAAATGCAGTTTAATATAACAGAACTGATACTTAATTTAAATCAATGCGATACCAAATATACTCAGATGCATGTATACGGTACCCGGTATTCAGCAATTTTCAGTCTAATTCAGCAGAATTTCCTAAATGTGTAGAGCTGCCAATTGTACATTTTCTGACGATCTGGCCTACAGTTTATCAACTGTATTCAAATAATGGGGCTAGGAAAGCTAGGAAAAGTCTAGAATTTGGGCAAATAAATTCAAGGGTTGCACAAGTAGGCAACGTTTAATGGCACTTAAAATCATATAATCCCACCTAAATGACCCAAGGTTAGGGCCTTTCCTCCCCTTCCTAATGTCAATGTCCGTAGAGCGGGGACATTACAATATAGGGATAAATTACTTTTATTAGTCTTAGGGAGTTACTCTTAGCTCTCTGAGTTAGGCCCAATGAATAACCTATAGATCGTACTACCATGTTCATAGAGTACATATAAATAGAACAGATACATAGACTCAAATATTATTAAAAATAAATTGGGACATTGACACTAATATAAAGGAAAGGAGCGCTAAACTATGGAATAAAGCTACCCACTACCCAATGATCGACCCCTGCTGCCCTCTGGTGTGAAATACATTTACTACACTCCCCCCACTAAACAATGACAACAAATACATGAAACCGGGAATCATAGGCGATTTTCATATGGTTTGGAAGTGCGCAGATAAGTAATTGTGCTTTTGCATCCTATATATGCTTCTTATGAGTATTGATGACACAGATCATGCTTCAATACTACATAATTCTTCAATAAAACTCAGCGTTAACTCAGTGTAATATTTCCAAGCCGGTCACTTCAGAATACCCAACCAGGGCGTGCCATATATGGAGAGCCGGTAGTGACGTCATTCTCATCAGGCTCCGCCCCATTCTCAAGCTCTGACCCGCTATTGGTCAGAATCGACTTCCTGGACAGTTCATACTGATGGACTACCTATACCGTGACACCTGCACGATGACGTGTTGTCACCCTCTGACGGAACCGGCCGGAACTGATGGTCGTCTCCGGCTGTAGCAGAAGTGCCCCCGCTGCCGTAGTCTGGTTGTAGTTGTAGTTGGACGGCAGCATACATTATACATGTTTATATATATGTATATGGGTGTATGATGCATGTATATATATATGTATCTGTGTATGTATACTTGTAAGTATGTATGTATGTGTACATGTACTTGTTTATGTATATGTAGCCCATTGCAATTCTATATGATGTTAGTCCTGTGCATCTTGTTTCTTTTTTCAGGAACACCAAAAGCCTCGTGATTATGTCTACCAAAAGTTTCCTTCCCAGGGGCTGACTAACAACAGTCAACTCCTAGAGAGAGTGACCAAAACATACTCCCGATCTGGTATGTCTGCCCTTCTCACCCATGCGGGATTCTCTTATTGCATTGCATTTATTGCTCATCAAATAACTTCATAACATTTGGCAAATGAAACCAGTAATGTAAATACCTATATCTAATTATGGCCCTGTAGGCAGTTTGAGCTCTTAGTGTTTTCTCTAGAGCTTGTCTTGTGTTTTTTAAGTGAATGATTTTTTTTACCAGGACTAGATCACCGCAATTATGGTCTTCCTCTAGTACCTGGGGGAGGAGGTGAAATTGTAGTCATGCCCGGGTTCGAACCCACAACATGATTGGGTACCTCTGGCACGTGTACTAAAAGCTTATTATACATTTTTTTATCTAGCGATTGACAGCAAAGTGGGACTTTCTTTGCTTTTCCTGCAGCTCACAGTGCTATTCATCAGTTGCTGTATTTATTCTACCTGTATAACATAGTTTACCCTTTATGGTGTCTCAAAGGAGGTAATTCATCATAGTACGAAGTTATATAATACAATTTTATTATTTATATATTGATTTGGTATATTTCAAAATATATCCAATTCGAATATCAAATATCTTACAAGACATCGGATAAAATATTCCCATTGCAGGAAAATGTAAAATCATCTTGCCTTTCAACCTATTGTGTGGGAAGCTATTTCAGGCGTTTTTGAGTTAGTATATGGCCCCAATAAGTAATATCAATTATGTACTAACATTTCTTTATAAGGTGGTGGAACCATTAACTCTAGCCTGGAGATTGATAGGCCAGCCACTATAATATGTTGTTTATTTACTCCCGCAACCCAATGTGTTGCTCATAAAAATCTAAATTTTATTTCAACTTCCTACGGTAAGTCTCTAAAAATTATTAAAGTTGGAAAAGTCCCGCGGCCCGGTTGTCCGCACCACCCATGTCAGCCATGAAAAATGAATATTTGGGCGTCCAGCGGACAACCAGGTTTCACCCTTATTTGGTGTTAGCGGACAACCATATATAATATGTCGGACAACCATATTTTCGAAGCGACTTTTCCAACCCTGATTCCGACTCTAATAAGGTATAAACATTTTGAACTCAATTTTGTGGGGCCTTTAGTTATTTTTCTGCTTAACACATTTGTATCACCATTTTACATGTTTATCTTACCAGTATTTGGTTCAAGTTAGCACGTATCTACTATAAATCTGGGGAAATAAGTGAACAATCTAAGAGATTGATGAATAAACGACCACGTTTTTCCAATTAAAATTAAATATGCTTTACCTAGAAAAATTCAAAATCCATTGGAGACAAGAGAATTATATCGGTAACTTTATTGAGTAAATTGGCATTGCTTGCCGTAATTTTGAGAATCCCCATGGAATAAAGTTGTATATTTTATTGATTATTATTGGGCGAATCGTTATACAACTACTTGCTGTTCCCGGTTGGAATTTTATTATTCAAATGTCCATATATATATTGTCCATCCACTTGTCCGTTTTCTTATAGGAAGTCTTAAATAGTTCCCTTATTACCTTGGTGATTTTGTACTTACATGAGATTGGATGTGCATTTAATATATCGCAGTGTGGATGACTGTCCAGTGCACCCGCTTTGGCTGATGATTTGATTGCACTAACATTAATATCTAAATACCAGGTGGCGCCATGACTGCATCGGTGATGTCCAGCCTTACCTCCCTTACCCGCAAGCTTAATCAGACAAGGCCATCACACCTGGGACTGGAGACCAGTCCTAAGAAGATTTCAAAATCTACCAGTGAACCCATGAACTTATTAACTGATGAATCCCCAGGTAACACATCCTAACATCTAGTACAGCAGCCGTGTAACGATTACACCTGTGTCAAATGATTTGATTAACTATTAAACAAATGACCTGCTCGAAAATTAGAAAGAGACTGATTATGATTCATGTTAGGTTTTGTTCCATTTGTATATAATATTTTCCCCATGCTTTAATTTATTAAAATCATTTCTTGTAATGACATTTATTGTCTACCCATACCCGTGGTACTACAAACTCATCATCGACAGAAACAAATATTAATTCAGCAATTTATTCTATAATGTTGGTATGTCTTCTCCTTTTAACCGCTCGCCTCAATAAGTGTATCTGGGCATTTGACCTTATTTTAAAAAGTTATTGCTTAATTAGAATGGCTGCACGGCATGTTGCGACATTACCGATTTAGCTCAGTAACATATTGGTTCGATTTCAAAACAAAAATATTTTGTCAGTCGTATTCTTTCATCATCATAGAAAATAGGTCTAGATATGGTAGTCTCTGAATGTCAGTAGAGAAAATCCTTACTTATATTTATAAGTAACAAATACTTACTTATAAGCTACGGTATATAAAGTAATCGTGAACGTCATATTTCAAATTTCCCTTTCGTCCTTTCTGGTGTAAAGTCTTTTGGAGACTGAGTTTAATTTATGTATGTGTTTGGTTGTTATAATTAAGATGGGATTTCTTACAGCATATATCCATTCCGGGATAACCTTTGGTAGGAAAAAATAACTTAATTCTTTGGATATATTTATATTGTGCACAGAGTGATCACAGCTTTCACAGTTCATGTATTTGTATAATTTTGATTAGCAAAATAGAAATACACAATGATGCTAGATTCGTTCAAAGATGTTCCACTGACATCCAAATTAAGACCATTAAACATTTTTTTTATTATTTAGAATTGTTATACAGCTAATCCTTCATAAAATGACAATTGAATCGTAGACAGACATGCACAGTGTACAATGAATGATACAATTGATGGAGTTCATTTACATATCAAGATAATGATATGAACATACCCTGAGTTTTCTAAATTCTCCAAATTCAGATCGTTGGGTGCATTTGTTTATATTACTAAATATTGTTTTCTTAAATGTTGTATCAAAGGGCATGGACTTCTAAAGATATATTTGCATTTTGATATGAATAACGACTGCTTTGTCATTGGTCTATTCTCGGCTCAACTATTCTCGGTGACACATATTTGTTGATGTGGACAAATTATTATTTTTCTCAAGTTCAGTTTCATCGCTTTTTAATCACTTCACGTATTTACGAGTTCATTATGAGTGCCACATTGGATTTCTATTGATTGTGTGGTTAGTAAATTTCATGATCCATTTCTACTTAGAGTTTTCTATTTTGTGTTTTTGTCAACTTTCAGGCTCACTCAAGCTTTTTTCTCTGTATATGAACTTGTCAATCTAATGTAAATTTTCATCGGGGTAACCTTGAAACAGTTGTCTGATTCTGGTTCAGGTATCTTTTTCCTGTATCAATATGTGTAATAATTTCCACATGCTTGTGATACGGGTCATTCTAAATTCCTATTTCGGAACTATCATGAAATATGGAGGTATACATGCGTTCCCTCTTTGATAGTTATTATGAGGGGAGAGCTGTTGATATGGATTTCGCTGATTGAGATTCATAAAGAATGCGAATCCCTCATACTGCCTTCATACACAGATACACAGCCGGACGGTCCGGTATTGCATGTGTCAATGTTGACAAAAAAACCAGGTTGGTACGTCCGGTAGCGGAATGTTGTTGGGGTCTGCCGGCGGCAGGGCTATGGAAAGACAGACAAGTCATTCTCTGTTTCCCAGTTGTATTAAAAGATCAAGGAGTCAATATTTACTATCAGAACGTACAGTATCTATGTAAAAATGAAAACTGTCTCCTCAACGACTTGCAAGCCAAAAACTCCCACATTATACTTCTGTGTGAGACTCATTTAAAACCTGAAAATGTTTAAACGTTAGTCTAACAACAGATAGGACAGTTATCAGACTTGACAAAGAGGTTCAAAGGTCCAATGTTCTATTAGCACTTCTAGACAGATGCTACGTAATTAGGTGGGAATTTAAATACAGCAATAATGGCTGTGAGTGCCTACTAGTTTCCCTTGCTCCATTTTAACAATTAGCATCGAATCTTAATGAATACCATCAGCTCTTTTGTCTTTAGTCTCTTTGGAATCTCTTAAGCGGTCCGGCCACTGTCGACAAAATCGTTGGTGATGCCTTGACGATGAGGTTGTCGATAAGATTTTGGGGCAATTTATTGCTTCATCTTTGCATCAACTTGTCATCGCTATGCCTTTGGCAATAGCCAGCGATGACCGGTGATGTAAAAATTGCATCGGTAAGGGTAGCGATGAACATCAAACATGTTTGATATTTCCCGTCGATGGGATTTTGCATTGGTGCAATTTCAATGGAGGTAATTACAAAAGCGATGCATAAATGATGCCTAGTCGAAGAGATTGCACATATAAAAGCATGAAAATGAGTTCTATAGTTGCCGATCTTTTTTCCTTGTTGATGCCAAGACGATGCCACCACTGATAACCCTCCTCATCGACGTGCATCGCTGGCAATTACATCGTCTTTGCATTGACACCATTTTGACGACAGTGGCCAGACCACTTTGATCTCCGAAACTGATATAACCACTACCGCCATGACCAGTGAATGCTGATACCAAAAGAATACTCATATTTGGTACTTAAAATAATTTAGAATATTCAACTCTTGAAATTGAAAGTATGCATGGGACCATTAAACATGCATCACGCATTGCAAACATATAGGACTGCACTTGATATTAGTTCTTTTTACTAAACTGATAGAGTGATAAGTTCTTGTTACTAAACTGATAGAGTGATATGACGGCAGCTGGTATGCTCGACCCGATTGGGTCAATAGACCCTTCACAGGCATGTTAATATAAAAACTGATGTTTTTTTGTTTTTTTGTTTTTTTAAATAAATTTTATTGACAAAAGTTTCACAATGTGATAGTTCTCATTCGTCATCAAAAAGTTATGATACATAGGTGGTGATTTTTGCTTAGTAATTACACTTCAGTACAGTTACTGCTATAATTTTTAAATTTCTTTAACTGCTTTAACCTTACATATATATATCTAGATTTCCTTATACACACATCTCACATTTGTTTTCTACATTTTTTATGCCAGATTAAAAACAGATACATACACAGTCCGCTTTGTCTAAGTAAAATTACACATCAATCGCTAACCCATTTACAATTTTATAATCAGGTAGGCATTGCTCTCTCTACGTACAGTCACATGACTGCCCCAAATCACGTTACATTCTATACGTTCTACTCTAGACTTATTCATTTCAGTCTAGTGCCGGCATATCTCGGCCTTTTAGAACTGCTTTTAGGTTGGGCCAGGTCATGCCCTTCTCCTCTACAGATAGCCTGTTCCAAGATTTAGGACCTAGGTATACAGGACTATTTCTCAGTTTCTCAGTTCTCGGTTGAGTCATCACCATATTAATACCCTCGGCGAGTCTAGTATCTCTTGGCATAGCTTGCACATATGAGTCAAGATTCTTCAAGTGGAACATTAAGCCCATTAATGCAACATACCCTCTCTTATCAACAGTTTGAATGTTGTACCGATTCATGATCTCCGCTACAGGCAGTTGAATGTTCAGATCAATCATTCTTACACCTCTGTTTATTACACTTTGTACTTTGCGGATGATATTATTATTCGCCATTTTTGCGAAAATAATGCCATATTCCGTTAAGGGTATTATATGCGCTTTTAGCATTTTCACAGCAGCATTCTTATCAATGTAATACCTTATTCTTCCTAGTTGGTTAACCTTTGACTGGACACTATTCTTTATTTTCATAAAGTGGTTGTTGAAATTAAGGTGTCTGTCAATATTAAACCCTAAGTATTTCGCATTTTGTACCATCTCTAATGCATTACCTTCAATATAAATGGCTCCCACGGTGTTACAATCAATGCTATTTAACCTCCTTCTCGAGCCTATTATTTGTACTAGGCATTTTTTCGAGTTTACAAGTAATTTGTTTGCTACCATCCAACCATTTACTTTTGTAGCTACATTTTGTGATACAGTTAAATATTCTTGGACATTTTTCCCGGTCACACTTGTTGCCGTATCATCCGCATACATGGATAGGGCTACTTTTAAATCCGTATCAATATCTTTTAGACAGTTCTGCAGATCGTTAATGTATGTTATGAAGATCAGGGGCCCTAATAAGCTCCCCTGAGGAACCCCCACGTCAATGACAACCTGATTTGATGTGTGTCCATTTAATATCGTCCTTTGTTTTCTATTCGACAAGTATTCTCTACCTAGGTTAATTATTATAGGGCTGATTTTATAGTGATGTAACTTTTGAAACGTGATGTCATAATCCAAACAGTTAAAGGCTTTCGCCACATCAAAGTAGGTGGCGATGGATTCTGTTGTCTTGTATCATTTTATCTGATTCTTTGCAATTTAGATTAATACTCACTTATAAATATATCCCGTGTTCTAACAGGTAGCTATGAAAATGTGTGAAAGATATCGGAGGGCATAAAAGAATGAATATATTTGTTTAAAGGTTCCTATAAAAAGCATATTATTGACTCTATCATTATAGAATACAGGCCAATTAATGAGAAACGCGGTTCCACAGCCAGCCTTTCTAAATTAGAAAGTGGGATAGTGGGCAGCAATAACCTCCGGCCGGCATCGTCAGTTCAGAGTTTGGCCAAGTTAGAAACAACCAGTATAAAAGTAAGTACACTGTTTTAAATTAAATGTTGAAATATGCTCAAGAACAAGTATTATTTTTGTGTAGTAATAGTTCTAATTAGGGGTTAACTGTGGGACCTATAAATAACACAAGAAAACAAAATATCAGATGTTGCAACTGACGTTCTTCCTGATTGCCAATTCAAACGAAGTTTTATTTTAATTCCATTACTCCTTTAAACTCCCATGTAATTTTATTTGAAGCTTTTTCATTAATGCAACTTTTTAAGTGATATATCTGTTTTCATCATTTAACCTAATTTAAGATGGGTTCTCTTTATAGAAATAAAGGACTAAATATTATATTTCTAGCATGTATACACGTTATTTTGGGTAACACTTTATTGAATTTAAATTAATCTTGTTTCAGATGGTAAATATGGAATTATATTCATCGGCCAACAGATTGCATACTGTGCTTGTATTTAAGTCTTGAATTAGAATCGATTTGTTCCATTGCCTCACTGCACTGAGCTTCAAAGTAACTTTACTAACATAGTGTAATCCTAGGCTAGAAATAACGCTTAGATGAGCTATGGACAACTGAGTACTTTTCCTTTTGCATCAAATTATGAAAAAAATAACATCACATTATTTAAATATAGTGTTTCTGAGCAGACACACTTTACTCTGCATCAACTGACACAGTAAAATCACTGAGATTCATGTTTTAATGCCACATATACCGACTGATTATGATCATGAAGTGAAAGATTCATGTAGCATTTAACTAGTATTGATTTAAACCTGTTATCTGCTGTTAGCACTTTTAAGAATCTAATAATTAGGCCATAATTGAACAGCTAATCCACCAACCTGTTTGTTTATAAAAAGAATTATCATATCATTATGTTATCTTAAATGAGGGTATAAAACCAAAACTATGCTTAACGTGTTCGACATAATCATGAAGCACGCAAGCTTTGTAATTTTAAGATAGTCATCTGTACTCTTTTATTCGATTGTTGACTTGATCGTGGGTATGTCCGAGAATACTTGTATAAATTAACTTTAAATGTTATATACCGGATAGTTTATTTTGGATATAAATATATTTGCGGTTTAAAGACTGCTTGAGGTTAACTTTTCTTTTTTATCTCTTATTCCCTATGTAATTCTGAAAGATACACGATATTATGGTTGAAGTTGTTGGTTTAGATTTGACAATTATCATCTGGATTTCAGGTGTTCGCAAGACTGAAATCTGCCATCAGTTTAACCAATCTTGATCAACTGCTTAATCTTGCACCATCACTCAAATCGGGTTACAATGTTGAAGTTGTGTCCTTCCAAAGAAAAGCATTATTGGTAACCGATCATTGTTTCATGCTAAAAGTTTTTGATTTAACCTTTAGAATTTGTCTTCGGATATATGGTCATAACAAAGGTCAACCCTTCCTCATCTATACGGTTAATGTACAAGGCTCCTCTGTTCCCATATCGTGATCTTTTGACTATCTTGAATTTGACCAAGTGTGAAATACATATTTGGTTTAAGGAGGTGTGCATTTTGACTTGAATTAGGTTTTAGAAAAAAATGACACTCATTGTCTTCTTTTATCATCAATATGATCTGTATGTGGTGGAGATTTGTTTGACAATTTACTCATAATTCGCTGTTTATCGTCTAATTATTTATCATTCCTTTGGTAAAAGCGCTGTTCTGTTTCACCTTTGAAAGAATCTCTTGAAGCGAAATATATTAACGGAAACGTTTTTTCATTGGCATCGGTTAAAGGAAATGATACCATTGTGAGTTACCACAAAATGATTAGATAAAATAAGATATATGTCAATGATATTCTAATGGGTTGAAAAGATCGTTTGCAGTACTCATTCAGTACTAACCAATTGATTTGAAAATAAATGGTGACTTGAGAATACCTTGTAATGACTATTGTGTAATCCGGCTCTTTCAGTCCGCAGGGTCTGTGGCTAACTTGGACCAACTGTCACCAGAAGACGGCAACTCCCCTCCTATTGGTCAGAAGTATGCATCTCTGCCTGGGCGAGGGAAGAAAGGAAAGAAGCAAAGGGTAAAACATGTGAACTTTGTTGAACCACTCTTTTATTCTGACGGAACGATCTCACCACTTTCCCCCTTGAAAGCTACCATGCAACTGAAGAACGTCACGTTCTTCTGACGTGGGTTACTACGACCTCATTCGTACCCTTGGTGATGTCACGGCGACATCAACAAGGGATGCTCTTGTTGCTTGGATATCATTCTCCAAGCAGTTTGATTTAACTAAGCTCTTTTATTTACATTAAAAACCTCATTCAATTAGGAAATTTAACGAAGACGAATTGGAATATTTTCTGTAACTAAATCAATTTCTGAGTTACCGTTTTCAATCCTCTCACCACTAATATTTTGTAATTCCATTTATATTCATATTTGCTCCCGAGAAAGTTACTCATAGGATAGAATACTGTTGGCCATTTTTTTAAAAAACGAACTCATTGAAAATTGTCTTGCTCACTTGTAGGAAAGGAGTGCAGAACATGACTTAGCAATTATGATGGGGAGACTTCACGATATGGAGGCAATGTGTAAACAGTGCGCATTAAAGATGGGAAAACACATTGGTAAATATGATATCATATATTTTTTATTATCTTTCTTTTCTTCTCTTTTTAATTTTTTTAATAGCTGTGATAGCATCATGATTACAAATCCGTCTTAATCTTTGGACAGCACCTTCATATACAATTTGAAATAAATAAATACAGCCCAAATCATATCCCATCCTCAACGATGCGACCCCTAACCTGGGAAGTCACCTAAAGCATCCCTCTCTTGTATGTGGTAAATATTAGTGAAGGCTCCCTACAGCCCCACTCACAGGGGACATATATCTAAAAGACAAGGCAATTGGTCTAGACCCTATTACTCCTCCGGATAGAGGAGGGACATCCACCAGCAAATCCCCCAACATGTGCCTGATGAGCTAGACTAAGCGAAATCATGTTGTGCCAAACATTGTTACTCGACGAAAAGAGCCCAAAAAGATGGCAGCACTAGTTGCCGTCGAGGTAACTCCCCTGAGAGTTGGCACAGGCGCCCCAGACCCACAGGGTCGGGACAAGGATAGAGAGCGATTCCAACTATATTGCACCTAACTTTTAAAAAACCCATGTGACGAACAATTCCAGTCCCGGAATACGAATCCCCCTCCTCTAAGCCTAGTGCTAGTATAAGTCCATTATCCGTATGACTGTAGAATAAACAATTTCGGCCACTTTTCACCACTACGCATGGTTTGGCCCTACTCATATCACTAGCAAAGTTCAACCTCTCTGCTACTGCCAATTCTATAGTGCAGGGAGTAGAGAGCTCGACTGCAGGGGAGAAGGTTGAGGGCTCGCACCTCGCCTGGGCCCGTCAGCTTTTTTTTTTCATCCTATACTTGGTTGGCCGTGTAGAGCTGTCAGTCTACACGGCCGGGACGGGACGGGGCGGGACCGCGGGTGGGTTTGATGATTTGTGGTGAGAGGAAAGGCAGGAGAAACAAAATATCCATATAATGCTTTAACCTGTGCCAACAATAATACAAAAACAGCCTAAACATGTCTGAATTACATTCGCAAGGCGCCGACTAGCAGCTGCCACTCACTGGACAACAATGGAGGGAGTGAAATGCCTCTCTACCACGATATATTTCAAATTGTTTGTCTTATAATTGTGGTAGCAGACAATAAATCAATCATTAGTTGATTTTCTAACGCTACAGGCAACAACTAATAGGTTGGGGGCAACGACATCACTAAGGGAACAGTGCTGAGGAATGTTCCAAAATCCTTAGTAGCATGGTAGCACCAGAGGAGGAAGGCCACTTTTTGCCACGTCCCCCTTTCCTTTCTCTTAAGAATATGCATTGGGTTGTGAATGTGCACTGTCCTGTATTTGACCCGAGCGAGTTTATTCTTGATTTCCAAACCAACATCTATACTTCAGATAAACTCCAAACAGAAATGCTGAAGCAGGATATGCATAATGAAGATGAGTTACTGCTTGCCCTAGCAGGACTTAAACAGGTACTGTTATAACGCATCTAACCAATTTATCTATATTGTGCAAAACCTCACTTAATGTTTAATGTTTATTGGAAGTATGTCATCTAAACACACAATGTAACTTGATGGACTATTTTTTGACGCATTCCAATGCAAATAAGCAAGAAATAGAATATGTTATATTTCCTTGTCGTTATTGCTCTGTAAAACTGCTTAAATACGGTGTTTCACATAATGGCGTTTCCTCACATGTTTATCTACATATATATCTGGTTTCCTTGTCTTTAATCTACTAGGTTCGTGATGTACTTAAGGGAATACTCAAGCCTTGTAATATATTTGATGATGATGAGATAAAGATAAGAGACAACCACTATCGGGAGGACGTTTCGTCTGCTGACGCCACGCCCAGCTCTACAAACCCCAAAATGAGTGTCATCAGTAGTCCTGAAATGCGACGTGCTGCACATGCTGCCACATTCCGAGGTTGGTATCTTTACACTTGGTCATTTAGGGGGCAGTAGCTCAGAGGGATTGTTGTGGGGCTGCAGTAGCTCAGGGGGATTGTTGTGGGGCTGCAGTAGCTCAGGGGGATTGTTGTGGGGCTGCAGTAGCTCAGGGGGATTGTTGTGGGGCTGCAGTAGATCAGAGGGATTGTTGTGGGGCTGCAGTAGCTCAGGGGATTGTTGTGGGGCTGCAGTAGCTCAGGGGATTGTTGTGGGGCTGCAGTAGCTCAGGGGGATTGTTGTGGGGCTGCAGTAGCTCAGGGGGATTGTTGTGGGGCTGCAGTAGCTCAGGGGAATTGTTGTGGGGCTGCAGTAGCTCAGGGGGATTGTTGTGGGGCTGCAGTAGCTCAGGGGGATTGTTGTGGGGCTGCAGTAGCTCAGGGGGATTGTTGTGGGGCTGCAGTAGCTCAGGGGGATTGTTGTGGGGCTGCAGTAGCTCAGGGGGATTGTTGTGGGGCTGCAGTACCTCAGGGGGATTGCTGTGGGGCTGCAGTAGCTCAGGGGGATTGTTGTGGGGCTGCAGTAGCTCAGGGGGATTGTTGTGGGGCTGCAGTAGCTCAGGGGGATTGCTGTGGGGCTGCAGTAGCTCAGGGGGATTGCTGTGGGGCTGCAGTAGCTCAGGGGGATTGCTGTGGGGCTGCAGTAGCTCAGGGGGATTGTAAATCCCCACGTGTCTTAATGTGTACCCAACCCATCCTAGAGGCTAATTTTAAAAAACAACCCTCCTGTGAAAAAAACGAAAAACTATCAACCAAATCAGAACGTCTCCCGTTGCCTGTATGGGAAGAGATACTGGGTTGAAAACTGTGTATCTCCAAGCGTAGACACAGATTACCTCCCCAAACTCTTCCTCTTCCAAGGACTTCATCCCATATGAGGGCAGCTGAATTTTAGCTTAACCTAAAACTCATTTGGTTTAATTCATTAAACTGTCTGTTGCTCAGACTGAATATTTCATTTGAATCGATAGAATCAAGTATAACCAATCAGTAATTTTCTCACTGTTATCGTCACTATATATATTATATCCTTTAAATTCCAATCTCCATCTCATCTCATCAACTCATTAATTTATATACAATAATGCAAATTGACTTGCCGATATACTGACATCCAACACAACTTAAATTGTAAATGTTTATTGCGAAATTTCAGGATATGGCGGGAGACAGGGTCACACCATAGCCATATAAAACTGAACACTGGCATATGCCATATGTTTCTCCTCCTGAATAAACAAATGTAAAAAAGAAAATTATGAATCTCCCTTCAAATGATGATAACCTTCCATTGCTCCACGTTTCATGTTCCTCTCCATTTAGCAATCAATCACCGGGAAGACAGCAGCCCAGATAGCTCGAGCCCTGAATACTCAGAGAACATCCGACCACAGGAAAATAAAGGAGCAATAATCAACGCCGTAGAAATGAAACCTGAAATCGAGATGATATCGCTACATACTGAACCGCCAGCCGAGTTACTTCACCAATTGTCAATAGCCAGCGACAATGGAACAAGTTCAGGTGCTTTTGAGGCCGATTCCACAGTCCATCGGCGGAGCTACAGTGTTGGGAATCATGACTTCGACTTATTTGATCCAAACCAAAACAAAGCCAGTGCTCGTTATAAGCAAGGCAGCATAGGTGATAACTACTAGAGCCTTATAGCCTGTATTTCATTCAAATAGTCTATAAGATAGTAATAATTTTGGAATGACTGATGTGCAATAAGTTCTAGGTCTGTTTAACAAAATGTAGAGAATATTGTAAAGAAATTGAGATGTATCAATGTGATTCAAACCAATAATGTTTTAGTGTGTGCTTATCCTAAATATAGAGGAGCCAAGTATTGTAAATTCAAATGAGATGTGTAGAAAAAGTGATGTACTTAGAGAAGTATGCTGTACATTACCATATTCCTATTATTAATAGAAGAAAAACTTGTAGCGGCTTATTACCGCTAGATCAAATGTGAGTCTCCACTTTAAATCCATGCCAGTTCTTAGCTTCTTGTCCATTCCAGGAATATCTACATTCATTTGATTTATCAGACTCTTTATTTAATTTTTGATTTCTTCCTGTTAAGTTATTTTCTAGTAGAGGATTCCTTGTATATAACTTCAATCTTAGAAAGGCAGAAAATAGACGATACTGGGGTAGTAAGTAATAAAGTACATACATATGTTTCCTGATGCAATAAGAAACCTGCATTTAGCTGAAAACAATGCGTAAACGTTGGTTAAGAGGTAAACGTAACGTGCTGGGTAGTAAAAAGTGTGTATTACTTATGCAATTCGTGACTTGAGACTTATCTATAGGCTGGGTCTGATTCATCGCATGATTTCCTTAAAGAATCTCTAATTACTTGAAGGCATCAAAGGAATTTAATGCGAATGATATTGCATTGCTTGCACCACGCAACCACACCAAATGTGGAAATTTAAACTGAAGGATAAGAAATATTTACCCTTAAACCATTTGTTACACCAAAACTCTATCACTTTGATGTAAGAAGCGCTGAGAAATATTGTTGTGCTCTCGGGTGTTCAGGTGTAAGGTGTAAAATTGTTAGAAATACCCTATAATTGGGGTATATCATAATTGGAACAATAAGTGATGTATTATTTCCATTCCATATGAACTAGACCTTAATGTTATTTTCTAGTATATCTTTAAAAAGCGATTTATTGAATTTCTTATATTTTGAATAGGGGTCCTATCAATATTGACATTTTATTTGAGTTTTTGTGGTCATTGGATCAATTTTATACATTCTTCTCATGAGATGGTGTGATACATACACTCATAAATTTGACATGTGCCATTGGTTTATTCGGAGATAATCTGACTTTAATAATCTATTTGCTCACAGGAAATCCTGTTCTTTGTCTGATAAAGCATATTATGCAGTTACCATCTGTTCAAACAGGTAGGTAAGAGAGAATGTACTTAGTATAATATACCTCCCTTGTTCAAGTACGTACTTGATGAATAATGTGTACAAAATGTCTCATTCAATTATGGTTGACTTGGTGATTTATTTTCCCTCATAGATTTATTGTATCAGGAAGGTATATATAGATACCTCCCTGGCTATATGTTGTTTTCTTTTTGGGTGTGTAAATCTTGTTTATTTGTTACGTGTAAATTTTTCACTTGTCAGCTGCAATTCCAAAAAGCAAAATGCTTTTTCACGCTCGTAAAATCCTCAACTGTGACACCTGAACTCAAATATTTCACTCAAATAAAGCGGTGTGTACGACTATTAGTTTCAGTGATATGGGAAAGACTTACACACTGCGTGAGCCCATCGCTTCCATAATATTTAATTGTTATTAGATATTCTGGGAAGTGGAACACACACTTGCCATTATGCTGTAAGGTATTGGTCTAATAGATTTCCTGTTTGTGGCTTTACTGTTCACCATGAGGAAGTAATTTAGAATTCTGATGTAAGAAAGATACAGTTGTCCTTCGGGTGGCGCCGATGGAGATGTCCATGTCTCAAAGATCTGTCCCATCATTGAGCCGGGCCATTAGTAGTTGTAGTCGCCAACAAGCAAGACTTTGCTGCAGCCTTGTCTAAAGTTTGGCCTCAATCAGTATTCACTAGCTTGTATTTTGTAGAGTGTTGTAATCTCTCATTGATCGTCCTTATTCATCTAATTTCATTGGCACATTATTTGTTACACGTTTTCTAGAATTGCTTTCCACGTTTTTATTATTTGTATTGTATCTTGTGCACATTCCCTTAGAGGTCCTTAACCTTCTGATATGAACATGTAAGCCTATGGATAAAGGTAATGATAATGACCTGTGAATAGGGTCAAACTACACTGAAAATGTTATTAAATGTAAGTTATATTTGCAAAGACTACATATATACTTAAATTTCTATTTGTTTCAATTGTTTCAGAATTTAACCAACCGACGGAGAAGAATACTATCTTGCTGATCTTTAGGGTCCTTTAATTTAAATACGAAACCATGGATTTGACATGGGAAAGAAAGCAATATTCTGTGTTTGACCTAATCTTTTTTAAACAAACAAACCCCCTTTACTCTCCTTAGTGTGTACATGTGTATTCTTCGTGAACATATTTGAATTGGGGAGGCATGGAAAAGAAATCCCATACATTTCTGTTCAATTGGTCTTATACTGTATACCAGAATTAATAGTATACCTCTGGTAGATGTAGAGCAATTTAAAACTTGGTTTATGACCTAAGAAGTCAAAACAATACCATTCCCATCTTTATCTTCTGTGAATATACTAGATTTGGGGCCCATTTTTGTTTACCCAATGAACCAAATGTGTCACGGTTTTTTTTTCAACCTTGCGCGAATTCTCTGGAAAATATTGCACCTGTAATATACAGTTGTGAAATAAATAATTGAATCATGTATACTGCTAAGCGATTTCAAGTTTAATGGTCGGTCTAAGATTACTTCTCGCATAAGATATTGTATTCAGATGATATGTTGTCTGCGGATATCAAAATTAAAAGTACTGATAAATTCAATTACTTGTTTGTTTCTGTGATAATTCACTTTGGTACAAATAGTGTCACTCGCCCTTTATTCTCTACCTCGGAGTTCCTTTTACGTAAACTACTGGATTGCGGTACTAAACCTGCACACTATAACTTGTGGGATATTGCTATCCAGATTTATATTGAATACATCAGAATATTATAGTAAGATTAACATAGTGTCAAGTACGAGGCGAATATTGTCCACCGAGGAATGACACTGGTCATCTTACTTTTATTCCCTGATTATAACTCGGCTATCTACCGCTAGGTAGTAGCACTCCTGTGCGCATGCACCAGCCACAAAATACGTAGTTGGCCAGCCGGTAAAGACGTGTTTCCAAGTCTGGTTACGCGGTGGATTTGAAATTTGTTTTCTTCGTTGTTCTTCACGAACAGGTAAGACATTTCATTTTATGTTCTTTTACCTGACCCTTGTCGGGGTTGGAAGGTTCTCGTGCTTGAATTGCTTTTATGACTGTTCTCTCGGTTTCTGGGATGAAGGAAACCTTATGAGTTAGAACTGTCCGAGAACTCAGCCTTACCGTTTTGTTGTTATTGTGAACATGCTTCTTGCCTTTCTGTACTTTGGGCAGTTCGCCTGTGCGATACTTTATGCATGTTATTTATGTGTATTTTTGTATATTTGAAGGTATTATGGCTGACCTTAATGGTGACGGCGGTGCGCCCGAACCAGCAGTGGGCCCCGGGGGAGTCCAGAATGCGAATGAATCCAAAACAGAGAAGTTGTTATCTCAAATGGTTTCGGAAATGAGAGAGATTAAGAAAGACTTTGGTGTTCTTAAGAAAAGACAAGATGCTTTTGCCACTGAACGTGGTTACAGGGCACCGGTGCACGACTTATCTGATGACGAGTCTCAAGGCTTCCCTTTGGATATGGATGATTGGGACATGCCTGACGACAGAAGTGAGAACTTAATTACTGAAGAAGTTGTTCCTCCTACTATCAACACTAAGTTAGATGTGTGTGCCGAAAGAGCCAGGCTAGTGGCTGTCGATGATTCAGTTGGTCCTCCAGTAGAGACTGCCGCTATCAAAGATTTTATTGACCAAGTCACTGTAAAGATTCTGACCTGGGTTCGTGTAAAGGCACTACAAGAGAAGTATAAGAGGCCTAGCAATCTTGAAACCCTAACTGTGCCAATGATTCCAAAAATAGTGTGGGATGGCTTGCCTAATGGCTTGAAAGGGACAGAAAAGACCCACCAAAAATATCAAGAGGTTTTTCTGTGCATGGTTACTTCGCTCGTGAGGGTATGTGATCTTCTAAAGGAAGCCCAATCGCAGGTAGCTCAAGAGAATTATGAGAGAGATCACAAATGGATCTCTGATACGCTTAACTCAGTGTTCGACGCCTTAGAGCTCGCTGCCTTCCTCAATCTTGAAGAAATTTCTAAGAGACGCAGGACTGATCTTAAAAGAATCTTCCCTGTTAAATACCAAGCTTATTGCACCGATACGGTTTCTTTTCCTTCAACCCCGAAGTTACTTCTTGGTGAGAAAATTGAAGACGACTTGAAACAACTTGATGCCGCCTTCAAACTCAAGTTAAAGATGACTGGTGAGAAAGCCAAAGAAGGCACCGGCACTGCTGGCAGGGGCCGTGGAAGAGGCCGAGGTACGGCTACTACTGGTTCTAATCCTCAGAGAGGGAGAGGCCGTGGTCGTGGTGGTTTTGGTTTTGAGGCAAGAGGTACGATGACAGCGAACAGGATTTTCGCCGGGCTACCAACGACAAGGGAAAAAAGTAGCTGAGGTAATAAAAGGTGATGATACTTTTATACCTGGAAAGTTGAAATTATATTCTGATGTTTGGGAAGAAGTCACTTCTGATTGGAATATTCTTGAATATGTAAACGGTATTGAAATTGCCTTTGATTCGATTCCTTATCAAGGTTATCTTCCATCTCAATATAAAATCAATGGTGATAATGCGTTGAAGATGCAAGTTGAAATTGATAAATTGATTAAATTGCATGTGGTTAATGAGGTCCCGTATCACAAGGGGCTTTATGTTTCAAATGTGTTTTCTAGACCAAAACCTGGTGGTAAGATTAGGTTGATTATCGACTTGACAAAAGTAAACAAACATATTGGGCACTTGCATTTTAAAATGGAGCACCTTCAGGCTGCTCTTGAACTGATTGATAGAGACTGGTTCATGGCTTCGGTGGATTTGAAAGATGCTTATTTTCATGTTCCCTTGAGTGAAACCACTAAGAATTATCTTAATTTTCTGGGGAATGGGAAAATATATCAGTACCAATGTATGCCTTTTGGGTTATGTACAGCACCTTTCATTTTTACCAAGCTCATGAAGGTAGTTTTTTGTGAGTTCAGGAAACTTGGCGGTATTGGATGATTGCTTTGTTAAGATGGTGGGTTGGTTATCTTCAACCATTCACAAGTCTGACAAGGTCTTATCGATTAGAAATATTGCATCTTTAATTGGAGCTCTGAACGATTTGTGTAAAGGTGTTCAATATGGGCTCATGTATTTGAAGAATATTGAAATGGATAAAATCCAAGCTTTACGTGGTAACGGTGGTAATTGGGAAGGCACCCTTTGGTTATCCAGGTCATCGGTTACGGATCTCCAGTGGTGGGTGAGGAATCTCCCTGTGGCTTATAAAGAAAGGGATTTTTCTTGTCCATCACACAAGATTTTCTGTGACGCTTCGCTTCAAGGTTGGTCGCTCGTGTGGGGCCCGCTTCCCGCATGGGGGGGCGTGGTCCACATTAGAGCGGTCTTTTCATATCAATGTTTTGGAGATCAGAGCCATCAAACTTGGTTTATGGACACATGCTACGGATCTCAGGGACTGTTATCTAGTTATTCGTACTGACAATACTACAGCTGTATCTTATATCAATAAGATGGGTGGTACTTGTTCTAAGGAATGTAACAATGAGGTGAAACAGATCTGGTTATGGGCTGAAGATAGGAATATCCGTCTTTATGCCGCTCATATTCCGGGTGTTCAAAACATTGAAGCTGATTTAGGTAGCAGGTTTTTCACTGATGATATGGAATGGGAGTTATCTCCAGATGTATTTCAATTGATTGTTGAGAAATGGGGCACACCTGATATTGATTTGTTTGCCTCCAGGCTGAATAATAAAGTGGATACTTACTGTGCCTGGTTCCCAGATCCTTGGTGTTCTTATGTTGACGCCTTTTCATTGGACTGGACAAACTTCAACTTATGCTACATTTTTCCTCCTTTTAGCTTAATCGGAAGGGTTTACCGCATGATCCGCAAGAGCGGCTGCAGAGCGATACTTGTAGTTCCAGACTGGATGGGACGCCATTGGTCGTCAAGGATTCACGAGGGAGCCAAAGGAGTTCTCTTTATTCCAAGTTGGAGGTCAAATTTGTTGCCAAATCGGGTGGAGCAGCTGGAGCAGTTGCAAAGAACTCCATTAAAAATCTACCATTACTAGATCAAAAGATTCTGAGTTTAGGTTTACCCGCTGAAGTAGTGCCTTTTTACAAAGCTTCGTGGCGTCCTAGTACAAGGAAGTCCTATAACACCTTCCATAAAAAATGGAGGATGTTTTGCGTGTCACATGATTTGGATCCTTTGAAGCCCAACCTTAATCAGGGTTTGAAATTCTTAGCCCTTATGTACAACCAAGGTTATTCTTATTCTGCGCTAAATTCGATAAGAAGCTCGTTGTCGTCTCTTATGGGGAAAATTGGTAATGATTCTTTCGGGAAAAACGAAATTACTAAGAAGGTGGTTACAGGTTTCTACAACTTAAGACCTCCAAAGACCAGATACGCAGAGTTTTGGGACCCTGATATTCTCCTGGACTTTTTGAGAGAGTATTTCCCACATAACAAACTTAGTGTTAAGCAGCTCACCTTGAAAGTAGTGACCTTACTGAGTTTGGTCTCTAGTCAGAGGTGTCAAACCATTGCTGGCTTGAAGCTTTCTGACGTGAATTTTTCTGGTGAGTTTTGTAGAATTTTGTTTTCTGACTTACAAAAACATTCTCGCGTAGGTGAAGCTTTAGGCATGTTATCATTTGAGAGATTTGTTCTGGATCCTAGGATCTGTGTGGTGAAGGTATTATATGACTACATTGAGTACTCGAAAGAGCTTAGGGGTGTAACTGATAATCTGTTTATCAGCTTTCGTCCACCTTACAGGGCTGTCTGTTCTCAGACAATCGGTAGGTGGATCCGGGAGACCCTTACTCTTGCGGGTGTCAACACCAAAGTTTATGGCGCTCACTCAGTTAGAGGAGCTAGTGTTTCAAAATTGTCTTGTTTGTCGGTGTCTGTGACAGAGATCATGAAGAAAGCCAACTGGAAATCACAGAATACATTTAGGGCTTTCTACCAAAAACCGATAGTCAAACAATCAATTCATGACAATGTGTTGCAAAACAATTATGTGAACCGTAAAGGTATTGCTAGTCGCCCTTAAGTGGCGTTGATCTTGTTCAAGTTCAAAAGGTCAATAATTGATGTTATTTGTGATCTACCTTTTGTTTTTGTTCTGTTGAGTTCTTTAAACATCTCACAGGAGTGCTACTACCTAGCGGTAGATAGCCGAGTTATAATTAGAGATTAAACGAATAATGTACCTACCTTATGAAGTTTAATCAGGATTATAAGAGGATATCTAACGCTGGTAGTAGGTCATGTGCCCGCCCTGGCCCACCCGGCGTTAGATATCCTTCTGATCCTTATTTTAATCTTTATATTTGTTATATGGATTTTTGATATTTTTTCGTAAATATCTAATTTCGTTCTGTGCGTGATTTAATTTGTGTTTAATTAAATCACACAAGTTCGTTAAATTTGTGGCTGGCGCATGCGCATTGATCTCACATGACCTACTACCAGCGTTAGATATCCTCTTATAATCCTGATTAAACTTCATAAGGTAGGTACATTATTCGTTTAATCTCTAATTTCATATAGAATTACTAAAGAAAGCTACATTTTTTGATACTATGCTAATACAGCCCCGATTATATTCGTCAGTCCGTATTGTCATTTAAACAGCAATAAAACAAAGAAGGTTTCCAATGAAGCTCATGAAAAGGTGTTGTTCGAAATGTACATATAGAAAAATATATCTTACCGGATACATTACTTTAATTTGTCAAACAAACCAATTTGATCCTTCATTATACACAAGATGGTTTAGTCTTGGTAAATAAAGAGCAATAGGATACCACAATGTATGCGCAATATATCAAATGATTTCCGTGTGCATTCCGAAAGCACCCGGTAAATTGAACCATTTCGAGGACAAGTAATGACTTTAGTTACGTGGGCAGTGAAACTGCATTCAATTGGTTTTATCCACAATTATCCATGATTGTTTTTATCCACGATTGGTCCGAGCGGGGCTTGAACCTGAAATCAAGGGTGGGGGCTGTAGAGGTGTCCTAGCTTTCACGAAGGTCCGGCCATTCCGGCGGTGTTCTCATAAATTAGATGTGTCCAGGCGAAATGCAGAGTTTTACTATCTGTTAGTACTACTGGAAGACATAGAAATAGGCATAAACATGCCCACAAGCGGTAAGTAATAGAATTTCATCAAAAATAATTTTGATTCGCAAAATTACACGTGCATTTATGAGGTTCAAATCGCACGCAGGCTGTCACGATGACTGACCTGGCAGTTGCTTACAGGCGTCAGATAATGTTCCTAATATTTGTGTTTACTTGGGAATAGATAATCTCTGTTTGCTTGGTAGCCAATGCAACATTCTATGATAAGGACCTTCAATGGATATGTATGGAATGATTCTCATTTGACCACGTGTGTCTTGAGAACTAAGAGATTATTGCCTGGCCCACAAACTCATGAACATGGACAATACCTTGTATGGCATTATTCATCGTAGTTATTGTCATGGCTCGTACATTACATAATCACAAGAAATTCTCCATTTCTATGGTTTCTTTCCTTTTCAAAGTTTACCCATATCAGAACTAAATTAGCAGACCTTGTTTGAGGGCATGTGGGCTTCTGTCCTGTCACAACCCATAGATGATGTAAAGAATGGTAGGTATCCATATGTAGCATTCTTTACATTATTCTAATTTGTGCATCAGTCAGGCATATGACTTCTTTCCACCTTGTAGAATCTACTTATAAACATTCCGTTTAGTTAGAAATGGCTGTATGGTCCCATTAGAGCATCTCCGTGATCAGATAATTATTGGCAGAAGTATTTCACCATCCTCGTGTCATCAAGTCAGATGAAAAAAAAATCCCCTAATTTAATTAAGCTTGTGAATTAATCATTAAATTGCTTGATTTGAATTACTGGAGATAGATGCCGGTAAAAATACCATCTAGAAGAGGACGGGGATCGCTTCAACGTGGCCACACGGGTATGACTATAACAATAGGACTAGAGTCAAAGAGTCAAAATTTAAATGTAGCTACAATTTACGATTCAGTAAATGAAACTCACAAAGTGGAAAAACCCCTCATACCTAGACATTTAGCCTTTCAATCTCCTCTAGTACATCCCCCAGGCCAGTCACCCCGCATGCTACACGCCTCTGACCCCTGCATACCTAGAAATTTCCCGATATAAATGATTAAAGATGAGTTTTTTATAACGTTTAACAACATTTGTAATGTAAATTTTGATGCCTCGGCATCTAGAATAACACTCCAATTCTCATGAATGTGCGCATTTGTTCGGTTAAATCAATTGAGTGTAATTTTGTAATACAACACAGTGGAAGCCTATCCGTGAACAATTATAGCGTACAGGCCTCATGAACAGGCCTTGTCCTTGTCCAAAGTCTCATAGATGTGATTAGAACCCGCCGATTGGGTACGAACTGTATACATAGATATATGTTTATTAATGCACTTGTCAATTGAATCCCCCCCAACCCCCCAACCCTCGGGTAAGTAGGGGAATGGTAGAGGAATGTCTGAGAAAACATTCCCCCACCCAGGCGGAGATTTCCTTTAGTTTACAGCAGTATCAACTGGAGGGTGGGGGAATGTCCGCCGGGGCCCACTCTACAGCAGAGGTGTTGCTATTGTTATAGGGCAGGCTATTAGTTGGTATAGGGGTGACAATTGTCACCCAGCTATGTTTTTTTTGTTTTTGCGACATCGTTTTATTCAATATTTAGACTGCCATCTGGGCTCCTACAATGCTAAACATTTCAATACAAGTATGCATGAATAATAATAACCAAGATATTTCAACATTGTCATACAATAACATGGATTGGAGCCTATTTCGGCTGAGACGTTATCATATGATATTTTCACAGCTAATTTAGGGACATCACTGATATAGAAGAGGGGAAGTCTATGCCCTGTTTACTTTTAACCTGTCGATGGCCTCTTGTATGTCATCATACGTTCTTCTCCATAACTTTTTTGTATCATTTGGTGTTTTCTTCAAGCTATGCGAATTAATTACAACTTTCGTTCTCATACGCAGCTCATACATTGTTAGTAAAGGGTCAATTTTATTCTCCATGAATAGTTTCTGGCGATGTATGAAAGCCTTAACCGTTAATACGATCCAGTTTATTACTCTGGAATTTAAATTGGAGATTTCATAGCCGAACATTATTCCTTTCTTATTGACCACTACACTGTTACCCTGTCTATGGATGATTTTTTTGTTGGCACCATTGTTATTAAGGTATCCACTATCGTAGATCCACTGAAGTATGAATTTCCATAAGGACAATGCGTTTTTGCATTCAATAAAAAAATGAACCACATTGTCCACCTTTTTACAATAGCTACATATTGGGTCATTTCTCTGTTGGGCATTTTTTAACCATTCATTGCAGGTAATCGAGTTGTGTAAGATTCTGTACTGTAGTACGTGTAACCTTGTTTCGGGTGTTATCTTATAAGGGTTAGAAAAAGCAGTGTTCCAGTTCACCATTTCGAAATCATTTTCACTCATTGCAAGTAATTCTTGCCACCTGTCAAGTTTCTCCCTCTTGGGAACTCTTTTTAGAACAAGTTCTTGATGAATAGTGTTCGAGAAACAGTCTAAAATATTAAGAGGTTTGCCTCGGATTTTTAGAATTACAGAGTTGTCTATTTGGGACGGTTCACAATTTTTCATACTCGATACCCACTCCTGAGGTAGGGCTTTTCGCAATTGTTTTCTTTGTTCAAATGGAGGGTAAAACTTGTAATTCTCCATTATTTCATACATTGACATAAGATGGCCCTTTTCATTGAATAAATCACCTCACCCAGCTATGTTAGTTATGAGTTCTGGGGTTCATTGAGTCTGCCCCTAAATGTGTCAACACCCCATTACTTTAGGTATGGGGACGAGGGGACAAGCCGTCACCCAGGACGAGCCGTCACCCATGTTAAACCGTCCCCCTTCTTTTTATGAGTATTTTATGTGTTTTCTCGAGTATATAAGGCTCACTGTGAGTCGTGCAGAATTGTCATTTACCATCTTGACCCTTCCCTGGATACTTGTATTGGATTTTAACCTGGAATAAAACCTGACTGATTTGGAAACTTACTTGCTCGCTTGTACTCTTTCTTAGCGCACTCCGACTCGCCGACCAAGGTCACTAAGACCCCATTTACCTCCTACAGGGGGACGACCAAGCCTTTCTCTCTTACTAAGTAATCACCACGCTACCACGTTCTAGGTTACATAGGAATGGCCCATGAGTCTGCTCTCTCTCAGGAATACTTGTGGGACGAGTCTAATACAGGCAGTTTAAGTTCTAATAGCTCTAATAGTAATCAACCTAATTCCTTAATTAATCAATACTACAAGGAGGATAAGACAGACCGCAACACTATCTATTCCCCAGTGAGTGGGGGGCAAATACAGTGTCTTGGACCTATCCCCAGATAAACCTTGGTTCCCAAGAGAGTTTTGGTGGTTTTCAGCGGGCATGAGCTTGGCTAGGCAGTACAGTCTATTATTTCACCTTTGAGTGTTGTCAATATGTACGGCCCATTGACTTATAGCCCTGAGACTGCAACTCAGTCCTGAGGCCGATACAACGGCTGTATCAGGCCTCAGGCCTGATATGGAATGAATATAAAGTTCTCTAACGATAATAGTATTAACGCACAAATGAGTTGCAGAACTAAGAAAATAAAGGATGGAATATGTTTAGTAGACTAATTTACTTATTACAAAATAGTAAGCCAAATAAATGTACATGACAGTGCAGAATTAAATAATTTTGCGTTCTAAGATATAGTTCTGACCCACGCAGGTCGGAAAAAACAGCGCGTAGAAATATGCGTCATGACAGGAGTCGTGACGGGCGTCATGATGTCAACAAAGTCGTTGATGTCAACCAAGACAAACATAACTTAATTTTACCAATACATCTATCATGCTCGAGTACATTTTAATAAGAAACGCGAAATAAATACAAAAAAATCTGCGGGACATAGCGGGAAATCCGTATTGTCCCTTGGCTTTGGTATCCGACCGCGGGTGCTACGCACCCTTGGTCGGATACCTCCGCCGCAGGACGATACAGCTTCCCGCTATGTCCCTTGGTCATTTTTGTCTTAAAGTTACAAACCTCCCCCTATACATACACAGAAAGTGTCAACCCTGAACATGACAGGGTTTTAGTGGTGTGGGGCCATCGTCACACCTGAACTAGACTTGATATATGCTATGTAGACATTAGTTGAATGGCTGAACTAAGCAGAGCCTGAGGTAGGTAGGTAACTTTGAAAGACTATAACTTCACTAATTTCTGGAGTATCAAAACAATTTTTTCACTTTCATACTGCTCACTTCTCCCTCTGCACATGCCGACCTTTTTATTTTTTTTGTAAACATTTGTTGTTGTGGAAAAATGTGATGTGTCACAGGAAGATGAGTCATAATTCACAAAAGGTTGATTTGAAATAATGGAGATATGTATAGAAAGTATACATTTCCTGGAAGGGGAATTTGTTTTCTTCATAATGAAATAAAAATGAAAGGAATCACATAATTTGCTATCTGAAGCACTGTCACAAAGACAACAAATGAGATCCGCTCCATCAAAATGAGTCCCATGTCGGCCAAATCGATTTTGGAGTTAGCTATTGGATGGGTAAGCAGCAGGAAAGAGCTTTCCAATGATGTATAGAGCTTAATTTTAGGCCTATTGGGTATAATTCTATGGTTGCGGTGAGTATTTAAGGGACGCGGTTACTGGAGGAGCCGGAAACTGAGATACAGCCTGTTTAAGTTCGGCGAGTGACCTTCGGCGCGCCATCCTTGGTTACGGGCATTTGTTATCAAGCGATTTCTATGAAATTTGGGACACACTTTACTAACTGCCATAGCCATAACATATACCAAATTCAGTTCATTTACTTAGTAACTTATCATTTTATCGCGCGATGAAAATTGGGTGAAATTTGGGCAAAATACATTTCTAGGAGACTTTTGTGGGATTTATGTCGGACGCGTCGTCATGCAAAATGACCAGTTCATATGATTGGATTTTTCTCAGATTTGGGGCAGGTATTATAGACTAGTAGGGCCACAATATATAAAAAAATCAGTGCATTTCATTTAATATTTTTTATTTTATTACCCTGTTAACACGAGTATAATAATTCTGTACAAAATTCTTTGGTGCAGTGCTTGCAATATATACATGATAACACACCTATTCATTCTAACAAAACAAAATGTACAACAGTATTCACCAGTAATAAAATCAGTAATAAAATCAGTAATAAAATCAATAAAATAGCAGTCAGCCCCTACCCCTACCCCTACCCCTACCCCTCCCTGGCCGGCGTTGCTCAACATTTCCCCTCCCCCTCCCCCTACCTCTCTTTGCTGGAGGAGGTGCAACCTCCCCATCCGAAGAAGATTCTGAAGATTCCCTTACCCTGCCCCTTCCCCTTACTGTTCCTCTACCCCTACCCCTACCCCTACCCCTACCCCTACCCCTACCCCTAGCTTGAGGTTCCTCTTGAGGTTCCTCCTCCTCCTCCTCCTCAGAAGATTCATCACCACCTAATTCTAATGATTCATCAGAAGAAGATTCCCTCTCCCTTCCCCTTCCCCTTCCCCTTCCTCTACCCCTCCCTCTTCCTCTAGCCCTTCCACTTCCCCTCCCTCTACCTCTTACTGGGGCGACTGCAGGAGCCTGTACAATGTAGCCATCCCCCCCCCTCCCTGGCCCTTCTTCAGGTACAGTTGGTTTGGGGCACATAATGTCTTTGGTTTCTTCGGTACAAAAATCACGAATAGAATTAAAAAGATACCACTGTCTGTATGCAGACAGTCCAGGAGAAGGTACAATGGGTGGGTTGTCCTGAGGGACATCACCCACATCAACAGTAAGCATTTTAAAAGTACCACTATCTTCAGGGCCTACAAATGGCCTGAAAGAAATAACACCAGGTTTGTCACTAGAAAATTCAAAATGATGATACCCTTTGATACCTGGAAAAGATTTGGAGAAAGGTGACAGGAATGCCTGCCAGTCGTACAATGGAACAAAAACAGTACCCCTTTCATCACCTACAAGTTGGGCCTGGTTGACCCCCCCTGGCGTACTGCGCTGCACACTGGCTTTTAATTGCTGAAGAGAAGAAACGTTGTCCCGACGAAATTGTTTTTTCAAGAGACCAAAGCACCAGTCGGGGGCAAACTTAGTGTGCCCAGTAATCAAAAAGTTAAGTGTAATAGACCTGTGCCTTCCAGTAAGGACACGCCACATCAAATAGGCCAAAACATACCGGTTCTTGTTCTGGCCACTACAATTGTCACAGTTAAGATCTAAATCTTTCTCCCCCAGACCATAGTTTTCAAAGTAATGATTCAGATAAGAAATAACTGCATTTGACCCCTTACTGGTGCAATGGCTCTCATCTATAAGGTAGTTAACTTGTCTAGGCATTCCTTCCATGCAAATACCGAACAGGCCTACCTTCCTCGGGGTGAGAAAATAAAGGGGACCTGGTTGCATCGGGTAAGAAGGTAAATGCACTTGTTGTGCAAAGTCAAAACTGAGATGTACTCGAATGTCACATGAGCAAGGGGCATGTTTGCCAAGGGGGGGTTCACCATTGTCTCTGTACGCTTCTTTTGCATCAGCACAAAATTTCTGATAAAGAGTTCTTTCGGCGGTTACACTGTCTAAATGTTTCTGCTGTTTCTTTAACTTGGCAGCTTTCACAACATCAGGTAAATTACTACTACAGGAAATGTCTCTGTTATTACGCTGGCACTCCCAGCAGAGGTCTGTCATGGGACGACTTGTGACTATTTTAGGAAGATACTTGCGCCATAAATGACCAAAAGTGGAGTAGGCAACAGCCCTATTGCCAGTCTCTTGCATGGCTTGTGTGTAAAGACGATGAACTTCAGCTTTTGTAGAACGGCAGGGGAGAATTAAGATGTCGTCTCTGTGGTGAGAAGATACTCTGCCTGGCAAGACAAGAGCATGTGTTTCGGCATAAGATGTGATGAAGTTGATAGTGTTCTTCAGGTCATCTATTGGCAAAGACCTCACAGCACGGTGACCACCACCCTGTCGTGAACGAGTGACCAGACCATCCTCAGCGAAGGATTTTAGCAAAACTGTCAGCAAGTTTTGGCTAATCCTAGAAGTGAAGGGAGAGAAAAGAAATAGAAAAAATAATTAATAATAATTTAATCGTTGACAAAGGAAGAAATTGAACATAATGCAGGATCTTAAAATGACAATACCAAAATATTGATTCTTAGCAAATAATCATGTTATTATGAATAGCTATCTAATGTTCAGTATTAATGGGCACCACAAGATTCATGATAACACTCACTTGTAAAGGAATTTAAAGGTAGCTTTGCAAATAGGCTTGTTATGCATCCTGTAGTGGCTCTTTGGGTGTTTTCTCTCTCCCTTCCACTGGCGCCCCTTCTTGGTTGGACTGCATCGATCACTGTTGTCAGTAACAGTATTGAAAACGCCAAAGAGTGCCATGTCGAGCTCATCTGAAACGACAGTATAACAATAATGTAAAAATGAATTTGTGACTGACTAATATCACCGACACCAATCTTAGTCTGAGTCCCTACAGTTATCCTACGTAATTAGTTATCCTATGTAATTGGGTAGGACGTGTCCTCATTATTTAACAAGCTACAGCTTAAAATACTGATTAAAATACTGAATGAGTATTATACAGGCATGTATGGGCAATGAGGCAATAGAGAAAAACATTATTTTGAAATTACCTCGATGGATTTGGTCATGTTCCGACCGATGAGAGATGCGCTGTTCCACAGTGAACTGGTCTATGCATGGCCCGCCGTTAAACAATCGGCAGTTACATCTGAAATGGACAAAATCCTAGATTTTAATTTGCCCATAATGACACAAACAAACAATGTATTTTTAACCCTACATTCCACACGAGACGAGTAAGGAATCTCAGACGTCCCAAGTAAATAGCTACTCCCCAGATCTCGAGGGCCTTAAACTCCCCCGCACGAACAACACCATGCGACTTAAAACATACACCAATTAAATTTTAGAACCTCTAAATATACCCACAAGGTATCTAGCACATATAACAGCATTGGATTATAGATTTGGAATGATTTCCAGGGATGTACATAGCATAGTTTTCAGATCGCGTCCCCCAGCATGTCAACACACACGATAGAAAAGATGGCTGCAGAGCACCAACACTTACCGAAACGTGGAGCACTTTTCCCGTTCCTTGTCCACGACTGCCTGCATGTGATCAATAATAAGAATAGGTTCTGATGCTTCCTCAACTTCTTCTTCGTTCGTCTCCGGAGTTTCAGGCTGATCAGGGACGTCTGGTTCTCCATCTGAGTCAGATTCCACCGTCTCTGTTTCCTCGTTGAACACAAAATACTCTTCGATGAGGTTACGCCATTCGGCGTTGTCGACAACACCTCCCAAATTGGCTCGAGCGATGCCATTAAGAGCTTCTGCGACGGTGGCCTCAGCTTCCATGTTTAAATAATAAACCTTGGTCCATTTAAAACTTTGTTGGAGAGTAAAACACGTCTTGTATCGTCTGGAATCGAGGAATAACTGGTCGCTTCGATTCAAATCCAAGACCACGCTAGAAGATGGCGTCAGCCGGAAGTTGATCTTTCGGAGCGGCTGGACCAATCACAGGGCTGTATCGACCCCTCGTGGGCTCCCTTGACGACCCTAGCAACCATTGTTTACGCCGAATGCACTTGGAGAGAGCTCTGTGATTGGTTTACTTACGCGGCAATTCAAAAGGGAAGAATCCCATTGGCTAGAGGAGATTCGCGGCTTTCCGAGGATACCAAATGTGCTGGGGTACCCTACGATCAAATGTCCACGGCGTACGAGTGAATTTAGTGAAAAATAGCCTTCGGCTCCTTTGTTTAAACCCATCCAACCATGTTAGGAAAATGTTTACCGGCCGTTATGAAGCGTAAATAATTGTTTTTGGTACAAAATATTTTCCAGTCTAAAAAAAAACATAATAAAGATTAATATTACGGGAAAAAAAGTTTTCGACCGAAAAAGTCCTATACCACCTTTGGAGCCCTATATCTCAAAATGAAAGTTGCCGACATGGGACTCTTTTTGATGAATCGCCTCACAAATGTGTGATTATATATATAATTATATAATTATATTCAAATGCTTATCTTATTATGGTATACGCATTGAATAATTGTGTTCTTAACATTTCAATTACATCTTAAAGAGTTATAATGCATCTGATAAATCGTTCTAAACTATAGTAGGAATATAAATATATAATAAATAAATTGATGTTCAACCATGCTACCATGCATTTATACCTCAACACTAAGACTGTCTCCTGAGTTGTTATTCAAAGTGTTTCTTTTCTATCAAAATCATAGCCATAATAGTAAAGCATTTATATTTTTGCAATAATAGTTTCTGTCTAAAAAAAATGTCCACCGAAAAATGTGCCCCAGGGGGTCGGGGATTTACAAGAATTTCTTGCCCTGGGGGGTCGGGGATTTCATCAAATTTCCCAAAAAGGGAGACTTCCGGTTGGTACTCCACTGTGGAAGAATGTGCGTCGGGAGCTCTTTTCTTTTTCAGCCTTTTAGGTAGGATAAAGGAGCAGCTTGCTTGCAAAAACCAGCAGGAAAAACCAGTAATCGTACAGAGCAGCCGAGGAATCTCTTAAGAAAACCAGAAAAGATTTCTCTGCAATGTACAAAGGACTTTACGAACAAACTTTCTCAGTTAAGATTCGAAAACCGCGCCATACTGGAGGAAGTTGACAGTAAGGAGAATTTAGGATAGCGCACTGTCAGTGTCGGTGTTTCTTCTAACCTGGTACGATAGAGCCCTACCAATATAACAATGTGAACATCACAAGGAATAATAGGAACCTGGGAAGGTGTTTCTTCCACCCAAAAACTTTTCAGTGAACTTTAACAGCCATTATACAGGACAAACCAAGTGACAGAAGGGCAAGGTTGACCCAGTGCTTACGGGAGAATACCTTCACCTTGCAAGTGAGCATAGGCGAAAGACTGACCAAGCCAACGGATCGGTAACACACTGGAAATAGAACTTCTGCCAAGAGCAGAAGGCTAAAAGTTTCAGAACAGGGTGAACTTTAGGTTTCATTAACTTTTGTTGAAAATATTGTCATATAATTGCACAAACCACGTTTGAGAACTTTTGTTAGACCAAGATCGACCCGGTTCGACTCAGGTCGGCCATCTTGTTGAAAAGGGTAAAAGCTAGGCCTAACAAGTGATTTACATTGCGGCTGTATCAATGTTGCAACTGGTAGTCAAAATGTCAGGCAGACATCGATCGAAGTCGAGAGTGACAGAGCCCAAAGGCAAGAAACATAGAGGTGTGGAGGAAAACAAAGAGGACTTCCAGGATAGTGATAGTGATGCAATGGACTATGATGTAGCAAGTGATGAATCTGAAAGTGAGGAAAGCGAGCCTGAAGACCAAGGGGAACCCTTGAACTTAGATGAAGCCCCCCAATATGTGAGGTCAATGTTCCAAATCCTGTCGAATCAACTGAAGATTGATACGACTAGGATTCATAAGAGACAAGCTAAAACAGACAAAAAAGTCAAGGACCTGCAAAAGGACAATGTCAAAAGAGACAAAGACGTCACAGGTAACAGAAAGAGAATAACTAAGCTGGAATCGGAAAATAAAAGTTTCAAAGAAGGTGCTGTAATGAGGGACGATAAAGATTACATGAAGCTAGTTGAAACTGCAGAAGACAAAATCGAGGAAAAGTTGGCAGAAGAGACTGAGGCCAATAGTCATAAACTAATCTTCGAAGGCATAGCTAGGAGCAAGAAAGTCCTCAAGGAGAAAATCCATAAGGTAATAGGTACCACCATGACGGCTCCCACAGACGGGATCGAAGATGTATATGGCCAAGGCCAGCGAACTGACTACATAAAAGTTACTTCCATTAATGATGCTATATTTCCAGAAAGGCCAACCCTACCTATATTTCTCTTATACCCACTTATTCCAGACATATTGTTCTATGTATGAACATGATTTCAAACATTTGGTGCAATTCCTTATTTTTGAAAATTGAATGATATTCAATTTTAGTCATTTTTGTGTCTCTACGACGCTTTTTTTCTCTAGCATGAAATCATGTTAAAAAATATTAAATATAAACAATTCAAAAGCTGGGACATATCCTCAAAATCTGTCCTACCATATTATCACAACAAAATACGTATATTCCCAAACCAACACACATGGTTGTCCTTTCATCTCATCAAGGAAGCAAAAAACATGACTTTGGCTAATCTTGTCATGTCCCTACAACGCTTTTAAAAACGTCCGCATTTTGAGGCAAATAGGCCAAAGTTTTAGAAAATGACATTTTTATAATCTATAAATAAATGATGCTCCTACCAAAAAAAATTAGAATTTTTTATACATTTTTTGTTTTTATTTTTCTTTGAATTAAAAATGTCTCTACAACGCAAGTTCACTGCATTCTTCCATTGGCATGTAATAGGATTCTTTCTGCTTAACTCAAGTTATGCCATCCAATATGAATAGATTCAAGCAATTTCTTGATAAAAAATCAAATATAAACACTCAAAAATAGGCAACATTGATATTCAATTTGTTCGGTATTTGTCTCTACGATGGGGGCGTCGTAGAGACATTTGTCTCTACGATGGGGGCGTCGTAGAGACACAAATGAGACAAATAAGACAATTATGGGATCGAATATTGTTGATTTTGATGTATTGAAGGTCTTAGATAGGTTTTATGAGTATATGAGTTGAAGAACAGGAGGGGGGCGGGGGTGATTGGGTCTTTTTCAAAAGAACAAAAAATATTTGTTTTTCATTTCTTTTACTGTTTGTTTCTCCCATTTCTGTCCTCTCCCGTCTTTCTGACTTATTCTATATAATGTCTCTCATTCATAGACCACCTCCCTCTTCCTCTCCCATCCCCCTCAACCCCTCATCCCCTCACCCCCACTCCCTCTACACACAGCAAACCCTTTATATGATAGACATTTGAGAGATGAGCTAGTCTTTGGATACAGATGAATCCCAAACATCAGTAATATATATGTTAGTTTCATCTAACCTCAGTTGAAGTTTAATAGGTTTATAGCCTATATATGTGAGGTGTTTTAGGAAAATGAGTCATAAGTCATAAAAAAAGATTTTGTGATACCATTATATTTGAAAAGATGAGATCAAGCCGATTCCAATGATAGTAAACATGTCTAATAATCTAATAAGTATTTCTAGATTTTAAGTTTGATATTTTCGTTTTTGAAAATAAAAAGTTTCCAATATTTCTGGGGGTCAATAAACACTAGTAAGTAACTAAACTAACTCTTAACTAAACTAACTCCTAAAATTTGATACATCGATTGATGTAACCATGAGTCATCAACCCTTAAAAAATTAGAACATTCCAATAATGTGATCTTGTGGAAAAAACACTTAAAAAATATCAATTTTGCGACTTGTGACTCATTTTCCTGAAACACATCACATATTTTGTCTCCTACTGCACAAAACAATGCAGAGCTTCAAACTGATTGTGCAGTTTTGCAGGGACTTTAAATCCCTCTACTCTGCAATAGAAGAGAATTTCATCTTAGAATTCAAGGTTTCAGCAGATCTAAATCAAACTACTATAGATCCCATAATGCAAATAACCACACTAGAGCTAATGAGGCCCCTCTTTTAAATACCTTTTGCTCAAAATCGAAATGTGGTAACAATGCAGTTTTTAACAAAGTAGCTAAATCATCGCGGTGTTACACATTGTGGTGTTACACATGGAGGTGTTAAGCCTGACAGTGTTAAGCCTGACACACACATTGCCAATAATAATTATTTGTATTTCAATGCAAATTTACACACATGGCAGTGTAACACATGGCAGTGTAACACATGGTGGTGTTACATATGGTAGTGTTACACATGGTAGTGTTACACATGGTAGTGTAACACATGGTAGTGTTACACATGGTAGTGTTACACATGTCAGTGTAACACATGTCAGTGTTGCACATGGTAGTGTTACACAAGGTAGTGTTACACATGGTAGTGTTACACAAGGTAGTGTTACACATAGTAGTGTTACACATGGTAGTGTTACACATGTCAGTGTAACACATGTCAGTGTTGCACATGGTAGTGTTACACATGGTAGTGTTACACATGGTCGTGTTACACATGGTAGTGTTACACATGGTAGTGTTACACATGGTGGTGTTACACATAGTGGTGTTACACATGGTGGTGTTACATGTGGTAGTGTTACACATGGTAGGGCTATGCATGGTAGTTTTACATTATGGTAGTGTTACACATGGTGTTGTTACACATGGCAGTGTTACACATGGCAGTGTAACACATGGCAGTGTAACATATGATGGTGTTACATATGGTAGTGTTACACATGGTGGTGTTACACATGGTAGAGCTACGCATTGTAGTGTTACACATGGTGGTGTTACACATGGTGGTGTTACACATAGTGGTGTTACACATGGTGGTGTTACATATGGTAGTGTTACACATGGTAGTGTTACAAATGGCAGTGATACACATGTGTTACACATGGCTATGTACAACACATGGTAGTGTTACACATTGTAGTATTACACATTGAAGTGTTACACATGTTGGCGTTACACATGGTGTTGTTACACATGGCAGTGTTACACATTGCAGTGTAACACATGCAGTGTAACATATGGTGGTGTTACATATGGTAGTGTTACACATGGTGTTGTTACACATGGTAGAGTTACACATGGTAGTGTTACACATGGTGGTGTTACACATGGTAGTGTTACACATGGTGGTGTTACACATAGTGGTGTTACATATGGTGGTGTTACATATGGTGGTGTTACATATGGTAGTGTTACACATGGTAGGGCTACACATGGTAGTTTTACATTATGGTAGTGTTACACATGGTAGTGTTACATATGGTAGTGTTACACATGGTAGTGTTACAAATGGCAGTGATACACATGTGTTACACATGGCAATGTACAACACATGGTAGTGTTACACATTGAAGTGTTACACATTGAAGTGTTACACATTGAAGTGTTACACATTGAAGTGTTACACATTGAAGTGTTACACATTGAAGTGTTACACATTGAAGTGTTACACATTGAAGTGTTACACATTGAAGTGTTACACATTGAAGTGTTACACATTGAAGTGTTACACATTGAAGTGTTACACATGGTTGTATTACACATTGTAGTGTTACACATGGTACTGTTACACATTGTTGGTTTACACATGGTAGTGATACACATACTAGTTTAACACATGGTAGTGTTACACATGGCGGTGTTACACATTGTGGTGTTACACATGGAGGTGTTAAGCCTGACAGTGTTAAGCCTGACACACACATTGCCAATAATAATTATTTGTATTTCAATGCAAATTTCTGAATTTATGTATACTTTGTGTTCATTGGTGTGACACATGATGACACATGGTAGTGTTACACATGGTAGTGTTACACATGGTAGTGTTACACATGGTAGTGTTACACATGGTAGTGTTACACATGGTGGTGTTACACATAGTGCTGTTACACATGGTGGTGTTACATGTGGTAGTGTTACACATGGTACACATGTGTTACACATGGCAATGTACAACACATGGTAGTGTTACACATTGAAGTGTTACACATTGAAGTGTTACACATTGAAGTGTTACACATGGTTGTATTACACATTGTAGTGTTACACATGGTACTGTTACACATTGTTGGTTTACACATGGTAGTGATACACATACTAGTTTAACACATGGTAGTGTTACACATGGCGGTGTTACACATTGTGGTGTTACACATGGAGGTGTTAAGCCTGACAGTGTTAAGCCTGACACACACATTGCCAATAATAATTATTTGTATTTCAATGCAAATTTCTGAATTTATGTATACTTTGTGTTCGTTGGTGTGACACATGATGACACAACGTGTAAGAAAAAGTAAATATGGTTTGTTATATTTGGAGTGATAGAATCATTGCCTACATATCTGAGGGTGCCAAAACCCATTTCCAATAATTGTTCACTCATTTCCACCCATTCCTAGGACTTGTCAAACAAAAACAGTTTTTCAGTCAATATCAGTGTTTCTACAACACATTTCGAATTATTAATTCATTCCAAGAGTTAAAATTTGTTGTCCTTCCCAATGCTTACTGAAATGGTTGAGTGTATGTGGAGCAATGTGCAGGTTGGGGATTGGAGTTATTGATTTGCTCCATGAGTAAATATTAGTTATGATTGTTTTTGCCGGGTAATCACTTCTGCCATGTCTGAGGTTGAGCAAAACCATTCCTGACCATTTCCAATCATTTCCTACCATTTAAGAGACATTGTAAAAACTGTTTCCCAGGTAATGTCTCTACGATGGGATGTCACTACAACGCATTTTGAGTTATTGATTGGCTCCAGGAAAAAATATTGTTTATGATTGTTTTTGTCATATGTTTACATCTGACATGTCTGAGGTTGGGCAAAACCATTCCTGACCATTTCCCACCATTTCAGAGACATTGTAAAAGATGTTTCCATGCAAATGTCTCTACGATGGCAAGTGTCTCTACAACGCATTGTGAGTTATTGATTGATTCTAATAGTTCAAATTGATTGTCACTCCCAATATTTGCTGAAATGGTTGGCTGCCTGTGGGCTAGTGTGCAGGTCAGGAATAAGCTCATTTTAAAGCTAATTTGTCTCCAAAAAGTGAAATCTAGATATTGAAATATTAATTGACCTATTAAAGCTGACTCTCTCATAACACATAAATATGCTTTATGACTCTTTTAGTCATGGAATCACTGTTTACATGTCTGAGAGTGAGCACAACCATTTATGACTATTTCCAATCATTTCTAACTATTTCAAAGACATATTAAGAACTCATTCCCAGGAAATGTCTCTACGGTGGCATGTGTCTCTACAACGCATTTTGAATTATTGATTGATTCCAAGAGTTAAAATTGATTGTCACTTCCAAAATTTTGTGAAATGGTTGACTGCCTGTGGGGTAGTGTGCAGATTAGGAATTAGCTCATTTTAAAGCTAATTTGTCTCCCAATAATAGAATTTGTATATTGACAAATTAATTGACCTTTCCTTGCTGACCCTGTCATAATAGCGGGGGAGCAATTTCAAAGAATCGTGCACTTCACGACACCTTTTTTAAATTTTGCATGTTGATAGTATAGACCATGAGGTATTCAAAAACCACTGGCTACACGTTGGCAACCCCCCCTGGTGGCCAGTAGCTACAAAATTCAAAATGGCTGACCAAAATAGCAAATGTACCATATCTCCGCTTTTACTGACTGTATCGTCAAGTGTAATACCAATTTATAGATGTTTTTGACTATGAGGAATCCATTTCCGAAGGTCATTTTTAGATTCAAGGTCATTTTCAAGGTCAAAATCCAAAATGGCTGCTGCTGTGGAACAAAAATCTCAGATCTCCACTACTGCCAGCACCATACACTTGTATAATACCATATTTCTATGTTATATGTTGTCAGCAATCTATTTTAGAAATCATTGATCTGTTTGTAGGTCACTTTAAAGGTCAAATTCAAGGTCAAAATGCAATACGGCCGCTATTCAAAACAATAGGACCCTATTTCAGCCCTTACAATCACTATATCTATGTATGATACCAGTTTGATTTAAGGTGTGTGATTTAAATTTTGCATGTTGATATTATAGACCATGAGGTATTCAAAAACCACTGGCTTCATGCTGGCAACCCCGCTGGTGGCTGGTAGCTGCAAAATTCAAAATGGCCGACCAAAATAGCAAATGTACCATATCTCCGCTTCTATTGACTGTATTGTCAAGTGTAATACCAATTTATAGATGTTTTTGACTATGAGGAAACCATTTCCAAAGGTTATTTTTAGATTCAAGGTCATTTTCAAGGTCAAAATCCAATATGGCTGCAGCTGTGGAACAAGAATCTCATATCTCCACTACTGCCAGCACCATACACTTGTACAATACCATATTTCTATGTTATATGTTGCTAGCAATCTATTTTTGAAATCATTGATCTGTTTGAAGGTCAAAATGCAAAATGGCAGCCATTCAAAACAATAGGACCTCAGCACCTACAATCACTATATCTATGTATGATACCGGTTAGTCTATGATTTAAGGTGTAAGGAATCCAATTCTGGGGCCCTTTTTGCATTTCAAGGTCATTTCTAAGGTCCAAAGCTATTACTCTTTATTTTTTTTAGTTCAATATTAAGGATAAAAAAGTTTAAATTCTGCAAAATTCTTGTAGCATCCACCCTGACATTTGCACGATGGTGGGCACCTCAATCCATCTTTGAAACATTCACACCTCCGTTTACATGCTTTCATGCAAGTGCAGTGAAGCATTAGTGAACAGGTTGCACTAGCGTCTCCCAAGTCAGTCCAATATGGGACCCATGTCTCGAGGCATCAATTCCATTCCCAAGCATACTTTGCAGGATCTGGCAGACATAATTGCTTCTCCAAGGCTGGATGCCAAATGAAAGCGGACACCAAAATTGTTCTTTTAACATGCTGGTACAAGGCTGCACTAGGGGTATGCTCTCTAGGGACCTAAGACAGTGAGTGAACAGAAATCTTCGTGCAGCATTTACTGTTACCCAGCAACAGTTCTGACAGTATATGAGCACTGTAAGTTGCTCCATGCACTACATATGGAGGGAATCCTCTGTCAGCTCTTGCAGATTTTCAATTAAGCCAACCATTGTTCCAGTTACTTCAGTAAAAGTTCATCCAAGCATTCTGTCCAGATTTCTTCCCAATGCCTAACATGCTAGATGTTATGTCACAACCTGTAACGGCATGAAAAAATGGAACAGGTTTTACAATTATCGGGGCCTAGCTGCATAGAAAGTTCATGAACTGGTATATCAGTGTATGCCTGTCAGCTTCCAAAGTCAACCCACAACTCAATAAGCCCCAGGCTTTGAACTGTTGTAAAGCGGTGGACAGACAGTACAATGACATCAGAATCAACAGTCCAGAGGAAAGTTTTCGTATGGCCACATGGTATGGAAGCATGGCACATGTGCAGCCTCATCCGTGAGTCTACCTCCTCATGCTCACATGGAGTGATGTCAGACAATTCTAATAGCTTGTTAGACAGCACAAGTTCTCCCTTTATTGTCAAGAGCTGATAATTGGATCTGGAAGTTGCCTTCACAAGCTCATTAGATAGAAACTGGAGTTGATCTTTATTCTCACTAACTTTCAGGAAAGCCTGCCAATCTTTTCTGTTGGGAGATGGTGACCTTTTCTGAAACTCTTGTTCTTTGAGCAACTGTCTCACCAAGACGTTTCACATGTGATTGATATTTTAGATAATCCTGAGGATAGCAATCCCAGATGGCATCTATTCTTGTGGCACATGTATTGATCTGATTTTCCATGAAAGGCAGGAGATGTAAACCAGCATATTCATCAAAGACATTGGCTCACTGTGGTTTAATGATATGTATTACAACAGCCATGTGTAACATTTGTGTCACAACTGCTGCAGAAGCTTTCAATGATGCCAGTTTGTCTTTGCATTTATTTAAGTTCACTGCAGGTCATCAGAGGAAGATATAGAGATTTGCCTTGGGGATGAGATCAGAGTGGTGTGGTACACTCCTCAATCTGCTCCTCTACAAATTTTAAATACATGGCTTTTCCAATAGTTGGCAAATCCTGAAGGCAGTTCCAAAGAGTGCATGTCTGTTCATAAGGATTGATGATTAGCTCCTGATCTACAAGGTCAAGCAGAAGTTTGAGGTAATTAAGGAATTTCTGCTGCTCACATACAAAGCTTTTCAGGTGTTCAATGGAGTCAGAGGTAGTTGTATGGATGCTTGCATATTCAAATTTCTCAATCACCCCAAGACCCTCAAGAACTTCTGCCTTTGAGAGTTCAATTACAATTTTTTTCTTCAACCTGGCCATAAAGGCTTTTTGGACCACTGTTCTCTTTAAGCAACTTAATACTATGCTTTTGGCTTTGGTCAAGGCCCATGGTATGAACTCGAGTATAAAGGCAAAACAAGGGCAGTATATGCAATACAGGTTTGTGTAGCACCTATGATAGTCTTCAGTCAGAGATAGAAATACAAGTTCTCTTTCCCCAACTCTGGAGTACTAAAGAATGACAGGTGGTGGTTGTGCTGGCTATTTATAAGTGAGTGACTTAATCACCCCAACCTCATGTGTCATATCTGTATATTGATCCTTATATTAGGGCTGAGATCAAAAAAAGTGCAAAAAAGAAACATAGACTTCATTATGTACAACACCATATAGATGCAATGCAAACAGGACCAGAGATATGACATTTGTTGTACCCTGTAGTGGCCATATTGGATTGTGACCTTGGAAATACAGTTGGAACAGAATAATGAGTTAGCAAAATGGATTCCTTGCAACCTAAAACATAGGCAAGCTGGTCTATGTTCATGGTGTAAAGTGGAGCTGAAATATGACATTTTGGTTTATCAGTGGTGGTTATATTGAGGTTTGACCTTGAAAATGATCTTGAAAGTTAAAATAACTTGTAGAAATGAATTCCTCATACTCAAAAACATCTGTAAAGTAGTATTATACTTGACGATACAGTCAATAGAAGCGGAGATATGGTACAAATGCTATTTTGGTCAGCCATTTTCAATTTTGCAGCTACCGGCCACCAGGGTGGTTGTCAGCATGTAGCCAGTGGTTTTTGAATACCCCATGGTTTATAATATCAACATGCAAAATTTAAATCACACACCTTAAATCAAACTGGCATCACACATAGATATAATGATTGTAAGTGCTGAGATAGGGTCCTATTGTTTTGAATAGTGGCCGTATTGCATTTTGACCTTGAATTTGACCTTAAAAGTGACCTACAAACAGATCAATGATTTCTAAAATAGATTGCTGACAACATATAACATAGAAATATGGTATTATACAAGTGTATGTTGCTGGTTGTAGTGGAGATATGAGATTCTTGTTCTACAGCGGCAGCCATTTTGGATTTTGACCTTGAAAATGACCTTGAATCTAAAAATGATCTTCGGAAATGGATTCCTCATAGTCAAAAACATCTATAAATTGGTATTACACTTGACGATACAGTCAGTAAAAGCGAAGATATTGTACATTTGATATTTTGGTCAGCCATTTTGAATTTTGTAGCTACTGGCCACCAGGGGGGGGGGGGTTGCCAGCGTGTAGCCGGTGGTTTTTGAATACCTCATGGTCTATACTATCAACATGCAAAATTTAAAAAAGGTGTCGTGATTTGCACGATTCTTATGATATTCACCAATTTCCTCCCCCACTATAACAAATAAAAATGGTTTATGATATATTAGGTCATGGAATCCCTTCTGACATGTCTGAGAGTGAGCACACTCATTTCTGACCATTTCTAATCATTTTCAATCATTTCAGAGACATGTTAATAACTCATTTCCAGACAATGTCTCTACGATGGCAAGTGTCTCTACAACGCATTTTGAGTAATTGATTGATTCCTAGAGTTCCAATTGATTTTCACCCCCAATATTTTGTAAAATGGTTGACTGAATGTGGGGTAGTGTGCAAATCAGGAATTAACTCATTTCAATGCTAATTTATCCACCCAAAATGAAATCTAAATATTGAAATATTAATTGACCTATTAAAGCTGACCCTCTCATGAAAACTAAATATGCTTTATGACTCTTTTAGTCATGGAATCACTGTTTACATGTCTGAGAGTGAGCACAACCAATTCTGACCATTTCCAATCATTTTCAACCATTTCAGAGACATGTCAATAGCTCATTCCCAGGCAATGTCTCTACGATGGCATGTGTCTCTACAACGCATTTTGAGTAATTGATTGATTCCTAGAGTTCAAATTGATTTTCACTCCCAATATTTTGTAAAATGGTTGACTGCATGTGGGGTAGTGTGCAGATCCGGAATTAGCTCATTTCAAAGCTAATTTGTCTCTCAAAAATGAAATCTAAATATTGAAATATTAATTGACCTATTAAAGCTGACTCTCTCATAACAAATAAATATGCTTCATGACTCTTTTGAGAGTGAGCACAACCAATTCTGACCATTTCCAATCATTTTCAACCATTTCATAGACATGTCAATAACTCATTCCCAGGCAATGTCTCTACGATGGCATGTGTCTCTACAACGCGTTTTGGGATATTGATTGAATACAAGACTTAAAATTGACTTTCACTCACAAAATTTTGTGAAATGGTTAACTGCAAACTTAACACCATGACAATGTGTAATCATAGGGCAAATTATCGAAACAAAGATGAAATCCAGTGTAAGCAAAGATTGAAATATTTAGACAAAAAAGAGTCCTTATCTCCAGAAGAACAAGAAGAGTTTAATAGACTCAAAGTCAAGATCGAAAATATCGATAGATTTAGAGCAAGAGGAGCTCTCCTTAGATCCAAGGCTCACTGGCTGAGCAAGGGAGAGCGACCAACTAAATATTTTCTAAATTTGGAGAAATGGCAAGCCGAAAAGAAAGTGATTAAACAATTAATCAAAAACGATAATACCATATCTAGCCCTAAGGAAATACTAGAGGAGGGAAAGCAATTTTATAGTAACCTATATGCCGAAAGAGTCCTGGAAAATCCTGACTCCTTCGGTTTCACAGCTGTAAATAGGAAGACTAAGGTTTCTGAAGATGAAAATAACCACATGAAAAGACCCATCTCAGAGCATGAAATTTGTCTAGCCCTTCGTGACACTAAACCAGGGAAGTCTCCAGGTACTGATGGTTTGGGAGCAGGTTACTATAAGAAATACTGGAATGTGTTTAAGATGCTGTTTATGAATATGTTACATGAATGTAATAACAAGGGTGAAATGTCAGACGACCAAAAAAAAGGGTATATAAATGTTATTCCTAAGAAGGACGTTGATTCTAGGTATATAGCCAATTGGCGTCCTATTACATTATTGAACACTGATTACAAGCTAATGTCATAGGCTATAGCCGCAAGGCTGAGCCTATATCTCCCCAAGTTGATCAATCAAGATCAACTAGGATTCGTCAAGGGACGTTATATAGGTGAGGCCATTAGGAGGCTTGATGACATAATATGGTGGTCACAGCAAGAAGAAGAGTCAGCCTTAATAGTATTCTTGGATTTTTCCAAGGCATACGACTCCATTGATTGGAGATTCATGGAAGAGTGTCTAAAATTGTATAATATAGCAGATTATGTCATATGTTGGGTAAAACCTTTTTAAATAATTGTAGAGCCTGCTTCAGCAATAATGGTAACATCTCAGAGTGGTTTCATATCCGAAGGGGTATGAAGCAAGGGGATCCCCTGTCGTCAACGCTGTTTATCCTAGTGGTAGAAAAGCTTGCAGATAACATAAGAAATAATAATAATATTAAAGGTATCAAAATTGGAAACGAAGAGAATAAAATAATTCAATTCGCAGACGACATGACCCTTACCCTGAAGGACGAGAAATCGCTCGAGGAAGCATTGCAAATCATAAAAAACTTTGGCAAGGTTTCAGGACTGTCGCTTAATGTTAATAAGACACAAGGTTTCAACATAGGGAATGGTCCACTGTACAGTGACGATATCAAAGAAATTAAATGGACATCTGAAATGAAGATTTTAGGTATAAAACTGGTATATCCCAGGGATAACAATCTAATGTCTGAAATAAATTACAATGACCTGCTTAAAAACATAAGCAAGGTAGCTAACGCTTGGGGAAACCGAAGCCTAACTCTAAAAGGCAAAATTCTATTGTCCAAAGGACAACACATTGCTTCATGTATAAGCATTAACTAGAGTAAAATCAAGGAAATAGATAAATTAATCCTTGAATTTGTGTGGGGAGGTAAATCCCATAAAATTAGTTCAGCCTGGCTTTCCCAAGAGAAAGACAGAGGCGGACTGGGTTTGAGATCCATTAGGGATATAATCACCATAAACAGGATCAGATGGATCCAGAGAGCACTTGAGGCTCCTAATAATAAATGGTTAAATGTCCTAAAAGTGGTTGAAAAAAGAAGCACAAAAAATATATTCTTATCAAGGAAAAAGACTCATAACCTGTTAAGATAACTTCTACCAAGAAATGTTCAACATATGGACTAAGATATACTATGTACAATCACCCCTAACCCTTAGGTGCTCAACGAAAGATTGTGGAATAATACACACATTAGATGTAACAAAACTACCATAGCTTTCCCTAGATGGAGAGCAGCTGGTGTTTATTTTATGAAAGATGTATTAGATGATAACTTCCATTTCATGTCGCTAGCCCAGCTAGAAGAGTTATATGCAATCAATACAAACTTTGTAGAGAGAATTCAACTTAAACATCCAATATCAAAGAGGTGGTTCGATTTAATTAACTTCAACGACAACGAAGAGGAGGGTCAACAAGAAATCTTCATTACATTAGGAGCAGAAAGAATTAATGTCTTGGAAGCTACAGCAAAAGTGCTGTATAAAGCATACATAAGAAGCAAGAAAATTAAAATTAAGAAACTAGCGAAATGGTCTAGAATATTGCAGATCCAACAGAGATGGCAGGATATTTTGAATAAAACTCAGAAGCGATATGGAAAGAGATATGTTTATTCCCATATAGGGCTACACACAATGTAAGGCTTCAGGCCCTCCAGTATAAGATTATAACATATGTTGCAACAAATATTTGAAAGGTATCACTATAAAAGCATCCTCGATAATACAAATGAATTTAATGGTATAATACATAACCATCTATCCGCCAAGGATATAATCCTGGGGATAGAAGACACAAGTGAAAAAAAATGCCAGCTCAATTTTTTGTTCTGGCTGCTAAATCTTACATTCATAGGCAGAGATTATTTGGTAACAACTTAGTAACGGTAGAAGTCTTTTTGAAAGAATTTGAGAAAAGGCTCAGTGCCATGCACATAGCCGCCAATTATAATATTTCAATTTCCAAGGCCTTTAAAGGCTGGAAAAACTTCTATAAAACCCTACAAAGAAGATAAGAAATACTCGTCAGGAGTATTCAGGGTTATAGCCTACTAAAAAAAAGAGAGGATAAATTGTAATATGTTTAAATTAAAAAAAAAACATATCCTCATGAAAGAAGCCAATGTTCGGCTGGGTAGAAAATAAGAAAACCAAGAAAAAATCTTCAAAAGATTTCATGAAGAAATGATTTAAAAATAAAACATGTTTTAGCATTGTACACGCCAAGATGGCAGGATATTTTGAATAAAACTTGTCAAAAAAAAAAAAAAAAAATCCCAAAAGGCCCAGGACATTCCCCCACATCCCCAGGGGTGGGGGGTGGGGTTGACAAGTGACAAGTGCATAAGGCCCGGGACTAAAACTCGGACGCATGATTTGGAATCACCTGCTCAACTTTCAACTTGTCAATAATGAAATACAACCATCATAATTTTGGATCACTATACCCAAAATGTTGCAACCGAAGATTATTTTCTGTTTGATTTGATTAATTTGTCTGGATTGATCACACCTTAAATTAACCTGCAAACATTGTTTTATTTTAAATCAAATCATGGTTATACATACACACATACATTGTATATATAGCTCTGATGAAAGACATTTTAATATTGTTGTAATATTATTGGCACAAAATACCCCAAATTGTTTTTATCTGCAAACATTTCTAAACTCCTATGAGTTGTGAATTGTCCTAAAGAGACATGTACTACTCACAGATTCCCCATGTTAAATTTCCTATGTAAGCCTATTGTAGGCTTAGTTTTGATCTCGGTAGGCATAGGTAGTGTCTGTTGCTGCGTTTTGCAGCTGAAGTGGTGTTTTTGCGTTCAATTGTGTGATAGGACCCCTACTTCGCCATCAAACGGTCTTCTCCTCCTCCTATAATTCTTCTATAATCCTTCTGTTATGTACCATACTAAAAGTTCTAGGTTGGCAAGTGGGTTTCTTCCTCCTCCTCCTCCTCCCTATTTTTCTCCTGCTCCTCTTCCTGCTCCTCTTTGCGTGATTGGACCCCTACTGCGTTGCTATGGGCAAATTGCCTTGGAAAATGTATTTTTTAAAATGGTTTCTCAGCCCTGGAAAATAGATACTGGTATTTTTCCCGCTCTCTTCTTCCCCTCTCTCTCTCTCTCTCTCGTTGGGTAGACTAGTAGTCCCACACTGTCTATGGCTCAGTGGTCTGTCTGCCTGTATGTATGTATGTATGCATGTGTGTGTGTGACTATGTGTGTAGGCCTACTATGTGTGTAGGCCTACTCATTGTATGTATACATGTATGCATACGTGTATATATACTTGTATGTATGCTTGTATGTATACATATGTGTACTAGTAGTATGCATGTATGTATGCATGTATGTATGCGTGTATGTATGCATGTATGTATACATGTGACTGGATATCACTTGATGGTGCCGCCGCCTCGTGGCGAGTACCAGACCTAACTAAGAGAGCAAGGAGAATAAAGCAGTAGCATGCGAGAGCTGAACAAGACGTGTTGAGTTATTCATACATGGTGCCAGGAGTTAAAACAGAAAAACCAGTATGGGATTAGATGGGATCAGGCCTCCTGATAGGATGGACTTCGTCAACGGCAATGTAGCCGAACGATGGACCTTGTTTAAAGAAGATTTCAGGTGGTATGCGAAAGGTGTAGGAGTTGTAGATCTGGAGAGACTGACCAGCCTGTTCCTAACTGTGGCCGGACCGGACGCTAACCGAATATATCGCAACTTTAGATGGGCGCCAGCGAGGCCAGCAGTAGCAGCAGCACCAGGGCTACCTCCAGTGCTAGCGGCAGCAGCTGTGGATGCGGAAAATAAAGAGGATTACAAAACCATGATAGGGAAATTTGATTTCCATTGTGCCCCTCGGAGAAACAGATTTTTTTAACTCTACAAATTCAACACGAGGTGCCAGGAGGAGGGTGAATCAATAGACACATATGTGACAGACTTGTGACTAAAGGCAGCCATGTGTGAGTGGGGGGACGCTGAGGATGATTTTGTCCTTGAGAGGATGGTAGTTGGCATGAAAGATCTCTACCTCAGGGATAAGCTGGTGGAAAAGGAAGGATTTACATTGGATCAGGCATTGGAATACTGCAAACGTCATGTGCAGACGGAATGGGAGTTGAAGGCCATGAATCCGGGGGCACAAGCAACGGTCAATCAAGTGAGTCGGACACATGCTCAGAACGCCTCATACAGACAGCAGTGGTCGGCTCCTCCAGCAAAGGACACAGGGGCTATACCGAAGGCTGACAGTAGGTCTCAGCCTCCAGCGTCCCAGTCTCAGCCACTCATCGATTGCAGGAAATGTGGGAATAAACATCCCTTCAGAAATTGCCCGGCCTGCCATCACCGCTGCTCACGGTGCAAGAAAAAAGGACATATTGAGCAAAAGTGCTGAAGTAGAGTGGATGAGGTAGTGTCTGAGCCTTTCACTCAACAGGAGAATGTAGATAGTTTATTTATTGGCACAGTGAACATGGAGGAGAAAGAGGAGAGCGTCCTTGCTGTGACTATTAGCAGGCAACACAAATGGGCTGCGCACGTGAAGTGTGGAGCAGATATCCTCATGTGCAAAATAGACACAGGGGCAGGGGCGGATCTCTTGAACTATAGTGATTATCTGGGATTATCTGAAAGACCAGTGCTAAGAGGTATAAAAGTGAAGCTCAAGGATTACAACGGCCATCCGATACCCGTCAGAGGTGCAATAGTGAAACATGTTACTGTGAACGGGAGGGACTATCCAGTGCATTTCATTGTGTGTTAAGGAATTACACTTCTAGGCGGTGACACCTCGGACCGTTTGGGTCTCGTCACCAGAAATTTCACTCAGGACGAACTGGTAGGTGTTCATGTGATTGAAAATGAGAAATTAATAGATATGAAAGAGTGCACATTGCCGGAAGTTAAAGAATTGTCCTCCATTCCCTTTGTCCACAAAATTAAAATAAAAGAGGGAGCGGAACCAGTTATCATATCACCTAGGAGAGTGCCTATTGCCATCAGGAACTTAATAGAATGGAGAGGCTAGGTGTAATTCACAAAGTGTTAGAGCCAACAGAGTGGGTAAATGCTATGGTCATTGTGAATAAGCCTAACGGGGCACTTAGACTGTGTTTAGATCCCAGAGATTTAAATGACTCGATATCTAGAGAACACTTCCAACTACCCACCAGGGATGAGATGTTCGCGGAAATGAGGGGTGCTCAATACTTTAGTAAACTAGATGCTTCTCAAGCATTTTGGCAACTGAAACTGGACAAGGACAGCAAAAATCTCACTAAGTTTGCCACTCCATATGGTTGATATGCATATGACCGCTTACCATACGGTCTGTGTTCAGCCCCAGAGGTCTTCCATCGTTTCATGGAACAAATGTTTGAAAATATATCGGGCGTCAAAGTGTATGTGGATGACATATTGGTGTGGGGGAACACCAGGGAAGAGCATGACAGTCGGTTGCAGCAGGTTAAGGAAAGAATAGTCCACAACAATATTATTATGAATTGGGCCAAGGGAGGGGAGGAATTAACAAGGGATGGAATTAAACCAGACAAAGAAAAGGTAGCGGCTATTGTAAACATGCAAACCCCGACGACAAAAGAGGAATTACAGAGAGTAATGGGTTGCGTGAACTTTGTGGGGAGGTATATACCCAACCTCTCGAGTGCCTGTTCAAATATAAGATCGCTACTTAAGAAGACCGTATCATGGGTATGGGAGGAAGCTCATGAAAAAGAATGGCAGGGAATTAAGAAGACTTTGAGCTCTGAACCAGTCTTAGCTTATTTTGACGTCACAAGACAAGTCAAAATAAGCAGCGATGCATCCAAGAAAGGCCTCGGGGGCCGTGTTGCTGCAGCGTCATGGTGATGCGTGGAGACCAGTAGCATACGCAGCACGCTTCCTGACCGACACTGAAAAGAATTATGCCCAAATAGAGAAAGAGTTATTGGGAATTGTGTTCGCATGTGAGAGATTTCATAATTATATCTATGGTATTCAAGAAATACTGGTGGAAACTGATCACAAACTGCTTGTTCCCCTGGCAAGAAAACCCCTTCAGGATATGACTCCCAGAATCCAACCAATGATGTTAAGATTGCAGAAATACAGCTGCAACATGAACTGGGTACCAGGCAAATTGTTATATATTTCGGACACCCTCTCCAGGGCCAAATTCAGCGGGCAGGTGGGATTAGTGGACAAATCCGAGCTAAATAATGAAATACAAGCTTAAGTAAACATAGTGTATGAAAGTCTCCCAGCATCCCAGGAGATGTTGAAGAGGATAGCAAGTCTGGAATCAAGAGGAATCTGTCTGAAATATTTGCCTGACCAACAAAAGGAGCCCTTAGTGAGAGATAACAACACATGGGGGCCCTGGGAAAAAGTGGGTATGGATTTATTCTATTGGCAAAATAATGATTATCTAATGATAGTTGATTATCATTCATCCTATCCTGAGATTGTAAAGCTAACAAATAAAAGCTCAGAACAAGTTGTGCTACACACTAAAAACATTTTTGCACGGTATGGAATTCCCCAGCTTGTAATTTCTGATAATGGCACACAGTTCTCTTCACAAACTTTCAGAAACTTTGCGGTCAACTATGGATTCAGTCACAGAACATCCTGCCCGACCTACGTGCAATCGAACGTAAAGGCGGAAAGAGCCATAGGGATCAAGGGCATCTTATCCAAGACATTGGAGAGCGGTCAAGACCCATACATGGCGTTGCTGGCATACAGCACTGCCCCCATGGAATGTGGCAAGTCTCCAGCAGAGGCGCTGTTTGGTAGGAGAATCAGGGGTGTCATACCGGCCATACGACGTGGACACCAGAATGTCAAGGCCGTGAGTGAGGTGGTTCAAAATAATGAGCCACCTACCGTCACCTCCAGTGACAGTAAAAATAAAGTATATTATGATGAAGGGTCAAAGCCCTTACGTCCCTTACAGCCTGAGGACACCGTGCTGGTAAGGGACAAGAAGTGGGACCATGCAGGTAGAATGACTAGGTGAAAGGTTGTATGCGGTCTCTATGGAGAATGGTAATATCCTGAGAAGTAGTGTAGTGAGTGAAAGACTTAGTAGAACGTCTTCACCTGAGGAGGAAGATGATGAACTAAAGGTAGCAGAGACTAGCAAGAACTATACAACAAACATACCTATAAGAACTGAACCAGTTATAGAAATTCCAAAAGTACCAGAGATCGTACCTCCAGCTCAAATAAGCATTGAGCCTAGGAGATCGACCAGAGAAGTCAGACCACCTAAAAGACTAATTGAAGAAGTTAATTAATATTTAATTTCACCATAAACTTATACCTGACTAAGGCTGACTAGCTGACTAAGGCTGAAGAACAACTTGAGATTCGGCCACGTTAGGGGTTGTTTAGACTGAACCTCACAACCCAGCCTCCTTTGTAAGCCCTTCAAGGCCAACTGAACTGTGTAAAAGTCTCTGAAATCTACCTTGAAGCCGAAGAACTTGTGGAGAACGTTAATGGACGACAGGTAGTTGTTGATGGTAGAGAATTTGCATGAACGAGCTATGAACATGAGAAAATAACACACAGTCTCGTGCTCCGCAGGAAGGGGTTTCAAGTTGTAGGTGTGGCAGAAATCCATAAAGACTTTCTATTGACTTTTTCTAGTCAGCAAAGTAGAGGAAGCCCATGCCTGAGAGATATTAGATGCCAGTTCTCCTTTAAGGTCCAGCAATGAATCCACAGCAGAGGTTATATCTGTATAACAAAACATCAAGGGAGTTAGTACAAAACACTCTTGATAACTGGTTGAGGTCCCCAGGTACATGGACGCCCACTAAATAAGAATTGACAGTGGCAAGCATCCAAGTGAGTGGTCTCAAAAGTGACATCATATCCTTTGATTTAGTAGTACCCTTGTTAAGGGCATGAACCACTTGCATGTTATCAGAGACACACACTATGCAAGTGTTAGAGCAGCGAGAAAGTATTCTTCTAACCATGAGATTGGAAGAGAAGTATCCTGCTAACCAGTCAGTACCACAGAGAGCACCAAATCCATTGGCCGATGAATCTGAGTAGATAACAACATCGGAAGCAAGGCCTCGTGGGATAATCAAGGATTGAACTGGTTAAGGTAAGTCAGCCACCACTCAATGTCATGTTGGAAATCGAGGTCAAGACGGAGTCTCTTCTGAGATGGAGATAGTCCTTTGAGCATGTGTAATAATCGACGTGTGAAGGGTCTACCAGCATGAACCAACTTGCTGGCATGGCACAACAACCCTACTAACCTCCTTAGTTTCCTAACTGAAGAACGGCGCTTGCCACAGAAATACAGGAGAGATTCATACACTTTGGCGACTTTCTTATCCGGCAGTGTTAGATTCATACCAACCGAATCAATATTAACACCCAGGAAGGTCAAGCGAGTAGATGGACTGTCACACTTCTTCCAGCTGACGTAAAGGCCTAACGAGCGCAACAGTCTGATAAAAATAGCTGGGCACGAGTACATTCTTCAAGAGTCTGGTATATCATGACAAAATCATCCAGGTAGTTAACCAAGTTAGGAAAACCACGTCTAATGCACGCTCTGGTAATGAAATTGCTAAGCTGTGTGAAGACAAATGGCGCACACTTGAGTCCGAAGCATAGATGTGTATCAAGCAAAAATTCATTACCGGAGCCAAAATTCCATTGCAACCCTTGAAACTGTGTTGTGGGTTGATAGGGATACTTCTGTAAGCAGCACTGACGTCCACCGAGGCTAAGTAGCAACCAGGAGTGACTAACTTGGTAACATGGTCAATGGAGTTGTATCGGAAAGATAAGGCAGTGGTGTCCATGTAGGAGTTGATAGAATAACCGATTGGTCTGCGACAGTCTGTGATGGGTCTGTATGACCCATCGGGTTTAGGAACCGCTCCTATGGCATGAACACATCTGGGCTGAGACACAGTTTGAATACATTTACCATCAAGTAGCTCATCACTGAAAAGGCCAGTAAGAAATAAGTGAGTGTCCGGTAACAGGGCAGAACAATAGTTCTGAGCCAGATATTCAGTATTACAGTCTCTATCCGCTATAGGAAAACCAGCGGACACCCCACGAATGACATACTGACACAGAAGTGGGTCCTCCTCATAACTAGCTTCATGTAACCAGGATTCCATGATGAGTTGAGAGTGAACACTGGCTACACTATGAGAAGCACAGGGTCCAACGAAGACAGATAAGTCCGGCTGTGGAACAATAGGCTCATAACAATGAATGCACTCCAGTACCTCATCCATTAGCAGAACACCTCCAGGTTTGGTTTAACATTTGGTAGGAATTTCCAAGGATATATCAGGTCGCCAACCCCCTAGTGTATTCTGACTGCAAGGTGTATGCGGTAAGTCAAAACTCTCATCACTCTCACAAGTAAGAAGAACATCATAACCGGGGGTACATAAATCAATACAAGAATCAAGTGTTACATCATCAACACAAAGACCAGAATCGCATACATGGCAAGGAGCGAGACAAACGTCATCACCACAAACATCGACTGTAGGCACACAGTCATCAACGAATACAGTACATAGACTATCAACGAGATCAACATCAACATAAGCATCGTTATCTATATCAAGAACATCACATGATAATACGGTATCAGTATCAAGAACATCACATGATAAAACGGGATTGGCAGTAACTACAAGTATTGGGAATAACAGCTGGCGAAACACAATGGAAATCCAACTCGACGGCCACGCCCACATCCGAAACGATAACGTCAGTCTGTACTAGGTCATCTTGGCACGAATCTGCAATAACATAACAACAAGGCATAGCAGGCATACATGTATCAGTGGTAACAACATCAACTATAACCTTTTGAGAATCAGCAACAAGTGAAGAATTAGTATCAACAACATCGTTCGTAGAGGAAACGTGTACACAAGCTCTATTGTTCCAGTCGTCAACAAGACGAGAAGCAACAAAGGTGTCATCAAAACCACATTCAGGGCAGTCCAAACGCTTAGTAGAAGCGAAATCAATATCCGTAGTAGTATTTCTCAACAGGAGAGGCGAATCGATGGAAGGATGAGGTACTACATTCGTTGAAATAGAGCCAATTCCATGTTCCAAAGTAGAAATGACGGGGCAGGTTGTATCAACACCGCCATTTTATGAAGCACTCTCGTGTGAAGTCTCGCCGGACACGAGACTGTGACGTCAGGCGGATTTCCCTTTGTTGGGACATTCCTTAGATTTGTGATCGGCCCGACAGTTCCTACAGATATGCAACAAACCACAACCCCCTTCACATGTACGATAATTCCAACCAAAGCAAAGGTCAGCTGGAAATCTAATCGGTGACTGCCTATTATTAGCTTTCTTCTTAGAATCAGAGGGGTCAGTAGACGATGAAGAAATAGGTTTGGTTTGTTTACTAGATTTGTCGTAGCCCCGGTGGATGCCATTGGGTAACCGGGAGTGAAAGTAGAAACATCACCCTCCGTCACAGCATCGACCATAATGCGGTCATATCTAGAATAAGCTTCATCTGTATAAACGGATTTGCATGAATGCCTGGCTACAAAACTGACATGGCTAAGATAGGTCTTAAGCTCGTCCATTCTATTCTCTTCCAACAGATAACGAAGGATCCTGGTCATACCATAAATCAGTTCATTAAAGGTCAGTTTCGTATAATCAATGTTTTTGAGAGCAGTACCTTTTTCAAGATGAACGGCGTAATATTCAGGACGAAAATGAATCGACTTATATTCTGCTATTATATTCTTCCAATATCAAGCCTATTCACCTAGCGCCGAATCCACCAGCTACCGCCGCGCCCCCTAGTGTTTACCAGAACATTGACATTCCAGCTCCATTCTCTCTCACACATACCTCCATTGAATTACGACCTGTATCATATCCTTTGCCATCCTACATATTGGATTGATTATGGCGGCTAAGGCTCTTATCTACCGCAATTGTAACACTGGTTGCAAGGGTAAACACATTGGACCGTGGGGTAAAACCAGCTTCATAGCTCTCTCGATCTGATCAGTACATTTGTATTCTTTACACCTGATTCATCTTGATTACCTGTTGTCTGTTCATAATCATATACTAGACACTTATAGCTTCTTTCTGTTTATTTTTGCAATTCTTCTCAGCCTCGACATCGGAGTGTCGTCCTTTTTCCACCGGGGAGAATACCACAATAGCTACTTCTACATAATATAAACAGAGACATTTTACTTTTCAACGAACATTTCTTATTAAGGGCTTAACCCATGCAAGCTATATTATCACCATGTCTACACGTCTGGAGGGACGGATCATTCTACACCAACTGCGGCTGCTGCCAATCGACGATCTTTTCCTGTATTTTATCATGTATTTTGTAATGTCTACCTTTCGGTCTTCAGTCAGGCTAAGCACTGCTAGGTAGCGTTCTAACTTCTTTTAAAAGGATATTTTTCCTTATTTTCATATTTTTATCAACTTTAAATATTTCAAATTATTCTCTATTTCTGTGCAGTGACCTCCTCCTTGGTCACCTTCAATGGCGTACTGAGTTGGAGCTAGCTGACAAACACCTCTGGTCGATTTGTATTTCTTTTTCTTACCTCACCTGTATATATGTTTCAGGGTTTATACCCGTGATTTCCATGATGGAAAAACATTATTTTTACAATTTAAGAACATGGTTATTTCCGGAAATATCTAGTGATCAGTCTCCACCTCTTTACCACTTAAAAATGCGCCTATTTCCCTCCATAATAAGGCCTTTTCCAAGCTTTAAATTCCTCCAAAATCACTAGATATGCCTTATTCCAATAGCATAGCAACCAGATATAAGGTGAACAGAGGCTCCGAGCACTTGGAACATTTCACCAACCTCGGCAGCCATCATACTTTTATCTGGGTCAGCCAAAAGCGCGGGAAAATCACGCGCTTGAAGATAACGACGTTCTGATCAATTAATTTAGCACGCCGGCAGGCCTGACGCAGAGGGATGTATGAGCTCACGTCCTTTGACGTCATCTGCACCCGGAGTGTCACCCTTTGCACCAAAACCGGCGTCCTTTGACAATTTTATTGACTAGTCAAATTATTAATTTCAAGTCAATCTGAGCACTTTTAACTTTTAACTATAATTTAACATTAATTTTATTACGTAACAATTATGTAATTTTATATAACTTTAATTAAACTTTTGGATTAATTTCTAAATTATTAATTTTTATCTCTTTATCTCTTATTACGTAACATCATGTAATCTTGCTCAATGACTGAAGTTAATTAATTCAATTTAATTTGTGGTCAATTTAATTTAATTTAAATTTTAATTTAATTTGTTATAAAATTGATTTTGTATAAAATTATCAATTTTATCTTATATGTCAATTTATTTGGTATATCAATTTATTTAGCTATATATTTTATTGCTAGGTCAATTTTATTGACCAAGGTCAATTTTATTGATCAAGGTCAAAATTTATTGACCAAGGTCAATTTTATTTTTAAAATCAATTTTCTTTTCATCTAGGGTTACGTAACCTTACGTAACATCGCATAACTAACTCGATTATGCAACTTTTCATAACGTTTTATTACGTAATATTACATAGCACTGTGGCCTATTTATTTTCGTAATTATTCATAATTTTTGGATTGCGTAATTATTACGCAAGGCTACGCAGTTTGTGACTGCATTATCAAATCACTAATTTCCATTTTAATTATTCACATTTTTAATTATGTAATCTATTACATCTGATTACGTAATATTACACGGTTTTGCATAATATGTTTTTGATTACATCATGTTGCATGCAGGTCTAAAATTCATTATATATCACCTCAATTAAAACATGTTTTTATTGTATAACGTTACGTAACTTCCACCTGTTACATAATATTGTATAACTTTATTACATAATCTTACATAACTTCCGCCTATTACATAACATTATATAACGGTAATTAATTAATATTGATCGGCGGAGCGATTCATAGTAATTGGGGGATGGTAACATAGCTTAAAATTTTGTATATTACATGTTACCTGCATGCTGGCGCAAGCCCAACTGAATTCAATTAGATATTGATTGGACGGGACCGGGACGGGACCGTTCAATCAGGGTGCACCTGTACTCTGTAACTGTGCCACACTCACATATAACGAGGGGCTGTGACCCCTCTCATGACACTTAACATCTATAATAAATCTACGCTACTATACTCTACGCTACAGCTCCTTTTCCTTTGTGTTACACTACGTATAACAACTTGACGAACCGATGCCAAGCGCTTATTTCAATAAGCGGATGCTATTCACCGAAACATTACGAACACATCGCCATAACTGTACAGCTGCGAATATCAGAGTGGGACTCATGGGTCTGAAAAAGGTTTCTCGCACTCATTTTCCTACAAACGTATCCATCCACGCACATCAATAGCCAGCAAAATAACAAAGCTATACTTGAGTTAAGTCAGTTTAACCGAAATGCACGCAAGTAAATGACAATCTTCGTGTAACTTATGTTAACCTTACCGGCAATGGGGATTCGACATCGGCTGATCGACCGACCGACGTGACTTAACTCACAGCGTGCTGAGTACGTAATGTTCCGTCCTGCTTTACATAGCTTCCCACACACCACCACCGAGCGCTCCTGCCGGTCAGACACTTCCGTCTTGGCTCTTGCACAACCAAAACAACTAGCCTAGGATTATCACATGCATGTATTGCTGTCATATTCCATGTAGAAACTCCGCGATTATTCCATTAAAAAGGTAACGAAATATCGATTCTTCTGCTAAAGTATCATTGTCTGCAGGGGCATTGTCTGCAGGGGTCTGATAGCGGAGCCAGACGCCTGCAGACATCGTCAAGCAAAACACCGAGTCTACTCGTTTCCAGTGTCGAAAATTAGCCGGGTCTTCCCGGCTCTGCAGTCGCCGAAACCATAATTTTAAAAGCTTTGATTATTATCGGTACCAACGATATAACAAATGCAGCGGGATGAAAATATTCTACTAAACTAACCAGCCAAGCATTTACCGTACACAAATTCTCACGCGGACACTTTCTAGATGGTGCCGCCGCCTCGTGGCGAGTACCAGACCTAACTAAGAGAGCGAGCAGAATAAAGCAGTAGCACGCGAGAGCTGAACGTAACAAGACGTGTTGAGTTATTCATACAACATGTATGTATACATGTATACATACATGCATCTTGTGCACAGTGTACTTGCACACACTGTACTTGGCACACTGTACTTGTGCTAACTGTACTTGTGCACACTGTCCTTGTACACTGTACTGTACGATTACTTTCATGACCCAAGTTAGTGCCTTAAACCACCGCTGGGGGGGGGGGGGGGGGGGGCATGCCCCCGTGAGTGCATTGATGCCAACATTAAGTTTGTGTAGATCCTATTGCATAAATTAATATAGAGAATCACAAATAAAAAGTGAAAAAAAACCAACTCCAGTTGGTTAATAATCCTTTGGAAATCTGTAGATGATTTTCCTCAGGCACAGATACAGATATTCATATTGAATATCACAATAAAAAGAGAAAAAAACCACCTCCAGTGGGTAAACACAATCATTTGGCACTGCTTCCTTTGAAAATGAAGGGAATCCAAGGTAAAAAATCTGGGAGACGCACTGAAAATACTCCAAATCAGGAGATTTTAAATTCCGTGGAAATTGCCCAAGTAAATTCCATGATATTCCTATTGTATGAGAATCATGAAGATTCCAGGATAACCATTTTTAGTTGATCTAATACAGCATTTACTATATTTCCAGTGAGCGTCCAGGGTAAATTCCAGGAAACAATCAATATATGCTTCTAAAAGAATGTCAATTGTTAAACTGATTGATGTCCAGTACATCCACCCTTTCGCCACCCTACTGCCACCTCCAGTCATATTTTGGAACTAACCAAAATTAGTACAGTGAAATAGCCAACAAAAATCGTTTTTTGGACTTTATTTAGGCTTCTTATTTTAAAAAAGGAATTGCATGTTTTAACAAAAAATAATGTCTAATAAAAAAGAAAAGGCCCAAAATCTCGGAATTGATCGTCGACATGTGACGGCATTCAATCTGACATTCAATCTGACATTCAATACAATGACAATTTAGCGTTTTTATTCGATAAAAATTGAAATTTGAAACGAAATATGAATGTCAAGAGTATAGCTAGGTCGAAATAAGTAAAGTTTTTGAGATATTTCTTGGAAGTCTGGCGATTTTCTGTACAAATTCTGGTTTGAAATTTTGTGTCTAGGCTTGAGACATGTATTCCAAGATGGGGGACGTCGGTAAATTTAGCAACGAAATTGATCATTATTCCAGCAGATGACGTTGAGATTTGATAAAATTATCATTAATTATTTTAAGCTTGGTTTTGTGATATTTGATTTCAATGCATTCACATAGGCCATATTGTATTGTCAACGACATGTCTGGCAGGTACAGTCAGTCAAAATTTTTGTATTCATTCTGGTGATTATTCATATGATTATGGTTTGAAAAGTGTTTCATCTGATAACATATTGGGTAATTTAACTCTGGTTGGTCTAGATTAAAAACAAGAGTAGGTAATTATTTCAGGATCTGCGAGTTTTGTGTTTTCATATGGTCCCATGACGTCGCAAATGTCAGCCATTTTGTTTCTGAGTTGAAATATTTTGTATGTATGCTTTCAAGGTAAATGCAAGTATTTTAATCAGGATATTTTATGCTCTCGCTCTCTCGCTCTCCCCCCCCCCCCTCTCTCTCTCTCTCTCTCTCTGTCGTCATATAATTATACTTATAATTATACTTATAATTATAATTATATAATCGAAATCTCTTGTTCTCTCCACCCCCCCCCCCCACACACACACACACCACCACCACCACCACCACCACCACCACCACCATACTTGATTTATACTTATAGTTAGAAATATACTTATTTAAAAATATATATAATTTGAATAATTGAAAGTCCGCTTTATACAAGCTTATGCTTGTGACTCTTGTCTTTAATTCCCTTTCAATCTTAAAAAAAATAGGTCCTTTACCACCACTCCGGGATCGGCGTCGCCCGCCCCCGTTTGGGAACCTGTGTTTCCCTGAGGTTGGACCCCACCCTTACGGCTGCCGACGACCCTACACTTCGCCAAACCGGCGCAATTTTCGTGACCTTGGCTACCGTCCGTGCAGTCCACCATGTCAATCTCTCGCTTCCACCCCTTACTACATGCGTCGGCCCAGTGACCAGACTTACAGCCATGAAAGTCCAGAGGGGAAGAGCGAAGATGAGGACATGGAGAGAAGACGAAGGAGCCCTGCATTTAGAAGGACCCCTGGCGCCAGCAGACCCCGAAAAGGAGGGCCCGGAAGCGGTCCTCCCCGCCCTCCTTACCCTGGCTATTTACTCAACTGGGAGAGTAACTCCAAAAGTGCCTTTCACTCTCCTCCAGTACATCCACCAGGCCAGTCACCCCGCATGCTACACGCCTCTGACCTCTGCTGTGGAGACAAGGAGAGTAGCAGCGGTGGAAACGTAAATGAGTCGATGTTCCAAGATGAAGACGGCGAGCCAAGGTCGCTGACCGCCGGTGCCGTCGAACTCCGCGTCAACAATCTCGACTATAATATATCAGCGCGGGAATGGAAAAAGATACTAGTGGCAGAATTCGTCGAACATGTGAAGGTGGGTCAATTTCTAAGTATTTCCATTTTTCGTGAATTCATTACACATTGATAAATATTTTATCTTTAAAAAGGCCCCGAATATAGATATTTTTCATGATAAACGGAATATAAAGACCTATAAACGAATATTCGATCGCGAGCGAGGAACAGGCTAATATTTCGAAAAGTACAAATAATAATTAACTTTCAAAATTGATTACAATGTATGGCAATTATTACTTTTAAATTTCGATCTCAATATTTTATTTGTGAATATGTACAGGTTTTGGATGCATACATTCAAACACAAGCTGATAATACGAACGTTGGATATATTCGACTTGGGTCAATTGATGAGGCTCGGTTTGCCATCTCGAAGCTCCATAGGAAGAAAGTTGGTTACAAACGAATACATGTGTCACTAGTTGATGAGTCCAATTCTTCAACACCAAATACAAAGTATGAACTTATATTTATCTTATGCTAGCTTGCTTTCCTTGAATCAGTATCATGTAAATGCAATATTTTAAGTTTCAAGGGCATTTGTTCCAAGGTGATATATTCAGAATGAGTCATGTATATGAACAATATATCGTGTCCTATTCTAGGTCGGAGGTGGTGGGGCTTCTGAAAGAAGTGTCGGATAATTCTTTGCCACTCTACAAATTCATTCACATGTTTGAGAAACGGTAAGGCGGTCAGGTGCCTAGCAAGAAAAGGAATGTGTGCTTGCATTAAATAAGTGGTGAAGGGATGTGAAATATAATAACACACTGGACACTGTCTTGCTGCCCATGCATTACCAACATTGATTTACTCATACACATATAAACTTAATAAGATACGCTTTGATCTGCTAAGATACACTTTGATTGATTGAGAATTTTAATAAGATTTGATTGATTAAGAATTAAAACTAACCATGTTCTAAATTTTGATGACTAAACAAAAAATACAGAGCAGCAATTGGCTGTCTCCTCCAATGATCACGAATCTACGTCACCGAACGTAGTGAGGTTAGTAGATTCTACTAATTCTTTATTGCGACATGATGGGTCATTTTGCAAGATATGGATAGCAGTGTTTTATTTTTGTTAATCAATGCATTGGCAAAATCAATTTTTCAGCTTCCATCGTGGAATCAGCGTATCGGAACTGTACAGAATGAAGAACACTATCCAAATTGAAGATAAGGAAGGATTTGGACGGACTCTCTCCCTCCCACCCAAATCCTCTTCCACGCATGAGGATTCGGAGGATGAAGAGCAGGATGAGGTAGGAACCCTTGAGATAGCGTTTTAATCTATTCCGCAATTATTGGCATATATTCTCCAGTCTGCAGATAATGGTTTACATTTTGAGCACACTCGTGGCTTTTTAGCGTACTTTTAAATACTTTAGTGAGCTATGACGGTTCCCTACCTGTGATATATATATATAGTTATATTGATATCGAGGAAGCTGAATCACTGAAACGATCGCAGGGAGGAGAGAAGGACTAAGCCGTTATAGGCTTCCATTGTGTATGATGGCTTTATTGTGTATTGTAATAAATTTTGTATGGTAGACACATGGGCTCCACGCACAAGACGGGGACAGCAATAAATGTAACAGCTTAAACTTTTAGATATAACAAGGTCTATAGGTCTATATCAGCAATGTATATTAAAGCCCATTGATAAAAACCCTTGGTCGCACACAAATCACATTACAATCAAGTATCGTACTGAAATATACGGTAATAATGGGTCTACTGATCAGAGGAATTGCTCATTCCCGCACAAGGAAAATCTCTCATCATGTAAATAAAGTTTATTGGTTAACAAAAAGTAATGAAATATTTTCCTATTCTATAGTAAATTGTGCTATTTTCTCCCAGAATGGATGGTTAGAATCGCCGGTATGCAAAACACATTGCGCAGAAGGCAGTCCATCCTACGTTGCTGCCATAGATGCTGATTGTCTGCCCAACGTCATTATGCAACTCAAAACTTTCTCTGCGCAAGTCCACACCCTCTTGCAGTCTCACGATGGAAACATGGCCCTAATGAGGTATATTTAACTTATGTAACATACATTATGTCTGCCTTCTAGTTTGAATCGTAACTATTTCTCATAGCAGGTAGATAACATATTTAACTAATTTTTTTCTATGATATGTGCAGTATTTATAAAATATCGAAATCACAGAAATGATTTCATACAAAATTTCTTGCTCCGAGTATAGTCTGTATCAATAAATCACTTCACTGAGTGTCTCAAGTTAAGTTGATAGTAGTATGCGGAATTGGGGCTCGTTTACTGGAGCAGGTAGTAAGTAGTATAGGGAGGCTATTGAATTTTACAGTTAACCGAGACTTACCTGTAAGTTGAGGATTAAACCTGTAATTATGTTGAGGACATCACGGTGTGTTCTGACTATACGAGACGTACGCGCATGCGCAGCACACATCAGGTTTTGAAGGTACAAGAGGGTTTCCTAGTGAGAAACTCTGTCCCAACCCAAATTGATTTAATAAAAATTAAATCAAAATAAGTTAATGGGCGTGACGTTTAACCTAAGAGACTTAGGTATAAGTTGTGATTGATAATTGAATATAAATACAAACAGCCTTCACCCTGTTGCCCAGCTCTGTTGGAAAACAGAGGGGTCGGTAGGGAGGGCGTATAGTCAGAACACACCGTGATGTCCTCAACATAATTACAGGTTTAATAGTAGTATATGCTACATGCATCTTTGCTAGACGTAGCAATATAAGACCGCCTTAATACTGATTAAACTTTATGCATTTCTAATGTTATCTCATAAAATAAACTTTCTCTATGAAACTATATGATACGCAGTAAGTATAAACCTATATCCGGCATATACATCGAGGGGCTTGAGTCTCAAGAATCTGTCTTGTAAACAACTGGTTAGATTTTCAAAAAATGTACAATTCACCTTCACCAACTCTCTCAAATAATTCAATTTCAGTTCAAAATACAGTTCAACTTAACCAAACAAATTACTGAAATCAATGCAATGCTGAATAAACTCTAATTTACCTAGTATTAATCAAATTGCAACATAATTTAGTAAAACTTACAGCTACTAATTGTACACTTTTCATATATTTGCTACTATGTACTAATACCAGTATTCAACTAAGGCATCGTGTTGACACGTTAAGTATGAAAACGGATATGAAATGTCACTAAGGCATCAAACCATCACATCTTCTCATATGTCACTGCCAAAAAGACTAGGCCAAGAAACATAAACCCTTTAATAATTCTAAAAGCCAAGGCTTCCATGCTTAAGATTAGTATAATTCAATAATTATGATAAATTTGGGGTCGGGGGGGGGGGGGGGGGGGCTATCTCTGTGCGGTGCCCACGAAAAGCCTTCTGTCATTTTACCATGCTCGAGATTAGTATAATTTAATAATTTAATAATTATGATAAGTTAAGGCCGAGGCTATCTCTATGATAAGTTGAGGCCAAGGGCTATCTATCTCTGTTTGTTATAGTACATGTAAATAAAAATAATGATTAATTACAGTATTCACTAAAGTCAGTACCTCATTAAAATTCATACAAGTGGTGGTTAACAAAAGCTGTCATTTCTTATCATATCTATCAGGCAGGGATGTCTTAGGCCTCCGCTTCCATAGAGATCCAATGCTGTGCGACTCGCACACTTTTTATTATATTTTTTGTTTGAGTCGGACACTGAATAAATCTGTACTTTGCTTCATAGAGGCTGCCGTGGTTGTCTTAGGTTGAAAACATTAGTATAAACATAGACCGCGTGCTCGATAATTTTTAGCCAGGCTACACTAAAGGACATAAGTTTAAACAAGTCGGGGCTACAAGTACAGGACAAGCCGGTGAACTATTTCAGGAGACGGTCTCATATTTTTACGTTCACCAAAGTAGCACTATTAGTATACTACTTTTAATCCTCAACTTACAGGTAAGTCTTGGTTAACTGTAAAATTATGTCTTGTCCATCTCATTAGTGTTCGAGACACTACGAGATTTTGTAGTCCCACTGGGGAACCCGAATGTCTCCTGAAACCCTCGTTTTAGATATTTTATAAAAGTATCTTTAAAAACAAAGAGGAGTTTTCTCACTAAAGTATGTGTTTAAATAAATAAATATAAATACACATAACAGGTGGAACAGGCAAAAACCCCCGAAAGGGAGCCTGAGACACCACCAATTTTACATAATAGTTTTACACAGACAGGATAATAACAAGCACTGTTAAATCAAGGGGAAATCAATCTTACCCTATTTCTTCTTCGTGTGCGCCACCTTCTTCTTAGTTTTCTTGTCTTTTAGGATAGTGTAGGCCACCGTGTTAGTCGACCCTTCTATCCTCTTGTTATAATAATTCAATGGCAAATGTCCTGTCATTTCTCCACGACGCTTGCTTGAGGAGAATGTTCATATTCAAACCCAAGGCTAGGGCTTTTGACGTTACAGCACCCCTTGTGCTGTGGGCTTTGTACTTCTCAGTATTAACCCCTGCTAGGGCTAAGAGTTTTTTAGTCCAGTTCGAAACAGTGGATCTTGAGACCTCTCCATGAGGCCAGACATAGCTCAAAAGAAGTTGGTCTTTACCATTTCTGATCCCTTCTGTCCTATCTAAATATTCTGTCAGACATCTGACCGGGCAGATTCTCTTATCCTCCTTGTAACCCGGAAGGTCGATAACATCTAGGGGGTCGCCCACCCTGTTGTGTTTTAGAAGGTGCTTCATGTGAAGCTTTACCCCATTTTGTCTGAATTCAATGCCTTCTACACTGATTCTCCATATAGATTGGCCTCTATGGGCTGCCGTAAGTAACAATAAAACAGTAGTTTTTAGGGTGAGATTTTTCAAGTCTAGTTTCTCGTTACTACCCCATCTTCTAAATAAGTCTAGCACTATATTTACATCCCACAGGAAATCATATTTCGGTTTTGGCGGTTTAAGATTATACACTGCTCTGACTAAGAGGCCTGCATGCCTTTTTTCCCCTATAGTAAAACCAGCCACTGAGGGGGCTACCACAGAAATAGCAGATCTGGCCATATTCAGAGTTCCGTGAGCTATACCTTGTTCAGAAAGAATTCTAAGAAAGTCTGTAAAGTTTCGTTTAGAAGGTTCGTACATGTGTATGTCAAAATTATTTTTTGTGCAAATTCCATCCATTTTTTAAGATAAACAACATAAGATTTTCTGGTCCCCTCTCTCCAGCCATACTGCATTAAATCAGCAGTTTCTATAGAATATCCTTGCTTTAACAGGTTTCTCTTGAGTAAAGGTAGGCTATGAGGGGGATTGACGAAATGAGGTCTTTTTGTTTCTCCTTGTCTGGGTGAACCAGATTTCCCTTCTTTCGAGGTATCTTTATCTTTATAATCGACATTATCAGTTATCAAGCTATGAGCGGACGTCGGCGAAAGAAGTGAGTCCAAGTCGAGAGTGTGGCACCAAGTCGGGATACTTTTATTTCCCCAAACAAAAAACAGAAAAAAAATTTTTCATTCCAACCGCCAATATGGCTACCGTACAACTGCCAGAAGACGTGACTACCCAGAGACGCGGGAGCGAAGTCGCCATGGTAACACCCAAACAAGTACTGTGGCTCTAGAGTCGAGCAAGGGACAATTCATTATATATACATTTCACAAATATATCACATAATCGACATTATCAGTTATCAAGCTATGAGCGGACGTCGGCGAAAGAAGTGAGTCAAAGTCGAGAGTGCGGCACCAAGTCGGGATACTTTTATTTCCCAGCCCAGTATAAGAGTCTATTGACTAAAAGTATCACGGAGTGGCTAGTTGAGCATTTCTAATGCAGATGAAACCTTGTGATCGATGTCCACTCGATATTAAAGCGGTGTCGACAGGTATTTCCATACCGCATCACTTTTCCAGTCCCCCAGAAGTTGTATATCTGGAACTGTTATACCGTTCATGTACATGAATACTACCGCACCTTGCCTCAAACTGTGAAGTCCAACCTCCTTATGAATATCTGCCTGAAGACACCACTTTTTCAGAGAAGCTAGTGCGAATGCATAAGGAACCGCCTTCCAATTACCATAGGAGATAAGGGGGTCTTCCGAGTCACCAGGGGAACGTGCAAACCACCTCTTCAATTGAGACGCTAAACACAGATCAGATTTGCACGTAGTCACGGGCATTCCAAGGCTGTGAGTCCGTATTGATTTGTCTTCGTAGACGGGACCGACACTTTCAACCCCCATTCCTCAAAAACTGCATGCTTGCGTTTCAATAAGTGTGAGTTCAGTTCGCCTGAGAACACGTGGCATTTGCGCAGGAGCGTCCTGAAACATAGCAAGATGCCCAACCACATGCAATGCACTTGTCCGATGATAAATTCACAAACTGAAAAAGCTTCTTCAAGTCTTGAGGCAGAAGACCTTCCTTAGGGTTAGACTTCGTGCCTAAATTCCGCTTCAAGCCTTTCATTAGCAAGGAAAGTCCATAGTCCTCTCTCAGGTTGACACCGTGTAACTTACTCAGGTGGTTAATAGCCGAAAATAAATTGTCCAGGGACGAGTAACACAGTCTGGCTGATGAATGTACTAAAAACATGGATAGATTGTCAGGTGTGACCGGAATAGGAGGTATTTCACAGGCATAGCAGAAATCATAATACTGGTTCCACTGGGAATTGCGGGTGCGACGAGAAGACTCTGCTAGGGCTTGCTGCTTTATCTGATGCACTCGAAGTTTAAGCCGCCCTGCAGAAATAAGACGGACATAATCTGATACTGTATTTAACACAAGTCCAAAATATATCCTGGAGAATTTCCACCTCCAGTCTATCTCTAGGTTTACATTGTGAAATAATGCGATTAACTTTAGCTGACAAACCATCAAAATCTACACTTAGGCCCCTCAGTAGAAAGGTCAACTCTTGTAAGCTATGGCGAACAATACATAGTTGCAAAATCTCGTTATCATTTTTATCAGATGTGTCAGGTATAACCAATTCAGACTCGTTCGAGCTACCAGTGGGAATATTCCCCTGTCTTACAAAGACCCCAGCAACCGTTTCTTGACCACATTTGGTTTCAAACACACCAGAAGATATACGAAAAGATACACACTTGTCGGTCTTGATGTCAGAAAAGTCATAAGTGCCATTGAAAATGTCTGCGCAATTCATCCACCAATCTAAGTCAGCAAGAACCATCTGAGTTAACCTTCTTCTACGAAATTTGCAACGTAACATCAGATTTAATTCTGCCAAAACACCCTTACTGTGGACTCTGCCACCCCTGATCACTCTTGCAGAATGACACAATGTACCAGCGAGACGACGTAATTGTTTAACGGTGGCCCACTTGCGACCACTAAAGAAATTTAATTCTCGCAACAATTTTTCAACCTTTTTGTCTGGAAGTCTAAGCTGACAGTTTGATGAATCTATATCAATACCCAGGTAAGTACACAATTGCGAGGGACTAGTTAGCTTTGGCCAACAAATATAAAAACCTAATTCCCTCAGCAAAGTTATGACTGCGTGTTGACTATCGATACACCCCTCAAATGTGGGCGACCAAATCAAGAAATCATCTAAATAGGAGACTACATTGTGACCTCTAGCATTTAGTATCCTGCACACACTATCTGTAATTCGTGTAAAACAAAAAGGGGCCATTCTAGATCCAAAACACATAAAATTATCACACAAATATTCCGTGTCATGGCCAAAAGACCACGATAAACCGAATAAACCACGTTGTGTAGGATGGATAGCTACGGAGTGATACGCTGCCTTTATATAGACTGAGCACATGAACGAATTCTTTTCAACCTTTTGAACAATTTCGTCAATTTTAACATATTGAAAGCGAGAAAAAACCTCTTCCGTATAATTATTCACTGACAGTTTTTCTGGCCTCTTGCAGTCCGTAATCATATGAATGTCACCTGAAGGCTTATTAATCACTCCCACCGCATGAACGCAAGTAGGGCGATCACTCACTAAGGACATTTTTCCTGAAGACAGTTCAGATAACAAGGATGCTTCAAGCCTCGATTTGTTACCAGCCGGATGAAAGCACGAACGGTAGTTCTCACAAAAGTAGGGAGAAATGTCAATGTCCGGGTCAACTAACTTGAATCCATTCACTATGCCGTCGAGTAGGTAATGCCCGTCCGGATCTACATAAGTCGGGGAAAACAAAGCGTGAGCCCAGTTCGCTGGCTTGAACTGACGTCTCACACCTTCTAATAAGCCCCAGTCCCGAATGGAGGATGCGTAATCAAATAACAAACACAGATCTTTAGTATCTATCACATTACTGACCGTGTCCAACTTGGGATTGGGCAAATAATCCAGCTTGTTAAGTTGCGGCGCTGGAGAATCTTGACTATGTCCGCCATCTTGTCATGAAGACGAAGCGGAAGCGGAAGTAGCAGATGGGTTCTTGCTTGTTGTGGTGGATGTCGCAAAATGTGCTTTCTCCCAATCCAACTGAATTTTGCATTTATTGGCCCAATGGTCCTCTCCACAAAGACCACACACATGAGTATAGTAACAATTCTCGCAGGTCCGACCGTCGTTCCATCTCCAGCAGACCCCGTGAGGCCAGCTGTCAATGTCGAATCGGGGAGACTTTACCACTTTCCCATCTGCGGTCTTCCGGAAATGGCGGCTGTTGTTATTGCTGCGGGAGTATCTGTCTCTCTTGGCTAGCAGATCTCTGACCACTGTAGTGTTGTCAGCGCTCAAATGCTTCGACTCAGACATTCCATTCCATTTAGGCACCCAACCTTCCAGTACTCGTGTGGTAGATTCCCGCTCGTAAGCAACTAAGGCCTCGTCTACAAAAGACTGACGATGAGCCTTGTACGAGATGAACTGTAAGTGACTGACGTATCCACGCACCACGTCAGGACTAGCACCCAAGTCCATAAGTGACCCAAGTACACCAAGACCACCGTAAATGAGGTCTCGGTAAGACATGCTCTCCCACTGCTTCTTGTGATCAAGATACGTTTCAGGGCGAAACCTACCCATATCTGGCAGCTTGATAGATTTTGACAATGTCTGCGATGACTGTTGCTGAGTACGGCTGTCACCTGAGTCACCCTGAAAAGGGCTACCGAACCCAGAATGTTGATCGCCCGACTGGCGACTATCATCGTCCACGGAAAGGCGGCGTAACTTCTCCTCTGCGGCAGCGATCTTGATGGACAAAGCCGATTTGGATTTCTTTTGGTCATCCAACACTTCTATGGCCTTCTCTACAGCAATTAGATAGTCCGCAGAACCTTTCTGAGGTAAGTCCTCTACCTTTTCTCCCAAAATCGCTGCTAGTCTAGATTCGTTCATGACTGTAGCAGGCCCTGTACGGTTTCTTTTGGCGAATACTTGTTTTTGAAATCCCTGACGAGTCCAACAGCTTGGTTCACTATGTGTACTAAGACAAAACGAACAGTTGATCTCAGACATTTAGCAACCACACAGGATTACTCGCCGGAAAAAATTTTTCATTCCAACCACCAATATGGCTACAGTACAACTGCCAGAAGACGTGACTACCCAGAGACGCGGGAGCGAAGTCGCCATGGCAACACCCAAACAAGTACTGTGGCTCTAGAGTCGAGCAAGGAACAATTCATTATATATACATTTCACAAATATATCACATTGTTGCTGAGCTGTGAGCCAGGGCGTACCAACTTTGGCCTGGCCAGTCCGGCACCAACAGGATGGCATTGGACTTGTCCCTCATGATTTTCTGCCAGGCCCGCGCCACGAGGCTGAAAGGAGGAAAAATAAAGTAAAGTTTCTCTTTGTTCCACGAGAACGTAAATGCATCAGTTAATTCTGCCCCGGGGTCTGGGCCCCAGCTACGATACCTTTTCGTTTTATTGTTTACTCTAGATGCAAAGAGATCAAATGAAGGGTAACCCAGCGAGCTGCACACTAGTTTAAAGTTATCTTTACTGAGGCCCCATTCCACATTGTCTGAAAAGTTTCTAGATTCAAAGTCTGCTATCTCATTCAATTTTCCCGGAATGTGGGCTGCCACTATCCAATTTCGGTTCTCTTCTGCCCAGTTCCAAATTTTCTTGGCTACCCTTTGGCAATCTCTAGATTTCACTCCTCCTAGCTTGTTAACATACAAGACTGTAACCGTGTTGTCTGTCATAACCTTAATGCAAGAGTATTTCACTTTACATAAACTGAGAAGACCCAGGAGCACTGCAGCTAATTCTTATTATGTGCCATTCTAGTTCGTTTTCTTTCCATCTACCGTGTACGTCTCGCAGAGTCTCGAACACTAACGTGATGGACGAGACATAATCAGGTTTAAAACACCGCTATGTACATAGAAGAATACTCCATGTAGCTCTATCTCATCATATTCAAACTTGACTTGTAAAGAGTGTTCATTTGAAAGGGAAAAAATACAGATTTCCTTTACTTTCAAAGCTTTCAATGTTGTTTCGGATCGGAATTCAAGTCTCTCGCAGTAACAGAAGAAGGCGGAGTCCCCGTGGAACATTTGATCAGTTGTGTGCCAGGCGTAAAGATTACCATCACAAGATCCGGCATAAAGAAGTTACATTGGGCTGAAAACAAGCCTACTGGCCCAAGTATGTTCTTGGAACTAATCATTTATCATTTATCTATATATATATTCCGGATTACTTCAATGTTTTGGTTTGAGTTCACCATTGAATATTAATCCTCATATGACATTGTTCAGCAAAATAGTCAGTGATGAAATTTGATATCAGGTCGAAATAATAAGGTCCCAAGCGAGACCCAAAGCATAGACGATTATCGACCAAAGTTTTTTTGCTCACCACCAACCTCCCAGCGGAATCCCATATATTTTCTATGCGCTGGAAAAATAGGGACTGATCTGCATGCAGATTGTATGTCTACTCTACTGACATATATTCACCCTGGTTTAAAACATCCACTACGTCATTGAAACTTTTGTAGGAGAATTCTTTCAATACAATGGTGATTCACAGAAATATTTAAAGGTGTAGAACAGTCTGTTATGGGCCTAATTCCCCCATCTGCCTTTGGGACGGCCCTCAAAGCATGAAAACAAGCAGAGCTAAGCAGGGGAGGTGTCAGTAGTCATAACGATTCATAGGCACGTCGGCCCAACACCGCGTCGGCCCAAGCCCCGTCGGCCCACCTGTGTGCCCCGTCGGCCCACCTCCAAAACCGCGTCGGCCCACCCCCAAGGCCGGCTCGGCCCACCCCCAAGATACTGATGCTAACTATAACCCTAAACCTAACCTTAAATGTGTGGTCCTAGGTCAGTATAGGCAGTAGCCTAGGTCAGTATAGGCAGTAGTTATATCCCACTAGCATCCTGATGCCTAGTTTTTAGTTGATACCTTTATATTTACCTAGTGGGCCGACGCGGTCTACCCCTTGGGCCGACGCGGTCTACCCCTTGGGCCGACGAGGCCCAAGTGCCTGGGCCGACGCGGTTTTGGACCGAAGCGTCTGGGTACCGTCATAACCATACCCCCTTTCCCTAGTTCTGTTTTCACTATTTTATCCATTTTAATTTTGCTGTCTCCCTTTACTTTCAGCAACAAAGAATAGTCCAATGACAACAGAATCTCTTGCACAATTTGGGCGAGAAGTGGTTGATCTCCTCAAACACTCGCCACAGTGCAGACTTTCCTTCGTCAAGTTCATCCCTGCGTATCACAGATTCCTTGGTCGCCAGTGTCGGGTAGCTGATTATGGGTACACAAAATTAATGGAGCTTTTGGAAGCCATCCCTAATGTGGTGCAGGTATGCTCTCAGAAATTGAGTTGCTATATTTCACCTAAATCCATTCATTCTTATTTATGCTAAGGGTATTCAGCAAATAGCGCCAACATACCGACGCATGCTATTCCCAGAATGACCATGTAACCGAAAATCGAGTGACCTGGGTTTGCATTTAATAAAAAAAATGCATTATGAGAAATCATGAGGGCGCACCCAGGAAGAGCTGTCTCTTACAGATGGGCTGCCTTATTTCCATGATGTAATTTAATTGTTCATATCTGAAGAATGGAAATAAAATTACTTATATCATAATTTTATTTCATATTTCATTTATGTCGATGTCGATGTTTTCATATTCTTGAGATCCAAGAAACAGTTTTAGGTTACACTTAGGGTTAAGGATTAGAGTCAGGTATAATAATTGAGGTATTTCCCGCATCCAAGGATTTGCTTACCAAAAAATAAATCTAGGCATGTCGTTTCTCAATTCCCCTTCAAACAGAACTTCCACAATCTAAGGTTTTAAACTGGTCATTTACAGTAATTATAAGGCTAACTCTATTGGCAGGTGATTTATTTGTTAAATTCTCCAGGTAATCGGTAGCGGTAACCGCCGGGTTGTGATGCTGTCCCACCGCTCACAAGTTAAACGGTTCACTACAGATCTCCTGCGTGTCTTGAAATCACAGATCAGCAAACAGATCAGCATCACAGATCTACCTGTAATATACAGTATGTACAAGAAGCTTGTCTTTATCACCTTCCATGCATTATATACCAATTTATTTCTTCTTATTTTTTTAATCTCATTTGGTACAAATCAAAATTGATACGAGACAGTCTGCAGCCGCTTAATTACACGACTAAAATACTCCAATAACCACCACTATATATGAAGGAACTCGATGAATAGGACAGCTTTTCGTGTAGAACCGAATTTTACCATCATACTTTACTTTAATTATATTTATTTTGATTATAGACGTTGTGAACGGTCGACCATTTAATATCACTGACTATGGGGTATGTTTCATAGAAGACATGCTCTCGGAGGTTCCCGAATCCACTGTTCAGGTTCGTACTTTTCTTACATACACTACTTATATATGAGGAGAACGTTTTGTTTCTATCAATTCTTTTTTTCTTTTATACTATTAACTCTTATTAGGGGCCATACTTTAAGCTACTGAGCTATATATAGGCCGTTATAATAGCTAAATCCTAACCGTTAGCTAACGGTTAGCTAACCGTTAGCAAAATGCTAACTGCTCAACAGACAACTCCTTAACAGCTTGCTAACTGCTTGAGCTGTTAGGGAATGGTTAAGTCTAATTATCATAAACCTTAACAGCTTGCTAACAGCTTGCTCACAGCTCCTTAACCACTTGGACTTAGAGAAAATTTTGTCCTCAAATCTTAACAGCTTGCTAACCGCTTGGACTTAGAGAAAATTTTGTCCTAACAGCTTGCTAACTCCTTGGAGATAGAGGAATTCCCACTCTCCCCAACTCACAGCTTGCTAACCACTTGGAGTTACACAGAACCTGATGACATCACAGAAATGTGTGCACACAGATCATTGGAGCCAAGTTCAACTGTCATTCAGTAAGCAACTTCAGTAAGCAAATTGGATTACATTGTATTGTGCTGAAGATCTGAGACTGCTCAAGTCAGGAACAGTTTAGGCCTACATATGTATAGTGTAAAGTTACATCCAGGTTGATTGGTCCTTGGATATCAAATTGAAGGATTTGAATTCAGTACAACATTACTACTGCTGTAGGTGGATGGACTAGATGGACTTGACATCTCTCTCTCTACAGTATATGCTTATTTCATTAAGGCTTGGAATAGGTTTGTGCCAAGGATTATCCATGAGTGTCTGTGTTTATGATAGAAGGTAAGAGGAAACTCATTAAGCAGGCTGATTAAATAGAAAAGTAGTAAAGCATGCTATCTTTAAACTTGTCATTTGAACTTGTTGATTTTGATCTGATGTTTACACTGGTGTTAAGAATGAACACAGCAAGTAGCATTCAAACATCAATGGATTTCATCATATTGGACATGAAGTGATCTAGCAGTTGTTTGGGATATTAGAAAGAGCTATGACCTATATAATAACAGCTACACCAATGCTCAAACATTATGGTACCAGTCAGGAAATGTAAACTAACTGCTAGCTAACAGCTCTACTAGTAAGGTTCTGGAGAGAAGGAGCTGTAACCTACATCTTAAGCAGTAATGTTGCAGTGAGGAAGAGCTGTGAGCTAACGGTAAGCTAACCGCTCTACTAAGAAGGCAGCAACAGGCAGGAGGAGCTGTGAGCTAATGGTTAGCTAACCGCTCTACTAAGAAGGCAGCAGCAGGCAGGAGGAGCTGTGAGCTAACAGTTAGCTAACCGCTCTACTAAGAAGGCAGCAGCAGACAGGAGGAGCTGTGAGCTAACCGTTAGCTCACCACTTGGCCTAACAGCTCCCTAACCACTCAAGTGGTGAGCTAACCGTTAGCTCACCGCTTGGCCTAACAGCTCCTTAACCACTCAAGTGGTGAGCTAACCGTTAGCTCACAGCTCCATATCTTGTAGGGTCCCCATGCCTTCTCTCCCAGTCCTAAGCCACGCCCCAAAATGCTAACAGCTCACCTAATTTAAATATGAAAATGTTAGCTAACCGTTAGCTAACGGTTAGGCCTAACAGCTCCCCTGTTATTTTGCCTTGGGAGGCCCCTTTTGCTATCGGGGGTGGGGGAATAGGGTATTTTTGTATTTAAACAGTTTTATTAATCAGATTTTCAAGTCTTCTCTAGTTTATGTACAGTGCCAAACCAGTAAACAATGGCTCACTGCTAAAGTACAATTTAATAAATTCACATTTCGTCAATAACTATTATAACTGCGTATAGTGTTTTCCTGATTTTACTCTCATTTTATGGTGCTCAAGTGCTGAATTATTAACAAGATTTGGTTGTATCCACTAATTTCTAGTCAATAAAGTTCTCGTCATTCCAAATATAAGTACATTCTGCATTCGCTTTAAATGCTTTTGTGTCTTGTATTTTGTGGGCCACCGTCTGGAGCCTATTTCAGAAATAGGGTATTCGATAGAGATTTCCTGATTTGTTCTGATTTTGGTGTTACTTGCTTTCGTATTTTTCTGCCCAAAGTCTAAAAATCTGGGATTTTGAGCCAGACGGTGTCCCGCTTGGAGAATATGAAGTCTTCTCCTGTGTTTTAGAGAAAAATATCCTTGAATATATGTAGGTTATCAAAATTTGTTCTCGCTGTCAAATTATGAATGATTCTTAAAATTTTGTTTTGGATTATTTGCAATTTGCGGGTGAAATTTTATGAGAATCATGAAAAAGGTCAGTTTGGTCTATGGTTGGTATAATTGATACCATCACTCTACTAAGAGGAGAATTGATTTTGGTACTTTATTTTTCAGTTAGACTATTTGCCAACTTTTATAGTTCACCATTTTTAGTAATTTTTGTATCAGTGATTTAAATTTCAGTGAGTTTTCGATCTAAATTCCTAAATATTAGGATCTACTTCTTGTTTTCCCATCGACATAAAGTGATCCTCTGGGGATCATCTTCTCCATCGGTACACATCGGTACAAATACATGACGAATTTACGTTAATTTGAACACTGCTGCCATGACACTTACGCGCCCCATTCATTTATCAATCTTATTAATTAACAATTTGTTTGATGATACTATCTCCTATATGAATATAATTTTGATTTTGTAATAGATCCAGGGAGCCGGACAGGAGATGGTGATACTTATAACGCGCCGAGGTAATGTTTATTAAGATGAAATAAATAAATACTGACAAAGATATAGCTCCTCTTGAACATTTTCGATCTTTTTCTCGTTATTTACCAGCACTGTCTAACCCATTTGAACTTATAATTAGAATGGAATCAATAACACTTTTTTTCGTATTTTGTTTTAAACTAGAACAAACATTAGCCGAACAAGAGCTAACTCAACAATTTGCCGTAGAAGTGATCGACCTTCTTAGTCATTCGCCACACTGTCGCATGTCCTTCAACAAGTTCATTCCTGCCTACCACCATCACTTTGGCAAACAGTGCCGAGTGGCAGACTATGGATTTGTCAAACTCCTTGATTTGTTTGAAGCCATTCCTAATGTGGTCCAGGTATTTGTATATATATATATTGCGCATATTCTTTAATGAGAATGGATATCCAGGAGGTATGTATGTGGCACCAGAGTAGGACTATCGTCACAATTTGATGGGAATGAATGGAAGTCTTGGGCTTTTTACTATGGATTGTTTTTGTAGGTTCCCTTCCCCCAACTTCCCCCAAACCATAAACAACAACCACTCACCCCACCACCATCCCTGGTGCTATGTAGACGGTCTACATGGCACGCTGCGCTAGTCTGTGTTGGTGCGTGAATCAGATGCGCATGGTGCAAGACAGATCGAGCATACTGTCATGGCTAGAACTAGAATCCTATATATGGCTTTGGAAAGTGACGGTATGTGCATTACAACTACAGTAAAGACCCTATTAACCCAGATGTTTTCCTTTGAGAAAATGATAAGCAAGGCAAATCAGTAGTTTGTTTCTTGCGAGGACTGTGAAAACATAGGTAGTTGGGTGATCTAGAAAGTGTACCGCCTTGAATTGTATTGATTTTAGACCTATTTCAGCAGATATGACCGCCTAATATTGTTTTTATATATACAAATGAAGCATCGTCGCGAAAACAGCCCTCGCAAACCAGCCGGGAATCCCGATTACTAAACTATTTCTAGCTGCTTGAAGCCGGCATGGCTTTGACCGTTCTCGTGCAGACATTTTGCTTTGAGTTTGTCTGCTCAGGTCGTATGGGTTCAACCAACCCAACGACCAGCAGACACTAAGATTTTAGCAGAAGAATCTATATTTCGTTACCTTTTTAATGGAATAAATGATAATCCCGGATTTTCTACCTGCAACAGGCTATGAGCTTTGTTTTTCTGATCGGAGGGCTTCCCCGACCTGCCGCTATATATGACGTCATTGCGCACATGGTCATGTGATCGCTTCTGATGATCTGATTGGCTTAGAGTCTCAGTGGCTTCTTTCCAGCTACTTCTGTTGATATGGCGGCCATTGCTGAAAGCTCTCAATTTGAATCTGCGGTTAGCGATAACTTTTTAATTATTCAGTAAGTAACACATGTTCCCATTTGAACTTGGCTCCCCTTGGCTCAGTCTAGCTTCTGGGATCGGTTAGAAAGTTCCATAAAAAAATAAAGCACTGAAACAGGCCTTCGGAAGACAGTGTCGGTATATATACGTTTCTCCTCTCGGGAGGTCAACCGGTCACGTGACTTGATAATCATAGCAAAGCTATTCCTACAGAATAGCGGTCGGTTGTGCTCATCGAGACGGATTTTCTAGACTAATAAATAGTCGCTGAGTGTCAGTGGCGAGGCCTAGTGTCAATGTTGAAATGCAGGCATTGCTTTGCTCTGCCACTAGGCGCCGATGCGTCTAGCCTCCTTTTCCTAATGTTTTTATCAACATTAAAGTAACACTTTAGAGAAATTCAGTGCATATAGTGTATGGTGTTTACAAGTTTTTGCTGTCTCATCTTGTATCATTTACTATGGATATTTACTAGATAGAGGAAGAGGAGGAGGATAAAGTACTGTGTCTAGTTGATGACGAGCTGTTCAAGGTCCTGGAGGAACAGGTTGCATCTCTGCTGAAGTCCAAACAAAACTATGAACTTCCGGTTCCTGAATTCCTTAACGCCTTCAGACGTCGTCATGGCCACAGTCTGAGACTCCAGGACTATGGAGTGTCCTCTGTGACAGCATTGATAAAAAACATTCCACGGACTGCCACGGTGAGTGGATATATCTCTTCTCTGATGGTTTGTTGATTTGTTGGAATTGTCTCTTGAAATAAAATATGTTTAAAAAAAAAATATGAATTAGAATTACATATCTTTATATACGCTATAGCTATAGAGCAATGGAATGCCTTCCATTTTGTATAGGTACCGGTATGTTCTTTAAAAATAGGCTACTTGATGAATATAAACAACTCTGGAACCATTTTGAATCTCCATACTGCATTTGGAAATAAAAGGAAATGAAATGTTGATAGCCTCCCGATAAGATTATTTTGAATCACAAATTCGCGGCATCAAGCTTTTTTGAGAGTAAGGAATTTCCCTCTATAAATTTGCAAGTTTCAAATTTTCAGATTCAACAAGTAAATGGTCACTCCGTCATTCGCCTCATCGACCATGAGGAAGAACATGAACTAGCCAGGCGGATGATGCTGCTCCTAATGGAGCAGTGTACTGGAGTGCTGCCAGTTGGAGAGCTCTTTTCCAGGTACAGCATGAAGTATGGCGCGGATCTCACACTGGAGGAGATCAACAGCTTACATCAGTATGTCCAGGTATATGTTCAATGCATTTGACAGACTATCTCTATATAGAGCAGTGATAGAAAAAGAGGGAGAAATGGCGGAGATATTGAAGAATTGTGTCATTCTCCGATAAATATTTAGGGTCAGCAGTTGAGCGAGAAATGAATCAATGCAACAGACAGAGATGTATGTTTCAAGCCTAGAACCGTACTAACAAGAAGACGGCTATAATCAATCTTTATTCTTATATACTAGACAGATTACAGCGATTACACAGAGCCTGGGCTGATTGGCTTATCCTGACTGGACCAATTAATTACCTGGATGGATAAAAGATCCAATCATCCGCAGGTTAACAATAGACTAATAAAATTAATTAGAATATGAGGCCAGAGCGACCAGTGTCACACCTGACCAATACCTTTGCGCCATGTCTCAGTCAGTTAGTTATCTTCCCTCCCCTCTCCCTCCTACTCTTAATCAGTACCCCCTCCCTTTGCTGACCTGTTGGTCAGTTCCCTGCCCCTCCCTCCCACGTGATCAAACCTAAGATAACAGTCACTTGGACTGCGGCGTGAACTTTGGACATTAGAAAGACACCCATGAGTGTGTGGTGGGAAGAAAGGTAGCTGGCCTCTGAGTTGGTAGATGCATGTTTGAATGAGACTTTTCAAAATAAATCCCTTAGCTTTGCAAAGTTACGTCAGGATTTTACAATATAATTGAAAAAGCAATATTGCAGATTAGATTGAGAGAGGGACTGGGGGAGAGATAAAGCACATTGAGACTGGACATCGTGGGGGCAAGAAAAGAGAAGTGGAAGTGTTCAGATCCCAATGTTGACTAAATCTGGAAATAATAGGTTCCGAACATTCAATCTTTTTAATTTCTTTGCAGGTATTTGAAACCGATGACGGCAAAGGTATGCAGGTGAAGCTGACCTCTCTGCAGATGTTTGCCCGAGACATTCGCACCCTGCTCCTTATCAACAAATGCCGCCTTTCTTTGCAACACATCGAGCCTGTGTTCGCCCACTATTATGGAGTAGCCTTGGTACCCCAGTCCTATGGCTATCCTAGCCTCTATGCACTCATTCAGTCCATTCCCCTGGTCGTCACTCTCAAAGGGAAGGGATATAGAAGAATGGCCCTTCTGACTCCAGAATTCCAGGGTATGCATTATTTTATTGGTTATGTATAACCAAAATACACAGGGTAATAATATCCAGCACTTTTATATCCTTGAATTACATGATGAAAGACGTTTTCGAATGTCCCATCCAACTGGGGATCCTGTTATACTAATTATAAATAGGTGAGGCAGCCTGAATATATCCTTCATTTCTGCATACTACTTACTCAAAGAGTAACATCGATGGGGTCGCAATGGGGTCAAAGATTTTGGACGAGGGTTGAAATTCAATGTGTGCATTTCCATTACCGATGGCATCCTGTGATAAAAAGAATGTTTGCAAATATGTGCCAATATCAGATATAGACATACTTTGCCCATGATAGAGACAGAATAACCTTGTACATAGATATAAATATTAACATAGAATGTAATGAGAGCCATGTCTAGGAGGCTGTATACGATGCCCACCAGTTTTTACCGACCTGAGTATCTCTCTCTCGAGGCCTGGCGGCCTCAAGAGAGATACTCAGGTCGGTAAAAACGAGTGGGCATCGTATACAGCCTCCTAGACACGGCTCGAGTTACATTCTATTTTTATATCATGATCTCATATTTAGAAAAAAGTCAGAAACGATCTCTTTATTTACCTTGATAGTCAGTCTGCTACACAGCCATATTGAATTTTGATACCGAAGTGCTAACCAAGCGAGTAGCTGATTGGCTAATGAACGACTGGAGTGCCATCTCTATTTAAGCGAGCAAACTTTTGCGTTTTTTGCTGTGTCATGGCACTCTTGCCTAGCCTAATCCACGAATGAGGTCAGATCGATGAATTTATTAAACTACACTTTGTTATGGATTACGTAGCTGCTGCTTTCATATATGGTAGGGATTCTTATCACTTTGGACGGAAATTAATAAACTGATAGCCTTTTTATTTATATATGGAAAAATGTAGGAAATGATCGTGCATTAGGCCTATGTGCTATCAGTATCACACCAATCTAAGCTATTTAGCGAGCAAACTTTTGCGTTTTGCTGTGTCACTTCCATCTAGCCTAAAGCCTAAAGTCCACTTAGTATAAGATGCACTACATCAAATTATTATTCCGATATTTAAGGATAACAAGATGCAAGGATGATTAATTATGTAGCTTTATTTAACTAGAAGCAAACTACTGATACTACTTGTTGAATGATACAACTTAGGCCTATACTTAGTTTCGAGGCCTAGGCTCTCATTCACTGTCACTGTCAATAATAGGCAAAATTCTCTTGAATTCTTTTGGTCTATCAACAGACAATTGATGTGAATGTGTCAACTCTTCTCGCTGACACACTGAGGTTTGGTTGCCCTCCATAAATAAATTGGATGCTACCTGATCCATTGTTAGTAATATTGAATATGGGAATGTCACTAGATCGATGCCTCTTCCTGTCAAACTGATCAGATAGAACAACTTGACTTGAGCTTTCCTTTGACAAACTTGTCTTGGCTTTTGGCATATCATTCAGAGCTCGAGATCCTGGGAGACAAACTAAATTCTCTGAACTAGCTAGAACTTTCGCCATACTTTCCTGTTGTTGAAAATTAAGGACATTGTAATGATTAAGACTTCCAATATCCTTATGGCCGGATAATTGTGCAACAGCTGTTGGAGGAATTCCAGCATGTAATAATCGGCTACAACTAGTCTTCCTAACACTATGGTTAGTTATCTTGCGGTTAGATGATAAACCAGCTTCACTTGCAATTACTTTCATCATACTTGATAAACTATTTACACCAAGAGGTTGACATTTGAACCATATATGTTCATGAGGCTGTCTGCCTCTATTTACTTGCCAAAAAAAAGGACTTTCATCTTCACACATCTTTGGTGGGCGTCTAGATATGAAGTCTTTTACTATTTTTACAGTGCAACGATCTTCCTTTATTTTATCTTCAAAGATCTTAGGGTTGAAAGGCCTTGTGTTGTTCCCAACTCCTTGTCTAGTTTTTGAAAACTTTTCGGTCCATTCAAAGTAGATTCCTCCCTTTTCGTCCACCTTCTCCTCCAAATCCCCTACTGCAAGCTGCCTGGCTTCATGACAGCCACGGAAACCCAGGTTTTTTGTAAGCAAATACCACACAGTTCTTTGTAATTTGTCTGGATTGGAACATCCCAAACTGCCACTTGTCCATAGCCTCTCCTCATCTTCCAATGATAACGCCTCACTTTTGTTCTTCTTATTACCCATTCCTGAGAAGATACAAAAATATATCTTTAAAATCATTGAAATTGTATACAATATAAAATAGGCCTAGGCCTACTTAGCTTAACTTAAGTTCATGTCATATTACTTAAAGTATTTCACATACCTAATCCTTTGAGGTGTTTCCGTTTTGCTGTCAACACCTGCCTAGATGTGTTGAATGCTTCGTCGGTGAGAATGTTCTTCAGATACCCCTTGTCACTGAGGTAATTCTGCAACGCCCTATGAGGCTATGATTTGATTTCAAGGTAGGCCTATCTGGCTCGTATTCAGTCCCATCTTTTCTTTTATCAGAGAGAAGCCATTTTCCTGTGGAAAACATATAGTTTGTAACTCATATATTGGTCATAATTAATTAACAGTGAAAAAAAGGTTATTAAAAAATATTTATAAATTCTTTACTTACCAATCAGTCCATCTAACTTTGCATCTTTCAGCTCCACAACATTACAGCGCACTCCTTCAGTATTGATAAATTCTTCAAATTTACTGCCAATGCAGCGGGTCTTCTTTTCTGTGTTGGCATTTCTTGATTTCTCTATGTATTTTCTCAAATCGCTGATATTATTTACAAAGTACTCGTCATTGTCTTCTGTTCCTAGCTCAAGATCAAAATTTCCAATATCTTCAACGTCCTCCATGGTTTGTTTATCTTTTGATCTAGCAGACGCTTCTTTCCGGAAATATTAACCAATCAGTTTCAGGCATGAGCTCAAATGTGCTTGACCAATAGATAACCTCGTTACATGTAGATCTTTGCTCTTGACCAATAGATAGTCAAAGATCTGTGCCTGCTTTTTTTCACGCGTGGCCGCCGAAACGAAATATACTATGGTCGGATTTCACTCTGTTCCAGGGTGTACAACCCCCGATCATGATATGATTTCCAAGATATATCCATAGAATTGTGTATACGTTCGTTTTTTCATTCTGTACTAAAATTGGGATCGACTCTCTGAAAGGGTCGGTAGTTATAGACACCAGAAAAATCCAACATCGTGCATCGTGTAATTATGTTCAAGCGGCAGATTCCCACGAATACTCTCTTGGGCCCAATAAGTTTCTCTTATATTAGAACTTGATGTACAAGCTGCTCTACAGATGCTTGATAAATGGAACTGAATGCTATGACAAGATTCCTTCCATGATTGTCTTCCCAACAGCCGCTACTATTTTCTGATCACGCGTATATCATTCATAAAGCTACTTTATTCTTTGCACGCTAAATTCAGTCATTGGCCTTGGTGAATCCGAAGAAGAAACTCCCAAAGAGGTTTGAATAAAAGTTCTATAGGAAAGAATTGCTAATTATTCAACCTTTTCTGCCAGTCCCAATAATGTATATAATCCTCGTTGTACAGGCACTGACAACACAGATGCTGCTGTCCAATGGCAGTCAGTAAGTAACCACGTCCCGATTACTTCACCTTCAGGCGATTCCGGAATTACGGATTGTAACGGTGAGAAGCACCTATCTACTTGATAAAGAGCCTAGAAAATAGAACTTTATTGAAGGTTTGAACCTATCTGTTCGTTAAGCGTTAGTTTGTCTTTTTCCAAAGTTACAATAACGAAACATACATAGTTGCCTCTCTTGATTTGACAGAACATTTTAATTCTCGATCATTTATTAATGGAGCGACCTTCATTTCCACCAGGAAGTGTGTAACGTTAGAGGCTACCTATAGTCTACACGAACTTACGTTATGTTTTGGTAATTACACGAATATTAATAAATACTGCATGGTATTAATCGTTATTATTGTCAATCTATATAATAACCTTTTACCAACAGATTTGTCGCCAAGCCGCGACAGGGCAGTTATGGGCGATAGCATGGCCTCACCAGTACTTCCAGGAAAACCAGGGATTTCCAACCAAAGTGTTGGCTCTTACCAGTACAACACAAACCCACCTGTCTCAGGTACTTGTGACGTCGTGACTCTCTACAATGATTAGGATACCTCTATGTATAGCGTGTATAATATCTACGTGCTATCTATCTATTAAACAATAAAGCGACTAAATGTGCCTATACTGCTTTCCCATTGTGGAATAAGATCATGTACAGTATTCACTCAGTATAACACATTTCTACGCAATACTTATTTTGTTATTTTTCCAATTCATTCTCAACGAGAATAATTTTTCCTTCCTTTAACTGCATTTCGCTTTGACAAAATAAAGAATTGTTATAATGGGCTACTCCCATCTTTAAAATGAATAGAACGATAACGCACTGGCTTAAATAAATGACCCATCACTATAATTGGATATATGTAGGTATTGTGGTGGTGGTAAGAAATTGTAAATTCTATTAATTAAATAAATTTTAATCTCTTTCCCATGGGATAGTGTACGTGTCATGATTTTCTATCTCTTTTTCAGAAATGCTGTCATCTTACAGTGATGGCATGAATGAGGCGTATGGAGGAGGAGTAAGTCCAGAAGTGATGTCACAGAACACCAACAGCTACAACTCTCAGTACAACCTCCAGCATGACTACCATGCCCACCCCGCATACCCACATGATATATCAGTGGGGGAGGGGGGAGATAAGCTGGGTTGGTATACCAACCCAGCTTATCTACCCCCTCCCCCACTGTGCATGGGGGGCGAAGGTGGACAGGAGGCATTCTATCCTCCCTATCCTCCCTATGAGTACATACAGGGTGGCCAGTGCATGCACTATGGATCCACTATGGAATTCTATGGTCACCATAACGGAGTTCCACCACTGCAATTCCCAACTGAATGCGACCCGGGTATCATGTACATGGTTCCATCCCCAACTAAGAACGACACCCAGGGAATCAATCCGCCTTATAACACACCAGAAGTGCTGAATATGAAGGTGCAACCAGCGTTTCCAACAACCATACACAATAATGTTGGGAAGTCTACACCATCTGCCGCGAACCCACGAGAGGGAAACACAATAACTTTGGAAGCCGCAAGTGCCAAGCTGAAAAATCTAGTGATATCCACTCCTCCACCTCAAATGATGACGAAATCTGAGCCATGGGTGAGCGACTTAAACCAAATTGAGGAAGTCAAATCGGATGAGGACGTAGATCTGAATAATAATGGGATGCTTATGCCAGACCAACACAACCAGAAGAATATCGAAGGCAGTCTTGGTACCACGAACGCGGGGAAGTCCAACTCCAACAATGTTGCTCCTTCTCCAGATTCAGTCAAATCAGAAGGAAGGAATGACAGTGGATGTCTGGAAGACGAGGACTTCCTGGAGAAGGACGAGGGGGCTTCCCCAACGTACAAACTACCCAGTAGCCCACGAAAACCTCGCCTTGCTGCCAAGTTCAACTGCCTTAATGAGTCATTGGTTGATGGCCAGTCCACACCTAGGCCTGATATAAGAGCCTAAAGTTAAAGGAACATCGTACACACTTTTTTATATCTTGCATTCACAATCTCCCAATCATCAGTTTTTTCCTACACATTGCATTCCATTGGTCATGGCAAGTATTGGTTCACGTGATGTTCGCACTGATGGTGATTTGAAGAAGTTGCACTTGGATTACTTTTTTTGTATTGCACAAATAAAAACCCTTGTTTATGCCGTCATAACATATTTGGCACAAGTTTTGGTCCCTCGCGAGATTATTCGGATGCAACTTTTCGATTTGAATTTGGGTCCAAAAGCATTGTAACGAAAGTATTGACTTATGTTCATTAACATATATAGCGTTTATTTTGGTGAAGGTGTGACGATTTTCCAAACAATTTTTCTTTTGGATAGAAACATTTCCCGAGTTCACAATGGTGAAGGGTCATATATCTTATGATATTCATACAAACATAGGAGGACTAGTATCTTATCTTCAGTGATATCGTATCGCTGTAATGTCTTTGCTGTGTAATATCGATGCTATGGAAATGGCAAGATATATGAGTCGCGGAATAAATCCTTGTACTTTTCTAATGAAAATGTTTATACGATTCACTTTATAGTCATGTACTGGTTACATGGACGAATAAAAAAATCCTTAATTGAAATGTTTCATTTATTACAATGCATTTTTTTAAAAATATTTTAATCAACAATTAGAGTCCAATCCTTAATTGAAATGAAAGAAATCAACCCCTTCCTTGAGATTCAAGGAAGCTAGATTTTTCTCGAAATTTCCCTCGGTTAAGTCCTGAAAAAGAGGATCGATAGAAAGGTTAATGATTATAAATGCAACGTGCAAAAACATCTATACTTATTAAAAGTCCTGGTTATAGGGAGGTTCCGCTAGCAGACCTATCTCAATTACGCAACCGTATCTTTTTGTGAATTACGTCGCATTTTTATGTATAAAAAACAAGTTGTGAGATGAAACATTCTTTCTTTTAACATGTCTGTATATCAGAGATACAGACATGAGTCTGATGAGCTAACATTAATTTATAACATAATTATTTGGCTCATTGATCTAAAGATTTGTTTAAACATGAAATGCGTTTGATTAATTAATTTTATTAAGATTGACATTCATATTTATAAACCCTAAAGTGAATTGAAATATTACCTGCTTCACACATATAACGAATGGCCCTGTCGCCTCAGTAAAATGTACAATGGGTATCTTAGGTTTAGGTCGCTCCTTGCATAAATTAGAAAAGGTCAATTATCACATTATATATCACAAATTGGGTAACTACTATATCTTCATCATAATTATTTGGTGAGACCAAAACAAATTAAAAAGACATTCTTAAGCATTAAATCCAAAATATTAAAGCCACGACAGCGGTTTAGTTTGCAATTGATTCCGTCGTAGTTGAAAATCGATTGTAGCCTAATATGAAAAAAATGCAAATTCCTGACAAAAATAAAGCCCGTGAACTATCGGTTGACAAGGAATGTGCCATTTTCTACGATGTATGTAAAACCTAGAACTTCTAGAAGAATAACAAATCTAGGGCCTATATATTTCTGTATTTACCTCTGAATCCTCATATGTATAGTATTGTTTGGCAATTTTCTTGGCATCAACATCACAAAACATGGTAACCTGAGATGAAGGGATATGTGCATTATTACGCTGGAGCCTCTTGATCGAGTTAAGATAATAAATACGAGTCCAGAACACGAAATATGCAGCAGACTGAAGGGAAAATTGCTAACCTTATTTCGGTTTACTGACTGCAGGCTTCTGTAAAACTTTCTTCCCTGTTTTCCAGCATTCCATATCGCGAACTTGGTCCATAAGCTAATAACCTGCTTTTCTAAATATTCCACTCGGAGCTTCCATATCGTGTCTCTAATTGTCAATAAAAAAAAATACTTTAGCCTATTGGGATCATTGGCCGGGTTGGCGTTTTCACAGCGTTTCAATACATTTAGTAGCTGCTCTTCACTGCTCTGTTGAGACCACTTAGGTGGAAAACGTAAGTTGAAGCATCAAAGCAGATGATATCAACTAATTTCCCAATCATGTTTTTAGAACTCAAATATCCCCATCAAATACAATAAGATTGGCAAATCGATATGATCTTCATAACACAAATAGCCTACTTACTCGTGGACAGAGAAAGTGGCACCGTCTGGGTGATAGCGATACATTAAGAGATCATCGGGAAGTTGAATCAATTTCCGTCCGGACGAAACATGCTTGTAGAAGTAAAGGAGATCCTCTGGGCACCCCTAAAACAAATATTGCGTAAGAGTTATTTGTGGTAAGAATAATTATGTCCTATTTTTCCCACACGTCAGGAGCCCGGTTAACTCATCAGACTTTTAATCTGAGGGTTGAGGGTTTGAGTCCCTCATTTGGCGCAGCTTTTACGTCCAGGAGTATCCGTGCGAGAATTGGTGTACGGTAACTGCTTGGCTGGTTAGTTTAGTAAGATTATTGTCACCTCTCAGGGTGCTCAGGATCTCTAGCTCCACCCCCCCCCCCCCCCCCACACACACACAGACAAAGCTGTTGATTCTTCTGTTGACAAGCGTTGGTCATGCTCTGCTGAGCCATAACCAACTCCGCTGGTAGCGGTAGTGGGTGGAATGAGTGTGGAGGGTCGGTACTGTTCGTGAGACCCCATGAAACGGTACGTAATGCGGTGACCACATTTTTTGTTCATTTTTTAAATAAGGCCGTATGAAGCAATTCCTTCTGTCCAAGTTGTAGAGTAGTATCACTGATGTCGATAGAGAGTGACAATAGCGGAGTTGTACGGGAAAGATACATTGAAAAACACAGATCCCCTTGGCGGGCGTAAGTATGAAGCGAAAGACCCGATTTATTGGGCATCGTTCGAATTGTTCAATTTTCAAGCTACGCTATGTAAACATGGGCAGATTGATGCCGGCCGTCGAGAATATAAGTTCCTCACTTGAGTCCAATTTGTATCTCAATGAGTCCAATCCAACAATAACCTCGGAGCATTAACGACTCATCAATGTAAGTTATCAAGCATTATGTTAGGTTATTATTTCATTGACATTAATTCATATAGGGATAGCTGTTAACAATATTAGGCATTACAGTATTTGAATCCATTGGCAAAAATAAGGCTGTGGAACCCCACTTTCAAAGTTCCTATATAATGCCAACACTTTGCCTGGGTTTCTACACATGCACACATGTTTGTTATTATGAACTAGAAACAATCGTCGTCCAACCGACGATTGGTTAGATTTTGATTTTGAGAGAGAAAGAGGGAGCCACGGAGTGATGGGTGGGGGTGGGGGGGTGAGGGATAGGGACAACTGATGAGTTTAACAAGAAATATACGAGTACTTTGCGCCCGTTTTGAGTGATAGTTCGATTATATCAGTATAAGTATAAGTATGAATTTATATGAGTATAAATATGTAGTGAACCGCAGATTCGTGGGCACGAGTTTACGAAATTCCGGAAAGAACCATGAATACGAGGAGATTCGTTTGAACCTGGTTTATTTCCCAAAGGTATACAGTTACAAAGGTATTGTCGTCGCTCTTCCGCTTGCTGTAGAGCGGCCTCCTCCTGTTGGAGTCGTCGCTCTTCCGCTTGCCGTCGGCCTCCTCCTGTCAGAGTCGTTGCTCTTCCGCTTGCCGTAGAGCGGCCTCCTCCTGTCGGAGTCGTTGATCTTCTGCCTGCCTGCTCGAAACGACGCCGTAGAGTTGTCTTTTCTTCCTCCTTCCGAGCAGTTGACCCCTCGTGGGGGTCTACCTCCATCTCCGTTTCCGTGCTACGGAGAGGAGTCGCGTTAGCGAGCGCGGATCCACCAGCGGTCGGTGTCACCATCGTAGCCGCGACGCGTGTGGGCGCGCGGGCTGGGGTGTTGGTGGGAGCGCCACGACCTATACCTCCAAAAAGAGGTTTAGCGGTCTGACGATCACCTGGTCCGAAACCCGGAGGAACAGCCGGTGCTACGCGCAAAGCCCTGTTGAACTTCTCGCGGACCTCCTTTTTCCTCTGTTCCAGCCGCAGAATCGGATTCTGCACCGGAGGAGCCGTCTCTACCCTTGGTGGCGGAGGAGACGGGGTTTCGCAGCCCGATGCGCGGCCTGAGCCCGCAGCAGAGTGACCTCCGCATGCAGCTCCTGAATCTCCCGGCGAAGTCTGTTGACTTGCGTGTCGAGAAGGTTGACCCTCTAGTAGGGTCATCTGGAGCACTTCTGTGACCGTTGAGAGTAGAGGTTGGTTTCTCAGTGGATTTGACATCTATGAAGGGTAAATAAAAAATTGAGCGGGGGCGACCCTCGCGAAAGTGCGGGGAAAACCCGTGAGAGCCCCAAATCCAAAATGGCCGCCATCAACCATTATGAGAATTAATATTTCAATGGTTTGGTCTACCATGCAGTCCAGTATATGGTTAATAGGGTTTTTGGGGCTGAGGAATTCATATCTGATATCAGTTTGATGATTTGACCTTGCTTTGACCTTCAAATCCAAGATGGCTGACAATTTTCAGCTCACAAGGGTCAAATTTTCAAAATCATCATAGAATCTTCCTAATAGGCTCTTATGAAAGCTCTTATTGTACTAAATTGACTTATGGAAAGTGAAACTACAATTAGGACAACAATAGTTAGCACTGCACATGGGAAACTCACCCTCAAAGCCCCCTAGGGGTAATAGAACAAACCCCTTTTCAGACTAATGACCTTTCAGGTTTTATTTAGGAGAAATTAGACCTGGGACCAATTGCAAAAGACAAGTTTCTGAACTGTTTTGGGTATTATTGATATCCCATATTGATATACTAAAAGGCCCAGAAAATCTAGGTCAGGAAACATGCCCAAAATCACAATAAAATACAAAATGGCTGCCACTAAAACTTTGGAACACCATAACTCAGGGTATAATCAAGATACATTCAAGTGTGAATACACTTTTTCTATGTTTTTAGACATGGGGAATCCAGTGCAATATAAATAAAATCAATATAATCAAAATTTAGTAAGTTAGTATACTGATACTGAGAAATATCAAGTAAAAACTCCCTTAAATGCATCAAGTAAACTCAAGAAACATCATAACTCAGGGTATAATCAACATATATATTCAAGTGTGAATATACTTTTTCTATGTTTTTAGACATGGGGAATCCAGATCAATGTGAATGAAGTCAATCTTATCAATATTTAGCAATTTATTTAGTTAGTATATATGTGTTATGCTGAACCAACTACTTGGATGGTGAGGGAATAAAAGAAAAAAAGTCAAATTTATCCAGTAAACTCAAGAAATCTATTGGGATTGGTCTGTATAAAAAGCATTCATGAACAAGCACAATTGGTATCATATTCCTGTAGACCTAACTGTCAAAGGAATCTCTTTTGATTATTAGTTAGTTTTGATTTGAAAACACAACAGGAAAAATCAGTATGCCTACCGATTAAGGCACCTGACTTTCATCATTAGCTCCTGTATTGGTAATATAGTCACCGTTGACTGCTGCTGCCACCCTTGCAGCTGCAGCAACAAATTTTGTAGTGGTTGGTCATAAGCCGAAAGCAGGTTCAAAAGTAAAGTTTGGAATTATTTCATCTGTGAAGTTCCATCCTGAGTACTCTGGAGGAAGGTGAACACACTTTGTTGTTTAAATCTGGTAGTACACTCTGTGATACTAGCAGTAGAACGTGGTAGTAGAATCTGTAGATTAATATATGTTTTGTGGACAGTAAGTTTTCCTCAATATTTCTTCATTATAGAGGATGTAATTCAAATTGTAAACTATCACATTCTCCAGCTTTCTCTATATCATCTTGAGAAGCTTTGTTATTGAACACACTTGTTCTGAAACACCGGCTTATTGGCAAACATCCTTAAAAGTATGCCTTTTCCTAAACCTAAACACATTTTGCTATCATGGACAACCTCTTTGGTGGAAGGTGATATACATCATTGAATCATCAGCAGAGGACAATCCTAGCAATAAAATATGTACCTCCAATGTTTCTACACAGAGACAAGGGGTTGCTAGAACAGATATAGCCTACACACTAATAGCTGTGAGAACCCCTGGAAAGACTTCTTGGATAGGATCTGCATTATCACCATCTCACACCGTGTCTAATCTTATTTAAGGATCTCTTAAAGGGAGGGTGACTTTAGAATGGTTAACTTAAAGTAAGTAATTATATTTTAGGTACCTTCACAGCTGAGGAAATATTTTTCAATTCAAGCATGAATGAATCAATTTCTCCAAAGTTGTTGCAAATATCAATCTATCTCTTCAGGAAAAACTTTCAGGTATAAATGGGTGTGAGTTTGAAACCAAAGCTGATATGAATGTATTTGTTCTTGTCAAAGAGTTTACCAAGAGGGCAGATGTTACTTGCTGGGAGGCCAGAGGCACAAACTGCCCATGGTTGGGAAATCATGATTGGGAAATGCTAACAAGCATTTCACGGTCTGCCACCATTGCTCCACCAGTTTACAGCTCATGACTGCTCAGACAATAGCAGTGATGACAGTAGTATCAATGATAATGGTCAGTTACAGGATGCTATAGATTCAGAGGAGGAGTAAAGTACTGGGGATGGAAGTTCATAGATGGTCAATTCTGATCAGTATCCTAACACAATCCTGGTTAACTATTTTAATGTTATTCACCACAGCTGTCAAAGGGAATGAGTCTGTTCTTGCAGAAAAAATAACTAGGAATGTACTAAAGTTTTTTGCCATTATAATGGTTTAACAGTTAGGACTACAGGAATATCATACCAATTGTGCTTGATCATGAATGCTTTCATACAATACAATCGCAATAGATTTCTTGAGTTTACTGGATAAATTTGATTTTTTTTCTTCTTTTTCCTCACCATCCAAGTAGTTGGTTCAGTATTACACATATACTAACTAAATAAATTGCTAAATATTGATTAGATTGACTTCATTCATATTGATCTGGATTCCCCATGTCTAAAAAACATAGAAAAAGTATATTCACACTAGAATATATATGTTGATTATACCCTGAGTTATGTTATTTCTTGAGTTTACTTGACGCATTTAAGGGAGTTTTTACTTGATATTTCTCAGTATCAGTATACTAACTTACTAAATTTTGATTATATCGATTTTATTTATATTGCACTGGATTCCCCATGTCTAAAAACATAGAAAAAGTGTATTCACACTTGAATGTATCTTGATTATACCCTGAGTTATGGTGTTCCAAAGTTTTAGTGGCAGCCATTTTGTATTTTATTGTGATTTTGGGCATGTTTCCTGACCTAGATTTTCTGGGCCTTTTAGTATATTAATATGGGATATCAATAATACCCAAAACAGTTCAGAAACAGTTCAGAAACCTTTTGCGATTTGTCCCAGGTCTAATTTCTCCTAAATAAAACCTGAAAGGTCATTAGTCTGAAAAGGGGTTTGTTCTATTACCCCTAGGGGGCTTTGAGGGTGAGTTTCCCATGTGCAGTGCTAACTATTGTTGTCCTAATTGTAGTTTCACTTTCCATAAGTCAATTTACCATGATAAGAGCTTTCATAAGAGCCTATTAGGAAGGTTCTATGATGATTTTGAAAATTTGACCCTTGTGAGCTGAAAATTGTCAGCCATCTTGGATTTGAAGGTCAAAGCAAGGTCAAATCATCAAACTGATATCAGATATGAATTCCTCAGCCCCCAAAACCCTATTAACCATATACTGGACTGCATGGTAGGCCAAACCATTGAAATATTAATTCTCATAATGGTTGATGGCGGCCATTTTGGATTTGGGGCTCTCACGGGTTTTCCCCGCACTTTCGCGAGGGTCGCCCCCGCTCAATTTTTTATTTACCCTTCATAGATGTCAAATCCACTGAGAAACCAACCTCTACTCTCAACGGTCACAGAAGTGCTCCAGATGACCCTACTACTCTCCACCAGGAGTTCCTGCTCATTGAGGGACCTGTTAAGGTCCTCCATAAGCTGCGCGATTTCCGCTTGGCTATCAACCAAACGGTCCACGTTATCGAGAGGCCTGTAGGTCTCTGCGATATCCACACAGAAGCCTTCCAGTGACTCTTGTAGAGCCAGCCGGAGGACTGCTGCGCGATCAGCCACCACCTTTCGGGTGCGAGCGATGCCTACCCGGTCGACCTTGGGTGGGGGTACCCTTACGGTAGCCGCGGGCCGTGACGGACCAGGCTGAGGATCTGGCACGGGTGAGGTGGTACGAGATGCTCTACCTTCCGCGGCTGCGGGTGTGGGGCGTCGCGACTTCTGCAGAACCGTAAGTCCTGCAGGCCCGGGCAAGGCGGGGAATTCCTTCTCCTTAGAGGACGGAATTTTATACCCGTCTAACCAGGCGTTCTTCTCGGGGGCGGGCACGAGTTTCGGTCGTTTCTCGGGCCGCTTTTCCTTATCGGAACGATCCGATTTGTCCGATTTATCGGAGCCCTTCTTCTTCCTCTTGGTCTTCCCCGTTCGTTTGGCGAACATCGAGGATAGTTCCCAACGACCCAATCCCATATCGGAAAGAGGTTCATTGAGATGGTCGGTATCGACACCAGCCTCCTCTTGTTCTCTCGATGCACATGGCGGAAAGTCTTAGCACGCTATATGGAAGCGGCCAGAACTCAACAATCGTAATTCATCAATGGTAACATAATGACATGGTTTCATATTCAATATCACAATGGTCCAACAATGAAAGTTAACGTTTGTTGCTACTTACAGTGAACTGGATTTCTCCTTGCTCTAAGTAAAAGCCAAAAATGCGGTTGATGCGAGCCACTTACGTGTGGCCACCAACTCACTTCTCGCTTGACTGACTGTCTCAGAGGCAGATGCTCTAAGATCAGGTCATGTGATCAACAGATCGCCTGAAGGTGGCGCCCTGGTCGGGCACAGCCTCCACGATGTTTTCTACCTGTAAACCGGATAACTTCCGTATAGTTGATCTATACGAAGGTTGTATGTATGTAAGTACGTGGTTTTTAACCTAGATTAGTAACACCTTCGTGTTAAATATGTTAATGTACAGCCCTAGACGGGCCGCTCCAAGGTACTATGGCAGTTTTTAAGGGATAATGGAAACATACTTGGCTTCAGGTTTCTTACTGTTAGCGAATATGGTTGATTTCAGCCCAATTTCGGTACTGTCCACATCATGGATCCATACTAGCAGTTTCAACCTATCAGCTTTGTACAGCTATTGCCGTATAGGGTTGGTCGTTACAGAGGTGTCCACTCTCCTAGCGTATTGACCAAAATGACTTCTCGTTGTGTAGTTTTTTTTTTCTTAACCCATGTCTTCGACAAGTTCGACCCGTTAACAGACCTTTTTGTTCGTCATTTTGAAGAGAGGCTCTAACGGCCGTTCCAAGCTATCCGATCCCAAGCCTGACCGGACGCCTGGAGACACGTTTGCCAATGCCTCGCGTCGCGACATCGGGCGGCCTCGTGGGATTCGGCACTTCCGAACCCCGTCGTACAAGCTTATCGGGCTTGTCTGCCTTAGGTACCAAGAAGTTGGTCGCTCTGGAGGGAGCACAGTCTCCCCAGTACACCCCTTCCTGTGCTTCGGTGGTCGGCCACGCCTGTTCGCGAGATGAACTTTCCGGAGAAGTGTTTTCTCTAACGACTCAGCGAGCTCTTGACCTGCCACGACCCTGCCCTTCTCCAGTGACACCACCTCTCTACCAGCAGCCACAAGTCTCCTATACTCAGGAGCTTGTTCCAACCCGGTCGTTTTGCGGAGCTCTCCCCTCTTGTCAGGGTCAAGAACAGATTTCATAAGATCTCCACTCCACTTGACACCACCGGCCGCGGTATCTACGACATAGGAGTTGCCTCCTAATGCACGGGTTATTTTAAACGGACCATCCCACTTCGCACCATATTTGTTTGCCGCCTTTGGTGGGTAATATCGATATATCCAGTCCCCCACTTCAAATGACCGGTTTGTTGCGGACAAATCAAAATGGCGTTTCTGAGCGATGGCCGTTTTCTTCAACGTACGACGCAGGATCCGCAGGTGTATATGCCTCTGTTCCGAAAACCACGGAATGAGGAGTGCAGCCCGTACTCGCGTTAATCGTATTATTATAGGCCGCCGCCGCGATGCACGGGATATAAGTATCCCAATCATCCGCGCCATAATCAGCGTAACACGAGAGCTGTTCTACGAGAACACGATTAAACCTTTCTGCCTGCCCGTTGGCCTGTGGCCTATACGGGAGGGTTGTCTGTTTCTTCGTGTCATAGAGATTACAGAGTTCCCGGAATAATTCTCCATCAAACTCGGGGCCCCCATCAGTTTGTATCGCCCTGGGCGCGCCAAACCGCAGGATCCAATTGCGAAATACTGTCCAGGCGACTGTCGCCGCCTTATGGTTAGGTAAGCAGTATGCTTCTGACCATTTTGAAAAGTAATCCACAATGACCAATACACAAGTATTTCCTCTTGTGCTAGTCTTAAAGCCACTAAGGATGTCCATCGAGATTCTACTGAATCTCTCTCCCGTGAGCTCTTTTTGCAATGGCGATTTATTTACACCTTTTCGTGTCTTTCGCACATTACACTCGGGGCATAGCTGAATCCATCTTTTTATGTCCCCCGATTGAGCCGGCCAGAAGAACCTTCTTCGCAAAGCGTCTTTCGTTCTGGCGTGCCCAAAATGTCCCGCTGAGGCCGGGCCGTGATATCGCCTGAACATAGATAGGCGCCGTATAAATAATGTTTGAACTTCCGCACATAATATACGACCGCCAACAGCTCTCTGTACGTAGTACAATAGTTCTTCTGCGATTTCGAGAGCGAATTACTGGCATATGCGATCACTCGCTCTTGCTCATCCTGAACCTGCGATAGGACCGCCCCCATGGCCGTACCACTCGCATCCGTATCCAGAATGAACTGGCCGGTCGCTCGTGGATACGCCAAGACGGACGTGGAAAGCAAGGCTTTCTTTGTAGCCTCGAATGCATCATCGAGCTCACTATTCCAAGTAAGCTTATACCGTAGTACCTTTTGTCCGGCTGTTGCAGTTTCCTGCAATGGCCGTACAAGATCATTAAAACTCGGAATGAACTGACGGTAATATGAAGCGAAACCCAGAAAAGATCGGCTATCCTTCACTGTCAACGGAATAGGCCAAGTTACTACCGCTTGCGTCTTCTCCGGATCCGCCCATATCCCCTCCTTAGATATGATGCGACCCAGGTACTGTACCTCTTCACGAAAGAGGCGACACTTCTTCGGTTTCAACTTAAGGCCGTACGCCATTAACCTGTCAAACACTAACCCCGTGTTTGTAATAGCTTCATGGATCGTTGCGCCATAAATGATCACATCGTCGAGATAGACGACACAGATCTTGCCATTAAGCCCCCGGAGAACCTTTGTCATCATTTTCTGAAACGTGGCCGGGGCGTTGCAAAGACCAAACGGCATCACCTTGAACTGGTATAAACCCGTGGAAGTAGTGAAAGCCGTTTTCTCCTTACTGTCCGGATCCATAGCTATTTGCCAATAGCCACTTTCCAGATCTAGGGTACAAAACCACGCATTGCCACCAAGCGCGTCTAGACAGTCGTCTATTCGCGGTAGTGGATACGAGTCTTTTCGTGTCACAAGAACGGTGGGGAAGGCCCACGGGCCATTTCCTTCCTCGATCTTATCCTCCGCTAGCATCTTACTGACCTGGGAGTCCAGAGCCTCCTGTTTTGCCAAGGGAACTCGACGAAAAGGTAACTTTATAGGCTTAGTGTCACCCGTGTCGATGGAGTGTAGAACCCTGTTCGTAAACCCCAATTGTTCACCTTGCAATCTGAACACACGCTTTTTCGCATATACCAACTCGCGCACCTTTTTCAAAGTTTCAGTATCTGCTACTTCAGCGCCCTCTATGATAGATTCCAGTTCAGGGATGCTAGTAATTGAACAGCTATCAGAGGTTAGCTTTCGCTTTCCCCCCGTGCTGGACCCGTTCACGCTCTCGCACATGCCAGATGCGAATAGTCACCCATGAAGTTTGCCGCCACCTCATATGCGGATGCCACGGGCGTGGCATGACTATTGCAAGTCCCGTTGAGTTCATAATAGGAAGCTCGTGGCAGTGAGCAGACGATACATATGTATCACAACCCTCCACGAAACCGTCTACCTGTAACCCTACATCTGACTCCACAATATAGCCCACATCGTTCTCGAGTAGGGACACATCCACAGACGCGACCTTCACCTTGAACGCGGCCAACCGCACATCCTCCTGTAGGAATGCGGTCGATATCGCACCTTTCCGTTGACAGAATACGTGATTCTTGCCTCCAGGAGCATCTTGCCAGGCCCCGTCATGCTAGTATCATAGCGCCACATGAAGTCTTGGCCCAGCACGGCCTCCTCCTCGCCGCCTAGACCACTGACTACGAGACAAGCGTTCGGATACGAACGCCCTGCGATCTCAAAGTCAAAGACCGCATACCCCATTGTCTCTGGAGTACCACCCGCAAGTGGTTTTACCCGAACCCGCGAAGCGAGCAGGTCGGGCTTGCGGGCCAGCGATTCATAGAACTGTTTAGACACTAGTGAGGTAGTTGCACCCGTGTCGTATAAAAATTCTCCTCGCCTAGTACCCACCCTGACAGGTACATACCATCTATCCACTATCGCTACCACGTCGATAGGAATAGAGAGATCACGGCTGGCCGCAGAACTAGTCAAATTTTTAACACAGCGTTCCCCACCCACGGTAGAGCTAACCGCGAGCAGCGCCGTGCCAGCGTCAGTATAGCGACCGTCCAAACACATTCCATGATCGCGCGGGATGGCTCGAACGTTACTAACCAACTCTTTCGACCAAAGTTTCGTATCTGTGGGCTTCGTCGGGTCCTCACCCTCCATCACCCCAGTTTCTTCTCTGTTCAGTTCTGCCTGCCTACCTGACCTCCCCAGATCGTACGACCCACCTGGAGTTCCTTTGCCCAAGTGGGCTACGGAAGGGCTTCCCCCCCGTCAAGAGTTCCGTCGAACTTGCGGGTCTCGTCACCGCTTCCTTGCGAGACCCACCTCAATTTCCCTTAGTCGGTTTGTTATTTTCCTGGGAATTGTCTTCCTCACCCTTTTCTTTCGCGATGAAAGCGCAAAACTTTTTCAGGTGATTGCAATTGGCTTGCAAGTGGGTTGTCTTCCCGCAAAGCCAACAGGCAGGCTCTGGACGAGTCGCCTTCGTGTCTTTCTTCCTGTAGTCAGTTTTCGTGACCGTCTTCTTGGAAGATTTAGACAAAGTCTTGGTTTTATCCCACAACTTTTTCGTGCTATGGTCAGACTTTTTACCGTCTTCCTTTCGCACGCCCTTCCTCATTGCCTGGAAGGCCGCGAAATCGGCTATTAAATCCGATTCCGAATCAGAGTCCGGGACTTCGGTTGCAGTAGACACTTCCGCTCCTTGTCTTTCCTCTGTCCGTAGAACTTATATCCCCTAGTTTTAAATTTAGAGGACTGTCCCGGCGTGGAACCCAAGACACGCTGATATGCTGCCGGGCCACCTGCTCGCACGAAATCCGTTGCAAGATCTACGCAATCTTGCATAGACTTTGGGCGATTAGTTTGCACCCACATGCCAAGAAACTTATCTTCCAAGCCCGTGCAGAAGATACGGATTGGCTCCTTCTTCATATGTTCGAGGTATTGTCCCTCGTACACACGTTTACACAAGGTAAGTAGAGCCTCACCATAGTGTTGAAGTGATTCGCCAGGCTGTTGAATACGGCTGCGGTATTCCTCCTGGCGTTGTTCTTCGGTCTTTGTGTCCAAGATGACACAAAGCCTCGTAACAACGTCACTTAATGTTAGGGATCGTGAATTTCCCCAAGTAGACTGGTTCACATGTCGTGAAGTTGCCATAATCAGTTCGCGCATAAGCGTTTCTTCTGGCCAACCGCAAAGTTCAGCGTAGTTTATCGCTGATGCGAGAAACTCCTCCCAATCCTCTCCATTACGAAAAGGTTTGAGATTTTTAGGTTTAGGATTTTCTCCCTTGCCCGTCGATCCGTATAAACAAACTTCCGCAGGACGGTCTTTGTTATATACGATGCTTGCTTCCATCTCAGGCATCATCGAACGTCTACACTTAGTAGGCTCGTTGGTACCGTCGTATGGCTATCTGGTTCGCGACCAGCTGACAGACCCGGTTTGGGCTGTAGGTCATTGTCCAATAATGGAATCGAAACATTAGTCAACGAGTAGTTGAGACCATTGTCCGAAGGAGACGAATCCACAAAGTCGACTCTTCTTCCTGCAGTCTGGAATCCTGCCGGAGTACTAGGCAAGCGCGGGGCTCGCAGTTCTGTGCTATCCATATCCTGCGATGGCATTTGCACACGCGGATCCGGGCTACCTGGAGGCAGCAGCGCGGGATATCTTCGATCCAACATGTCGATCAGATATTGGGGGCAAGCCGCATATTCGTGTAGACCACGATATAGCCGCTGTACACGCTTCAATGGAAGTTGTTCGTGCAGTACCCACAGTAGGTCGAGTGTTCCTCGAATTTCACCTTCAGCGATTTCGCTTGGTGGTTTTCCCGTCTTGTCGTAAGAACAAAGCCCGGTAGTCAGATGGTCCATCATGACTTTCGCATCGTCATGCTGCCCCAGTGGGACTGCAGTTTCCTCGGTTTTCGGCGGCTTAATGTCGGAATCATCAGATCTATCCGCCTCGCCTGTCTCGACGTTGTAGCCCGCTTGCTCTATGAGCTTGCGAAGATCGTCCTCGTTGTAACACGGGCGCAATCCTAACACTACAGCTACTAGTTTCTCAACTAAGCTTTGTGTTTCCGGATTGATGACCAATCCATTGGCACGCATATCGTCTATGTGTGCAACTACTTGCTCTAGTTGAGCAAATGAGTCATTCGCAAAGGTTTGCGCATCGCCCTGACGTTTCGTCAACATCTGAGCGAGAGCCTCGCATGCTTGCTGCTCGGCTTCAGCCTTGGCTGCCGCCTTGGCTGCTTCCTCGTCGCCAAGAGTCATCGTCTGACTCTTAACATCGGGGATCCTTTCGGGAACCTCCCTACTGGGCCCTAGGCTCACGGCACCAATGTAGTGAACCACAGATTCGTGGGCACGAGTTTACAAAATTCCGGAAAGAACCATGAATACGAGGAGATTCGTTTGAACCTGGTTTATTTCCCAAAGGTATACAGTTACAAAGGTATTGTCACTGAAGCAAGGGTGCTTAATTTAAGAAGTATCTCGGTCCGCGGCGCGGCTCGAGTCCGTAATGTTAAGCGAAGCCTGGATCCCCTTGCGGAGGTAGTAGTATCCTCCACCTACCGTCCATCAGAGGGTGTCTGCAGTGTCGTCTGCACGGTGGTGAATGTCGCCCCCTGATGGAACTGGCCATAACTGGTGGTAGTCGTCTCCGGTGCTGGTAGAAGTGCCCCCGCTGTCGTAGCCTGGTTGGTGATCGGCGATAGTCGACAGCCTCGCTGTATTCCGGGTGGCGGACCCACTACAAATATAATTATAAATATCAGTATAAGAATGGGATTAATCTTTTTTTTTGCAAATGCTTTAATTAGGCCTACTTAGGCCTATATCCTGCCTTCTTGGCTCATACAATGCTAAGACATGGGAAACTAGACATTGTTAAGCGTTGTTAGATATTGGTAAGGAGACAGCTTGGATGAACCTGGGAACATCTATAACTCAGACCAGGCCAGTTCCGGAGAGTTGTGATACTATACCCATCTTTATGCCCCCTGCCATCCTTGCAGACCTGATGTATATAAGTTAATTATCATTATCATATCAATTGACCGCAAGTGGCTAGCATTACAGAGAAAAGGGGTCTGGACACTAAATTGCAGATATGAGGGTTTTGTGGTTTTGATTAGGCTACTCTAGTCACTTAAAATTACTAGAAAAAGGGGGAAACACTAGTCAAATAATAATTCTGAATTAATTTGTAAGGAAAAAATAATTTGATGGGTTGATGTATTTTAATATTTCGGATTAAATACACGTCCTATCTCTTGTCCCACTTAGAGAGCCTCACATCTGAGGCCTGATTTTGTGGTTTGGAGGGTCCTCCTTTTCATTTGTTACCATGCTGTTATCTGTCCCCCAAATCGGGGTGCTCAGAAACAGAACGGGCCTGGTCTGAACTAAACATTTTGTTATATAGAATAATAATTAAGACTTGCTTGGATAAATGGGACCACTGGACTGAGTATATATGTCCTCTTTTCAGACATTGAAGAAAACTACAATATTATGTTCTGCACAGTATGAGACTATAATGAATAATCCAATGATTTGCATGGCTGTTGGGCGGCATTTTTTTTTTTTTAGAAAAATTTTATTTGCGATCATTGTCGGGTTTACCCAATAATTTCATGGTACACAAATGGCAAAACATATTCATATGTACAGGATTTAACATTAACAACATTAGTGATAATCATTACTTTAGGGTATACAACGAGAACCCTACATGATGGCGAGGCCATATTCTATATTTCACTCATTAGACAATCCAATATTTATACAGGGTATACAGGATATATTTTTTTTGTGATTTTTTGCCTTCGATGCAATAAAAACAAATATTAAGAATACATACGAGTATAAAAGGATGATTGTACATTTGCGCAGTTTTGACCACAAGTAGATTCAATGTATGTAGATATTCTTGACAAAATAAAGATCTATGTGTATATTTGTGTGTTTGATAAGGACATCGTTCCTCGTTAACGACCCTTGTGGGATATAATTCCCATTTAGACAGATATTATAGCCATTAATTTAAAAGTAACTTTGGACTCTGTCTGTTATTGAGCTAGTGTAAGTTGACATCTTCCCAGGGTTCTATGCCAGAGTGACATCAGACTAGCAAGGCCAACTTCCTTTTCAATGGAGATGAATGCACACAAACAGTATCTTAAAGTGACTCTTCTCGCTTTTCTGGGTTAGAACCATGAGTAATGGAATTTCTTCCCAATATTATACAATGTTGTGCATCTGAACCTACCTGACAAATCTGTCGAGATGCAGAAATTATATATTTTAGACTTTAACCGATATTTTACCGTAAAGACAGTGAATTTATTTAGAGCTGCCTTCGCCAATTCGGGTGAGAGACCATTGCAGTTGTCATGTGCAGTAGGTCACATGAGAGATTCCTCCAGTCAGGGGCTGGCTGACCCAGAGGGGGCAGCCGGTAAACAAACTGACTGGGACACTGACACGGTTTTGTAAGTCATCTTTCAAAGTTAGGATAAATGATACATTTAATGTAAAAATAGGCATGACACTGGCCATTTTGCGATTTGAGCTAGATTGTCAGTTCTCCTCAACCACATTGTGACCCAGTTCTATTATAGTAGGGGGAATAAGGCATCAAAATGGCCACAATCGTGCACTTTTGGTTAAAAGCATTGATCCCTGGTGATCAAAATCTGATATGGAACACTAAAATTCGAGCCGGATCCTGCCGCCAGGGGGCGTTTGGGTATGACCTTCCACACGTTTCTCCTTATACCGGCTAAAGTATTAATCTGAAGTATTTGGTTATATTAAACCATAAATAGATGAGATTATGAGCTTTCATTTGATGTAAATTATGTTATTATACCTTAAATATTAGTGACGCTATGAATTTTTTAAATTTTCCCATAATTTAAAATTTTCCCAAACCAAATTTCTTTTTAGCTACAGTATGGGAACTGTTCAGTTGAGATGTTAGTGACCATTAAAAGAGTTAAAGAACCCTTCAAGAGCTCTCATTTGAGACCAATACCAAAAGAATTTGGACAAATATTCGTCCTTTGACAATTAATTTTAGAAAAAAACATAAAATGGTGAATTTTGTAAATAATCAATCAAAAATGAAGGAATCAGGATTTAGAAAAAACATGTTTGTGAGAACCACCAAAGCCCCCCAAAAACATATCTTATAAGATTAGTTTATATTGCAGAGACCACTGAAATTTACTTCTCTTCACTATCCCGACAGGCAAATGAACGCGATTCTACGCGATTTTTAATGCGCAATCATCTCGCCATATGACTTACAGAAATTTTTTCTGCTCCGTGAAAATTCTTCTCAGTTACTACTCCATAATGACAGTTTGTAACGCTTGTGGCTATGCTCATAAGCATGCTGCAACATCCGAACCAAGTAAGGCAACATGTAAATATGATCGTGAGGCTTGTGACAAAAGCATCGCAAATACTGGCTCAGCGGAGGCCTGGAAAGTTTACCTAGATACAGATACACTTTGTGCCTACGATGAGAGTAAACTCGACCGCTCATCAGCTTCCAGTCCAATTGGGAATCCTAAAGACTCATTAATCGCTTGGCAAACTCAGTTCAGTTTGCAGAATAGTAGAATGGAGGAAATGCTTGACAAGATGAAGAGTTTGACGCTTACCTTCCAGTCCGCCATGCATGATCAATTGGGTAACGCTGGTGGTTCAGACCAGGGGTCTAGACAGGTGGACACGAAGCCGCTTGTGACTGCTACTACTCCCATTGTGACTTCTACTCCTATGCCGAATGTCACTTTCACTACTCCGGGTGTCAACCAGTCCACTACTGGCCTTGGTGGCCGTCCTACCTCCAACTCAACTACCTTCACTACTCCGGTTGTCAACCAGTCCGCTACCGGCCTTGGTGGCCGTCCTACCGCCGATTCTACTACTCTCACCACTGCGTGGTTATCGGAGCCTGTCACCACTGCATTACATCAAATCAATGCAGCCGTCGTTTGTCACTCGGCATGCAGCTGACGGTGACTACATGGACGTTGCGTATTCCAACTATGACCATCATGTTGTCGATGTATACTTGAAAAATCGTGCTGCTGGGTTTCCAGACTGCGATAACAGAGGCTGTAATTATTGCTTCCATGGTGCGGTACTGGCTAAGCAGCGTGACTCAACTTCTATGCAAGGTCAAGGTCGCAAGGGGAATCCCCAGTCTCAAACCGCTGGTTCTAACTACAAAGCAAAGAACAAGAACAAGAATCGTGAAGGGATTCCAGACGACTACCCTTCCGATAATTGTTTTTATTGGAATTAACCGCACCTGCCCCGTCAAGAACTGCCCCAAAAGTCATGTATGTCGCTTGTGCAAGCAAAAGCACAAGGCTGTGGCTGTGGCGGCTCTCAACCACTTCCGGCGTCAACTCCTGATAATGTTGTGGTTGTTTCTTCGTCTGACGTGTTAGATTCTCACATCCTCGTGGATCTGGATGTTGGAAATGGAACTGGTTATGCTTCCAGTTCTTCTATCGGAACTTTGGACTTAGATGATCCTACAATGCCTTCATATTCTCCTCTTCTTCCGTCGAGTGCCGACTCCTATACTTCTCTACGCCAGGCCCCTGAAGGCCGTGTCGACTGCTACGTCCCTGAAGATGTTTGCTCTGAGATTGATTTTGGCCCTGAAGCCTATTGCGTTTACACTGACATTTGTTCTGAAGATGGTTTGGATTCTCATAAAGTGGTTGAATTGAATAACTATGCATGTTATAATACTGATTTCGCCTGTGATGTTGAATCTTTTGTTGGCTGTGTTCCTATTGATATTGTTGACTATGTAGATACATGTACTACCGATGACTATGAATGTTATCTTGATGCTGGAGTTTGTGTTGCTGAATCACACATTGATTATTTTCCTACCTTCCTGCATAAGGAACTTCCTATGTTTAGGGGTATTCTTTGTAATGACTCTTATGTAGGTGGGTTGGTCAATCAGATGAATTGTAATATTTGGCTACAAGAACTACACTATGAAAATGATTCAATTTTACATGGTTTTGACATTGTCGATTCACTCCTTGACATTGATCCATATGAATGTATGAATTATGATTCTGTCCTACATGGTGAACCTTTCAAGTTTATTGATAAACTTATTCATCAAGAAATTGTTGAAAAGAAATATGTATTGGTTCATAGTAAGCCCATGTGTGTACATGCTCTAGGAGCGGTTGGTAAACCAGACGGGTCATTTCGGCCCATAACGGATTGCTGTAGACCTATAGGTCGTTCTATTAATAATCATATGTCTCATATGTTGCTAAAAACTTTTTAAAAACAAATTTACAACCAATAGACATGTTCAACTTATCTTGGTGTGGAACTGGATTCTACACAAATGGTACTTCGTTTGCCTCCTGACAAACTGCTTCGTTTTCAACGAGAGTTAGAGTTCTTTCGGGCCAGAACTCGTGCCACCAAGCTTCAACTACAACGTTTATGTGGTATACTAGCTCATCGCTCCAGACTGGTACGCAGTGGGCGCACTTTCTCCCACCGCATCATTGCTATGCTGAAAAACCTTCCTGACAGACATCGAGTTAGACTCTCATTGGGGTTTCAATCTGATCTCGAATGGTGGCTGAAGTTCGCCCATTGTTTAATGGAGTAGCTACTATAATACGTTATAATTTTGGCTCTGGACCCTCCTGTTATTATTATTATACAACTTTTATTCAGTAAACATATACATAATATGAAATAAAGAATAGGACTATTGTTCCCTCTCCACTGGAGTTCTACCAGGTAGCCCTTTAACAAAAGATGTGAATACATAAAGAAGAATGCTGTTAAGTGTGGTACATAAATGAACTGAAATTGATTTGTAAGTTTATCCGATGATGAAATTAAATTAGATTTACTGCCCAATTGTCAATGATTTATTAATTTGTTAAGTCCGGTGTTTAAGTCCGTATTGGGCTTTTATAGTTCAATGTTTTATACTTTTCTTTATCTTCAATGGTGTTTGTTGTTTCTTGATCCTCTTTTTTTGGTATTTGAAGTGCTGATACTTGAGTAACTTAAAAATATCACCCCATATTTATATTGTGGGGCTAAAATAGGGAATAAGTTAATAATTTACAATATACATGACTAACATTTCTAGCCCTGTACTGGGAAAAATGTATGAGTAAATACTAGTTCACAATGCGCTAGTGTAAATAATGTATAATGAGTGATTGAATTTACGATACAATCTCGCGAATATGGTTGCATAATTGAATAAATTCTTAACAATAGTGAAATCCTTCATCCCCACATCCCACCCTACAGAAGTTGATACCGCTATATCGACTTTAATCGTGGAAACTTACACGCCCACTCCCCCCTAACCATTTTCCCTATTTCAAAACCTGATTTGTCTACTGGTATCCTGTTATTTCAACCGTATAATAATATTATTGAACATTTTTCTCTTATATCACATTTGTTGCATTTTCTTTTTGTGAGGAGTTGACAACCTCCTTCTTTAAATATTGGTCAAATTCCTGGGGGTAGCAGTTTTTTAACCAATAGTACTCTTGCTTGCTGAACTTATTTTATTTTCGTTTTTGTTCTTATAGTTGTCGTTTTTCTCACTTTTAATAAATGCCCACCACCCCGCCCTGCTTCCACCACTCTCTCTTCCTTGTTAATGTTTGTGTATAAGACCTGCTCCCCACGGGTAGTGGCAGCCACTACCGTGGTTGGAGCAGGGAGCGTGAGCCTACTAACCACATGCATGCATCGCCGGTACTGGTGCAGGCAGAGACACAAGTGTGTGCTAGAGTGGAGTGGGGGGTGAGTGCCGTGTGCAAAGAAAGTGTCCAATTTGAGTGAAAACGACACTTCTTAGATTTAAAATTGCTAATTACCTTTACCATATTATACATAAGTCGTCCCCTAAAAAGGCCTCATGAGAAACACGACTTGCCATTAAGACAATGTAATGGTGGGCATTTACATGGGAAGACATAGAAAACAAGGCCATACGTACAGGTCTCATTATATAGAGAAAAGACGCGGATTGTTTGGGCAACGGAAGGAGGTGTTAAGATGGGCTAAAGCCGCCCTCCAGAGGGCGGGTCAGTTGCTCAGGAGTCTAGCATCTTGAGTTAAATTATTCTAAAGTGTAGGCATTTTGTAAATATATGATTTCCTGAAATTTTCATTATTGGGTTTTGGGACTTTTGGGACTTTTGGACTTTTTTTCCCATGCTTAACCCTCTTAAGTTAATTTTTCTATCGTCAATATTTTCAGGAGCCAAAGAGCGTCTGAAAGCTAACTCAAGGATATGTCCTTGTCTCCTGGTAGAGAGAGAGGGCATATTCGTGGTTTTGTGGATATCCTTAGAGCTAGTAAATTTCGGTAATTTCAGTGCTATTTTTAAAGCAGAGTTTTGTAAAGTTGTAATCTATCTAAATATTTTTTCGGGGTGGTTTGGTAAAATATATCCCCGTAATCTATATGGGGAAGTATTGTGTTTTTAAATATTAATAATAATGTATTGGTATCACTGATCCCATACAGTTTCGACATAGATTTGAGCTTCATTCTGATGGCATGTATTTTTTTCTCCATGAACGTTTTGAAATTCAACTTTCTGTCTATCTCTACTCCCAGGAATTTATAATACTCTACCACATCTAAATCAGTTTGACCAATGTTATAATTGCATTATTGTCTGCATACATTTATTTTTTCTGGCCTCAAACAAATTGACATTGATTTGCATTTCTTGGTGTTGAGCGATATCTTGTTTAACGCACACCACTGAACGACTCGCATACCCGTATTTGAATTTGAGTCTTTAGCTCTAAGTCCATATAAAACCGAAATGCGAAATGCTGGATCTGGCTATGTTTTATGACCTTGTGCAAATCATTTACATAAATTATAAACAGTAGGGGCCCCAAGGCTGTTCCTTGGGGTACCCCGCATGTGACCTTTTGCAGTGAAGAGAGGTTTTCACCAATGACGACTCTCTGCGTCCTATCTGTTAGGTAAATTTTTAACCATTTAATTGGGTTTTCCTGAACTCCTAAATTTATTAATTTGTCTATTAAAATGTCATGATCAACAGTATCGAAAGCTTTTTTAAAGTCCAAAAATATTAAGTCTGTTAACCCATTGGGGACGGGAGGCTGCCTGGAGGCAGCCTTTTCAATTGGCCTGGAGGACGGGAGGCTGCCTGCAGGCAGCCTGCTATAAGTGGCCTGGAGGATGGGAGGCTGCCTGCAGGCAGCAATTTTTTATATAAATTGAAGGGGGCATAACTTAATAAAAAATAAACGGATTTTGATGAAATTTAAAATATATGTATACAAACACACTAGAAATATCTCTATAGGTATGTTGTCATGGAGACAATAATGATGACGTCATAACTAACATACGTAAATGCTGGAAAGTGAATTTGGAGCAAGGTTGCCGCCATATTGCACCCAATTGAGACCCATTATTTTAATTATTGAAGACCAAATTCTAGAAATTATGAAAAAATATGATCAATAACTGTTTACACCTATTAAACGATGGACATATGACACATATTATTTGAAGAAAATATTCTTAAAGTGTTTTTATACCCTAAACCTCATGTTAAACACCCGTCCTGAAGCCCAAAAAAGGGGAAAAGGGCCCCCGTCAGCCAGGCAAATTATGTGTAAACTGCCCCCGTCCTCAATGGGTTAAATTTTTATTATTTAAATTTTGGTATGTGTATGTAAAGAGGCGGTCGAGAGTGTCATTAATGGATTTCCCACTGCGAAAACCAAACTGAGCTTCACATAGAAGTTTTTCCCTTTCCACATATGAGGCTAATTGCCCCTGTGTGGTGCGCGGCTCTGGATTGGCATTTGCTAAACCAGAGCCGGGGCTACGCGGCTGTCACCTGAGTCCCGCAAGTGTAAGTTTGTACTAGCCGCGCTGGTCACAGCTGTGGTGGGTTCGACCAGTAGAGGTCGTGGTGTTTCGGTTGTCTGCATTTTAAACTTTTTATTGCTATATGCTACTGTTTGTTCTATGTATTTACTGATATTACCATTCATACACCAAGTGTGTGTGCACACTTCTGTCATGTCCACTTGTCGTGATGTACCATTTATATCGTTGTTCTCTTGTGAGCAACCAAGGTGTGGTGAGATTGCAATTAAACATAGAAGCTGGTGAGGTCCATTAGATCCTGTTGTTGTCGTTGTTTTTGATTTGATAGATTAAGTCTCATAGTCGCTTAAGGCCGTCGATCGGACACTACAATTTGGTGCCGTGACCAGTTGGATTTTCGTTAGCAGAGTGAGACCTGTCTGAAACCATTGGTAGCCTCTAATGGGGAAAGCCAATGGAGCCAGAAGGGCTTGGATCCCGGTTCTCCACTGGGGGGCCGGGTAACCTGTTGTCGGTTGACCAGTTTTTGGAGCAGACAAATCAGACGATTCAATATTTGGAGCAGAGACTGGTTCAGTCGAAGTTGAACTTAGATGAAGTAGATCGCTCAAACCAGACTCATGTTGAGCCAACGGTGAAGGTAAGGAACCTGCATTTGGTGTGCCTAAGTTCAAGCCGACTAAGCCTATGGTAAAACCTAGATCTGTAAATTTCCCGGAATGGGATGGTAGGGAGAACTGGCGTGATTGTCACTGCTTTTAGACTGCGACTGCGACTGCGACTGCGACTGCTTTTAGTCAGAGCATTAGCTTGAGGGTGGTGCATGCTTTCGGTGAATGGGATGGCATGTTGCATGAAATGGCGGTAAAGATATTCCTTGATGGGTTATTAGACGAAGGCATGGCGCACTATGTTGCACTGCAGGAGCCAACCAATATAGTTTTGGCTGCGGCAGCCGCAACTCGCTATAGAGACGTATTTGGTACCAGTGGTATTTCCAGCACGTCGTAACACTCACACTCGTTCTCTAGCGGGGCGGGTGTGGCAACAGTGACTACTGTGACCAAATCAGAACAGGATTGGGATGAGAGAGAATTGGCGGAATTTCAAGCTTTCAGGGCTTGGCAGAAAAAGCCACGGCCGCAAACAGAGGCGCTGCCATTGCCAGCTCCTGAGGCGAGTGACAGTGGTAGAAAGGCTCCTTATGACAGGAAGAGTAGAAGAACGCCTGGAGCTCCTCGTAAATGCTATTATTGTCAGGAAGAGGGACATATGTGGGCTGACTGTACAAAACAGAAAGCACATGTCAAAACCATGGATGACTTCCATACTCGCACTGCGGCTATAGAGGAAAAATTGGCTTTGCTGTTAAACAGGGTCGGATCTTCTTAAAGGCAAACGCTACTATCTAGTGGAAAATGAAAATAAATGTCATTTTTCTGAAACTTTGAAATTTGATTCTTGAAGTGTTTTTGGTCATAAAGATGGAAAAAAATCAATGGGTCACCATGCTCAATTTTTAATTAGAGTGCTTCAAAAGTTGGTATCTCAAAAGAACCAATGAGGATCAAAAGGGGGGCTCATTTTGGAGTACCTCAACTTCATAGTTCATATTTGCTATTTATATTCCCTCAATTTAAGTAAGGTTAACAGTTTTAGAGAGTATTATTTTGCCAATAATTCTATGCCTCTTTTTTATAGAATGTATGGTTATTTTTATTCTGAAAACAAAAAATATGAAATGCAAATTTTAAATTAAAAACTCAAAAAAACCCACTTTTTTCACTAATTTAATAAAAACATTTTTTTTCTCTCTCATCGAAATTAAATGTCATTTTTCTGATTCTTTAGTATATGGTTCTTGAAGTATGTGTGTTCATAAAACTGAAAAAAAAATAATGGGTCACCATGCTAGTTTCTGAATTATGGGGCTTTGAAACATGGCATGACAACCATAAAATCTGCTGTTTCAATGTGTTCTATGTTTCCTAAACATGTCTATTTCAAACAGCTACAATTATTTTTTTAGCGTGATGACATACATTTTTTTCCCTATATATGTGTAGAATATTACCTGCACTATATGTGTAGAAAATTTTGGGACATTAGGAGTTTTCATTTTTGTTTTATTCCCAAAACCTTGAAAGAAAAATGCAGCACTTCCCAATAGACTTGCATACTAAATGGGTACAACTGAGGGTACCCACAGTTAGCTCAGTTCCCCAAACATGTCTATTTCAGACAGCTATAAAAAAAAATCTAACTCGATGACATATGTTTTTTTTCCTTTTAATATGTAGTATATAACCTGCACTATATGTATAGAAAGTTTTGGGACAGTAGGAGTAGCCATTAATTGTATGTTTTATACTATAAAACATGAAAAAATGGGCCGTTTCCTCATAGACTGCAGTGCTAAAGCAATAGTACGTAAAATGCCCGTATATTTGGAACATGGAAAAGGGGGGCGTGGCAGTGAGTAGTAGCGTTTGCCATTAAGCAGTGAACAGAAGGTCCTGACTAATAGCATCCACACCGCATCGTTGATAGATCAAGTTGGTAAACCAGTCGGACCCGATGCTCTCGTGCCCCTTTGTCAGCCAGGGGACGCCTATGGAAATGGTGATGAGGGGAATGGATTGCACTGGAGCAGCGGCGGAGGCGCGGCTGGGCACGCCACATGCTCAGTGATGTTTGTAAATGAGGGAGATCCTGAGTATGTATGCTCGCCTGGACAAATTCTTAAAGTTGAGTGGGGAGAAGATGCCAGGGTGGTGAGTAAGGTGATGGTGTGTGACTTGCGTGATTTTGAGATTTGTGTTTCAGACCGCAATCGTCCGCTTGCGGCTGAGCGCATGTATGCGGATGTGACTTTAGTTAATGTGACTGGTCAATTCCTTATTGACTGGGGGGCGCAATGTACGCTGGTGAAAAAGCATGTATATGATGAACTCTCAGTTAGGCCGTCATTGATGCCATGTGGGTTGACGTGCTATGCGGGAACTGGTCATAATCTGAAGACACATGGGTGTGTGCGACTCACGCTGGGGTTGGGAGGTGCTTGGTATGCTCTCAATTGCCTGGTGGTGAGTGGTTTGGTTGGAGCGGAAGCTGGTATACTAGGGATGGACTTTATCTATCTCCATAAGTGTAATTCTGACTGGTCTGGTTTACTCACTCTCGAGGCAGGTGAACAATCGATAATGTGCAGGGCATTGCAAAGTGGGCCTATGTCAAGGAGTAACTGTGAGAGTATTTTCATAGATGCTTTCTCCACTATTTGTAGTGGCATTGGCCCAACCTGGCAAGAAATGGGATATCAGCTGATATCAGGAATGGGACCAGCGATTAATCTTATCAATCCAATGTCTGCCTGATATCAGAAACCGATGAAAATAAATTTGTAAGAAAGCCATAAACAATAGTGAAATGGTACATTAAATCATGGTCTCCAGTTTGAGTTTTCACGAAATTTTTCATTATAATGCTGGTGGGGTGAATTTTTTATATCAATTTCCGATGTCCCACTGATATCAGGTAGATGCCCATTTCTGAACACTATTCATTTTTTTTACAATTGCTTTATGTGTTATGGTTGTGATGTGTTTCGTACTCTCCTTTAACATTTTTTGTAAAGGTGGCTTTTTTCCCCATCTGGAAAAATCTTTGATTTTTTCCATATAAGGACTGAGTTGACATTGACATTCCTCTGATGGACAGTTTTGCATCAGAAAGTGATATTAACGTGATAGCTAAAATTGATATCAGGCTGATAAAACTTTCTGATCAAATGATTTTTTTCCTCCTGACTCTCCCAAACGATCATACACACTCAGATTCATGGTCTCTTTGAATGAACCCTTGAAAAATATAATTATTAATACTAGTCCCCTGGGCATCAGAAACTGACATCAGGCTGATAGCACAAATTGATATCAGGCTGATAAAACTTTCTGATCAAATGATTTGTTTTCCTCCTGACTCTCCCAAACGATCATACACACTCAGATTCATGGTCTCTTTGAATGAACCCTTGAGAAATATAATTATTTAGTTGTCCCCCCCCCCCCCGGGCATCAGAAACTGATATCAGCATGATGGCTAAACTGATATCAGGCTAATAACATATCAAGACCAAAGAAGGCATTTCCTTAAACACTCCTAAACACACTCTAACACATTCTCCTTCCATGAAAATAGTGTAAAATATCTGTACATCTTTCTAGCCCCGGTTTCTATTTTGATATTTTCCGTTTCATATAATTATATTAATATTTATTCCATAACAAAATATTTCTTGTGTCCTAGAGACGGGCAAGTGAAGTAGTGCATTTTAGGGTCATATTTACTAGCATCATATTTGAGGATTCTTAAATAATGTATTTTTATTAATACAACCAGTATACTGCATGTTGTTACCTGAAACAGCCTGTATATTATAGGTAAAGAATTTATGCCAAATAAAGAATTTATATGCTGTCCAAGTAAATTGGAATTCATTGATATTACAATACGGGAATCACATGTTTTATCTAACAGATTTCATTTCTGTTTCTCATGATGCTTTAAACAAAGCATAATTTGAACTGTGATGATCTATTGCCATAATGCTATTACAAATGCAATGACATATGCGGCATGTTGCTTATATATATAATCCATGCATTGGATCAAATTAAATGGAGCTAATTATCAATGAACAGGATACTCATGCTTACACACATAATATCATACATGTATACACAGAATAAACAGGGGGTTTTTTTCCGATAAAAAAGGGTTTTCTTCATTAATCATGGTGGCGCCACCTGTGTTCTTTCCTTATAGTATATATCATGAAGTCAATGCGGCTCTATCAAACTTAAATAATAGGAACACAATACCCTTGTAATATCAGGTTTTACCCAATAGCAAAACTACTATCGTTTTGTAGTATGATTCATGTATTAAAATACCTATTTATGGCTGTGTAGTGGTATTGGTTTACTTCCTCTCCGAAGCACCAGCTGGAGCTACCACTGTGTGCTATTTCTCTGTGTCATATTACTGAGATTAGAAGTCACGCGTCTCAGTGATCTGAGAAATCTCCTATTTCTCTCTGGCAGCATTTTACAGTGTTATTGTCTAACCTTAATGTATAAAGGACTGTGGCCTTAGTGCCCGTGTAACTGTAAAGTATTTCAAATCTTTTATTAATTAGTACTGATGTTCATGTACTCCGGGACACCATGTGGTACTGTGTACCTGGATTGGTGTACAGGTCCGAGAACCAGCTTCGGACAGGTCTTGCTTACCTCTTGAGTCTGAATAAACAGAGAACGGTGTAGGAAATCACTCTTTTGTCTTATTCTTTGCTAAAAGAACTGGGTTGTAGTGAAGAACACTACAGCTGTATTTTTATTTACATTCTAGACATAAAATCCATATACTCACAACCTGTAATTTGTCAGAAATTTTCCAAGCAAAATAAATGCAAAGGGTAGCCTGGATGACCTGCATTTATTCCCAAAAGGGAATCACATGCAATCATTATGAAATGTTTTTAAATATCCTATTTCCTAAGATAGTAATTTGACCACCGATTTGGAAATAAACATATTACATACATACATACATACATACATACATACATACATACACACATACACACACACACATATTGGAATAACATGTCTTAAAAATTATTTACTTTTGCCACAAAATATAACCTATTAATTTATCCCATCTGACCCGAAAAGTACTTCAATGTGATCCCCGCAAGCTCCCAGGGAGACGGGAGGGAAGGCCGTTGGGAGAGTAGGGGACAAGGCGGTCTGAGGTCCAATGGTGCCGGGATGGCATTTAAACTATAGGGACTCCTTGTTAGAATGCGTTCATATTATCGCTTAGGATGCTGTGATCTTGATTATTGTTTTTCATATGAACGCTTGGAATGTGTAGATTATGGATCTGGAATTGACTAAATGTGCCCATGTACCAATCTCAAGGTCATTATTTATTTGGATGGACCTTTCCGTAGTTTAAACTGAGAATAGCATACAGCCTAATCGATACAGAAAAACTTCAATGTTTTATGTCATAATAGGATCAAAATAATTCTTTTTGATATGAAGGGTCTAACATGTGTAGATTATGAATATGTAATTAAATAATTGGCCCCTACTTGTTGGTTGATTCTATGGCCATCTCAGTAGTCTCTCACACGAGCAAACAATATATAGAAAAGTGTACGCCTAGCTTCTAGATGGAGGAGGAAGCTGGTGGCAGAGGGGAGAGTCATATTTCGGGGACAGGGAGGGTGACAATAAACAAGGACTAAAATACAATTGGTAGTGTATGTGTGGAGTATTTAATGGTATCATTTTTTTTGTACTGGATTTGCGAAGCAAGAGCCTTATTTAGAGAGTTCCCATTCTTTTACGCCAAATATAAAAGTTGGGTTACACCCCACAATGTCCATACTCATTGGTCAGACCTTAGCGTAAATGGCAGACAACACGGAAAGCGCGCCAACCTGTATCCCCCGGTTACAGCACCGTCTGACCTCTCTCCATGGTCAATGGCTGGAGTTCAACCCATCTTTTGAAAGTGGCATACTCCAATTGGATGCTGTACATGCAAGAAGCCCTTCCTGATCAGACATCGACATAGTCAAACTCAAGGTAAGATAATATTAATCAAAATAATTTTTTGACCTTCATCATTAATGAAATATTGTGTATCAAAATATTGTGTCATCAGATTGCAATCACCTCCCATGTTGGGCCAATTCCCATCTTATTTGGTCCAACTAAGATGTGCCCCAGCTGGGATAGGTCATGGTAGCCATTACCCCTTGTTTGCCCTGGAGCCATGACCCGGAGAGACCTTGTCAATCCAATGCCATCCTACTGTAAATAGAGGAAATACTGACTCTATCATTTTCTAAACTGACTTCGAGGTGTGGATATTGACATTAGTGACATTATTTTTAATATATCTTGGGACTTGCACTATTTAGAAAGTCTGAAAAGCATGTGTTGTCTATAATGGAAAGCGGGATGCATATAACCGAAATTTGTGCATGCGTTAATATTAAGAACCGTTATTATTACCGAAATATAAATTCGGCAATCATACCGCTTTTATCGCTGGCCCTTTTCCCAATCTTCGGCCGAATTATGTGGTCACTTTATTATAGGCAACGGTGGTATTCCACTTAGCTAAGTAAGAGAAAAAAAATGCCTAATAGGTGTCTAACATGCTAATTAATATCATCTAATCCAATCAAAACTAATTCAATTAAATTCAAAGATTCTTTATTTGTGGATCTTGGTGTACAAAGGTGATTCGATGTCAAGTTATACAGAAAATGGTGTCCCTGATAACCTCCTCCCTCTCCCCCTTCCTCTCTCTCCCTCCCATCCATGAGGGAGGAGGGTATGAGGGAAGGATAACTGAAGGAGGAGGGGGCCAATCTGTGGTCTGAGGGGGCCAATCTGAGGGAGGAGGGTGTCTGGGAGAAGGGATTGGGGGAGAGTCTGAACATGTTAATTCAGCACATTAGAGTCGTGGAGACTTGTGACTCATTTTCCTGTAACACATCACACAATATATGTGCAGGTGACCCGTCACCGATTATATTGACCAAGACCTTGGTGACCGATGCGGTAACCACGCCCCCCCGCATCATTTGACGCTACGTCACAATACACAACATTCGTTCCCCCACGTCCATTCCTCACTCCACGCCCATCTCCTGACCCGCACGCACGTCGGAAAATTTTTTCTGCTATTCTGCTGTGATTTGTCTGAATTTTTTCGGCATTATGGGTCTTTGTAATCATTGCAATACTGTGCATGAAGGTAAAATTGGGAAGAATTGTACGAGGACAAAAAACAACGACATACCTGCTGAAATGTCTGCCTTGGAGAAAGCTGACTTGTTGACGGGGCGTGTCAACGGTTTGGAAGGCATGATGAAAACTATCTTGGACACGGTCGAGAAGCTTGACAAGAAGTCCACTAATCCTGACGCGGCTAGTTCAAGTTCTTCATCAGAGGTTATGTTTAATACTCATACCTCTAGATCTATGTTCAAGGATGATTCTGACGATAGACATCGTGATGAGAGCGTGGAAAGTTCCATTTATGGCATACCTGTGCGTCGAAGGAGGAGTTCATCTAGGAAGCGAGTTGGTCGGTTTGACCAGGAGCAGTTTCTTGACAAGGGTGAGGTGATAGAGAACTTTGACACTTTATTATTATTGAATCTCCAGTTGTTAGAGAAGATGATCGGTGATTCTCGTCCCCATGATGAACTCTTCGTCGATGTATACTCTCAAAGCTTCGTTGATGTACAATGCAGCTGTTAGGACCAGAGCAAGCAAGAAGGGTCTGGCAGCGTTCGGTGAAACTAAGCAGGAGGAAGTGCTCCGCCATTACTCTTTTGAAAATTCTCGTCGGGCATCGTCTACAAAGTCTTCTACTTCCTCTACTAAAAGCAAAAGCATGAAGGATAAAGTCTGCTTCAAGTTCAACGGACTGGGATGCTTGAAAAATCCTTGTGATTTCCCCCATCGGTGTTCTTCTTGCGGTGCGTCAGACCACGGCGCCAAGGCTTGTGTGACGGCGAAAGCAAACAAATAGGATGCGGTAGAGAATCGGGTAAGTGGAGGTGACTGTCGGATTGAATTTGAACCATCTCTTGTATTGGAGGCGGAAACCTGACCTCATGTTATTGTGGTTTTAGGCCATCCCTGTGTTTGTCAACTCCTTCATAGATATTATATTCAACAAGTCGAGAGTCACATATGCATAGATATATGGGTCAGATTTTCAGAAAATGTACAATTCGCCTTCACCAATCCTCTCACATAACCCACATTTAAGACAACAATGAGCTTCAAAATGCAGCTTAACATAACTGAACTGAATACTTTAAGTCAATGTGATACCAAATATACACAGGTATACCCGGTATTCCTCATTTTTCAGCCTAATTTAGCAGAATTTCCTAAATGTGTGCTAATTGTACATTTTCTAAATATCTGACCCATATACCCAGATACACATATATGGGTAATTTTCTGGTGGTGGGAACCAATGGGAAGGAGAGTAGGATGGGGAGAGGGGAACAACAGGAGCAGGGAGAGAGGTACAGAGTGTAAGGGGATAGTATTGTGGCCCACATTGAACACATTGCAATGATTCTGTCCCCTTTCCTGTCTCTATGATCCATCTCCCCCTCCCATGCCCTCTCTTTCTCTCTGCCCCCTCTACCACCTCTGTCATTCTCTCCCTCTGCCCCTCTCCGCCCCTCCCTCTCTCTCATCTGCCCCTCTCCATGTTCTACATCTTCCTGCCCCACTCTCTCCCTCGCTTTATTGTAAATTTATTTACAAGTACAAAGCCCTTACTATGAACCTTGCATTGGAAGGCATTTGTACTGTTTATTTAAACTTAGAAAAAACAACATAACGCGCCATCTTCAGTAAATCTGAAGGAAGCACAGGCGCCTTCTGGATAACCGCCGTACCCAGGGTCTTTTTCAGCCCCTCAAGAACCATCCTGATAAGGAACGAGTCCCTGAAGCCTGAATCAAAACTGTAGCACTTGTGGAGCATAATTATCGCTGATAGGTAATTATTAACCGTGGAGTAAGCTGAGGTCTGTGCCTTGTGGACGAGGAAACGAGCTATCGTGCTGTCAGAGGCTGGGAGTGCTTGAAGCCCATGATCAGTGCAGAATTTAAAGTAGACAGACCACTGTGAAGAGCGTGTCGACTTAGTGTTGGTTGCCCAAGCAGACGCTGTCACTTCACGCACCTTGTTGTCCAGGATGGAGAGCTTGTCTGCAACATAGCGATTCACAGAGCTGATCAGAAAAGATATAACCAACCTCACATATTCTAGAGAGGCGGTCGGCAAGGACATTGTAGACCCCTGGTACATGCTTGGCAGTGATATAAAAATTATAAGTTGCACTCAACCAGAAGAGATGACGTAAGAGCACCATGCAATACGGGTTAGAACTGACCCCTTTGTTTATAAGCCCCATAGCCTGAGTATTGTCTGTGTAAATTACTATATGCTGGTTCCTCCAAGACTCCTTATATCTATCTGCTGCGACGATAAAGGGAATGGCTTCCAAGACATTGATGTTACCAGCATTTTCGGGGTCGATGTCCACATTAACCCAGTGATCATGGACTGGATCACAAAGGTCTAAGTCAAGGGGATAGTTGTCGCTGTTATAATAACCCGCTACCCAGTCGTCAGAACCTATTAGACCAAAACCTCCTAGAGAAGCATCAGTGGCCCAGCTAAGTCTGGGAGAAGAGTTGCGTGCTATCATGCATGACTTGCAGTTAAAGAGCTCAGAAAACTCTTTCCACCATTTCATATCTAGCTTGAAGGACTCGGTCAGGTGCACACGAACATTCCTATCCGGCAAATCTTTGAGTAGGGCGATGACACGATGGCTGAAGGTTCTGCCACCGCGGACAACTTTCGAGCAATGGCAGAGTATCCCACAGAGACGTTGTAACTGATGCTTTGTAGCCCTAGTACGGTCGTCAAAGAATTCTAATTCACAGTGCAATCTGGTGATCTTCTCCTGTGGTAACGATAAAGTTAAGGCACGAGAGTCAATTTGTATTCCTAAGTAGGTAGTGACGGTGGAGGGGGAGGAGCACTTCTTCCAACTTATCAGAAAACCAAGATCACCCAGGAGGGAAATCAATTCCATCTGAATCCGCTGACAGTCTGCAAATGATGAGCCGATCACAATAAAATCGTCTAAATAGTTCACAATGTTGAAAAAGCCACGCCTGTTCATGGCCCTGACAACAAAGTCACTTAAAGCGGAGAATACAAATGGCGCACACTTTAAGCCAAAACACAAACGAGTGTCATGGTAAAAGGCATCTTTCCACTCAATACCCTGCATCTTCCAGTGATTTGGGTTTATACTCACAGAGCGGTAGGCCGCCTTCAAGTCCACAGTGGCCATGTACACCCCTTCCTGAATCATATCACAAACAGAATCGACTGTATTAAAACAAAAGGGCTGCGCTGTGATGTCCATGAAGTTATTAATCGACCTACCAAGAGGTTGTCGGCAGTCGGTAATTGGCCTAAACGATCCATCTTTTTTGGGGACAGCCCCTAGAGAATGAACACATAATGGAGCAATGTCAGTAGGAGAGAACTTGCCATCACTTAACTCTTCAGTGATGAGGCGATTGATGAACGTAAAGGCTGGGTCCGTCAACACAGACTTATAATTTGGACACTGGTATCCAGGGACGGTGACATTTGGGTCGATGATGTCAAAACCACATAAGATGCCGTTAGTGATGAAATTGGGGTAGTGCACGTCAGGCTCTAAGCATAACTCGTTCAACCAGGCATTACACTTCAGCTGACTACGAAGGCCCCCGATATAGTGTACATCGATACATCTTTTGGCGAAAGACCAGCCTTCGTGGTGAAAACAAGGCATAGGGGGAGAGTCGAGGTAAGAAAAGACAGAGTAATCAGGCTTATTCACTGTTCCAGACCAGGAAACAGGGTTACTATTACAAGAGTTCTCACCAGATGTGCGATCTGAGGTAGGAGCAGATAGATCCTTGAAGCTTTCAAAGGATAAAGGCAAAAGATCACCTTGCGTAAGGCGGCTAGCCGGCCCGAGACCACCATTTTGGATGTTGATGGCGGAAGTCTCGGGCGGCACGAGACTTCATGAAGAGGGCTTATCATCCTTGTGATCCTTTACCCGACATGAAGACATTGGGTGACGATAACGGCAAGATCCACATACATGCAGTTTAGAACATCCACCTAGCGAACATCCTTTTGTGTTGTAATTGTAGCAGATGTCCTGCTGCCAGTCATTGGGAACCAGACCAAATCCCGAGTCATCACGAGCTCGGCAGAAGCCCCTGCCTGACTTCCGGCCGCTTGGACGCCATTGAGACTGAGACTGAGGAGTGGTGGAAGGGATCTGACTAGGTTTCTCTTCAAACTTCTTGCGGGTGTAATGGCCACTAAGATAAACCCCAGCAGCAAAGGAGTCAGGAGGACCAAAACTAACACTACCAGTGAGCACTTGGTCGACTACATGGTGGTCGTATAGGATGCAGCCTAACACAGAAAAGCTGCTCGACTCGATAGCGTGACGGCCCACATATTGCATATGGCGAAGGTATCCCATGCTGTCGCCATTAGTTAATAATATATGCTCAAACACTCCTAGCACACCGACCATTAGCTCAGTGGCAGATAATTTTGTGTGATCGACATGCTTCATAGGCCACTGATACGACTTGGATTGTATGTAAAACTCAGGTCTAAATTCCAAACCTTTTTTAGGAGGGAGCCCATCGTTCACGTTGATGTATGCTGCTAGTCAAGTCGACGAGCGGGCCGTCTGGTGGTGAAGTGGAACCGGGCGGTTTGCCTTCAATGCGATCTAATCTTGACAAAATGGCCTGAAGAACATCATTGGAAGTACCAGAGGACGATTGACCACTATCCTTGGATTTACCTTTTGCCTCCGTATCCGTGAAGTGTGCTTCTAGAAAGGCCAGGTAAGCAGGATCCGACCTGTCAGTGTAACCAGCAACAGCCATGTTAGGGGAATGGTGCACGAGTGGGAACCAGGACCAGCGTTGACCGCCGACAGGTAAAACAACTTTCACTTTCTGGTCCTTCTTTTTCTCCGATTTAACACTAGCACTCTTGCAACGAGAGCCAAACGGTGATGAGTGAATTAGCTGACATTTGGAGCAACGTCCCTTAGCAGGCATATCCTAAACACATAATCAAAAAATATACGTGCTGGCTGCACAAGCTGGTGTTTGAATATGGCGGTGGTCAAGCAGAAGCGGGAAGGAGGTCACACGACCTATGACGTAGTTCCGGTTTACATATAATCCTATATCCATTTCATTCATATAGACATCATTTAAACTTAGAAATGGCCGTTTATAGATGCCTTTCCAGTGGGAAAATCATGGATTTCTGATGCAAATGAAACATACATTTATTACACTAAAAAAACCCATCTCCCTAGTCAGGACATTATCAGTACAATTGGAAATAGTCTCTAAATAATAGTTAAGATGTTTGTCCTGTTTCAGAAATGGATTTCAAAACTACTTTAAGGTAGACAAAACGTAGACGTTTAAGGAGGGAAATTGAAAGGGTGAACATTGGATTGCAAGAGGCACATATGCAAGGGAATGAGGCTGTTAATACTGAATTAAATTTTGAAAACAGTCAATGTGGGAATTTGTCAGATGTAGGAGAAGCGATATCCTTTGATACTCATCCTACTTCTCAAAACGATGGTCAATCTCCATCCCACACTAATTCTGAACATAATTGTGAGCGAAATGTGCTCCCTGAACCTCAGTCATTCGATTCTGATCTTGACTTGAGTCCAGATGAGTATCTGTCAAGTGACAATGATGATGAACCTATCGAAATGTGCTTATCTGAAATGTTGATAGAGTGGGCAACCAATAATAATGTAACACATAATTCACTCTCAAAACTTCTGCATATATTAAATAAGTACCACCCAGAACTACCACTCAGTGCAAAAACATTATTGCATACAATATCTGGTTATGAAATAGAAAAGATTGCTGGCGGAGAATATCATCATGCAGGAATAAGTACTCAAATATCTAACAACTGTACCTTCAACAGTGATATAAGTAGGGTATCTCTGCAAATAAATATTGACGGCCTTCCCTTGTTTAAAAGTTCACTTGGACAATTCTGGCCGATATTGGGTTGTGTCAAGGAATGCCTAATCAGCAAACCCTTTGTTATTGGACTGTTCTATGGAAATCAGAAACCCACGTCAGCCTATAACTATTTGGACAAATTTGTCAAGGAAGCATCTGCACTTGAAGAAAGTGGAATTGAGATAAATGGGAAAGTTGTTCCTTTTTATATTACATCTGTAATGTGTGATGCCCCTGCACGTGCATTTGTTAAGCACATGAAAGGTCATGGTGGATATGGAGGGTGTGATAAATGTGTACAGGAAGGCACATACATGAATAAGAGAATGACATTCCCCAAGACAGATTCGCAGTTGCGGACTGATGTGTCATTTGATGAAATGCAGGATGAGAATCACCATCATTCAATTCTAGGGAGATCACAGTTTTCTGATTTGACAACAATTGGAATGGTGACTGGTTTCCCTTTAGACTATATGCATCTTGTATGCATTGGTGTTGTCAAGAAAATGATAATCCTTTGGACAAATGGACCTCTTCAAGTTAAATTAGGACAATCTGGTTTAGCTTCTGTATCGTCAATGTTGAAAGACATGAGTCTGCATATTCCTTGTGATTTTGTCAGAAAACCTAGGAGTCTTAACGAAGTCCGTATGTGGAAAGCAACCGAACTGCGACAGTTCTTGCTTTATCCTGTATAAAGCAAGTACCTGTTGTTCTACGGCAGAACTTGGCACTAAACGTATACAACCATTTCATGCTCTTTTCAGTGGCTATGTCCATCCTTTTAGCTCCACTGAGCAGTGCAGAACTAATTGACTGTGCCCAAGAATTGATGATAAAATTTGTAAAGAAATTTGCAATATTGTATGGTCAGGAGTGCATTTCATATAATGTACATGCTTTAGTGCATTTGGCCCAAGAAAGGTTACTGCATGGCCCACTTGACAACATCAGTTGCTTTAAATATGAGAGTTATATGGGTCAGATAAAAAAAACTTGTCCGCAAGGGCCAACATCCTGTGGGCCAAGTTATCAGACGTTTGGCAGAGAGGGGACCCCCACATTTGCCTTCTCTGAGTGACCAACTTTGTAAAGAACATGTCAGTGGTCCACTCCCAGGAGGATATGCTGGTTTGAAGCAGTATAAAATGTTCAGAGGAAAGGACTATACCATTTCAACTACAGTTCCCAACAACTGTGTGAAAATTGGAAACAAATATGCTGAAATAGTGAACATTCTTTATTGTGAAAAGCGGGGAGTCATGCTGGTCACAAACCATTTTGAAAGAAAGGAATGTTTTTATACCTTAGTCAGGGAATTTTAGGAGAAAAAAGGCCAATCTGTGAACAAATTCCTTACCAAGAAATTTCTTCACCAATGTATTGGTAAAGGTCTCTACTAACATATTTCAAAACATTTAAACTCAACTCCCGTAGGAAAACCTGTGAGAGCTGAAAACAAAAATGGCCGCCACTAAAACTCTGAAACACTATAACTTGGGGTAGAATCAACATGTAATCAAGTGTGAATACACTTTTTCTAGGTTTTAAGGCATGGGGAATTCATTGGAACATGACAAAGGTTGATACAGACAATATTTAGCAAATTAATCTACTGATACTGGGAAAAAATGAGCAAAAGATGCTAAAAAAATCCTTCCGAATGTACCCTCTGAAGTAAAAAATCTATACTTCATAACTTGGGCTAGAATAAACATGTAATCAAGTGTGAATGCACTTTTTCTATGTTTTAAGGCATGGGGAATCCATTGGAATATGAATAAATTCAATATGGACAATATTTAGCAAGTTATTTTACTAATACTGAGAAGAAGAAAACAACAAAAAACTGTCAAATAAAGGGAAAAATATAAATTGGATTTATGAAGGTATTCATGATGAATGACATTACGAAAGATATTTCTGCAGGTATTGTGATGCCTGAAATAAAGAAAAAAGGCAAGTTGTCTATCTATCTGAACTTCTGAACAATATTTAGCAAGTTTTTTTTTTTTTACTTAACAAAACTTTTATTCAATATGTCAACAATTAACCTCTGACCAAGCGAATAACATCAAGAATCATACAGTCGCTATATGGTCCTCCACTCATCTGTGTAACTTGAGTTGATCTGAAGATTAAACATGTATTATACATTGAGGCTTTGCTTTTTATTTAAATTCATGAGGCATTACTCTCTACAATATGCTAACGTACTATCATCGTGGGACCTCCATGTTGCTTACCCTTTATTCACCTTTACATATTCAGGTACAACAATCAGGGCCTTAGGGGACTATAAACTGTTAAAGAAGTTGACCCATGTCTTCCACTCCTTTCTGTGGGAGCTATTAGCAAAAGAACAGTCTTTCATCGTTCGTAGCTTCCATTTTAACTCTCGTAAGAAGTCAAAGAAACAAATGTTATTCTCACCGAAAAGCTTGGTCTTATAAATATAGAACCTGGCATAAATAAGAATGTAGTTCCATACTTTATATTTTTCTTCTACATTTGGAATCCCAAATATCATAAAGACCGCATTCATGTCATCTGTTATTTCTCTATCTAGCCATTGATTACCGCGAGCCCAGTTTCTTAGACTGTGCCAGAATGCGCAGGTTTTTTTTATAATCAATGAAGAAATGAAACAAATCGTCTATGTCATCACAATATCGACATAGGTTAGCTGGAATGATATTCATATCCTTCAGGTGGGAGTTGCATACGATTAATTTATTCAGGACATAGTATTGAAATGACTGTAATCTCACCTCTAGTGCAATTGAAAGGAACTCGGTACCACATCTTAAAATCGAGATTAGAGATGTCTATATCTTTACCTAAAAATTTGTTATACCAGTCATGAGAATACAAACATCATTTTACCGCATCATAAATTACCTTTGCAGACGAAGTCAAGATATCTATCTCTTCTGTACCTATCAGGCATAAGAGCTCATCACTATAATTGGACACTTCACCCTCGGCAACGATTTCAAGCCACGCTTTAGGGATCTTCCCTTTCAGACTCATCTCTTCGAGATAGTTAATGTTTATGTTAAAGTCACATTTTATCTCACGTTTGTTCTTAACTCTGTCGTAATTTAATACATCTTCAACTTTGTTGACCTTTCTTTTTTTCCATAGTTTGACGTTACTAATTCCGTCTTCTAAATTCACCCATCTATTGTTCCAAATTTTTTCCGATAACACACTCTTTTTGCTCGTAGGCTGTTGCAGGCCGCAGAACCTATTCCATACTTGAAAAATTTCTGTATAGAACTCAGAAAATTCAGCGTTGATCGTTTGCCTATATGTGCACACTTTTCTAATGTTTTTACCAAGATTTTCTTTAACTAATGCGGACCATTTACAAGACGGATTGTTTATCAGCCTCTGAACCCATTTTAGTTTGCTGGTAATTATCTTAGCCCTGATATCATGGAGTTTTAAGCCGCCATCTTCTATGTTTCAACACAGGTAGTGATGCGCGACCCTATATTTACCGTTTCTCCATATAAAATTACACATTAGCTCATGTATCTCGCATACCTTTGTCTCATCGACAACAATTAAACTAGCGACGTACATGAACAAGGGTAATATCAGGACATTAGCAATGGTGATCCTTCCCTTCATTGAGATATCTCTTTTACCCCAGTGCTTAACTACAATACTTGCCTTTTCGAAGGCGGACTCAAAGTTTATAGTGTTCTGAAGCAGTTTGTTATAAGGATAGACCAGGTGAATGCCTAAAATTTTCATACAATTCGTCCATTTAATATCTTGACAGACTTGTCGTGTAAGTACCATTTCACCTATATTAAAGCCTCTGGTTTTGCCATCGTTTAGAGTTAAACCTGATACCTGGCTAAATTCACTGATAATATGCATCATTCTAGCAAGAGAGTTCTTACTGTCTGCCATGATTGTCATATCATCTGCAAATTGCACGATCTTGTTTTCTACCCCCCCCCCCCCCCCCCAAACACAATATCACAACACTCGGGGTCAGCACGAATTTTTGCAGCTAAACGTTCTACCACAATAATAAAAACAAGAGAAGAAATAGGGTCGCCCTGTTTGACGCCCCTTTTTACACTAAACCATTCCGATAGATGTCCATTGTTGGTAATACACGCTTTGGATCCTGACATGAGACACTTGACCCACGTTAAAAAAATATCACCCACTTTTATGTCGCTCAGACACTTATATAAGAACTTCCAAGAAATCGAATCATACGCTTTTTTGAAATCTAGAGAGACAAATAAACCTTTTTTCTTGTTTCTGTCCAAATGTTGGGTAACATCTTCTAATCTTTTAACGGCGCAGCCAATAAAGTGGTTCTTAATGAAGCCATATTGATCTTCATCTATTACAGAGTCAATACAACTCTTAAGTCTGTAACATAACATTTTCGATATTATTTTATAATCAGTATTTAAGAGGGTTATGGGCCTCCAACTACCAATACAATTTAGGTTACAATCTTTTTGGGGGATTAAGGTGATAATACCCCTAAACATATCTTGCGAGAGCTCTTGGTGTGTAAAGCATTCATTCACAACACTGATAAACAAGGGTTCAAGAGTAGCCCAGAAGAGCTTATAAAATTCAGCAGGCAGGCCGTCTGGTCCAGTAGCTTTGTTCCCGGCGAAAGAGTCAAGTGACCTTTTAATGTCATCCTTGCTGAAGCAATTATTCAATAATTCCTCCTCCAAGGGATCAAAAACAGGACCTTTATATTCTTCCAAAAAGGGGTTATGCCCAATGATTTTTATAAAATTCCCAAAGATCTTTATAAAATTCCACTTTTTTCTTGAGAATTTCTTTCGGCCTGGTGATTGTCTCACCTTCAACTACTAGCTGTGAAAAAACTTTTTTTTTATAATTCCTTTTTTCTAGATTTAAGAAATAAGCGGTGGGCTTTTCACCGTCGATCAACCATTGGGCTCTGCTCCTGGCCATCGCACCTTGTGCTTTTATGTACTGCACCGCTCTCAATTCATCTTGTATGTTATCTCTCTCCTTACTCTCTTCTTCATTTAGGACACCTTTCTGAAATAATACCGTCAGTCTATCTCGGAAAATGATTTCACATTTGCGTTTTTCTCTACATATATTCTTAGTAAATCTCATCGTTTCTATACGAATAACATATTTCACATAATCCCATTTTATTCTGGCGTTGCTTAGCCCCTCCGTTTCGCATGCTTCTCTTTTCTCTAATCATCGATACATATTCATCATTATTTAACAAGTATTTACTAAAGAGATCAGATCCGAAAATTCACAGTACACGTTATCAACACCACTTACACAATTTCTTAAGACCGAGCCAATTATACAATAGTAAAGTCTCGATGTTTGTCTACCTCTCTCCCAGGTTGTCATATTTGTCCCCTCGGCTGACATTTCTTTAACAATATCACACAGGTCAAAGTCGTTTATAATTTTCATCATCTCTTTTAAACCAGAATATTTCACGTGTTGATTATCGCTAAGATTTAGGAACTCATCCTCTGGAACGATATTTAAGTTAAAGTCACCCAACAAAATTATCGACCTATCTCTTTTGGATTCTAGGATACGTCTTAGGGATTTACACATAGTTACCTGATCTTTATAGCTATCTTTGGTTGGGAAATACAGAGAGAAAATCGAATACTCCTTCTGTTCTATTACCACATCGACATACGCAATTCTACCAATGTCATCACCGCCTCTGCATCTAGGTCTTTTGATATTAATATCGCTACACCTTTTGCATTGCTTTTACCGTGTACAAAATGGGCTTACCCTGCCACTGATTGGCCCAGATCTTTACATTGTTATACACACTATGAGTCTCTTGTAAAGCAAAAATTGACTTTTTTTTTCTTATTGAGTAACCTAAATAGAGCTTTTCTTTTTATAATATTTCCAGAGCCATTTACATTTTAGGGAATAGAAGTTAATATTGCTGCCTTCCATAATTAAATTAACTGAGGTCACACTTTAAACAACATTAATCGACAAAAAAAAAACAAAAAAAAAACTCCCCTTAGTCTCCCCCATCCACATACTTAACCTCCATATTGTCGGCCGATTCGCCTGCAACACCATCTGCTTCATCGCTTGCAGCTTTCGGGGAGAGACCTTGCCTAACCTTCATCCACGCCTTTCCCAGTATGTTCCCTCTTTTGCACTATTTTTCCTGGTCGAGGACGTCTCCATCGTGGAGGCTGAGGCCTATTCTCCAACCGGTCTTGGCCGCGGACGCCTCTCCGATCATCTTGTCACCAGTGGCGGTTAGGTATGCAGCAATAAAGTCATTGTATTTCACCTTTCCGCACAGGCCTTTCAGCAGAATCTCCTCCCTTGAGTCTTCCCACTTGGCCCATACATCATCAGACACATATGCACCGAGTGCGAATTTGCTTCTGACGGGGTCTTCGAATGTTAGGACCATTTCGGCTTTCTGAAGATCACTATCCATGACTGCTTTCGAGTATGCTAGATATTGCTCGATACAGTTGTACCATTTGTTATCCACTTTAAATCTTGCAACAAAGTGATTCGAGAGGGGGCATTCCTTTGTAAAAAGGCGAGGCATCCGGGGGTAAATCTTTTGGGTAACATTTCCAATTGGTCGAATTTAAAACATCTATTGTCCAAAATGACATCGCCATAGGCATTCACCACATTCTCATACCTAAATGAGGCCCTGGCCGCGGCGACACAAGGCCTGGCCCTTGCTATGCGTTTTCTCACGATTTGAGGTAAATCTTTCTTGATCCAGTACATCCTCTTTTTTTCTGAATCCAGGTGGTGTTCCAAGTTGGTGCGCTTGTTCCATACACTGTGCATATCTTTTAAGCATTCAAATGACAGCAGGATGGGGGCGATCTTACCCTTGCCCATTCTTTTTGCCTCATATTGTACTTCCTTGGATACTCCCATGGAGTTTTCCAAAATGAAGGCAGCCAAATTTTTACACCTCAACTCATCCTCTTCTTTGTTCTCCTTCTCTGCACCATCTAGAATGAGATTAAGTTCCCTTTCTTTTATCATCTCTCTTATCCTTTCTTCCCTGTCAACAGTGACTGCGGCGCCAGCTGCTACCAGTCTGGGATCATCCTTCTTGACCATATTAAATTTGATCACCTCTATTTCTTCCTTCTGTTTGGCTACAGCCGCTACTATTTCATCGGATTTCTGATCTCGTGTGAAGTTTTCGCCATCCAGTTTGGCAAACTGCTCATCATGTTTAACTATGGCTTTGGTGTTAGCTTCCGTAGTACCTGAGATCTGTTGCTTGATCTTGTCAAACATCTTTTTGATGTCTTCGTTCGAGATGCCTGCCATTTCAACAATTTGCTTTTTTCCTGAATTTTCTTCACCACTCTCTCTCTCTCTCTCTTTCTTTTATCCTGAGCCTTTGCTTCCCTGGTAGACATTTAGTTGAATCAAACCAACTTTGTTGTGTTCGTAAAAAGTCTGAATGTGACCGGATGTTTACATACAAAGTCTCTTTCCGGTTCCTTTCTGACTGCTTGTGCTTAGCCTTTATACACAGAACTGGGTCAGCTTGACCTATATGTTATACTTCTGCTTCCATAGGTTCCCGCTCTTGTGTCTGAGCTGGGTCTACGACTTGATTTAACTATAATTCACTACTCATGTACTTGGTTAACACTTACTTCTATCCACATTTGATACGGTTTATGATAATCCAATGTCTCTAAATTGTCTTTTACCGTCCAAATAATGTCAACAAACGTTGCGTGTTCCACCGGTATTTTCAATCGGTACACTTATAAAATTAGTTATTGATAAGATATCCGTAAATGACAATGTCCCAATCTGTCCAAGTACAATCCACGAATCCTAAGGACGTTAACTCCACAATCCTGACTGTGAACGTTGCTTAATAAGGTATTCCAAGCCGTTTTGCGTCACCGCCGTGGAGGAGCCCTGGAGGCTAAGATGGCAACCACGTAATCTCCGTTCTCCCACGCGTGGGAATTTCAAAATGCCAGTCTTTCAATAATCACAGTTCTGTAAGTTCTAAAAAACTTTTCGAGCTGCTCTTTGCAACTTTATGCTCTTCTCTGCCACAATTGAGCTACCGATTTTACCTGTGAAACTGAAAAAAAGGGGACGACTTAGGCACGAGCCTAACGGACACCTTCTCTCGTATCTCACCAAACCGGAAGTCCCAATATTTAGCAAGTTAATCTACTGATAATAAGAACAAATTAATAAAAGACCCTAAAGAAATCCTCCCAAATATACCCTATTTAAAAAAAACTACTTCAGGTTCATGAAGGCATTTGTGACCAATATATTTCTGCAGTTCAAACTGTAATGCAAATGCTTTTGATGGTTTTAAGTGTGACTTGATAAGGACCAAAATAAAACCAAATGAGGACCAAAAAGAGTCAATTTGTTTATAGTGTAAGACAGCTGTCATGCCTTTCTTACTTTCATCATTAGCAAGTGAACTGTTTGCATCATCAGCATTGCAATAGCCAGAAGCTGGAGGACTTCCAGGTTAATTTTAACTTTCTGGAAGAAGAGATGAAACTTCTGCATTTGGAGTGAATAATTTTGTACTAGGTGTTCAGGGCCAGGAGGAGATATAGTTCGGAATTGTTGCCTTTGAATGTATTGGAGAATCTTATCCAGCTTTCTCTATATACTTTTGGGAAGCTCTGCCATTGGTAAACATATAAACTTACTTTTGCTATACAAGGAAAATTGAAGATAAACAACGCCTTTTCTCCTGCCCCAAAATACCTGATTTTATATCATAGTCTACTACCACATGGATAAAAATGGTCTGAAGTTCTGCTATTCTAGATTCTTTCTTCCAATGTTTTTCCAATCCCTTCAGACTTTGGTTCTCAGAGTTCAGTTGCTGTGCATTTTTTAATCAGTGGCTAAGGACAGGTAATTGTGAACTACTTTGTACCTTGATTGTTTCTGCACACATATGGACTTCTTCCACTTGAGGTCATGGGATGGCAGCCATCATTTAGAGGGTGGCTCAGAAAGATATATATGCATCACTTAATGCTGTGGTGTGCATGATTGAAGGATATGCCAATTCAAGAGAATGTAGCTCCTAACTTACTGAGACAACCAGCAAGATGATGAAGAGCCCTCCTATACCCAGCTGATGAAATTGCCTCTGAATGTCACTCACAGTAATGTGAAAGCTATGATACTAATTTAATTCCATACATAAATCCTACAGAAATATGGATTGAAGGGGTCAATCACAGCAGGAGAAACTATGTATTCTAATGTATTCTAATAAATAAAAAAATGGTTCACAAAGCTTATAGATATCAACCTGATATGTACATTTATCACACTCTCTACACATCAACTCTACTGAATAAAATATTTCCCACTGGACCTATTTCGCAGATATGCTATATATATTATCCCGTAATTACAAAACCCCCCAGACCCCATTTACAACCCTCTGTAACTTAACCTATTCAAAATGTGTCAAAATGTGTAAACTAATCATTGTGTGCAAAATGTGTCATTATGTGCAAAATGTGCCACACCTCGAATCTCTATATAAACAAAAAACCTTCCACCACTACCAGTTCACTCCCCAGACGAAGACCACCCTAGGTCGAAACGCATTGAGACTTGCTCTGTAACATCATAAGCTAATAAACTGGAACTCACAGCACTTCACAGGAGTTGATCGTTTATTTGAAGACATCTACTATATTTATCTTTTCGCCTACCTTCATCAGGCATCCTTCCTGGGATCGCGACTAGTCCAGTCCCTGAAGGTGAAAAATAGGTCCTACCCGGCAAAAATTGGTATAAAGACAATTTTGGTGTCAAATGAAGCGTAATTTTGTGTAGAATAACATATCCAAAATCCGCAAAAATCCGCATTGGGGAATTTTTTTTATATGCGTTTAAATGTTTTAAAGTAGTTATTTCAATATTTGATATTTTCGGCGCACCTACCCTGAAAAAAATCGGAGAACGCCGGTCTTGGTGTCAAATGAAGCGGAATACCAAGCAACATAACATATCCAAAATTCGCAAAGATATGTTATGCAGATTTTTTTTTATGTGAGTTTGAATGTTTTTTTTATTTTTTTTTTATAACTTTTTTTTCACACCGACCATAAAAAAATGGGATTAAGACAGTCTTGATGTCAAACGAAGCGTAATCTTGTGTAGAATAACATATCCAAAATTCACAAGAATCCGCCAGGAGGAAATAGTTTTATGTGCGTTTGATTATTTTTGGATTTCTAGGCATTTAAGCATGTTTTTGTATATAAAAGTAAAATCAGTTTGCATGGAGTTGTATGTAACATTTGTTTGTAAGATTTCAATCACCTTCATTGCAGACAATGCAGAGTATAACTTGCTAAATATCATTGTAATTAACACATTTCACTAATTAATTAATTTTGGCTAATTATTGATGTTTTTGTAAAAAAAATTAAAAAATTCAAAAAGTCAAAATTTATCTTAAGGTTTTAACTTTCTAATTTAGATGAAGATGAGACACCTAAAATGTAGGTGATCATATAATTTACGAATTGTATTACCTAACATTTAGCACAGTAAAGACTGTGTTTCTTTTTTTCACTTCTTTTAATCCCAGAGCCAACATTAGGACCAGTATTTAAATATATGACCAAAAGTTATCAGGGGCTATGTTGCATGATACGTTTCAATTGAAAAATCTGCAGGTCTCATCATATTTATCTCAGAAACAAAAACTATGAAAATCCGCTTAAACTGGGTTTAAGTTTCCCTCTGTTAATGTGTAAAGGAAATAATAGTGACGGGCAAGTCCCAGGCTTCCTCAGGCCAACCACACAGTTCAGCATAGTTTATCGCCGACGTGAGAAACTCCTACCAGTCTTCCCCATTACGGAAAGGCTTGAGATTCTTTGGTTTAGGATTTTCACCCTTCCCCGTAGATCCATATAATCGAATGTCCGCAGGGCAGTCCTCATTATATACGACACTTGATTCCATTCCTGGCATCATTGAATGTTTACAGAACTTTCAGAGCGCTCGTTCTGGCCGAATTATGGCCAACTGGTTCACGACCCCTCTTGGCCCGTGAATCATAATCTAATAATGGAATAGATATATTAGTCAACGAATAGTTGAGACCATTATCAGATGGAGATGAGTCCATGAAATTGACTCGCCCTCCCGCTATCTTGAACCCTGCCGGAGTGCTTGGCAAGCGCGGAGCTCATATTTCAGAACGACCCGTATCGTGTGGTGGCGCCTGAGTACGCAGATCCGGACTACCAGGTTGCAGCAGGACTGGATATCTATGATCCAGCATATCAATTAGATATTGTGGGCAGGCCGCATATTCGTGTAAACCACAAAACAACCTTTGCACATGCTTCAGTGGTAGGGTATCGTGTACCAACCATAGAAGATCGAGCGTCCCTCGAACCTCTCCAGCGGAGATATCGCTCGGTAGTTCGCCCGTTTTGTCGTAAGAACACAGAGCGTTAGTCAAGAAATCTTTGCGTCTGTAGCTTCTCTCTGTTGACCTGTAAGGCCCTCAGTTTTGGTTTCTTGTGTACCATTCTTAGCATCCTCCAGCGTTTGCGTTTCGGAATTCTGTGTTTCCTCTTGCTCACCTGTATCGGTGAAAGAATCACGAATACGAAGAGATTCGTTTGAACCTGGTTTTATTTCCCAAAGGTATACAGTTACAAAGGTATTGTCACTGAACAAAGGGTGCTTAATTTGAACAACAGAAGTATCTTGGTCCGCGATGCGGCTCGAGTCCATAGTGAGCCTTGATCCCCTTGCGGAGGTAGTAGTATCCTCCGCCTACCACCCATTGGAGGGTGTCTGCAGTGCAGTCGGCACGATGGTGATGGTGCCCTCTGACGGAAGTGGCCGGAACTGATGGTCGTCTCCGGCTCCGGTAGAAGTGCCCCCAGCTGTCGTAGCCTGGTTGGTGTTTGGCGATGGTCGGCAGCATCGATGTATTCCGGGTGGCGTACCCACTACACATATAATAACTGATGCCATATTTCAAACTTTCTAATACAAAGGAGAAATACAATTTATTAGCTAATGTGTTAAAAATGTAGAAAATTTGAAATTAAAAAAATGCAAGACTTTAGGATCATTTTATATTATTTAGTTCCCAAAACTAGAATTACAGCTGGGTATCGTGGACATATGTACAAGAAAAATCAGCAATAGCCTATATGATAAATAGTTTTAAACGCCTCGGTTCTGCTAGCTCTGGGCCGAGTTAGTACTGGGCTGAGCAGGCCTTGGGTGTGGGCTGATATGGTTTTGGAGGTGGGCTGATGCAGCGCACAGGTGGGCCGATGGAGCTTGGGCCGACACCAATTATTTGGAGCGTCCTTTGGGTAACGTCCCATTATATATAGTAGTTATTCCAATTATTTAGAACCTCCCTTTGTGTAACGTCCCGTTATATATAGCAGTTATTCCAATTATTTGGAACGTCCCAAATCATCTGGTTTATCGCCTGATAACTATTGTACAGAGAGGGGAAGACATGGCTCTTTACTTTGGCTATGAGCTTACAGCTTATGTGCTTGTGCTCTTGATGTATGTCTGGAACCAGAATATAGCTCCTATATTCTTTCATCCTGAGGCAAAAAATCACAGAAAGGTTTAAAGGTGTGGAAAGTTGTAACTTCCCATCTCATGTTCATCCATGCATGGAGTGGCTGTGACACAACTTCTGCAACATTTGGACATGGAAAAACCAGTCTTATAGAGAAGGTGAAACAGTCAGAAGAATTACAGCAAATATCCTTCTTGATGACCAATCCTGAGGCTACAGCTGAAGAGATTGGCAACCCTAGTATCCGATTGTATGTAATCTTATATGGGGGAAGGGCAGATGTTTCTTTGAACAGTCTACGGTATGCAAAATACATGGCAATGGTATCAACAAGCAAAGCACCTATTGATCCTCAGAAGCTTCCACCAACAGAAAGGGCAGCATATTTTCATAGTTTGCAGGTTCATTTGCAAGCGATCCCTTGGTTCAAGCTTACTAACAATGACCTGGACCCATTACTATGGGGTTGGAAGTTTGCAGACACAATATTAACACCAGTTGTAAACTGACTTGGATGCAGCACCAGACAGTGTACTAAAGTTTGTATGATGCAAATGCAAAGCATCTACAAGAAATCCATGTGGCAATAACATAAATTGGTTCTTGTCACAAACATGGATTGAAAAGTTTAACAGCCTGTGGAGACTGTAGAGGAGAAAGTTGTCAAAACTCTGAGGAGATTACCCTTGATGATGACAAGAATTATGAAGAACTTGTGTTGCTTACTGGTGAGCTGATATGTTATTTATCAATGCTTAAGCAGGCTGGCCACAATTCTGAGGTTTGGGATAGTGCGCGATTGTGAGGTCGGAATTTGCCGTCATACGGTTGTCATATTCTCCCTTTTATGACATATCATACCTCATAATTAATGGAAAACCTTTAACAAATCAGCATGAGAAATGAAGTAGGAACATGTTTATGATGTTTGTTTCAAATATAATTTGTTTCTGTTACATTTCTGGGAATTTTATGGTATATGTATGGTTTAACTCCAATCTGTTAATCTTGTGCAGGTCTGTTTGTTTACAAATTGCTGATGGCCTAGATTTCTGCATAGAAGATGGATATTTCTGTTGAAATCAATGTGTATAAGAAGTGTACATATGGTAGAATACTGTAGGAAGCTATTATCTAGCTCTAGGCAGTTGATTTTAGAGTTGACAAGTGCCAATAGTGATATATACAGCAATATAGCAGCAAACTCAACCCCTGACTCAGCCTGAACCTGGCACTTTCAACACTCTACCAAAAAATTGTGTATGGGGACACCAAATAAATGTAACAGTTTTGTGGTCTAAAAAGTGATGAGAATAGTATATGTGAATTTAAAAGAAATCTAATCACTTTTTCCTGATGAAATATGCGGAAATGTGTAGGATTGTGACATTTTCCCATTGCCGCCTATGGTAAAGTTTCATGGAGGAGATCGACCCCACAGTGGGGAATTAAGTATGAAAAGGTATTTAATAAATTGCGTCTTTGAATTTAGTATACTTCAAACTATGAAAGGAGAAATTTGGGTGAAAATCTGAGGACTTTTCGAAATTGTGGCCAGCCTCCTTAAATCTGGTCATAAGCCCATTTATGAGTGGATTGTTCCATTGGCAGGGGGGCGTGGTCGGACTCATTAATTACTGAAATGTGCTAATTACTATTTTAATTCACAGTAAAATAACAATATTTAGCAACTAAGACTATGCATTGTCTTCAATGAGGGTAAATGAACAGCCAAATATTACTTAAAAATCGATGCAAGTTCATTTAAATTGTCTATACAAAAACATGCTTAAATTTTCAAAATATTCAAACGCACATAGAAATGTATTCCCAATGAGGATTCTGGTGAATTTTGGATATGTTATTCTACTTGAAATTGCGCTTCATTTGACACCAAAAGTGTCTTTATCCCATTTTGGGGGGGTTCGGTGTGGGAAAAAAATATTAAAAAAACAATAAAAAAACCATTAAAATGCACATAAAAAAATTTCCCCAAAGCGGATTTTTGCGGATTTTGGATATGTTATTCTACTCGTTATTCCGCTTCTTTTGACACCAAAATTGTCTTTATACCAATTTTTGCCGGGTCAAAATGTTCAGGGACTGGACTAGACAACTTCTGATGACTTCTGATGACTTCTGATGACTGAAACTTAGTGCACAGGTTTCCCCCGACACGCCGCCTCCCGAAACCTCCGCTCCCACCCCTCGCCTTAAACGCTCTGGCATCATCCCTAGACCCTCCACATCTAGAAAGAATACCAGTACACCAGAAAAAGCCAAGGGATTACGCATCCCTGACAGTGCTGTCCCCTATTTCAAAGCAGCTAGAAAAGCTCTTCAAAATAAGTTACGAGCCCAGCACCACCTTGACTACCTATCCACTTGTGTTACCAACAACACTTCCCCCCGTGGCCTACAGGTCTGGGTACTCCCACAAACCCCTGCCCCCGACTTTGCCTTCAGTATTAAATGGGAACAGGCCCATGCTGACTTCTCCATAAAACTCACCACTCTCCTACGAGACTACTACGACGATAGGGTCTCGGAAAATCAAACCGTACTTGACTCATCTGGAGCTGAAATAAAAACCAGATGCACCCCGGAAGTCCGCAAATACATCGAGGGTCTCCTCGGACAAATCCAAACAGACCTCAAGAAAGAATTACAAACCACCCGGAAAAACAAAGAAACAGAGGACCTCCCAGGCGGTTCAAGAAATACTCCCCAAACAAAAACACCCACGTCCTAAACCTCTCGGACAAAATCCTCTCTCCCTCCCACATATCCCTCCTATCAAAAGGACTCAACTTCATACCCACCCCCAACCACAACCACCATGTACACTCCCTTAAGGATACACTCTTGTTTAACCGCAGGGTTAGACTAAACCATTTCTTCCAAAATTACCCCACATATCAACCCTCTCAAATTTTCACCTTTGACAAAAAGGGTTGGATTCCCCCCACAGGACTCGACCCCGACCTAGAATCCTTCACCAACTACACCACTACCCACATGTCCACCCCCTCACAAATGAAGAACTTACTGCCTTCCACGACCTAAAAAATGACCGATCCATTATCATAAAACCTGCAGACAAAGGAGGTGCAGTCGTTGTCCAATCAACTCAAGCTTATGAAAACGAAGCAATGAGACAACTCAACAATCCCTCCCACTACAAGAAGTGTGACTCCAATCTCACCAAACAACACCACTCAGCTATCTCTCACCGACTTAAAACCTTGAGGGACTCTGGATTCCTTCCGGAAAACGCTGAAAAATTCATGATCTACCCAGATGTTCGTATCTCCCCAATTTATTTTCTACCCAAAATACACAAGACCAACACCCCAGGCCGGCCCATTGTCTCGGGCATAGATTGTCCTACAGATCGCATATAACATACTATAGACCAAATCCTTTGTCCCTATGTCATAAAAACTGACTCATACCTCAAAGATACCCGCCATTTCATCAACACCATCCAAGACATCCATTCCCTCCACGATGACGAATACATGGTCACTATAGATGTCTCCAGCCTATACACATCTATTCCTCACTCTGAAGGGCTAGCGGCCATCGAAAAGGTCCTCCTCCAGAAAGAGTCCCCCCACCTTAACACCAACGTCATACTTGAACTCACATCGATGGTCCTTAAAATGAACACCTTCACTTTTAATGGGCACCACTATCACCAAATTCAGGGTACCGTGATGGGTACTAAGATGGCCTCATCTTATGCTAACATCTTCATGTCAGTTTTAGAACAATCAATTTTATCCTCTTCAGAACTCAACCCTCCATATGGAAACGATATATCGACGACATTTTTGCAATTTACCGAGCCACAGAAGACGAAATCAATGAACATCTCCGCTTTCTCAATTCTTTTCATCCAACAATAAAATTCACAGCCACCATAGATAGGAACTCTATCGATTTTTTGGACGTCACCGTCTTCAGGGACAAAAACAACTTGCTCTCGACTAAACTATTCGTAAAGCCCACCAACTCAGGACAATACCTGCACGCTACCTCCTACCACCCCAAACATCAGATCTCATCCATCGCCTATAGCCAGGCCATCAGGATCCGCACAATCTGCACCCACCTATCAGACTTCCACACAAGTTCAAAACTCCTTTTGAAAAATCTGACCATCTGTGGACACCCCCACAAGCTAATCAAAGCAGCTATACAACGAGCAGAAGAACCCCCACGCCCCACACTCCTTAACCCACCCCCCAAACAAATGAAAAAAATTATTCCCTTCATTGCCACGTACAATCCACACAACCTCAGATGTTCACAAATTCTAAAGGATGCTTCTAGCTTCTTTCGGAACACCCCCGCAAACAAGAAATTCCTAGAATACAAGATGATCGTCGCCTACAGGCGCTCAGCCAACCTACGTGACTTACTGACCCACTCAAACCACCCGCCCCCAAACCCTCACTCAGGCAGCCGCCCTTGCATGCTTTTTTCATGCAATTATTGCCCCCACATAGTCACCGCCAAATCAATTATTTCCAACACCACAAAAGAGAAATGGCCAATTGTTGGCAACAACACCTGCCTCTCCTTCGGTGTAATCTATCTCATCACCTGCCCAGTCTGTCGCTACCAGTACGTAGGACAAACTGGAAGAAACATCAAGAAACGCATATATGAACATAAACGAGACATCAGAATTCGGGACAGGCAACAACCTGTGGCCAAACATTTTTTGGACCACGATGCCCAAGACAAGGATTTACTCGTCACTATCATCGACAGTAGCTGCAAAGACAGAAATGCCAGACTCAGATTAGAGGAATCGTGGATTAGAACACTACAGACCCTCCACCCACATGGTATTAATCAATACCTATAAAGCCCAACACCACCACCCGACATAGAAATCCAACAAAACCCACCCACACATTATTATACACTCCTCCCGTATCCCCCACCGCGACCCTCATAACTAGAGCGCGGGAACCAGTGCCACCCGGCTGGCCCCGCGGACCTAACCACATGACCAATCTAGCCCCGCCCACATAATGACGTCATTGAACATCCCCGCATAACGTCTTGTCAACAATGGAGACATTCAAAGCTCCGGTGTATCAGTGCGATCTTTGCCACCACTGGTTATCTAGCGGAAAGGAAGCCCTAATGGAACATCTAAACAAATACCACCAAACTAAAGGTACGAAACCTTTCATTTGCCAAATCTGCCACCATTCCTTCTCCCGTAAGTGGACCCTAATCCGACATGCCAAAAATCAACACCCGTTTGTTCACAAACAGGCCCTCCCTAAATCCACTCGCCGTAACACCTTGCCCTTTACTGTTTGCTATATACAACAACATGAAACGGCCCCACCTAGTATAACTACTCCACCAACTGTTCCTTTAGATACTAATTCAGTATCTTTTTCACAGGCACCTCTGCGGGCGACCACGCCCCCTCAGCCCAGCACAAACCAATACAACAGCTCATGGAGATCAACATTCCCCGCCCCTCTCGACCAAGTCAGAGAAACAGACCAGTCGTTACATCTAGGCCCCATTACAGACATGTGGACCCAAGATCCAGATCAAGAGGCCGATCTCAGTCCCACCACAGACGTGGACACAGAGATAGCATCTCTGTTCGATCTCATCAACGAAACTCCCATAACTCCCACCACCGGGACGAGAACTCTCACCCCGCCCCCCTCAGGCGTAAACGGTCCCACACTTACTCCAGCTTGCTCAACTACAGCGTTGCCTGTCACTCCTCCGCTAGAAGAAACAACCTGGACCCTAAACACCAGCTGGACGACCATGATAGCCATCTAACAAAACCCACTATCTACCCAAGAGACGTCTCCCCTACCCACAGGTCCTCAGACGAAGAGACCGACATCGGATCCCCTCGCCCCAAAGTTAAATCAACAGTATCTGTGCCCCAAGCTATCTCACCCACCATGCCCCCCTCATCTCCTGAATCACCAATGGAGTCGGACACAAACTACTCCCTCAACTCCCCATCCCCCAAATCAGATTCTAAGACAAATAACTCCCTCCAAAACCCCAATCTGATTATTACCACCCAGAACTCAAGCAGCAAACGAGTCCTGAACTTTGATGTCACTCATCCACAGTCACCAGTAACACTCCAAGATGATGAATGGCTTCTAGAGAAACCCGAACGCCCCCAACATCAGGAAGGCCACTCGACTCTACTTTATTACCTGCTACTTGCCATCAGATCCATCGACCGCAACCTAGCAAGAGACGTTGGCAAGATTATGGAAAACCACGGCTACCTCAATAAGAAAGAATAAAATCTCAATAATTAATTTGTAACTATCAACAGGGCTTCAAATTATAGACCCTGCTATTACTATTTCTCTCACCTTTTCAATTATAACTCATATTATATATGTTACTTATAAAAAAATCACAAAGCTTATAGATATCAACCCGATATGTACATTTATCACACTCTCTACACATCAACTCTACCGAATAAAATATTTCCCACTGGACCTATTTCGCAGATATGCTATATATATTATCCCGTAATTACAAAACCCCCCAGACCCCATTTACAACCCTCTGTAACTTAACCTATTCAAAATGTGTCAAAATGTGTAAACTAATCATCGTGTGCAAAATGTGTCATTATGTGCAAAATGTGCCACACCTCGAATCTCTATATAAACAAAAAACCTTCCACCACTACCAGTTCACTCCCCTGACGAAGACCACCCTAGGTCGAAACGCGTTGGGACTTGCTCTGTAACATCATAAGCTAATAAACTGGAACTCACAGCACTTCACAGGAGTTGATCGTTTATTTGAAGACATCTACTATATTATTCTAATTTTTTATATATATATATTCTGAGGTTCTGAGGCACTGCTCTTGGCCAAGAAAAAAGAATCTTTGTTCTCAAACTACGAAGAAGAAATAGACTTGTATTCCATATCAGAGATGCTTCCATCCCTTACTGCATCAGCTATGTGAAACAAATTCCAGTTGCCTCTCCAGAATATTAGTGTTGTTGTTGAGCTGGTTGTGTAGGTCGAAAGGAGCGGTGAGCTCCTTCCTACACGGTTCACAGGCCTATCAATTTGATAAGTGTCACATGAGTAAATTAGAACAAAGAAATGAATATACTTCTGTATGGCCAGTGTGTATGATGAATTATAAAAGTTTTTTTCACATTGTTTGATGGAGTAATCAGTCATGGGCTGCATCAACTGCCCTTCTAATTGAGCATGTACTATTATGTACTTATATCTTATATCTGTTCATTGAAATCAAATGGAGGCATGGCAAGAGGGAAACCTGAGCTGTTTAGCCAATAACTTTTGCCTGTATATGGTAAGATCAACATTCTTCTGTTCATTATACAGGTGACCATCATTAGAATATATCAGACCAATAAAGTGAGAAGATAGAGAATAGCACTTCTTCATATCTTCATGGACCCCTTCAGCTAATACCAGACCTTGATAACTATTGCTACTGGTGTAACATCCCATAAATGTTGCTCCCCAATGTTGATGAGGCACAAAGAGTAGAGAAGCATATTCTGGAGTCAAGGAATGGGTAAACTGTCCCAGACATTACATGAAAAAGGATGTGATAAAAACCCTCAGAGGGTAATTTGAAATTAGAATTATAGGTCATTCAATGTCAATGGATCCCCAACTTGTTTCAATGCATCAGGATCACTGGTAAACTCCACTTTTGGTGGCACCATTGGGTTTTGAGCCATGTTACTACCTTCATGCACTGTGTAAAACCATTTTACCCCAAGAAACTAAGGAGTCTACCTTGGCAGTACTGTTTAGACATAGGTCTACAGGAAATGTTCATGGGCTCATAGATAGATGTACTTTGATCTAGATATCACCATAGCCAATAGGACAAAAAACAGGTCATTTTAAAAATTTGTTTGTGTGATGAATATGACAATCCTAGCACTAAGGATATGACCCACCTAAGTTGAAACAAGGATCCTGCATGACTGCTTCTTTTACATTGACAAAGTATTTTGGGCATGAAAAAGGGATTTTTCTTAGACATTTCCACCATGCCTGAATTACAAAAGAAAGCTTAGATGTTTTCCAATAATAGAAGCAATATAATTACTGTGAATTCACAGATCACAAATACTACCACCTACTTCTGCTGTTAAGAAGAACTTGGAAAGGTGTTCACCTGCCTCCAGCGAACCTGGGATGGAAGTTGCCTTTTTTTCTTTATTTCAGGTATCACATGTCATGTCATTTATTATGATTAAAAACATTTGCATTACAGTTTGGACTGCAGAAATATGTTTTCTAATGTCATTGATCATGAATGCTTCCATAAATCTGAATTAGATTTTTCACTTTATTTCACAGTATTTTGTTGTTTTTTCTTCTTAGTAATAATAGAATAACTTGCTATATATTGTCTATATTGAATTTATTATTATTTCAATGGATTTCCCATGCCTTAAAACATAGAAAAAAAGCATTCACACTTGATTACATATTTATTCTACCCCAAGTTATGAAGTATAGATTTTTTACTTCAGAGGGTACATTCGGGGGGATATTTTTAGCATCTTTTGTTCATTTTTTCCCAGTATCAGTAGATTAACTTGCTAAATATTGTCTGTATCAACATTCCTTGCCCATGCCTTAAAACCTAGAAAAAGTGTATTCACATTGATTATATGTTGATTCTACCCAAGTTATGGAGTTTCAGAGTTTTAGGGGCGGCCATTTTTATTTTCAGTTGTCACGGGTTCTCCTACGGGAGTTGAGTTTAAATGTTTTGATATATGTTAGTAGACACCTTTACCAACACATTGGTGAAAAAATTGTTTGGTAAGGAATTTGTTCCCAGATTTTTTTAATATTCCCTTACTACCTATCCTCTCGATTCCACATCTTTAGGAGTGTATAAAGTGCACAAGCTAAGTGTATTATATGATGTTGTGAATATCTGCAATGTAACAAACAAGTGTGTGAGGCTACCATATAAAAATTATGTTATTGTCAAGCCCCTTCTCCATTACTCATAGATTAATGTAGCAGATGCCATTATTGAGATGGATGAAACATGTAATGAAATGGAGATATTGTTTAGTTTTGAAAGTTTGCTCAACGTACATGTACATAGTGTTAATGTGTAATGAACTTTTATATATTTATGATGCATTTACTGTTACAATTTTCTGTAGGCTAATTCCTTATACCGTTTATTTGCAGCAGACAAGCAGCAATGTCAACTCCTTTATTCAGCGTTGTTGCCTTTCTCGAAGAAAATGATCAGGTGCTTGCCATACCAACATCTTGGCTAGTCTCAGGAGATATGGCCCCCATATGTAACCCCAAGCAGAATTCTGGCTGCAATAAGGAACAGGGAGGAGCCGACCCCTGATTGGGGCACCCTGCCTGTTCGTCAGTTTCCTGACTTTGCAACAGGTACATTATAATATTTGAACATAGGACAACTTCCTTTCTCATTTCTTTTTTCAATCAATATCAATCATAACAATATCTCCCTTCCACACACTTAAGTATATGCAAAATTATTATGTGTGATGATATATCAGATATATCAGATATATATTTCAGATGATTTTGAGGAGGCCCAACGTAATGAAAAAAAGGCAATGGTAACTTCTGGGAAGGAGGATGGCAAAGCACCAGCCAAAGCCTCTGGGAAGGAGGATGGCAAAGCACCAGCCAACGCCTCTGGGAAGGAGGATGGCAAAGCACCAGCCAAAGCTTCTGGGAAGGAGGATGGCAAAGCGCCAGCCAAGAAGACGAAAAAAGTAGCCTCAGACTCAGAGGATGAAGATGTTGGATCCCCGTCACATGTGAACAGAGGGAAGAAAAGTGGAGGGAAGGCTTTGAACAAGAGGAGGAGGTATGATGAATTAAAATATGATTGATGATCAGTACAAAATATGTTCAGCTACTATGAGGTATATTAACTGGCTGGTACCAGAACCAGTACGAAGTATGATGAAAATATGCAAATTATTATAAAAATTAAACACTAGTTTTAAATACTATGTATAATAGAAAACCTGTTAGTGTATTTGCACACTATCTGATATTATACAAAAGTAGGGTATTTTGAATGGTGTAAGCAACCAATACTGCCCCTCCCCCCCCCCCCCCGAAACACACACATACAATGCACACAGTTAAAAAAAAACATTTTAGAAAACAAATAGAACTTCTATACGAAAATTGAACAGAAAAAATAGCTAACCCAAAGGCAGGTGCCTCTCTCCTACACCACATGAAAAAAGGTATTCTGTAGAAAACTGAATCTGTAATATAACAAAATAATGACATAAAACCAATCCCATAATCCCATAATTTCACTCTGTACTGAGTGAAACTCAATGATATAAACCAACATGTCACGATTTGTGAGAAACTCTACTTTTATAGGGCTCTTTTGTACCGACTCTGTAGCTTTTTTTGATGTCTATCATTGGTATCTTCATCAATACATTTATCATTTTTCTGATGGTTGCGTCCAAGAGCTGTGGGGTTTCAATGGTATCTACTTTCTGCACTCCCATGAATAACAGCTTTTTTTCCAGCTTTTTTCCTTCTTGCTGGATGATTACAGCTTCCTTTGCGTCTTTGATTTGCTGTTTTTCGAGCTGGGACATTTCTCTACCTGCTGGCGCTTATTGCTGAAGGATTTCCTCCTCCTGGCTTTCCATTTTCTTTTTCATTTCTTGCACTTCTTTCTTAACTTCATCCGAATCTTTGTCCCTTTTGATGTTGTCTTGTACTAACTCGTTCACTTTCTGTACACTTTGAACCGCTTTTTTTCCTGCCTCTTTGGCGATGTTTCTTGCCTCTTTCGCAGTGCTATTGATCTCGTCTAGCTGCTTCATTGATTTAAAAAGCTTGTCAAAGTTACTTTTGGTCAACTCTGCTGATTGTGCGGCCTCTTCTGCTGCCTTTTTTTGTACTTCAGCTGCCTTACTGGCATCGTCAGCCATTTGTAGTACCAGTTTTGCAAGATCAGGTACTGAACCCTTCGATTTACCCATCGAGTTTCTAATATTGCTCATATTTTCTTTTGTCGTGAGGCTCATATCTTTATGTTTCTGAATCTTATGCTTGCCTTTATTTTTGTTATCCTCCTCCGGAGAGAAATCTTGACCTCTTTTCTTGAGGTTAACAGGAGAATTTATAAATGCTTTCTATCGCTAAATTCTCTATGTCTACATCCATATGCTGCTCCACCGCGGGCTTGGCGGGATTTGGCGTTGCCACTGGTACAACCGGCCCTTCCTCGCCTATAACACTGTTATTTTCACTCTTTTCACCCGTAGCCAATATGGCGGCCATCATCTTCCGGTTCCACTGAACTCGGCTTCTTGAAAGTTTTGTTTTGACTCCTAATACTTTATTTCTTAGCTCACTAACATTCATGGGCTCATATGAGCTGCGTATTTGGCAGGGCTTTTCAGTTTTACTCTTTAAAGTTCACTCACTATTTATTTTGCTCCTAGCTTACACTCTCCTTGCCCTGGCAATCGTGCTCGGGCTCCTAGGCCGTGCCGGGGTTTGTTGTTGTCTATCCAACCTCAGTGGTCAGTTGGACTATTTAGGTCAACCGTATACTATACGCTTGGGTGTCTAGCGTGGGAAGATGGCCGCTGCCTGTCTCCTTGACCGCTACTACACCACGCTTGATTAAGAAAAATTAGAACACTGTTTATTCCTTGCTTTCCCTTACAAGCTCTGAAGTCCACTTTAGTCTAACTCTTTATAAGAATCACTTTTAGCTTTCATTAATCCACTTTCGGCACAGAATGTTCTTGATCTTTGCTACTTTGGTGTGGGTTATTTTCTCCAGGGTTAATTCCTCCCGGTAATGGCGGCTGTTGACCACCGTCTCAACCGTGGTCGGACAACTCTTGAGATCTCTCTATCTTTTTCCTATTGATACGTATCCGCCTGAAAGTTCACTATAGTTGTTTTTACCAATGTCTCCGGCTGTTGTATTTTACTTTTAAAGCAATAAGTCCTTCGGGTAACTCCTCATGAGTCTGAGTTATTTCTCCAGGGTCTATCACTTCTGCACTATGGCTATCGTACCTCGTGGCTAGCTATGTCCGATTTTAAATTCGCTGTATTTTTGTTTTTAACGAATGTCCAAAACTTTTTTGCACCTTGGTACAGTCCTTGCGACAGAATCACCTTTTTAACACTTTCTTGAGTAGCTCGCTGAGCTATATCTGAAAGAAAAAAGGATTAGTTGGGGGAGCTGATCCACCCGCGTAGCCTACTCTCCACTTCTATGGTCAACCGGAAGTCCAGCTTCTTTAGGTTGTTGTGAGTGCCTTCACAAAGTTATGTGGGAGGTCCACAGTAGGAATTTCCTAGTTAGTTGAATCTCATTCTTTTCCATATACCAGTAAAGAGCACTAGGTGGAAGAAAGGTGACCCGTTATTTGTTGTTATCGATTGGTCCTCCGGCCCTACGGTCCGCATTGGGTCGCCTAGTCTAGAGAAGCGTACAGGCACCAGTGAGATGTTTGTTCTAACTTCTATGCTTCCTAGGCTATCATCTTTCATATAGCTGTGGCTTATCTGTCCCATCCACCCCCCCCCCCACCCCCACCCACCCCCAACCCGTTGGAGTAGGGTCAGTCTTGGACTTTGTTCGTCCATTGCATCATCGAAGGGAAACGATGTGAACATAACAGGGTATTCGGAAAAGAGCTGTGACTGTCACAGACATTATTCCTTTTCCATTCTTCTTTCTTTAATTTAATTTGCGTGATGTTATACACAAGGTGGCGTGTTGGTAGCGGCTGGCGCCATAGCAGAATATAGGATATCGCTACAGGTATAAGTTAGCTTGCAGAGTTAGTTTGCAGAGTTAGCTTGCAGTGTTAGCTTGAAATAGTGGAAGAATGGAGTGCAGAGCCATGAGAACATCACAGCTCTGCACTGTCAAAGCTTGATTCAGTGAAAAGTTGGTTCTGTGTAGAGTGAGTCTGACAAAATTAATAACGAAATAATAACGAGGTTATTGTACAGACATCAGACAATTTACACATTAATGCATCAAAACTCAAAGCTTCTTTAGGTTGTTGTGAGTGCCTGCACAAAGTTATGAGGGAGGTCCACGGGACGAATTTCCAAGTTAGTTGAATCTCATTCTTTTCCCCATACCAGTAAAGAGCACTAGGTGGAAGAAAGGTGACCCGTTATTTGTTGTTATGGGTTGGTCCTCCGGCCCTACGGTCCGCATTGGGTCGCCTAGTCTAGAAAAGCGTACGGCACCAGTGAGATGTCTGTTCTAACTTCTATGCTTCCTAGGCTGTCATTGTTTATATAGCTGTGGCTTATCTGTCCCATCCCAAACCCCCCCACCCCCACCCGTTTGATTTGAAAAATATCTTTATTCAGGACTAAGGACATTACATCTCTGATGCTATTCTCAGAATCACCTGATGTTACAAAAAAACGTTACAATACTCTAGAACATATTCCACGAGATGACAATGCAGAAGTTAATAGTGATAGATAATCTTGATAGTATAAATGATACACCACTTAAAGGAATGTAATTAATTAAGTAAAGACTGGCACCCACTAAAAATGGTGATAAAAAATGTAAAGATGGTGTCGGGATTAAGAAATATGAAAAGAGTATATTCTCTGCTATCTGTAGGTATATAATTTTACGTATTTGAAAGTGTTCAACCGTATCAAATGCCTTGTCTTTTATTTACTACTACTTTCGCGCATAGCCGTTAGGACGTCATGGCTCTTTGCTGTCAAGGCTTGATTCATTGGTGGGTCCTGTGTATCATATAGAGGGTGAGGCTGTTAGCTTGCAGAGTTAGCTTGCAGAGTTAGCTTGCAGTGTTAGCTTGCAGAGTCATGAAAGATATCAGACTGGTCAAATAGTGGAAGAATGGTGTGCAGAGCCATGAGAACGTCACAGCTCTGCACTGTCAAAGCTTGATTCATTGGAAAGTGGGTTCTGTGTAGAGTGAGGCTGATAACATAATAACCAAATAATAACATGATCATTGTACAGATGTTTGCAGACAATTTACATGATAATCTCTGTAAACTCAAAGCTTCTTTAGGTTGTTGTGAATGCCTGCACAAAGTAATGTGGGAGGTCCACAGGAGGAATTTCCTAGTTAGTTGAATCTCATTCTTTTCCAGTGGAGCACTAGGTGGTATGTAGGGTGACCCGTCTTTTGTTGTCATGTGTTGGTCCTCCGGCCCAGGGGCCTGTTTGGGTCGCCTAGTCTAGAAAAGCGTACGGCACCAGTAAGATGTCTGTTCTAACTTCTATGCTTCCTAGGCTGTCATTGTTTATATAGCTGTAGCTTATCTGTCCCATCAGCCACCCCCACCACCCACCCCCTCACCAAACTTGTTGTTCTTGTTGCTACTTTCATTTGCACCAAAAATTCTAAAATTTTGCAAACCAATCGTTGTGTCTAGTCTAGATATATGTGGCACCAGAGAATCGTCACAATTTGATGGGAATGAATGGAAGTCTTGGGCTATTTACTTTCATAAATATGGATTGTTTTTGTAGGTTCCCTAACTTCCTCCAACCCCACCACCGTTCCTGGTGCCATGTAGACGGTGCCTACATGGCACGCTGCGCTAGAACCCAGCTTGTGTGTCTGGGTGAGGAGAGGTATAGCTCTCTGGTTGGCGCTGATCGAAACTACCATTATAAACCCAAGCCCCCTTGATCATGTGAAAATGCCACTTCCCAACTTCTAATAGCCAGAAACAATGTCTCCAGGCCTAGGGGAAAGCCTTACCATGCGAATACCTCCAATAAAACAGGGTCTTGCTTCTACCAAAACTGAGTAATAACCGATTTCCCGATCACATTTCACACAGCTTTGATTGACTTTTCATGCAGACGAACACATGGTGAGCGAGCAAGTCCACTTCGGTAACAGTCAGGTTTTTACGGAGATAAGAAATAGACTAATCACATAACGCATTACATCAACCTTCAGCTAGCCTCTGGCCACAGCGCTCAGCCAATGGGATTACCCCTTGCAAACATTACTCGACGTGTAGATGGCTCCGGCTACATGGCTGCCCAATGACGAGCTGGCACCAGAGGTCCTATAAGACCTATTAGCCAGAGAGGGACCTGTAAGTAAACCTGTAAGTATGGTGGGCAGGTGTTGGCGAAGGCTTAGGCATTTTTTAAATAGCCTAAAGGTACGATTCCACTGGCTCGCTTGTATATGTGCTCATGGCTCGCTCTTCTTGCGCTTGTTTATAGTACGCTTTTCATTCGCTCTTGGTCCGCTTTTATTTTTAGCGCAATACAAGCGCAGAGCGATTCCATCGGGATTCCACTGCTGCGCTTGTTTCCTATATAAAATCAATAGCAAATGCGTTTGTGCGCTCTCACTGCGCTCTTAGTCCGCTTCTTTAACAAGTAGAAAGAGCCTTGTGTTGCTGCGCTCATATCAAACACAACAGATATGAGCGCAGTGTCAAAAAGAAGCGCAAACGTCAGGTTTTAAGAGCGTATAGAAAGCGCAGTAACCTATTCTATTGCACCGCTCTGGCTACGCTCTATCTGTGCTTGTTAGGTGCTCATGGAAATAAAAAGAGCGGGCCATGAGCGATCCAAAAGAGCGAGCCAGTGGAAACGCAGCCTAAGGCTGCGATTCCACTGGATCGCTCTTTTGGCCCGCTCTTCATCCACTCTTTTATTTTCCCAGAGCACATAACAAGCGAAGTGAGAGTGAAACCAGAGCGGTCCAATAGATTTGGTAACTACGCTCTCTATACGCTCTTAAAAACTGATATCTGCGCTTCTTTGGGAGAGCGCAGGACGTTGCGCTCATATCTGCTGTGTTTGATATGAGCGCAGCAACACAACGCTCTTTCTACCTGTTAAACTAGCAAACCAAGAGCGCAGTGAGAGCGCACAAACACATTTGCTATTGTTTTCATACAGGAAACAAGCGCATCAGTAGAATCACTCTGCGCTTGTATTGCGCTCAAAATATTAGCGGATGAAGAGCGAATGACAAGTGCCTTATAAACAAGCGCAGCAAGAGCGAGCAATGAGCGCAGATACAAGCGATCCAGTGGGATCCCACCTTAAGGGTTCATTATCCGCCCAATAATGTAATATCCTAGTTATTTCAAGAGTTCTATAAGGGCTTCAAGCCTATCCTAGTGTGCCACACTATCTGGACCATGACCACACATAGCTGACAGGTAGTAAACTTGCACATTTTAGTGTCGTACAGGTACCAATATGGAAGCGCTCAGTGTAGGCCTTGGGGAGAGCGGAAAATAAATTACTTGATTGATTCTGCCTATCTCATTGCCCAGAAACCAGTATTATAATGCAAGTTCCCACTTATTAACCATAATTGAACTGTATGACCTGCAATTGTTCCAGCCCAGTGTTTTACTTTAATACACATGGCTGGGGGGTGAGGGGTATGCACATTAAAGTTCTAAAAAATCCACGGAAACGAGCGTTTCAGCTCCAAAGCTATTTGTTCATCTAGGCTACAAACTTATGAACTTGATGTGTGGGACTTTTACATGGGTATCTTAATTTTTGAGAGCCAAAATTCATTTTTCTAAGGCCGGGAAAGCCATTTGTAATTTGTAAAGGAGGAGGAGGGGGAGTAGTAGGAGTAGGATCCGAGGAGGAGTTAGGAGGAGTAGAAAGAGGAGAAAGCAACAAAATTACTTGTATCTGCTCGCTCTCCCCACTCTCTCTCTACTATCTCACTCTCTCTCTCCTCTCTCCTCTCTCCCCTATCGCTGTCCTGTCTCTATCCTCTCTCATCTCTCTTTCCTGAGTCTCTTAGTTCTTTCTCTTCTCTTTCTCCCCTCCCTCTCTTCTGTCTATCTCTTCTATCTCCTGTCTCTCCCCTCTCTCTCTTCTGTCTATCTCTTCTATCTCCTGTCTCTCTCCTCTCTCTCTTCCTCTAATTTTCCTTACAAGCTTTATGCAACAGACCCATCCAGACATTCCTAGGTCAAGGAAGCCATTAACGCAGTAGGGATCCAATCATTGAGAGTAAAAAAAATGTCCATACAAACTGACTATCGCTCAAAAAGAATGAAACAATGCAATAAATGGAATTCATTATTCAGGATATTAAATCGTGATATATCTGTATCATCAGCCTCGACAACTCACAAAATATCAAGAAATTTTATAATTAAATAAGAAAAATATGTCCGAGGACTTTAATTTGCTGTCGCTATTACCACCCCCCACCCCCCACCCCCACCCCTCGACTCATCGTCGCCCTTAGAAATGCGCCAAGCGGAAGCCACCACCTGGTTTAGGTTTAAAAGTTTCTCGTATACCTTGGGGAAAACTTGGCAGGAAAAATTCGAATAAAATCGATGTGCAAAAAAAAAATAAAAAAAAAATATATCGTTTTGACAGTCAGCATAAATATAGCTACAGTTCAGGTTTAATCTATATCGGGGGGGGGGGGGGGGGAATCAAATCAACAAACCTAGGCATACAAAGTTGTGAACCAAATTTCTCATAGAGAAAAACCTGACAGTTGTACCAAATTTAAGCTGATCTACAGCGATTATTCTGAAAAATCAGCGAATCTCACAATTCAGAGTTCATTATCCTTTCCACGCTGTTTCGGAAATGACCATTTGCGCACTTCCAGAAACCAATGCGGAGGCTAAAAACGCTTTGCAAAAGCTAATAATTGACCATCAACTGGAAATGAATGCAGAAGAATCTATGGACTTCATTGCTTGTATTTAACCTCATATGCAAGAATTATTTTGAAAAAATCTTCAAATCTCTCAGAATCCAGATTTTGCTGGTAATATTTTGGACAGTAAAAGAGGCGGTGCAATGATAGGCATATAGGATTCTCGGTATAATCTAAGATCTTCCGCCTCAATAAGCTTAATGAAACCATCAATTATCTACCAGCCCCAGATAGGCCCGTATCACCAGCGGGGCTACAGCGATGCTACTCCCTTCTAAAAACCAATAAATCTGATAATAGGCTGTGACCGATAAAAGCATAAATAAAACCAGCAGTAATTTACGTGTAGGCATATTAGTCATATTTGACCTACTCTGGTCATACTCATATATAATAGGTCTTCAAGATAACCATGATATCAGAGTTGTACGATGGATAATCATTTATTATCGGCAGTTACCAAAGATCATCCAGGTTTTTAAACCCCCTTGCAAATACCGTAACACTAGCCACATGTGGAGTAGATAGGCCCATATATATGCACTAACGTTAACAGTCAACACACTAAAGTAGGCCTACGTGTATTTCTCACAATGAGGAAAAACAAGATCCAATGGGAAAATTGGATAATATTACTGCTAACTGGAATGGCAGAAACTGGATTATCTGGACTCATCATGAGTACAACTATATTTTACAGGTTCTTACTAATACAATTTGGAAGATCTGCATCTGACACAGCTCTAACAATTTCAATATCATCGTTTCTAAGACAGCTCTCAAGTAAGACCAGTTTTATACCTTTTTAGGCCATATATCCAGAAAAGATGGATGTGTATCTCGACAGTACGGTAACTCTCTGTAAAGCCTATTTCGATCAATTATCAGAATTTTCTTTTAAACTTCATGAATGAATAAATTAACAATTGCGTAAATGTATTACTCCCCGAAGGGATATATATAGAAGAAATATATTTTGAGGCTCTGACACCATACCAAATAATATTTCTGAGAAATATTGTTGTTTCTGCCCAGGTCCGTTGGCAGCATATCTTATCAACCAGTTGGGAGTTCGGAAGGTTGCCATAGGAGCAGGTCTATTACTATCAGTATCTTTCATTGTCTCAGCTTTCGTCCCATATCTCTGGATGGTCTACATCTCATACGGAGTTATGCAAGGTCTCGTATTTTGTAAATACATCCTATTTATAAACTAAAGCCAAATATTGCTAAACAAAGATGTTGGTTGTGGGAACTGCTAACCGTGAGGAAGGGTGAATTGTTGATCGTTGAGTGGTGGAAAATAAAGACTTCTTGGGAGGAATCTGTATTTACAATTTTTTTTATTTTTCCAGACTTAAACAAATTGCCAACGTTTCAGTACTCTCGTACCTTCGTCAGGGCTTAAGTCCAAGTGACGAGTCTCTGATACAGACAGCTATATATATACTAGTCTAGGTAGTAGCCAGGGATTTAGGTTAGGTAAAGTCAGCAGTGCAATATTACAAATAGTTGTAGTACAAATTATTTAACTTCATGTCCCAGCAATAGTTTCGCATTAAATTTTTTCACAATACATTTTTACCAATTTTTCTTTTTTGTAAACCTTTAGTTTTTAAATCACATCAAATCGATTTAATGTGTGGCAGGCCATTAACAGTAGTTGTACCAATAGTCGTTGTTTTTTTAAAACAGTTTCTAGTTTCAAGTCTAGTAAATGATTCAGTGGTGTTATGCTGAAATATTAGAGAAATAGTGGTTCACTCAGAGTTCTTGTGGCGACTTGGTTGGTAAATATAGATATAAATAGCGCTATATATATTTGGTCTTCGTATAGTTTGGTTAAGATAGTGAAATCCAATGCTAATGAGGGGTTCATTGAATTCAATGTTTGGGTAATTCCCACCAAAAATGCTTTTTTAACTAAATTTATAGTCCTTCGGTGTCAGATAAACTGGTGGCACTTCGGGGCTTGGTTTTGCTAAATTGCTAAATTTTGCTAAATTGCTAAACAAAGTGTGAACACCAATTTATAACAAAAGGTATTTATAGGCCCTATATCCTGACGCCTGACGAAGACTTTAGATAGTTGAATGCAAGTGAATAGGCAACATGGAAAAATCGGAAATAAATGAAACTTAAATATAAATTTGGTTCTATATATATGCTTTACACATAATTATATTAATATCTCTCCATGTGCATTGCATAACAAGAAGCAATGTTTTTGCTGTAGTTTTTCATACTCTTCATTCATTCTAACGCATGAACAGTTTGATATGATGTAATTAATTGGACCTAACATTAATTAATAAAAGATAGGTAGCCTATAATAATAAAAGATAAACAAATTTTATTTCATTGACCAAGAATTTCAAAGTTCAGATATACTAAGCCAATATACGTTCTGATTCAGGAATAGGATCTTCAGTATTCATGATAGCCAGACAGACAGCAACACAGGTGACATTTGACAAATCTCGAGCCAAGGCAAACGCAATACATAACGCAGTAGGCTGGGGAATAGGAGGCATGTATGTCCCAGCAATTATCACACTTATGCACGATGAATTTGGATTCTATGGCCTTTGTCTTCTAGCCGCAGGATTACTATTACACCTTGTTCCTGCCGGCATGCTCTTGGGATTGCTGACACCCCGTTCCTCTCAAGATATCTCGGATAAGGAACAAGAAATTAAAAGCAAATCAGACGTGGATGAACATAATAAAGCTGCTGCTGAAGATGTGGAACGGTTAGATGATGGGCAAAAGGACGTGATGGAGACGGGTGAGAAACAAATTTTGGATATCGAAAAATGTGTGCATAAGGAAGAAACTGATCATATGCCTACATGCCTATGCAGGATAGGGGCAAGAATAGTGACATCTCTTGGTTGCAAGCTGCTAAAGAACAGAGCCATTGCAATGTTCTGTGTACTTTCTATAATATTTACATACTTTCAACAATCCACCACACTCCTCCTCTCGGGCATGGTAATAGAAAAGGGATTTACAAAATCCCAATTGGTTCTTATGATGTCCATTTCTTCTTTTACTGAGGTAAGTTCCTCCATCTAATATATGTGTTTGTTTCCAGCTTTGGAAAAATGTAATCAATAACCAGTACGCAGATCTATGTATATTGCTGCCTTGTTATACATGTATATGGAATCATATACATTCCGATGCATGGGGAATGTATTCATTTTCTTTATTTAACTTTAAGCAGCCACCAAACTGGGTCTCGCTGCAGACAAGCCTTTACATCAGAATTTAACTTATTCAGATGGGAAGCAGGCTATTGGTAGGTGTAGTCCTGGACCTAAGAAAGATCCAACAACACAGGATGGTGCTATATATCTGCCTAGTTATGTCGGCAGGATTATTTGCTGCATTCCTACCACTGATTCCCGGGTATATTCCGACAGTTATCCTATACATAGCAATGGGAAATTGCGTTGGTATGTTTTTAAAATTATTGTGAGATAAATATATGCTCTGCGTTGGCCGAATCCAAGTCCACAGCAATAGCCAGGCTTGTGGATCGCAACATTCGAACCATTGCAAGGGTCAATTGCAATTAGTTTATAACTGTGGTAATACTGAAATTATATTGTTTTCTTCAGTTGCTTTAATTTTCTTTCATTTCCCAACAAAGTATCCTTGTTCCATTAAAATGCATTGGCAAACATTTGGAGTATTAATTCTTGTCATTCCGTAAGATGTAATTCCTCTAAACTACTATTCCAGGCATATCGTACAGCCAGTATGCTACAGTGTTAGTAGACCTGGTACAACCGGCTGAAATCGCCAGTGCAATTGGCTTAGGATATTTTTTCTTTGGCTTAGGGACCCATACGGAAAAGATGGCCCAGTGACCAGGTCTAAGGGGACACCCAATTAACAGTTAATGCACATGCAATGACTAGTGGGAAAATTTCACATGTAAATGAGCTAATCCACAGGTCCTTTTATGGGCACATGGGCCAGGTCCTCCAGTGCACACACATGGGACAGGTTCCTTAATGCACACACATGGGACAGGTTCTTTAATGGACACACATGGGACAGGTCCTTTAATGGACACACATGGGACAGGTCCTTTAATGCACACACATGGGTCAGGTCCTTAATGCACACACATGGGCCAGGTCACATGACCTTCAATGTTCCACATGTGTTTAGAGAAGCTTTCCTTTGTCTAACCTTATTTTACTTGCATGCTTAATAAGGTACCTCTTACCTTCTTCCACAGTCTTAGTATTTACTGATGATATTTGTAAGCCATAAACATACTCCAAGCCTTAATCCAATCCTTGAGAATGTTCTGTCTGCTATGATATATTGTGCAATTTACTGAGTGAGAACACCAGTCCATCTGAAAGCACTAAGGTAGCAACACTCTCAACCTGAGCCATTTCCTACTTCAATATCACTTCTGTAACTGTCACTTGTGCCTTGTTATCCTCTGCCTTAATTGTCACTCAGGCTTGACCTTTAAATGCCATCCAAATAGAGTGAGCAGCAGAAAACAGTAATAATCCAAACTGAGTCAGTTCATAGTCTCTAAGTCTTATGATGTTATTCATTCAACTGCCAACTGCCAACTGTTTGAAATGGTAGTCTGACCTATATGTATAACCAACTTCCCCTTCCTGTTTGACCCACTGGCACTGGTAAATCCACATCTAATGAGCATGTTATAGAATTTTATTTATAGAAGTTCAATCCACACATAATGCCCAGCTTAGGAATTAGTTTATGTTAAATGAACACATAATGAACATGAAGTCCTACCAATGCACATACACTGGACAGGTTATGAAATTTGCATATGTTGATGCTGTTGAAGGGTTTTCAATGAGCACTTAATGCACACATGGAATGGGCAGGGAAAACCTGGGCATTATGTCTGCATTATATCTGCATTACATGTGGATTAACTTTTCATTTCTGTATGGGGAGTATCATTGGGCCCGCCATAGGAGGTAAAACTCAGGTTATAAAAACAAACATTATATTTATCGTAGATGTCATACCTCTGCGTGAGAATTGTGTCCAAGTATCGACCAAGGTGAAACAACAGGCTGAATGATTATAAGACTGAATTTTATTTCAATACCGCCATCTCGGTGAATGGGCATAATATATCATTGGTTTTTAAAAGTAGAGCTCAATGTAAACTAATTTAGGTGTATATGTACATAGATCATTTCTCCTTTTCAGCTGCTGTGACTGAATGGACTTCAACATATTTCACAATATTCCACCTGTCAGGAGCGATCATGGTGGCGTCAGCTCTAATTCTTTTGACAGCTTTTAAATTTTGTTTGAAACGATAAGTCATCAATAATTATATTGCTTTGTAGCCCTTTTAAATCATTGCAATTTATCTTCAAAATATCAAACAAGGACCACTGTCTTTAACAATAAATTGAATGAACATTGTACCTTAGAATACTCTAAGTATTTACGCGCTATTGAAAAGAAAAATTGGATGTTTCACTTACTTTACCGGTCTCGTCCCATGGACCTATGGCATCAAATGATTCTCTGCTGCAAAACCAGGTTGGCATGATAATTGTTGGGCCGTGTGAGGTGAATACCTGCGAATTATTGGTTATACAAGTTAGAGGCTCTCACATTTTCATATAGAGTGGAGTAATTGCTGAGTTACTATAATATATCAAACTAATGGAATCTAATTTGATATGAATTGTTCTAATGCACCGTATTTACAATACTGTCTCATCGTAGAGTAAGTCATCATCAAAAGGTTATTGAAATAAGAGAGGTGGTATAGGGAGGTATAAATATATAATATACCTCACCGTTGGTACCAAAATCAGTGTGGGTTGATGACGGTACACAGTGAATGGAACTATATAGCAAATGAATTAAAATTATAGTGTCTCTTCAATGAAGTCAGGTTTACCTGGGTATAAATCTGGTCTTCACTCAGATTGTTCGCCCAGTTAGTGAAACGTTCAGTCGAGCCAGCAGGTTCTCTATGGAAACGGCTGCCCACGAGCTGAGTGAGGAAGATGGGTATAATAATATACGCACGAGGGCAGCACAGAAATATAAGCTCAGTCTTAAAGATCTAAACAGCTACATGTATATCTATCTATGGCTATACATGTATGGGTATTCGGCATGCATGTAATATTGTTGTTGTCACTATATGTATGACCTGCAATTGAGAGGGGCTAGGTATTGAAATACATGCCGATGATTCGGTATAAGCAATAGTTGATGCTATCAATTGCGTGAAGTGATAGAATATCAGATCCTGTAATGGATGATGTTGACGAAAGATATCGGACTGAAGGTATGTCGTACAATTCTTTATTGTCGACCGGTCAGAACAGAAGTGAACTTATGTTCTCTCTAAAAGGTATAGAAAAATGTATTCAAGACATGCCACGCCACACCAGGCTGGCAGTAGGAATCAACATGAAAGTGCCTCACCCTACCACAGAAAAATTTAGAAAAAGTCCGCATGTTTTAGGCCCCACCATGTGGAACAATCTTATATAGTCAGAGAGACAAGGCTCTTCCATGGGCTAAATTAAAAAGCCATCTTAAAAATAAGGAGAATTGGATACTCAAGTAATGTGAGATATAGAAAGTTGCATGTTATGCTAGCAGCAATAGCTGCCAAATTTCCTCATTGTGACTATACTGGCCTACATGTATAATTTAGGGTGGAATGGACCAACGTTTTGTTTTTACTCTGTTATAGTAGACTGTATGTTTCTGTAAATTTTATCGGGCAAAAAAAATCTTGGAAATGTGTCATGTGGATTATTGAAATGTTGCGATCTATGATACGCAAATGTAGTGTGTCAAGTAAATGTTTAAAGAAAGTGCTAAATTGTAATCGTATATACAAGTCAGAAGTCAACAGTCATGACTATAACAGTTTTAGTGGATCTCACGATCCTATCGGGACAGATTTATGCCAGCAGCTATGGTTTAACAGTTTAATTATTTAGCAGGAGGGCAGTTGCAATGTATCTACAGCTGTCTATATATACAGTCTCGCCCATTGGCCTGTCCAACTGGGATAGTACATGTGGTGTTATTTTTTCTAGAATCATGAAATCAATGGAAAATACTAAAATGATAATTTTATTGTAACAGTTTAACAGTCTAACAGTTGCGGTGGATCAGTTGGCTTAGAGGAATATTATCTGTTGTCTCTAATTACTCTTGGTATCATATATACGATCCACGATGCTAGGAAGGAATAATGGAGACAGTCATATTGAATTTGGCCAGAACAGCCAGAAGCTGTTTATTAATATAATACCCTATAAGATATCCACAGATACAAGTGATCATCAATCAATATCACAGAAGCAATAGCAATAAATAACACCGAACAGACAATATCGGATACATATAAACAGTAAAGTTAAAATTTTTCGGCGATAAGGGACCCAACGTCTAGACCGACTCGGTGAATGAACTTGAATGAGATGGTTGGGAGAATAGAAGGGGGGCGTGGCAACCCTAGCCCGCCTGTGATTGGCTGAGGCGCCGTTGACGTCATAGTCAATTCCTCTAGCAAGGGGGGTGGTCGATATAACCACTGAGGCTTCAGTTGCACATATACGATCCACGATGCTAGGAAGGAATAATGGAGACAGTCATATTGAATTTGGCCAGAACAGCCAGAAGCTGTTTATTAATATAATACCAAAGGCCAAAACGATAGGACAGAACCAATCACAAGTTCTGACACAACATAGTATCCACTTTTAGCTGATGATCCAATGAAGGAGTCACATATCTAGTCACACAAGAAGATTTCCAGTTCCCTCTTTGGCGAATGTCTGATAGAGAGATGCCCAATGATGCCATGAACGAAGCTCCTCCACGATGAAGAGAATGAGAACTATACTGGCCTTTGAAGCCAGCTTTTGACATCAGAGCTCTCAAATAATTGTTCAGGAAGTGTGAAGATAGTGAAGATCCAGTAGGTGTGCGAAATAGAGAATCCTTGGATTTACCGGGGGTAGAAGTGATTAAAAACCTGGTCAGATGAACAGCACACAAGTCTTTGGAATAGCTTTTTGCAACAGGGATAATAAATGGAGATGAAGATGTCTTTGAAGAATTCACCACCACTTCCATACCCCAAGAGGTAAATTTAATGTCTCTCCTGCAAATCGTATGGGGAGAAACAATGACATGTCCAACCCGCAGAAGTGTCCTGAATAAAAAAATAAAAATAGTCCAAGCAAGATAATTTTGCTCACATCCAAAGTCGACGAATTTCCTCATTTTTTGTAGATGAGATGGCAGGATGGGAGCTGATGGAGATAAAGCAGCCCCAGGCAGCTTAGAAATGCCTTTTAAAGTACATTTAATATCTGAATGAGCAAGGGAAACACAAGGAATATTCCTGAGTTTAGCCCCAAACACCACTGCATTCAGATATGTAATAATTGATGAGTGTTTCATATAAGTTGACAAGCAGGCGGAATACATACACATAATATCCACAGTAACATGGTGAGAAGGAAGATGATGTTCAGCTAAGAACCTGGAGAAACACATCCACTGTCTTGATCTTTGAGTTTGTGTAGACTTACAAACTGACATGTTCCTGAGGCTTAACACCATGTTCATCAACCTTGTTGGTCCTGTCAGAAGAGAATAATAGATATTCACTACAACACAAACTTGCTTCTGATAAATAGCCAATTTCAGGCGAGTCAGTAGAAAAATATGCAAGTCGAGATAGAGTGTCAGCAATGAAATTGTTCTTTGTGTTAATGTATATGGGTTCCAATTCAATGTCATAAATAAAGCAGACCCAGTAAAGTTTGTATAGCCATTCCATAGCCTGACTGCTAGAACTCACACCATTTTTTAGCATAGCAATAACCTGTGTATTATCTATAAAGCATTTAACTTTATAACCCTTGAAACAATGTTTCCAACGTTTAACACCAAGCATTACAGGATATAGTTCTTGAATATTAATGTTTGTAGCTTGTACACCATCATCTTCGACGGATTTATAGGAAAATTCTCTCACCAATCTCGTACAATGATCGTTAACAGATAATCCAAAAGGACGACTACAGTCCGTGATGGGACGTATACCACCGTCAGGCTTGTTAACAGCACCTAAAGCATGGACACAATGGGGTTTTTCGTTGGAAATAGAAATAGAACCTTCATTAAGTTCGTTCGCAATGATTTTATCCATTTTTAGACGAGGACCATCCTCTAATATCGAACGATAATTCTCACATTCGTAAGGATCAGGAATTTCATCTACGATGTTTATACCATCACAGACATTGAAGAAAACACTGATATATTTATCAACAAATTCTCTACCTTGACAAAAAATGGCATAAGCAAACCTACAAGGTTTCAATTGAACAGGGAGATCTCCCAAAGAGTGAATACATGTACAAATGCCCTTGGCACAGTCGGTGTAAACTACAATATCATTACCCACCGGAGACTTTGGCGCAACAAAAATAATATTATCACCGCTATTACATGGAATATCATTCACAAAATTGGTAATATTATGAAAAATGTCACAATACACATCATCAGGGTCATAAACGGGATCGACATTAGCGAAAAGAGTTAAATCGGGAGAAAACTTAGCTGCACAAGTGTCCAAATGTTCAGTCTTTCCATCCACGGCCGCCATTTTACCGGAAGGGCTTTCCCAACCAGTGGAAGGGCTACCCCGACCTACATTAAAATCACCATAACAACTGGAATCAACCTTGACCCTTGAGAACTCTTGATCGCTGTCCGTATCCTATTTGCTGTTCTTCGATGAACATGACTTTGAAGAGTGGTCACTAGCAAAGCAAATAGCACACTTGTGGGGAAATTCACACGATGTCTTAACACATCCAGCCACAGAATTAAACTTGAATTAGACTTTTTCTTTCCTCTTAGCTGACGATTTCTTGTCCACCGACGACGATGTCCCCGAAGCCCTCCGCGAATTCTCATATGAGTACGTACGAAGCACCTCTTCTTGCTTAACATCATTGAAAGCTTCTAACCCAATCTTATTAGCTCTTACACGTACAGCCTTATCGTAGGCAATGCTGGCCTTCAGCAAATAAATCTGAGATTTTGACTTTTCACACATCGTGATGGCATGATTTACTACTCCGGTTACCTCACCATGAGGCCGTTCATCAGCTAACAGCTTCGCCACCAATTTTAGATTTAATAAGAGTAAAGTTTCAAAATTATCAATGTCTTCACCTTTTTCTAATTCGTTAGAATGATCAAATGGCTTCGATCTAGGTCTTGAAATCGATCTAGCCCTCCTACGACGGTGATCACTGCCTTGTACATCGTAGATCGAGCTGACAACACTCGGGCTCCTCGAGCGACGACGATAGAACGATTCATCGGACTGTTGACGGTTACCTCCCTCGGCACCTCCGGGACCTCCCATCTCATCACGACGAGAGAATCTTGGCTTGTCGAACTTCACTTCCGAATCATTAGAAGAAATTTCAGAATTTTCAGGTAAAATACCTTTGTCATTAGCACGTTTCTCAAGTCCAACAACGGCAGTCATGATTTTTTCCATCATACCTTCGATTCCAGTCACACGATCGGTGAGATGGGCAGTCTTCTCCCCTTCTACAGCTTTCACCTCGGCGATTAATCTTCTATTACAAAGTTGACCAGTAGGCGATTCATGCGCATAGCCACACGGGGCACACTGCTTTGGTTTTCCCATATTTGCAGAAAAATCCAACAAAAAATCGACCAAAAATTAAAAATTTTCGGCGATAAGGGACCCAACGTCTACACCGACTCGGTGAATGAACTTGAATGAGACGGTTGGGAGAATAGAAGGGGGGCGTGGCAACCCTAGCCCGCCTGTGATTGGCTGAGGCGCCGTTGACGTCATAGTCAATTCCTCTAGCAAGGGGGGCGTGGTCGAAATCAATGGAAAATACTAAAATGATAATTTTATTATAACAGTTTAACAGTCTAACAGTTGTGGTGGATCAGTTGGCTTAGAGGAATATTATCTGTTGTCTCTAATTACTCTTGGTATCATGAAATATTATTCCATGAGAAGGTTGTAATAGATTTGAAGTGATGGACTTTTTGATTGACTATTTTGACTTTAGATTGACTATTTTGACTTTTGATTGACTATTTTGACTTTCTGACTGATAAATAATTTTGAAAGGATGTAAAGCCATGATGTTCGTCGTTATAGCCTAGGCCTATGTGAATCGAACCTTGCAATAATTAGAATAATTAGTGTTGCCATGAGATTTCATGGCGGTCAGACGTGCCCTCACGGCGCTGCGCCTACCGTGAGTGGAATGTCTAAATTCCAAGGGAATTATTCATCCTACATCAACCCTTTCATCACACTTCATTCTATCATGGGGACGGATACATTCAACCTAATTTTGTTGCCTCATAAATGGCTGTGACGAACATTATTTGGACTTACAGTTTGAAGGGAGGCACTACCATTGCATACCTACCACCGGTGTATGCACCCCACCTCGCCACCGCTATTTATATCGCCTTTGTGTCCACGCACAACATACCTGGCTGCCAGAACCTAGGACCCACTGTATGGTATTTACTGACTTTCTACCTGCATATGCATTTGTTTTACACTGTTCCTGTATATATATTATATAATGGCTGGCACTGTTGAAGACCGATTGGGGACACTGGAGGGGAATTGGGTTGAATTTCTCCCCACCGCCGCTAAGGTAGACCGTGTTCTAGAATACAATCGCCGGCTTGATAACCGAATTAAACAACTCGAGTTACAAATGTCTCATATTTATACAATCACTGACCATTTGGAGCGATACTGTCTGGACTTGGACCGTGGACAGCGTAGGAAACATATTATTTTATCTGGTTTACCGGAGACTCGTGATGAGACCAGAGAAAGTAATATCACTCTGACCAGGGCTGCTAATCTATGCAGCGCCATTGATAACACATTCGCACTGGGTGAACTCGAGTTCGCTGCGCGTATAGGCCAGGTAAATAACCAGCGTAATGTAGTCCCCCAACGCAATATCATAATGAAATTTAACAGTGAGGAGACCCGTAACAGGGTCTTTAGATGCAAAAACCGTCTCCGTACCTCACAAGGCTACGAACGATGCTTTTTCAATCCTGACTTGCCTGAGAAAGTGGCCAGACAACAAGCGGATATGAGACAGGTAATCGCATATGATAAAACGACAGATCTCAGGGATAAACCTACTCTATCTCGAGGCAAAATTAAAATTAATGAAGTCGATTATAATCATAGCCAGCTCAACCAACTACCTTTAGGTATCAGAATTGCTGATATCAAAACCAAGCGTATTTCAGGAGCCACCGGCTATCAAAGCGAACACTCATTTCTTTCAAACTTCAGCCCGACCCTCTTCAAATACGAAGGCACTCATTATTGGACGGCCGAACACGCTTACCAGCACAACAGAGCGCTACGCACTAACAACTACTTAGTTGCGCAATCGGTCATGTCCACCCCATGTCCCAGAGCCGCAAAGAAATATGGTGACAGATGTGGAAACCACCCAAGATGGAACACCATTAAAAATCGCATCATGAAGGAAATCCTTCTTTGTAAATTCAAACAAAATGCAAATGCGCGGGAGGTTCTTTTGGGTACTGGGAATGAAATGCTCGCAGAGTGTACGCATGATAGGTGGTGGGGGACGGGAATCCCCCTCAACAACCCATCTCTGCTTGATGATACTACTGTCTGGCCTGGGGACAACAACCACGGTATTATTCTCACTACCGTTAGAGAAGATGTTCGTAGGGATGCTGCCGCCAATAATATGCGTAATATGCGTCAGCAGAATGCAGCACTAAATGCAGCTACCTCTGACAGTTCATCCTCCTCCTCATCATCAGAAGGCGAGGATAATGATGAGATTGATGCTAATGAGAATGACGAACAGGAGGAAAGAGAGGACGTTGAAATAGCCGATGCTGAGGTTGATGACATCAATAGGGCCCCCCCGCCTCCCACTGATGCTTTGATAGAAGATAATGATAGCCAGCACAACTCTGATGCCGAAGAACAAGCTTTTGAGATGGCCCCCAACAACCCATTACACGCTGACCCACAAGCTGACCTAAACCAGCCCCCGCCCCTAGAGGAAGCTCCCATTATCACGCCACCCCAACCCCATAACATGGTTCATACTCCTATGAATAGCCCCCCTGCTGTTGATAACAAAATCAACAAGCTAATTAATGATCAAAACGCCAAGGCCCCTACTTACAAGCCCGCAGTAATAGATGAGTCCAAAACAACCGACCATCCCATTGATCTGAGCCCTACCCCCAATCAAATCTCCCCATCCACCACCAATTCGAAAGCTGTACCTAATCCCATGCCTATAGTAGTTAGCAAGCCCTCCCAATCAATGTTGACAGCCCTTGCTTCCAAACCTAGGACCCGCAGCACACCTGACGGCCCCTCACTTCAACACGAGTTTCACTCAAGTCCTGATCGCGCTACCACTAGCTCCCATCTGTCTACTCCGGTCTCAAAGAAAAAGAAGAAGCACAAGCGCGCCAAATGAGAATGGCGTTTCCAGATAACTTTGAAGAAGTTAAATCTCTCATCCTGTCTGACTCCCGAGGTTTCTGCCTGCCAGCATTTCTCGAGCACGATGAGGTGAGACTAAGGGTATTCTCAGGGGTGGGCCTTAGGAGAACTTTTGAACTGGGGCATGACACTATTCTCCAATGCCAACCTCAAGTAGTGTATTTCTTCGCTGGTATATGCGACATAACGGTTAAAGATAAAGGCTCCAAGAAAGTTCAGCTTCGCTTCCCAGACCAACAAGCAATTGAAAACTATGTCCTTGATCAAATCAATTGGGTACAAAACGCTATGGCACATGCCTTTCCAAATATTACACCAATTTTTTGTGGCGTGTGTGGTATGTCGATGCAGGTCTATAATCGTTCACTCTACCCAGACCCAGAACAGTGCATACTTGACGCCGCCATCGTCGACATAAATTACCTAATCAAAATGCGCAACCTCCAGAATGGAATGGTTCATCCTACTTTAGTTAGTAAAGTGCACCATCAAGATTATGGAGTTACCAACTTCAGTTACTATGCCCTCTACGACGGCCTGCACGCCCGCTGGTTCGTGGTACAAGATTGGGCAAAGCAGTTCATCAAGAACCACCAACATAATACACAATAATCCACTATGAACTATCTTTTTTCTCTCACTGGCATCTGCCTACCTACACTCAAATTTATAAAACTGGTATTCAATCCCTCATTTAATCCTATACTGCTTAATTCTAAGTCAAATCCTCTGATTATTGCTTTATTGATAACATGTTACTGGCCCATGTGTTATGAACACCACTTGTTAACCTTGTCTTGGCTGTTATATAATTGTCCCACCTGTACCACCCACTGGCACATGCCGCTATGTGTAAAAGCTTTGTGTCACGCTGACCGGCCCATTGCACCACCAACCCCATCACGGCCTAATAGATGTATTGTAAACTCTATACTCAGTTTACTGTCTGATACATTGCAGTCAGGCCGCGTTAGCGCTATGCGTATATTACATGTTTTGCCTTGTTACTTCGGTACGTTCCTAGACGCCAAGTTCATTAGTTCTTGGGACCTCCGGCATACGTCTTACAAAACTAGATGTATACCCTTGTGCCTTGCTGACATTATCCTGTTACATGTCAAGTATTCTCATACCATATCTGTTATTGTTCGTACTAATAACCCAACGATGTCTATGACTAGGGTCAAAGTAGCCACTCATCACAACAACTGTTGTGCTGGTACTACTACTACTATACTCACTACGGCTAGCTTTACTTTGTTTGCCTCACACTTAAAGTGGCGTTCACGGATGCCTTTGGTCTCTAGAACTGCGCTCTACCCTTATCTTTATATGTATTGTCGACTACCTCTGCTGGTCGGTCTTGTTATTATTATTTGTACTAACAACCCAACGATGTCTATGACTAGGGTTTCACCAGCCATACATTACAATCGCTGGTTATGTGGACACTACTATACTTACCGCGGCTACCTATATTTCGTCCGCTCTTGTATTAAAGTGGCGGTCACCGATGCATACTGTTTTGACATCGTGTTCCGCTTTACATTCATGTACACTGCCTATTGTTTAAACTTAGTCATTATTCTTATATTATTTGCTCCACTATGCATACTGACAATAGCTGGTTATGTGATCATTATTATACCTATTACGGATATCTATGTCTCGCCCGCTCCTATATTAAAGTGGCGGTCACTGATGCCTACCGTTTTGAAATTGTGTTCTGCTTCTACATTTATGTGCATTGTCTACTACCAAGCTTGGTCACCTAACCTGTATATTATCTGCTCCACTATGTACACTGGCAAATGCCTTACACTTAATACTCAAGTTTTATTTTACAAACTGAGTAGCTACATTTCCCTTACCTCCAATGACTGATACCTTAACCACCCCATGTATCCAAAGACAATCATTGTCCAACATCAATGAAATCAAAGGATTCAAAATTTTCCATCTAAATATAAGATCTATATTACATAAATGGCAACAACTTGAGTTGGACCTTGACCAACTCCAATTTGGCATTTTTCTCTTTAGTGAAACCTGGCTCAAACCAAGTATCTCTGACAATAATCTAAACTTGAAAGGATACACCCTTGAAAGATCTGACCGGCTGGCCTCGACCGGAGGAGGTCTATGTGCCTTTATTAAAACTAGTATAGACTATTCTACAATTGACGATCTACTCATATCCAATCAACACATAGAATTGCAGATCTTCACTATTAAATTCACACACTCAAAATTTTCCATCTAAATATAAGATCTATATTACATAAATGGCAACAACTTGAGTTGGACCTTGACCAACTCCAATTTGGCATTTTTCTCTTTAGTGAAACCTGGCTCAAACCAAGTATCTCTGACAATAATCTAAACTTGAAAGGATACACCCTTGAAAGATCTGACCGGCTGGCCTCGACCGGAGGAGGTCTATGTGCCTTTATTAAAACTAGTATAGACTATTCTACAATTGACGATCTACTCATATCCAATCAACACATAGAATTGCAGATCTTCACTATTAAATTCACACACTCAAAAAATCTTATCTTAATTAATGTGTACAGACCCCCGGCAGGTCGCGTTACCTCCTTCTGTGACTCTCTCACTGATACTATTGACCAACTTAGAGAAAGATTCCCTAGCTCAGAGTTGTCAATTTTAGGGGACATCAATATTGATGTGCTTTCAAATAACCTTGTACCTTGCCCGGCAAAACAAGAAATTCTACGATTAGCTAGTGACAAATTTCTTAGACTACTCATTAACCAACCGACTCGCCTAGGCCTCAATGGCCGTGCAACTGCTATTGATCAAATCCTGACAGATGTTAAATATGTTTCTGAGAGTGGTGTAGTTGTATACAACCTCAGCGACCATTACATCATATATTACGTTAAGAAGAAAAAAAGAGAATCCTACTCAAAAACTAATTTCACCGCCAGATCTTATATAAATCTCTCTCAACCCTTGATTGAACAGGAGCTGGCACTAATTGATAATTGGCCATACTACTACAATCTAACCGATCCTGACCAAGCCTGGAAGTACTTACATTCTAAACTGCTAAAGATAGCAAATCGACTGTGTCCGAAAAAGAAATTCAGCGCAAAAAAATCAAACCCCCATGGTACACCAATGAATTAATAAATCTTGCCCACAATAGAGACTTCTACTTTAGGAAATATAGGAAATCACATAAAGACGAACACCGAACCAGGGCCATATACTTTAGAAACTTAGCTAATTCCCAAACTAGAGCTGCTAGAAGTAACTTCTTCAAAGACCAGCTCGATCAGTATCGATACGATTATAAAACATTTTGGCATATTCTTAATAAATTCCTACCATTTAAAAATAACACTGTCAGTGTTAATAAGATCATCAATCCTGATACTCAAACTATGGCACATGCCGATGAGGTTGCTCCCATAATTAATAAATTCTTCGCTAATATTGGCTCTAACATAGCCAGATCACTACCCACCACTAATAATCCCCAATACAAGCTTAGCGACCTAAACCCTTTCCCCTTACCTCAAGAGGCACTTGATTACACCCCTCTTAATATTGACTTGATCACCAAAATAATTGACAAATTGTCCCCTCACAAATCTTCAGGATGCAGTGACATCCCAATGCACATCTATAACTACCTGCTCAAATCTATTAAACCCCAGCTTGTATTTCTAATTAACCTCTCAGTCGACTCTGGGATTATACCACAAAGATGGAAGATGGCTACAGTTATTCCAATCCCGAAAAAAGGCAACGCCAAATTTGTTACTAACCTAAGACCCATTTCACTAACCCATATTATTAGTAAAATTATGGAAAAACATGTGAATAATCAGATACAATCATACCTTGACGATCATGACATATTATCCACTTACCAGGGCGGGTTTAGGAAAAATGCCTCCACTACTGAAACCTTTTACCTTCTCCTCTACAAACTACTATGTAACCGTAATGCTAAACAAACTAGTTCTCTTGTATTCTTCGACTTTCAAAAAGCTTTTGACTCTATAGACCATGACATCCTTTTAAAGAAACTTACCTACTATCACTTCCCAGCTTGGTTCTGTACTTGGACCAAGAACTACCTTATCAATCGCCAGCAACGTACACATGCTAATAATCACGACTCAAACTATCTCCCTGTATCATATGGTGTGCCCCAAGGCTCTATACTTGGGCCTTTACTGTTTAATATCTTTGTTAATGACCTGTGTAAATTTAATATTAATGGGCATATGCTTTTATTTGCGGACGACATAGTACTTATCAATAACTCCGGTGACCCGAATCTCCTATCAGCCCAATGCTTAGCAGATACCAAAACTATTGCTGACTGGAGTCTTGAAAACCATTTATCTATCAGTATACCGAAAACTAAAGCCCTCCTAATCCCACCCAATCCCAACATTAATGTCCTACCAGGATGGACGAACAGGTTGCTTATCTATGGTACTAAAATTGATTGGGTTGATTGTATGACATACTTGGGTATTATTATTGATTCCAAACTAAAGTTCAATACCATGGCGGAGAATATTATTAAAAAAGCAAATGCTCGTTTATGTAATCTTTATATTAACCGTCATGCACTCAATGTCAGAACACGTATTATGCTGGTAAAATCCATGATATTAACCTACCTTGATTATGGCAATGTCTGTTACCTCTGTTGCAACAAGTCAACTTTAAACAAACTCCAGGTTCTCCAGAACAAAGCCCTTCGATTCGCGCTGATGAAGCCAAGACACTACAGTACTGAACAACTTCACCTGGATGCATACGCAATGACTGTTCCTGAACGAATATTCTTCAATAACGCTAAATTTTTTCACAAACAATTACACTTATGTCGAATTAATTGGTTGCCACATCGCCTACCAAATGAAAATTATAGATTAAGAGAAAATTATTTGTTGAACTTCCAAGTCGATCGACCTCTCAGTACGGCCTTTTCCAGCTCATTAGCATATGCTGGAATCCTCTCCTGGAACAGGCTTGACGACAACCTTAAATCCAACCCTGACCCCCTCTCCTTCAAACGAATTCTGAAACACAACATCCTCAGTCACAGAATAAGACCTAACTTCAACCTTTAAGCCACCCCTCCCCCAACCCAACCCTACCAAAAATGCCTCTATTCCACGGCCAACTTTCAACAGACATTCGTATTAAACAAAACCGTCCCCCATGTTCTTCTCACCCCATCCCATCCCATCTTTCCATCAACTTAACATGATCACCCCACCCCACCGCCAATAGTTAATAGACTGCTTCAAAAAGAAATATTTGTCATAAACTGTAAGTTGCGTCAACTCAGGGTATGGCGGAATACCGGATCTTCCGAGCCATATTTATATTTTTCTATATATTTCCCCTGGCATATGCCTAGATGGAACCTGAATAAAAATCAGTTCAAAAAAAAAAAAAAAAATAATTACACAATATCACAGATTCTAAGTTCATGTATAGTCAAATCAACATGACATATCATTCAACGTGGCTCATAAGAGTTTATATTGAGTGATACTAGCCTATATATTTGCAGATTTCTTACGATTCCAACCATATTTGTTCATTTTTTAACATGTTCCTGTCAGAATTACGTAGTTGATTTGAAGCACGCACACAGACAAGCCTGTTGCTGTCAGTTCGACCAGCTTAAGAATGTGTAATGATTATATGTACAGACGTTCTCGAGTCAAACAGAACTGACATAGGCTTGGAAATCCAAAGAAATGAAGCATATCAAATTAAATCTAACCAACCTTTTTATTGGTTTTCACTGCCGATCGCACATGCTTCGAGCAAACCTGGTGCAGTCGCCATGTTTCCGAGGGGCGCTGACACGATAATATCCGTATAATCTGCGTAAATGAGCAATGTCGACTTCAAATCTATCCCAAACAATAGTTTATGAACATATTAACGTGTGGCAATATTCCTTTGGTGGAAATATGCCGATTTCACTGCCTCTCCACCTTGCCAGAAGCCATGCTTTCTGCCGCCTCATGCGCATGCGCATGACTACCTACGGTGAACGTTTCTATTGGCGGGCTTTGTAGCCTGCACACGCCGTGGCGGGCCTTGCTTCCCGTGCGATGGACTTTCGCTGCCCGGACACTTATGTCCACCATTCAGAGCCCCTATGCTCATGGACTACCGAAGCCGTAATGATTAACCAATGACTGAATATAAATGCCTGAACGTTTAACTTTGTTTTCAACCTCATATGCCAGGATTATTGTGTAAAATCATTCAAAGCGGTCAGAAAGCAGTTTTATTTTCTTGGCTGGTTACGGTAGGGACCGTGGCTGCCATCTTGTTTTCGTATTGCCATTGCCGAGCGCGGAGGCTAAAATGCTTTGAAATAGGCTGATTATTCACCATCGACTGAATATAACAGCAGAAAGGTTTAAGTTTAGCATATAGTTCACGTTATATGCAAGAATTATTCTGAAATAACTTCGAATCGCTCGGAAACTCGTTTCAATGTTTGCCTGATTCGGCGATTTGGCGTGTGAGACTGCTGCGCATGCGCGAGCATATGGGTCGGTACATGCCATATATGGAGGGCGCATGCCATATATGGAGAAGTCAACAAACGCATGTGCGATCATGCCCTCCAGAGCTCAGTCTGAGATAGATTACAACATGATGGACAGAACAGTTAGATACAGTTATATACAGTTTTGCACTCTAACTAATCTGTCCCTCATAATAAATCAATTACTACTCTCATTAAATTATGTATTGCATCATGAACATCTTTAGATTAAAATCACACATTATATTGTTTTGAATTGACGGATGAGAATTATCACAGGTTGTGAAACTTCGATCAATAAAATTTATTTTAAAAAAAACAAAAACCAAAGAACACAAAATTGTATGCTTTTGATTAAGACAGAAATTAAACCTTAAATGAGACATTTCGATATACATATTGTCCAGGCTTGTAGATAAAACTGAAATGGTGTAGACAAAACTTACCGCTGGTAGATGTTCCAATGCGGTCCTGTATTGCTTTTCTACTCTCTCTGGATGCATCACATCATCCTATACCAAAAATGATAAGAAAACAATTCAAACCTTTTTAAAGAAATTGTATTACATAAAAACACAGAACTAAATCTGTGATAGAATTAATCAAATAGATATTAAATATAAATGTTTAGATTTTTTGGCTTTAGTTTATAAAGTTTAGATTATTGAAAAGCATTGTTCTAGCAAATTCACTAAGACTTTTACGGTATTTCACAGGAGAACATTGGTATACGAACTGCATCAAGGAAGCATAGGAATTTTCCAGAGCTCTGTTCAATCGCTCTATTTTTCGCAAACCCAACTGAAAACAAAGAAAGTAACTCTTTAGACAAAATGATCTGAGTCTTTTTGTCTTCCTGCCTTGCCCGAAAGTATATCAAAGGCAAATATTAGATTAGATATATTATTTCACAAGTTCATATTGAGAGATTTTTCCAAATGCCCACCTCCATTAGGTCGGCCCTGTGCCTCCTGAGTGGTGATGGTACACTTTATGTTCCGACTTTCCAGTTTATGTCTCCATTTTTCCAATATTAGACAACTACGGTCCTGCAAATAAGTAAAGACCTCAGAATATAATTATATTGATTGAAAGAAACCCTTAATAATTAACAGCCGATAGAATGTAAATAAATTATTCCTACAAACATTGAAATAATGTGTGATGGCGGAAGAACAACTCGGATGCAAATTCCCTGATTAACCAAGCATTGAAATTTGTGGATATTTAAACTTGCCACCAGCAATTATACTCCTTCAGTGGGGCGAGGAAAACAGATAGAAAAAATACAACCATTTTAATCAAGGGACAGAACAGATTTATTAGCTTGCATACAGTCTGGGCACCATCTGATAAGTTATTTATTTGATTGTATTCGCAGGTTGGGTCAAAAATACATCAGTTAGGGGGTATCTGACAGCTTTGTGATCATCTAACCAAGCGTTAGATGAATATTGTAGCTGGGCACAAATACATTGACTGGACTTACTGTGCTATTATCATTGTAGGCAGAGAGTTCAAGACTCCCCGTGAATGTTTGTTCATAGACGGACTGCAGACATTCTTCCAACCACGCCTCTGCGTTGTACACAGGCATAATAATACTCTGAAGTTAATGAAAATAGCTCAGTCGATGCAAAGCAATAAGGCTGAATCAGATGCATATAAAGGTTAGTCAAAACGAAATGGTTACCTCTAAATTAAAATAATGAAGTTCCCATAACAAGTGGATTATCGTGATAGAAAAATACCTATCTTATATACCATTCCCTGGAATATACAAATATCATGAATAAGACTAGGTCAATCATATGAACACCATTAATCCCATCTATCACGTTTTGTCCTTTAAGGAGTGTACAAAGTCTGGAAGCATGAAGCTCGTACACTAAAACATGATGATACAAGGCGGGTACCTGTATTTATATATTTCATACAATATAAATTATATGCAGATATGTTTTTAATGTGTGTATGCACACAGTAAAAACATTTCTGCATTTAATTCCTCTTCGTATAACGAATGACCTTTGCACCTGATTTTCACGAAAATGATGTCTGAATCCTTCGTCGATACTCTCAAAACTAAAAAATATTTTTTTTTCCCAGAAGTGGATTATCCGTTATTTGGTGTATTCCGGCCTATATCCTATAGAACAGACAGATAAACCATTCCAAGGGTGTAAATGCTAGGCTAATACATATTTATTTGCATACAAAATAATAAAATCAAAATTGTTTTCACACCCTTTAAACATACGTACACACCTTCTCAATGACCAACATCTTAAAATGCCTAATTTAACATCCATTTCAGTTGTTTGTGTCCGAATGGGGATTGGGGTTAATAGTGGTGTTAAGCGCTATCAAACTGTTAGTTGGTACAATTTTGGTTGGTGGGAATGCAGGAGAGATAGAATCGTCTTTTATATTTGACAGTTGGTTGTGAGAGGTACAAGGGAGGAGCACTTAGTGTTAACCGTCAGTACTGTAGATCCATTAAAGTAGATTGAATTAGAAGCTCTACTATAGACCAGGTCATAAGTGGGCCTTATTGTAAATGGACGTAGAGGTCAGGCGGGGGCGGGGGCATTGATACTGGGCGATCCTAAGTCTTTCTATTGTTCCAGCGAGTGGACAGGGGCTCGCCAGTGGGTGGGTCATGTTGATAGTTGGGGACGGGTGGTGACTGAAGGAACACGCTAGTAATGGGTCTTAATTACAGGGCGTCACTTCCCACACTCGCTCCGGGACCTAGGCTGTATTCATTATCCCACACAAATGCGCCTTCTCAATTAGTACTCACAGTTTGCCATCTTCTGTCTTTTCACAGATTTTGATGGGGAGGGAAAGCAATAGGGGGGGGGAGGATAAAAACTGCTTAATCAATGTAGAAAAACTGGCGGAGATTTTTGACAGATTAAAATCCATTTTAAAGCTGAGAAGCGAAGAAAAGAGAAAATGGGATTAAACTTGACAATGATACTCAAATACCATTAGGGGAACGGTTTTGCTCTTGGAGAAATAATTTCTTTCAGTCGTTGACTGGTTTGTAGCCTATGAAGTGTACGTAGGGTACTGCAGCAAATCTGAGATGTCGACAAGTCTAGTATGTAGTTCTGGTGAGCCCCACAGGGCGGACGCGAGGAATGTATGGACTTCAACGGATGAGAGATAAATAAAGATTACTATTAGTTTGGCACTCAGGAAGTGAACATCGTGTTAAGTGTTGTCTCTTATAGTGATTCATACCAATTCTACAGAACGATCTATCAATGGTGGAGAACGAAGGATTAGAAACAACAAAAAAACAAAAAAAAAAAACTTAATAAGAAAACTCAGCGAAGTAGTAGACATGATTACTCTGGAGAGCCATGCTGCAGCGGCCTATTTATAGGTGGCTACAGGCAGCACCATGAGTAACGGGGATCCAGCCGGTGGCAGAGAGGCCGGAGTAGTGGATCAGAACGACCGGAGAGTGATCGGAGAATGATCGGAGCAGGATTTCGCTCTAGGACCGGTTAGAAGATACTGCAGTTAATGTGAAAATGAGATAATTATAACAATGAGGATACAGGGGAAATGGCTGGAAAAGCCTGGGAAATAATTCACAAACAATTAAGATCGAGAAGATATGAGGCCCAGGTCGCTCCAGTTCCTCCTGAAAGGTTGGTGACTGCTGAAAAAAGAAAACGTGCTCAACGACCAAATCATCTGTATCCCCTGGAGGACTTGGACAGGCTACGACTGGCACCAGAACCCTCAGAACATTCAAGTGATTCAAATACCATTGACTATTATTTACAAAAAAGCTTGAATTTTGAAGAGTCAACGGAGTCTCTGGAGCTGGGAAATATGGCAGATGAAGCAATAATTGCACCGGCGGGGGCTGAGGTCGAACCAGCACAAGGGTTGCAAGCACCGGCACCTCCAGTACAAGCAGCTGGTGGGGGGACAACCACCGGCGGAAGGTGATCAGCAGATAGTTAACAATCAAAGAGCTCAGGATCCACCGCAACAACAGCAGAACCCAGCTCCAATAAATGTTCAACCTCAAAATCCGATCCCTCCCAACAACCAGCAACAAGTGCAAAACCAGGAAGGAAATGGAAATAATGATAACGTACGGATTAACCAACATATGATGCCCATACCGAGGGGGCAACACGCATCGACGGATAGCTCAGAGAGAGGTCTCGATGACGAGGCAAGTGAGCAGTCGATAAATGAAAGACAAAGAAACAATGACACACAGACCTGCAAGGCATGGTTCCTCAGGAATGGGATGCAGAGACATGTATGAGGAGGACGGCCCGGAGGCATACGCACCATTTGGACAGAATAGACCATGGTATCTCGGTGGGATGGGTTTCAACAATCTTGCAGGAAACCCATATGACAGGAGAGAAAATGAAGACAGGCAGATAGCCGACAGATTAAGGAGAGAGAGGGATGCGATGGAAAATGCGGCACGACAAAACAGACTGCACAGAGAAGAGGCAGACCAAAGAGCCAGCAATTTTGAAAGGAGGTTGAGAGAAACAGAGGAAAGAATGAGATCTGAAATAGGGATCCGTCAACAAACAGCAATGTCGTATAGAAGAGAAGTGGAACAATTGAACCACGCACATCAGATGGAAGTCCATGCTTATGAGGCAAGGTTTAAAAATCTGGCGGCTATGATAATGGAAAAATCAAGACAAGAAGAGGAAGAAAGGGAAGCCAGGGAAAGGAATCCCATTACAAGGCCATTATATGATACGTTAAATGATGAATTTGCCCCAAGAAAAGAAGCATGGGGAAATGATGATAGAGATGCAAGAGCGTTAATAGAGCGGAGACAAGTGTGTGAAGAACAGGGAATAAGGCCTGTAGGGAGAGAGGTTCCACAGGTGGGTTCCCAACATTCACCACCGGCTTACTGCTCTGAGCTGAGACGTTGTGCACCTGAACAATTGTTAAATGAAGGTGAAGGTGAACAGGAACAAATCGATAGACAGGTACGGCTGCAGCAGATTCAACAGCGATTAGAAGAATGGTTTCCACGGCCACAGCCTCAGCAAGAAATCAATAAAACTCAGCCTACAGCTCAGCAGGCCATATGCAGGCCTGTGCCTTTTCCTTCAGCAATGAATAGGAGACAAGGAGATGTTGTACCGGGGGAAAGAACCCCCAGAGGGGAGTTAAACAACGACACATATGTGCCACCAAGAGCATCAACCCCACCTCATGGACGAAGGTTGATGGATATTTCTCAAAGTTTCTGGCCGACTGATAATATATATCGAGGAAGAAGAGAACCACTGTCGCCTATAGCCAGGGATTTGGATTGGCAGAGAGCAGACTGTGAAATGTCAGTAAAAACAGGAGAAAGAAAGGCATGTGGTGAAGATAAAAGGAGACATGAGACTCGACGGGTAGAACATACTTCAAGAAACAGGAGACGCAGAACTCGCCGATATGGGCGGAGGAGACGTCATCACGGTGACCCTTCAGATAGCTCTGAATCAAGTACTGAATATTTCTCTTCAGACACGGAGAATATGTTATGTAGACCTAAAGAGCTATTGTAATGATAATATAGAGAAAAGGTAAGAATGACCCTCACACGATGGTAGTGTTTGTATGAGTGTTTAATGGTACTGAGAGTTGGGCGCTCCTGGTAGTATACATACATATTAATGAGCGTGGGTAAACCTACACCTCAATGGGAGGTGTGGGGAGGCTATATGCCTATATAACATAATCTCCTCCCCCCTGAAACAATCGCAAAATACGGATAAAGGTGAATTTTAAGATTGAATATTAATATGAATACAATACATCACAAAGTATTTTTCGATTTTCAAGTAATAAATGGAACATTTGAGCTCATCAGTTAAATAGACATCATATTTATAATATACAAGTCTGACCTCAAGCGATGAAGAATCTTAAACATCTTATATGAACCATCACGAGATTAACATTAATAATATTCCAATCGTTTTCCTGTCACCGTCCAACGCTTTTGTAAAATAATATGTACCTTTGAACATGCCGCCCATAACGACGTATATCAACCTGTATAGAGGTTTGCTCACCAACATCGCCTACCGTTCCTCGAGGCGCGGCAGTGTCGGTAATGCCCACCAGGTGGTGCCACTCGTCCCAAAACATTTTAGTCAAACTACTGGGTTAACATGGGTAGATGCTGCCGTCTCTTTTAAGTTATACGACAAAGAATCAGCCTAAATACAAAATAAAGCTGGCTACCTATATTAATAAAGATGTGGGAATTACAAATCTCCCCCTTATCCATATCTCCTGTTAAAGGTTATAAAATCCAACATGGAAATCGGCCTGTGAGGCCTTCACTCTTTGACTACGTAAAGGTTAAAATATAATTTAAATACGAACAAACTGCGGACCCCTACGACAAGCAGTAATCAGTGGCCTGGGAGGCCTTCACTCCAATGTTGTTTTTTTTTAAAACAAGTTCAAGCAATATGACAACATATCAATGTCCGATTAATGTCCCCGCCGTGCAGTATATACGAATATGGTCGTGTAGGAAGTGCTCCCTGTTATGACGACGCATGTCTGCGGAAACTGCAATGTCCACGATGCTATCCTCAAGCATGGCTTTCCCCAAGGGCCATCAGGGTAGCACCTGGTTGGTCCGTCGATGCCTCACTGCAATTCAATTACATTTAAATCGCACGTTAAATCGTGTGAAAACAAGAAATCCAATGGCATGTTTTTAACCAAATACATTCAATCAATCGGTAGGAAGGTCCCATTGGTCTCTGGGTGAGAATTGCGATATGGAACTGAGTCAAACATAAATAAAAATGCTTCCCAAAAATAATATCAGACCAGTTCTGCTTTTCATTTACAGATTAGGATAGGCAAATAAAATATTAACGATCTGGAAGATCTTTGCATGCGGCCAAATACAGGCACTGATAATACCTAATGGAGTTGGCTATACGCCTCGTCTAGCTTGACAGCAATACGAGCGGGCCGAGCCCTGCCTAACTCAAAAGCGCGGACGTCGGAGAGAGCACCTGTGCGAGTCGCGCAGTGTATTCTCTATGGAGTAGTGGCAACAGGTGGTGTATTTCAATGCCGCGGGCCCGGAAAATATATCATGACTACAATGCTACTGTGAACTTTCTGCAATTTGCCCCCGAGGAGGCTTCCCCGGCCTTGCGCGGCCGCGTGCCGTGTATGCTCAGTCGCCGGGCGGCCGGTCGGTCTCCCGACTCAACCTGGTTAAAACGGCTTTGCTAGCCAAGTTGGCCGCTTTGTAAAACTTTTTAGACATTAACTAATAATAAGTATTTAAGGAATAATAAAAGGACAAAAATAGATATACACCTTTCCGCGTCTGCACTGTCAATCCATGGGATCTGCAGCCTCTCCCCGTTTCCGAATACTAGCAGCAACACGTACCTAGTGTCCAGCCTCCTTGTGGCTCTTTCAATAAGCTCGGATTCCGTTCTCGTTATGCTCGCTTCAACCGGCAGATCTATTATGAATTTTTCCGAATTGCTGAGGATAATCATTCTCTCCACCCAGTGTATGACTAATTTGTGGCCATACAAGCAGGGTCTCCGCAGCTCGATCCCAGTAATTTTGGGTGCAGCTGCCCTGTTCAGAGAATTTGATTCCACAATTATTTGTCTCAAACGAATAGAAATGATATTGTTATCTGTCTGGATTTTAAGGATAATCCAGGCAGACAAAGGGTCTAATATCTGCGTTCCGCAGACCCCTGTGCAGCAATCGCCACATAAATCTTTGAAAGGGTTTAAACATTTAACACAAGAAATAAAAATCTGTCTATATTTCCATAATTTGGTAATAATCCACAAGCCGACCAGTACAAAGAAGACAATAGACACCCAGTCTGGTCTGTAAGCTAGCTTCTCCAGTGTACTTTCGGCTATCAGCGGTGCGTTGGTTGTCCTTGTCACTCCCACCTTCATGGGCCTCATATCTAGCCTCGTGAGGTTATAAGCCTCAGTGGTGTGGGTTACAGACATGATCAAGGCCAACCTGTTTAATTTGTATAGAATATAAAGTGATAAGACACCCGCCGATATGGAAATTATGAAACCTAACCATTCAATAGCTGAATTTTTCTTCAATGCGGCCACTGCCCAGTCTATTTTGTTCCAAGCTGTGATTATTTCTTGATCCCTCTTTATCAAATCTTTTGCCATTTCTACAGTGTTCAAACCTCCGTCCAAAAGTTCTCTTGGCACGTGAGCAAGTGCCTCTTCCAAAGATTTGCCTGAAGGGAAATGTAGTTGTATAATTTTTCTCATCCTTGACTCACCTGAAAAATTGCCAATGTCAATATTGAACGCCCACGCTAGTGGCATATTGACATTAGCGGTAATATTAATATTGTTTAATTTTGAATTGCAATGTGCATGTTTAGTCATGATGTGGGCCGAACCAATGGTGGCGCTGCACCCACAAGGAACATTTATAATTGAGAAAACAGCTAATTCAGCTGTTCTAGAAGGTCTACCGACACAATGGAACATGGCTGTAGACCCTTGGTTAATTAGAATATGTTCTCCCTGGGACAGTGGTACATACGTTGATTCTATCCTACTTCTAACAAATGTCTTAAAGTTACAATTTCGCATAATCTTGTCATGTTTATTCGCCATAATGGCGGCCAGACATGACTTTCCATCCATGTCAAATTCCAGTATGCCTCCTGGACACGTGATATCGTGGCTCATTGCTACACAATCGCCCAGTTCTCTGCGTGAGGAAATTAAATAATGTTGGCCATTTGAGCCCCATCCTAGAACGATGTGTTCTGGCATATCTAGTTTAGTATATCCCATTCCTGAGTGATTTTGAGCGTCAATCGGAATTGGCAATGCGATAGGCTCATATAGCCGGTAGTAGTACTGAGCATATGCAAATGACAAAGGCAGAGTAATTGTAAGCGTATTGTTCATCATGTTCGTTCTGGCCTGTGATCTCCAATACTCATAGCTTCCCAAAGGTCTAATATTTTCTACTTTTTCTTCTAATTTTAATCTCAAATCGTCCACACATGATATCAAATTATCTTTAGTCATAATCAGGGCAGGCAATTTTCCTGCCTGTAGTTCGATTAAAGCATCCAACAATTTGTTGGAGGCATGTTGGTACTGCAATTGAGCAGCTATCCCCGCCAGCTGCTCTGTAAGTCGTATCAAGCTGCTCAGAGTGCTGGAGGTGACCGATTGCGACTCAATAGTGTACTCAAAAGCCGTCTTAGTAACTTCTGTTATGTTGGTAATAATATCAAATACCTCTTCTACGTGTTTATTAAGGAATGAAGCCAGTGTATGTGATCTTTCAGCCAGAATTAAAATAATGTTATCTCTGTCGATGTTCTCCTCTGCCGATGCCTTCATAACTTTTATAATTTCAGCCATATCCGAGGCCAAAAGATTGAACTCAGGCTCTGTTGCCACTCCTATTGTCTCTCTTAATACGTTTCCAATGATCTGGACCCCCCTTCGCTTTGTTCTAGTGCGTCTAAAGCTGTGTAAAACTCTATCAATCTTTCCGTATGTGTCCAAATTTGATTTCAATAGCAGATCATGGAACTCTGATACCTTTATATTAGTCGAATTAAGGGAATGATATGGTTCCTCACGCTTCAACCTGTGGCTGCTGGGTCTGGGAATATCTAATTGCAATTTTAGGGTGACGGTGTGCGTGCCAACTCGTGTGTTTAGCCTTCCGGGCAATTGTTTAAACACGACACCATAGTTTTGCCGAAATGTATAGTCTGCCTGAGCGGCGTATACGAAAACAATCGCAGCCCTATTGGGTGAAGAAGAAAAATACAAGTTAAACAATTGTTATCCGATTCACTCCATACCGAGCCCCTAATATAATGTAACAAGTAAGGAAAGCTTGGTAACCTGAACAAAAGTGGCAATAAATACCAATTCAGGCGAGCAGATATCAGGGAGAATAACCTACCATATTAAAATGGTGCCAGGCATTGTGGCTGGTCCAGCTTAATCCTAGGCTAGATGCAGGAGGGTTGGCCTTACAGAGAAGATGTTTGCTATTTTCCACGGGTAGGTCCTATCCCTCTGAAGCCTAAAAGCTTTGTAACTGAGTTGGGGGATAGGGCTCTTATACAGTGACAACATTTTGACTTTTCCCAGGAGATTCCATAGCCGATGATGTCCTCTCCAGGTCTCATTAATATTAATCTAAAGTCAGATGTCACCCCCATGTGTGTGGATTTCACGAACTCTTCCTGTACCCACCTGTTGCCTGATTTAAATTCTGAGTGCATGGACCACCCCTTTTCCCTACTGAGAACAGATCATGACATTGCATGTGATACAGCCCTCGATGACCAAACTTTTCCCCACACAAAGGCAATGAATAATTAGTGAAATTGGAATAAAGCTCATATTCTCCTCTCTCCCCTTGGAACGGGACAAAGCGACTAAATTAACATTCATTGATTACAATTCCACACACAGTCTCTCCTTAAAATAGTATGGGAAACTAAACCTGTCCTCTCCCGACAGCTGGGGTATCTGAAACCTGTTCTTCCAGGTTGTATGTTAATGCATCTAGATCGAATTCCCTGTCTAGCTTCCTCAAAAAGTCATCGGTCAAGTTGCTTCTCACAGGTTTGAGATATGATAAATGTACGTTTCTCTTCAAATCTTGCCCATCGCTCATCCTCCTCAACTTTGCGGTGCATTTATTAACTTTCCTAACCAAATAGGGCCCACAAAAAACGTCTTGGAGCTTCTTCGAGCAATTCATGTCCATCAATCGATGGACCTTCACGTACAAAATGGTACCAGGCTCTATATTTCCCTCTCTTATTGTGGAATCGTGCCTGGTTTTCATTTTCTCCTGTGTTTTCTCTAGACTTTCTGAAGCTTTCCTGGCAGCTTGTTTCTGCCTTGAAACTATATCTAACAGATGTTCTTTCACCGATTTATTTTCTTCGGTAATCATACCGAGCGCTACATCGCTGGGCGTTACCGCATCCCGGCCATGGACCATCATATACGGGGTGCAAGACAGGCTGTAGCTGTCGGTCGTGTTAAGGGCAAAAAGAATCGATTCTAGGTATTGATCCCAATCACGCTGGTTTTTGGAAATAAATGTCCGTATATGTTCTATTGTGCTCTGATTTCCTCTCTCACATAATCCCTGAGTCTGAGCCCTATATGCACTGGAGAAAACCTGCTTAATTCCAAAAGATTTGCAAAAATCCTTGAATTCACTTGATATATAACAGGCTCCATTGTCTGAAAACAGATTGCTAGGTACTCCTACTCTGCAGATTACATTTTTGTAAAAGTCTCGCTTCAGGCTTGAAGCATCAATAGCCTTGCAAGCCCAGCCGATGACGAAACGGCTATAAAAATCAAAACACAGTTGTATATACTTATTACCACTTGTTGTAGTGGTCATTGGACCCATAGCATCGATTACTAGATGAGAAAAGGGTGCAGGTGATCTATCTCTGATAGTCATCGGGAGTTTGATGGGGTTTTTCATCTTCTTAGCCCTTAGGCACGGATCGCAAGTTGAGATGTAATTGTTAATATCTTTCACCATCGATGGCCAGAAAAATTTTTGCCGGATGGCTGTTAAAGTTTTAATAATACCCATATGGCCCCCCAAAGGTCTAGTATGTGTAATCTTCATTAGTTTATCCACACACGACTCTGGTACGACCAACTGAATTTCATTCTCAAACCTTCTCCCACCAGCTGATCTCGGCACTCTGCACAAAATATCATTGTTATAAAAATATTGCTCGTGACTATTCAATATTTCTTTTGCCTGCTTTTTGTTTTCTGGCAGTTTTCGATCATTCAAGTAATCTTTCATTTGAGCACAAAACTGGTCGTCACCCTGCTCTTGCCTCAGCTCTACAGTATCCAAAGGACAATCTATTTCGGGATTCGATGTACCATAGAAAAATCTGTCAGTATTCCTATGTGAACTTGTCTTTTTCCCTGAACCTTTGCTATTCTCATTTTTCTTTCTCCCTGATTTATTTATCGTTTTATCCTCCTCAATGAGGCCAGCCTTTAATTTGCTGTTGACAGTACCAGCTCTTGTTGTTTCACGGGTGGTTACCGCCATCACGGTGGCGTGGCTGATATGGTCCTTATCAATTGACGCCTCAGGGGGCGTGTCACCTTCATGACACGAGACTGCGACCCTATCTGATAACCCTGTCGGTTTTTTCACAGCTGTTTCAATACGACAACTTTCCTGCTTTAAAATGGACCTGTATTTATGCTTTTTAATTGGGTAATTCTCCAGGTAATCATCTTCCCTGAACGATTTTACGGCATCTATGGGATGGAAAGAAATCTGCCTCTTTTCTGACTCCACTTTCGGATCTGCCACTATTTTCTCCACTGGGTATTCCCTTCTGCTCAAAACATCAGCTGTGATGTTTAGACGGCCTTTCAAATGCTCAATGGAATAATCAAACTGGTTGAAAAATTCCACTAATCTTGCCATTCTTCCTGTTAAATTTTGCTTTGCATTTAGGGCCAGTAAAGCTGCATGATCCGTCAGAATTTTGAATTTTGAGCCAGCCACATAATGTTTAAATTTTTCCAAGGCAAATTTCGTACCTATCAGCTCCCGATCCGTTGTTGAATATGAAATCTCGGCTGCATTTAACCCTCTACCTGCGAATGCAATTGGTCTCAAAAACCCTTCTCTATCAGGCTGCCAGAGCGATGCCCCTAGGGCTATTGAGCTCGCATCACTTGTTATAATGAAAGGGATGCTATAGTCTGGGTATTTCAGTACAGCTTCAGTACAAATAGAACGTCTGATTTTTTCAAAAGCTCTCTGACACTCCTCCGACCAAATATATTTGACTTTTGCCTTGGTCAACTGATACAGAGGCTGCATTACCTTGCTGAAGTCTGAAATAAATGATCTATAATAGTTGGCCAGACCATTGAAAGCCCTAAGATCTTTCACATTCTTTGGTGCTGGATAGGTTGCAATTGGTTTCACCTTTTCCGGATCCGGAGCTATACCTCTTCCATCTACCATAAACCCTAGGAAAGGTACCCTGGGTAATCCAAAAGAACATTTTTGCTTTTTGAACAATATATTCGCCTCCAGAAAAATTTTAAATATTTTCTCAAGATCTCTCAAATGGTCATCCCACTTGGAGTTTGCCAGCAATACATCGTCGATGTAGCATATTGTTGACGGTAGATCTTTCAACAGTGATTCCACGACTCCATGGAAGGCTTTTGGAGATGTTTTTAACCCCATAGGCATAACCTTATAAATGTAGTTCCCAAAGGGGGTGCTAAAAGCACTCAATTTCCTATGTTCTTTACAAACTGGGACCTGGTTAAAACCCCCAAAACAATCCAGCTTGCTGAAGAACTTTCCCTGCAATTCCCCAACATTTTGCAAGGATTCTTCTGCACAAGGAAATGATTTCGATTGACTTTTTACCTGAGAATTCAAATGCCTGAAATCTGTAACGAGCCTATAAGCTCTGTTACCCTCTTTAGAACTGCCCTTTTCTACTAAGAAAGCGGGGCTAGTGAATTCCAAATTTTCGTCTGTCTTTTCTATAATATTTTGCTCAACTTGTTCGTCTAAAATCTGCTTCATTTCTCTTCTAATATTAGGATTAATCCTATAGCTCCGAAATTGTTTTGGCACATACTCCGCCTTCAACTCTATGGGATGTTCGTATTTGGTCGTTAAACCCAACACTTTATCACTGCCGACGAATACATTCTCGTATTTGTTTAGCAAGTTAACCATCTGCTCCTTTTGACTCGGTAACAGCTGTTCACCTATGTCAAATTTTGCTGGCTCGAGTCCCTTACCCTTATCGGATTGTTTTTGTTCAACCTCAATAGCTATGTTCTCCTTCACCGACTCGATGTTATTTAGGGATACAAAGTCGTTTTCAGTCTTAATACAATACAAACCAATGATAGAACCTTTAGGAATAACTCTGTATCCCCTGCTAGTATTATATACACATGTACGTATTAAACCATTAGGTCCCTGGGGCTTAGCAAGCACCCGTTTCACCATATAAGGAACTCTCGTTTTTCGCTTCATATTTTCTGTTATACCGATCGTATCTGATATATCTTCAAATGAAACCACATAGTTTGTAGCCTCCAATTCTGATCTAGGAGGTATGACATATCGTCGTCTAGCTCTTATTGTGTAAATCTGTTGTCTCTGTGCATTATATTTTAATTTAGCAGAATTGCTTCTTAAGAATTCGGATCCGATTATTATCGACCTGTCCAGCTTAGGGACTACAGTGAACCAATGGGAAAACCATCTTTCCTTGATTCTGAATTTAATTTTGATCTGCTTTCTGGCGCTTTGTGCTCCACCGTCTGCAATATAAACCTTGATATGACAGTTTCTTGAGAAAAGTATAACATCTCTCCTCAACAAAGCTTTGTAAAATTTCCCAGAAATGCAACTCAGAGTTGCTCCTGTGTCAACTAAAGTTGGTATTTTGTAATGACTCAGTTCCAACACAATACAACCCTTATTTAAACCAATAGAAATGGGATCTCCCTTACCTGGCGTCAATGTCAATACTGCATCCTCCTCCTGGGTCTGTCCGAATAGTTCATTAATGCACACATTAGGGTCTTTTTCACAATCCTCATGGCGATAGCCCTTGTTTTCGCCATGGGTATCTAGTTTTCCTCACTTCTGGGGTGAGGTGTAGGAGGTCTGTATCCTGATGACCTTCCATTCGAATGACTTCTGTCTTTGGAATTGCTCCTCCAGTTCTCCTTGCTATTAGACCTGTTGTTCCTCCAGTTTTCCTTGCTGTTAGACCTGTTGCGACTGCTTGATCTTGGCCTCTCCTCCTGCTGTCTCCATGGTTCCCTGCTGTTACTTCTGGGCTTGCTGGAGTTCCTTCTTTCACTGGATTTGCTGTGTGGTCTTTGGTAGTTGTCTTTAGACTTTGACCTGCCATCCTTACTGTAGTTCTGATATTTATCACCAGATTTCCTCTCCTTACTATAGTGACCATTTTTCTTTTGGTCCCTCCTGTCGTATCCTGATCTTCCTCTGCTGTCAGCTACATAGAATACTTCCTTCCTCGTCTCTCCAGCCTTTGTTTGAAATGCCTCATAAGCCACCTCGTACCTAATTGCCAGTCTCGAAGCAATTATGGCTGTATTTGGGGCCTCAGCCAGAACCATCTTTCTGAGATATTCCTTTAGCCCTCTGCAATATAGGTCTGTTCTCAACGATTCGGTCAGTTCTCCGTGTTTGGACAGTAACAGCAGCTTATCTCTATTGTAATCCTGTACGGATTCGTCCTCCCCCTGAGCCCTATTCACGTAATCATTGATTCTCTCCTCAAACGGTAAGTGTTTAAACTTTTCCATAAACGCAGGAGAAAAGTCCTCAAATGTTTTCTCTGGGCTCGCTGCTCTGTATTGTAGAAAATATGCTTCTGCATCGCCAGCCAGAAACTTTCGCAATCCTTCTATCTTCATGGCCTTTGGCAATTGCACGTGGCTCGTATATGCATTATAATTGTCCAAGAAATTGCCGGCAGATACCATCGCCGTCGGTTGCGAGAATACCTCTGGGGGCGAGGCAAACATTTTCAGGATTGCCGGCTGTACTTGCTTCTCATTGTCCTTATGACCCAGGCTTCTCGCTAGTTCCCTTACCAAATCGCTCATCGTTGTTTTGAACATCTCTTGCTGGCCTTGCATAGCCGTCTGGTGTTCGATGGATAAATTCTTCATGGCGTCCGCCAGGCCTCTATAATAGGCGGTATCCACATCCTCCATCGTGAGCTTCTCTTCCTCCGATTGTTTCTGCTTTAACTCTTCCTTGAGCTTCTCCTGTTTCAACTGCTCTATTACCTGGTCATGTCGTTGCTTCTCTGCGAGCAGATCCTGCTCTGCTTTCTCCTTAGCATCCCTTAGTTGCTTTTCTTCCTACGCCGTTAGTACCATTTTCCTTGGAATAGAGGCTTTGCTGTCTTTGCTGAGAGCCTGAGGCTTGTATAACCCCGGTCGTGGGGAGTGTGAGTTAAGATGTTGAAGGTTAGGCGGGTTTTTCGTGAATAATTCCGAATATTTGCTGAATCCTCGTGCTGTTTTTGATTGTCTATTTAAATGCGATCTATTTTCCATAAAAGGATCTTATAGGGTTTCTCCACCAATATGTTATGTAGACCTAAAGAGCTATTGTAATGATAATATAGAGAAAAGGTAAGAATGACCCTCACACGATGGTAGTGTTTGTATGAGTGTTTAATGGTACTGAGAGTTGGGCGCTCCTGGTAGTATACATACATATTAATGAGCGTGGGTAAACCTACACCTCAATGGGAGGTGTGGGGAGGCTATATGCCTATATAACAAATACAGAGGCAGAAAGGAGTGATATAAACATGGTAGCGAGGCGAAGACACAACAAGAAAGATAAAGATGAGTATGTACGTCCCTCAGTGGCAAAGGCCTTGCCACAAAACTTCTTCGAGGCAACAGCCAAGTTGTCAGCAAATACCTTTTTGAAGGAGTTTGAGAGATATTGTGAGCAAATCGGAGCACCAAAATCCAAGTATCTCCCAGGTGTAGGAAAATTTTTAAAGGGAAAAGCTAATGGCTGGTATACAACATATATGGAAGAGAATCCCACGTCAACATACAAGGTTTTCAAGGAACTGTTCTTAGAAGAATATAAAGCTCTGTCATATGGACAGAAGATGAAAGGTCCTGCCAGACGGCGCCAGGGTGAAAATGAACCTGTGGAAGAATATAATATGGAAATACTTTTGTCAAGGTCTGGTTTGACTAAGCACCAGCAAATGGAGACCTACATAACTAACTTGAAACCGTCTATCTCAAAGAGAGTGTCGGCGGAGGACCCTACGACACTTCGGCAGGCAATGGCCGCAGCTGTAAAATGGGAAGTTGCAGATCAGACAATGACACAGTCTGACAAAATTTCAGCCAGCGAAGTAAGAATAATGAACGCAATAAGGGCCGTGCAGGGGAGTCGTATGGGCCAAGAGGGTCAGCAGAACATGTCATGGCAAAGGCAAAAAAGTCTATCACCAGGAAGACAAAACAACAACTACGGTAATAATCAAGATAGAGGGCACACAGACTACAGACAACCGCAGAATGGGCAGTCAAGATCGTTTTCGGGAAACAGAAATAGAAGCCTGTCAGCTGGAAGGAACAGGCTGCCGTATTCAGGCAAAGTGCGCCATATCAGCCACAGATGCCACAGTGTTTTATGCCTCAAATGATGATGCCACAGTGCGGACCGTGGCAATCACAAATGATGTATCCTTGGGGATACCAGGTACCGACTCAGATGGGCCATAATAATGCCTGGAGTTCGGGTAATAATGTGCAGATGCAGGGTAGGCGTAGATCGCTGGAAAAAGGAAGTGTTGGTGAAAATGGTGCATCAAATCAGCCACGCCTACGGGCTGAACAACGACAAAATGGTGTCAGAGGGAGATCTCCAACTCCCTTCAATAACAATGAGGAGGAATTCATTAGGGTGATAAACAATGATGAACCTAATGAATAAGCTACAGCCTAACGAGACGGTGGGCCGTGTCTCGAGAGTTAAGGGAGACGGCACGGTGTTAGAACCAGTGGAAGAATGTATACTTGATCAAACTGAAGATTTTTATAACATTGAGGATGATTCCTACGACTTGTGTACGTTATTTAAGGAAGAAGAAGTGGGTGTTGACCGTGTTAGAGTGCCTATGGAGAGGGGATTCGTCAGAGTTGCCGTGGGTAAGTTCACAGACGTTCCTTTCCTTATAGATACTGGGGCCAGTTGCACCTGTATGAGCGAAATAATGTACAAAGGGATAAAAGCTAAAGTCGGGGAATTGCACACCAGAAAAATCAGAAAAAAGGTGTTTATGGCGGATAACACGCCACGACAGGTACAGATAAAGGTATTGGTCAAAATAACATTACGTGGAAGAAAATTCTCGCATTGGTTCGATGTGTTACCTGTATTGTCAGTGCCATTGATAATGGGTGTTGACTTCATGCAAAAGTACAGGGCGCAGATCAATTTTAATTTAGATAAACAGAAGGTAGATGTTGTTAGAGCCAATAAGGCGGTGAATCTGCCGCCAAAGACAGAATATTTGTTTCGTAATACCATCACATCGCCATCAGATCTGTCAGACACTGTAGGGGTTACAGACAATCTAAAAACAATATATCCCGTCCCATACCTGGTAAAGAGAGCGTTAGTACGACTGGATGGCGAAAGAAATAGAATACCTATCTGCATATACAACACGAGTAATAGTTGGCAGGTAATAAAGAGAAATGCAATTGTAGCTCTCTACTCGGTGGAGGATGAAGAAGAATTTGTTCCACTGGGAGTAGAAGACAAGGGGAGCAATGAAAAGGCAAAAATGAGGGAGTTATTGGTTGATCAGAAGGTAAACGTGTTGACTGGGGAATCAAAGGATGGCGACTCATTTGAATACAAGAGGTATCAGATGGGGGTGAATTTAGATACAGTGCAGAGAAGAATTATTGGCTTTGTTAGAAGAAAATGAGGATGTGTTTGTAGGCGGTGATAAGAAGATAGGGTGTACGAATATATATGAACACAGAATAGATCTGAAGAAAGATTATACGCCGGCTGCAATGCACCCATATAGAATGAACCCAAAAATGAGGACGGAAATGAGAAAGATCCTCAAAGAGCAGGTAGAACAGGGGGTCATAGAGAAAGTAGATGATGACGAGGTATTGGAACAGGTGTCCCCAGCATTTTTAGTACAGAAGCCATCAACTGGAGGTCTCCCTTCCTGGCGTATGGTGATTGATTTCAGGCAAATAAATAAAAATATAAAATCGCAGGCCAGGACGTTTCCCAGTGCAGAGGAAACAATAGAGGCAGTGGGGGAGTTACAGGGACGCTTCTTTACAAAGGTGGATGCCCAAAGTAGTTTCCAGCAGGTGCCAATTAGAGAAATGGATAAAAAACATACAGCGTTTGCAACATGTGATGGTATATATGTATACCGTACCATGCCGATGGGTCTGAAGACGGCACCAAAAGCCTTCCACGCGGTGATAGAGCGGATAGTGAGTGGCATCCCTTCCGCATTACCATATGTTGATGACATATTACTAGCTAGTAAAACGTGGGAGGAACACATTAGTCAATTGCGCAGAATGTTTCAGGCGTTTAGAAAGGCTAATATAAAATTCAAGCAACCCAAATGTTTTTTTTGATTGGATACTGTTCCATTCCTGGGATTTAAAATAACATCAGAAGGAATTAGCCCCAACCCAGACAAGGTGGAGGCTTTGGAAACGTTCCCGACACCAAAATCGGTACGTCAGGTGAGGGCATTCAATGGTTTGGCCAATTACTACAGGTCATTTATAGTGGAATTTAGTGCTATCATGACTCCGCTGTATAAATTACAAAAAAAGATGTGCCCTTCGAATGGGGTGAGGAATGCCAGAAGGCCTTTGACAAGATCAAAAAGACCATATGTAACGAGGTACTACTGCGGTACCCAAACTACAGCAAGCCTTTTATAATCTCAAGTGATGCGAGTTTGACCGCGGTGGGTACGGTGATTTCGCAGCATAGTCAGGACGGTAATTTGGCACCGATTGCTTTTGCGGGACGCTCCTTGTCAGCCTGTGAGACGCGTTATTCTGTCACAGACAGGGAGTTACTTGCTTTGTTATATGCGGTGACAAAGTTTAGACATTATTTGTTGGGGAACAAATGTGTTATATACACGGATCATGCTCCGCTTGTAGCACTCAACGCGAAAAGAGACCTCTCTGGGAGGATGTACAGGTCGCTTGAGAAAATAATGGAGTATGAATGTGAAATTAAATATGTCCCAGGGAAACTTAATGTGGTAGCGGATGTTTTGAGTAGAAGGGATTATCCGCTGACAGTGAAACAACAAAAGGAGACGGCCCTGATTCCAAAACAAAAAGGAGTAACGTTTAATCCAGTAAGCATGGTTAAAACTTTCAGGGAAGAGGATATGTGCGAGAACTATCCCATCTTAAAATACAAGAAGTGTTCTATCTTGAAAGGATACAAAGGGGCTAGACCATTTCCAAGAGAAAATGACAGTATAAGAATCATGCATACTATTGAGAAGAGTTCAGAAGAGGTCAGGAAAGGAGTGGAGATGATAGCTCCACTCAGGTTATACAGGGCAGCGCAATCATTGCAGTTGGACAGTTGCCAAGAGAAGGCGTCAATGGAGGAACCGGTATACCAGGAGTATAAGCGACCACAAACATTGAGGCATGCCTTTTATACTTTAGACGTGGTAGAGACTAGAAAATCAACTAAGCAGAAAACTGAGGAGTCGCTGAAGTTGAAAGAAAAAAGAAGGTCTGGGGTAAAAAGGAGGCAGGTAGTCGGTTCTGGTGTTAGTAGGGTAAATAAGAAACTAAACCCAACAAAATCGCCTACAAAAAGAGTAAAACAAAAGAGGGCTGCAGTAACAGCAGCAATATCTGACTTTGAAAAGGAATTCTTTGGAAATTTGGAGAGGGCTTTCGGTCTGGCACTAACCAGGAAAGGGTTTTTGACTGACCAGGGCCTGGATGACAGTTGTCACATGATGATAGAATATATAAAAAACAACAAGTTACCTGCGGATGACGCACGTGCTAGACAGGTGCTCTTGACAAATGATCAGTTCTTTTTGCATAGGGGAATGCTTTGTAGGTTGCCCAGTGGGGTGAGGCTTCGGGAGGCGGCGCAGACCTTCCAGATAGTATTACCTGAAAAGCATGTCATGACGGTTTTGAAACTGCTACATGATAGCCCAATGGCAGGGCATATGGGTACGGTTAAGCTGTTGAAAATGGTGAAATCAAGGTTTTACTGGCAATACATGACACGGGACGTAGTAGACTATGTGTCAACGTGTGAAGAATGTCTAAGATCAAAACTAAATAAGAAGCCATATAGACTGCCAATGGCAATACGGGACCCAGCTCCTGCTCCCATGAGTTGCATGACTATAGACTCTATGGGGCCATTTATAACTACAGCCAGAGGGGCAAAATATATACAGGTAGTGACGGACGAGTATTCTTGGTATCTCTTTGCTTGGAGCACACCAGCAATAGACTCGGCCACACTGAAAAGGGAATTTTTTTAAAAAATACTCTGTGTGGTAGGTGTCCCAATACGATTAGGGTCGGATAATGGACCCAGTTTTGCTTCAAAAACCTTCAGGGAATTTTGTAAGGCGTTTGGAATACAGCAGGTATTCTCCTCATACCACAGGCCCACCAGCCAAGGCACAACAGAAAGGTTCAACCAATCGATTATACAATCAATTAGGACGTATGTGAGCAAAGGCCAGAGGGACTGGGATATTTTCCTACCGGCAGTGGTATTTGCCCTAAACATATCGGAGACTGCGGGAGTGGGAATTACCCCATATACCTTGGTATTTGGTAGGAATGCCGTTACCCTGGCTGAAGCATCAATATTGGGTGTTGATGAGGCGGTCAAGCCAGTGGTACAACATCTGCTGGACATCGTGAACACTCAGGCACAAATTATGGACGAGGCCGAGAAGAACTTGGAGTGCTCTAAATTGAAGAAGAAACAAAAATATGATGTGAATGCGAAGGAACATGACATAAGACCAGGTGATATTGTATGTCATGGTACACAGTCTGTTGGTAAAGCACACAACCAAAAAGCTACAACAAAAATTTCGAGGACCTTATTTGGTGCTGAATAATCCATCGAGATTTACAGTAAAACTAAAAGATCTAAGCATGGGTAAGGTTGTGGAAAAACCAGTGCATGTGACACATGTAAAGAAATTAAGAACTGAAATTAGCAACAAGTTCCTACCAAGGTTGCTTGGAAAGTTTCAGGCAGATCCAGATATGAAATAGCTAGGAAAAAGTTGTAAGTAGAATGGCTGAAGGTACATTAGAATGGATTGGCAAGGGGCTTAAGAGTTGGAAGCGAAATAGTAAGTTTAAACATAGTTACGAATAATGAGCGGACGGAATTCCAGACGAAGAATGCAGACTTGACGTGTATCGCTGGGTGTGGCGGATGCCAAGAAGCGAATGCAGACAGGAATGTGTCTGCTGGATCGGTGCCATAGTCCAGTCGAGCGATAGGCATAAATGGAGTGGAATTCGGACCAAGAGGATTGATAATGTGATTCCTACTGACCAGCGGCCGACAGAAATAAACCAAGTCAGCCATCTTGGGAATAAGCGGTGTATGAAGAAATATAATGAGTAGGGGCACTGCCTTAGAATGAACGGGAGGAAAGCAGATGGCGCCACCATCTATGAGATAGAGGTTTGGCGCCCGGAAGCGAGCTCAGTTGCCGGATAAAAATGGATAAAGTATAAATGTAGATGAGTTAAATAATAAAGGAATTGAGTGATTGTAGGTAACTGAGACAAGTTCTGTATTTAGAGAGGCCCTAAGACACACGTGTAACAACCCAAATATACAAATGGAAGGTGGCGATGCCTAAGTGATGCTAGGTGCCACTGCCTACATAGTGGAAATGTGTGATGTGTGACTAGGAAACCCAAGTAAGGCTGGAATGTTGAAGGAAAGGTTGGAATGCTGAGTAGAATATGCCCCGATGTCTATCGCCCTTATTAGGCCGGCATGTGTAGTATGGGCACCCAATACATCGGTGAGATGGTTGGTGGAATCCTGTCGGGAGGAAGCTGGCCACCGCATGGATAACATATCCAGAGTTGGTGATTTTAGTACCCGCCAGGGGGGGCGAGTGCACAAGCCTGACTCGCGGTGTGGAGGGTGGCACCGGACGCTGCATAGGGACTGGAGAGGGTTCGATCCGGGGGTAGGCAGTCAGCGCCGGACGGTCACCAAGTGTACACGTGAAAAGACAGAAAGACAAAGACAAAAGTTCCCACGGAATGACAACTTTGTGGTGGTAGGTAGAACAAACCAGTATTGCAAGGGGTTCATGTAGATATGTATTACTCAAATGTACCTAAAATAAATGCTCTAGATTGGCATTTTAAAAGAACTGTAATCTGACGAACCAAAACTGCGGGCCAGATATGGCAGGGGGGCATTTCGAAGAATCACGTGTGCCGGTATCTCAATATAGAAGCGTTTCTAAATATTATCTCGTTATTTTGGGATGTTGCAGGTTCCTATTCTCCACCATAATTGTGATGGGTGGCACAAGTGACTATGTGCTACGCCACAATTATGGGGCGGTGTTCAAGAAATTAAATCAAAAGTTTAACCTATCCAAGAGCTGCTGTAGCATACCTTTCATATCCGACATTTCACCGCGCATTTCCTCAATATCTTGAGCATTTGTTGCCACGGTGCTTCTCTTTTTAGGTTTCAAGTTAGCCATACTGTATTTGGCTTTCTTGCCCCTTGTCATTTCCGTCTAAGAACCTAGTATAGGTAGGAGAGGTCAGTGAATAAAAACACTGCTCCCTTTGGCTTGCGGTGGCGAAATGAGAGGTGAGAGAGAGGAGACCAGCGCGGTCAGTTATTGTTTGATTGGGTGCATTCGAGAGTTGTTTGCTTGGGTGTTAAAATTACTTGCAATTTGCAATTACCTACAATTTTACCTTTTATTTCGGTTATTTCATTTTTGTAAAATTGATATCGGAATTTAAAAGTAGTTTTTCTGTTTAAAGGGTTCTTTTTCTTCTCCCCGTCCTCCATCTGGGAGGGGGGGCATATGAGATGTCGACAAGTCTAGTATGTAGTTCTGGTGAGCCCCACAGGGCGGACGCGAGGAATGTATGGACTTCAACGGATGAGAGATAAATAAAGATTACTATTAGTTTGGCACTCAGGAAGTGAACATTGTGTTAAGCGTTGTCTCTTATAGTGATTCATACCAATTCTACAGAATGATCTATCAAATCTGGTAAAAACTAATCTGAGGTAACCTTTTTAATGCATTGTGTAGTATATAAAATATGTAGGATATATGGACATAAAACGGGTTTAATTAAAAGATCATTAAGTCAACGAGTACAAAATAATCATTTATATTCTTGGATCTGGAAATCATTTTAACACGGGACTCAAATGACAATCCTGGTGATAATGAGTCTCAGATTTAAAAATAATTGTGGACACTTATCTGGGAGGATATCTGGACTCTCCCACGACCACCGCTTTTTTTTTAAAAAGCCGCCACCAGCTACTCACTAAAATTAGACCAGGCGTACCCGTTATCACAGTCCTACGCACATAGTAGAAGAAAAGGGAATTGCTGCTGTCTCTGCCCACGAAATAAATGCTCATTCAGCTTTTTCTCAGGTGTGAGAACTACCGTATATTAGTAAGCAACGATATTAGCTAGTGATTACTGGAACAATATTGTCTAGAAAAGAAGATATAAGCAGATTTAGCCACCAGAAAGATGCATAGAACGTTTGAATGTAGCACCATTCCCGCTCCATGCTACTCATAGGCCTGTGCACTGCTGCCCGCGCTTGCCACCCATGCTTGTACAACTCCCATACACACGCACCCACTACCACAACCAGCGCAGTTGGTCATGCCTCAGCAGAGGTGTGACCAACAAGTGTAATTAGACACTAAAACAAAAGATGAACAGCGCTAAGGGTGGGGGTGGGGGGAACGGGACTGCTGGGATTCAGCTAAATATAAAAACAATAATAGGCATACAGATCTTGAGAAATATAACCAAACTACTAAAATAAATACTTCTTTCAAGCGGTTACTTTCTAGATGCCCATCTCTGTGTGATGTAATTCACACCAACACTACTAACTTTGCACTTATGCATGGACTGCTTGATTGACAACCTTCTACCATCTCTGCAGTAAATCCCTGAAGGCCAGTGTGACATCCTATTGGTTGACATTTGTTGTATTCTATTGGCTATCTTGGTTTGATTGACAAGTTGCCACTTAAGGCCACTGTATAGGTTTTGAGAGGAACCCATTTAGAGAGGACCACCCATGACTGAATCTGAGTGATCTACACCTACTACACCCTTTGGGATTTCTGGGTTTCAAGTCTTGGAGACAGACAAGCTCGGAATTGCAAAGACTAAAAGACAATTGTGTATTATTAGATTACAATATGTTGTTTGATGTCTTATGTCTAATTCCCTTGCATTGTACTTTCATGTTTATCCAATTGCCTTTGTAAACAGGGAACGTGCAACTTTCCTAGTTGTTAATAAACTGAATTTTACTTCCACTCCTGTGTTCTTCTAATACAGACATTTGAGGCATTTCAGATTACAGTAGTCTGATATTCATAATCCAGTGTGTAGCGGCTGCGAGTTGCGTCTTGGGGTGACGATTATGATTGTTCTTCAACATTATTATGGATATTTTGTTTTTCAAATGACCAGTATTCCCCGATCTGACCCATTGCAAAAGCCACCCACCGTCCCGTCCCCCCACCCGTCCCGTCCCGGCCGTGTAGGCTGACTATACAGCTCTACACGGCCCAACAAGTAGAGGTTGAAAAATATAAAAATCTGTACCCACGACGAGCCTTGAACTCCCAACCCTCAGGTCTGGAGTCCAGCGCTTTGCCTCGTTGCTATCAGCGGTAGTCGGGAGTGCACTCCTTCATTCCAGGAGTCATACGCCTAGGGTGACTCATGCCGAGTGAGTCTTTAATAGAAAATGTACTACAGGTAATAGAATTTGTAAGTTAGCTAAGATTTTTCTTCATAATCCTGTCTAGGGGATCCATATCTACAAGAATCAGTCACTGGTTTGGGGCCTGCAACTTGTTTTCTATGCAAACAGGTCGATATTGCCTGACTCCCATACATGGTCCTTGCTGAACCGGAAGGGTCTGATGTCACTCATGAAAGGCTAAGAAGTAGGCCACGGCCTGAGCCGCGGGATTGTGACGCTTCGTCTAGCCATTGCGCACAAATAGTTGACCGTAGAATTCGTTTCCTTTGGAAACGCACAATATATACATTAACTTAAACTGATTATAAAGTTAAACAGAAAAATAGTTCATTAAATGATTGATTAACTTAATAAACTTATAACTTGTTCAAATATTGCAATATATACATGTAATACATACTGTAAACGTATCAATGTTCGCGCAGTATTTACTTTCGCTATTTTAGTGTAATCACCTCTAATGATTACTAATGAAAATAAATCCTGCCTTAAAAGGTGTAGGCCTAATTATTGCATAAACAAGGTCTGAGGCTTCCTTGCTGCGCGAATTTAAATCCGCGCGAAAAGGTGTCAAAGCACTTAGTGCGCGAAAATTTATCTGCGTGAAAATAAATACGTTTACAGTAATCAAATATCTAGGTTGCAGTAGTCAAATGTTTTGTCACACACAAGCCTAAAGTCCAAAAAGAGCTAAAAAGCTCCAAAACGAGTTATGCCTGAAACTTACTAGAGGTTAGCCTACTTGTGACAATGATATCATAACTAACACGATGTGTCGCCACTGTCTGAGCACCTGGCCCTCACGCGAGTTTACGATGGTCTAGGCTACTGTAGATGCTAGATTCAAATTGAAACAGCCAACGTGTCATTTTACAGTTTGTCTTGGAATCGACTACCCCCATCTCAACTTATATAGTGATAGAATGAGGCAAGGGGGAGCATGAATATGGATATTAAAAGAAACCATTCCATTCAACAGTCAGTAATAATATTCACGTTGTTGGTAGGTTGCCATGATTTTAGTCCTACTTCTAGGCCTAGAGCATGGATGAGAGGAACGTGTTTCAGGACGAAATATAATTGTGGCGATTTAGGCCTATGTGACAACGCTAGAGCATACGTACAACATCCACCATGTTTCAAGTAGCCTCTTGTGTTGATCTAAGATAAGAACATGAAAGATCCCCTGGAGAATCATCGCCTGTCGATGACTGGCGAGCGTCTGCAGTTCACGTAGGCCGCCATTTTGGCAGTGATCACGTGGGACAACATGGCTGGTGTGTTCGGGTGGGGCTTTCAAGCCTTCAACAATTGTGTAAATTAATTATTCATCAAAATCTCTATCAACGTTACTCCAGTAAAAGGCTAGCTAGCTAGCTATATATCTTGACCTATGTGCTATCGTCTGCGATTAGCCTACATGATCCTGGTGTTCAAATAATGCAATTAGGCCAATCAATTTTGAACGTTAGGCCTAATGGACAAACAAGAATCATGAGAAGACATTGGCTATAGTGCTGCACCCAAAGTTAGGGACTTTGCATATTACCCACTTTTTAAAAACGAATCCTTGAAAATTAAAATGTTTTCTTTGTTCATAAGACTTAGCCTAAGATAGATACTAGAAGTCAGAATCTTGTCTAAGTTCCAAGTGATTATGATTTTTGTATCATTAAATTCGAATTTAGAACCTTAAAATGGAATATTTTCCTCCAAATGGTCATATTTTAATTGCATTTCTAAGTAAAGATTCAAAAGAAAAGAATTTTTTTTCTACAATTAGAACGAAAATATAGTTCTTGTCATTCATAGCTTTTGAATAGAGAGATTGCAAATAATAATGCGTTTGCTCAAAATTCGGACCAGTTCCGACTTCGCAACAATATTATATGTATAGGACCTAGGCCTATATATGTATGCATCCATGGGGGTTGGCTACATTTGAAGAATTAAACATTGCCGAAGAACTTTGAAATCATACATCAATCCTCAATGATTGCTATTCGACTATGCAATGCATGCATGTCAAATAAAGAACGCCCCAGAGAACCAAGCCTAGCTAAGCCTCACTTACTCTCACAATTAATTAAATGAAATCGCTTGACTCAGGTAATTTTGCAATCCGAAGTAATTTGTGACATTTTTTGTATCAATTAAGCATTCCCTATAGAAAATGGCAATAAAATACTACAGTATTATCGTCATTTATAAGCGAACTGTGACGGATTTATGTGGATTGATTCAGGTGTACATCCCATTTTCAATATCAAATGTCCTCCAAATACAACTTTCTATACTCGGGGGTCTCCCCCGGGGGTCTCAGTTGCCGGTTGTCAAAAGCCCAAATATATATATATATAATACTTTTTATTCAAATAAGTTATACAGTTACATATATGCGGAGTCAATAATCGAATAGGTTGTAACCCTCTGCTCATTCGCAGGTTTTCCTGACTGGCCTTAACTATTTTCTCCAGAAAATAATTTGATATTTTGATAAGGAACTTAATCTAAAACAATTTAACTACAGTAGATTCTTTCGTATAATACAATCACTCGGTAGTTTCAATATTACTCAAAGTAGATTATATCTTGTGTAAATGTTTTTACATCAAGCCGAAATATTTAAAGTAGGTCCCAATTGTTAAAAAAAGAAAGAATCGGCAATGTATTCCGCTATGAGTTTGTTTTATTTGGAGCCCCCAGATTTTGTATACTAAAGATACATATATGTCCATTGTTACTTGAGAATGGTAGAGATACTTGGATACCCTGTCTATAGGTCAAGGTTGCCTGTAATGATCTATATTCAGGTGATTCATGCTGGTCGCTCGTGCAAAGGCTTTGGGGGAAACCCTCATGATCCTTGGCCACCATATCTATAGGTTCTTTAACCCCTGGTGGCACCGGGGCGGCCCGGTATCACTCATTCCCCTATACATATATTGTGGTACTGCAGAAGACAGACAACAATGAACAAAATGAACAAAATTCAGAATGTCAAATACAATACACCCTTCTGTGTAACTCACTTGGAAACAAGATGATTGCTACTTCTCATAGATACAAACATGGCTTGTTATGAGTTCCCATATAGGGGGGTCCAAAAGATTGGCATGATCTGGGTCCAGTGGAGGGGCAGCTGCTAGAGGCGCGTTGTGAATGTAATTTAGATATTTTTTGGCCGTTTTTCTTAGCACACAGTGAAACATTATTATGGATATTTTGTTTTTCAAATCGCCAGCCTTCCCCGTCCCCCAGCACCCTCCCCCACCCTCCGTCCCCGCCTCCGTCCCGTCCAGGCCGTGTAGAGCTGTCGCTCTACACGGCCCAACAAGTAGAGAATGAAAAAAAATGCTGATGTACCCGGGCGAGGTTTGAACACTCAACCTTCATGCCTGGAGTCCAGTGCTCTAGGCCCTACGCTATAGAATTGGTTGTAGCTGGATGGCTGAACTTTGCTAGTGATATGAGTAGGGCCGACGCTTGCGTAGCAGTGGAAAGTGGCCGAAATCGTTTATTCTACAGCTCTGTTGACAACAGCCTTATATGAGCAGTAGTGTTCGAGGATGGGGATTCGGATTCCGGGACTGGAATTGTTCGTCACATGGGTTTTTTAAAAGTTAGGTGCAATATAGGTGGAATCCCTCTCTATCCTTGTCCCGACCCTGTGGTTCTGGGGCGCCTGCGCCAACTCTCAGGGGAGTTACCTCGACAGCAACTAGTGCTGCCATCTTTTTGGGCGCTTTTCGTCAAGCCCAACACGTTAAGTCACTGTAGTATAAACTGTTTACCCTTATTACTTTGACAACAAAGATAACAACTGTAAAGGACTTAATTCTGGTGGATATCATTTTGTCACCTATTCTCAAGACTTTAACTAGCACTCTTGGTTCCTCCTTCCTCCGCCACTATGGTTGAAGAAGGAGAATCCCCTGGGGATTTAGGCCTCTTGGCACTAGTTGAAAAAATGAGGGACGAGTCACTGGAATATTACCGAAAAACTCAGGCAGACTTTAAAACCCTAATCAGATTGCTTGAGAAGCGTGAAAAATTGCTTGAGAAACGTGATGAAGTTGAAGGAGGTGTAAGATCCGACAAGGTGAATGACGAAGTTGAAGTGGATGTAAATTCCAACAAGGAAACCATGCTGGAGGACCAGGAGTCCAAACTGAAGGTACTGTTGGAAAGGCCTGATAACATTGAGAATAATGATTACCTAGTACAACAGAAGATGGCAGAGCAAAAAGCTGCAGAACTCATTCAGGAAGAATATTCCCCAGGCACCTAATCCCAAGACAACCTGTACACTGAAGTCTCCAACATTATCTTGGCTTTCCCCGACGTAAAAATAAGGAGACATTACAGACAGTAAATAGACAGTTGTTGTTGGATCCAGGGTAGACTGGCCAACATAAATTAATCAGGCAGCTTCTGGCGCAGAAGAATAGGGTGAGCGTTCTCGTTCTAGAATACAATATTCCTCATAATTCCTTGAAATGGTGATGGAATGGATATCATACAATATATCATGAATAAGGTGTTATAAGTATATAGCAGAGACAAATCGTTGAACATTGCTCTTTCATGTTTGAGTTAAAATCGCTGTACAGTCACCATGGGAAAAAAAGAAAAGGAGATATATTACTACTAATAATATAGTGTTTGTCATATCATTCAAGTATTGTTGTATTCAGTCAGCTCGATGTAACCTGATTCGAATTATATCCTAATTGGGTAATAAAATCGTTTTGCAAAAATTAAAAAAAGATTGGCATGATGGTACTTCCGGTTTATAGTGGATCTATGTGCCACAAGAACCTTCCCCTGATCTCAAAAGAGAGAATTGTTGCACTAGAAGATATATATATATATATATATATATATATATCAGCGACAAGTCAAGGAGTAGTTTTGTGTATTATTTATTTGGCTCGAACTTAGTGATGTCCGCCCTAACAAGTTTCAATAAAAATTAAAAAAAATCTCAAGAACGGTCAGACACATTCGTTCATTGTAGTGGTCAGCATTAGAGTGTTCGTTTCAAGTAAATTGAGTGTCCAACGAATAGTAATCGATTCTGAGAGATGTAAATACGTGTATTCATGATTCCTGGCCCTTAACGATGTGGCAGCAAACAGTTAAGGTCTGGTTTGGAATTAAGGACTTCACTTCACTATGACCAAAAAAAGTTGTAATGTTTATTGCGGAACCAGGATTATTCTGCAATTAGTGTCATTATATCACGGTTTGTTCATTAGTCTCTCAGCTTGGACACAAAGAACTGAACTGTACTCTGTTTTTCATGGATCCGGACAAGGCTTTTAATTTCCTTCGAGACAAAGGACCGAAAAACAAGCTAGGCGGGCTTGTATACCAAAACAGCAAATTAAGCTCTATCAAGTATCTTAATTATTCCCATTCTCAAGTATATACACATTCTACAAAAAGCCTCCTTAAATACCTCCTTCAGACAAGCGTATATATATATATGCGTGGATAGTAACATGTGTTGTGCTAATTTGCACATGGACTTAAAACACTGCCAGAGCCCTGATTGCTACTGCATTGTAAACATGCAAGCTACATAAACATGTAGCATGGAAAAGTGCGGGTTTGGTGCGTTATGGGGGCAATTACAATGTCTGCATATACATGTATATGAACTTCATGCTTGGGGGCGAGATTAATTTTGTGTTGGTATCGGATGGGGGAGAGAAAGCTGGAGTAGGGGAGGTCGACCTATTATAGGACTATTATACTCCATACTTGTATAGTTGGTTCAGCAATTCATTCATACGTAGTTTTATCAACTTAATTCTTTAATGTGGCAAACCCCGTTGAATGTCCACTTTTTGTGTCCTTAATTTGATGCCATATACTATAGATTACTGGCATCAAATTAAGGATAGGTTTTCCTTCTAAGTTGTTGCCAAGGACAACGTAATCGTCTTAGAAGTTAGAAATGTATGTCTGGTCCAATTAAAGATTTTATAATATTTAATTGAAGAATGTACTGAGACTCTAAATTACCCATATAACAGCCACACTATTACCAATGTACATATTTTAATATAATTTTAGAATGTAATATATATATATATATATATATATATCAGTAATGTAAAAGAACTTTCACAAGGACACTCACTTCAAAAGAGTTTAACAATAACGAGTGGTGAAAGCTGCCATGTCCACTGCTATCGATGAAACCCAATGGAAACCAGAACATACAAAAAACGAGATCTCACCAAAGACCTCAGATTCCATTATCTGTCAACAATTGTAGATCATACAATGCAATGCGTCTGACTCATTTATTCTTTTTTGTTGAACATTTCTCATTTCCCATTGCCATCCTTCATTTGAACGAAACTTCTGCAGAAGCTTCCCAAACTTCTGCTGAAGTTTCCATGCACCCTGTTTCACCCTTTGCCTTCTATCTTGTATAACCCTTTCTTTTGCATTGTTTTCGTTTTGCTCAAGGCACTTCATATAACTGTTTGATAAGACTGAATCTCTTGTTACCGCCTAGAGGGAATATCACTCTGATTCTTTCACAGGTTTTATGTCAGCCCAATCCACATCTATGTTTTGTTGCTGGCGTATTGGTCACCACTTGTTAGTTTATTTTAGAACTTTTATCTATCAACATCAGGATCACGCGTTTCAGTTCCAATACTCAAATCTCCAGGGACCCTCTTTGCGTGCATGACCGAAAATAACAATAAAGCCTCTCGTTTTTAACGACACGTTGACGGGGAGCTTAGAGTAAATTTTAGAGTTGTATTTCAGCACAAAGCTTCAATTGAATATCAGTACCCTTCGGGCAAGAAGCTTGGACGATGCCCCCCCCCCCCCCCTCGAAATAGACCTCAGATAATAAAGGCATAAATATGGTTGCGGATTAGGCATCCTTCAAGCCGTTTAATTCTTTGATACAAGCATAGATCTATACTTTCTTTTTTTTTTGTTTTTGGAACATCTTTATTAAAACATTTCCTGCCATCTCGGCCTCTACATTTCTAAGACATCAACATAGTTAAGAAATCTATTATCAACTTTTATGCAAATGCTCCTACAAAGGGTGGAGATTGCTCAATGATACACAAGGTAGTAGTACACAGGTTTTATGTCATCCTCGACGATATAATGTAATCATAGACAGTCGACTTCTTCAGCCTTGTAGGCTTGATATTTCAGAGAAGTCATCTCTAAGTCTTCTCCATGGAAGATCTTTTCTCTTCTTAATGGGATTAATTTGTATCGATCTTATAGTAATATTCAACCTACTTTTCAACTCATTAATGAGGTGGACAAATATCAGTTCATTATTATAAAACAACTTTTGCCTATGAATAAAGGACTTAGTGTGTATTATTAACCAGTTGATCACTCTAGTGTTGTCATTACCGACAGGAACACCCAGTAGAATTAACACCGGGTTCACAAGTATGGTCTATACTTTCTTCTTGAGGTCGACCCCTCGAGGCCAGTCTAAGCGCTCTAAACAACAAATCCCGTAGCTTTGCAGTTGTGGTTAAAACGTTACTTGATCAGTCAGAGCTTAAGTGCTTGACCTGATGAATGGGGAGAAATGTTTTCTTGGTATGTACATTGGTTATTTATACATATCTATCATTCCCCAGACATACGTTTAAGGTAACCCCTCATATAGTGACTCTTTCGTAAATAAACGCCTCTGAATTGAATAGTTCAATGACAGGTTTCGACCTTTCGTATTCCTATAGCGAGCCAAATAGCTTTTTAAAATATTTTAGCTACGAATAAATGGTTTGCTTGGATAAGGACAGCCGAGAAATCATAAGCTCGAGACTTCCGAAACATAAATCGCGAAAATATTTCGCACATATACAAGGAGTTTTATTGCGACCAGTCACAGGTCCAGCCAGTGGAAGTAGATAAGGGCCAGGTGCGCACCTCTCACCTTCTCGCCATTATACCCATCTTATCACACCTGGCTTCCCGTATTATCAAGCAGGGCACATGTCCAGTCTCAAGTTCAACACCTCCATGAATCTTGATTGGATCTCAAGGATACTTTTCACTTTTTCCAGAAAGAAGAAACAAAGCAGATCCTTAAAATGCTATTTATTCCCTCGACAACACTAAGAAGTTTAGATGATAATGTTTTATATTCCACCCGCAAGCCGCATCGATTATTCATGCTATTTGAAATATTATTCCCAGATAACTTGTTTTAGCTGCTATAATCAGAATCAGAATTTCACCCACCAAATTTTAAATTTAAAAACTTCATCCAGATTGGACACATTTTCAATCGCCGGGTGGTGTACCACTCCCAAGATGGTTCTCGCCAGGTAAAAGGAAATGTCTAACGAAAAGTCAACATCAGCGAATCGGTAAAGAAACGCTGTCATCTATTCGCCCAAGAATATCAAAGTGTGTGGATGTTACTCAAACTTAGAACGCACACTTTTCTCCAGCATACACAACCAGTCCAGCTAGGTCTTTGTCATTTACCTATGCTGAGAAATTGAAGGGGCAGTTTGTTTGGATTACCATGGTCAGTTTTCACTCAAAGCCGAAAATTCATTCTGTATTCGATGGTAGTCTAGAGTTCCAGGGTACCTCGTCAGAGGCTAATCAGCTGTGTGTGCTCAGCGGCGGAAGTTGGGGAAATTTCCTCTTCAATGAGACAAAAGGGACAATGCCTGGGGTACACAGGATCTCATCTTCTCTCTATGAGGACTCACGTCGAGTTTACTGTTAGGATTTGACACCAACCCAACACCACTTGTGTCTCTGGTCAGCCAGGGGTCACTCTTCTTTGGCCCTATTGGTCAAGTGTCCTTTTGCAAGAGCTTGGATAAGCTAATTTAGATCATCAGTGTAGAGGAACCAGACCCCTCGACATTTAAAATTCAGGGATTAGTGTACTTTGAAGGTCGGCCGCAGTCCTTAGAAATATGGTAACGTATGGTCTTGAAGCATAATTATTGCTATTCGATCATTATCAATTTTCCTGGCTGTTAAGAATTCCTTCGTCTACCCGCTATACGTATATAAGTATGGCACATTGCGACTTAGCATACGTGTGCTATTATTCCACACTGATAGAGATAAAGCGAATGTTAATCTATCTGAAAACTAGGCCCGTAAAAGTCCGACCATCGAACAGTCACTTATTTGAAATAAATCCATAAACTCAATTGTAACTAATTTCAGCTGGTCTTTTTGGCCTTATGCCTTCTCAATTTATTTATAGAATAAGTCAAAGCAAGAAGGACGTTGATATACATTTTAAGCATTTTTTGGGGGGGTAAACAAAATAAGACCAACAGGTTGGGGTGACCATCATGCCCTTGGGCAAACGTGGTTGGCGTGCCTGTAGAACAGTGCAAACTGCAGCAAAGTGGATGACCACAACTACCCTCTTCCACACCTAGCAAGGGTGAAGCGTAAGTCCTTGACCACTAATTATGAATTATTCAGGTGGTAATCCTCAACCCTCAGCCGCCAAGCCTGTTTTTGTGCTGTTCTTCTGAAATCACACACTATGAACATTATCATATCCAGTTCTGCTCAACTCAGTTTAGTTAGCCTCCACGGTGGGCCTCGATTGTGCTTGGGAGCTAGGGGACGAATAATTTATCTAAGTTTAGTAGGCCCTCAGAGTAGAAGGATATTACTCTAAGGTAGGCCTATGCTCAGAGAAGTAGAAGTTTTACTCTAAGGCCTCAGAGAAGTAGAAGTTTTACTCTAAGGCCTATGATAGATGAACAGCTCACATTCCTCGATTTCCTCGATTTTCCGGAAGTACCACCCATCCTAGCATCAAAAGAATGTGATGTATTTTTCAACACGAATGCTAATACTAAGTAATAGCAATTTCTGTTTATCATGATAACAAGAGAGAGTGTAACTGGCATCCCAGCATATGCATGCTCCCTGTGAGATAACGTCGGAACATGGAAATCTATTCTTATGTCCAACACATTGTCTATAATGAATATCTTTTGCCTGTTCGAAAATCTGTGATTCATATGTGGGGATGAAACAAACAAACATTTATTGCCGTGTGAACTATAGAGAAATAAATAACTTTTAGCTTGAACATCGTCTTTAAGTACTGCTAATCCATCTCGTGAGAGCAACCCTTAAAACTTCGGCCGGGGGCATTTTGCTCGTTACCATTTCGTCAGGTGCCAAAGCGCTGAGTTCAAGCTGTCAGATTTCTGTCTACACAATAACTTCAACTAATTGTTGAGGGTCTTGCACAGTGACCATTAGCAGTTCTAAGGGGACACAAAATCATCTTTTACACCTGACAATGTCCGAGTTTCCTAATTGATTCATTCGTGGACATAATTACAGTCCAGCGTCTTCGTTTATTATGGACCCTCATAGACGTGTCATGTATCCTTGGTGTATGGCCACAGTAACTTAAGAACGCGAATTCTTTTTTTATCGGTATTAACTTCGTCATTATATATCCCAGGAGCTGCTTTATGCACCTTAGCTCACCTTCCCTTCTTTGACTTTGAGAAACGGTCCTCCATCAAATCTACGTAGAAGCGAGCATTTTATGTCTGAGATGTTTATATTTTAATGGTGATATCACTCAACAAATAGTATACTGGGTGCGGTCAGTCTGCATTCCCGACTAACTTATGACCTTCTTCACCGAGCTACGGCCCTAAAGCTAAAGGTGAGGTGTCAGCCAAAATATTCCCCTCGGCGATATCTCTACTCTTCCGCTGCTGGCGAGAATAAATATAGCCACCATACATTGACTGATGAGAAAAGTGTAAAGTGTTATCATGTCACGTGTGGAAAATTACTCAGTCTACTTATTGAACCTAGCCCCAACAAACAATGCCTTAACGCTCATGTGCATGGTCCAAGATAATTATGAAAGGACGTCAACTCAGAGAGATGTTCATTAGGCTTACACGCTTTTTGTGGTTGTCATGTCGAAGCTCATTAGGCTGGGTTTAAAGTTCCTTGAATTCTTTCCCTGACCCGAGAGGTATATTTGGCTATGTCTATAACCCAAGTAGCAGCATAGATCGAGCTGATAAATGTTTGGGTGCTGGTCACAATTGTCTGATCTAGCTGATAAGCCCGTTCCCATGAAATAAATCACGATTACAGTTATTGGGCAATGTTAGCAATATTTTAGGTTAACGATACTTTATATCTTTGGCGAATATATACACTTCAATACAATAATTTTCATGTAAAATCCCATAATTCGATCTACTGTCCCTGGAATTGTCTGTTATAAGATTGAATCGATAGTTATATTTATTTTCTCTTTAAAGGGACTCACACATGGTTTTTTTCTAAATTGAAGTACAATAACTTTGGTGCATAGTTACATCAGTATTATGATTCATGGAGAAAATGATAACAAGGAATTTTTACGTGATCTGTAAGCTATGGTACTGAAGTCATACCGGCTTAGCGTACGTTATCACTGCTAGCATAAATCTCACTCCCATCCCTCAAATGGACGCACAACAAATGCTTTGTGTATCATCCCCTTTACATGTTTATTTAAAAGCATATATTTTAACAGGGTATGAAGGCAACCATCCATTACCAAGCAGCTTTTTAAAAACACTCTAGGTCCAAACCCTCAGATCAGATAAGAATGGTATGTCAGCCTACCTCGCTAATCGTTTTCCTGGCCTAGGACTCGGCGTTTTGATGGGAATATAATGACATTTTGCGGTCTTAATGGAATTATAATGGCACTTTGCGGTTTGAGGCGAGTGGCTTTCCCTTCGTTTGAAGGGACTCTCAACTTTGGGCCTAGACTGAAAACTTATATATCCTAAACCGCCCAAATGAATCCCTAAAATTCGTATGGTATATTGGGAGTTCTTTTGCTTCCTGTCCTCTGGATAATTATGGAGCGAGGGTCTACGGGTACTGAATCCATACATAAAGAACTGACACAGACTAACTTGGGAGAGCCCTATGCCCTTACGGTTGGTAATCTTCTACGAAGGTCTTCAGAGGGTACTCCCATTAGTGTCAGTATCTTGCCTTAATGTACCTCAATTCATGTTATGGGGGAGGGGGGGGGGGAATAGGCATCTGCATCCATACAAATTAGGGTATTGTCCGCTGACTGTTCAGTCTTCGTGAGGGTTGTTTATTCGACATCGACGGAACACGTATAGAAGTTCATTCTCTCACTTCTGTACGTATAGACCACACATGTGAGTTTGTTGGAGGTAGAGGGAATTGTTACGATCGGCAATATATTCTCGTTATGTGCTATACCTTTAGAGTCCAATAATGGCAATGTATAATAATTGTGCCAGGCACGTTCAGCTCCGCCTTATCTTTTATTATTCAATTCAATTCAAGACATTTTTTATTTGCATAAATGATGACTACAAAAAGGAAGGCCCAGTTTTGAAACCTAGGTTCCAAGTCTTCCAGTGGGTTCCTGGTTATGTCGTCATATCACTTGATTCGAAATGGAAATATTAATTCTCTTCCTCAATATTCTGAGTAGAACTGCCACGGATATGACAAACAAACTTGCATTGTTCCAACGAAGGGGTAAAACAATATCCCGAACTATATGTGAGGGGAAAATAATGACCCCAAACTAATCGGTCGAAATATACACTCCCCGTTTGCACAATCAGACTAGTTTATATGAAATAGTACTTAGTTACCTATCTTTTCACAACAAAACAAAAATCGAATAGCCCACTTTACATATTACTGTAGAGGTAACCGGACGTGCTAAGATACTCTCACTGCGCAGGTCATGACTGGTCAGTGGTGGCTGGAATGCGGGCACTGTACACTGAGGCAGGGGCAGCGGGACAGGCCCTGCCAGGGGGACCGGGGCAGACCACACCAGTCTACCAGCTGGTGACCAGACTTGCACAGTCCCTCTCTGTATATGTACAATGCACTGTACACTCACACTAGTTCTGAAGCCCTAGAGGCATACTGCAAGTCTATGCATGGTCTCTGTGTCCCTCTCCTCTGTCTGCACATCCATCCCTGTGTGCATGCTTCTCCTTACCCTATGTTTTGATGGATTCTCTTGACAAAAGTTGTTATATCATAAGATCTAGCGGATAAAATCTAATTGAGTTTAGGCAAAACTAATCTCAACATGTGATTTGATAATCCTGGAACAGCTATTAAGCCAAAGAGCAAATTGTATTCCTAGAATAAGGAGGCAAAGTTTGACACCTATAGTGAAGGTATTAGCTGACGGGGAAGGCGCCCGCAGCTAGTCCCGTCCCCGGGGCATAGTCACCACTGCAAAGTTTGTCATCAACCTATTCGTAAAGTGGGCTATTAATTTAAAAGTGAACTGAGGACAGAAAGGCTTTATCAAACGTTGACATCATTATAATAAATAGGCCTATATTATTAAATTTTTTTATTACAAATCTGGCCAAACAATTACATCATTCTTCACGAAATACGAAAATACGCTTGTCCACCCTGTGGATGTTTTCGTGCGTTGCCTCTAACCTGTCTACGTTATCGTTTTAATCATACACAAGTGCCTTTGGCACTTGGATTGTAGAGGCAGTTGTGTTTCTACTTCTTATAGGAATCGGACAATTTGCTGGATTTTTTTAAAATTTGGAGATACTAATTTGATAGCCAAAAATGGCTAAAATCACAGGGTGCCTACTTCGGAGTAGTAGGCCTAATGTCTTTAAAAAATTATTATTATTATTATCATTCACCTTTCCCAACTTAGTACCTGAGCATTCGAAGCATATGAACAATATATGTGAAAAATATTTGACAAAATGGTCAGAAAACTTTACCCTGGCACTATAGTATATTCTAGCCTTTTAAATTTTAAATACATTTTAAATGGCATGTAGCCTACTGTAACATCTATGCAGGAAGGACAATTCATCCTATAAACTTGTCTTTAATACCAAATGAATCACATACGTGTCAGCATTACAGAGAAATGAGGATTTAATATTATTTTTAAAAAGAATTTATAAATTCATTGAGGAGTAATGTGGACGGGTACATTGTTTCTCTGAGAGAGACAGAGCGAGAGGCAGAGAGGAACAGAGAGAAAGAGGGAGGGACAGAGAGAGATGGAGGGATAGACAGGGGGAGGGAGGAACAGAGAGAGAGAGAGAGGGGGAGGGACCGAGGGGAGGGGGGATGGGGACCAATAAAAAGGGGTAGGGGGAGGGAGGGACAGAGAGAGAGGGGGGAGGGAGGGACAGAGAGAGGGGAGGAGAGGAGAAGAGAGGAGAAGAGAGGGAGAGGAGAGAATAGAATGACAGATATAACATTATAAGAGTCTACCTCCCCAGCTCTTCCTCCCCTTTTATCCCCCCCCCCAACTGGAGTAGGTCGTTTGAGACTTGGGGGTTGTTGATATGTATTGGGAATGGTAGCAGGGAGTAAAGTGTGATGATCCAAAATACCCTAAGCCTCCCCCCCCCACCCGATATATTGTGATGCCTGCCCCGTCCCCCTACACCCTCCCCCACCCGTCCCCCTCCTATAGATTCAATTAATATAATAACATAGTAAGGAGAATGATGCACAAAGTACAATGAGCACCCCCCCCCCCTCGCCCTCCCCCCCCCCAAAAAAAAAATACAAAAATAAAATAAATAATGAAAGCAAAAGCAAATTTTATGAAAAAAAAATAATGTGATCACTTCCCCCCTGGTCCCCCGTCCCCCGTTTCCAACCCCCCCACCCCACCACTCATAAGTAGTAGTGAAAGAATAGCACAGGTGACCTTTTTTGAGTAATCCAAGATGGCCGCCAAGCCCTAGCTCCTCCCCTAGCCCCTTGCTCCCTTGTGGTCGAAGTCCAAGATGGCTGCCAAGCCCCTAGCCCCCCTAGCTCCTTATTTTGAAGCCCTATCTCGAAGCCCCCGAGCGTGCTTGGTTTATCTCGAAGTGGTGGTGGTGTGTACCAGCACCACTGCCCCACTGGATGAGGTGGTGGTGGTGGTGGTGTAGCACCGCCGCCCCCTCTGTGGATGGGGTTGAGAGGGGGGGAGAGAGTTGGAGGAGAGTTGTGTGCTTTATTAATATAATGGTGGAATGGGGAGAGTGGTGGAATGGTGGAATGGGGAGAGTTGGAGGAGAGTTGGAGAGTTGGAGAGTTGGAGGAGCGCTTGAGGAACGAGAGACATTGGCGTGCGTAAAAGAGCGCAATTGTGCGTGTTCCCCAATTTTGATATACTACTAGCTGAGCAGTGGAATTGTGTAGGGATCACATGGGGAATCATGTAGGAATCTTGAGGGATCTACATGTTTTACATGTTTGTGATGAATATAGAATATAGTTGTTTTTTTCTTTTTGAAATATGGGGACATTGCTGGAGGTCCAGCAGGTGTTTCATTTAACTTTATTCATATACGAGTTTTGCATGTGTTGGTCGCTTATCAGTTGTCAGCGTTGCCCTGGCGCCGGGCTCGGTCTGGGATCGAGCGTCGAGCAAAGGGTCAGAGGTTAAGAAGAGGCAGCTTCGGTCGCTAAGGTTGATTGAGTGACTGGAATGGACTGGAATGAAAGAAGGAATGAATGGGAGGGTTATGTTTTCCGATCTAACCCGAGTTTTCTATGAAGCCGCCATTTTGGAGAGAGATTGGAAGAGGTTGTGATGAGATTGGCAAGCAAAAGGATTAATATTTAACGATTCCCGAGTAAGTATTGGTTTATATTGCTTGATTTATGGTTATTATGTTAGTATGTGATGTATAGCATGTAAAGAAACCTGTAAGAACTGTTTTACTGGTGTGTAGGGTTGTAGAATTGATGTGAAATTTTGAAATCGAGTGAATTTGATTCTAATGTTTCCGAGCACGTAAGCGAAGGAGGGGAGCGAGCAAGGAGGGTGCTGCCCGTGGGTAGGGCTGGTGGTTGTGTGTATGGCAATGGCTTGATGTTAACTTTGATCACACATAATGTTATCAGCATAATGTTATATTTTGCAGAATGGAATACAAGACCGTAGACGGTTGGCGAATTAAGATATCATACGTGGGTTTGATAGCCAATGTGAGGGTGTTGTATGAGGGCTTTGAACTAAATAGAACGGAGATGACACCAATACAGGACTGGATCATGACCGTAAGAATGCCTGCTGCCCCTGATACTTGTTTTCGGTTTACCTTTGACGACATGTCCACAGTGGTTTATAGGATTGACCACGGAGAGGTCCAGTACAGCTTTTTAGCTGACCCTTTTCAATGTAAGTTGAATTATTATTATTATTATGAATATTATGAATATTATTATTATTATGAATTATGAATTGTTGATTATGTAAGTAATCTTTATCTAGGTAAGCTTTGCTTACAGCTTAAGTGATGTAGGCCTATAAATAAAATATGAATCATAAAATGTGATTTGTGAAAATTTTGGTTGGTGGAAATAGGATCATTTGAAAAATGTTTTTTTTTACTTTCAGTGTAGCTGACTTGTATGCCAGTACGATGGCAGTATGCCAGTACGCCAGTACAGTATGCCAGTACGGCCCCAGGCTCTGGAGAGGATGAGGAGGAGCACCACCGCCTCCACCACCACCACCACCACCACCACCACCTGAAAGTGGGCTCCCAGACCTTTTGTAAGCTGAGAGGAACACCACCACCGCCTCTACCACCACCACCTTTACCACCACCACCACTGGGGTGACTGTGGACTGCTTTTGCTGGACTTTTGCTCGCAACGCAATGCTTAAGCTTTGCCTCTTGAATCCTCTTTTATCTCTTTTCTTATTTTCTATTCTTTTTTCTATTCTTTTTGCTCTTTCCTTTCCTTCGCCCCTGCTCTGCTTACTGCTTAGATATAAGATAGTTAAGGACTGTATATAATGTATATAATAGGTGTGCTGTATATAATAGGTGTGCTGTATATAATATGTGTGCTGTATATAATATGTGTGCTGTATATAATATGTGTGCTGTATATAATATGTGTGTGTGTCTGAGCTGTGTGCTGTGTGTGTGTGCTGTGTGTGTGTGTGCGCTGTGTGTGTGTGTGTGTGCTGTGCTGTGTGTGTGTATTTTGTAACTTGTATGCTGTGCCATGTATGCTGTGCCATGTATGCTGTGTCATGTATGTAACTTGTAGCCTGTCATAAAAAAAAAGTATGGCGCTGTGAAGTTGGAGCTGTTGTACGTGTTGTAAATAATGTTTTGTGAATAATATAGAAGTTAGTGAAAGGTTTGTGACTTGTTGTGTCCTTTTTTTTATTTTTCTATGTGTTTGCTGCTATGATATCGCTAGAATGCCTGAAAATATAGTCGATTGAATTTTTAATTTCATTGAAGCGAGATCCGATCTTTGGAGTTTGTAGAATGGGCGCCTTGTTGTGTTGTATTAGCCAGCGGTTGTTGCGATAATTGAATCTAAATGGAAGTACATTGAGAACAAGGACCTCGTCTTCTTCGTTTTCTACCTGTACTAATGGTAGCTGATGCCATTCGTTCCATTGTTGAGGTGAGAGAGCGACTAACATGTCCGAATTGCAGATAACCCAGAGCTTAATTTCTTTTGAGCATAGTGTAAAGTTTACGTTTACTGTGACTCTGGTAGGATTTGGGCATCCAGGATCACATCCTGGAATTCTTTTAGCCTCGATTAACTGCGGGCTAAAATTTTGAACGATGGCCGCGTGTAATCTGCACAGAGCCTGGGAGCTTTCGGGTCTGTGTTGCAACCTTTGTGGCCATCTTGCCGTGAGACCCATTCCGTATTCATAGGATACAAGATCCTTGTTCAATCTGTCGATGGCACCTTTTTTGAACATTTTTTTTTGGTAAACTTCTCCGAGGTAGGGTAATCCGAGGTAAACCGAGGTAATCCGAGGTAAACACAAGAACACAAGAACACCACAAGATCACAAGATCACAAGAACACCACAAGAAGCACAAGAAGCACAATGCTAGTCCGTAGGAGGCGAGTTAATCCGTTGGGCGTGCGTGGGCTAGTGATTGTTTTAAAAATTTGCTACCGGTGAGAATGGGAGAGGAGGAGGCAGGTGTTTTGATAAGCTATAGACCGTTGAGTCAGAAGGTAGATTGTGGTAGATAAGAGGTATAGGCACGCGCATTGAAAAGTGGCCGAGAGTCCTATAGATAGTATAAAAGTTTTATTGACGATATCAGTAGTATAAAAGCTTGACTGATCATCATTTGCGGCCTGAGCCATGGCTAGGAGAGGACGCCCCGGTCGCCAACACAAGTTATCTTTGTGATATCCCAAGTCTTACAAACGTTTACACTACGGGCTATTCATAGAGTCAAGTCGATCAAACGCACGAAGGAAACTAATACAACGGGAGTTGGACGGTTTTGATCTGGATCTAATGTTAATATGGGCAGTGTAGCAGACCCTCGACGGATAACGTTTGGTAAAACAGTTAGCAGCGACAGCTTTTTACATAACCTAGAGAAGAGTGGATTACCGCTGTATTTATCCTCTTTAAATGTGGATGAGGTTGACTGCCTACCTGAGGGAACTGGATGGTACTTTCCTTCGCCTTACCTGTGTGTTAGTTTACTTTACAAGCAGGCATTTCCGAAAAAGGGGAGAAATGCAGTAACCAGACATTTAGTGCATCAATTCGAAGAACGTTTGATCAGAGCCAGCCGAGGAGAATTAATACCAGGAGGTGTTATTTTTGAATGTATGGAATTTTCCTTTGAGGAAGTTGTTTATAGGGGATTTTTCTATTTGAAAAAAGACAAGCGACTTTATGCATCCTCCTCCTCCCATCTGAGCTTGTGCGTCTTGCCGTATTTTGACCAGACAGGTCTTCAGTGCGGTCACACATCCCTGGCGGTGTATTTAGAGAACGACTTTTTCTCCATTGGATTATCGTATGTGGACTGGCTCAAGAGCAAAAAGAAGAAGAACTGGCTGAAATGTTTGTGTGGAGCAAACATTCCTAGAAGTTTGCCCGACGCTGCGAGTTGTTGCAACATTTTAGGAGTTGAGCATGTGTTTAGTGGTTCAGTCAGCTCTGTGAATCGCTGTATGCGCTGTAAATGTTGTTTTGGCCTGAGTAGAAAGCGACTAATATTGTAGAAGAAAAAAATGAGCGACCCTGCTATTGCAACCAAGTTTGAGAAGGTGTTTAGGCAATTGGACCGAGATTGGATGTTGCTAGCCCCTCGACTGCATTGTTGCAGCGGATTTTTGAGATTTTTTACAGAGAGTCCGTTGCTTATGTTACTGGAGTGGAGAAGCGCTTTGAGTGAGTCTGATTTTGAAGGCTACTGTCAGCTTTACTGTGCTTTACATGATTGCGAGCGCATGGACTTGAGTGAAATGCTGCAGCAAGAATTTACAAGAGCAGACCGAACTTTAGAATTTGCCATTTTAGAAAGGCTGTCGACTATGATTGCTGGATGTTGGCGTCGTTTGGGGATGACATTGGGTTTAAGATATAGTCAGATTGAGACTATAGAAGATCGCATGAGAGAGCGGATAACTGACTCTTCGAGTGGTGAGCAGCTACTGAGAGCCTGGATAAAACAGACTGAGCCGCGCTCTGACGCAGAGAGGTTGGAAGAGCTGAAGGCTGGATTAATCATGATAAGCCGAACTGATCTCCTGGCAGAGCTATAAGTATGTGTGGTTATTTGGTGTAGTTATCACTTGTTAGCCAGACTTTGAAGAGACAACATGGATACCTTTATTCGCTCTGCTACCAGCTCCGCTGGCCACTCTGCTACCACCAGCTCTGGCTTACCGCTTGTGCTTAGCGACAAAATCAGTATCGCTAAACAGAGTGTGAAATCTGTGAAACTTTCCAGGACTAGAACGGACGGTGTTGTGCGACATCTCTTTATGAGTCTGTCAGCTCTTGAGCTTATTGCTGGAGCTATGAAAAAGGGGATTACCAGCGAGCTTGTAGAGTGCCAGAATGGCTGGACGGCTGTATGCAAACAGTTTAACGATCGTGCCTATATTACCATTAGCAAAAGGAATGAAGAGGAAAGTGGATATTACCCCTGGTCGTGGTTTAACTTTACATTGGAAGAGTCAAATGAGCTTATTGCCTCACTGCCAGCTTTTGCAACCTGGTGCAAATCTAACAACAGCAGCACCAGCAGCACCAGTGGCAAACGCAGTAGTAGTGTCGCCGACTTGAATGTTTGCAGCTCAAAGAAAGCCAAGTTACCTGTGAAAACGATCGAGCTATTTACATGGACTGGCTATAATGGTGATCGGGTTGTTTCTGAGAATGAAAGCAAATTTCTGATGAGGAAGAACTGCATCAAATCCTCTGAGGAATTTACAGCCGGAGTAATCGCTTACTGCCCTGACATTCGTGTGGAGATTAAGAGCGAGAAAGTGCCTTGCCCGAATTACGAGGAGTTGGCCGAAACAATGTATGGTATTGTTTTAAAGAAATGCTACAATGAGATACAACGGAGTAATTGCACAGGTTGCATTCAGGGTGCAGAGGCACAGCTCGCACACTAAGGGGGTTGCATTGGGTCATTTTCGGGTACAGTGTGCAAACTGGACGTATGCGCTGCCTATTTTTCCATTGACTCGGGTGAGTTGATGGATGTTGTGGGAAGAATGGCTGAGTACTATGACTTGAGGTAAGGACCTGAGATTACGACTGCGGTGGAGAACGTGCTTAAAAGAAGATGGGCTGAAATTGTCGATATGGACTATTTCAGTGAACTTTCCATTCCTGAGGAAATTAAAATGCTTGCGTGAATGAACAATTGACAATTACGATTATATAAGTACCAGCACTTTTATTGAAGTGATTTTGTGAGACTGGCACGTAAAAAAATGTACAACCAAATAATGATTTGGATCCAATAATAATAATAATAATAATAATAATAATGTCAAAATGCCACTGCATAGGACAGGACACGTAGACACGTAGATGATCAATGTAAATGCGGCTAATGTAATACAATGTACAAGAAATCAAGTAAATGCGGCTAATACAACCAAATAATGATTCACTGCCACTGCATGGAGACGTAGAATGTAGATAAGTAATTGGGTACAAGTATAAGTTCAAGTAATACAATGTATCCCCGTAATACAATGTGCAAGTATAAGTTTAAGTAATGTAATTAAGTAAATGTAAATATAGTTTTGAAGGAAGAGGTCGACGACGATGAAATTTTGATGTAATTTTGAATTTAGAAGGAAGGAAAATCCAAAAGACTGGTAATTTGGAATATGTCAATAAAACAATGTCACGGATGAGGAAAAAGGGAGGAGGAGCTGGATGAAATAAAGAAAGATTTTGAATATTGTGTTATTAAACTTTTGTTTCCGCCTCTGTTTCTAAAAATCCCATGAGGGCTGTTCTAGGGGTGGGGAGCTGGAGACTTTTGTTGGCTCGAGGTGTAGAAGTTTTTAAGGGGAGCAGAAGGCGGGTAGCAGCTGCTTTAGCAGCAGCAGCTGGAGCTGGAGCTGGAGCAGCTGCAGAGACATTTTCATACAAAGGGGAGTCTTTGGTAATGTGATGATGGACTTGAGCAGTTGTCGTTGGGGAGGGGGTGGTGGAGGTGGTGGTAGTAGAAGGTCGGGGAGCAGAAAAAGAAGGAGCCAGGACTTAATCCCCATTTCCCTCCTCTGTGACATCGTCATAATTTAACATTTCTATATGAGATGCTCCATCGTTAAGTAAACAAGGTAGGGGTCGAGGTCTGGCAATTTCAGGGTCGTAGTCGCTGGTGTTTTGGAAGCGTCCCAGGAAAAATCTTTTCAAGACAGTGTTTTTGACGGCAGAAATAGCCACGTTCCTAAAGTTGTGATCGAAAAGGGGGGTAGTTGTAGTATAGAGGGCGGGGTCCGAAACCGTTCTTTTAAGGGAATTTCCTTGAAATTCCTCTTTAGCTTTTTTAGCTTTTTTCTTTTTCTTTTGGATTCTCCTTTTAATTACTATAACTATTCCAAAAACCGATATTAATAGAGAAAGGAAGTGTCCAATTTTGGCCAGAATGTTCCAGAAGTCGTCATCGTCGACCTCTTCCTTCAGATCTTCCATTAATTCCTTTAAGTCTGTTAGAGTGGGTCCGTTTTTCTGCAAGAGATAAAAGCTTGAACTAGAAAAAATGCCTACTGCATAAAAGTGCAGAGAGAACATGATGCAGAAAGTATCCATAAGCAATTATAGTAATTTACTAACTGTCTATATAATCATCATAATAATATTAATAACCCTGTTTTTCATGATTTAGTGGATTAATATGATATTAATTCGGAGGGAGTGAATGGTTGTTAGGTGGGGTTCAATGCATAAGTACATTCATCAAGAATAAAACAGGTTATTATTGTTTAATTACGCTTCAAACACAGAACTACTTTCTGTGCGAACAACACTTGTGTAAGGATATATGCACTACTTTCGGGCTGTCGTTTTCCCGCCTCTACATGCCTTCAGTTTAGGCCTACACTGGCTAGCCTTAGTCTACTAATGATAGTATAATCTCATCATTTGGTCGCATAAAATAAGCCATCACTCAACTTTCCATTTGCTGATAAAGCTGTGAAACAACCAGACAAACAGAATATTGAATGCAGACTCAGTTTTTATCATTCACAAATGTTTCTTGAGAGCAGGGAGATCATGCACGCAGCGAGCACACCTTGTTGACATCTGACTTTTCATGCAAACATTCATAGCCTCTAGGCTAGTCAGATAATCATAGATTAAGATCTTACCTCCAAGTCCAAATGAACAGGTAACATAATCCATTGTGTTATCCTATTGATAAAACGAGTCCCAACTCCTTTTTGTTTATAAAACTACAAGCACAGAATAAACCTTGACAATTTAAAATGTATTCGAAATACAAGCACAGTGCCAGTGGTAGAACTGGAAACCTCCATAGCCATAGGCATAGATATGCACAACAGCTCCCGAAGTCAACCATTCAAATCGTCAATCAAAGATATTTTTCGGATCTTTCTCAGTGAAATCTGTGTATAGTACCATCTCTATGTTCTGTTCTTGGTCGTTGACGAAGAATAATCGAATGACAAACGATTTAAATAGGGTGAAAGCCTCCCGAAAAAAGATTGACTAGCCTAATCCATAGCCTAGAGTAGCTTACAGTGAGCATCGCCGTCCTGTCAGTGAAGACGTCATTTCCGGTTTTGTACCATATGCAAATGAGCCTTGCATTTCCGCATAGTCCCGCCCAAAACAAAGAGAATATCAAGGTGTCAGTTGGGGGTTGGGTGGGGGGAGGTGTAAATACACGATCTTTTAATTCATTTGGTGTGAGGAGCTACGATATTCAGTTTTACCTTTTGGTTATTATCGCCAGATCTTGTGGATCTTAACATTGGTTCCCTAATAGGCATATCATTTACTCCCTAGTTTAAGCCAAATTAAGGCCCATTTAAATGCCACTTCTAACAAATGACCTAGCCTCCCTTCTCTTATTTATCATATGAATTGTATGGTCCCTAGATATCTCTGTCACATTAGATCTTATTCTATCAAGTATTTTGACGGATAACCTTATTTTGGATTACCTGTCTGTGGAATTGCGCATATGTGGTTGGTAATAAAAAAGTTCTGGAATCGTCAGCTTGGAATGCCAGCTTGGAATGAGAGATGTAAACCTATTACACTGATATTGTTATTATGCACTATTTTTTTCTCATGATTATCATTACCCTTCATAAGCCAGGACCTGTTTACAAGTCTATTTCGAATGCAGGCCGGGGGTATGAGGGTCATGAAAAGATAAAATCGTCTAAAATTTAATTCTCAATTGCAAGCCAGGGCTAAAGTTGGGTTAAAAGAAATATAAGCTTGGGCTTATGAACGGGCCACTATGGTATATGTATACAGTTAGTACGGTTCAACTTGTAATAATAATAATAATATTTTAGCCATTATAATAATAGAAGTGTATTGCTCAGTGCAATGTTCAGTACAATAGTACAATTGTACAGTGACAAAGAAGTGTATTTTCAATGCATTCGATAAATTCGATAAACAAGAATAAGAGGAAATTACCTTCGTCAGTGTATCTTTGGCCTTGTAAAATATCCGCCCTCCCTTTTCCCCTAAAGCCGCGAGTTTGTCCGTCTGAAAGAAGAAAAAGTATGGTATGTAGTGGATATTTTTTTTGTGTGTGTGTGTTTGCCTGAAAAAAAACAACAGATTAGCCCTGAAAATAAAATAAATAAATAAAATAAATAAAAGCTGCAGCTTACCAGTTGTTTAAGTCGTGAGTAAAGGCCAGCCTGGGACCTGTTGCCGTTGGCCAGATCTGGATCTGGATCTGTCGGAGAGTTTGACAGATCCAGATCCGAAAGGAGTGCATTCCCTCTGTTGCCTCCCCTCCAATCTCGACCTGCTCCTGGAAGTTGGTCCTGAAGTCGACCGTCCAGGAGGTGGCTGTGATTACCCCCGTCGTTGTCTGTCCTCCTCCATTTCTTGATGTGGTAGAGGTACGTCGAAGGGACGGTCGAGTAGTCCTCGACCATCCTCGCTCTTGCCCTCATGCTCTCCATCGTCTGGTAAGGAGGGGGGTGCTGTGGTGGTGGTGGTGGTGGTGGTGATAGTGGTGGTAGAGGCGGTGGTGGCGGCGGTGGTCTCAGCAGAGGGGGTGGTTTCAGCAAAGGGGGTTGTGTCAGTAGCTGTGGTGGTGTCAGTAGCTGTGGTGGTGGTGGTGGTGGTGACAGCGTCGGTGGTGGTCTCAGCGCCGGTGGTTTCAGTGGTCTCAGCAGCGGTGGTGGTCTCTTCCTCCTCTTTCTCCTGAACTTGGATCTGTGAAATAAATTATAAATTATGAATTATAAATTATAAATTATAAAATAAATTATAACCTATAAAATAAATTATAACTTATAAAATAAATCAGGCCTGCAATGCCAATATGTAGGTGGTGTGATACATGTGGTGCGAGGTAGTTGACCTGAGAAGGGACACGTTGGTATACTTGTAACTGATAACAGATGCTCTCATGAATGGGTTTGTTGTATATGACATAGATAAAATAGATAGATAGACATATAGACCCTCATTTTTACATAGGAGATTGTGGGATCTCAATGCTACAAATCTTTACGTGCATGACAGTTATCATGGATAGTTCTTTCATGTGCCTGAGTACACGGTTCGAATCCCACAGAGGGCAGAGAATTTCCTCTCCCTCAGCTCACAGCTCCTAGCTGTATATCTGTACATATCTTACACGATGTGATCAGCAGCATGATCACAATCCATTGTTACATTCTGAATGCTATAGGAGAGTAGGGACATATCTTACACACTGTGTTCAGCAGCATGATCAGTTACTGTCCATTGTCACATTTCTCATGAAATACCGCCCGAGCAGGGGCATATCTTACACGCTGTGTTGAGCAGCATGTTGTGCAAAAGAGCGGACACATCTCTTACACGACTCATATGAAGGGAGATATTTAGGATGACCTTCTCCTTCTCCTTCGGGTTGTGATGACTTATGAATGGTTGTCTCACTCCAGTTGATTCATTAAATTAAATACAGGCATAACGTATAAGCCTTCTTACCCGTCTACCTTCATTGCATTGTTCAACATTCAATGAGGTATGATAAGTGACAAATGTCGGATGATTTGTGCTCTTACACTTACACTGACACCTATCGCACCATAGCAACCCCTTGGGTTACCGAGTAGCATGCATTTCTTCCTCTGTTCTACCTCGGTACAATTAGCACTGTGTACTTCACCAAGTGACAAGCTATCATTCATGTGTGTCTGTGCACGTCCTTACACCCTTCTAGAGCACCTCGCGATAGTCACTGTCATCTATGGTATGTTATATGATACAAACTTACACGAGGAGGTGACACTTTCTGATAAAGGCCCTTCGTCCTCCTTAAAGGAAGACATACTGCCTAAACAGCTGCATTAATTACATGATATGAAGCATTGAGATCTCGCTTTTGGGTTTTTTTCATAATTACAAATTAGTTAGCGCCCGTGAATAATTTAAAAAAAAAAAAAGCAATCATAGGAGCAATAAAACATAGGAGAGCAATAAGGAGAGCACATGGAACAAGAAATAATAAAAAAAAGTCAAATAATTAAAAATTAATAATTACCTTAGGGCATTTGGAAATTACTGTTGGCACGATTAAGTGCACCAGGTCCTCGCAGAGGATTGAAGGGCGGTTGGTAAAAGTGACCTTAGACAGGTTAGGAAAGCGTGTTCCAATGGCTTTGAATGTTTTCCTGTCTAAGGACCTTCCAACCACCCGTCCAATCCTCAAATGGGTAGTCCAGCCAAGGGTTTGCTCCAAGTCGATGAAAAATTCGCTCTGAATAGGTTTTGTACAGGCCACAGTTTTTCTGCTAAGGTTGCAGGAGCAATAGCTGCAGATATTTCCCCCAGCAGAAAAAACTGTGACCACGAGAAGTAGGAACAAGACAAGGGTGCTACTGCATCCCATGCTGGAGGTAGAAAGAGGGAGAGAGACGCTTGGATCTTGGATTTTGGCGGGTCGATGAGTGCGGTACTTTTCGTGTTAATATTTAAAACAAATCACAAACTTCTTGACCTGGATGTGACTGCTTGTTAACTTTATTGATTTTTCACGGTGCTATTGTAATTTTATCTCAAGCCGTTTAGATTTGCAGCGATGTAAAAGATCAGAGGTGATGACTGACTGGCGGGTCGAGTGCCACTTTAATATGTTTTCCAGTTGCCGATGTCAACGGATAACAAAACTACTGTTATACGGCAATAGATTTAAAAAATAAAAATATAAGGCTATTAAGCCCATTTTGGTGTGAATGCAATGCAATGCAATGCAATGCAAAACTAGGTGTCATACGTTGCCTATCAGCCTAGTTTAGAGGGAAAATAGCATGGGTATCATGTAACAGGGGACCTAGCATGGGAACCTGTTATGAAAAATGACACCAGAGGGAGCAGTACGCAGCAAGACGGCCTCGCAGTAAACTGCTGCTGCTGCTGCTGCTGCTGCTGCTGCTCGACGTTAGTTTATTTTAAAAAGCGCTATTATTATTTAAAAAAAGCATCCCATTGATCCCAACTCTACTGTTGTGGTTGCCGTATTATCATAGCGTAAATTCATAGCGTAAATTCATTCTGGTGTTTGCTGCGTATGTACTTCCGCCTGTCGCCATTTTGTGACACCGTTGACAATCGCTTGCTTGCTTGATCATTTCTTTGCTTGCTTGCCGGCATCATTTCCAAATGGATCTAGAGCTTCCAGCCTCAGTTCTCAATGAGTTCTCAATGAGTTCTCAACCACGTCGAGTCTACCACGCCGAGACCACCCTCATCATCACCACCCCAGGCCTGAGGCTAGAGGCCCGGAGGCTAGAGGCGCGTGAGGACTGTCAACCGCTTCAGCGCTTCAAGCTTGACAAATGGCCGCCCAGATAATAATGAACGGTCAAGTATTTTCTTTTGTTTTCTTGCCCTTTGATCGCCATCACCAAGACTAATGAGGTGAAGGGGATATCTTGAAGTCATTGACTTGTCATTAGTGACTTGTCATTAGTGACTTGTCATTGACTTGACTTGACTTGTCACGTCACGATTAATTTTATCGAATCCATTGAGAATACACTTCTTTGTCACTGTACAGTTGTACTATTGTACTGAACATTGCACTGAACATTGTATTATAGCAACCGGTCTAGTATAAATAGCTAGTGCGTATAGCTGTTCGGTTGATCTTTTTTTTGGATTGGGATTAAGTCAAGGTTGAAAAAACCAACACAACATGTGGACGTCATTGCCATTTATTTATTTTTCCTGTCTTGTGCTGTCTTGCTCAAGGGAATGTGAAATGTGGAGGTTCAGTCGATGATATCTGCTGGCGGTTGTGCTGGTGTTCGCCGCAGGAGAAACTTGTGTCCTGTACTGGACGGATCAATCCCTTGATCCAATGCAAATCGTATTTTGTAGCTGGCTACGAACATTTCATATTTAGTCACTGTGATATTGAAAGATTTAACCAGGACTTTGTAGATCGCTATCACTACATAAAAACATTGGACATAAGCCAATCGAGATTAAATTTTGATTGTGATAGTTTACCAGTGGAGTCTCCAAATTACATATTAATTAGTGACTGCCCTTTCTTATTTTCTACCACGACCACGTCTGCTGCTGCTGCAGCCTCTACCGCTAGCACCACCACCACCAGCACCACTACCACCAGCACCACTACCACCAGCACCACTACCACCAGCACCACCACTGCCAGTGTCTCTACCGCTGCCAGTGCCTCTACCGCTGCCAGTGCCAGTACCAGTCCGTCCAGATGTTCTTCCAGAAGTACTTCTGAAAGCAGCCCGTCCTTGGCCGCTACTACAGCCACTACCTCCTTTTCCTCCTCCTCCTCTGTCCTTCCCACTACCACCTCTGCCTCCGGAGGCGGCATAACGTCCCTAGCCCCACCACCACCACCCTCAGGACTATCCACTGGTGCTATAGTTGGAATTGTAAGCTCTTGCATACTGCTAGTTGTAGTATTAATCATTGTAATTGTAATTGTTGTAAAAAAAAATAAAAAATCCTCCTCCACTTCCCCCTCCACCTCCTCCACTGCCTTGCAGTCCTCCTCTGCAGTACGTTATTTCCCACAGATGGACGAGATTGTACTCTATGAGAGACGAAAGACATTGCACCTTGGTAGCCTGGTACAAATCGTAGACACTGGTCTATATCCACAGAGCTCATTCCCTTGTTGCGATCCATTTTTTTTTTAGCTTTCGTAATAGACCTGTCGGGTGGCGTCAATTTTGATCAGAGCAGGAGACTTTGCATAAACAATGCACAAGATGGACAGTTTCTTTGCGAACGTCACAACCAAGCACGTGTTTCCTCGATTGATGGTCGACAGAAGCGGTTCTCCTCTAAAGTGTTTAATATTAAACACATACAGGGCGAAACCTCCTAAGAAATCTGTCATCGACAAATTAGGCCTCTCGTGCTGAGTGGGATCGCGGCTCTCGAATATTTGGGCGTAGGCTCTCATCACGTGCTTGTTTTCAAAGTCCAGGTCCAACGGCTGGCCAGGCACCGACTTTCCATTGACTTCCAGGCTGATTCGACTCAAGCGGGAAGGATTTTTGGTCGTGTTGCCGTAGTACGCCTTTCCAGTCACAAAGCCTACAATCAACTCCGAAGGTATTAAATCGCCGAACAGCTGACCTTCTGAAAAGGACAGGTTTCCCGCTGGAATGTTGAATGTGCGGATCTCAGAGCGCTCTATCGGGTAAAGAGCTGGCGATTTCTCAATTCGCTCGCTTTGCACTTGGACCAGTCCCTTGTTCACTTTCACAAAAGGCACGAGCAGTGTAATGTCCTTGATGTGAAGCGAATAGCTTTTGGTTGTCGTTGGCGCGACCCTCGAAGCAGCAGCTGCAGCAGCAGCAGCAGCAGCAGCCTCCTCTTCCTCCTCTTCCTCCTCCTCGCTGATTTTACGCTTCTTTGTCTTTTTTTTCACCAAAGGGGCGGGCGAAGGAGCAGGCGACGGAGGCGAAGGGGCAGGAGGTGTAGGCGTGTAGAGCAGCCTAAAGGCATCGGTCGACTGGTACAAGGTAATATTGATGGGAACTCCGTTTACTAGCAGGCGGTTCTGTTGACTGATGTCGCAGCACAGGGACGTCATCAATTGAACTGATCTTCCACTCGAAGTCCACGCGTAGCGCTCGGTCAAGCCTGAATTGACCGCCTTCTTTGCTTTGTGATCGTCTAGGGCTTCGGCCAAATCCTTTGTAAAGCCACCCAGGGAGAAGCGAACGTTCACGAACAATAAATAAACGTTCATGGACTGTTTGTTCAGCGTTCTGTGCGTTTGCAAACAGTTATGTAACGTTTGCATTGTGTGAATACCGTTTGTGTCAGTGAAGGAAGATGCAAACGTTCATGAACACCAGATAAACGTTCACTGACTGAGTGTTTAGTGTTTTGTTCGTTTGCAACGTTTGCCTTGCATGACCATTTGTGTCAGTTATAAGTCACACTTGTAAATGGTCTCGTTATATATTTATTTATAACAACAATACAGATTGCTACATGCAAGTAATTTCCCAGTCTCTGTTCAACAGACATTTACATACAAATGTCATGGGAGTGTCATGCCATCCATTTCATGCAAGGATCCTATTATCATCTATGAGGAAGCTATATCTTAATTCTTAGGCTATATTTAAGGAATTCCTAGATATTTCTCGGAGTTGTACCATTTCTTTCCCCCATGTTTCAGTGTGTACGTAATATTTTATAGATTGACGGTACGACTTGATGGGCCTCTGTAACCATGTGAATGTTGATGTAAAGGCTTATTGAGCGCTGCTTATTAATTAATAGGGATTTGGATTGGACTGCAGGGAGGCAGGGATGCGGAGACGGTAGCCCAGGGGATACCTTGGGCCGCCTGTCAGTGACTAAGCGCCGCCAACTGCCACCGTTGGGCCATGGGCTGTAGATACTACAATCAGATGGCTTTACCTCATGCCTTACATGTAACCAATATCTTCCTGTAATTTTCCGCCTGTAGTATCCTATTCCATAACCGTTTTTCTCTACTAAGGAAATAAAGACAATGGATTTGGGGGTCAGTACAGGTTGGACGTGGGAAACTCATGGGTTTCCTTAATGGCGGACTGAGGCTATAAGAACCCATACAATCGACTTTAGAGTCAGTATCCATTCTGGAGTGACAGCTATGACTTAGGCCAGTACAAGTTTGTTATAGTTCTGCATTTACAGACATATAGATATAGGAATACACGTCTGTCTGTGCCATTACCTTGAGACTTGATACCAAACTGGAATTTACTTTGTGTGAGTTTTAATTTTCCTGCTCCAACGCCTCTTGTCTACTGTACTTTGTCAACGATTGCCACTCTACATAACCATCTTTATAGTTTATTTAATATCTCCATCTGATCATCGAATCTATAATCGATTCCTGAACCTCTCACATGCACATTCTTATTATTTAAATTACGGCCCACAAAGTCGTTGGTTAAAATATCGGATCGTTGGTTCATGGACTTGGACGCACATTACATTTGGGAGCGCAGCGTGATACAACCTTGCATCAGATTCCTTAAGACAAAGAGGCTGGAACTGCGCATGTGCTAATAGGGAAAAAGGCGGGGAATTCAGTTGAGTGGAGAATTAAGGCCTTCATCGCAGGATACATTCTACAAAAGCAGCGCGATTTAAGAGTTGAATAGTCTACTGGCGGCACTCAGGTAAGTTATATTTGTGCATGACACTTTATTTCTGGGTTGATTGTGGGTATGAACACTTGTCTTTACCTAGGTATTGGTACTAGGCATGGATGTATGTAATCCGAAATATGGCCGCCATCACTTGAATTTGCTTTTCTGGCTGCACCCCATATTATCTACCACCACGCATGTCCTGAATATACTGAATTTGGTGTGTTTAAATGTCTGCATCTAACTTTAATATACACTCTCCCGCGCACCGTACCCGGGCGATACGGAGCGGCGAGCTTTTTCGTCTTCAGTGTGACGATTTTTGTCTACCGAGCACCGCAAACGCTACTGGTGAACTTTGGTGACGAAATTGCCTGAACTTTTGATACGAAAAACGGTGGTTTGAATCACGGAGACGAAATATGATATGCTCCGTATTCGCGCTCCGTTTTTCGTATTAATATAATTCTATGCGGTAGCAGGCATTGGGATAATGCAATGCGAGGATTAGGAAGGGAAAGCTTGCCCACCCATTGTCTTAATTAACACCTCCCATAAGGCTTTCTCTACATAGCTATATATAACTAGGTGCGAATATGAATCCATATTCCCTTGTAGCATTGTTTACCAGACATTAAATCGAATTATTTCATTATTCTAAATTCCATAATTGATATATTTATGTTTGCAATATCTCTTGGTGGACAATTACTAATAAAGTAACTAAATGTACTCTATGCGACAACCTTCAAAACGCAAGGATATATTCAATGCAATGTCTTGAGATTTGGTACGCATATTTATATTACTAAGAGGAATATACTCTCCAAAGATTGGAACATTCCAACAAAGAGATCTTGTAAATAAATTACTTTGAAAATATCGATATATAATCATTCTATTTTCCTGTAACACATCACACATATGCTATGCTAAATTTTGTATAGGTTGCTTCTCAAAATATGACTTACCTTTGTAGTTCCAAGTTATTCCTCTTAAACTCCACCAGAATACCTTAAAATAGCATATATAATTTAGAAAAGAAATTCTGGGGAGGCATGCCCAGCAGTTCTCAATTGCAATCGCCCTGTCTGTTTCTGCCCCTTTTTCAGTCTTGCTCTCCCTCTCTCTCCCTCTCTCTCACACACACACTATTAGCATTCACATTGATTAGTTGAGGCTTGTTGATAGCTCATTCGGTAGTGTAGTGGTTAGAGCACTTGACTGTAAATCACAAGGTTGCTAGATCGAAACCCAAGCGTGGGCAAGTTTTTTTTCTCTGCTTTGTCACTTTGTCATGGGTGAGTCCACACTCCTTCACGCACTGCCGCACACGGCCAGGCGCGCCAACTCTTAACGCACCACCGCACACCAGACAGGGATTAAGAGATTTAGCTTTCCCAGGTCGCAGGTACGAAAAACGCCTGAGACGAAAAAAATCGTATCAAAAGTGGGTACAAGAAAATCGTATTCATTTTCGTATCGCGCGGATACGTTGCACGGGAGAGTGTATAACCTATTATTGGAAGAGTGCTCTTAGTTCTTACTATTTACAATTGTCCCAGTGCTAACATCGGCATATCTGTATAGCTATGCATCTCCCTTGTTTTTAATGTTGCATGTACGTTACATGAACGTTACATGAACGTTACATGAACGTTACATGAACGTTTACATTAAGTTTAGACCACGAAATTAGGTCTATTTCCGTTTTAAACAAGTCTATTTCACTACTAGCAAAGTGTCCGTCCTCTGGACAGTTCCCCTCTCTCTCCACACTTCCCCCTCTCCCTCTTTTCCTTCCACCTCTTCTCTGTCTCTCATACCTGTTTTTCTCTCCCAACCCCACCTCTGATACCCCCTCTTCCTCATGCTCCCCCTCCTCGCTTTCTCTCCCTTCCCTCTGTCCCTTCCCATACATCCTCTCCCTCCCCTCCTCTTTTCCCTGCCCCTCTTCTTTCCCTCCCCTCTTCTATTTCCCCACCCTCTCCCTTTGCCTCACTCTCCCCTCCTACACCCTCTTCCTCCCCTCCCCCTCTCTAATAACCCCACCCTCTCCCGGCCGATAAGTCGGCCGATATGTTGGTGACTTAAACTTCAATTTGCCGACATGGCGGCCAATTATTCATGTTCCCCTGATTCTTACCCAGACTTGATTTTGCGACTTGTGACCCATTTTCCTGTAACACATCACATAATATATGCATATATGGTCGATTCTCATGAAACGGTTCCAAATGGGTATTTTTGGAAGGGTCATTGGAATGAAATGAAATGCCTAGTATAGGTGCTCTATATCGTATCAATTTTTTTCTTACTGTTTCAATACACCCATGTGTCCATCTTTCGTGAAGCACACTAAGACTATCTATTGCATGATTTTTTAGTATATTACACTCTATTATCAGCGTCACGGATGGTGACGGCCATATTGTATTATAAATTTCTCTCTTTCTGTGTGAATCTAATTTCTGATTTTAGTGCATACATCTTTCATGGATTATTCTTCATGAAACTCTTGGCACATATGGATAAATAAACAAACATTTCCATATAATCTTAATTAATTGTAGGAATGATATATTTGATATTTGGGTAGGAAGGTATATTTTCAGCATATTAATGGCTCTAATTTCCTAAATATTCATTGTAGGAAGATAAAAGTAGTAGGTACGCATTTGTTCAGAATATAGAGTCTGATAACATGGAAACATTAATTATGAGGCATGAGCACATAGGAAAGATCTAATTGAAGAAAACTAGTCAAAAATGGCATTTTCCCATTTGGAACCATTTCATGAGAATCGACCATATATGCATAGATATATGGGTCAGATTTTCAGAAAATGTGCAATTCGCCTTCACCAATCCTCTCAAATGGCCCACATTTAAGACAAAAATGAGCGTCAAAATGCAGGTTAACATTAACTGCCCATACAACCCTTACCACTATATCCTTACCATACAATCTTCTCATCTTTCAACCCTCATAACTTCTAAACTATTGATTTTCCTTATTTTTTTTTCACTCTCATTATAATTCTTATTTACCCCTCTACCATTTTCCCTTAAAAATTCTTTAAAATTATCAACATTCCCTATTATCGCCCACCTTACCACTATATCCCTACCATACAACCTTCTCATCTTTCAACCCTCATCTAAGGCCCTATACAACTCCAACTTACACTTACCTACACTACCTCCCATTACTTCTACCATTACTTCCACCATTACTTTTATCTCCAAATGATGGTATTTTCCTTATTTTGTCATTACCATTACCATTTGACATGTTCATTATATAAAACAAGAAGCACAGCTATGACAAACAATTGCAATTCGCTAGAAAGCTACACACATTCATACATGCATATATACATATTTGTATATATATGGCCCATTCTCACGAAAATGGTGCAGCCCATCCGAAAAGTGTCAAAATTATATTTTGCTTGATTGATCTGAGACTTGGTAGGTTTGAAGGTAATATATAGGCGGTACTATATCTGAATTTGCCATTACATTTGACCATTATTTTTTGTATAGGAGGTAATCAAAGTTTGGTGTAGAAAAGTTGGTGTAAAAAAGTCGCCCACCCCTATATTTCTTAGTAATGAACATTTCTCTTATTTAATTTGTATATCATCAACTATTTATGCCTCCATTCTCTAACTAACTGTTTTTTTGATGTAATAGCCAAGAAAAGTTTTTCTTTCCTGTATAAAAACGTTTCAAATCAGGGACAAAAAAAACCCTCAGAAACTGGATTCCCACATCAATCAGATGAAACATCCTATCATTAACTGTATTTTTATTTATTATTCTCAAATCGTCCTAGTTTTTCTGTTATAATATGATCAAATATTATCTTTCACCCCTGAGTATGATTAGTTACCAAATTTTTGGTAAATTATCCACGTTTTAAGGCTTCAAATTTGGGCGACGTTTTTTCTGAGTGAAAAAACGTCGCCCAATCTATGTCACATTTATTCAATTATTTAAAGCCTGATTGTTATTTTTGATGTTTTTAATACATGACTGATACCATTTTAGACCATTTTAGCATTATTTTTTGAAAATTTGTCATTCATGACAATATCCACTCAAGGATGGTGACGTTTTCATGCAGTAGAGTCATATATATGATGTGTTTCAGGAAAATGAGTCACAAGTCAGAAAAGGGATGTTATTCAAAGTGGTTAAATTCTCAGATCACTTTGTTGGAATATTCTCATTTTCAGAGTGCTTTGTGCTAATGATCATGGCAATATCTGTACCAAATTTCAGGACAGTGTATTAAATATATCCTTGATATATTTGTGTATTCTTGTCAAAGAATTGTAACAAGAATATATGTTGCATCCTGTGAGGTCCATACCTCTTTCATGCAATGTATCATAATCACTCATCTACATGAAATATATTTATCAATCTTTTTTATTTTGTTAGAGGAAGCTACCTAAGGGCCTGTTCCTTAAAACTGAGCAGGATATGAACATCAAAATCAAATTATTTCTGAAATACAAGGATTCTAATAGGGGCGACGTTTTTACACTGCCAAGTCATATATTGAGTGAAAACTGTAAAAACGTCGCCCTACCTAAAGTCTAAATAACTCACTTTTTGGAATCTTAACAGTTTCTGGAGATCGTTTCCCACATAGTCTAAGATGATATAATGGTAAATAAGTGGAAAATGATTTAATTTGGTCAATATTTAGCTTATATTCTCATGTAAAAACGTCCTCATACTGTGGAAAAAACGTCGCCCAGTGGCGACGTTTTTTCCACTGATTATTATGATCACAGTCACCTAAGGTCTGAGAATATTCCAATGGTGGTATACATGTGTCTGCCAACCTATGCTTATGAAATCCAACTTCTTAGACAAAATTAATTTAATTATTTTAGAAAGCACAGCTATTTTATCTGGCGACGTTTTTACACCTCAATTTAGCCATTTTCACATTAACTGACTTAGGAGCAAAAATTCTGCAGTTATATTCAAACTTAATACATCATTTTATTCGATTTACAGTCCTCCATTCTATGGCACAAATTTTATTTATGCATATTGATTCAACTATATTTTTTTCCAACATAACTGTGAGTTTGGTAGTGATTATTGGGTTCTTTTTCTTGATTTGATAGTACATAATTAAAAAAATATACATCACAGATACAGAAAAGTATATATTTTCATAATGCTTATACCAAGACGGATTTAGCTAATCAATTCCTATGTATTTAAGATCAATATCGACCAAGATATTGACCAATATATGGGAAAAATGGGGGGTTGCACTACTTTCGTGAGAATGGGTCATATATGCTTGCATGCATATGTATACATACATACATAGATACATTCATTTATACATACATGTATATATATATATTATACACACACCTGTGGATATACACACACATATACAAGTATATTGTATGTACATGATGATAGCAATAATGATCAGCATTACATAATATAAAGGTGTGAAAAGCACAATAATGTATACCTATACATTCATACGTATATATAAAACACACCTGTGGATATACACATGTACATATTATGCATGCATGCATGTACGTATGAATGTGTGTAGATTTGTAGCCAATTGCAATTGTTTCTTATACATGCCAAATGGTAATAGTAATGCCAAAATAAGGAAAATACCATCATTTCAAAAGGAAATAAAGTCTATAAATCCTAACTTAAAATGAACTGATTTGAAAAAATCTTGATTTTTATTAAAGAGGAAAACATCCTCCTTTGGTCTATGTATGCGGGAAAAGCCCCCCCCCCCCCCCCCATCTTTAATAAATGTGCATGTCAGGAGTAATGTTAACTACCCTTAACTAGTGTTTGACAGAATTTAGGCCAAAATCACCCTCCAATGCATTAAACGCAATTAAATTTGACACAAAATAATAAATATAACTGATATACAGGAGGATGAACAGGAGGAGGTACAGGAGGATGAACAGGAGGAGGTACAACAGGATGAACAGGAGGAGGCACAGTATTCCATCCTGTACATTATTGTGTAACCTCCTTCAATATTCTGCCAGTACATCCTCTAGTCACCCCCTCCAGTAATCTTCTCGAGTAATATCCTCCAAGAACCTCCTCCAGTAACCTCCAGTACTTCCTCCAGTAACCTCCTCCAGTAACCTCCTCCAGTTACTTCCTCCAGTTACCTCCTCAAGTAACCTCCTCCAAGTGAGAATTAACATAGAATTCAATAAGAGACCCATTCAGCCCTATGCAAACTAAAAAAAATTGTGCTGTGAGAATTAACATAGCATTCAATGGGAGTTCCATTAAAACCTATGCAATCAAAAAGGTGTGCAGTAAGAATTAACATAGGATTCAATTGGAGTTCCATTCAAACCTATGTTAACTATTTTTTGTGCATGATAAATCTGAGGGTGTATTATCTTTGTTTTTCACAATTAATGCTACTCCAGGGCCTGGAAATTGCACAGTTGATGTCCAATCACTGACATCACTCTCACCCTCCCCAATCAACATCTTAGGGTTGGGAAAGCCATTAGCGCAGTAGGTGTCCAATTGCTTCCTCCCCCTACACCCTCTCATACTCTACCTCATAGGGATTTAGCAAATTTCCCTAAATGTGTTCACTTACTGACTATATATCTTCAGACGGTCTGACCCACCTAACACCCATGATTAATCTGAAATTGATACACCCCTAGAATCATTGCAATGTGTTGACCAGCGAGTACTGTCAAGCTTGTTGCCAGGGGAGACATCCGCCAAGCTCTCAGAGCTGACCACTCAGTGGACAAGAATAGTTGAGTACAATCGGATTGTTTTCATATATCAAAGCAATTGTGAACGATGTATTGGTCTAAAATGTATCACCCATGTGTTGCCCCTAATATCCCCCTTATCAAAGATGGGGAAATGTGCCAGCATACATAGACATGGCAAGGAGGTTCTGCTGTTTGGTAAAAATCAAGATTTATTCAGATCGGATCATTTTAAGGGAGGATTTAAGAGCTTTCTTTCCAGTTAAAATTAAGATATTTCCAGTTTTTGGCATTACCTGGCTCTATGGGTTAGTGCCTAGATCTATTAACAAATCATATCAAATGTATACATGAATCATGTTACCTCTCGCATAGATTTGTTAGCTTCAGTGGAAACTTTCACCCCATCTATCTATCCCCTTTCATCTAATTAATTACTGGTAGTAGAGGAGGTTATTGGAGGAGGCTACTGGAGGTTACTGGAGGAATTGATACACCAATAGAATCATTTTTGGCACCAGGTTTTACATCCTTTTTGGTATATGATATAAAATTGTTTTTTTTGTGATTTTTTTTCTTATGTGAGAGTGTCTTAAATACCTGCACGTAATCATGGAACTATTGAAAAAGCACTGTTTTGTTGGTTTAAATGCTAGAAATATTGATCCCACATATACAAATGTACATATAATAGGAATCCTTGAAATTGGATTCATGTATTCATATGACTTAGAGTATTAAATCCCCCCAAAAAGAAGAACATTCCTACAAGGAGATCTTGCAAACAAAATAATTTGAAAAATATTAATTTTGCGACTTGTGACTCATTTCCCTGAAACACATTCCAAATATAATGCATGTATTCATGTATGCATATTACAGATTCTCTTGTTCTACTTTTATACAGTTACAGGTTACTGCATGTTTGAAGCTTTGCTGCCGTTGAAGCCGTTGGTATCAGAGGGACATGATTATCATTCCATGGTTTAACTAATTATAGTGTCTAAATTGCAACTTAACCATCTTTTGATACATACATTACGTAGTTCTGTTTGTAATGTTTGGGTAGATCCATATGCCTATAGCAGGGTGTAGTTATTTCTCTTAGTATAGTGTTGTTCACTACTATCATAGTACTTATAGAAAGGCAGTGCCCAGGTCAGTCTTCTTGAGACATGGAAGATACTGTCACCCTTCCTAATACAAGTGAAGAGAGTGACGTTGAGGATTTACTAAGTGATGTAAACCACCATATTTTCTATAGTACAGAGCAGAAACATAAAAAAAGAAAAACTTATAAGCACACATGGCAAAAGGGGGCACGGTTGCAAAAGAAAACTTCAGATCATGTTGGTAGCCTCACAATTGGAGTTGAACAAGTTGATGATGCTGATGATTCAGAACAGGAAGCAGTGGATCAAATGAAATTGAGGGTGAATCTGATGAAACTCATTTGGAGCACTCTCAGGCTGTGATACCATATGGGGCTGTTAATATTTCTGATGCGTTTGACAGTGAAGATGAATTTTCTATTGAGAGGATAGATGAAATAGAGGCGAGGTTAATTCAACAAGAGCAGGATGAGCAGATTGAAGAGGAGGCAGGTGTAATTGACACGAGTAATTGGCTACCTAACCAACCGAAGGATGGAAGAGGCACTCTGTGGTATGATTTAAGGGAAGCTGCATGTAGGACAAATATGAATACAAAGCAGATTGATGCTGTACTAAGTGCCTTGTTGAACCACACAATCGGTATTAATGAGGACCTCCCTAAGAGCCACAAAACCTTAATGAAAATGGGGACAAACAAATTCAGAGAATCCATACGTGAGGTATCAGGTCATCAGTACTATTATTACCAACTAGCAAAACAGATCCGCTTCTATTTAGAACGCTATCCAGAGAATGTTGTTGCTGATATTGACACATTGTGTCTTCTTTGGAATACTGATGGTTTTCCTTTATTCAACAGTACCCGCTGGTCATCATGGCCAGTACTCTGCTATATTAGCAACCTTAAACCTCGTAAAGTATTTGAGGTTGTTCTAACTGCTGGTAAAGGTAAACCAACAAACCTAGATTATCTTGAAGAATTTATCCATGAACTGAAAGAACTCTCCGAGCATGGCCTGGAATGGAGAGGGAAGATCTACAGAGTGACAGTGACAGCTGCTGTGTGTGATGCACCAGCCAGGGCTACAATTAAATGTGTTAAACAATTCATGGCACGCTATGGATGTGGTGATTGTGAAAAAAGGGGTGAACATGATGGCAAAAGAATGACTTGGGTAGGATGTCATGGAGCAGTACCAAGAACAAACGAAAGTTTCAGAACTAGGCATCAACCAGAACACCATCATGATAAATCCTCACCTCTTTTGATGTTGGATATTGATATGGTGTCTTGCTTCCCTCCAGACTTCATGCATCAAGGTGGAGGAACAATGAAAAAGATACTTCTCTGGATACTGAAAGGTCCAAAGAAGAGTGGCAATGGTATGCATAATGTAAAAATGAGTGCCAGAAATATACAAGTGCTGGACCAGAGAATCAAGTTTGTTAGTCAGTGTATTCCTAATGTTTTCACTAGGAAACTACGGATCACCATAGATGTGCATGACTACAAATATACAGAACTTCGGCAGTTATTGCTGTACACTGGCAAAGTACTCTTCAAGGACCTAATGGCTTGCAAAGAGCAGTATGAAAACTTTCTCAAGTATTCAGTTGCTTGCAATCTTATGACAGACCCAGAAACTGCAAGGTCATATAATGCCCTTCATGAACAACTTATGAAAGAGGTAGTTGATGACTTCTCAGACATTTATGGACAGGCATTCATGACTTATAATGCTCACTCTAACCTTCACTTCCCAGCAGTAGCAGTGCGTTTTGGAAGTCTTGACAATGTTAGTGCTTATCCATTCGAAAACCACCTAGGACACATCAAAAAGTCTGTTGTATCTTCTCACAACCCCATGATTGCCATGATGAAAGGAGTTCAGCGGAGACAGACTATTGAGAAAGATGAAGTATTTACCAATCCAGCGATCAATGTGCATGTGAATGCCCCACACAATGTATATGTAGACCATCGACAACACAGATGCTTTGAGGCTATTTCTCTAGTTGGAGAAAGGGTAAAGTGCATCGAGTTCACTAGATTGGAGCCATACTTTGACGAGCCTGTTTGCTCAACCCTTATTGGCTGCTACCGAGTAGTGCTATGTAGTTGGCGCTTCATTTACCTCCAGATTAAGGAGGTGCAAGCCTTCAGACGTGGAATCCGTATCAACTTACATAAAATGCCAGGTGTAACTGGCCCACAGATGGCTTTGGAAACTGCCGTTTTTATGGCAGTTTTGCACAATCAACAAGATGCTCTCTTTTAATCTATCAGAATATGATAGATGTTTATACAGCTTTTATAATTTGTTAAACTACCTACATTTATGGTTCTAGCTAACATACCCTGCAAATATATGCATGGAAATACCTTGATACACCATTTGAAGAGAATTTTCAGTAAATGTTACTGACTCAGACGTGCATCCCTGCCTGATCTAGCCATAAGTTCATAAATTAACTGCTTGCTAATGTGTTACACTAATGGAAAGACTAAATTTCAGCCCTGCACAAAGGTATTGCATGAAACAAAATTTCCATTACACTAAAATTAGTTTTACCCTTGGAATGTGAAAATATCATCCCTGCCTGGATTTAAATGTAAGTTTTATGGTTCTAATATTTCATTGTGGATTATTTAAATTTAATAGAAATCAGATATTATTGTGGAATTATTTTCATTAATTGAATCCCATATTTTCCAGGATGTCTGATGACTCTGATCAATCAGCTGTTCATCATCATCAGAAGATGACAAAGAAGAGGAAGTCTGATAAAAATGAATATGAGCCATCTAGGAGATCCGGCAGGAAATCTCGAAAAATGTGCCCAAGACATGTAAGTTGCCTGCTGTAGTTAGGCTTTGTCAGTTATATGTAGCCTAGCAATCTGGTATTCTTTCACATTATGTTGATGTTTGAAAGCTGGGACATCATATGAGGCCATGTAACCATGTCAGCTTAGTAATATATGTATTAGCAAGAATCATAGAGTTCATTTCATTAGCAGGAAAGTTTCAGGCGAAATATCATATATCAAATACATAACAGGTATTCTCCCTGAGTTTTATTGCGTTGCAGAGTGATGGGGGGGGGGGGGGGGGGCACCCAACAACAGATAGTACCACTTAGTAAGAGATTCATAGTCTAAGCTAATTCATGGTAGGATGAGTGGTACTTTTAGGAGATTCCAAATGTTAAGGGGAATTTTAGGAAGTGAATCAGATCTCATTTGTGAAATCTATTTCTATTTTTCAGAGAGAATGGAGTCTCTTTTACTTTAAAGGTGAAGAAAAGTCACTGGCATGTGTACCCCATTCCTGGGTTAAGACCATAAAAAAAACCCTAGATGATACCACCACCGAGACAAGCTACAAATGTTGGTGGCCATTAGAGGATTCAAATGAAGCTAGAGCTACGACATTTGCCATATTAGTTAGCAACTGCTCAGAACCAGATTACGAGAGCTGGCGCCTATATAAGGGTGTAAGTCTTGGAAACTTTGATGACATGCTGAAATGCAACAGAGCTCTTGATGAATATTCTAATCTGCCCACTACTGACGATGAGGCTGTCCCCGAGGCGATCAAGCACATCAAACTTGAGCTTAAGCACAAGCCAAAGAGGAACGTCAGGCAAAGAAGTTGGCAGAAATACATAGACTAGCAGCACTTGTCAAAGAAGGAGCTAGGGCAAGCAAGACTCCAGAGGGTGACAAATCGAGAGAAGGTCATGTGACCCCAAAGCCTGACGACAATGGCAAGTCCAAAGTTGGAAAAAAAGCAACACAAGTGACACCTGGTATGGATTCACAACCTCCTCCTCTTCCAAGTCTCCATGTGTCCTCAACTCCTAACCGTTTGAGTGCTGCTGTTATTGCAGAAAACAAAACCCTACAGACGCAGCAATCTTCTAGTGATGTCACAAGTACAATAGTTTACTAAAGTCTCTTATAATCATAATAAAATCTTTAATATAAGTTAAGAATGAAAACGTCGCCAAGTGTAGTGATTGTCACATATAATAAGGAAGATTCTGATATATATCAAGTTGCCATGTTTTTAAATGATGTTTGGTAAAACCATTGTTGGTCTGGTGGACATGCATTTTCCTTTTGATGCAGCTAAATCCTTAAATCATACAATGATTGTTAATATGTTCATAACACCAGGTTTGACTAGTTCCCCTGTTGCCTCTACTTCGCACCACATGATGGATGCTGCAGAGAAGAAAACACCACATACGCTGCCATCTACCCGTAATTCCACAGGTATAATAATCATGTATAATCTTCATATTATCTTTACTGTAAAGTCCCACATAACAATCATACCATATCCATAATACCACCATCTTGCAATTCAGACCAGTTTGCCTCAGTCCCAATAAGGCGTTAAGTAGATCAGAAAATATACCCATCCCACTATGCAAACAAAGTCACTTATTTCCAAGGTTGGGACTAGTGATATCATAAGTTAACAATCAAAATGTGTGTTTAATATTGAAGGGACAGATCTATTCACTTAGCAGCCTTATTCACGAAGCTTGTTTTATTTTTGTTTAAATAATCTATAGTAAAATAATTGTTGGTCAGCTTGATATTTTTAATTGTTTCAATGGAGCATATAGGCAGGGACCACACATCATATAATCATTATTGTATTTTCTTTTATCAAACCAGGTTTGACTAGCTCCCCTCCTCCTTCTTCATCCAACATGAATGTTGCAGAAAAGGAAAGATCGATGCCATCTCCCAGTAATTCCACAGGTAAAATGATTTTGTAAAGTCTTTTATCATCATCATAATATATTGAAAGTTCTAGAATTTAGCAAGTAGACTAAGATTTTACACCAGTCGTATATTTCAAACATTAATATATCAAATGGTTAAAGGCCCTTGGAATGAAACGCATGCTTGGTCTTGAATGTTCTTGAAAAGTCTTTGCTTTTTATAAAAACAGAAATTGGCAGATCTTGTAATGATGTAAATTAAAATTGTAAAAGTGTATGATCAATTCTACATACCGAAATGAAGGACTAAACAAGATGAAGAGAAGGATGGGTGATGTGATGGTATAAAGGGCATTGGTGGTTTTGAATATTTAAATTAAAATTTTTCTTTTCATTGATGGCAGTGTTGGATACGCCTACAGAAGAAAGAGACTCTCCACAGACCAAAATGCGTCGACGACTCGCTAATGCCTTCACAGAGGATGTCGTAGAGCTACCAACCATTCCTGTCATGGACAAAATATTGCATCACTCCACTACCACCAAACATAATACTCTGGACACAATCATTGAGAAAATGGACCAAGGCTTGGTAATTATTTGTTTCTTGTGACAAATATAAGTGTTGATAGCAGTTTCATTACTTACAAATATGGTATAGAAAAATGTAATAGAAGGCACTCTACATGGTTATGATTCAGGATGTACAGAAGTAAATAGAGTATGTTATTTGTAATTTTTGTTCACTTTCATACATGACATTGTATGTTTTGCAGGAAAGACAAAATCAGATGATCGAAGTCATTAATAGGCAGTCTAGGAGCCTTACCGTCATAGACAAAAAGTTGAATGGGATCTTCAACTTCATCCAAAACAATACAACAGGTGCCACACCAGTTGGCACACCAGCAAGGGATGAGCCAGATGATGATTCAAACGTAATCATCAGGAGAATGAGCAGTTTGATACCAACAATACGGGCAAAGACAAACTACCTCCAGTGCTTGGATGTGATGGGTTTTCCCATCTCTACATCTGTCGAAGATGTAAGCATCATTATAGTATTATTTACATCTAAATCTGAGGTCTATGTTTCTGATCAGAAAGTTTTATGCAAATATGCTATATCAACGAATTCGCCATATTAATTCTCCATACTGATATTAAGGGCTTCTGTTGAAAAAAAACATGATTGTATATTATGTTATCGATAACTGCAATAATTTGATTGACTTTCATTTTGAATAGAGAATCCTTTCTTATTATCATGACGCATATATTTTGCAGTTGAAAATGGCCAATGCTAAGCTGAATGGGGACACGAATAATGCCAAGAGACAACGAAATGCCCTGACAAATGCGTTGACAGACCTGTTGCCCCAGAAGGAAAATGGCAAGAAAACACTGCAAGGGGTTGTGAGGACCTGCTTGTATGCCATTGCCCCTGCAAGACTTTGGCAGTTTTTCAGTAGTCAGGACCAGTCTGGAAGCAAAAGACACAGCTTTGTCAGGGACATGCCCAACATATATAAAGCTGTTATGACAACAGTGGCCAGTAGCACGAAGCAGGACAAGGACACAATAGTGAGTGCCATTTCTGATGTGGTGAGGAGTTGCCAGACTAGAGCAGATTCTAAAAAGTACCTCAAAGAGCATCCTGAACTTCTGCAACAACAGCCTGCAGTTCACGAGCCTGAAAGTGGCAGTAGTTCATCAGATGACAATGGGAGCACCACATCCTCATCACAACCTACAGATTCTGAATAGTTCAAATTATTATAGCGTACATCATTGTAGTTATAGGTGATTATCCTTTATGATGAGGAAAATATATCATTTCTATTCTTCTTTTTTCTGTTATTGAACATATGGTAAAATAGTGTCACTGCTGCAAATTTTAAAAATTGTAGAGGAAACATCCCGTTTCTATTTGGTTCATGTCCCATTTCTTCCCATTTAATGTTGAAAATCTTAATATGATGTGCCGAAGAACTTTATTGTGAAGGTCAATACTTAATGGCCCATGTAATTTAAATATGTATGCATTTTTGTATGATAATGCATCAATGTTGCTATTCACAAAGTTCAGGGATTCTCGTTGTCAGTATTTCCACTGAAATCAGTGTTTTTAAAACTTCAAAAATTGTTGTATCTCTAGACCAAATTTCCTCATAATTTTAAAAGGAAACTCGATCTGATTGGGCAAATTTCATCTACATTTTCGAAACAATTTGTTGTTTTTTTGTTATCCAAAATCCACTTAAGAAAGGCCTTAGATAAAAGATTTTAATTGCCTTTCAAAAATCGGTTGTCCCCCTGATTTCAATAGCCCTCTCAAAGAATGTCTTCGTTTGTACAACAAAGTCACACAGGGCTCTGGGTATCTGAATCCAGAAAGGTGTGTTGTGTATTTATAAATTTATTGTATTCTTGAAATCAAAGTGTGTATACTCTATGTAGCATATTGGTCAGGGCATCAGAAAGTTTATTATTAGAAGCTCTACACCTTCTGTTCATCTTGCTGAAACTGATCAAATACTAGGTATATCTGAGTATACTTTTGATATTGTATTGATTTAAAAATCATTTTGATAGTGTTGAACTATATCATGAACTTCATTTTGAACTTTATCAATTCAAGCTAAAATTATCACATGAATGTCCCCTTTAAATTTGTTCGTATTAAATGAAGAAAAAAGTATTTTAAAGCCTGTAGTATAATATACATATATATTATAGCCTTCCTTCAAAATGGTCCGGTTGTTACACAGCAAAACATGCATGTCGTCAGTACTTTTGACTGAAATCAGTATTTGAAAAAAATCCAAATGTTGTCAAATTTCACTTAGATCATATTGTGTGGCGCTAGATAAATTACATACCAAATGCTAGATTAAAGAGATTAAAGGGTTGTTATAATAGACGATAATTGTATTAAGTGTGAAAGCGAACATTTAAGGAAAATTTATTCATTTTTAAATCAGCTACTATTACTTAATTGCTATGTTTCGCAAGAATTGTGTGACATTTGCTACTGTGACATTTGTTAACCTATATGTACAATGGACATACTTGGTAATTAAACATATTTACACATGCTTAATTGATTTTTATTGTGATTGATTTTTATAAATTCCTAGATATATAAACCTCTCCAGCAATTAACAGAAGACCACTAGGCCCTGCCAATACCAACCCCGTCCCACCCCCACAAACGTTTGCATACAACCGTTACCAAAACGTTTAAAATAAAACTGTTCATATAACGTTTTTTGATCGTTTGTACATCCCCTGAACGTTTGCAAACGTTTGTATAATGTTTGCGTACAAACGTTTGCATACAACTGTTACCAAAACGTTTAAAATAAAACTGTTCATATAACGTTTTTTGATCGTTTGTACATCCCCTGAACGTTTGCAAACGTTTGTATAATGTTTGCATACAAACGATGTTTGTCCTCACCCAATGTTCATACACCGTTTGTTTACTGTTTGGGTACCGTTTGCAAACAGTCACATCCAAACGTTACACAAACGTTCATAGAACGTTACATTTCTCCCTGGGCGGTGGCAGAGAACCAGTTCAAAGTGTCTGAGATACCGTAGCTCAAGAGCCTGTCGATGTAGGATTTATAGGCCCAGTTAGTCGATACGGCCGAGTTGACCTGAGTTTGTTGCAAATGGACGGCCAGTCTAGAAAACATCGACACCGAAATGTTATTCACCAGGGTAACGTCGTCGGCAGGCTTTACGACTCTTCCCTCCGAGTCATGAATTTCCAAAGTCGTGCATATTCTGATTTTCTGCAAATCTATCGAGTCCCCCGAGTTGTTGGGGATGGTAAAGGTGATGGGCGCCTCGTCAGTTATAGCGCTCGTAGGCTTGAATTCCACAATGTCCACTTCTCTGACCGACGTGTCTACCGGAGGTAAATTGAATATGTCCAAGCGTTTGGTCATACCCTTGTCGGCGTTGTTCAACACAAACGTTGACGTAGACATATTTATCTCCTAAACTTTCTTTTTCCCCGACGGCGTTTTCTTGCTCTTTTTCGTTTTTTTCGCCTCACCTGTCTTTTTTTCTTTGACTTGTTAATGCGTCTTTTTCCCCTGGAAGAATGAGGCTTCATTTTTTTCTTTTCCTCCAATAAAGAGGCCTTGGCTCGCTCCAAAACTTCCTGCTCTGGGCCTTCTACAATAGAACCTGCTCCTTTTCCGAATGTTTTTTCCGTTTTGCCAATGTTTTCCCACTCTCCTTTGTTGGGAACATACAACACAAAGCTCATTCTCGCACTTTTAATTCCAGTGTGCACCGTACTTCCTCCGTCGTGACTGAGCTCGGAGGTGCTCCGCTTGCCGTTTTTATATATATCCGAATCTTATCGCAAGTACTTTCCGGCTTTACAGGCATGTAAAAGGGCAGTGTTATTTCCCCCGGTGACTTGATGATTTTGAGCAAGTTCCTAAAGCGAGCTGTACTCCAAAAGGCTGCAGTAAAGAAACAGATCTTCTTTTAGATTGTCTACTCCCTTTATGTACAGTTCCATCAGAGCACACTCCCAGCTCTTTTCCTCGAAATTGGTCGGGCTCCTCAGCTCGAGCGTAATGTCCCACACCGAGTTGCCGGGCACTTTGTTTTTTGAGTCGTTCGAAGGCAGAAACAAATACATCTTTTCATGTGTTTTTAATGTCCTTCAGGTCCTTTGCGGAGACCCAACTGTTGTGTGTGGAATTCCACCCTTGCCACTTGACAATGAATCCATCTTTGCCTTGGCGCTTTTGCTTTTTAATGACTTTCTCCACGTTGTAGATCGTGTTTTCCTCGACTCGGACTTTCTGCAACTCGTGCTAAAAAAAACGCCCGTCAATCTCCTGGCTGTGCCAGTCTTTCAGTGTGTACTGTGGAATGCCTTCCTTCGTCTGTCTGCCCGTCACGTTAAACAGCTCGTGAGTGAATTTCTCATCGTATTTACGAATAAAGGCCACTTGGAAATTCTCACAGTGTCGCCCACCTCAAATTTTGAATATGGATTTAAAGGGAGGTGCGTATTTGCTTGTTTTTCGCCTCTTCTTCTTTTTAGGGGCGTACTGCGTGTCCCACAAATCCACGTTGCTCGACCTTTCCACCGCCTCTTGTGGAGTGCGCCTGATGCTACGGTGCATGGATCGATTGTAAGCTCGGGTAAATTCAGGCAGCACATCGATCCAACGGTCGGTTTGCTTCCTGGACATATATTTTCTCAGTTTGAACTTGATCGTGGCTATGAATCTTTCGGCTACGGCCGCCTGGCTCTTGTTCCGTGTGATCACCTGTTTCACGTCTTTGTCGCTCAGATACTCACGCACCCACTTGTTGTTAAATTCTGTGCCTCGAAACACTACACTCCAATCGAAACACTTTAGGTTTCACGTCTTTAAATACTGTTTTCAGCGCTGAAACCATTTCCACTCCTTTCAGCGTTTTTAACGCGTGCGTATAGCCATAGCGACTGAAAACGTCCAAGGCGACGAGAAAATACCGATAGGAATCGTTGCTATCGGGGCTATAATCTTCAATTTGCGCTTGGGAGTCGGAACTTCCTTGAACAGTGTATACGTTTCTTCTCCCTCTAGAAACTGTTCCACTTCCTCAATTGTCAATCCCTTCAATCTGTATTTGGCTGCATTGAATAGTTCTTTCGCCGTTCCATACCCGGCGGGGTCAGACGGATCATAGTATATTTTCTTTAAATATCGCGAACTACTTCGCGATGTTGCCATAGCGCTTTCCAATTCGGTTCAATTTTTCTCTTCTTTTTCTGTATAGAAATTCCAGGAGGAGGAGGAACGCCAGTGGAGGAGGGATCGTCTCTTTTCAGCTCGCTTTTTCCACGCCTGCTACTGCCTGTTCCGTGTGCTTTTCTTTTTCTTGAAGGGTTAGGCTTTTGGCTTTTGACGGAAGAAGGAGGAGGAGGAGGAGAAGGAGGAGGTCCAGGATCAGCAGGTTCAGGTTCAGCAGGTTCAGGTTCAGCAGCAGCAGCAGGTTCAGCAGGAGGAGGAGGAGGAGATGCCAGTACTGGTGCCAGTACTGGTGCCAGTACTGGTGCCCCCGTGCCCTTTTGATTGGCTTCGTAAAGTTTGTACGGGATAAGAACCATTTTCCTCATCCTGTGAGGGTTAGAAGCTGCTCTTTTACAGGATGTAATGTGTCGATAATCCGATTCTTATTTTTCCCGATCAATCGGGCTCTTAGCTTTATACTTCTATTTTTATCGCTCAGCTTGGGTTTGAAACCGTACTCCCTCTCTCGGCGAATGTAAAACCCGGTAGGCATGGCTTGACCGATCGCATACAAATACAAAGCGTTGCAATCCAGTCCGATGATTTTCTTGACAACCGAATCCGATCCCGGTCTCAATGCGGTCTCGCCGGCAATCTGCCTTCGGTTGAAAATTATTGAGGGGCCACCGATGATATTTTTCTCGATCACCGCATACAGGTCTCTGTGCTACGGCGGAATCTTGCAAAAGAAACTACCGTGCTTGTTGCCGGCATCGTGCAGCATCCTTCGCGCGCTTCCCGGGCAACTGATCGACGTTTTAAAAACATCGATTCCTTTGGCGTGGTAGAATTGCTGTAGCTTCTTGGTGGCGAGACAGAAAGGCAACGTATCTTTGTTGTTGTAGTACACCAGATAGTCACGCAGCGTCTTCATGCCCTTGTCTTTCCACACCTGCTGCATTTCCGCGTATTCCTCCTCGCTGATGTTCGACTTTTTCAGGCTCGAATAGAAAGCCTCGTGAGGCGGCAGCTCGGTCTTGTTCAATTTGTCGGCACTCGTCAGGTACTCGTAGGGAAAGTATTTCTTCGAAAGTTCCCCGTCGACGCCGTAGGCCTTCAGAAACTGGGCGTAAGGCAGTCGTTCTGCACAACCAGATAGCTGTTATTTCGCTTGGCCACCAAATTCTTTCTATCGCCAAAGTTCATGTGCTTGAAAAACAGCTCCTTCATCAAATTAATGTCGTAGTTCAATGAATTGAACCCAAACACAGGCAACACCTTCATGTAGTCCTTGAATTTTTCTTTCAACCGCGTCAGGTATTTGTACATGATTGTCTTGGACCGGTTTTCCTGGTTTTCCTGGCTCATAAAGGCAGCTTCTTCTAGCTCGTCGTCTTCTAGCTCATCATCATCATCATCCTCCCGCTGCCCCGCATCATTGTCATCGTGCCAGAATTCCAGCTTGGCCTCCAGCGCCAAACTCACCTCTTTCCATTTTTCTCGAGCCAAAGCATACGATTTGTCTTGCATTTCATGCAAATGGGTAAACATGGACCCCAGCAGCTTGTCCATGTCCTCCTCGACAAAACACACTGGCTCTGTGTACCCCTCGATGTTCGAGCATACGCTCACAGAAATGGCCTGGTGCTTTTGCTCCGAAACTAGCTTCTCCGAATTCTGTTCATGCGTACGGGCCAATATCGATTCGAAATCGAACGCGGTGAACCACCCATACGTAATCTTCTCCGTGCTAATGCCAACATCTTCCAGCTCTTCGAAAATGGTCTTGGCCGGAGAGTACACACCGCCGCAAAGCTTCAATTTGGTTTGGGCCAAGCAACACAAGCGATGCCGTGTCAAGTTGCTTTTCAAAGTAAATATACGTGCACATGTTTCGCACTCAAACTTTTTGGCAATGCTTTTGAAATCCGAAATGTAGCTCAGGTGATCCTCGTGAAGGTTCAAATACAGCACAGAGTTGAACTTTTCGTGGGACAGATACCTCACAACCACAGCCCCGTTCGGCTGTAGATTGTACACCTGCAAACACATGCTAAAACACGCCTCGAAATTGGGAAACTCCTCCAACAGCAAGCCCTTGTACTCCCCAGGCTCTAGCAGCAGTGCCACATTCAACACGGTTTCATTGTACTGACGCCAGTCATGATACAACCAATATTAATTTCTGTGAAAAAAAAAAAAAAAAAAATCTGACATGTTGTAAACTGGATTCAATTCACTGTCTAATTAAAAAATAAAAATACTCATATATATACATCTTCACTGAATTCATCCAGGTTCAGGTCAAATCCCTATAAAAGGAAGCACCGCGTGGGGGTTCAATTAAGAAAAACCCAATTTATTCAAAAAATCAAAATTATCCAATTTCAATTAGATCCATAGCTCGGCTCTACCTACCTCCCTCACCACATCACCAAGTCAGCGGTTCCACCTCTCGGTCCTTCTCCTCCTCCTCCTCCTCAGCAGTCACAGGGCCCGTGAGAAGTTCCTCCACCTCTCTGCCCAACTCCGCTAAAGCGGCGCCTGCTGACTCGGTCTCGCTCTCTAGTCCGGAAAACCGAGCTGAACGGGTCACCACAGCGTTCTCTAACTGAAAAACAAAACCATCCAATAATCCACTTGTGTGTGTGTGTGTGTGTGTGTAAATTTCCAAAAATATCAATTAGATCCATAGCTTGGTCACAATCCTACACTTACGGTCTGGAGATATTCCATCTGGCCTCTAACATAGGGGCTCTCCATCAGCCCGCGTTCCAGGGCCCAAAAGTAAAGCCTTAAAGCACTAGTAAACTCCAAAACCTGCTCCATCCTTTGTCAATTATTTTTAATAATGATCCAAAAAAAGGTGTGATTTTTAATTTATACGCTGATAAGCAGTACTGCTACCAGTCTGCTACCAGCGCCCTCCCTCGGGTCAACGCAGCATCATATATAAAGATAAACCCTCGATCTAATCATACCTAACTATCATACTATCTCAAGTATGACACGTATGGCTAGATCCAGTCGCAGCCGGCGCTATAGACAACGCAAAAGGGACGAAAGGAAAAAAACAGCAGAAAACAACCCAGTTCAAACGCTCAACATACTTCAACTATTCCTACAGCAAAATAATGCACAATTCAAAATTTGCACAGAAACCCAGCGCTATGCTTCTGATCAAAACTTGCATACCATGGCTAATCTACAATTTCTATTCATTAGAAAACAAGTCTCATTCATCGGGGAAAAAGCATATACAGATTTCGCCAGGCACTACAAACGTCTTCTCACAGAACTCTACCGGCAAACCAAAGATGTGTTCATCCCAGCCAACACCTATTTGGAATATACCGCCTTCACTCCAGAGTGCCCATTCTCTTCAGCTATTATATTCACCGCAAAGCTAAAAGTAAGCACCAAAACCATTACTTTCAATGCCGTGTCTGTTCTACCCGTTCTCACAGAGTCCAATACATGCTCTCACAGCAGATTTATGATTATGTACAACCAAAACTACAAATTGTACCTGGATAACTTCATAACATTTCAAACAACGCACATACACTGGAGAAACGAAATACCCAACAACTTCATCTCCTGCTACTGCGGGAAACAAATCCCCATAAACCAAACCGAGTTTTGGAATGGATCATCACCAAAATGTCTCGAAAAAGTCTCGAAGATGCCTACCTCAACGAATACGCCATCTGCATAAGATGCCACTGCTGTGACATAGACAAGTCAAAGCTAAATCTTTATGTCCCCCTCCCCCTCCCAAAGGCATCAGGCATTATATGATATCCTTTGCTCCGAAACTATAGACCTTACAACGCTATTACAGCTCAAAAAAAACATGCTATAATATGCTAAACCCATCTATAACAGACTTTGCGCTCGCGTGCCAACTTCACCTGTTCATGCCCATGCACACGCTTCATACTTCAACGGATTATACAAGATACAAAAATACTTACACTTCGTATTGTCCTGTCAAATTTCAAGCAAACAATGGACTAATAAAACTCACAAGGCTACTTATACCTCGCCAAGTTGTCGTTGCATCAGAATACTTTAATAAATAATACATAATTATCTCTCTCTCTCTCTCTCTGCACCTGCAGCTCACACCTGTTCCTCCAACTCAACTCAACTGCACCACTCTCCAACTCTCCTCCAACTCTCCAACTCTCCTCCAACTCTCCCCATTCCACCATTCCACCATTCCACCACTCTCCCCATTCCACCATTATATTAATAAAGCACACAACTCTCCTCCAACTCTCTCCCCCCCCTCTCAACCCCATCCACAGAGGGGGCGGCGGTGCTACACCACCACCACCTCATCCAGTGGGGCAGTGGTGCTGGTACACACCACCACCACCACCGCTTCGAGATAAACCAACCACGCTCGGGGGCTTCGAGATAGGGCTTCAAAATAAGGAGCTAGGGGGGCTAGGGGCTTGGCAGCCATCTTGGACTTCGACCACAAGGGGGCAAGGGGCTAGGGGAGGGGCTAGGGCTTGGCGGCCATCTTGGATTACTCAAAAAAGGTCACCTGTGCTATTCTTTCACTACTACTCTCATACAACCCCAAATGCAACCACTAAGTCAGGGATCCCTCAATCAAAAATGGATGTTGGTTGGTGAGGGGTGAGGCTATGGTGGATATATATATGCTCCCCGAATGCAACCACTATGGTCTGTATATTGGACCACAAAGCATTTGCTTCCCGAATGCAACCACTGACAGCTTGGTAGTGTTACGTAACATATGCATGCTGTACCCGGGGACCCGTCTCTTGAGTTCGACGGCTTCCCTGTTTCTGTTGCCTCTGGGAGCACAGGGTTCACCGAGCCGTAACAAATCTCGCATGCTGCGAGTTTCCTCGAGTAGCCAAAACTCGACGAAAGGAAGATTTCATTGTATAGGCTAGAATACACTACTCATATACACTCTCAATACACTTTTGACACTATTATAACTATTGATTTCTTGGCCTCAACATTATTCATCTCAATTTGATTACTTACATTAATTACAAAACATTATATTTCATCATTCTGTCAGTATTCTATGCAAATACGCCTCAATGCAATTCTCTGTACTGTTCATATTCAATCGCCTAGCCCTAATGAGGGCTTTACATAAAAATTAAGGGACTCGTTAAAAACTGCTATATCGCAGCATCTAGACATTAATTTCATCAAACTTCAACCAGTAAAGATCTTTTAATTGTTTTCCAAAACCCCTTGGATCCTCACAATTCCGAATCAATTCCGGTAGGTTGTTCCAAATGCAAATACCTCTATAATAACTACTCTTTCTCATTCTTTCCGATCGGGGTAGGAAAGTTTTAAATAAAATACCACCTCTCCCTCGTAGTTCCTTCACTCTCTCCCCCTGGTCAATGTACACTTCTTTTTTCCTAAACAGGGTTTTTATAAGAGCGATTTAACGGCGATAGTTTAGTGGTAATATCTTCCCTTTTATTTGCAAATCTTTTTTTGATAAATCCCATCCAAATGTTTTTCTTAATCTCAATGCTTGGAATATGATTTTTTGTAGTTTATCCTGTATCCCCATTCTGCTGTTCATTATTATGGGGCTTGCATATTCAACTAGGGGTAATACGTAAGTTTTACACAGTAGCCAGCAGATTTCACCATTTAGATATTTTCTTCGTTTACTTATACCTGAGAGTGTCCACTTTGCCCTTGAGACCATACTATTTGCCTGAATGTTCATGCTCAATTTATCATCGATCGTGACCCCCAAATATTTGAAAGTATGAACTCGATCTAGTATGTCTTTTCACATCTTAGAACAATATTCTCTTCATTGCTACTTTTGCTAAATACCTGATACTTGGTTTTGTTTTTATTTAGTACCAGGCCATTTAGCTAGCACCAGTTACTATAAGTATTTATCGCAAACTGGGCTTTAGTAGTTAATTCTTCAATACCCTTCGCCATTACTGTAATAACAGCGTCATCCGCGAATGATATTAGTTTTCCACCGAAATCAATTTGTCCCAAGTCATTGCAAAAGATTAAAAAACATCAGGGGTCCGAGAATACTTCCCTGGGGGACACCATTTAGAACATATTGGTTAGACAAACAAAGATCTTTTTGTTTCAAGAATTGCTGTCTTTCGCTCAAAAAATCCTTCAACACACCACATAGATTTGGGCCCATTCCCATCATCTTCAGCTTTCTCAGCAATAATGCATGCGACACGGTATTAAACGCCTTCCTGATATCGAAATATATAGAAAGGCATTTGTTATTAGCATCTAAATTCTCATAAATCCCTTCTAAGTTATTGTGAATGGCTCCTAATGTAGAACAATTTCGCGTGAATCCGAACTGAGCATCAGTAAAAAACTTTGACCCTTCGAGAAAATTATAGAGGCGGTCATATATTAATCTCTCTATTACCTTGCTCATAGTGGGCACTATCGTTATAGCCCATACATTATCTAAGTTTTTTACATCTCCTTGTTTCGGTAATAGTTTTATCGCAGACAATTTCCAATCAGTTGGGATCTTTCTGTTCGATACACAATTATTTAACAAGTCAGTAAAGTACCTAGCATTATTTCTTAATGCTATACACAGTAGGGTATTATCAATATCAATAATTCCTGAACTCTTATGTACCTTTATATTAGCAATCTTCTCTAACACCTCTTTCTCAGTGAAATCATTGGAAATATCATATACAATTGGTACATCGATTACTGCGTCATCGACTGCTATGATACTCTCATTCCCCAATCGTGCAAAAAACTTGTTTGCGTGCTCTAGAGCTGGTAGACCTAACAACAAAGACCCATTATGATGGAATTCACTCAATTGTTCATTATTTACATCTTTATTATTATATATTCTATATATACTCTTCCAGAATTCCCTCTGATTCTTTTTGTTCGTCTCAACAGCGGCTACTAAACATTCTTTCTTTTTCTTATGAATCAGTTATGTTACTCTAACCCTGAGATTTTTTGCTTCCAACGCCTCCTCTTTATTTCTATTGCGTCTAGCTTTACGGAAAGCCTCATCTCTTAGTTTGATCATATTTTTCACTTCTTGGTCTATATAGATTTGAGTTTTGTATTTAATTCGCACCCGTATTTTCCGTGTGGATTGTTCAATACATTCTCTTATATCAGAACCAAAACCTTTCCAGCTACTATTAATATCACCGTTCACATTCACATCATAATCTTTCACTCTCTGGCACAAATTTTCTTTAAACTCTCTCTGTGCATTCGTTCTACCAGTCTGGACCCATTTGTATTCACGATCGTTTAGACTTATTTTGTTCTTAACATTTATCCTACAGCTTACAGGGTAGTGATCGGAGATGTGCAATTCATGTATGGTTCCATTTGACAAAGGCATATTACTACATATAACATCAAGCATAGTTGCCGAATTACCCGTCACATGTGTACAACCTTTTACTGCTAGGACCAAATTATATCTTTGCATTAAATCGTTCTACTTAGCTGCATGATTATTCGTACTGCTACCCAGGTAACAAAAAACGTTCTGCCAACGTTTACAAACGTTGACTGTCAATCACTTTTAGCAACGTTTTGCAATCAGCGTTATATAGAAGTTGTTCCCACGTTTTTATCAACTACGTACTTTTCCTAAACGTTTATCCAACCTCACTAATAATGAACCTAATATAACGTTTGTCCGCTAACGTCTTAAAAACGTTAAAACAACGTATTCATAAACACCTCAATTTCACTGCGGTGAAACAACGTCAAAACGATGTTTGTAAAACGAACCTCTTTTCGACAACGTCAGATTAACGTTTGTATAGCGCACATTGGATTAACGTAAATCCACCTACGTTGGATCGACGTTCTGGAAATAAACGTCTTTCAGACCAATTAAAGACACTGTCAAAACAACGTTGTATCAATCAACGTTATTTTGACCAACGTTGCATTAACGTTGTGATAACCAATGTTAGATTAACCAACGTCAAAACAACGTATGGGAACTCCACCTTATTTTGTCAACGTTAGATTAACGTTCGAATTTACAACGTTAGATAAACGTACATCGATGACGTTATATAGACGTTCATGAAATAATCGTCTTTCTGACCAAGTCAAACAACCGTTAAAACAACGTGGCACAAAACAACCTTATTTTTTACCAACGTTTTATTAGCGTTAGGATAACCAATGTTTGATTAACGTCAATCCATTGGTTCAATATAAGTTAGAGAGGCATGCCCTTCATTGACCAAGTCAAACCAACGTCAAAACAACATATGCCCAATCAACCTTATCTAACATATATTGACATTAATTGGCGTAATCAGCTATACCATATACGTTAATTTGACTTTTAACAAACAATTATAAACCTCCTTCTTATCCAGTCAAACCAACACCACCAAAAATCGATTGTCAATGCACCATGAATTGACCATTTGATAAATTGTTACCATTATTCGACCGTTTTCTGTTACCTCCTGTTATTATATGCATGCACATTTCACTTTACTAATCCGGTAATAAAAATTGCATTTCAACGTCATCTTGATTTGTCCACCCATATGTCACAATATTACTCGACCACCCACTCACCATAAATGGGCCAACCAGGATATACACACAAAAAATGTAACTGTGTAATTATTCATTTTTTATTTTGACTTATACAAACACCATAAATTGACTCCTAATCAGCTATTCTATATGGGACATTGTGTTGAATTTTTGGCATAACAAATCATTTCCAATAATACACACATTTCCACATCCATTTATAATCACCTTCTATATATTATTCACTTTGTCCATTTTAACATATGTATATATATTACATCTTTATATATTTATACTTCGCATCACCACTCAAATAATAATCTCCTTCATTGCACACAGGTGGCTGCACCATTAACTAAGCCAATATAACTAGTAGGCAATATCAGGTGGCGCCACCATCCACTAAGCCAATAACCACCTACTATACCCTATATGTCCACCCTTTCTTTGCCTTCACTCCACAAATAATAGTGCGCTACTTTGACAACAGGTGGCCAACACATTCACCATTCACATTCACTTCTATTATATATGCGCAATATATCCTAACATTAATGTGAAAATGGTGAACTTCATCGACGGCGATAGACAAAAATATTTCCCCACTTTTCAAACTTATATCTTTCATCACTTATATATCTCTCATGCATCTCTTTTTTCTTTGATGAAGCACATTCAATTCATTTCAATATTTGTTAATCATTAGTGCCTATTACCGTTGTTACATCATTCATTTCTATCATCATGACGACAATTCACAATGACAATTTATCAGCCCTCATAAATTCTCACTTATCCATACACACTATACTCAACCCTATATTTATATAAGGACATACAGATATGTTACACATAAATCGTTTTAAAAATCTAACGTCTGACAAAACTTTTCTCAACTTTTCGACCAATTCACACAATTGTAATTGCTTGAGATTAGCTAAGCTACACTATTAATCTGCTCAATGTCAAACGCTATCATTTCAGACCACCTATATAATTGTTAATATATAGGCGCCGTGATTGTAATTATACCACCACGGCCGGCCGTCTAATATTGTTATGGCGGTGCATTGTCGCCATTATCTTATAGGCGATATGGAACTGTTTATATTCACTAAATTGTCCCAACCTTCCCACGCTCACCATCAAACCATTTAATATTATTTTTTACATTTACACTTAAATAGTGATCAAATAATCAATTTTGGATCGCCATCGAAACAATCATCAGTCTTTTTTAATAGCGTAGATCAGAGTATAGCAGGGGGGGGGAGGCGAAATGAACGGGATCAACATATGGAGTCGAATTAAGGTGATATTGGAGAAATGAAGACGTGATTGGGCATCGAGACACCTATATAGACAAACCTGCAGAGAGAGACATTTAGACAGAGCTCCACAACAGCGATTTAATCGAATACCTAGGCAATTAATCTGCCAACCTCTTCCATCTACCAAATCCGTCGGTACACATTATAATTTGTTTTTCAATATCTTTATATGTCTTATTCTTTTACAATAAATGATAGCCCATGCAATCACTAAAATAAATTAAATTCATACAATGGGATACATATCTATCTTTGGGGGTCGTTTGACGCTGAGTCAAAACTTGTTGATACTTATTAGGTTGATACTTTGGCGATCACCGCCAGCACCACGCCCCCTTAATCTGTAAGTGAGATGTCTCTCTCTGATATTTTGTCGCGTACTGATTCGTTGAAATTATAATGAAACTGACAGCTATAGCTAGCCTTCTACCTAGCTATTGTTTAACTTTTCCAAGTCGGCATGAATTTTGGATCACTCCTGCGAACGACAGCAACTTAACAACACCTCATCACTGGACGACGAGGCGTCAAAAGTGGCCATATTTATTGCCTATAGGTCATACCGCTTAAGATTTTAACCACGCCCCCTTTATTTAGAACTACCAGCTAATAACTCGACTCTGCTTCGATCGTGTGAAACTGCTACTTCCCGCCATCCCATCGCCAGAAACAATGTCTCCAGGCCCAGGGAAAACATATACACAGAGATTACTTTCAATACTACATGGTCTTTCAGGTATCAGAACTGAGTAATAAGCGATTTCCCGACCCCTATATGCTAAAGCATGAACAGATATTTTACCCTGCGTACGGCCGCATGGCATCTTCGGTAACACTCGGCATCGCATCTTCGGTAGGCTCAGGGGAAAAAATCGACCAATCACAGGGCGGGTTACATCAACCTTCAGCTAGGCTCTCAGCCAATGGGATCACCCCTTCCAAACGTTACTCGGCGTGCCATGTACACAGGCCGACGGGACCGGGTGCATGGCTGTGATGGTGGAGGGGGGCCCGGGAGGGGGGGACAGTGTCGGCGAAGGCTTTTTAAATATAGCCTAAAGTTTCATTATCCGCCCAATAATATACTATCCTATTTAATTTAAGAGTTCTTTGTTGTGACGATAGTCTATCCTGGTGCCACTCACCATCTGGACACTGCACGACCACCGCTTTTTTTTTAAAAAGCCGCCATCGGCTATTATTTACCCCCTAAGCAGTCGTACCCGTTATCACAGTTTTGCGCAATAGATGGGGAACAAGAATTACTGCCGTCTTTGTAGACACAATAAATCATTGCTAAACTTTGTCTTCGGGCGGAAACGTTTCTTTGTTTTATAAGCAACGCAATTAGCGCGGGATTACTGGAACATTATTGTCCACAAAAGAAGATATAAGCACATTTACCAGTCTTGATGGCGATGTTATGATTTGTACCGAGCGCCCATTGCCGCGTTTTAGTTCGTAGAATACCCACTGCACCGACACCAGCTTCACCCATTGCTCTACTGCAGTTCAATCAACTGCCACCGGCGCCGCTACATACCCTAGTCGCGCTCACACACCAAAACAAATTGAAACGAACAACACTATTTCCCGTCTCTTCCCCTGGATTGCGGCCTTAAACAGTTCTGCTTCAAACCTTACCTATGACAATCGCAATCTACAGCAGAGCAAATTAGGACATTCATACATCGCCCTGTCAAAGGTAAATATTTTACGATTAGTTGCATGTTTACTCATCATTAACGCTTAAACTCGGCGACACCCCTTGCCTCAGTTCATGACTCCTTGAACTCGGTGGGGCTCAACACTGTAACCAGAAATCACGTAACCTCAGACGTACACACGGCCTCTTTAAGTTATCTACTACAACTTCCCAAAATAAGGACAATAATCAACACTCACACTGCTGGCATCCGGACTGCAAAAATAACATTAACACAGTTATATACTATCGGCTTTGCACACGATTTCGAGAAAGTTAGTGACGCGGACAGAAAGTAACTTGGAGTAGCCAGCTCGGAGAAGCCACTACCTCGCGTGCTTCATTTCAAACCTTTCATTTCCCTAACTTGGACTTCGGGAAGACGTTTTTTCACAGAAGACGTACACCACTATTACGCATGTTAGAATAAACGTCTGTACATACCTTAAACACTACATTAATGTTACAGTGCTGACGCCAGAAAACAATTATTACCGTTGTTTCTTTTAAACACTATTAGAACCGCTACTAGTAACACGCTACATTCACAGAACAACAACTCCTTCTTCAACGACACTTTAGTCACATCTATCACTTACCCATGTTACATTCACTTACAATAAAAAATGGATTATCATTACTAATACATTATTTTCATGTTCTTTACCACTAGGTCTGGACAAGAGAACATAACAGCCACCATCATTACGTCCTGCGACTACAACACCACGCACACGCCATATACCTTACTCGTTGCGTCAACCACCGCACACATTCCACCCCGGCTTACTGTCACGCTTGGGTAAGCAATTACTACATTGAGCAACTTAACACTTGCTCATCAACATTTGAATTATAACGGGATATATAGGGCCAGTAAGCCAAAGACTAATAATCGACAAGGCAGACAGTATTCATCTTATTATTTCGCTTTACTTAAGCCACAAATAAAGTAAATACCGTAACCAGTTAGGTACACGCTACCGGGAGAGGCACAATTTCAATACTAGTCATGTACAACTGCAATCGTTTTAGGCGTTTAACTCGTACCACGTCAACAACATTATCATACAAGAAAAAATTTCTAATTAGCATCAGTTACCCTATTGGATTAAACACATTGTACGTTGGTGCCCAAAGAACACACACTCACACATTATCTACTATTCACATTTACAGCTAAAGGCCTCAAGCAGGCGGCTAACACGGGCCACAGGAAAGAAGGAATAGAGCTAGCACCAGCGACTCAAGATGTGTAAAAGGAACAGTATGTCAGCAGCAGGGAATATAGCTAATTCATTGCGGTGACTCAACACAAACAGAGCTAATGGATTAAGACACACACACACGGGAAAAACAAATTCACCCATATACAGGTAAAATCATTTACATTACTTACATTATAACAATACCTCACAAGCAGAACAACATGTTGGCGACCTTATAAATCATTTATGACATAGCGGTTATATCATTTTAAATACAAGGTGGGACACTATACTAACATAACTTAAAGACGGGATCACATAATACATTCAAACACATATGGCCAGACGTTACATATAGTAACTTGAGCAGATCAAACATATAAGACTTTACATGCCACAATAAATACATACATTTAAGTAACATCGTATACACACTTTGCAATACGTAGGCCCTTCTTTGAAATACAGGTGCTTTAGTGCAATCGATCATACCATACATTACATTACATTGAGACCAATAATTAGAACCTTTACAAACTCTGTCAATGTACAACCACCTCATTCAAAAGTATTGCACACACATACAATTGAAAGTACATCAATAGTTTTTATTCACACCGCCATACATTACTGTACAATGACACAAACAAGTATACAATTTTAAAAGTGAGTCTGTGTACTCGGACATATAGCCCACTTGCAAGTATTGCACACACATCAAATTGCAAACATCAACTGGTTCGTTGACATGTCACAGGTGAAGGATTTTATTTTAAGCGATCAACACATGTCACAACATTGGTCAGTTCCAGTGAACCCTTTTTAACCGGACACAATAATTATAGCAGGTACACATGACATCGATTGGTTCATTTTACACAAAGGCGAATGAGGGAAATTTAACCGATAGTCACATGTAACAAAATTGGTCACATCAATTGAAGACTTTTCATACAGAGACACTAAGTATAACAGGTAAACAGGAGACAATGTCGGAATTCAAAATTCAGGGGAAAATTGCTAATCACAGCACAGTTCGGGGACACACAAAGGTCAAGCTCACGCACATTGCTACATTTAGGTACAAATATATTGGGATATCTTCGCGCAACATTGACGATCAACTGCCACAGATATATGTGCAAACACTAATTATAAGTGAAAGCTTCTCATACACACACCCTCGAACTTTGCTTGGTAAAAGGGGGTGCATTTGGGTAACAAGAAATATTGCTATACAATGAAGCAAAAATTACCCTAAACTCGCACCCATATAGGTCCTCCGTCGATGGCCCAGTCATACCGGCCAAACAGACATGTGCCCACACTATTTGGGACATTTAGATGCTCTCAAATTGACCTACAGAAGGCAGTCACATCCAGCTGACTGATTACAACAACACACATTCCTTAGTAAACATACAATTACTGTCACATGTAGCAACACAAGGAAATGCACTAATTGTTAGTTCGCAGGACAAAATTAAATCTTCAACAGACACACTTTCAACATCACATGGTCCCTTGGGGAAACACCTTTAACAACTGTTTCCTCATTGCAGCAAAAACACTGACATATGTTTATCACATCAATACTGTTACACAAACACAAGTACAGGGACACATCCTGCTTTTGGCAATCGAAAGTGGCAATACATTCATTAATACAATACAGTGGGAAGTTCGTTCTTTATCTCAATTAATAGTATTGTTCCTGTCCACACAAAAACATCACACAAAAACATAAATTTATTTGTCATACGAACTTGTACAAATTATACGTACAGACACAGGTTCAACTACATTATCAAATTAGTTGATTAAATTCACGCATTTAGTAGACACTCCAAAAAACACATCTTACAACGAACACATTATTTGCCATTTACCAACAGTTATCAATGAATGGCTGCAATACATTGTTACGGCCAATGCTGACTTTATTGGCTTAGCAATCTTATCGACCATTACTCACAAGAAACGCAAGCACGGCTATGTATATTAAAATTAACAATCAACGAAACATTACACATACTGGAAAAATAATTATGAATCAACACCGTGCACCACCTACCTCACAAAACGTTTTAAGGGACAATATGGACCGATTGGCATTGTGTTATTTTTAATAACATACTGATTCGCAGAAACAAGGAAGGTTATAATTACACAAATCCATTAGTCGCCCAAACATGACAATATTATAGTGCAGGGCCCAGACATTAAACGAGAGGTCATAACAGGAAAACAACAGTACATTGAGTATTCATTATTGACATGTTGTTCAGACATACCAGTCTATCGATCAAGTTTAACGTAGTACGTGGTGCTAATATCATGATATCCACTATATACAACTAATTTCTTACAGCTACATGTCTCACTGCGGTCTTTTGATATCATGTATTAGCCAAATTATACCAAGTTATTCAGTTGGTAGTGTCAATACGGATGTCATAACCGTAAAACAACAGTACATTTCGTAGTCATTATTTACATCTTGTTTGTTAATACAATTGTAATGATCAGTCATAACGTAGTCAGAGTTGGTCATATCCGGCGATACACTATCAAGAAATACTTTTTAACAGGTACATGTCTCAGTGCGATTACATTAATTCAGGGATTACTCAAATGATACCGAAATATTAAGTTGGCAATAAAAATAACGCTGTGTAATAAAGTTTTAAACCATGTACTGCCACTTAGTATACTTACAAATATTTGCATGGCTTTTACAGGGGCACTACGCAGCAGATGCACATAACAGACCCAACCCTACAATGTCCCCACGAACAGGGAAAAAAGGACCTAGAAAAGGATGAACAGGAATGCTTAGACGGTAAATTAATAAGGCGATTATACTTAGAGCTCAAACAAAATGGTTCTTAAGCAAACAGATCAATATATAAAGACATGCTCGATTCAGCCAGTCGGTACATGCCCTGGTACCAGAAGTAAATATTATTACATGTCGGTCATAACGTGGCAAACGCAATAATGTACATTATTACACATTAAACTCATTACTTTCTTTTATCAAAGGTACAATCGCCTAGGGCAAGAAGAACACACACAAGGAGACACTGGAGACAGTAACCGAGACAAAGGGAAACAAACAGTCCGGAACAACACTGGTTACACGGTAAATGACTCATTATTTCGGGCTGACAGGCATAATGCATAGATACAGACTCAAACAATTATATATTCGGATGTACATGCCCCTATAACATTCATTCGTACAAGTTAACACCCAACCAGGGCACTAATGAACCCGTCACGTTCAGGGTAGAATAACATGGGGTCAAATAAAAAAGTTGGGAGTAGTAAATGCAGTATAATGAATTGCTTCAGAATGGGATATTTCTCAACTATAATATGCATAAATGGTCAATAACACACCCATGTCAATTGGCTTCGAATATGACTTAAAGCGCTGCCTAGTAAACAATTTCAAAAAGAACATTTACATAAGACGGTTAACTAAGCATTGTATATTGCGTTTTCAAAGCAAGACTGACAGGTCGATGTCAAGAGACCGGTCAAATACATCGCAAACAACAAAAAGAATTCGAGGGACTACCCATCACACGCTTACATCAAAAGGAACATGCTCAGGTGCGACAACAACTCAATGCTACCAAATACAGCCAATTGGGCCAACGTGGAGAAATTAATGACATATGAAAGAAACAAAACCAGGTAGGTACAAATATTGTCTGCACGCCTCGTTCAAATGTTAAAATTAGGTATATACAATGTTGCACTTCAAATGACACATTGAAGCACATGTTGAACAACGTTTAATATCATGCTACAGTAAAACACAAAAAAAAAGGCGCGTAAAATGTAGCAAATAATAAGCCAAGCACATCGTGCACGTCAAACTATAACAATTACCAATCATGAATCATGTAGTATGAAAATCACTCATTTAACCATTACAGATTACATAGGGATTTCTGTGTCAACAACAAATAAGACATATGTTCATCACTTACTTTAGCACTATATTACCAAAACATTGACATTCAATGGATGTATAATATCGTACAACTGGAATTTGGGAAATATTAGAAGATTAACAAATAACAATACTGAAAGCAGTCGGTAATTGAATACTGGTAAACAATTACTAACACTAACTCAATGCCGAAATGTTAGTCGTACTAAGAAGCCAGTAAGAGTCAAGTCAAGCGTAATAAATGAATTAATTACAAAATTATGCTTTGTCGTCACAGGCAAATGGGGACACCGCAAAAGTGGTATGTCATAGCAGACGAAGCACAGACATTGACCAACGGCCAACGACAGTACAACCACACAACTTCCTTAACGGAGATATAACAACGTCAACACGAAGTATTATCAGGTAATTACGGCGGCGTTTAATAAACATTTTAAACATAAGGACAAATATATCGACTTAAGTGAATAACTGCGTTCACTTAAGAATCGTGAATTAGGTCGAACAGACAGCAAAGAACCAATAAAGTCAATGACCAAAGACAAATATGCTTATTTATAACAAAAACAGTGACTACTGTTTAGAATGTTATTTCAAACAATGTAAAAATATTATGCGTCGCAAAGCATATAGCATATCACTCGATATTACCTATATGACTGTTCCTAACTCTTATTAATAGGACAGCACTATAAGTAGAATACAACCGTTAACACAAATAGTCTACTATAGCCATCTCCATACACACATGGTCATTGACGCCTGCAGAAATACTGCATTCTGCTAATTGGACAAAGATTACATTGGCATTATTTCATAACCTGATAAAGATGTGGCACTGACCAATAAACAAAATACTCACGTCTATCGATTCAGTAACAACCGTCATTCAGAAATTCAAAGAGGGTTAAAGACTTTAAAAATACATGTCGTCACACAATAGTATCTACACAAAATATATTAAACAAGTGTCAATGTAATTGGCGAAAGTGCCAAATTGAAGCATTATGGACCTTGACAGTAACACAATCAAACTTAGTAGGGTCATCTGGAGCACTTCTGTGACCGTTGAGAGTAGAGGTTGGTTTCTCAGTGGATTTGACATCTATGAAGGGTAAATAAAAAATTGAGCGGGGGCGACCCTCGCGAAAGTGCGGGGAAAACCCGTGAGAGCCCCAAATCCAAAATGGCCGCCATCAACCATTATGAGAATTAATATTTCAATGGTTTGGTCTACCATGCAGTCCAGTATATGGTTAATAGGGTTTTTGGGGCTGAGGAATTCATATCTGATATCAGTTTGATGATTTGACCTTGCTTTGACCTTCAAATCCAAGATGGCTGACAATTTTCAGCTCACAAGGGTCAAATTTTCAAAATCATCATAGAATCTTCCTAATAGGCTCTTATGAAAGCTCTTATTGTACTAAATTGACTTATGGAAAGTGAAACTACAATTAGGACAACAATAGTTAGCACTGCACATGGGAAACTCACCCTCAAAGCCCCCTAGGGGTAATAGAACAAACCCCTTTTCAGACTAATGACCTTTCAGGTTTTATTTAGGAGAAATTAGACCTGGGACCAATTGCAAAAGACAAGTTTCTGAACTGTTTTGGGTATTATTGATATCCCATATTGATATACTAAAAGGCCCAGAAAATCTAGGTCAGGAAACATGCCCAAAATCACAATAAAATACAAAATGGCTGCCACTAAAACTTTGGAACACCATAACTCAGGGTATAATCAAGATACATTCAAGTGTGAATACACTTTTTCTATGTTTTTAGACATGGGGAATCCAGTGCAATATAAATAAAATCAATATAATCAAAATTTAGTAAGTTAGTATACTGATACTGAGAAATATCAAGTAAAAACTCCCTTAAATGCATCAAGTAAACTCAAGAAACATCATAACTCAGGGTATAATCAACATATATATTCAAGTGTGAATATACTTTTTCTATGTTTTTAGACATGGGGAATCCAGATCAATGTGAATGAAGTCAATCTTATCAATATTTAGCAATTTATTTAGTTAGTATATATGTGTTATGCTGAACCAACTACTTGGATGGTGAGGGAATAAAAGAAAAAAAGTCAAATTTATCCAGTAAACTCAAGAAATCTATTGGGATTGGTCTGTATAAAAAGCATTCATGAACAAGCACAATTGGTATCATATTCCTGTAGACCTAACTGTCAAAGGAATCTCTTTTGATTATTAGTTAGTTTTGATTTGAAAACACAACAGGAAAAATCAGTATGCCTACCGATTAAGGCACCTGACTTTCATCATTAGCTCCTGTATTGGTAATATAGTCACCGTTGACTGCTGCTGCCACCCTTGCAGCTGCAGCAACAAATTTTGTAGTGGTTGGTCATAAGCCGAAAGCAGGTTCAAAAGTAAAGTTTGGAATTATTTCATCTGTGAAGTTCCATCCTGAGTACTCTGGAGGAAGGTGAACACACTTTGTTGTTTAAATCTGGTAGTACACTCTGTGATACTAGCAGTAGAACGTGGTAGTAGAATCTGTAGATTAATATATGTTTTGTGGACAGTAAGTTTTCCTCAATATTTCTTCATTATAGAGGATGTAATTCAAATTGTAAACTATCACATTCTCCAGCTTTCTCTATATCATCTTGAGAAGCTTTGTTATTGAACACACTTGTTCTGAAACACCGGCTTATTGGCAAACATCCTTAAAAGTATGCCTTTTCCTAAACCTAAACACATTTTGCTATCATGGACAACCTCTTTGGTGGAAGGTGATATACATCATTGAATCATCAGCAGAGGACAATCCTAGCAATAAAATATGTACCTCCAATGTTTCTACACAGAGACGAGGGGTTGCTAGAACAGATATAGCCTACACACTAATAGCTGTGAGAACCCCTGGAAAGACTTCTTGGATAGGATCTGCATTATCACCATCTCACACCGTGTCTAATCTTATTTAAGGATCTCTTAAAGGGAGGGTGACTTTAGAATGGTTAACTTAAAGTAAGTAATTATATTTTAGGTACCTTCACAGCTGAGGAAATATTTTTCAATTCAAGCATGAATGAATCAATTTCTCCAAAGTTGTTGCAAATATCAATCTATCTCTTCAGGAAAAACTTTCAGGTATAAATGGGTGTGAGTTTGAAACCAAAGCTGATATGAATGTATTTGTTCTTGTCAAAGAGTTTACCAAGAGGGCAGATGTTACTTGCTGGGAGGCCAGAGGCACAAACTGCCCATGGTTGGGAAATCATGATTGGGAAATGCTAACAAGCATTTCACGGTCTGCCACCATTGCTCCACCAGTTTACAGCTCATGACTGCTCAGACAATAGCAGTGATGACAGTAGTATCAATGATAATGGTCAGTTACAGGATGCTATAGATTCAGAGGAGGAGTAAAGTACTGGGGATGGAAGTTCATAGATGGTCAATTCTGATCAGTATCCTAACACAATCCTGGTTAACTATTTTAATGTTATTCACCACAGCTGTCAAAGGGAATGAGTCTGTTCTTGCAGAAAAAATAACTAGGAATGTACTAAAGTTTTTTGCCATTATAATGGTTTAACAGTTAGGACTACAGGAATATCATACCAATTGTGCTTGATCATGAATGCTTTCATACAATACAATCGCAATAGATTTCTTGAGTTTACTGGATAAATTTGATTTTTTTTCTTCTTTTTCCTCACCATCCAAGTAGTTGGTTCAGTATTACACATATACTAACTAAATAAATTGCTAAATATTGATAAGATTGACTTCATTCATATTGATCTGGATTCCCCATGTCTAAAAAACATAGAAAAAGTATATTCACACTAGAATATATATGTTGATTATACCCTGAGTTATGTTATTTCTTGAGTTTACTTGACGCATTTAAGGGAGTTTTTACTTGATATTTCTCAGTATCAGTATACTAACTTACTAAATTTTGATTATATCGATTTTATTTATATTGCACTGGATTCCCCATGTCTAAAAACATAGAAAAAGTGTATTCACACTTGAATGTATCTTGATTATACCCTGAGTTATGGTGTTCCAAAGTTTTAGTGGCAGCCATTTTGTATTTTATTGTGATTTTGGGCATGTTTCCTGACCTAGATTTTCTGGGCCTTTTAGTATATTAATATGGGATATCAATAATACCCAAAACAGTTCAGAAACAGTTCAGAAACCTTTTGCGATTTGTCCCAGGTCTAATTTCTCCTAAATAAAACCTGAAAGGTCATTAGTCTGAAAAGGGGTTTGTTCTATTACCCCTAGGGGGCTTTGAGGGTGAGTTTCCCATGTGCAGTGCTAACTATTGTTGTCCTAATTGTAGTTTCACTTTCCATAAGTCAATTTACCATGATAAGAGCTTTCATAAGAGCCTATTAGGAAGGTTCTATGATGATTTTGAAAATTTGACCCTTGTGAGCTGAAAATTGTCAGCCATCTTGGATTTGAAGGTCAAAGCAAGGTCAAATCATCAAACTGATATCAGATATGAATTCCTCAGCCCCCAAAACCCTATTAACCATATACTGGACTGCATGGTAGGCCAAACCATTGAAATATTAATTCTCATAATGGTTGATGGCGGCCATTTTGGATTTGGGGCTCTCACGGGTTTTCCCCGCACTTTCGCGAGGGTCGCCCCCGCTCAATTTTTTATTTACCCTTCATAGATGTCAAATCCACTGAGAAACCAACCTCTACTCTCAACGGTCACAGAAGTGCTCCAGATGACCCTACTAACTAGAACATTACATGGAGTCTCATGTCCTCTTTTCAATCATTTCAGAAGGCAGTACGAAAACAGTAACATGGAAGACGAACCTGACTACAGAAACTACACTATGTGCCCTGTTTGCCACAGGAATGGTACAGTCGAGTATCCTCTCAATCTGCAACTACCACCAGAAGATCCAGTTAGGAGGCATTTCGGCGATCACCTTCTTGTACGACAGCCAGGAACACTTGTATGCCATTTGTGTGCAGTATACATAAACAGGGACACCGATATAAACCGAAATAAAGCTTGGCATTATGGGTGGCCTGCAGTACTCTGGTCTTTTCTATCTGGTGCTACTCCATGTGAACCCCAGTTGTTAATATTGTTGATGATGCCTAATTCTGTTAGAGATATGTGGGTTGACGCACAAGAAGATATTACATTGAATTTCAGATTCCTTTGGCACATTAATCCAGCATTTACTGACGCAACTGACACAATAGCTAGGTTTCAAAATATTTGTGATGGTGGCACTATTAGGGACATTGTATCAATGATTTCATTGCATTGCTTTCCACAAGTACGCTGTCCTTTGGGATGCACAATTTATGTAGACGATGTGTTGTGGGAACGAGCAGAATATGTACAACTGCATCATTACAAGAGGCTTCTAAAATACCTTCTTTCACTGCTTTCGGGGCAGACAGCTCATATTTCAGTGCTGCTAGAGAGGACTGGTTGACCAAACACAAGTCGTTGAAGTGGGATGTAACACCCACTCTAGTAATACACCAGGAATTAGGACTGTGTGCTCTGACTTGCCATAAATCAAAACATCCATCTCCGACATCACAGTACGTACATGTGCCAAAACACCCGGTTCTTGAAAACATACCAACTGAACATCCAGAACAACAGGCGCCAGTGACTGTCACACCCAACTACATTAGAGCGGGGAAAACATCATTATACAACGCCTCCTTCACCGTGGCGAAACAGGTAGGGTCATCGGCCGGCCTATCAACATTCCGACTGGCTCAACGAATAACTACGAAGATCTTGACAGATAGGGATGCAGAAAGCGCAGGATTGTCTCTGGACAACAGATCGGACATTCTCCATTCAGTTATTAACAATGATTTGCTTGGCCCTGAATATGCCAGGCGTACTTTGGCAACGTGGGAAGCTGCAAAGCCACAGTTGGACCAAGACCAGCTGGAGAATTGTGCTCAAAATGCAACCTGCATTCTCATGAGTGATGCAACAGATATGCGCGACATTTTTAATCATCGCAACTCACAGTTACAGGAAGGCAACCGCAACCGCAAGCAGACAACAAACGCAATACCTTGCTAGACTTTCCTTCCTTAGTACACTTGGCAGACCACAAAGGGCACCCACCTTTTAACATTCCTTGTGTTCGCCAAAGATTGCCAATTGACAACTATGCTGCAGGAGCAACAGTACACTGCATCGCACAGGTCTTAATGCATTCAAGAGCAATGCACCGCCGTTTCCTCGAGGCTGTTTGGAGAGCCAACAGTCCGCAGTACATTCAAGACATCCAACAATTCTGTCTTAATTTGTATTCACGCAAGCACACCACTATGAACCATTTGCTAATGGTCGAAGACAATATACATACGGCACTTCGATTGAACCAACAGCGAAGGCAGCAAACAACCGAAAAAACTGTGGCACAGTTCTTCCACTCTCTACATGTGGGCATCAGTGTATATGAAGTCTATGCTAACGAAGTGAATGATGCAATATTGAACAGTGACGACAACATTGCACTGGTGGTATTACGTGACCGAAGGCTACCCCCATTTCAAGATTGGGAAGCCCTCCATGGCAACACATGGAATGCTCTGTTAGGAATAACGACCCGATGCCCATTATCAACTAATTACTCAGTCAACACAACATTTCGCTGGGATAGAGAGTGGGATTGGCAACATATAGAGACACAAGCGGGAATAGGCCAACATGACAGACACCGACTTATTGTAGTACAGAGGCATAATGCTGACATAGCACTGCGTCGAAACCAAGCTATATCGTGGTGCGGAGGACAGACTCTAATTCGCTGCCAGAACCATCAAGAATCATTTCTCATTCGTGAATCGACCCACTCGCCACACTTGTGCTGCTACGAAGAATGTCAGACACCCATTCGATGGCGTTGCCCGCAGGGCTTCCCATTACTCCAATGTACACTTGGGCTGTGCATGCGCCATGAAAAGGAAATAAGGGCACAACAAAATGTTTTCTACGTACAACAACGAAATCACGCAATAGTCCGACCACACCAACAAACAGACAACCATGATCACATAGAAGAGGACATTCCAACCGTACCCGACATCGAAGACAACTTTGAAGTACAACACCAAGAACAAATAAATGACAATTCAGAACATGACGACTCGGATCAGGAGGACGAAATACAATTTGCTGTGGGTCCAATAGTAGCAGGTGATGACACCAACACAGCTCCCCTACCAAACCAAAGTACTTGCGACCTGACACCCTTGTTCATGCAGGAAGGTACTGATTCACTGCCTGGACACTTCTTCCTAAATGATCATTTAAGAACAATGGTAAGGACATCATTTGCAAAGCAACCAACAGTGCAGTGCCAGAGGATACTACAACACATCTGTTCAGTAACACCAGACACAACAGTACCCATGCTCTATCCCGAAGCAATTATATTTCCGACGATTTTCTGGCGAGAGGAACAGAACACAATACTTGGTGCCCTACCCATTACTGCGTACAGTTACATACAGGGTCGTAGGAAGACTGGCTCACTGGCCTCATTGAAGGATCATCTGATGGTACGTCTTTATGATGATTCACTGCTGACGTCCCATAGTGAGGAATATATGCACTGGTCATTTGATCTATATATCGCTATATATCGCTTTTCACCACCCTACAGTCATGCACCAATGTCCAATATGTGGACACTCGATTCCAGGTTGCATACGTATGCAAATACGCTGCTGGAATCGAGGAACACCGAGACACAAACTTCCAAAAATCCAAAGACAAAGACTCCGTAAATGTTGAGTTCGATCCCTTGAAAAACCTGAAAATCAGCAGCCAGGCTAACTACTACAAAGGAGAAAAGAACAAACCTTTAGCACGTGAAATCGGACTGGCAGAGATGTCATGGTTTGCACTGGGCTTACCATTTATAATTTCGGACGATCAATACACCCATGTCTCATCATTCGCACCAGAATATCGAGCTGCTATTACAAAGCGAAAGCAAGGCCAGGCACCTGCTCCAGGTGGAGGCGAACAACCAAGGCCAATTGCGGCGCGACAAGAACTACCCGTGTGGCGGCAATTTACCCCAAACCAACAAATAGTAATCCATCAGTACAACGATAATGTTTACCACTTGGACACAACTTGGACGTTCTCAGTTCGCCCACCAGAACTCATGATATTCCATTACATGGAGCCTTATCACAAGTGGTTCATTCGGCAGAAAGCCAAAAGTCGGCAGGACTTAGATGACAATGTTGCCGAATCGCCATGGATAGATGGCACAGGACACCGCATTTATCTACGCAAACGTTATGTCCCCGATGCAGTGGCATACTTAGAACAACTCATGCACGTTGACGAACCAGAGGAACACCTAGTAGAACTATACTATAACGTCTTTCAACCCATTCAGCAAGACAATGACAGTCAAATACATAATGCTCTTTTCTTACGGTTTGTGGACGCAGCGGCAACGCAAAGAAACGTGGTGGTTTTCAATTCATGCACTCCATTCCAATTCCAACGATTTGTGGTACATCTTATACTGTCCAAGGAAGCTTTCCAAACTGAGGTAGATTTGTACAGTGGACCAAACTTACAGACCGCTATGGTCAATGCTCAGCTGATACCGAACAACCACCCCACGCAAGCACAGCAAATGCAACTAATTCGCGACTATGTAGTTGATCAGCTGATGTGGTTGCCAATCGGGAACAGGCAATTCCACAAAATTCTAAAATTCCTCCCAAATGCTTTCGCAGCGTTTTTTAATGACAATGCCATTCTCTACAACGCAATGCCGCTGGCCACCGACATGGCCATCTCACTCAGGGCCACAGAAAAACTGGCAGAAATGGAAAGGCAGTTCAGAAACAATGCCATCACTGTACTCAGTGCACAAGGCTTTCCAAATTTCCCGGACATTCAACAATTACGTACAGGAAGGCCGGTGCAATATCAACCAACTCTAGGGAGAGCTCCAGGCCAAACAGATCGGTCGTTCGAAGAACAACAGTTGGCACTGCAGGCACTCGTCAATACAATTGATGCTTTGCGGCAGCCAATACAACAGTATGTGAAATTTCCCTTGCTACTCGGTCCGCCAGGTTCGGGTAAAACCTACCTATTACTCATGGCATATACTTATGCTTTGACTTCAGGATACCGATGTATGCTCACCTGCCTGACAGCTGAACGGGCACAGGTACTTGGTGGATCACATATTCACAGCTTATTTGCTCTACCAGTATTAGATCACGGTCTACACACAATCAACAACATGGCCGAAATGAGTCTGTCTCGGTTGTCAAGAGACAACATCAAAACAGAACTACTTAGACGCATACAGGTGCTGGTGGTGGAGGAAATCGGCTTAATTTCCGCTGACACATTTGCCGTCATGGATCTCATTCTTCGACGCCTACGCAACTCACCAGTGCCCTTTGGAGGCATACTCATCATGGCCTCGGGCGATGCATTACAGCTGCCACCGGTTTCAGGCATGCCTATGTGGAGCAGCTGCCATTTGCTTACTACCTTCAGAGTACTACTATGCAACCAGTATGTACGCTGTGCCCAGGATCCACAACTAAGATGCCTAATACAGATTATCCGAATCAATCACGTAACAGAGCAAGAACTTAATGAGTTCATGAATATCTTCAATGAACGTTGTGCTCCCAACTTTGTCAACACTTGGGACAATGTCCCCCCTCATGCCCTAAGAGTACTATCAACTAAACAGGCAGTGGAATCAGCAGTGCAATTACACATCAGACACAAAGCAGCAGACCCAATGGTGGTGTCGTTAACTGCTACCGCGGTTGATGAGGTTGAGTCCGTTGCAGGTAACTGGATTCCCGCAAATCAAGCTGCCGTACGAGCACTCAACAGAACGTGTACAGAACCAGCCACAATCTTTCTACATCAAGGAGCACTGATGCGTCTAACTTTCAACCATTCAGGGGGACACAACTTGCCACGATTCTCCCAGGGACAACTATGTGTCATCCGAACGCTTCCAGACATGGGACACAATAACAACACAGTTGCCATAGCACATAGAATGCGGGTTACGCTTATCCCCCCGGGTCAACGTATGCGTGAAGGCCATCCCATGATGGAGGAATGGCCAACTTTTAACCTCCAGCCAAGGATGACACCGACAACAGTGGTTGGTCAAGGAGCTACAAAAGGAAGACGATTACAATGGCCACTACAGTATTATGTAGCGTCTACGATCCACAAAATCATTGGCGAGACGTGCCCCCAAATAGCGACTCAAATAGGGAATGAAGGCTCAATGTACAAGATTTGGGACCGCAGTATGCTGCTGGTACTCATGAGCCGAGTACGAAACTTGAATGATATAACATTTGTCGGTACTGTGCAGGAGAGTATCACTGCAATCACAAATCTTCTGAGGACTTCATCCCACTACATCGAAAATGTAACACGCAGTCTACAACAACTCGACTCGACTCGACTCGACTCGACTCGACTCGACTCGACTCGACAACTCGACGTGGACACGGCTTTTGTACAACTTCAGCAGGAGGTACCTGATAATGAACTCGGTTACGTCTACATGATTGCCAGCACTAAGGATTGGAAGGTGGCTTATGTTGGGGAGACCAATAAAATCAGAAGAAGGCTGTGCGAGCACAACAGTGGACACAGATCAAATTTTACCCGTGATATTTTACTGCGTCCTTGGTGCTTGTATGCAATGGTGATAGGTTTCCCAGGCCCAGCATTGAGCCAGGAGAACAAAGATGCTAGAAGGCTATTTGAACATTTATGGCATGTGGCAATGGCACTGATTCCAACAAATAACAAGTCGACAACAACTATCTACCAAGCAGGACTCGAAGTATATCACAAGTTCAAAGAAGACAGGCAGATACCCCAATTACAATGGCTGCAATGTGGGCGTTTGGTCAACCAAGTTCGATAGAGTCAACTACCAACACCAATCATAACTGGTACCCGACATTAAATACGCTCAATTAGACTCCAAAAGTATAGACACCATTAGAAACACGCCGAAATGCTGGCTTGACCTACCCATGAACATAACACAGTAAATAGTGCCCAAACTATGTTGGTTCCCATTCTAATAGTGTCACCAGTACAAGGGTAATTCGCAGTGATTAACCAGTTCCAACATTGCTTAAGATCAATAAAGGTTGAAACGATCATACCAAATTTAACAACCGACCTAAAACAGTATGTCTGAAATTTCAATTGTAGCCGGGGTTATCAGGCTACACTGTAGGTACAGGCACATATGTTATGAAATATTGTCATGTAATATAAGCTTCAACGATAATATTTGCAGGGGTTAAAACAAATCGTCTCAAAGTTAACTCCTAGTATTGACACCAATGTACATTCAATAGTGCCTTAATGCACGATCACGGAGTAGACTGGAGCGAAAGGAGATACATGTATCCAACATTAAAAATAAGCACACTTTTGTTAATGATTTTGTATACATGGCCTAACATTGGTAAACATGAGCACACACCATTACAGTTAGCAATGTTGAACCAAGTAAACAATCGATTATAAGAGTTCACTAACACCAAAGTGTAAAAAGTATTACATGTCTGAAGCACGGTCGACTTGCTAATGTAAGTGAATTCGAACCGAAAGTTGATACTTAAGTTTTAGCCATTGAAGAATGTACCTACCTGAACGTGATGTCATGTCAAAGGGTTTAACTTATACTGTAATATTACTCCAAAATATGGAGATGAATTAGTTAGTGAGTGCCAATAATTGGGTAATACAGGTACCAATGTTTTCCTAATAAGTGTTGTAAGTCGTCTGAATCAAAATGTACTCTTAGGCATGGATCGAATGTTAGTTTACTCAAATGTTATGTTATTCGTTGACTGGATATTCCGTTCAATTGTTGATAACATTGATAGGTTCAGTACCACAATTCCTTGCCGACTGCTACCAGTGAAGCACTTAATTAACGAAACACTGTTATAATATATATGTATGATTTCATTTCGACAAAGCAGTAAACAATTATTTACTTGTTCCAATTAATGCTACAGTTAAATAGGCACTTTAACCATTGTGTAAGTTGCGATTGAGAATATCAAGCGTGAAACTCAATCTGGCGAACAAACAGTTCGCATGTACAAATGTAATTAGTAAGATTTTACGTAAAGTGAGTTTGGTGCGTTCGTATAAGGAACACTATTATTTACGATGTGACTAGTACAGTCTTATGACGAGGTCCATATTATGTTATGAACACACGTTGCCATTTATTTATGTTATTAAATTTTAAAATGAATGGAACCAGTGTTAACATATGCAAACAAATGTCTCAGGGGTATTTATGAAGGTTTGTTTTATCTGAAAACAGGAACACTTGTCAAGTATTACAGGTTGTCAGGTAGTCACATAATAACCAGGTACCCAGATACGCCAATAGGGGAAACTTTAACTTGGTCCATGTTAACACGAACAAAGAATTAACTTTAGTAATAAGGTCTTCGGATGACGTGAGTACAGGCTCACCTGGTACGATATTTAGTGTCCACCCAATAATATTTGCTCCATAAAGGACACTACCACACGTAATGAAGGCACCCGTCGCCTTATACAGATACGTTGCTATTTAGACAGTTAGTTATTGACTAAATTGTATGATCACGATCACATTTTACTGAACTTTATCGCAAAGGTACTGGCCAAATAATACGTCAAATGCAAAATTGCCTGATAAAAGTACTTTGTGGCGCCATTGTGCAACGATATTGACTACAATAAGTGACTAGAGTTTATAATAAGATATATTTTCCAAGTACACCGTTTCTGTCTTGAACACAACATTACGATGATGGCTTCCTTTATTTCCAATAACAAAGAGATTATAATTGCTGCGATTCCATGCTATAATTAGGACTTATATTCAGAATGAAACGAGACCGAACTGAGGGTAAAAACTAGTTATTGTCGCAAAAATATGCAGTGACGCTTTTTCAACTTACAGAAGGTAATGTTAGGAACCCCCAGTGTAATTGCTATAATTTTTAATGATAACATATTATGTGAGAGCGACACATAATAATAATTCTTTACTTGAAGCTGAGATGCAGAACCAAAAGGTTACGAAGAAAAATGTTCTATGTCGGTTGTCAATAGAAATGATGACATTCTTGATCGGCCGATAAGTAAGACCATAGGATGAATGACACCCATTACATAATTGTCGGGCGCCAAGTGTGCGTTTGCACACTGATTGGTGACCGGCACTGTGACACCTTCGCACGCAACTAGTTTAAGTCACTTCCTTGCGCGAAGCATACTTTTACACCAGTAAAAGATGATTACAACTCGGGAGCACTTAGGTCAACTTCAAATTTGGCCACACCAGTTATAACTATGTGAATTATCTGTCTGATAAATCAGCTGGCGTAGACGTCAATCACAAAAACACCGATTGACATATGATATTATTTTAAGCTAACTAATTTAAGTTATTGCAGTGAATTTGGGGTGAATGTTGGCGAGAAACAAGTATTAAAAACAGGGGAAATGCATACGAAATTAAGAACTCATACGAGCCATGGTATTGAAAGTCGGATGAACCAATATGCTACTGCGGCGTTGAAATTACAAAGATACTCACTATTTAACATGTTTTTTTAACATGAAATAAAATCGAAATCACTAGTTATTTACGGCCTTCTTGTTGTGTAAGGGCTGAAGATATAACGTCGACGCGATTCAGCGACACACTGAATGACAATTGAACACAAAGTTATAATAAAAGTTTTTTTATTAAGTATTGAGCTTAACATTTCCACACGTTTACATAACTACATCTTCACTAGAGTACAAGCTGTCAGTCAATTTACTGTTTCTTTCCTAATGACTATGATCACCAACACTCTCATCGACAACAGGACAAGTCGGTGTAACTACGGCACAGTTACAGCATATGCAGTAGATAATACAAAAATGACAATAAAAAATAAATGAAACCGATTCATTTACAACAAACTTGCACGTACTACATACAGACTAAACAGATACAATGTACTAAATTTTAAGTTAACAAGAATGACATGCTCCAGTGAATAAGTACAAGACCAGTCATTCCAAAAGAAACACCGACACCCAACTACCTATATAATATTTTTTTGGCTAGGTTCAGTAACGTCAGTAATAAGGTACGACTACAACGATAATTTCCGAAACGTTAATACGTACATATCACGTCAAAGTCAGCAACTCTGACTATTAATAAAAACACAACCAGTCGCACACGACTTTTGCAACCAAAAATATAGCACTATGATTAACCACTCTTTCGGTTAAGACAACCACTTACAAACCTAGAGTGTGGACACAAGTTAGGGTTAACTGAATAGCACCTTTTCATAGAACCATTGCTCAACAAAGGTTTATAACATGATAATTAGTACTACCAAATTTCACAGTTGAGGAAGAGCCGGTAATTAATCTCAATGGGTAGTCATTTTCAAATACCTAACCGATCGCTCAAGTACACATTATAGATTGAACGAAGTAACAACTTGACAATACATCAGTATCTTCTACCGTAGCACCTACTGTTTTCAATGGGCAGTACTTTTACAATATATAACCGATCAGTCAAGTGGACATTATACAGTAAAATAATTAAACACTTTTCAAGGGATCATTTCTTATCCCGTAGCACACACACCTACTGCCATGGCAAGTAAACGCATTAGGTGACTAACAAAGGGCGACAACCAATTGGATATCACATGAATGTACGAAGACTTTCGAAGTGAAAGTAAATGAACACAAACTGTATTGAGATCTTTGAGTTATGGCATTCTAGGCTTGCACTCATAAAACATACAAAAATCACCAAGAAATATAATACTGTTCGCTTAACTGCAGTCAATGCAATTATTTGCTGGCCCGCCAAAATGGCATCTAACCAAATGAACGTAGTATTGGACAGACATAGCAGGCGGGCCAAACCTTATAGTATAAAAACGTCTTAAATAATGGGTGTTGAATACCCATTCCTGCGATGCCACTGGTTACGTGGAAACCCAAATAAAATCCGGTAAGCTAACCTATAGCGATACAAGGCTGCGCGCACATAAATATAAAGCAGTGTCAACATAGCACAGTCAACAACAACAGAATCTATCACAAATCCGATTAGATCCTTCGTAAGAAGTACGGCCACGCAATGTAATATAATTTAAAAAATCACTGAGATAAACCCTGTTCTCACAGTACTTGGCTATTTTTGCGTACTTAATAAGAGTTCTTCAATAACATAACCATATTTGAGGCGCGATAATGTACTAATTACTTGAGTATGAACATGTGAAATAACACATTAAATATGATTTACAATACGAGGATGACTGTTCAGGTTCTAGCCGCAACCACAGGAACTCTGTTGTCTAGAGCATCACCCATTTGCGGATCGGCAAGGTCAGCTTCGGCAGGTCGCATAGGGTGGTAATCAGCCAGTTGGCGCATCGGTGCCAGGAACGTTATATGAAACTTTGATACTTTGGCGACTTCACTACCAGCAGCAGTCGCGCTTTTGAACCAACCGGCTACCTGCCAGTGTACCCCATCATCGGCCTGAGCTGCCAGGGTCTCCCGCACGTGCCTCCTGAGATCATCAAGGTCCACTCGTGGTGCTGATTTCCGAGGCTACAAAGAAAAGAGTATAAAAAATTAACCATTAGGTTTCTACTGATCATTGATACTGAATAACATTTGATTACAAGATGAACATGTCCTATCAGAAACAATTATTGACTGTTTTACTGGACATTTACGCCAGCGACAAGTGAGAACCAAAACTTTAATTTTTTCAGTGATATAAAAGTTATGAACGAATGGGAGGTAACGACCAGAATGGCCCAAAGTAATTGCACCCAAAATAGTTGCCAAAAATGCATACAGGTCATTGCCTGAAACGAGAAAAACCTTTATTTAGTTATCTACGTGAATACTTACACCAAAGAAGGCAACGTCAAGGAAGAGCTTGGCCAGACGACGTGACACCACACGGCACTCACCGATGTTCAAGGAGGCGGATGAGACGACAGCTGTCATGACAAGCGTAGCAGCACCACTGCCTTCAAGGCCATAGCAGTTTCTTTCTTTGTCGTAACTCCCGTCACACGCCGAAGCAGGGCATCCATACTCAATATCGACAAAATCCACCTCGAGGTCGTCAATAACCCCAAAGATGGGATACATTTGGCCTTCAGATGCTTTCTCAGGCAAGTATGGCGCGAGGGGCAACAGTGTTTCACTCAGGATGGGTAGGAGAGGAGCTCTGGCAGTAATCAGTGGTACGCCATACATCTCTTCTCCCTTCTTGTAGCGCGGCTCATAAATAAGCACCGTAGCGCCCAGCCAAGTGACGCCTTTGGCACGAAGAAGGTTTGCCGAATCTTTGTTCGACTCTGTTTTGATGTAAAAGAGTCCACCCTTGTTTATTTCGCTGAAATAATAAAAACGTTCGATTAAAAAAAAAAAATTTTTTTATAAGTTCTGACATTAACTACATACACACAACTAGTGTCCAATCAAACAGGACACAGTCAATGACGTGATTGAATAAACCACACAGGTATTTGTATTAAGTACAGTGCCACCACCCATCGAAAATTACAAAATTACTTATATACTGACATTACAGGGCGAAATATATTACTGAGTCGATCTGACATGAAGCCATATTGAACAGGACAATTGACAAGTTCCATTCATTAGTAGAGTGCCATGCTAAAAGGAGACACTAATGTAGACACAAATTACCAAGCATGACTCCTAATAATAATATCGAACTACTGACCACACTTTTGTAAATTATAAATTAACTATACAATGGGACACACATGAATTTAAGACTACAGACGAAGATAAACAACACCGGTAATAAGTCGCTTATTGAATGAAAATAAATGTTTTCAATTTTCAGTGGCGCTAGACATAATGCATATCAAAGAACACGTTTAGATACCATGTATAACTAGTGTATAGTTCGCCGGTAATTCTCTGCAAAAATTGCCTCTCGCCAATATAGTACAATACATTTTTCCCTCAAATACAGTAGTAAAAGTACTACATTGTAACAACACTTCATTCAGTAACTTTGATTATGGCACATCGAATGGGACTAAATTTTTTTTAAATTTTTTTAAGGAGCAGGTAAATGAATAGTGTACAGATTACTCCACAAATTGTAATAAATGTTAGTGCAACGTCATAGCAGGTTAATATTAACCCATTCCAGTCACCCCGCTGACATATTTTCAAATATACTGCCATTGAATTAGAAGTGTGCACAATGGTTTTTACGGACTTCTCGCTTATATTACATTGCCGGTTACACTAATAAACTTAAAGTTGGTCAATACATCAATTAAATAATACCCTATCGCTACTAAATACGCGATGGTATGACGTAGTGACAATATACGCAAATGGCAATAGAATCCAGTTGATAGCCGGTTTCAGATACTCAGTAATATAGTGTCTTCCGCAAGGGCAATACAGTAACAAAACACTGAACGTACCGAAAGAGTAGGAGCCTGTCGTACGCAGCCTCTACCTTCTGGGCTTTGCGGCCATCAGTTCCACGGGCGACCCGCCTCCAACCAGCCTTCTTGGCCCTGACTAACTGACCCAGTAGATAAGTATCGATGCGAGCCTTCTGTCCAACGCAGGTTCCCAGGCTAATCATGGTTGTTCCCGGTCAACTGGCAAATCGACGCGCCCCCTGGAAATCGCCAGCACACAGGTATTCGGATAATGAACTAGCCATGACCTGTTAAAATAAAACAGTTTCCTGATTAATGAGCACAGCGATCAATCCCCCAAATAACCAACAGAACAAGGTGTCCATATATAATCGTTACAATCATTTCTAAGTAAACTAGTTACACGAGTGAGCTATCGGCTGTAATGTTAAAGTAAGACAATTCTGCAAATAAAGTTAATACCAACTTCTTTTAAAGCAGGCAACACAGACTCAATAACTTGAAGATAAATGACTTAGGAACCAATTTACGCAATACAAATGAACCCAGGAACAATAGAACGGGTCAACCATGAATTCCATTAAAAATAGGTAATAACAATTATCTACGATGAAGTAATTCAGTACAACACAAACTTAATTGCAATATCGAATTCGCATAGTTGGTAAAGAGTACGTGGTGCAACGGTCAACCCCCGGGTAAACTTGGCAGGCAGCGTTAACCCATGTTAACCCGGTATTGGCTTACGTAATAGCCGTTAGTGCCGTGTGCACTGAACCGAATAAGTTATCCGAAAGCGAATACGTTATCCGAAAGGAGTGTAGATACTTACTGGTCGTATTAACGCAACTGAACAGAACATATAACAGTCAACAGACCACAATATATATTAATCCTCGATTGTGCAATTGGTGTGATGAAAGAATCAATAGCACGGACTATAAAAATCTATAAATGAACCGTTGGGAACGACTACAAACTAATTGTTTAGACAGCAATGTGCGTCGGTGACTGCCCAGTCGGTTACAGGATAACAGTGTATGTCCAAGAAAACAAATAAGGCTTCACGCATTATATTAAAAAACATTGCTTACCAACAAATGAATTGTTGCGTCTATCAGAAACAACACCTAAATTATTGGTTTAATGTGAACCGATCACATGAACCTGAAGGTAGACTGTTGTAACTAATTTGAACGGCGAGCCAAAGTTCCGATTATGCCAATGGACCTAGACACTGGTTGTTCATTAACGATTTAACATTTGTTGCACCAAAAAGTTAATGTGAGTGAGATATCGCGTTCAGGTAAGCGATAAAACTATAAGGTGTAACTGAATATCGGAAAATTGTGAATAATGCACCCGAGACTACGATGCACAAATGTTATTCTTTACGTACCGGGTAACACGCTCGGGCAACACCTGTTCACGCAGGTCAGAAACAATCCTAAAATACGGTAATGCGTTCGACAACACCTTTCGGATAAAGAAAGAAACCCATACAGCGAAGGAAAACACGAGGAGGCACGGTTAACAATATTACTTACTTGATTTAGTTTACAGTTGAATCGCGTTTAAAGAAGGTGAAGAGTGCAGTACGTGTAGGTCGACTCGTCCCGAAGCTCCGAATGCGTGCAGACTGTCGAGGTGCGCCTGGTGCCAAAACACGGAACTCACCTCGATAAAGGTCTCACTACCTTGACTATCTTACCAGTGGTTTAAATAAAACTTCACAAACAACATCCAAATGCCATTTGCATATCGGACTTTTACAAAGGTTTTCCTGAAGAACACCACCGTACACGGGAGTAAGATTTCACGGAAATCAGTTTAAAACATGAGAAAGTGTAATAACGTTAAGTGTCACACTACGCAGCACGGCTCGCCTCCCATTAGGTGGCGCCATAATAGAGGACACAGAGTTATTAAATTCCCGCCAAGTAATTCGGCTTACCCTGAGGGTATGAGGGGCGGGTCATATTGAACGAGCTTGGATATTATATGTGTTACGACGGATGTCTTTACATCATTGGTCATTAGGCGGTCCAAACCGCAGTAACAAACAATTCATTACAACATAGTAAAGACAAACAACAAACGCAAAATACTAATAACCAACAAAATAAAAAAAGGAAAACAAAAAGAAAGGGAAAAAAACCAAAAAGCTTACTACTAGGCGGTATACTTCTGGACCTCAACTTAACTTGAGCAAGTAAGCACATATAACTATTCATTGCCATCTTTTATATAAATTGTGACTAGTTATATTTTTTATACGTACCAAACTATTAAATCAGACTTTTGACCATATGAAATTAATTATTTCCTTATTTGACATGAGCATATCGATTATATTTTTATTTTATAATTTTCAGAATGCACCTCCACTATGGACGACTCGATGTTTACGCCCAAATCGACGAGGGGGTGGCGAGCGGATCCGTAGAGTATCATGCCCTTTCAGAAGTTGAGGAGGAACATGCCAATGTTGCCTGGAAGATGGAAGCAACACAGGGGAACAACGTATTGACCCGATATGGGGGATATACGGTCATGATTGAGTTTGACGGCGAGGGGAAATTTCTTTGTGAGATTACACATGCGGCCAAAAACGTCACCATACGTCTTCAATTGCCAGCATAGAAAGACATTAATTAGGACTATATATATCTACTCTCCATTTAACTGTGCATAGGACATCACCATATGACATCCATTGGACTTAAATTTAACATATATACTGTGCATTGGACATCACCATATGACATCCATTCGACTTAAATTTAACATATACACTGTGCATTGGACATCACCATATGACATCCTTAATTGACTATTTCACCAGCTAGGAAGAACAATATATAGTACCTACCTATACCTGCCTTTTATACATCTACATTCTATACCTGTATTTCAATACTTTTGAATCCCCGCCGCGACTTCTTACCATCTCTCTACAGCTCTATGATAGCTGCCTTATCATTCTTGAGAAGCCTACATAAGTTTCCTTAATTGCTGTCGTTCGCAGGAGTGATTAATATTAGGGCATATATATAGTTCTTACATGTTCTTGTACTTTTACTATTATATTATTAGCTACATGTATTTCATTTTTTTTGTCTTTGGTTGATTCCACTTGATCAACTTTTGTACCCATATGAAATATGTACAGTTTTGTACCCATATATGGAATATGCTAATCATTCTTAAAATAATATCATACCCATATATGCACTTGCATCTGAACCACTTTATATCCGGCCCAACTTCTTACCATGTCTGCATATATGTAGTATATATCTGTTGCTATATCAGGGTTTTCCACAGGTTTTGGGAGGTCTCCGGTGGTATGAGATGAAATTCAGGGGTTTAGCGGCAGAGCCGCTACCCCGGGCCGCTTCTGCGGTCCGGGGGGAGAATGCAAGAGGGGGTTTCCCCCTCTTGCTGGTGGGGGTCTGAGGGGCCTCCCACAGGAAATTTAGAAAAATTAGAAGCAAATTGTTGAAGTTTGAAGCCAATTTTAATTACTTTTGAGCTGATATTTGCTGTAAGATTGGTCAGACAAGTATACATAATTTCCTGAAAAGAGAGTTGTAAATAATCTGCCAATTGATTATGATTGCCTTTTTCAAACTATTTGTCACCTGTTTAAACTTAAGGGCAAACATAAGTCAAAATATAATGTTTCTGAAACTTTAGTATATATGAACTGTTTCTGGTCATAGAAATGGGAAAATATCCTTGAGTCACACATTCTTGTGTTTAAGATATACTACCTCAAAACAAGGATATATCAAAATGGCCTATCAAAACAAGGCCAACATCGAAAGTTTCCAATTCAATTTTACCATATAAATAAAAAATGTGATGTGTTCAGAAAAATGAGTCACAAGTCACAAAATTGATATTTTTCAGTGTTTTTTCCCAAGATGTCTTTGCAGGAATGTTTTCATTTTTGGGGTGCTTAACACTTTTTTTCGTAGCATGCATAAAGTTACTAAATTTCAAGATAGTGTATTAAATATATCATTGCATTTCTATGGTAATTTTATAGAGTATAGTTAGCCAATTTACTAGCAAATATCCACCCGGAGATATTGCAAACTTTTTCAAAAATAAAAATATCAAACTTGAAATATAGAAATACTTATTAGCTATAATCATAATGTTTACTATCATCAGAGTCTGTTTGATCTCTTTTTTTCAAATATAAACAATTTTTTTGCGACTTTTGACTCATTTTCCTATGACATATCACAAATGTCATTATATCCTAAATTCAGGAAACTTTTAGAGTAATATACAACTGGAAACATGAAGAATAGGGGGCCCCCTGTTAAAATATAAAAAAATATACATGGAATCGGTACAAGGCCAGGAATTCAAAAGCCTAGAAGATGGGCCATTTTTGGCCGAATGGCGGGGAGAATCTTTTTTTAAGCCTTGAATACTGTTGGAATCTATTGAATGGCCTTGAAAATTCAAACCTTGTTTCCTACCAATTTTTCATTTGAGTATTGATGAAAAATATTTGACCTAATGCTGTGACAGCATAACATATTTGGAATAAATTTCCCAGTCCCATATTTCCCAATCTAATTTTTTTTTTTTTAATTTAGTTTATTTTTTTTTTTTTTTTTTGCTTTTGTTAACGGCGGGCCTTATTGAGTCTCCGGCGGCCGTCATAACGTCTCCGGCGGTGCGCCGGAGACTTGTCTATGTAGGGAAAACCCTGTATATGAAATATATGGGGATATAACTTTTTCAACTAATATCATATACCCATGCACATATCCCCGCCGCGACTTCTTACCATCTCTCTACAGCTCTATGATAGCTGCCTTATCATTCTTGAGAAGCCTACATAAGTTTCCTTAATTGCTGTCGTTCGCAGGAGTGATTAATATTAGGGCATATATATAGTTCTTACATGTTCTTGTACTTTTACTATTACATTATTAGCTACATGTATTTCATTTTTTTTGTCTTTGGTTGATTCCACTTGATCAACTTTTGTACCCATATGAAATATGTACAGTTTTGTACCCATATATGGAATATGCTAATCATTCTTAAAATAATATCATACCCATATACGCACTTGCATCTGAACCACTTTATATCCGGCCCGACTTCTTACCATGTCTGCATATATGTAGTATATATCTAATTAGGTCTCCTCAGTGAAGTTATTTTTGTACCTTTTCATGAATAAAAATAAATTAAAAATCAATTTAAATCATATTTCTCATTTCTCATTTTTCCATAGATCGAAGCGCCATATAATATTGTACCGATTCTCTTCTCCTAATTGCACGTAATTCTCCTCATATCAAACGCACAATTTATTTTTCTTAAATGTTGAAATATGGAATGCTCCACCGATATATCGTTTGATACATATACCATCGCTGCGCCATATATGCATCCATGCATATGGATCTACCTCTCGCATCCCTTCTGATGCAGTCCCTATATATATCTCCCACTCTCAGCTCGCATCCTATTGCCCCGCGCCCCCTTCCTTCATCTTATTATACCCCGATCGAACCACTCTATAGCTGCCCTATAGACCACCACATACCTCACCACCACATACCTCACCATATACTGCCCCTCTTGCGCAAGTCTATAGCGAGTCTATATATAGCCACTTCGTGCCCTTCAATACGGTTGGACAAATTGCGTGTATATTCCTCAGAGCCGAACTCCTGCATGTACTACCACGCACGGTCACTCATTCCTCGTTCCTCGCACGTTCGAACCCCACTTGGACCAAAATACCTCACAGCACGCTGGACAATTGATACAGGCTGAGCTCAGCTTTTCATAAATGATAATTATATTTTACTATCCTATCTGATTCATGAGAATGTGACCGAACACAACAAAAACAGGCACTTCTCTCTCAATGGCATTTCAAGCTACAGCCATGCAAATGCAGAAAATCACTATTTCATCAATATTGACTTAAGACTTAAGCTGATCGACCTCTTGTTGAATATTAATATATATATGAATATTCACAAATCAAGAACAGCCTATATATACCTTATTTTGGGTAGACAAATTATTCATCTCTTGGTCCAGTCCGGAAATCAGGTATCGAGGCTGCGATGTGGGCTATATGTTTTGGCATTTTCGGTCACAGATGATGAACCGAAAATCATTTAAATCATTTAAAACAAGCCTAAAGAGGCACCTAAATCAGTGTCAATTGACTGTATGAAAATAAAAATATTTGACAAAAAAAAAAGAGATGATTAGCGCACAATTATATAGGGACGGTTGAAGGAAGAGGAACCGTTAGTAAACATTTGGTCCACCCATCCGCCTCTATTAATAAGTTGATCGGTCATAACAGCTGCATTCCAATCAACTTATCACCTTTGAACAAATTCATTAAGCCTTTCTTCCCCTCGCCTCCTATTGCCCCGCGCCCGCTCAATTCCTTCATCCCAACTGACCCCTCGGGAACGCTGCACCATCTCCAGCCAACAAGGGATTCTGAAGCACCTCCGGTTCCTCCCGCTGACCCTGTCTTGCCTCTCCATTTCCTTGTTCATCTCAGGGATGCCAGTCTTCCATCAATTAATCAATATCCATAATGTCCACCCTTCCAAAAAAGATCACAATCTCCATAACATTTTCAAATTTTCTTCTCCATTAAACCCCATTTTGTCAGTACAATTACGATATATCATAATACATAAATACTTTTGCATTGCTTAGTGTCAACTAGGACAAGAAAGACGGAGCATGTGCCGACGTTTTGGTCACCATATAGTCCCGTCAGTTGGGCGGTATAGTGGGCAGGACTCCCTCCATTAAATTACCGGGTCTTTCCCCAGCTCAAATTCCATCCTCTTTCTCTAATGGAAGCATGAGAGCAGTGACAGGTCCGGCACCCCTCTCCGTACGTCACCATGGTGTAGCAGCGAGGTATATATATATACGATTTTTATTCTGTATGTCTAGTCAGAATAAAAATCCTATATATACCTCCCTAGACATACATACATACATACATACAATCAGAAATTAATACACCATCTGTGTGCACTGGTCGGTCATGCACTTCTTCCAGGCAAACCAAAAATTATCTAACCAAACGAGATTTTCTACAAGTGTGTAGTTCAATTAAAAGTGTCCATTGTCCATATCTCCTTTTTTTCAGATAGTTTTATGCTACAGTGTAAATTTCATATCAAAAGATCTCAACTTTACGATGCGATATTTATTTGTGCTCTAACTTTAATATCTGCATATTTTAACTCTTTCCCAAACACAGCTTACTTAACTAGGTCACAATTAAGCATGGAGGAATGGCCCAAACCACTTGGCCGTCATCAATGTGATCTTTACCAAGAGATATAAGGAGAAATAAACACCTAGACAAAAACTTGAATCGATGCTATTATTTAGCATTGTCCATGATTTTCCGCCAGCGGCTGTTAGGTGCAGTCATACTACTATAGAATGAAAGGAGTGGTGCATAAGTAAAGGTAATTATTAGTGTAGAAGGAAAGATGATAGTTGTTAATCTACATGATATATAGGATCAGTTATTCTGTCCGTCCGTAGCAGTGTGTTTTAATCGTCTGCCATATTGCTTTCAGTCCTGGGGAGTTCCTGTGGTCATGGGATGTATGTTCATTTAATTCTGTGGGTTTCCCCCTTGGGTAAGGTTGTGTGTGATTTGATTTTGTGACTGAAATGTTTGCGGTTGTCTATGTTTTTTATGTGTGGGGGTAGTTTATTCCATGCCTGGGCACCATAGTACTTATAGGGGCTCTCTTAAGTGACTCGGTTTTTGGTCTGGGCAGAGGAAAGTTGCGTTGTGAGGAAGACCTTGTTTGTCGCCGGGATGGGTTAACAGGCTTGTGGGAGAGTTGTTCTTGGGACCTGCTATGCATAATTCCCAGAATGAGGTGGTCTCTACGGTCTTGTAGGGGTAGTAGCCCCAGGGATGACCTTATTCCGGACACGCTGTCAAACTTCCCAGCATGCGAAATAATGCGAATATAGCCCTGTTCTGAAGTCTTTCTAGCTTATCTCTAAATATCTCTAAATTAAATCGTTTGGATCTATCGCTCATGCAGCTGCATACACTGGATATCAGTCACACCATATATATATCCATTTGTGTCTGACAATGTGCACATATATGACAACATAATTATGATGGGATTTTCTACTTGTGCTATATTTGACTGAGGGGCTTGTAATTCTCGGACTAAGGGTCTATATACCTCCTTTTAGACAATTCCCTAGCTACATGCCCCTACATTTTGGATTCCATATATATGATATTCCCCATTGACCGGGGGAAGTGCCGGGATCACGTGGCCATGCAAGCTATATATCCTTGTCGAAGCGATATACCACACATATATCATGTACGTGCATGGCCTCGATGCATCCCTATAGCTTCCACTCTGAGCACCGACTCTATAGCTGCTCCTAGAGTACATTTCTAAATCTTTCTTTTCAATACTATATACTTTCCAATGGAAATGTGTAATTTTTGTTGTGTTGTCTTGTTTTTTGACAATTGTCAACACCCATTAAATTAACTTGACCCATATCCCCCTGAAAACGGCGCGGGTGCCTGCCTGCATGGTGACGTTAATTAGCCGTACAGAGCGAGTGACTGCATGCGTCCTCACTGCATATGCGTCTCTCAGTACAATAATCGTCTGGTATGTTGCATTGAGTCGGGCATTAATTGCGTTTATACTTAATTGCTCCAATACAAAAGCTAATGCATATACATTCCACCAATACTTGCTCCAATACATAACCTATAATGCATATACATTCCACCAAATCCCATATAATTGAAAAGTTAGGAAATTATATCAACTTACTGCATGATCTAATAAAAAAATCGTCATTTATTTTAATCTCCCCCTGCATATTGACCTTTTTCGACCCTCCATGAGTTATACAATCCTATTTCCATACATGCTTTTATGTACGTGTTTTCAGGAAATGTGTATATAGTAGATACGGATATTCTTTATTAGTTAGTGCATGTTTGTATACAATATCATATATATAGTCTAACTACTTTCATTCCCTCTTATTATCGTCTGGGTATCGATGGACTGCATCGCCGCCTTCCGCGGGATGACATATATATCTCTAAATTAAATCGTTTGGATCTATCGCTGATGCAGCTGCATACACTCGATATCAGTCACACAATATATATCCATTTGTGTCTGACAATGTGCACATCGAATTTGTCAATATTTCTCTCTTTAACGTTAATATCTGACATTAGAGTTACATTAAGCAGCTATAGATATAGTGACCCTGATTGTTGGCAGGTCTCATATATTGATGAAATGGCTGCATCAGGAGATATGGCAGCGGGCCGCGTGTCCTTGCATGCCCGCTATATATATATCCATTTAACGGTCAAATTAAATTGTGAACTCGCTGTGGCAGCCTAGCTGTTGGCTTTCTGTATGTGGCCAATGTACACAATATAATTTCGATTATCCACTAATATACAATTAATCAATCATATATAGGCATGCACTGTATCTATCCATTAAATGTAGGCCCCACATATGAAATGTCCATTAGTACATTGGCTGCGCATGCAATGTTAGTAAACAAAGACACATATGGCCCATGCATGCAGTACATGTCATATATAGATTGTATAATGACCCAACCATTGCATCCCTGCATGCATCATCATATTACGTTCCTCACTATGTCTTCAGTATAAATCATATTTTTAGTCACCCCACTCGCTATGCATCACCAAATATTGTACCCATTCATTTTTCAAATATATAACTTTTCTAACCAACCTCTCCCTCGATCTACCTCCCTCATATCTCATAATAACCCTGGTGAACAACTTCATTTTAATCTTGCTCTTTTGACATCAACACATATAACAAGAGCCAAAGACTCCAAAACACAAAATAGGTCAGCAAAAAACAATTATGGCAAGAATCAAAACAAACTTTAATGATATGATAGTAATGATATATGTCATACATATCTCTCTAATCAGCACACATAGCCCATACTCGCCACAATGATGACTGCATGGATCACTATCAGTCTTTGGTTAAACCAATCCCGCCCACCTTGTCAATGTAACCGTCTCCATGTATATGAGTCTACGGAGTGTGCTCACGCCACACAAGTCACAAAGTTGCATTGCATCTCGATCTCTAATTATTCATATACACGACTTTCCTATGAAGTAGACAATTAATTGTAAAAAGTCGATGTACGTATCTATATTTTCAAATTATAAGATGCGTTAATCTATGTTTGATTGATGCTAATACAATTTGTATTCAATTGAAGTGCCCCGGCTATAGCTAATTGGTCTTTGCGTTCATCTGTTGTTTGGCTTTACATACCGAAATGTAACGACTGAACTAATCAACTTATGTTTGGCCCATGCATACACTAACAGCTATAGATATCTGTGACCGTAAAAGTCCAACATTTCAGTTAAGTTGTTTGTCAAACATATATTTGTATATGTTGCGTCCAACGGCCAAACTAGAGTTCTGCTAGCTAGCGCGATAAGCATATCTCTATAGTTCCTGTTCGGCATTAATTAGTGAGGCAATTACCGCCATGCCACGCATGCAGCATCGGTAAAGGGAGCGGTTATGTATCGAGCTAACTGGCGATCGATGACACACTGCACCGCCTGTTGTATCCATTAATTAATGAATGGAGCTACCGACACAGAATTTCATGCCGACACAGAATTTCATGCAGCCTATGTATGCACCTATAGTCTTCAGTCAAGCTACTTATAACTAGCCGGCCGGTTGACCAAGGAAGGAATTATAGCCGTTGACATTTTATAGGGATAGAACAATGTCACGGCGGTCCAAGATGAAGTAATGGCAAATCTTAGGGAATTTCCAGCGGGTGATGCGTAATATGGGCCATGCACTCTGCCATCACAATTGCAATTCTTCTTCAGACAAATAAAATCTCTACACTTTAAAGTGACTTGCTCGAATTTAACTAAGACTATTAAACATTAAACAATTCTTTAATTGCAATTCAATGTAGAGAAAACAATTTGCACTTGTACGAGCTGACTTTGACTATATATAAACATTTGTATTCAACTTGATCAGTACAATTAAATGAAATGGACAGGAGCTGATCTGCCAACAGATCTTCCACCTCGATCCGCCCATCAAATATACATATACTCGAGGGATGCCAGTCAAAGTTGACCAAATTTATGGAACACCTTTAATTCAGTTAGGTCCAGACACCTACATTCCTTGATTCCACATCCAGCGATAAGCTTAACCGCAAGGCTAAGACTAAGGCTAAAGTGTTAATGACTCCCTGAAACTTAGGTGACCACAACTGCCTTCTGAACCTGACTGGTATAAAATACGGGATTCTATAGTTCCCATAAGACGCACTTTAAAGCAGTGAAATTCTAATACTATTTGGTAATGCCCTGTCAACCTTTTGCTCCACTAATTGTCGGTCGTTGCAATGATCCGTGGCTAAATGCAGCTATATAGCTGGCTTGTGTATATCGGTCCCATATATAGCTAGGCATATATAGCTGGCTGATGGGTCTTTACACAACTATTTCCCCAAAAAACATGTGATTTCGAAAATAAAGGAATTCTTAAGGGACAAGTGGGGTGTTGTGTATTATTAAAACAGCTGCATGTTTTCATCGTTGATCGCAACAATTAAGCAACTTGAGCAACTCATGGGTCCAAAGGTTGACAGGACATTAACATAAATACAAATAACATTTCCAACACACTTCAAACAAATTTTCCCTATCTTATGGGAACTATAGAATCAGGTACGTAATCTTCTACCCATTGGCAATTACTTTTAGCAATTATAGGGCCGGCCCGGTCTCTCCTTAAGAAAAGTGAAAACAATTCTCTTTAAATGGTGCATTTGAGGCCATAGTTTGATTATATAGGCCTTGTAGTCTGAGTGAGAAAGATTTCCCTCAGTTTGAAGGGAATCTGAAATTTGAGGCTAGAAATCTGAATACAAAGTCTGGAGCTATTCTAATGTCTAAATTCTTTTTTGTGGCCATAGTTTGATTATATAGGCCTTGTAGTCTGAGTGAGAAAGACTGGTATAAAATACGGGATTCTATAGTTCCCATAAGACGCACTTTAAAGCAGTGAAATTCTAATACTATTTGGTAATGCCCTGTCAACCTTTTGCTCCACTAATTGTCGGTCGTTGCAATGATCCATGGCTAAATGCAGCTATATAGCTGGCTTGTGTATATCGGTCCCATATATAGCTAGGCATATATAGCTGGCTGATGGGTCTTTACACAACTATTTCCCCAAAAAACATGTGATTTCGAAAATAAAGGAATTCTTAAGGGACGAGTGGGGTGTTGTGTATTATTAAAACAGCTGCATGTTTTCATCGTTGATCGCAACAATTAAGCAACTTGAGCAACTCATGGGTCCAAAGGTTGACAGGACATTAACATAAATACAAATAACATTTCCAACACACTTCAAACAAATTTTCCCTATCTTATGGGAACTATAGAATCAGGTACGTAATCTTCTACCCATTGGCAATTACTTTTAGCAATTATAGGGCCGGCCCGTACTCTCCTTAAGAAAAGTGAAAACAATTCTCTTTAAATGGTGCATTTGAGGCCATAGTTTGATTATATAGGCCTTGTAGTCTGAGTGAGAAAGATTTCCCTCAGTTTGAAGGGAATCTGAAATTTGAGGCTAGAAATCTGAATACAAAGTCTGGAGCTATTCTAATGTCTAAATTCTTTTTTGTGGCCATAGTTTGATTATATAGGCCTTGTAGTCTGAGTGAGAAAGATTTCCCTCAGTTTGAAGGGAATCTGAAATTTGAGCCTAGAAATCTAAATACAAAGTCTGGAGCTATTCTAATGTCTAAATTCGTTTGTGTGGTCGTCGTTTGATTATATAGGCCTTGTAGTCTGAGTGAGAAAGATTTCCCTCAGTTTGAAGGGAATCTGAAATTTGAGGCTAGAAATCTGAATACAAAGTCTGGAGCTATTCTAATGTCTAAATTCTTTTTTGTGGCCATAGTTTGATTATATAGGCCTTGTAGTCTGAGTGAGAAAGATTTCCCTCAGTTTGAAGGGAATCTGAAATTTGAGCCTAGAAATCTAAATACAAAGTCTGGAGCTATTCTAATGTCTAAATTCATTTGTGTGGTCGTCGTTTGATTATATAGGCCTTGTAGTCTGAGTGAGAAAGATTTCCCTCAGTTTGAAGGGAATCTGAAATTTGAGCCTAGAAATCTAAATACAAAGTCTGGAGCTATTCTAATGTCTAAATTCTTTTTTCTGGCCATAGTTTGATTATATAGGCCTTGTAGTCTGAGTGAGAAAGATTTCCCTCAGTTTGAAGGGAATCTGAAATTTGAGCCTAGAAATCTGAATACAAAGTCTGGAGCTATTCTAATGTCTAAATTCTTTTTTGTGGCCATAGTTTGATTATATAGGCCTTGTAGTCTGAGTGAGAAAGATTTCCCTCAGTTTGAAGGGAATCTGAAATTTGAGCCTAGAGATCTGAATAAAAAGTCTGGAGCTATTCTAATGTCTAAATTCTTTTTTGTGGTCGTATTTTGATTATATAGGCCTTGTAGTCTGAGTGAGAAAGATTTCCCTCAGTTTGAAGGGAATCTGAAATTTGAGCCTAGAAATCTGAATACAAAGTCTGGAGCTATTCTAATGTCTAAATTCTTTTTTGTGGTCGTATTTTGATTATATAGGCCTTGTAGTCTGAGTGAGAAAGATTTCCCTCAGTTTGAAGGGAATCTGAAATTTGAGCCTAGAAATCTGAATACAAAGTCTGGAGCTATTCTAATGTCTAGATTCTTTTTTGTGGCCATAGTTTGATTATATATAAGGCCTTGTAGTCTGAGAGAAAGATTTCCCTCAGTTTGAAGGGAATCTGAAATTTGTGCCTAGAAATCTGAATACAAAGCATTCATAAATTTTGTTTAATATATCTATTATATAATCATATGTCTAGCTGTCTTTAGTATTTCAAAATGCTCGATCATAGGTATATACCCATTCACTTCTTAAAGGATTGCATGGTCAGTTCCATAGGGGTGACAGTTGATTGACATGAATGGGCCAGTTGAGGGGCGGTACTAAGGTAGTGGGGTGTAGGTCCAGTCGGGGTGGAACAACTAATGACCTTTGTCTATCAATGAACACTGGAGGATGTTCCTTCTTGTGATTGGCTATATCGTATATGCGTTGTGTGGAGTGTTGGGAAAAAGGCGTCGAAATGACGTATAAAAACCGTAGGACCTGACGATTGATGGTCAGTTTAAGTTGGCGCCCGAAACAAATCTTTGCACGTACACCGCACACGATCGAGAAGCTATATCACCAAGAAAGACGCATCTTTACTTGCCAACTTGTCTGCGTGATTTTTGTGAGTATACTACTAAATCATCATCTGAATTATATATATAGTCTTTTACTTTACTTGTCATTTACTCGCATTTTGCCATTTACATTATATATAGTGACTAACTCTATCTTCTTGCATCCATCAACACAACAGGTTCCTGCATGGATCATGTCAGCTAGGAAGAGTCCAAGTATACATATATCTTTCTACTGCCCCATCCTGTCCTCCTTCATCTAATAATCAGCGCAGACATCATAAAGGGACAATTCACGGCGCAGCCATATTCCTCAACAGTGAGTACTGCATTTTTTAACAATGTGTGACATCACATGTAATTGTATTGTGGCAATTCTGCCTTGCCGTACGACTCTACACAGGGTAGAGAATTAAGACCCCCTCTTGAATCCCGTTTCACATTTTTTATAGGCCCCATGCAATTCCCGAATCCCGTACGTTTTCAATTTGCAATCACGTTTTCCTATTTGCAATCCCTACCTGGAAAAATTAAATCTGGATCTGAACCCCTTTCCCCAATCGCGTATTGACCCTTTTAAATCCTGCATCCCGACCTAAAATAGGCCCCAATCGCACTACCGAAAAGCTATTCCGTACCTACCCTGTGTATTGGCCATTTATAACAGGTGCACGTGGTATACGGGCACGCTCCTAGACATACCATATCCCAAATGATTTCTTTAGTTTATCTCAAAATCAGACATAGATACATATTGCTAGCTTAAATGAATATTTCTAATCATCAATCAATTAGACATCTTTGGCAGCGATAATTGTGTCTGAGCGGACATATAGCCCAGTACGTGCCTGCGGTAGCACATGTGCTAATTGCAGTGTCATTTTGCCTCATTTAGTACATGTGTACCGCTTCTATTATGCTGTACGATTTCATTAGTGGGATATGTACAAAGTTGGTCTAACGATATATAGTTAATTATATCTACTTAAGGCACATGCAGCGTATAAGATGTGACGCTCTCTATGCTGTGTCTCTCTCCATGGTGTACTTTGCCAATGTGCAGATGCATAGGTTATTATACTGCATATCGTCTTCATTGAGAAAGAATGAATGCGTTTCCCTATCAACTATTGGTTACACAAATAGTCATGTCTATCTACCTTACATAAAGTAGCATAATTTCTAATTTCATGGTCCTAATCACATCAATTCATCCCAGCAAATGGGTCATATTGATACCAGGTTGAGACAAAATACCTTATGCAGGCCGATAAAGATAGTGGCAGAGGAGTGGCAGAGGTAGACTCACCCAATATAAGCGATAGCAGATGATTATGGAATGGGAAATTAATGTACATCTTTATTGACAGTTCAATTCAATTAACTCCATTATTTGTGAAATCAAGATTAGTCAAGCATGGTGTGCTTTGGCAACATTAAGTGGCGACTATAGTTCTAAAAAGACTTGAAAGAGGTACGATCTAAAATTAGTTATAGAGACATAATTGTCCCTATATGACTTATAAGCGTGAGATGGCCATGTTGGGACTAACGATAGAAGTCAAAATATATGATTGACTGAATGATGTAGTTCAATCCTTGAATAGCTGAAACACATTCAGGCCACTTCAATTATGGTAGTGAACTTATATGGACATCTATATGCACTCCTCCCATTCAGCAAAATTCATAATGACAAAGCACAATTATAATGCTGGCTAATTGCCCCTTTTGAACTGACTTCGGAGTGTCCATTTTTCAACCAATTTGGCAAGCCACAAATCAATCTATACATCAACCCTATTCCCCTACCGTAACCATATGTGATCAGTACACAATTAACTACGCCGGTGATAATTTACACGTGGCTATATATATATGTGCCAGTCGGATAGCTAGTGTTGGCGCTATAGTCCGGAGTTAATGACAGTATATACCCGGCCAGCCTCTCCTCACTGGCTTAATTGACATATCTATCACATTCAATTTTCCTAGTAGAAGCTGCCTTGTGTTTGGGTTTATTACTTATCTGCTTCGTAAATTCTCTGTGTGCGAATTGATATGAGTTTCCTATTTGGTAGACCAGGTACACATAAGCAATAGGTTCAATTGAATGGAGTGTATACATGTAATTATTTATGTATACGCATCACAGAGATGTATCTAGTCTATTTATCTCTATGTATCATAAGATAGTCAATATATATATGTATGGTATGATAGTACTATGTTATGACAGTGGCAAGTCAATGAAGAGTACGTGGCCCTTGCTAGCGCAGCCATGGACGCCTTCTTTTTTTCCTTTAGTTGTATCGATAGCCATAAGATTGATGGGTTTATGTGAAAACATTATATGTACATGTATCCTTCTCATCCATTTCCCATCACGAACAACCCACCTCCCGCCCCAGTCAGGTTCAGAAGGCAGTTGTGGTCACCTAAGTTTCAGGGAGTCATTAACACTTTAGCCTTAGTCTTAGCCTTGCGGTGAAGCTTATCGCTGGATGTGGAATCGAGGAATGTAGGTGTCTGGACCTAACTGGCCCGGGAGTGGCTCTCATAACTGAGTACAATTTCAAAATTATATCTAAATTCCCAAATATTGAGTTTTAGGCCGACTGGTAGTACATAAGTTGGAATAGTTTCTTGCTCCTGGTATAATTTAATTTTGGTAGGAGAGGGATTGTACTAATTAAGCAGGGTAACTACGACATTGTTTGTTAAAAGGAGTGTATTACCCTCAAAGATATTACACGAAATAACTTAGAGTCGTATTGTAAAAAAACAAAAGTAGTCATCATGCACACGCTGGGGAAGAGCTAAATCAATGTACAATTGTGTAACTATAGTTAGTGGCGGTAGGTATGGGAGTCGAACCGCAGAGTTGCCACAATTGAAGTTACATGTCTACTTTTACCCATGTGGCCATGCAACTACATGGAGGTCGGAGCGAGCATTTAGCTTCACGGACATTCAGTGTGGTCACAGTGCAGAGGGGTGTGTGTTGACATACATAGACACGAGCACTGTCCTACCGCTGGCTGACCCTGGCTGACCCTCCACCGCTCCATCACTCCACTATAGTGTATGTCTCCCCTCCACTCTCCTCTCTTCCTAGTAGGAGTGCCTTGTGCCTGGGTTTCTTAATTATTTTCTTCTTCTCTGTGTGCCATTTGATATGAGTTTCCTGTTTGCATATCCCCTTTAGGTACACCAGGTACACATAAAGAATATGTTGAATTGAATGTATACACATACATATATCTATGTATTTATATAGATCACAAACATATACTCTACTTGTGTCCAGACGTGTGCACCTGTATGTATCTATAGATGTATCTATACATGTATCTATGCATGTAAGGTATGATAGTGGCAAGTCTACACAGACACTGGCTGGTCACAAGTCACTGTAGTGGTGGTCAGTGCCGTTATGTTCCCTTGGAGGGTGCACATGATGTATATCAATAACTACATTCCAAATCATATCATAACAACTGATGATTATGACTAGCAGATACCGTATACATACCAATTACACTTATAGGCTAACTGTACGAGTGAATGTATGAATGTATCAAAACAAAAACACAAGCAAGTTCATTTGTTGACATGGGCCAATCTAAACACAAACACATGTCAGGCACTGTTGTGAAATTGCTCCCTGTTGACATCACATAGGCGGGCACATAGGGATGGATACAATTCTAGGCTAGAAGTATCATTAGAGGCTGATACAAAAATTATTTTTCGGAAGTTAGAACACATTTTAGGAAGTTTTCGGTCAGTGCGCCTCGATGTTGTCCTAGGGGCACAATGACTTTAGTTGGCCTGTATCAAGCCTGACAACTGTCCTATCGCATAGTATAACAACAGGATATACATATCGTAGATAGAATAGCTTCCAAGAGTTCTAACATTCTCACTTTCTTATTATACCATTTCCCCAGACACGCCCCTTTCATATCATACACTGAGGGACCCGCAAAGTTATAGTTAAGAAAGGGTCTATTAGGAGAGGTACCCAGAGCAAATGAATGACAAGATGTTCTTTGTTCGTAAGGACTTACTCATTCAGGGGCCCAACTGATCTGGCTCACTTAATCAAAGTGTTTCTAGACTATAGAATTATATAGCATATTGTATACATGTTCAAAACATAATTGCAGAACAAAATTCGAACATAGTTTCCTAACGATCCTAATGAGTTTCGAACGGTTCGAAATGACAAGGAATGAAACCAAAATTGAGAGGGAAATGATATATGTGTCAGTCTATGTTTCTGGCTATTCATACATTGATATTTGTGGCTATTATGGCGGGCGATTAGGGCGATTCTAGCCAGCGAAAATCGCCAGCTGCTGGGGCCTAATTCCATCCCTGTCTCTAAATATTTAAAGCATTGCATAATTAGAATAGAATATATAACTGTGTTCTTTAAAATAAAAGTTGAAAGCGCGCCCCCCTCCTTTTGAAAATGTTGGATCCGCCCCTTGTATAATATATATAGCCTGTCATACTAGTTATGGGAGCCCGCTGAAAGTATTATAGTGTTATCAAGATAACATTGTCAGACCATCATGCCCGCTGTAATTTCTTATCTGACATACGTCAGGGAGCGGCGATGTATGTGCTGCAACTATAAAGGCCCTAGCCATGGTCTTTAGAAACATGGTAATACTTGGTATTCATCTAATTGGCAAATTTGTTTCCTATAATTGTCTCTCAAACAAATTTGCGCCGCATTGTTAGATGCATAAGGCGGGATCATTAGGAAGGGAAGCAGTATCCCATAACACCCCATTCTAATACCACTACGCCACCTGTCCACCACTATATATAATCCCTTTCAATCCCTCAACCGGCCTCATTCCATTTTCAATCACTAACGAGTCAACAGCTACCTCTAACTATATTTTTGGGTATTTGGTCACCGGTGGATACCAGTCGCACCAGCAGCACTGGGAAAGATTCAGGCGACCTATATAATACTGCTGGCTTTGCTGTCGTGCAATATCAGTTTCTACACTATATACGCACATCGGCTTTACAATGGGTAGAGGTAACACTTCTAGAAAGACTCCGAAGAACAAGGCCCCGGCAACTAAAGCAAGTACCGGTACATGCCTTACAATGCGTGGGTTGGATGAACGGATTAATACTGTGGGCACCGACATAGCGGGTGTCAAAGACGAGGTACATAGGCTCCATTCTAAAATTGACACGCTTATCGCCACAGCCTTGAGACAGACCGCAAATGAGAATTTGCAACAGAGCCACATACATCCAGTCCAGAATTCACCGCCGCGGAGGTCCGAGCCCCGAGGCACCCAGGCCTCCACGCCATAGCAGCCCCAGGCGCCATGCTGAACACCTTCACCTCCACGACCGGTTCGCCGCACCTGAGGTGCTTAGGAAGCGCTTAGAGGCGGATGACTACTATGAGCGGGAGGCAGAAAGGGAGAAATTTGCAAGAGGATTATATGGTAAGGCACACGTCATGCAAAATTTTCATGCTGCCAGTATAACCGCTAAACCATTCATGTACATTGACAATGAGACCGAACGCACTGTGAAACAAAAGATAGACGCTAGAAATAACATGTCGCAAATGCAATACATAAATGCCTGCCTTGCTCTTTTACAAGATAACCGTGCCTATAAACCTAGAGACTACCCCCATATCATGTCCCATGTAATGGACGTCACTTAGGACGCACTAGAGCGCCTGTGGCACCAGGTGAGACGCTGGTCTCAATACGTGTGGGATCAGGTTGAAGCGGGCCTACTTACCTGGGACGACCAAATGCGTATTTACCAGCATAGAGTGCGCATATCTTTTACAAATGGTGGCAACGCGGGCTCCAGTAAGAATGACAGGGTAGACACAAATTGTTCTAGTGCTAGTAACAGTCAAACCGAGGTATTGTGTCGTATGTTTAATAATGCCCAGAAAATTGCCTGCTCGCATAACGATACTCATACTGAAAATGGAATAAAGTTCATGCACATTTGCTCTTATTGTGACAGCGTAGGAAAGTCCTGCCAACATGCCTTCTCCAAATGTATAAGAAGGCAAAATGCTACTAATCAATCTAAAGCATCAAATTCCAGTTACAACAGCGGCCAGCCCTCTGGTCAACGCAGCCAAGGACAGCAGCTCTCAAAAAACGGGTAGAGGGCGGGGATAGACCATGGCACCCCCCGCCCATAGGACCAGCAGCTACAGACACTACCGGCCTCGCACTCACTACACGGGAGCACAACGACGAATCTGCCCCCTATTGTGATGACCATACAGGTAATGCGACCGGCGGAGAGTCTGACCTGTTAGGTATGAACGATTTCTTTGAAAATGCCATTGACATGTGTAATATTGAATCAAATGAAACATCCATTGACCTCGGGCCATACGCTACAGCCTCATACAGGCAACGCTATTGGCCAAGCATTGCTAATCTCAATTCTGATAAACTGCAAGCTATTTATGACGCTACTAGAATCACAGGTCTACCTAATAGCCTGTCAGCTAGAGTAGAAGTACCTTCGAAACTCAATTTAGACGCCTGGGCACGATACCTTGGGGCATATGAGGAGGGGGCACAAAATTTATGTTAGACTTCCTAAAATTTGGCTTCCCCGTCGGCTACCTGGGCCCTGTTACGCACCTTGATGACGGTTCATCCAACCACCCAAGTGCTATACAATATCCGTCCCACATCGATAAATTTATTGATACAGAGATAGAATTAGGAGGGATTGTTGGGCCATTCAACGAACCCCCCTTTGAGCCATGGGTGCACTGTTCTCCCCTAATGTCACGCGACAAAAAGGACCCCAATAAAAGGCGCGTGATAATAGACATAACTTTTCCTGACCACCTATCCATAAATAAATATGTCAGAAAAAATTCCGTCTGGGGGGTCGTGCATGAACATAAGCTCCCTACCGTAGATGATCTCGCCAGAGATATTCAAGAGATAGGCACAAACTCATACATGTCTATTGTGGATATCTGTCGAGCATATAAGAACTTTGTATCAGATCCCTTGGATTGGCCGCTCCTATGTTTTAAATGGAAAGACAGGTATTTCTGCGACATAACAATGCCATTTGGCAGCAGAGCCTCGTCTTTTCATATGCAATCGGTATCCAACATCATTGTCAAAATTCTGAGGGACAAAGGGGTGCGATGCCATATGTATCTAGATGACATCGCCATAATAGCAGACGGCTATGACAAAGCGGCTGAATCATATTACATTACCTCCAATCTATTGCAGGAACTTGGCCTACCGGAGGCTTCAGAAAAAACCCAGGCCCCGTCGAGGGAAGTCACTTGGCTTGGCATAGACTTCTCGGCGTCCAACATGACACTGTCAATACCACCCAATAAGATTGATGAGGTAATATCTTCAATAAACTCTATATATGATTCTCATAGCATTCACAAGAGGAAGTTACAATCGGTTATTGGCTCTCTGGTCTACATTAGTAAGTGCGTCAGACCAGCGCGTCTCTTCATATCACGTCTGCTCGAGGGATTAAGGGCAGCTAAAAACAATCGTGTTATGGTCACTGATGAAATGAGGAAGGACCTCGATTGGTTCCTCACCTTCTGCAAATCATGGAATGGTAAATCCATGATTCCATCTGTACCCATTACAAAGACAATAGTCGTCGATGCTTGTCTCACAGGTATTGGGGCGAGTGATGGCAACAAAGCATATGGTCATTGCATTTGCGATAGTGATTCAGAGGTCGATAATATATCAGAACTTGAGGCCTTCAATTTGGCAATAGCTTTAGACAATTTCGTATACGACTCAGATGCAGGAGGCCATATCCATGTATTGTGCGACAATATGGCCACCGTGCATACATTGAACTCTGGCAAAGCAAGGAATAATATCATTCTACAGAGTGCAAGGCTTGTATGGATGGTACAGGCCACCAAACAAGTAGAAATAACTGTCTCTCACATAAAAGGTTCTCACAACGAACTAGCTGATGCTTTAAGTCGGGCTCACACAGGAAATGCCTTCAAAACAATTGCAAATAAAATATGTGATGAATTCAATGTGTCCCAGGTAAATGCAGACCTAAAACTCTGGAACTCTCATAAGCATTTGTTTAATTTCAGACCCAGAGTTAGAGCAGCTGATCGAGAAAGCACAGTGCAGACAGGACCAGGCATGGGCGGCAGGGACGCTCGCTAACTACAGATCCGCCACGAAAACATTCTTGGTTTTTATCAGAGAAATAGACATACATATTTCTCAAGTCACCAGCATACACATGTGTGCATATATCGAATATTTAGACAAATGTATTCCATCTCCCAAGACTATTCAAAATCATCTCTCACATCTACGAGTAATGTTTAATAAAAGAGACATTGATACCTCACCCCTAGATAGCCACAGAGTGAAGTGGGCAGTACAGGCACTTCTCAAGAATAAGGCATATATACCAAGGATTAAACTGGTTCTATCTATCTCCCAGTTCAGAACAATCATATCTTCACTTCCAAACGACAACTTAGGTAAAAATATAAGATGTGTCTTGCTCGTCCTATACTACGCCGGCTTGAGGCAGTCGAAGTGCTACCACCTACTGTCAAAGGCTACGACTACCTTCGCCACCTTAATAGAGGGGACATCTCTGTTAAACATGATCACGTCACCATACGCATCAAGTCAGCCAAAAACCTTCAAACAGCATACGATCAGAAGACCGTCACATTGCAAGCTTCAGAGTCCAAAGATCTTTGTGTCGTCCTCAGTATTAAATTAATGCTGGTCAGAGATCCTACTTCTGTGCCAAATCAAGCCTTCGCGGTCTTCCCCGGTACTACTACGCCCATTCCAACTTCTCATGTGAAGTCTGTATGGAATAATACACTAAAAGACTGTGATATCGACCATACCAAGTATTCTCTACACAGCATAAGAAAACTGGCGGCTACCACAGCACATTCGGCGGGTTGTTCAGACCTCCAAATACAAGACTATATTGGCTGGCGTTCAAACGCATATAAAGCGTATATCAAACCAAAATCATCATTCGTAAACTCACACCTCATCAAATCACTCGTACCAAAATAAAAACCTACCACACAATTCTTCAATCATTTTAACCCTCCACATCCCACCCTATCATTTGGCTTTTGGGTTATTATATTTATTATTTCATCACCAACTTTTAATCATAATCTTATCAATTTACAAATAAAATTTTATTATACTTCAATTTTACAATTCTCAAATCACAACCATTTTACAAATGGAATAATAAAATGTGATTCCCAAATACAAGCCTTTACTTTTCTGTTTCCTTATTTCCTAATGAGATAATATTCTAAACCCTCAATACACTGGCATCCATCGCCATTACATATAATTGTGTGTACGACTTGGCTAAATATGTTAAATTAATACTCATCGAGCCTATAACTGAAATGGTTGAAGCACAAATTAGGGCATATACTTAAGAGTGTCCTTTGAAACTAGGTCACTAAAATTAGTGAGTGGCAGGGGCGCTCGATGCATATATAGGTTAACTTAATTAGTTGCAAAAGAGGGTATTGCGTCAGCCCATCCTTATGATAGAGTAGAAGTTTAACTTCAACTTAGATGGGCAAGCCGCTGAGCCTTCACCGCTAAGTTGGTGTAGATGTGTAGTTAACTTATTCTACCGACTGGGCGTGACAATCAATCCTAGCTATATAGCTTCAACATGTATGTTAATCTGGAAGGCACTAATATGACACTTGCCCAAACTTTTATTTTCGCTAGGACCTTCAACAAAATAGGACTGAACAAATTTCTGAAGATGACTAATTTTCGATCAACTTGACGTATATAAATAACATATATGTAGTGGGTCCGCCACCCGGAATACAGCGAGGCTGTCGACTATCGCCAAACACCATCCAGGCTACGACAGCGGGGGCACTTCTACCAGCGCCGGAGACGACTACCACCAGTTCCGGCCAGTTCCGTCAGGGGGCGACATACGACCACCGTGCAGACGACACTGCAGACACCCTCCGACGGACGGTAGGCGGAGGATACTACTACCTCCGCAAGGGGATCCAGGCTTCGCTTAACACTACGGACTCTTCTGGCCGGCTCAATCCGGGGACGTAAAAAGATGGATTCAGTTATGCCCCGAGTGTAATGTGCGAAAAACACGAAAAGGTGTCAATAAATCGCCATTGCAAAAAGAGCTCACGGGAGAGAGGTTCAGTAGAATCTCGATGGATATCCTTAGTGGCTTTAAGACTAGCACGAGAGGAAATGCTTGTGTATTGGTCATCGTGGATTACTTTTCAAAGTGGTCGGAAGCATACTGCTTACCGAACCATAAGGCGGCGACAGTCGCCTGGACAGTATTTCGCAATTGGATCCTGCGGTTTGGCGCGCCCCGAGCGATACAAACTGATGGGGGCCCAGAGTTTGATGGAGAATTATTCCGGGAACTCTGCAATCTCTACGACACGAAGAAACAGACAACTCTCCCGTATAGGCCACAGGCAAACGGGCAGGCAGAAAGGTTTAATCGTGTTCTCGTAGAACAGCTCTCGTGTTATGCGGATTATGGCGCGGATGATTGGGACACTTATATCCCATGCATCGCGGCGGCATACAATAATACGATTAACGCGAGTACGGGCTGCACTCCTCATTCCGTGGTTTTCGGAACGGAGGCATATACACCTGCGGATCTAATTCATGGTGTACCTCGAGATGGCTTGGACTTCCCCTCCGGCTCAGGCTTCATCGAGGATCTTCGTAAAAATTTACGGAAGTCGCACGAATATGTGCGTCGTACGTTGAAGAAAACGGCCATCGCTCAGAAACGCCATTTCGATTTGTCCGCAACAAACCGGTCATTTGAAGTGGGGGACTGGATATATAGATATTACCCACCAAAGGCGGCAAACAAATATGGTGCGAAGTGGGATGGTCCGTTTAAAATAACCCGTGCATTAGGAGGCAACTCCTATGTCGTAGATACCGCGGCCGGTGGTGTCAAGTGGAGTGGAGATCTGATGAAATCCGTTCTAGACCCTGATAAGAGGGGAGAGCTCCGCAAAACGACCGGGTTGGAACAAGCTCCTGAGTATAGGAGGCTTGTGGCTGCTGGTAGAGATGTGGTGTCGCTGGAGAAGGGCAAGGCCGTGGCCGGCCAAGAGCTCGCTAAGTCGTTAGAGAAAACACTTCTCCGGAAAGTTAATCTCGCGAACAGGCGTGGCCGACCACCAAAACACAAAAAGGGGTGTACGAAGGAGACCGTGTCCCCTCCAAAGCGACCAACTCCTCTACCGAACCAGCAGAACAAGGGTAGGAAACCCTTGGTACCTAAGGCAGACAAGCCCGATAAGCTTGTACAACGGGGTTCGGAGGTGCCGAATCCCACGAGGCCGCCCGATGTCGCGACGCGAGGCATTGGCAAACGAGTCTCCAGGCGTCCGGTCAGGCTTGGGATCGGATAGCTCGGAGCGGCCGTTAGAGCCTCTATTTCAAATGACGAACACAAAAGGTCTGTTAACCCGGTCGTGTCTGTCGAAGACATGGGTTAAGAAAAAAAAGTACACAACGAGAAGTCATTTTGGTCAATACGCTAGGAGAGTGGACACCTCTGTAACGATCAACCCTATACGGCAATAGCTGTACGAAGCGGATAGGTGGAAACTGCTAGTATGGATCCATGATGTGGACAGTACCGATATCGGGCTGAAATCAACCATGTTCGCTAACAGTAAGAAACCTGAAGCCAAGTATGTTTCCCTGATCATTTAAAAACTGCCATAGTACCTTGGAGCGGCCCGTCTAGGGCTGCAGATTAACATATTTAACACGAAGGTGTTACTAACCGTGGTTACAGACCACGTATTTACATACGTACAACATTCGTATAGATCAACTATACGGAAGTTATCCGGTTTACGGGTAGCAATGTTCGTGGAGGCTGGACCCGACCAGGGCGCCACCTTCAGGCGATCTGTTGATCACATGACTGATCTTAGAGCATCTGCCTCCGAGACAGTCAGTCAAGCGAGAAGCGAGTTGGTGGCCACACGTAAGTGGCTCACATCAACCGCATTTTTGGCTTTTACACAGAGCAAGGAGAAATCCAGTTCACTGTAAGTAGCAGCAAACGTTAACTTTCATTGTTGGACCATTGTGATATTGAAAATGAAAACATGTCATTATGTTACCATTGATGAATTACGATTGTTGAGATCTGGCCGCTTCCATATAGCGTGCTAAGACATTACGCCATGTGCATCGAAAGAACAAGAGGAGGCTGGTGCCAATGCCGACCATCTCAATGAAACTCTTTCCGATATGGGATTGGATCGTTGAGAACTATCCTTGATGTTCGCTAAATGTTGCCGTGGTAAAGCGATGAAATAGTAGATGGGAACTGTTGATTCCCGGGGGAAAGCTGTTTCGTTGTTTAAATCTGAGGGTTTCGATTGTCAACTCGAAGGCCGCCATGTGCGTGCAGGTGACCTTTCTGCACTGCCGGTGGTTTCGGTTGCTGACTTTTCTGTCGCCAGGTGGGGCGTATCTGGTTCAGTTTCGTGTTTTCGTACGGGTACCGGCTACATTGTTAATAAAATGCCGGGCACGGATGGATACACGAATGCTACCGGATAACGCTTTTCGCGAGTAGTGTCAGTCCCTATCGCGCAGGCGGCTCGTAGGGCCGCCCTAGCGCGCGAACTTTCGCGAGTGGTGTCAACTACGCAACCGGAACGGTTGGACACGGCTCCTGGGAGTTCGCGAGCGATGTCAACACCTTGGGTGCGATTGAGTTGTTTCATTCGGATGGCCCCCTATATAAGAGCCCCGAGTCTAAGAGAGAGGTAATTAACTTCGGCAAACACTCGTGGTTTGCCGTACTCCTCTATCTCGGCGGACTACTGGTTAGGCCGTTCGTGTGCGAGAGTTCATTGTGACCCGTGACCCGTGTTTCACTTTGTATTACAGGGTACGGACTTCGTGTTCGGGGACGAGACGAGGCGGACGGAAAAGAAAGGAGTGGGGACTGTCTCTGAGACGAGCCCCCTTCTACCGTAGGGTAGCATTCCGCAGTCACGCTCATCATGAGCGATGACAGCGGACACTCGGCCGCAGAATCCTTCGGGGAGACTGCAGCCAATCGCAAATGGCGTGTTCGTCGTGAGCGCGACCGCCGCCTCAAACGTGAGGTGGAAGGTCCGTCAATTCACTCGGATGACTCGGACGCGAGCCCGTCAGATGGCCTAAAAGACCCCGATGCGGCTGCCGGCAAGTACCGCCGGCACAAAGCTCTCAACGCCGCGGCGAAGAAGCTCAAGTGGGGGGATGGAAAGAAGCCGGTTCTTTCTCTACTCCCCGCAAACGAGCGAGAGCGTAAGGAGGCGGTCCGTGACCCATCGGAGGTCGATCGTTTCCCCGACTACCCGGAGTACCACAAAGCGGTCTCCGTGGAGGAGTACAAACGGTTCTTTGAAACCTGTACTAACCCCCGTAAGGTCTTGCGAACGGCGTAGCGTAGCGTACTCGTTTGAAGCCGACCGTAAGCTTCAAATGGCTATGCTCCTCTACGAGGAGGGTTCGCGGTGCCCGTTCCTGCTCTGCAGAACGGAGGCGCTTGTCGGTAAGCCGCAGATATTTAAGTCGCGGCTTCTCTTCACCAGACACCTGTGTGAAGTGCATACCCCCGTGACACCGGTTTGGCGGTGTCCGATTGGGTATTGTCCCGTAACCGGGGACCGTCGCTCCGACATCGTGGCCCACGGGTCAAAGGAGCCGCATAAGATGGCCCGTAAAAAGGCTGTCGATAAAATTATGCCGGTTCTTGAGCGCGTGGGCGTTTCGTATCTCCCACAGTGGGGATACAAAAGCACGCTCCACCTTGCCTCTGCAACCTCGGAAGCCATTCTGAGGAACGCAAAGGAGCAAAACTTCACCTCCAAGTACCCGTTGGAAAAGGACATTACCAAGCCTAAACGAACGGGGAAGACGAAGAGGAAGAAGAAGGGTTCCGATAAGTCGGACAAATCGGACCGTTCCGACACGGAAAAGCGGCCCGAGAAACGTCCGAAACTCGTGCCCACGCCGATTCCCGACAGGAACGCCTGGCTGGACGGATATAAAATTCCGTCCACAAAGGAGAAGGAATTCCCCACCTTGCCCGCGCCTACAGGCCTTACGGTCCTACAGAAGTCGCGTCGCCTCGCACCCGCAGCCGCGGAAGGTAGAGCACCTAGTGCCACCGTGCCGGACCCTCAGCCGGGTCCGTCATGACCTACGGCTGCCGCAAGGGCACTCCCGAAGTCGATCGGGCGGGCATCGCCCGTACCCGAAAGGTGGTGGCTGATCGCGCAGCGGGACTCCGGCTGGCTCTACAAGAGTCGCTGGAAGGCTTCTGTGTCGATATCGCAGAGACCTACAGGCCTCTCGATAACGTGGACCGTTTGGTTGATAGCCAAGTGGAAATCGCGCAGCTTATGGAGGACCTTAACAGGTCCCTCAATGAGCAGGAACTCCTGGTCGAGAGGGTAAACCTTCTCGATACGCAAGTCAACGGACTTCGCCGGGAGAACCAGGAGCTGCATGCGGAGGTCACTCTGCTGCGGGCACAGGCCGCGCAACAGGCTATGCGACCCGCGTCTCCCCCACCACCAAGGGTAGAGACGGCTCCTCCGGTGCAGAATCCGATTCTGCGCCTGGAACAGAGGAAGTTGGAGGTCCGCGAAAAGTTCAATCGAGCTTTGCGCGCAGAGCCGGCCATTCCTCCGGGTTTCGGTCCGGGTGATCGTCAGACCGCCAAACCTCTTTTCAGAGGTATAGGTCGTGGCACTCCCACCCACGCTCAAGCCCGCGCGCCCACACGCGTCGCGACTACGAAGGTGTCCTCTACCGCGGGGGCATCAGCGCTCGCTAACGCGACCCCTCTCTGTGGTACGGAGACAGAGATGGAGGTAGACCCACACGAGGGGTCAACTGCTCAAAAGGAGGAGGAGAAGGCGGCGGCACAGCGTCGTTTCGAGCAGGGTCGGGTTGAGGCAGAGCGGCTCCGTGTCCAACGGGAGACGACCCTAGCCGAGACACGCCTGGTCAAAGAGGCCTTGGAGAGGAAACTCCGGGAAGAGGAAACTCTGCGACAGGCGGAAGACCTACGACTCCAACAGGAGGAGGCTGCTCTACGGCAGGCCGAAGAGCAGCGACTCCGGCAGGAGGAGGCTGCTCTGCGGCAAGCGGAACAGCAACGGCTCCAACAGGAGGAAGCCGTTCGTCAGCAACTAGCTGAGACGGCCAAGCGGGAAGCTTTCGAGCAACAACGTCTGCTAGACAAGGAGCAGTCGGCCCGCGACATGGCATTCTTCCGGGAGGAAGACGAGAAGGAGGAAGCTGAACGGCAGCAGGCCAAGCTGAATCAGGAGATTCAAGAGCTCCGTGAGACAGAGAGTCGGCTGCGAGTTGAGGCTCTCAATTCGCGCCGGCCGGCCTTTCCACTATCCCACGGGATAGAACCTCCCTCCATCCAGATAGTGGACCCCGCGGGGATCCCTATGGATACTGGTGGCACGCTCATCGGCGTTACTGACTTAACTCGGCAACGTGAGAATCAGAGCGTGTGTACGGGCACGGGATTAACTCCGCGGATGTCAGCAGCTACGTGGGGGCCTAACATGCTCTCGGGTAGCCAATCCGCGGAAGCAGAGGATTCGGTCGGGTAACTCCGGCTGCTTCCTCCACGCCCCGTTCGTACAGGCCACCCCGAGGGGACGTCTCCTCGGCGACCAAGCGCCTCTCCTTTATAGAGGAGAAAACTTTGGTGGCACGGCCGGCACCGCCTCCGAGCGGTGAGGCCTCCCCAAAGTTGAAAGAGGCGCTACCTTCGATGGATACGTCCACGAAGGGTCCATTGGCAAGTGTACCAGCGGCACCTCTTCCCGTCACCGCGCCCACGGGTACGAGTGCGGAAGGGGTCGAGGGAAATGGTGATGCGATCGCGTTACCATGGCCTCGCACGGACGAGGGTACCACTCCCGTGGACCATCTGGCGGCAGCAGGCTCGGGCTCTGACAAGTCGGTAGAAATATCGGACGGGGAAGAGCACGAGCTGCTGCAGGAGTCGGACTCCGAAACGGCGTTGATATACGACGATCTGGGACAAGAAGACAACATAGTTGTCGTCCCAGATTCGCGTTTCGACCCGTTCGATGAAGCCCTTATTGGGAATCTCTCGCTTCACGGCATCTCCAAAACGGAGGGGGACGCTGAGGCGAAGGAGGCAGGGGAGTTCGTCTAGAACTCCCCCCATAGGGCTCGGGATCAGCACTGCGATCCCCCGAGGCGGCTGTCTCGTGTGGGTTCATCTCACAGGGAGGGGGGGGCCCTCCTCCTCGCAGGTGGTGGTTTTTATCCGCAAGGCTAGTATGGCTCACTAGCCTCGCTTTTATTAATAAAGCTCGTGCACGAAAAATTTTTTTTATATATGCTTCGAATGTACGCTTCCAGTTGTACCGCGCTGCGAGACTGGGATGGACAGGCATGTCCGGTGGCCTCTTTAGGCCTATGAAGGCTACAAACCTTGGGGGCGAGTGCAAGCCTGGCTCTAGGATCCGTGCGGCGGAGTGGCATAACATTTGCCCCGCTGCACACGAGGATCTGGAGCCACGAGGATCTCCTTAGTGCCACGGCGGACCCTACATAACTAGTTATCGTGGACCCCTTCAACTCCAACTAGTGAGGGGGCAGTGTAGTGGGTCCGCCACCCGGAATACAGCGAGGCTGTCGACTATCGCCAAACACCATCCAGGCTACGACAGCGGGGGCACTTCTACCAGCGCCGGAGACGACTACCACCAGTTCCGGCCAGTTCCGTCAGGGGGCGACATACGACCACCGTGCAGACGACACTGCAGACACCCTCCGACGGACGGTAGGCGGAGGATACTACTACCTCCGCAAGGGGATCCAGGCTTCGCTTAACACTACGGACTCGAGCCGCGCCGCGGACCGAGATACTTCTGTTGTTCAAATTAAGCACCCTTGCTTCAGTGACAATACCTTTGTAACTGTATACCTTTGGGAAATAAACCAGGTTCAAACGAATCTCCTCGTATTCGTGATTCTTTACGGAATTTCGTAACCTCGCGCCCACGAATCTGCGGTTCACTACATATATATATATATATATATATATATATATATATATATATATCTAAAGAGCGAGTCACAACTGGGTGCTGCTCCTGTACAATGTTGACGACATTGCAGCGGAAAAATAGAATGCACATGCACCCTTGTTCCTACGTTTGATATTCATATAGTTTTGCAAGAAGACAAATTATCCATTTTTCCGTTGATAAATGAGGTCAATATTCTCAATTTGTGTAGTCGGGTCACATGACTAAATTGTGTGTCTGACACAGCAAATTCGGGTAAGTGACATGGCATATGTGCTGCACACTTCACTCATTCCTATATGTTTCCCATCGACATGCAGATGCGTGTTCAAACATGTATGGACACGCGGGAGTCGGGAGTATGCATGGTGCTGACATAAGCACAGAATATATTGTGCATTCATCGGGGCGACCGATTTTCGCCTTGACATTAGACTTAAATGAGTTGGTTCAATTGTATCTGCGATTTCATTAATGGGATATGCGATAGGATAATTAAGGATAAATAAGCGTATAAGCCACATAGCATGAGGTTCGTCTGTCAGACGCTATAGCTCTCTCCTCCATAGTGTACATACACCAAAAAAGTCACAATTAAGAATTAAGATGTTACATTATATCTATTATGCTCCTAGGCAAATTTAAGAAGATATATAGTTCAACATTGCACCAATTCTAGTCAGTATAAGATAGATTACATATGCAATGAATGAGCAATCTGCTCCGCATCCCGCACAAGGACAGAGTATAAATTGTCCGGGGAAATTAGGATATATATTTTGACAAATAGTTACAAGTATTCAATATTTTATATGTTGTAGGGTCGGTTAGTGATGGATGCTGCGGCTCTTAAGCGTCGGCGTTCAAAGGCAGTGTGGGCTAAGGAGAAGTACAAAAGTACAAAGAAGAGTGAAAGTATGTGTCGGCCCCGTTATTCTCTGGAGAATTTATGCAATAATGACTTGACCACATCTACTGAACAGTCGTCATCATCTGAAAAGACATTTGATGATACGTTGAGTGTGAAAATGAAAATGAGCGTGAAAATGAGCTTGAGAATGACGATGAAAATGACCCTGAGAAAGAGACTGACGAAGAAATTAGAAATATTTGGCTGGACATAGACAATTTTGAGTTTGACGTGTCAGATGATGAAGAGAAGGAGGAAGTTGAGTCACTAGAGGATCAATTTCGAAAGTGGGTAATAGGATACAATGTGAAGCATAATGCTGCAGATGCCATGTTGAAAATGTGGCGCTCGAAAGGTATCACACAACTGGCATTAACTACACGTACCCTACTGAAAACACCAACAGACTATGAAATAAAGGGACTGTTAGGCGTATCATATACATATATATCCGTCCAGAAACAAATCACTCGCCATTTCCTACGGTATTGCGAAATTGACAGGGCACAGGTAGATGAGATTGAAATATCACTGAACATTGATGGTTTGCCATTGTTTAAAAGCACAAATGATTCTATTTGGCCAATACTGGTAGCTATTGTCAATATGAAACCAAACACTGTTTTTCCGGTGGCTTTTGCTTATGGAGGGTCGAAGCCACATGATTTGGATTTCCTTAAAGACACTGTCAGTGACCTGAATGAAATCATGGAAAATGGCATAGACATATCAGACAATTTGCATCTGCCTGTAAAAATAAAATGTATTGTTTGTGATGGTCCAGCCCAGACAATGGTCAAGGGAGTGAAGTTGGTTTCAGGGTATTTTGGCTGTGACAAGTGCGAAATGAAGGGCAGGTGGAGGGATAATGTGGAAAGGGGAAAATAGCATTTATTTTGGTATGTGTACATAGACGCATGTAGTGCAGTGCCTCCGCCTGGTGGGAAAATGTGGAAAATGGAAAATAGCATTGATTTTGCTATGCATGAATAGATGCATAGATTGCATTGCATCGGCCTGGTGGGAAAATGTTGAATAGTAATGAATGTGTTTCATAAGATAGATATATGGTCGGAAAATTTGAATCGTTTGAAATAGCACTATAGCTATAGTAATGTGTACGAAAAAATGTGTGTCCATATATAAAATATTGGAAATGATATGAATTATGTGCATGTATGTTTGCTGTAAATTGATTTTATGTTTGTTTTTGCCAAATAAAGTCATTCTAAAAATATATATGTTATTTGTTTAGTCACTATTTATAACGTTTCACCAACGTCAATAAAACGTTCTCAATATCGCCCTAATTTGATGTTAGTCCAACATCAAATGAACGTTGATATAACCATTATTAAACATCAATTAAACGTTGATTGACCGTTCATTCAACGTAAATATTGGCCCCTTAAGTAGACGTCATAATTACGCATGTTAATTGGAGGTTAAATTGACGTTGAATTAAATTTATTTTAACATTGATTTGAGGTCGATTCAACGTTCATTCGACGTTAAAATTAACGTTAGGAAAACCTATTATATTTACGTCAAATTGACGTTTTATTAAGAACTAAGATGAAATAACGTTACGTTGTTTTCACGTTTTTCTGACGTTGGCAGAACAAACGCTGTTTCAACGTACGATAAAAAGATGTCAAACCAACGTAGTTACAACAAACGTTGTTTCAACGTTGGATAAACCAACGTCAAACTAATGTTAGATTGTAAGGTTGGTTTGATGTTGGTTCGAGTCCAGACGTTTAAACGTGTTCCCAACGTTATGAGAAAGACGTCATTCCTCTTGATCCAAGACGTCATTCCAACGTAGAATAAACCTCATTTTGTTACCTGGGTAAGGTCATTAGCATTACTCTTTTTCCGTCTACTCAGCGTACATAGGATATTATTCAGATATTCCAGACAACGTTTGATAGAGCCTGAGGGTCTACAGTAAATATTCAACAATACGAAGCTCCCCCAATTTCCTATCTTCACCGAAAGAACCTGCAATTCAATGTCTATATTACATGTGGGCATACCTTCTAATCCCTTGTAATTGACTGCTACTCCATTTTTGATGAAGACAGCTAATCCTCCACCCTTCTCAGAGACATTATTTATCACTCTATCCTGTCTGTATAGGTTATATCCTCCATAAGCGACATATGAGTTTCTGACATGATCATTCATCCACGTTTCACATAACGCTATAACCGAAAAACCTTTACTTAGGAAACGCTTGTGTACCTGTTCTAAATTCGATACTAGGCTCCTACAGTTATACGTTACAATTGTTTGGCCCATTCGTCGGGGTTCTGATTGCAATCTCGACTTTCAGCCATCACCTTTCCGATCCAGGTCTACAAACCCTACTATAATCACATTCAGTGTACAATTGTTATAAAAGGCTATTATATGATATCCCACTAGGCTCTTAGCCATACTCTAAGCACTGTTAGAGCAATATACACAGCCGATGTACAACAACAATATTTACACAAGCTCTGTTTATAGTTAGAACAAGGACAACCCAACATCCCACCTAATGACCTTATCAGCTGTTTCACAGTGTGGCTATGTACGCGTAATATAATACGGATAATATACATTTCATTCTTTATTCCTACCCGATTATATTTATCAAGAACAATGAAACATATCTTATATACACATACATACCAAAGGTAATATCACAAGTATTGGTTATTTGTTTTTCTTTAGCAAGTCAAGCTTTGATTTACGATTGGCATTTTGGCTCATACGTTGATACGAGGTATTTAGTAGGTTCTCATTGTTTGGATGTGGGGTAGAAACCATTCCTCTAGTAATTCTCGTATTGAATTCACTTACTTCCGCCATGTCTCCTTGCACAGGTTGTGTGTCCACAACCTCTAAAGTCTTGGTAATCCATCATTTGGTTTACTCTATGATCCCTATCTTCTTTTTCTTGATCGCTTGTGTGGTGTTGCATCCCAAAGTAGACATATGTACCAATGATGACATCCGTACAGACTTTTCCTCTGTGGTACAAGCTATTTCTCATTATTACAAATTCTTTTCCAACTACTAACTTCCTATGTCCAGGCAGATTAGACTATTTCCAGAACAAAAAGTTCCATGTCAGTGGCGATTTCTCCATGTCAGCCTCCTTTTCCACTATTTCCCTTAGATAATCACCACAGAAAAGTATGTCACTGCACCTTTTTCCTATGTCTCCTATGGTATGCCCTATTTCCTCTACATGAAAAGCCATGTCTGGCTGCCCTGACACCTATGTCAAGATTTGGTCATCCATGTCCTCCCTGGTACACTCCTTTTCTACCCATACAAAAGGAGATATGAGTAGGCAAGTGAGTGTTAGTATAGCAGTGTTACATAACACACCCCAGTCAGTCACTGGTGCACATGCACTCCACCAGCTGCATGCATGAGTGATCACACTGACCAGTCTGGTCACCATAGCAACACAGATGGTTTGAGGCGCCCCCTATTGTTTTAATGAAGATGGCATGGGAATACATCATAGTACATTTGGGTGAAAAGGAGTGGATATTTGGAAAAGGAAAAGGATATTCCAAAAAGAAAAAGATATTCCAAAAAGGTAAAGTATAATCCTTAAAGGACAATGATAATCCGAAAAGGAAAAGGATATAAGCAAAAAGGAAAAGAAAGTTGACAAAAAAGGGTTGGATATTCGAAAAAGAAAAGTCTTGGATATTTTTTATTTTTCCTATTTCACGTTTATATCCTTTCAGATTGGGGACAAAACATGTGTGATGGGTCATCATGGACGAGATTGCTAGTTATAGATACTTCTTGAGTTGGAGCGATGGCCTTGTCTTCCTTGTTTTCCTCATTCCTATCATTCACATCATTCCTTGATGTGTTCCTGGCTACTCCAGATCCTTGTCCCAGTGGCACTATTCATCTTGTATCCCTCTTAGGTGTTTTGGTATATTTGAATACCAGGTGGTCCCTATGTTTTTGGATGGGAGAGATCGGTTCATCTAATGGGAATTTGACTCTCATGCTTTCCCGAACCTCCATTAGCATTTTGCCTAATAGATTGCCACCCTCCCATGAGTGGTCATCTAGTTTATAGTTACCTAGGTAACACCCTGCACTGTGCTCCTGATTCGGGGTGGCTTCTATGAGCTCGCATTTTCCTAACCCCCTACCCGACGGGCACTGAGTGCAATTGAATGTGATAGCCCTGTGATCAGTTTGTGATTGACCGCAAACTAGTGAAGTGTGATTCTTATGGCTTTGAATCACAGTGAAATGGACATACCATTAGCAAACATTGTGTGAAATCCATTGCGTCTATTTCCTCCAATGTTTTTGGTGGTCTCACACTTGTGTTGGATCAAGTTCTCATTCATATTCATTTATGTTTGCATTAAACATGTGTTACTCAACAAATTGCATCTGCGAATACATGTTTTGTTCAAAAGTCAATAATATCAGTGTGATCTCAATTGCGCATATAATGCGCATTCAAAATCGCGTTTAAATATTCAATAATGATTCAAATTTAAAATTTCCCAAGGACTTGAGCACAGGTATCTTTCATGCGGTGCCTATTACAAACTTCATATGAGAATATAAACAGATTAATCGATGGTATATTTTCACAATATTACTCTAAGTGACAATTTATCGTCTAGTATTGTCTACAAAGTTGATATCAATACAAAGTGATAAGTCTAATGAAAGCAAACAACTCTTTATCCGATCTGATTACCAAATCTTTGTCTACGCCACCAGTTCATATATTGAAACTGATTAATTCTTTATCATCGGTAGTCGTAACGTTGTCAAAACTCACCGCTAGAGATGAAAACAAATACTACAAATAAAAGCAATTTAAGTGTCGTTCAACATAAATGCTTGTCTTGTACATTTCTGGAAATATCTACCTCACCAAAGGCCCTATCTTCATAATCGAAGTGATCAACATCTCCTGCTCCTATTCTAGCAAAATAATTATTAGCATAATTGATTGCGGCTAGGCCTGAAACTGTTCCTGTTTCACATTCAAAACATTCAAGTTTATATAGAGCTAGTCTTACATCATTTAGCTTGGTGTGTATTGGTTTCTTTGACTTGGTATTATAAAGTGAGTATGTGTGTCAGAGAAGGGTGTGTCAGATGCGCGACAGTAAGTGTGAATGCTAGGTGAGTGAGCAGTGTCAGGTATTGTCCTGTTGTGGCTGCATTATAATGGTCAGTAACTTAATGTAGGGCGGGATACTTCTTTTTAATTGGTCTCAGAGCCTAATCTATACATAGAAAACAATTCTATTATATATGTTCGAAATAATGGGAATAGCCCATTACCCTTAGCCAATAGCCTTTACCATTATGCGACTTGTCCTCACCTGGTGGTGGTACAGTTTTCACCAGGTGGCGCAACTGGGAACTGGGGTGCATTTACACTTTCTTTTACAATAAAAGTGACGTTAACACACTTATGTGGCATTTATACCACTATAGATGTTCCACACAATATCTACATAGGAATGTTATAAGTGATATACTTCTATAGTTTATGTGTGTTATATACCTGTTTGATATCGGAAAATGCTGTGATCAAAACACTCTTATGACTGTACATATAAATTGTCCCTACTGGCTTGGGGGAGGCAGAGCCATTCAATCACTGGAACACATCATATATAGGAGACTATGTAGGAGACCATATGCCTCAGGCTTACTAAGAGGATGGTAAAATTGATGAAAACTAAATGATGCCTATAAAGAGAGGGCAGCACAAGCTCTGCCCTAAACCCTCTTTGAAATATCTAGGGAATAATGGTACCCTTCATACCTTTCTGTGAGAAGAAATATACTACTGCTGCCAGGGCAGGAAAATGAAACTGCCAAAGTCTTTCATTTATTTCTGATGCTATTGATATAAGGAATCTGTAGTATACAAATATCCCATTCAAAATGCTATAAAAATTGCTGATTATTGCACCAATATTGCGTTATACCTTTAGCGTGACCATCTCGTGATCATTGCGCAATAATTATTGCGTGAAAAGCGTCCACTCTCATCACAGAACTATGACGAGATGATTGCGCATTAAAAATCGCGTAGAATCGCGCTCATTTGCCCGTCGGGTAGCTTTCTCCTCAGAATTCCATGCTGTTCAAATTTCGCCACTAGAATTTTTTTCATCTCTGAATCAGCCATTGAGTCCCAGTTCACATTAGTGGGAATCGCCTCCCCATATCTTTTGCACATCCTTGGATCTCTAGAATTAGTAATCTTTGTTCTGATCTGATCCTTCTGAAGTATCTCCGCTTTCTTGGCAAAGTAAGCTTACTCGGATGATGTAATGTAAAGAATTGAATTCTCTTGGGTTGGTTTTACCAGCTAAATGGCCGTCCCTGCCCCCTCCCTCTCCCCCCCTCCCTGGGCCTTGGCCGCCACGCGGGACCTGGGTGGAGAGGGGGAGGGAGGTAATGCTGGACACCTGTTGTTGTGTGTATACATGCTTGATTGTCTAGCAACCAGAAATAGAATTATCTAGTATTCCCTGTGCTAAACTCATTAGTGGGTGGGGGGAAGGGACTGGGGGAGGGAGGGGACGCTTCATGCTTGGGTCAAGGGTAATGAGAGGGGAGGGGGGGTTGAGAGCAAGGGACCAAACTATCATGTGAACAATGCATGGCCTTGGCATGGGAGAGAGCTGGGAGGTCATGTTCATGGGGTAGAGGAATCCCTCTCAGCCAATCATAAGGGTACACGCCAGGGAAAGCATTGCTAGGACCCAATGTTACTGATGAATTAATTAACATGTTTGACTATAAATAAAGGCCAAGCCAAAGCCATGGCAATCTTTAGACACCTTGCTGCCTGGCCTGAGACAACCATCCAACCGACTTCTCTGACTTCATCATTTATACTAGAACACTGAATCTATACAACATAAACTTACTACTTTGTCGATCAAAGTAGTAAGTTTATGCCAGCTCATAATACCTCACTTTACTCATGATCTAGTTCAAAAGGCCTATAGACAGGGCTTTCAAAGGGGTAAAAATACCACCGAAAATGATGGTAAAAATGATGAACGTAGGAATCAAAGAAGATTTAATCCGTGGCCAAAAGGTGTTGAAAGACAGAACCAAGTTCCAGGGCCAACGGTATAACTACCTCAAATTCGTTAAAATGAACAATGTATTACACCAAAGGGTCCACCATTGGCCTTTCATTGACGACGGGACAGGGGTCAACTAAGCATCCGACCATGCTATTGTATAACACTGGCGCCTTTGTAATCACAAAGAAAATAATACCTGAGTGTTGAGATGAAAAAACCCACTTCACTTAAGTTTCTATTACCATGCACCAAACGTGATGTATTAAAAGGTTGAAATAAATGCCCTGCCCACTAGTCTGGCTCCAAGCAGATATGTCTGCAGTGTTTGCTGAGATTTGAGTGCGGATGTTTTTCATGCAGAATTCTGTGCATATTGCCGCCACTCGTTCTGTTTGTTCGGATCATGCCTACATGTGATTTTGGCAAAGCTTTTATGCATTCAACCGCAATTCGTGTATAATAGTAAAAAAAAGTGTGGCCACATTCCTTGCCTTCGTCTGCAGACCTGTTACACACAATAGACACGCTTGGAGCCATTGTTGCATCATATATAGAACTAGTTTCCTTTGGTAAACCTTGGAATGACTGACCCCACTACTTTCTTTCTCATCCGGGGAAATATGTTGGTTTTATGTGACAACAAGAGAGCGGCAGATGATTTGACAATTCCCCTTTTCCATACTAAAACTAGGCAATCTTGTCAACATTTTGACAGTAAATCTGCATTGCATTTACTAAATATTTCACATATCCCCTAAATAGAATCGCATCTAATTCAACCACCATGGACATTTACGTTTTTACATATGAACTACTGTTGTTAAATGTCTTTGGCCTGTAAGTGAATAAAAAAAAATAAATATATGAACGACAGCCAAAAGTGATGACAAACTAGAGAGAGAGAGAGTCGGTTGGGGAGGGGAGGAGCAAGCGCAGTGCACGCAAACCGGAAGCGCACCTGTGATTTTCTTGTCAATTTGAAGATCATCCATTACAAATATACGGTTGCGCGACAGCAAAAATGTCACTTAAATTACCATTTAAATGTGGCTTAATCCACGGTTATTTGACATCTTCTTTGTAGTGAGGCAAACCTTATTTCCAATTTTCTCTGAAGGAGGAACAGGCGAGTGTGGGAAGCGACGACGGGGCACTTGTCAGAGCAAACAAAAACTTGGTGGGTGCGTTGGCGTAATTTTTTGGTATAACAGTTTTTTCTTGTGGATTTATCTGAATCGTGGCTGCTCCATGTTGATTTGACACAGGAAACGTGATCAAAATGCTAATCATTTCCATTCTCCGTTATGCTCTATTTAGACGCGTGCTCCCTTCCATCAATTTTAAATTATACGGCATCGCTCTTTCAAATAGGACAAGTATTGTGCACTGTTTAGATTATGATTGTGTTGATGTGGCGACAATAAGACAACTACTCTTTTTTCCCCACAATAGTGATATGTTTTAGCTACATGTACTTCATATATAATTGAACACAAAAATGTGTAATCGACCTCAACATACACATCTGCATAATATATTTTTTTAACTGATATAAAAATCTTGCATGTATATTTCCCTAAAATATACACGGTGTAACTCATTGATAGTTGGTTTCAAGTACTTATAGATCTGGACGGTTACTTAAGTTTGATTTATATTTACCCCAGACTCTAATGTGTGTATCTAGGTATTTTCTCTATAGATGCCACGCGTCTGAATGCATCATGAAGTATCATTCTAGGCCATTATCCTCGTTCATCTTAATCTTTCTTTTTGTAGACAGAATTAACGCACGCGACACAGCCCGTGAATCACGATGGAGAAAACACTGGCAAGGTGACAGAGCCTAAATCCCACCCAAGGTAGGCTATTAGGTCGAAGCAGTAAAGAAAAGTCAACTTAGTCTAAAGAAAGCCAACCTCCCCGTATTTATTCTCCTTCTATCGCAATCGCTTTTTCACCCCATGCGATAAATGAATGTAAATGTCTTTTGACCTCTGCCTTTTATTTCTTGTCACATTGTTGTAACTGCATATCTGAGTATAATCGCATCTATGATCTAACTTTCCCTTTCATCACCATGAATTCGTCTGAAATATGATCAGCAATTTTGTCTCAACTTTTACCTGGTGAAATAGCGTAAACACATATAAAAAGTGAATGGCAGATATGTTTAAATTATATAATGGTTTATTAGATTGAGAAAAAGGTGTCTTTAGTTTTAATTCGTAACTTTTTGCCTCCATGTTGAGTATATTTACCTAGATTCACGTAGGATTCTAGCAATGTTGTATTCAGCTTTTAATGAGGTCCTCCAAGTCTAGCACCAGAGCTATAAAGATCAAATTCATACCTTTAATATTTAGAATACCTAGAGTTACAAACATCCAGAAAGTAACCGCTTGAAAGATGTATTTATATTAGTAGTTTGGTTATATTTCTCAAAATCTGTATGCCTATTATTGTTTTTATATTTAGCTGAATCCCAGCCGTCCCGTTCCCCCCACCCCCTACCCTCAGCGCTGTTTGCTTCAGCAGCAAACAGCGCTTCTAAGATCGTTATAATATGCAGGGACGCTTGCGGCGGTATTGGGAGACATTGGGAGACATTTCGGAGCTTGTTGATATATTTCGCGGCAATGGCCGTCGATTCGAATCTTATCACAGGCCTTGCTGGTGGTAAATGGGCTTATATCTTCTTTTCTAGACAATATTGTTCCAGTAATCAATACCTAATAACGTTGCCTACTAATATACGGTAGGAGTGAGCACGGAGAATAAGCTCGGGGGAGCACATTCGTAAGGGCAAACAGGGGGATAACTATCAATCTCTCTCTATTAGCGTGAGGACCCGTAATGGCGGGTGTGACGTTGTAATGGGTAGTGATCCTGCCGATGGGCAGCTTCTTTCAGAAGCGGTTTTCACGGAAGAGTCAAGATTACAGGATCGAACGATCAGTGCACTATAGGGGATCCTCCATATATTATCCTAACCTTTATTTGATCCTTTCCCTGGTTTGCTAAGGTTCCAGGAGGGGAGGCAATGCTAGTTTCAGCCTTAAGCAAACTATTTGGTGATTGATTTCTTCTGTTCATATGTTTTATTTCATCCTCGCATGTTCCCAAGAGGTTTTTAAAAAAACAGTGTGTGGATATCTTAGGCCTAAATGTTAAAAGTTTAACTGTCAATATGAAGGAAACTGCATGATGCTGCATGATTGCACACACAAAACATAATGCATGTAAGTTGTAACAAAAACCTGTTTCTTACGAAAGGGTGGCATCGGAAAGGGTTCCATCCCGTAGGGAGGAATGCGCAACTGATATAGATTTGAACATACACAAGTAGTAGTACTCACCACCGTCAACCCGCGCTTTTGTGAGTAATGGTAGGAAATGGTAGAGATTTTGGTCGATTTGATTGACAGGTTACTCATTTTCTCGCGCGGCGCGCGGCGCGGCAGGCAGCGTGCGGTAGACGCGGTGAGAGGGCGCGCGGTAGACGCAGTAGAGACGCGTGGGCGCGCGTAGCGCGTTGGTAGGGGGATATGGGTGGGGGAGAGGGTGGTGGTGGTGGTGGTGGTGTGGAGAGGAGAGGGGTGGGGAAAGAGAGGGGAGGGGAAAGAGAGGGGTGGGGAAAGAGGGGGAGAGAGGAGTGAGTTGCGCTGTATAGAGCTGTGTATAGAGCTGTGTATAGAGCTGTGTATAGCGGTTATCCGCTGGTTCCCCATTTCCCTATACTTCTTACAGTATCTTGAGTCGCGATGATATAAGGGGGATCGGAGAGATGGTTTGAAAAAAAGGATGAAGAATAATTTTAGAGGGGGATTATTTATATGGGATAGAGGGGGAGGAGAAAAGATGGACTGGGGTGGTGTGGGAAAGTTCCTAGGTCGGTGCGCTGGGGTGATCCAGGTGTTTCATTTCCACTGCCTTGACCCGATGAGGTGGTGGCCTGTTCTCCCGTGTTGAAGTCGTTGCTCGCGTTGACACCGTCCGAGGGCGCTTGAGCGCTACCTTTGCCGGCTCGAGCCTTATCTTTCGGGGTGCGATTGAGAGAGGAAATTAACTTGGAGGCAGATATTGCTGCATTTGAAAGCTAAAAATAGCTTAGGTTCGCCATCTTGAGACTTTTTTAACAACAGCCCACGATAGATTCGACATTCCGAGACTTCAGATTTATAACCGAAGAAAGTCAAGTAAGTGTTGATTAGCATGTTTAATTTGTGTTGATACATGTTTATGAATATACCAAGAATACTAAGGGAGTTGCTTTAGTGGCTTGTATGCGCTTGATTTGAGCTGAGATTAATGTGAAATATTTGTGAGATTCGCGTGAGATATGGTTTTGAAATCGAGCTATGGCCGCCGGTGGGGGGAGGGGGCAGGCTCGGTGAGATAGCGTTGGTCGCTGGTTGATACCTATTGATGCCTATTGAATTTATTTTTTTTGCAGAATGGTATACCTTTCGCACGTAACCGAAGATGGTTATAGGATGGATATTTTGTTCGACGGTGTAGATGTCGCCGTTAGAGGCTTCCATCAAGGTGTACAAATAGGAGAAACGCAGGTCCCCTTCGTGACGCCCGAGTGGACGTACACTTTACATCATGGGGCTGTCGATTGGAAATTTGGTATTTTACTTGGAGGAACAGTCCTTTACTGCGAAAGGAGGAACCAGGGAGAAATCGCATCTTTATTTCTCCTGAAGACAGATTGTGAGTTGAGACTTTGTCACTTCATCTTGTATTGTTATTACACTTCACTTGAGTCTTTGTCACTTCATATTGTATCGTTATTACACTTGACTTAAGATTGCATTGACATAACACATAACACCATAAAGTATTTATGAAAAAAGTTTGTGGTGTATTTTACAAAAAAAAAAAATTTTTTTTAACAGGGTAAGGATGATACCTATGCTGTCGCACCTGTGGATGTGACCTGTTGGATCTTGTCGCCACACTTGTTGGATCTGTTGGATCTTGTCGCCGGTGTCTTCACACTCCAAGAGACCTGTTCCTGACCTGTGCTTGGACTATACCCGCTGTAAATGTGCTTGTGATACCCGGACTGCCTTTGCTCTCGCCTTTGCGGACTTTATTTGTGTTATATGCCCGGACTATATACCTTATATGATTATTATATCCTGATTATACCTTGATTATTATTATTATTATTATTATTATCATGCCTTGTTGCTTTTGTGGCGCTATATAAGCTTTTGTCATATTATATATGGCATATATGTACATATTGCTCGCTCGTCATATTATATATGGCGATAAATAGAAAACTCAATAACTTAAACACGTAATAATAATAATAAAACATAAACTTTTAACTTTACCTGTTGTTTAATTTGTTTATTTATTTTAGTGGAATGATATGGAATGATATGGAATGATATGATATGAAAATGTGTATGAAATATGAAATACGAAAAAGTCACCATGCTGCAAGAGAGAGAGGCGAATGAAGATCTTCGAGTGGAGGAAGGGGACCATTTACCGGTGAAAATATCGGATGATTTCCCTAGAAAAAAAAGGATGTGAATTAGCTACGTATAACTATTTATAATTTATATTTATTAAAATATGTTGCGTAAAATTGATATGTGCGGGACGTGTAAATGAGTAGATAATAAAAGTAAAAAAATAAAATGAGTAAAACAAAAACTTACGGCCACCGTTTTTCCATGATGAGGTCCATGGCCCCCTTCTTCCACTCGAAGCACGAGCCGAACTTACGTGTACAGGTATCCAAGACAAACTTGCGTTCTGACATTGGACTTTTGTCAGCGATACACCACATTTTGCTTTCTGGATACCAGGTAAATTTGATCGGGGGGATGTGCATGTAAAACACCCCCAACTCCCTATTCCTGTCTTCCGTTTGGAAGAAGGGAGCCCTCATCCACATTCGCCACTCTGTTGCTGAGATTTTCCTGGTTTGTGTGATGTGACTGCCAGGCTTAGTAATGATGCAAATTGAATTTCCCACCGGTGATGCTGTAATTTGGAAAGACGCCTCGGGTGTTATTTCGAAGGTCATGGTGAACTTGTTTAGCTCACCGGTGGGGAACACATGCATCTTTACGAAATAGCCTGGCCTTGCCTTTACCAGGGGCCCAGCCTCATCGTACATGGTGACTTCTCGAACGAAGTTGATTGGGGGGATGTTAGGTTCAGCCCCAGCTCCATTTCTAGTTTCGTTTTGTTCAGCCCTAGCTGCTGAAGCTGGGGCTTCCCCTTCAGCCCCAGACCTAGCTTCCTCACTTCCAGCACCCGTATGCCCAAGCAATTCGCGGATAATTTCTTCATTGTTAGGGTCGAAAGGATAATCATAAAATGGATCAGTTGGGTCACGGGTGCAGTCGAGAGGTGGGGGGCTAAAAGATGTAGATGGTCTGGGGCTTGGGTTGTGTCGCTCGCTAGCAGGTGAGGGGGGTAAGAAGCTTTCAACCTCCATTTCCCCCTCCGATGACTCCTGCTGCACGTTTTCCTCCTCCTCCTCCTCCTCGTTCCGATCTCCTTGCTCCTGCTCCTCTTCGTCTGTTATCTCCCCCTCCTCCTTTTCCTTTGCCTGCTCCCGCTCCTGCCTCTCCTCCCACCTTTGCCACTCCCGCTCCTCCTCCTCCTCCTCCTCCTCGTCCCACCTGAGTTGGGCAGTTGGGGAGTTGGCAGCCTCCAAAGGAGGCATGTGGCGATCGGTGGAGTCGGGGGAGGCGGGGGTCTCCACATACTCCTCCCCCCTGAGGCTCAGGAGCATTTGTGCTCCCTCAGACACACTTATATTAACGGAAAGGTGACGGTTGGCAGACATAATTATTGTTGTAATTGGTGGTGGTGGTGGGTAATTGGTGGTGGTGCTGGTGGTGGGTAATTGGTGGTGGTGCTGCTGCTGCTGCTGCTGGTGGTGGTGGTGGTGGTGGTGGTGCTGGTTGTGTGTCTGAGGGAGTGAGTGAGTGAGTGAGTGAGTGAGTGACTGAGTGACTGAGTGAGTGAGTGAGTGGTTGGTTGGTTGGTTGGTTGGTTGGGTGGATGGATAAAGGCTTTGAATAATCTGAAAAATGAAAAAACAACAAACAAATTCAATTTGGTGCTGAGCGTAATCCACAGTAAGGGTACAGTCCATGAAACACAGTTCACAATCCAAACTTAGTCCAAAGCCCAGAGCGTAATCCAAAGTGCTGAGCGTAATGTAACACAAATTAAAATCCCCAAATCCCCACACGGCAAGCCTCACGGCAAGCCTCACGGCAAGTATATAAAATGCAAGTATATAAAATGCAAAGAATAAATATAATCCATTTGAATATTAACAATGAGGCGCAGTGGAAATGGAACTGGTGATAAATCCTCTATATATAGAATCCGCTCGAAGAAACACATAATGCCACGATATGGATATAAAATTTTCGGACTAAATACCTCACGAACTGACAGCAGACGAAGGCTAATTCAAAGTGAATTACTTTTAGACGGTTTCACCCTTTTGGCTGAATATGCTAATGACGATGGGGAGAATGAAGAGACGTTTTTTGTTGACAGAACCCTCGACAAAATGTCGAGCTAGGGTGTGGTCTTAGGGTACGTATAAATACCATAGCCGACAGTTAAGAATTTTGTTCATTGACATTGTCTGTGCGCTGTCCGGCCGTGACATAAGAAATTCCGCACTTAAACTCTGACCGAAAAGACGTAAGACATGGGCAAAGACATGGCCACTCAAGTTTCGGCGGGCGACAAACCCTATTCGTCATCGCGCAACAAGCCTTCTGAAGGGGTTAGCAACTTTCTGAATGTGGCTCGATTTAAGAAATTTTATATTTCTATTTCTTCCATGAGCAAGGAAAAAGCTGAACAAAGACCTGATTCGACTCGATGGATTTTTCCTTATCCCTGGCTTGGCGTAAACCTTTTGTTTAAGCAGGCTTTTCCTGTGAATGTTAGACACAGGGTAAAAACGCATTTGGCTCATCAGTTTGCTGAGAGAATTATTGAAAAAACTGCCGGCGTCGTGGATTTACCCTCGGGATATATTTTTGAGTGTATGAACTTTTCAAATGAAGAAATTTGCTACAGAGCATTTTTCTATTTTAATGAAGACATACCCAAGGAATCTGTAATAGCAGGGAGCTATATGAAATTAGCTCCGCTTCTTATTTTTGATGAGACCGGTCTTCAATGCAGACACACAAGCTTGGCTATCTATTTGAATAATTACTCATCGTGGAATGAGAGTGATTGGTTCAATGCTAGTTGGAGAAAAGACTTAACTTTGGTACCTGGTGAGCCCGACACACAGTGGATCGAATGCTTGTGTGGGTCCATGCTGAAGTCTGCGAAAGGTGTTTTTTCCTCCTACCCCTCGCGCTGCTGTAATAACCGTGGTCTTCATCACCTGTTTGCCATTAAAGCTGAATTAACTAATCGTTTGTCACCTCCTAATTCGGTTCGATGTAGCCGTTGTTTTTGCTGTTACGGAAAACCTGTAGCTCGGTTTTTGGACTTTTAAAAGAAGAAAAGATGGCTAGTTCAAGTTCTAGTTCAAGTACTGGATGGCAATGGGTGGTTCAAGCATTCGATCGAGCAGATAGTTCTAATTTAACTTTTGAGACTGAATTAAAGTTTATATTCGACCAGTTGGGCGCTGACTGGGTTACTTTGGCACCCTTTTTGAGGTGTAATGAAATTATACGTGGAATGTTTAAAAATGATGCGCCATTGAGAATGATTTTATTGTGGCGCCAAGGCGTCAATATTGAAAGGCAAGCATATGAGCAGCTTTACTTTGCACTTAAGAAGAGCGAACGCCGTGATCTGTGTGAGATTTTGATGGCTCATTACGCAGTCAAAGGATCCGTGTGCCCGGACATTATGAGTCAAATCGCCTCCAGAATTTACGGCAACTGGAAAATTGTGGGTATACATTTGGGAGTGCCATTTTATAAAATGGAGGAGATTCAGCAAGAAATATCGATAAGAGCAATGTCTGCATGCCCTGCGAATGAATTACTCCGAGCATGGTGCTCCAAGTGTTTTTTTGAGTTAAAATCATGCGAGCAAATGATGGAAGAATTAAAGCTTGCATTGGGCATTATAAAACGCCAGGATTTGGTCGAGCAGTTAAGTTTGTTTCAGACCCTATATAGTTGCCTATAAATAGGTGTTACCTTTATCAAAAAGGATTAGTTTACTATCAACCTTGGAACGCAACACACGTCAAACATGGAGCTTTTACTAAGCGAGAAAGTTACCCTTAAAAGGGAGAGCACCAAAAACGTTAAACTTTCCAGAACCAAAGCTGATGGCTCCACGCGGAATTTATTTATGCCCTTCGCTGTAGTGGAACTTATTGTTGGCTTTATGACTCAAATCCTAGGTGGGGAAGAAGCGGACTGTGGAAATGGCTGGACGTGCATTAAAAAGGACTTTCAAGGAAAAGATTACCTGACCATTTCTAAGAAAAAAGAACAAGGCGATTGCTTTTATGGCTGGTCATGGTTTAACTTGTCTTTGGACGAAGCAAGAGAGCTGGCGAGATCATTTAAGGCTTTTTCTACCTCTCCCGCTCCATCCTCTCCTAGGCGAGTTGCGGGTACATCAGGGGGAATATTTGGAGCAGCCTGTGCGCCTAAGAGAGGGGGGAGTACATTTTCATTTTCACCCCCTAGCAAAAAGAAAAATATTTGGGAGCCAACAGCCACAGCAGCAGCAGCAGCAGGAGTTAAAACATTTCGCCTGTTTAGTTGGGATATGTACGATGGTGAGAAAGACATTTTAAACTCATCTGACAATAGCAAATATTTGAGTGAGCAAAACTGCATTAACGCTTCTGAGGATTTTTTGCGGGGTGTTAAGCCTTACTTTCCCGACGCATGGACAAAGACAAAATCAGAGGAATTTTCTTACCCCTCCAGTGAAGAGCTTATTGGAATTGTGTATGACTTTATGCTAAGGAGGGACTACAATCAAATTCGCGCAGCAAATTGTATCGGATGCGTGCAAGGCAGCGGCGGACAAGCAGCTCATGAAGGGGGGTGTATGGGAGTGCTTTTGGGAAGTGTGAGCAAGCGAGATATATCTTGTGCACATTTGGCATTAGATTCAAATGACTTGATAGAGACCACACAAAAGATTATTACTACCTACTCCCACTACGGATTACACGCCTTAGACGACATTACTTTGAGTGCTGTGGAGCATGTGCTCAAGGTAAAATGGGCTGAAATACCAGACATGGCATCCTTTTCGGATATTAGTGCTATTCCGGAAGAAGTAAAAAGTGACTTGAAATAAGGCAATTAAACACCAATATATATATATATTTTGATAATGAACTTTTATTTATGAGATGGAGAGCTTGAGACAAAGTCCTGCTTTTTAAACTATTCATGACCTGGGAGGTCGTCACTCCAACTATAGACTCTAAAACTGTAAAAGACTGTAGACTAAAAAGTTAAGCACTGTATAGCACTCTATACGTAAAAGAAATGTTATATTTTTATAACCTGGGAGGTTGTCACTCATAATACATATAATATATATAAATGTATAAGTAGACTAATAAGTTGGCTATAACACTGTATGCGCAACAAGTAACAAAATATCACATGAATAACATTGATAATACTTAGAATACTTAGAATACTTAGAATACTTAGAATAATATATACTGCTGCAGAATAAATATATGTACTGCAAAATACAAGTTGTAAAACTGTCAGAATAAATATCTTATGCTAGTTATGAGTCTAACTATAATTGACCTGGGAGGTCGGCACTCCGTGAAAAATTGAAAAAATTGAATTGTAGAAGAGTAGAAGAAGGACGAGGTCGAGTGATAACTTATGATAATTTTGAATTTTAATAATATGACAAAAAGCTAAGGAACAAAAAGAATCCTGTTGGAATGCTTATGCTTGTTGAATAAAATTTTGAAAAAAGAATTATTGCGTTATGTGTATATTGCGTACAAACTCGAGAACAGACCTTTTATTTTGGGGGTGAAATTTGGAAAGAGGCTGAGGATACAAATTTGGTTATACATGTTTTGGGCGTATCCTCACCGGGGGGAAAATATTTTTTGGGGGGAGGAACTTTTGTTTTTTTATAATTTTGTCCAAAAGGGGTTGAGGTGGAAGGGACAGGAGTTGTAGGAGGAGGAGGAGGGGTAACGTATGTTAGGGGAGCAGCAACGTCATCATATAGGTGCGCGGTGGAGTGAATTTCGGGGGTGATGATAAAGGATGTTTCTTGCTCGTGTGGTGGTGGTGAGGGCGTCAAATCGGTCAATTTGGGGATCATTTTTCTAAGCTGCTTTTGGTCTAAACGGGGAGCTGAGAAGGAGGGCATAGGGTGTTCATAAAGGTCTGTTTGCGAGTTTGTAAAAGTATCGATGAAGGACGCACCGTGGTCTAAAATAGGGCGAGAGCGGGCGACTTTAGGATTATAAGGGGTGGTTGATGAGGTGCGTCCCCCGGGAAACATTTTATTATGAATAGTTTTACGAATGGTCGAATAGGCTAATTCTTTAAAAATATTTTCATTTTGTTCGTTCAATAAGGGAGAGCAGAGGGTTGGGTCCGAAAGGGTGCGCCGTAAATTAGAATGAACGTAATTTTCCATGTAATTTTCCATTGTTTTAGATTGTCCACTAGATTTAGATTCTTTTTGTTTTTTAGCTTTTTGAAGTTTTTTTTTGTAGTATAAAAAAACGCCGAAAAAGTAAAAAAATATACCAAAAAGAGAAGTGAGAAAGGATCCGGTAGAAGTGAAGAGAGACCATGAGGAGTCCTCCTCTTCCACCTCCTCTTTTACTTCCTCGACCTCGTCCTTGACGTCTTCGATTTCGTCCTTCACTTCGCCCAGTAAGTCTTTAATTTCGGTGAGGCTAGGTCCGTCTTTCTGAAATTATAGAATATAAGAATAGGTCAGCGTTAAATAAAAGGGAGATTTGTATGGCTTAGTATTATTTCTGACGCTTCTTTGCCAAGGCAAGTCGAGGGAGGAAGCCGCCAAAGGGGCTCATCATACCGAATTTTGTCTGCAATGGCAGCAATGAAGCAATGAAGTGTTTTTGGCCTACTCTATGGCTAATTAATTCAATTAACACTTGATGGTAGAACGTTGCACATATTGCCAATATACCAATGGTACCAATGTGAGCCAACCTTACTGAGGGTGGAGGGAAATTCCAGTGTGAGCTGTGAACATCAATTATTAAGATTGATTGGCTTTGATTGATTCGAAGTGCTTGTATCACAGTGCAATTCATACAGGAGAGAGAGAGAGAGAGAGAGAGAGAGAGAGAGACACTCTTTATTATAATCACAGATGAAGCACATTAAGGCTCCACCACCCCTCTAACAATCACCGACTCCCCATTTCTATCTTTCAATCTGATAGCGGGCGAAGGTGAATGCAGTGGTGAGTGACCTTAGTTCCTTTACGCCCTTATCAACACAATGCGAATGCAGTTGTTTGTGCGGTGCGAACTCACGACGGTGAGGATGAGGACGATGAGGAGGACTTTCTCGCGCCTACCTAACCTAGGTGCTACGCCTTACCGACTAAGCCATACAATTCTCCCTTCTTAGTCCGCGTTAAAAGTTGGCTTTATACTAAGCCTTGTTTAAACAAAATCAAAAGGAGATTTTCGTGACCTAGTTGTTTTGGGGTAGGAATTGTTAGGAATCTGGATCCTTTTCTTAACTATGAACTCCTAAGGAGCCTTAACTGTGGTATCCTCACACTAGACGAACCCACAACCAGCGCATTGACAAAGTCTATTAATTTCAATGCTGTACATGGAATTTGGCGGTAAGCCGCCACACTAATTTTTTGATACAGTCCCAATGAGGTGAGCTGATGGGGGAGAATTCTTACAAACTACAGAACAGTCAGTTGCATCAAGCCAGATAATACCTCTGTTTGTCGGTACCAATGCGAGCGTCCAGATAATACCTCCGGTGGTCGCTGGTACCAATGTGAGCCAACCTCACTGAGGGTGGAGGGAAATTCCAGTGTGAACTCTGTCCGTTCAGTTACAAGCAGAATTCGTTACCAACTCATGCGATACCTCCCGACGGAGCAAGCAACCCCGCTTTTGAAGGGGGAAGATGGGGGCTGCGAACCGCCGACCCTAGGACTAAGTCTTTCCCTAAGCTTTTACCCAGCGCCCAAACCAACTTGGCCACGAATATCTCCCGCTTATACATAGTGAAAAGTGGTCCTTTTATGTTGAGGGGTCGTGTGCACTAAAGCATGACTGTGGAGAATAGCTTACCTTAGTTAAAACATTGACTGTCTTCGCGGCGATCTTTTTGCCGCTTAGGACGAAACGGTCCACTTTCTTGGTCTGAAAAAAATAAAAAAAAATAATCCATATATAATACATGACTTAAAATACGAGTTTATATACAAGTTTATTTGGAATGAATACAAAAAACAGCATGAAAATTGCAAATAATGTTGGAAAAAATTAAAAATAAGTTGTTTTTTTTTTTTTTTTTCTCACCAATTTTCTAATTTTGTCCACTGGAGAAAGAGGTGCTGCCCTCCCCCCGCTATGATGAGGCGCAGCACCCCTTCCCTCTGATCGACGAAGGCCCCCATCGTCCCTAGCCTTAGTTCCCTCATCAGTTCCCCCTGAAAGTCCGTCCGGAGGAACAGATGACATTCCTGAGGAAAGTGAATGTTGATGTCTATCCTCAGGAATGGCGCCTGTTCCTCCATCCTTATTGTCCCCTCCATCTTTTGCGGTCGTCGATTCGTCAATATAGTCGCCCTCGTTGGTGGTGTCTGTGGTGGTGGGGGTGTCTGTGGCGGTGGTGGTGGTGGTGGTGGGGGTGTCTGTGGTGGTGGGGGTGTCTGTGGTGGTGGGGGTGTCTGTGGTGGTGGGGGTGTCTGTGGTGGTGGCGTCCTGCTCCTCCTCCTGGGTGGTGAGAGAGGTGGAGGTGGTGGTGGCGTCCTGCTCCTCCTCCTGGGTGGTGAGAGAGGTGGAGGTGGTGTCTGGAGATTGGTCGGAGGGGGTGGAGATGGACGTTGTAGAGGTCTCTTCTTCTTCTTCTTCTTCTTCTTCTAATGTAGTTTCCTGGGCGGTGGTGGTGGTGGTAGTGTCTGGAGATTGATCGGTGGGGGTGGGGGTCGATGTTGTTAGCTCTTCGTCCTGGGAGGTGGTGGTGGTGGTGGTGGTGGTGATGGTGATGGTGGTGGTAGAGGTAGAGGTAGAGGTAGAGGTAGAGGTAGTAGTAGTGGGAGTTGGTGCGATCTGTTAAAAAATAAATAAATAAATAAATAAATAAATAAATAAATAAATAAGTCTGGTGTACAAAAGCATGTTGATACCCACACACACAGACACAGACACAGACACACACACACACACACACACACACACACACACACACACACACACACACACACACACACACACACACACACACACACACACACACACACACACACACACACACACACACACACACACTGCTGCTGCTGCTGCTGCTGCTGCAGGAGCAACTGATACTATGTCAAACATGTAGCTACATACCCCTAGTTTAATGTAGTTTTCCCCCCATTGATATTTTATGTACAATATCAATATCGATAAATAAAATAATTAAATTATGATTACCTTAGGGCATGAAGAAATAATACGGCGTGATCTGATGTAGCCCAAGTCAGAGCAAACCACCGACCTAATGTGGGTAAAAGCTACCTTAGACAGGTTAGGGAATTTGATGTTGATGTCCCTAAAGGTTTCTCTGTCTAAGGTAGCTCCAGTAACTCGTCCTATTATAAGGCTTTTTACCCACAAAAGGTCGGTGCTTTCTCTGACTATCGTTCCGACATTCACTCTGTCGCATCTAACTTCGCTCCTCAACAGGTGGCAAGTGCAGGGCGAGCATATGTTAGTTGCCAGTGAAAGGGGAAGATGAAGAATAATGATGTTGATGATGATGATCGCGATGGGGAGAAGGAGGATGATCCTCATTCCTTAAGCTGATGATCTGATGAGCCCGAGAAAAAAAATAATGGCGAAAAATGGCGGTGATCTATGGTGATGATGAGGCGAGGGTGGTATATGGCGATGGTGCGATATGGTATTTTGGCGCTAAGGGAGGAATGCAGTCCTGCACAACACTGACCTCGATATGTAAACATTAGACCTTACATTAAAATTGTAGTCATAATTTTACCTTTGAGCCTAAATCTATTTGATTGACAACCTTATTGATTTTTCATAATGCTATCGTGATTTTTTATCTCAAGACGTTTAAACTTGCATTCAAGCAAATCGCACCATACGAGGTCATGGCTGATTACCGGATTTATACCGAGACGGATAACAAAGTCCATTGCGTCTTTATTTATCTCTTTGAAATGCTTTTCATTTATCAATACCTATTTTCTACCAATTTGCTTTATAAAAGGGTGCATTTCAGACGTGTATTTTGCCTGTATAGACAGTCTATGACCCTACGCAACAGTAGAAATGAAAAGCCACAGTGTAGCGCGGGAGGGATAGTTGTTACAAAAAGCGCCACCAGGGAACAACAGGGGAGCTGCTACGCAGTAACGACCAAATAGATTTGATTTAACTAAAGACTTAATACGTATTAAATAAGGGCTTTATGCCGTCTTATAAAATCAATATGTATTTGTCCGCGTCTTTTCCCTCCGATGAGGGGTCTAAATATGAAAATACCCATTTATAAACACCTTTCGCCCCGTATCAGCTTTCATCTCGGCGGCCATTACAGCATGTGGGGACGTTGTAACAAGAAATTTTGTTTGTTGCTTTCCCCCAAAGTTAAACAAGAGCACAGATTATCTCTTGTGAGTCAATATCACAGCAAATAGCCTTCAAAGGAGAGGGGAAAGGATGTCGGCTTAAGCTTATTTTCACCGCGACAAAGGACTGCGATGTGGACTACCGTGCGGGGTCTAACAAAATGGCGGCAGCTTATGCAAAATGGCAGCGGTCGTGGCGACTACCCTTTGCCCAGCGTAGAAGGAACCTTTTGATATCGGTCAAGTATTTTTGCTTTGTTTCATTGATTAGGATTGATTAGGATTGATTGACGTTAAATGTCTTAGACAATAGAAAGATTCAAAATGGGTTTGATGGAGTAGTTTTTAGCTGATGTAAGGGTAAGTTTAAACTATCGATCGATAAGTAGATTGTGTAGGTCTGCATTGTCATATAAAATGTTAGTATGAGTGTTTTGAAAGTCTATTGAATAATAAGAACAACACGAACAACAACATCAAATCAGAAAAATAACCATGAAGACGGCACGTTGCATCATATATCTGTTTTTATTTCTCCATTGTGTTCTTGGACAATTTGACACATTCTATTTTTGTGGCGGACGTAAGTGTGAACTCGAGCGCTTTTGCAAGTGTTTCCAAAGGAGAGTTGAGTGTATTGGGGATATAAACCCACTCGCAGAATGTAAATTTGCAGGTGGGATGGAGGAGTTTATATTCCGCAAATGCCGCATTATAAATTTTGAAGAGAAATTTGCCAGTGATTACAAGAATATAAGAATTTTGGATCTCAGCGAGTCTAGAATAGACTTTAATTGTTCTTCTCTCCCACCACCACCGATGGATTATGAAATTATAACTGATTGTATTATTATATCTTCTCCTCCTCCTCCTCCTTCGTCATCCTCCTCCTCCTCCTCCTCCTCTTCTTCTTCTTCTTCTTCTTCTTCTTCCATGCCTGCAACGACAACAACGACAAGGGCAACAACAACGACAAGGGCAACAACAACAAGGGCAACGTCAAGGGCAACAACAACAACAACAACAACAACAACAACTACCACCAGCCTTCCGCCCATTGAACCTTCTACAACCAGTCCATTAACCACGCCACCATGGACAAGACCATCAACCACAGCTGAGCAATCCTCCTCCTCCTCCTCCTCCTCCTCCTCCTCCTCCTCCTCCTCCTCGTCATCCACCGCCATTTTCCCTTCATCAACACCCACCAATTCCTCAGAAAATATTACAACTCCACTCCCTCACGACAAACCATTACCTAATAATACCAATTTTATTGTGGGAATGACCTCTGGCTCTATTTTAATCATTATCATTATCATTATAATTATCGCAGGCGTTTTAATTTGGAGGAAAAAAAGAAGATCTATAAATAGCAATATCCCTTCCACCCCCCTTTTTTTTAACGTCCGATACTCCCCTTCCGAGGAGGTTGTCTTGTATGAAAAAGACAACGAAACGTCTTTGTAACAAGGGTAAGTAACAACGAAAACAAAAGGTTATATGTTTTAACTGCATTTATTCCAAAATTCAATCTTTTTTTCATTCTGTTTACAGTCTTCAGTAAACAACGCGATAAACTTTTCAATTGACATATTTTCTTTGCTTTTTAAAAAGCAGTACACCGTCGAAAACTGTCCACAAAGGGCAGAATCACTACATTGAAGCTTTTTAGAGCTGTACTTGTATTTCTCGCCATTGTCTATACAGAATTGTAACATTTCCCGGTGGTAATAACCCGGATCTTTACCCATCGAGTCAAAAAACTCTACAAAAGTATTATTCTTTGAAATATATATAACAGTCCAGTGTCCAATAACATTTTGTGACAATGACAGTCTAGCTGTATTAACAACATAAAACCTTTCTCCGGTTAGCATTTTTCCAAATGGTAACTCCTCAAAAGACATTGCGCCTTGGTAGCCTTTGACTGATTTTAAACATTGATCTATGTCTAAAGAACTCATTCCCTTGCTTTGGTCCATGTTTTAGCTTTCGTAATAGACCTGTCGAGTCGAGTCGATTTTGACCAGAGCTGGCGACTTTCCATAGACAATGCACGAGACTGGTTCTGTTAGCTTCTCCGAGAAGGACACCGCCAAGCGTGTGTTGCCACGGTTAATTGTGGAAAGGAGAGGCTCTCCTCTAAAGTGTTTTATATTAAACACATAAAGAGTATAGCCTCCTAAGAAATCAGACAAGGTCAGATTAGGCTTCTCGTGTTGAGAGGGATCGCGACTCTCAAAAATTTGCGCGTAGGCCCGTGTCACTTGTTTGTTCTTAAAGTCCAACTCCAGTGGCTGTCCCGGCACCGATTTACCATTCACCTCGAAACTGATGCGAGATAAATTAAATGATTGGAAATTAAACGGGTTTCGTGTTGGGTCTCCGTAAAATGCCTTTCCAGACACAAATCCCACAATCAACTCTCCGGGTACCAAATCACCAAACAAGTGACTTTCAGAAAAGGACAGGTTACCAGCTGGGATGTTGAATGTTCGGATCTCGGAGCGATTGATGGGGTAGAGAGCAGGTGACTTTTCAATCCGCTTACTTTGGACTTGCAATAGACCCTCGTTGACTTTAACAAAAGGCACAAGGAGAGTAATGTCCTTGATGTGAAGCGAATAGCTTTTGGGTTTTGCTGGGGGTGGGGGTGTTGGGGGAGGTGTTGTGGGAGAAGTAGAACCATCCCCTCCTCCTCCTCCACTCTCACCCGTCTTGGTCTTTTTTGACTTTTGAGCAGGAGCCTTTTTAGGAGTCAGTGAATACGTTTGAGCGCTGGGATCGTAAAGCAACCTAAAGGCGTCTGTCGATTGATACAGAGTAATATTGATAGGAACACCGTTGACGAGCAATCTTTCCTGCTCAGTAATGTCACTGCATAGGGACGTGAGCAATTGAACCGATTTTCCCCCGGCCGTCCAAGAGTGGCGCTCGGTCAAACCCGAATTCAAAGCTTCTAATGATATATGATCATCCAAGCTCCCTGCTAAATCTTTTGTGAAGCCAGTGGCCGAGAACCAGTTCATAGTATCCGAAAGTCCATAGCTCAAAAGCCTGTCAATGTAAGATTTATAGGCCCAGTTAGTCGAAAGGGATGAGTTGACTTGAGTTTGCTGGAGAGCAATGTCCAGTCTAGAAAACATGGACACCGAAGCATTGTTGACCAAGGTAACATCGTCAACGGTTGGTTTTATGACATTGCCTGCGGAGTCGTGAATTTCCAACGTTGCAGCTATCCTTATTTTTTGTAGGTCTATTGAGTCACCAGAGGTGTTTGGAACATGGAAGGAAATGGGTGAGTCTCCCGATATGACGCTCGTGGGTTTAAATTCAACTATGTCCACCTCTCTAACAGAAGTGTCGACCTCAGGCAGATTAAAAATATCCATGCGCTTAGTCATTCCCTCATCAGCATTGCTCAATATGTATGTGGAGGCCGACATTATTATTATTATTATTATTATTAATATTATCGTCTAAATTTTCGTTTCCCAGAAGTTTTTTTGGTTGCTCTTTTTTTGGTTACTCGTTTTTTCGGGATCTTTTTTCTCTTTTTTTGGACGCCCTTCGTTCTTTTACGAGGTTGCTTTTTCGTCTTGCGAACAGTACCCCTTCTATGTGATGAATGAGGCTTCATGTTTTTCTTCTCCTCTAATAAAGCAGCTTTGGCTCGCTCCAAAACTTCCTGCTCCGATGAATTAACCTCTACAATGCCTCCTGCTCCTTTTCCAAATGACTTTTTTGTTTTGCTAATATTTTCCCACTTGTCTTTTTCGGGTAGGTAGCTCACAAAGCTCATTCTAACACTTTCAATTCAAGCGTGCACCTCACTTCATCCGTATCAAATGAGGGAACTGCTCCACTTGCTGTTTTTATATATATCCGAATCTTATCACACGTGCTCTCAGGTTTAACGGGCATGTAAAAGGGTAAAGCTATTTCACCGGGGGTATTAACGATTTTGAGCAGGTTTCGAAAGCGGTCCTGAGACAATGAGCTGTACTCCAACAGGCTGCAGTATACAAATAGCTCTTCTTTTAATGTTTCCACTCCCTTTATGTACAATTCCATCAACGCACACTCCCATGCTTTCTCCTGGAAATTGGTTGTACTCCTAAGTTCTACTGTAAAGTCCCAGATCGAGTTACCTGGAACTTCATTTTTTGAGTCGTTTGAGGACAAAAATAAATACATTATTGCGCCTCGTTGATATTTTTCAAGTCCTTTTCAGACACCCAGCTATTGAAGGAGGACGGCCAGTGATGCCACTTCACTATGAAACCTGCCTTTCCCTTGAGTTTCTTCTTTTGAATGACCTTCTCCACTTTATAGAGTGTGTCTTGACTCACACGGACTTTCTGAAGCTCGTGCTCGAAAAAACGCCCGTCTATTTCCTTGTTGTTCCAATCCTTTAAGGTGTATTGAGGAATGGCCTGCTTTGCTTGACGGGATGTGATTATAAAGAGCTCATGGGTGTATTTTTCGTCGTATTTTCGACTAAAGGCGTGCCTCCATTTTGAAATTCTCACCGTGTCCCCCACCTCAAATTTAAATATGGATTTAAACGGAGGCGCGTATTTACTCACTTTCCTTCTCTTTTTCTTTCTCGGACCGTACTGAGCATCCCATAAATCAACGTTTGAGCTTGTTAAGGCATCGCTGGGAGAGCGCTTAATTATCCGGTGTCTCGATAGATTGTAAGCTTTCGTGGCTAGAGGTAATACGTCGATCCAACGGTGGGTTTGCTTGTGATACATATATTTTGTCAATTTGTGCTTAATCGTAGCTATAAGCCTTTCTGCTAGCGATGCTTGGGTCTTGTTGCGAGTAATCACCTGTTTTACACCCACTTCCTTAAAGTAATTGTGCACCCATTTATTGTCAAATTCCGGGCCTCCATCAGAGCGAAACACATCAGGTTTTCCTTTTCTAAATATGGTTCTCAATGCTGCGACCATTTCCACCCCCTTTAGGGTTTTTAAAGGGTGAGTGTAGCCATACCTTGTAAAGACATCAATGGCTACAAGAAAATATCGGTAGGAATCGTTGCTATCACGCAGTTTGACCAAATGGGCGCTATCAGCATCGAACTGATATTTTTTTTTGGCTGCTACAACGCGTAATTTGCGCTTGGGTGCAGGGGATTCGTTGTATATAGTATACGTTTCCTCACCCTCCAAAAATTTTTCCACATCATCAAACTTTATTCCTTTAGTTTTGGCTTCTTTGTACAATTGCCGCGCCGTTCCAAATCCAGCTGGGTGAGAAGGATCATAGTAAATCTTTTTCAGAAACCTCTCGGTTGCCATAATGCTTTCCAATCAGGCTCGATTTTTCTCTTTTGACCTTGGACGGGAATGCCTGGTGGTGGTGGAACTCGCTTGCTCCCACTGCGTTCAAGTCTTTTTTTGTTTTTTTTGGGTGAGGTTTTAGGCGCAGCTCGTGCATTTGTAGTCTCGGGAGAAGGAGCGGGGGGAGCCGGCTTAGGAGAAGGAGCAGGCTTAGGAAAAGGAGCATCATCAGGCTTAGAAGAAGGAGCAGCAAAAGCAGGAGCAGGAGCATCATTGCCGGGCTCAGAAGCGTTGAAACTAGGAAAGGCGCCATGATCACTGCCGGAAGGGGTAAGTGTCGCAGCAGCGGCAGCAGCAGCTCCTTCCCCCATACCATTCTGAATGGAAGTGTAGCGCTCAAATGGGATAAGGACCATTTTCCTCATCATGTAGTAAGGCTTAAAAGTTGCTCTTTTACCAAGTGAAAAGTGTCAATTATCCTTCCTTGGTTCTTGTCGATCAATTGGGCTCTCACCTTTACGCTTTTATTTTTATCACCAATTTTTTGGAGTAGCCTTTTGTTTTTTTGTACTTCCCTTTTAGCTTTTGGACTCAAGGGTAAATGGAGTAGGTTCCATGCTATTTCACTTATCATTTTTACTTGCTCATTTGTGGCGGTGGAAAGTAATGTCTCAGCCTGAATTTTGCTTGGAGTCGAAAGAAACAATGATAAAAATGCTCCTTCCTTAGATAGTGACATGACTCAGGTTAAAGCCCAGCTCGTCGTCGTCGTCGTCGTCGTCGTCGTCGACGTTGTTGTCGTCGTCTATTTTCCTCCCACCAGGTCCGTCACACTCATCTAGCGAAAAGGCAGCAAAGCTGTTTGGTTCACGTGCCCAGTGAATGTGATGGCGTCGGGATAAGTTTACGCTTCTTTGTAGGCCCTCTACACGTGACGTAAGTTGGGATACTTGAGCCTTGTACTCGCTCACTTTTCCAACAAGCTTTAGTATGGTCTCCACTGAGTAAGTAACGTCCAAAAGTTTTCTTTTAGCCAGGTCGCATTTAGGTGAATGGAAGGCATGCTCTACGGCAGGGATGTCATCCTCACGCCAAGAGTGTATTTTGATCCCGCAATGAAAGCACTGCACCCAATCTCCAACGCCTGTGTAAAAGAACCCGTTCCTGCAACAGGCAAACTTGGATAGGAAAGGATGAATCCAATGCCTAAAACTATCCAATCGGCTCTCATAGTCAGCCATGGATGGGTGTAAGGGAGCCATGTTGCGCTAATTATTATTATTATTATTATTCAATGTAAACCACAGGGTTCTCTTCAGGGAAGACGCTAGTCCAAAGTTTCAAGTCGGAATGATTTCGTGGTGACAGATCAACGATTAAATAGCCCCAAGGCTTGCTGGTCGCGTCTTTGTACGCTTGGCGGAGAAGTCCTCCCATACCCATTTGAGCATCCAGTCGCGATATTTGTAATACATCTCTAGGGTTTTTAAACAGCACGTTGTAATGCGTGTTTAGATTGATAGTTCTGCTCGATTTTCCTTGGCAGAATACATTTTGACTCAAGTAAATCACAGTCAGGTTTTTGTGGTGGCTCCCTTGAGTAAACAATCGCTCTGCCTCCTTGTTGTTCACTACGTCATGCATCAAATCATCTATCACCCAAACAGCAGGCTTTCCACCCGCATAGCTCATTAGGTCATTGGGCAGACCCTGAATAAATTCCACGTCGGAGGAGGAGGCCATATCATTAAACGCCTCTTGCCAAATGCCGTAAAAGTAAAGCACTCTTTCAGGTGGTTGGCTAAACATGGTCGATCTGTTCTTTAAAAGTCTTTTAACAAAAAAGGATTTTCCACACCCAGTGCACCCACTCAAACAAACAGTTGTTGGGGTCTGGAAAAAGGCCTGCGGAACATCCACTACAGTCTTCATCACGGCAAATCTATTTTCAGCAAGTGGTTGTAATCTTTTCTTATAGCCTCCCACATCGCTCCGAGAAAGTTGTTCCCGACATGGTGTTTCGACTCAACGAAAGAGGCAACTTTTTTAGTCAAACCGCATGACCATATACGCTCATTTGACAAGCAGTAAACCAAAGGCGCCTTTTGAGTGCTTTGGAGAAATTCTCTTACTTGCCTGTTTGTTTTCAGTTTAAGTAAGCAGATCTGGCGCATTACTTTCCCCATTTCCTCATACCACTCACTTTTTACTCGAATGTCTTTCAACACAGAGCGAAGGTACTCGGCGTTGGAGTAATAAAGAACCTTTCTTAATTTTTGCTCTTCGCCGTGAAACAAACAAAGAAGGTAGGAATACAGCTGCTCTGCGTTGGCGAACATGTACTCCCCCCACCTCAAGGTGCATGGGTACTCCAAAGATAAAGGATCTGACTTGTCAAACCAGCAAGTTCCGTCCTCCCCCCAGGGACACAGCACCATGTCCAAACACCGTGTCGATACACCATCGGGCAAAACTTCACGTTTACAGTAAAAGTAGCTAAAGCCATTGCGGGCTTGCTCGTAGGTGTAAATGGTGTTATTCCTCGCTCTGAAACTGCGATTCACCGCTGATCTCGATTTGCCAGTTTGCAACACCGAAGCGTACAGATCAAAGACATTATCTAATCCTCTTTTACTAATCCCCTTCGAGCTAAACTTGACCTTGTCTTCATTTTTCAAAATGTAGGTTTTACTCGATAAGCAAAGAAGCTCCTGACCCTCAGCTTCCAGTTTAAAGGCACCTGGTTTTCTCTTGTCTCTTTTCCTGTGAGTATCGCAACATTCTCGAGGAAACCATACGGGATCCAAATCATCGGAGCATCGATCGTATATTTCATCCAAAAATTGTTTTTTTACCTCTGGGCGAACAGATTCTTGCAATGTTTTGGTGCTTATCGCAAAATAGAGACTGTCAGTGTCTGTCTCTCCCAAAGAAAAGTTACCTCTCCCAAGGTAATGATCAATACAGCCGTAGTAAAATTCCAGCATTCTTTTCTTGGCGTATTGCAAAATGAAAAAGCCCAAGTAAATGGGAAGATCTAGCACAATTCGCCGTTTCGCCATCTCGATCTCAAAGTAATTTTCTCCAAGTTCTGTCATTTTACGGTAAAGGGGGCTGTTCGCTTTCATCATCACTGTGTTTTTGTTGTTGGAATATATCACAGATTTGTGTTTCTCCTTGTTAAGAATGCAGCCCCCATAGGCGGAATTCCCGAGCAATTTCATTGTGTCTGCAATAATGGCTTGAGAAGGGTCACTGTCTCCTTTTAATCTAGCCTCCGTCACTTCGTTCACAAACGTGCTAAAGCACGCGGCCTTGCAAAACTCCACCACTTGGTAAATATGCGTCACTTTCAACCCCATATCCAAGTACCACTTCAGCAAAGGAGTGGCTAGCAATAGTCGCTTGGCGTGAATGCCAGAGACCAGTAACTTTCGCGGTTTCTTTGAAATATCAAAGCGCTCGCAGTGTGCTTGCATGTGCTCGCCAAACGCTTCGTAAGGCACTTTCGTCGTGCAAAATAAAGGACACATCTCACCAAAGTATGCCCTGGCTTCATCAGAGTCATCGACCGAAATATCGACCTCTACCATTCCAAATATCCCCTCGGATTGCACTGCATTCAAAATCTCCTCTTCGGATACTTTTGACGGGTGCTTGGAATAAAACAATGGAAGGTAGCTTTTCAAAAAAGCTTTCCACTTAGGATTTGTCTTCACTTCTTTACGAATCCGACACTCCCAGTAGTTTCTCACTTCGTAGCCCCATTCTTTCAAGAGTTCTTCTCTTTCTATGGTCCGTTTCAGCTTTTTCAATCTCGCTCTCTCACCCATCTTACCGCTCATGCAAGGGCAACCGTGAAAGTAGCACCCCGATACTTCTATGATAAGGTTCTTGCCATTCTCCAGTTTGTTGCGCGAAATGCCATCCACTAAAAAGCTCCCTATCCTCACTTCCTTGCCGTAGTTGCATGCGTGCTTAATTTCCAAGGAAGGATCCTGAAAATTCAACCAATCCATCCAGGCATACATCAACATATGTCTCTGGATCTTCTCAGGCTTAAAGTCGCGATCCCTCTCCCGTCTAATGTAAAATCCCGTAGGCATCTCCTGTCCGATGGCGTACAAATACAGGGCATTGCAATCATACCCCATGATCTTTTCCACTTTCAATTCCGAGCCGGGTCTCAAGAAAGTCTCGCCGGCTATCAGTCGGCGGTTGAAAATAATGGAGGGCCCGCCAATGATATTTCTGCTAATCACCGCATACAGGTCTCTATGCTCGGGAGAAATCTTGCAGAAAAAGCTTCCATGCTCATTCCCCGATTGGTAAAGCATCTTTCGCGCGCTTCCAGGACAACTGATTGAATTCTTGAACACATCAATACCACGACTATGGTAAAAATCCTGCAGTTTGGAGGTGGCCAGACAAAATGGCAACGTATCGTTGTTATTATAATACACAAGGTAATCCCGTAGTGTTTTCATTCCTTTCTCCCTCCAAACCTGTTGCATCTCCTCATATTCTTCTTTGGAAATATTGGAGTTTTTCAAGGTGGAATAAAAAGCCTCATGCGGCGGTAGTTGAGTGTCATTCAATTTATCAGCACTGGTAAGGTATTCGTATGGAAAGTATTTCTTTGACAGCTCGCCGTCCACCCCAAACGCCGTGAGAAACTGGGCATAGGAACAGCCAGGCGCTAAAAAATTGGCAATGTCCATAAATTTCAAGCGCTCGTTCTGAACCACAAGATAGCTGTTATTTCGCTTGGCTACGAAATTTTTCCTATCGTTGAAATTCATGTGCTTAAAGAATAGTTCCTTCACCAAATTAATGTCGTAATTCGATGAATTAAACCCAAACACAGGCAACACACTCATGTAATCCTCAAATTTCTCCTTCAGCCTCACAAGGTATCGGTGCATTACTTTCTTTGAGCGGTTCTCGTCCACTTCGGTTTCAACAAACCGAGCTTCTTCTAATTCTCCATCCTCCTCCTCCTCCTTCTCCTCCTCCTCCTCATGATCCTCCTCCTCCTTGTCCTCCTCATGATCATAATCATCATCATTGCTAGCATCATCCATAGTTTCAGGTACCTGCCAAAATGCCAACTGTCGTTCCAACTCCAAAGTCACCTTTTGCCATTTTTGTTTAGCAAGGGCAAACGATGTTTCTTGCAATAAATGCAAGTAAGAAAACATGCTCCCTAGCAGCTCATCAAGGTTTTCCTCCACAAAACACAAAGGCTCTGTGTAGCCCTCAATATTCGAACACACACTCACAGAAATAGGTTTGTGGTTTTGCACCCAAACTAACTTTTCTGAATTCTGTTCGTGTGTCGTGGCCAATATCGACTCAAAATCAAATGCAGCAAACCACGAGAATGTAATATCATCGCTGCATATCCCAACGTCTTCCAGGTCTTCGAAAACGGTCTTGCTCGGGCAGTAAACTCCCCCACGAAGCTGGAATTTCGTCTGCGCTAAGCAAACCAACCGATGCCTTGTCAAGTCGGTTTTGTGTTTAAATATCCGCTGACATGTTTCACACTCAAACTTTTTGGCAAAGCTTTTAAAATCCGAAATATAGCTCAAGTGATCCTCATAAAGGTTCAAATACAACACAGAATTAAACTTTTCATGCGATAAATATCTCACAAGCACGGCGCCATTGGGTTGTAAATCATATACCTGTAAACAAACACTAAAACACTGCTCAAAATCGGAAAACTCCTCCATGAGCAAGCCTTTGTATAAAGCAGGGTCTTCGTCCAAGGCTACATTCAAAACACTTTCATTGTATTGCCGCCATTCTCTATACAACCTCTCTGCAAAGGTGTCTAAATGTTCAAATTCGCAGCCCATATGCAAAGCCAAGGCCCGAAAGGCACAAAGTTTGTCTTTAATCGGATGTCGATGTCTGGAATTGGGTTTGGTATCCAAAGTAATCACACTTGTCTTTCGGCGGAGATAATCCGGGCAAAGACCGCGACCTAACGGCCAATTGGTTAGTGTTACAAAGTAGTTTACATTCAAAACCATCACAGGCTTCCATTTGGAATTAGGCCTCATTTGCCTAATGAGCTCATCAACGTCCAAGTTAATTAATCGCTCTTTCAACTTATCAAAGTCCTTGTGTTTGGATATGTACATTGGTTCATCAAATAAAGACGCGTTCGAAAAAGGGACAAAATAACGATATTCTCCCGTCTCGCTATGCCTCAATAAAATACCTAAAGACACATCAATTTTACAAGTCTGGTCTAATTCAGTAGACATGCTATCCACTTGACTTTCAAACACAGCCGGAGTCAAATCATCCACTGGAAAGTTAAACACAATGGATAAATCACCTCTTGCGTGATTCCGTAACACATGACCTCTATTTGCATTAAACACCTCTTCCATAGCGGGATCATCAAAGGGCGAGTTTTCAGGATCCCAAGGCTCTGGTTGAAGTTCGCCGCCTCTTCCATGCAGTCGACCTCGGTGTAAGTAAAGAGCACGTCTATTTGCAAATTTTTCATCACACGTACGACACCTATAGGTCCTGTTGTGAAGACGAGCGTGATGAATGGCATCGGCTTTGGACAAGGGCTTGTAGCCGCAATCTCCACAAGGCTTTAGGCGAAGTTTGCAAGTCACCTCATGCCGTTGACAATTATACTTGCGCTTAAATGGCTTTTCGCAATACTGACACAAAATAAAACGGGGTGGTTTCTGTAAGGAAAAAAGAAAGATTATAAAATAAAAAATCAATTTCTCAATAACGTATGACTTTTATTTTCTTAAGTAAAGTATTTACTTTTCCCATATGTATGTTTTCCTTATCCTCCTCCTCCTCCTCCTCCTCCTCCTCCTCCTCATGATCCTCCTCCTCATGATCCTCATGATCCTTCTCATGTAAGATTTTAGAAGCCTTATCATCAACCATCACCACTTCATCATCATCATCATCATTGCCATAATCCATTTCTTCCTCAGGAGCAAAGGAAAGGGAAAAGCACTTCCCCAAATTATGCATGGCAGAAGTCTTGGAATTAGATTCAACCATTAATCCGCATTTGTCACAAAGCTCCTAAAATATAAAAAAAATAAATTGTAGAGCCACTTTCAACATTTTTTGTATTTTTCAGAAAAAAATCAAGACAGGAATTTTACCTGAGCTCGCGACTGGAATGTCTCATCAACCTTCACAGCCTCCTCCTCCTCCTCCTCCGCCACCACCTCCTCCGCCGCCACTACCTCCTCCACAACGCCCTCCTGCGGCGCCAGCGGTGGAAGTACAACAGACTCTCTTGAACCCTCGTCGCATGATGAAATGGGACTGTAAAGCACTGAACCAGCCAGGGGCACTTGAACCACCCCCTTCTTCTCCGCGTTCACTTCAAGTGGTTTCTTCCCTGTACCTTCTCCCCCAGAAAATGTAGTTTGTTCGGCTAACTATTAAATAAAAATATACATTGTAATTCTCATCTCTTAGTTATATTTTTTAAACAGAATATTCTACTAAAGCCTAATAAAGCCCGAAGTTACCTGCTGTTCCAAGGCATTCAATATATCCAAATCGCTTGGTACATTGTCCATTTTATCTATTCCATACTCCTCAATAATGGACTGTAGTGTGGGAGCCTCAATCTCTGTAGTGTGGAAATCAATCTCTGATATATCCAGCGGAATAGACAAATCTAACGGTGACAAATCCCCCTCTTCAGGTACACTCACAGGCAAATGAGCCGGTAAGGGTGCAGCAGCAGGAGCAGGAGCAGGAGCAGCAGCAGGAGCAGCAATTGCACTCAATTCATGAGTAGTCGTTGGAAGCTATAGAGAAAAAAAAAAAAAAATTCGCTCTAATCAACTCACTGTAATCAGTTCTTCACTTTTCACTAATGCAGTCAATATAAAATATAAAAATAGCTCACCATACAAAAAGTACTCCTCTCCCTATTAGCTGCTTCCATCTACAATATCATAACATAGACATAGTAAAAATAAAATCACAACAGTATTCCCAAAAGGCATAATTCCAAGGTCGTAATTCCAAACTCCAGGGGCACTCACTTGTCGTAAATAAGCCATTTGTCCTTGAACATACTTATGCCGCTCTATTCCTCGTTCAAGAGCCCAAAAGTATAATTGCACTGCATCGGAAAATTGAGTAACTTCCTCATACGTAACTTCTTCCATGGTCAAATGTTTTTTTCAAATTAATCACGCGCTCTTTTTCCACCATATATATATATGTACAATGTAACATATGACCAACTCCACCTGGTGAGGTAATGAGGCAATACATTTCGCTGGGTTTATTTAAAGAAAGATCGAGCGTCGCCCGACTCAAAACAAACAGTCTCCTCAACGCAATGGGTCCATACAGATATAGATATCTCAATCGCATTCGAAATGCGCAGAAAAAAAAGCCATGGAAAACCCACGTAGAACACTACAAATTCTGCAAGAATTCATACGCGATAACGCAGGGGTTCAATTCAACATCTGCAGTGGAGATAAAGCAAATGCTATAGCAAATGCTTGCCTATCAAACGGGGAAGAGTGGCGCCCTGTTAAAAGCGCAGGACTCAAAATTCTATTCATTAAAAAGGATACCAATTTCATCTCACATAGAGCCTTCCACGACTTCGGAACACACTATAAACTTGTGCTAGTGCAAAAATTATTCAAACAAACCAAAGAGTTCTTTATTCCTCCTGGAACCTTTTTGGAATATACAGGATTTACCAATGAGTGCCCATTCAACTCAGCAATCATATTCATCGACACATTAAAGACCAAAAGATTGAATAATTTCAACGCAGCTGAAGTTCTCCCCGTCCTCTCGACAGGAAATACATGCTCACACAGTCGATTAATGCTAATGTTCAGTCAAAGAAAGGAAAAATACCCAGATACACTCATTTCACACCAATACCCGGACGATTGGAAAATACAACTCAGAAGACAGGGAAAAAGCCATGTGTCCTGTTACTGCGGAAAACAATTCCCATTAGACGATATGGATATATGGGATGACAACTGCTGTGACGATCTTAATCTAAAGCACATATTTCTAGCATTTGAAACGCCATTCTACCCTCACACAATTTGCGCACGTTGTCATTGTTGTTGTTTCGAATCAAATAGCAAAAGTAATTTATATCTACCAATATCCACCCCATACCCATCCACGTCAAATGACACTAACTAAAAAGCGCAAAGGACGCACCCAAAAAGGGCCCGAGATTAACGTAGGACTTTATACGCTTTATACGTATGTGCTTTATGCTATATACCCAATTCAAATGGATAAACCATGTTCAAATAAAGGATTTCTATACACTTCATCTCTTGTTACACACCATCTCTCGTTACACACCATCTCTCGTGTACCCTCTCACCTCCATCCATGTAACAGCCCAACAAAAGCATACAATCACCCATCCAAACACCCCCTCTTCCCCACCCTTATACACACTTAATCCCCAAGTACATATACATAGGCAAAGACACCAATCTCTCCCCTCTCCTCTCCACACCACCACCACCACCACCACCCTCTCCCCCACCCATATCCCCCTACCAACGCGCTACGCGCGCCCACGCGTCTCTACTGCGTCTACCGCGCGCCCTCTCACCGCGTCTACCGCACGCTGCCTGCCGCGCCGCGCGCCGCGCGAGAAAATGAGTAACCTGTCAATCAAATCGACCAAAATCTCTACCATTTCCTACCATTACTCACAAAAGCGCGGGTTGACGGTGGTGAGTACTACTACTTACACAGGGGCGGAAACATGCGTGGCCAGGAACCGCAGAACGCACACATGGAAGATTGGCAAATATTTGATTACTTCCTGTGAAGGTTAATCGCATTCCAAGTATTTCATAATTGTGTTTGCATTTCCTTTAACTATGTGCCTCTCTATATCGACAACGTCATTATTGAGTTCAATTGTAGACTCTAAAAGAATAGGGCAAAGTAGAGAAAGAAGGGTGGGGGGGACTATTAAAGCTGCATTTTCATCTATTCCGCGGAAAAAAAACTTAATTTACTCCTATTATTACTTTATATGGGACTGAGTTTATCAATATAATGCTACAGTTATATGTAGACAAATTGATCTAAACAAATTTCGAATCGGTCTCGGAAATATAGATGTGGACTTTTATGAAGCAGCAAAAAAACCGTCTTATACCTCTCAGATCAGATAAGAATGGTATGTCAGCGATTGGACGTCTACTGCACTATAATGGCTTTCCCAGCCCAGGAATATGCGTCCTAATGGGATTCGAATGGCATTTTGTGGATAGAAGCGAGAGGCCTTCCCTTAGTTTGAAGCGACTCTTCTCGAGCCTAGACGGAACCGGATAAAATCCTCAAAGGTTTTGGTGACGTGACACTTAGATGGGTTGAAAAAGGAAGGAACAAAGAAAAGAAAATCTTTTGTTTATGACCGATGTTAACTGAGAGTGTTTAATTTAGAATAAGGGACAAGTTATATATCTTGAGAGAATGGACTGTGAGACTGTGAGATAAATATAAGAGTATTTCCTTTGAATTACAAAATACAAAAAAAAACAATATCCCTACCGTATCGTATGGAAAAGACATAGCAGATCGTATATTTTTACTCTTAGTATAGCTTTTAAATGTTAACACACTTAATTATGTACTTAATTAACGTGGACCAAAAATACATATTTACTCCTGTTCTTATACGCAAACTTGCCATTTATAACCTCTAGTTTAGTTCATGTTTTATATTCTTCCAAAAATAATGGTAACGACTGGAAGAACTGGGACTATCCCAGAAGTCTGTCGACCAATTTGTCAATTTTCTATTTATAATGTAACTGCTATGATATTTATGACAAATAAAAGATTTTTCAATTCAATTCAATTCAACAGTGACGTATCAATAGGATGAGCCATGTATAACAATCGTAGAAAAAAAGATCAAATCATTTCCTTAATGACTGGACGGATTGTGGCCTGTGCGAAAACCATTTTCGACAAAAATAAACACAAGCTCACGACTGCCAACCATGCCTCTATAACAGAGAACCTATATATCTCCAAACCCCATCCAACGGACTTTTCTCCCTTAATTCGATCTTAGACTCTCTAATTCTTTCACCAATCAAAAGGGAATTGCATCAATAACTACATGTGTGATTTTAAAAGAAAACCGAGCCCCAGATATGAAGATATTTGTGAAATTATAAAATAAATCATACAAATGTCAAATGGCTGCCTGCTCTGGGATTTGAATTCACAATGTTCAGTTTCACAGTCTTAGATGCTAACACCTTGACCATAGGGGACTGTAGAGATCATGCATTTAACACAACACGGGGTTGGTTCACAAGGAGTTCATTAAAACTCATCTACAAATTATGCACATGCCAATGAAGGCTAGTACAGCAAGGTACACATATATAGCGATGTAATTAGCAATGCAATACAAATACAATAATGACATAACAATAGCAATTATCGAAATATCAGCAAATAGTTCAGTTCATTAGATGTAATCATAACTGGGTGACGCCCCCTTGACCCCAAGACCCATGTTGTAGTGTAGTGACCTAAGAGAGGGCCTCAGCCATAGTCTTGACTGCTTGGAACCGATCATTAGTGTCAGGTGCTAAGTAAATTTGGAAAACGTCCGATTTCCACAAGCCAAGCAATTTTATAGTTTCAGCTCTGAAGCCACACTTGTGGGCCCAACTGGCCCCACCCCTTCTGAAACTCTGAGCAGAGAAATGGTTGACATCCCTGACCTTGCTGACCAAGGCCTGTCTGACTCTACCCAGGGAGAAATGTAACATTCTTTGAACGTTTGTGTAACGTTTGGATATAACTGTTCGCAAACGGTACCCAAACAGTGAATGCACAGTGCATGAACATTGAGTGAGGACAATCATTGTTTGTATGCAAACATTGTACAAACGTTTGCAGACGATCAGGAGGTGTGCAAACGAGCAATGAACGTTATGCAAACAGTTCTTTTTAAATGTTGTTATACCTCATTGTGATATATATTGTTATAGAACAGACCATAGGGGTATGCTATTGTATTGTTAGTGTTATGTATTTCTCTATAAAAGGTAAATCGCCTGGCGATCCGCTCAGCTGACGAATCGTCTAATAATGTTTTTCCTAAAGTAATATCATGATGGCGAAAGACGAATGGCGAATAGTGAATGGCGAATAACGATAGACGATTCACTTATCCTTGTACTATATAAACCCCTGTTTGTTGACGATTCACACAATAAACCTGAGACTCGAACTGCAAACAACTCCTTGACTTCCTTCCTCACAAGCGCAGCTATCTTTGGCGAATATCAGTTACTAAGTGTCACTAGTAACTAATCAGAAGACGAGATTAAAGTAATCCAGCATCTTTATTAAATATGGCGTATTCGACAACATCGTTAGACCATCTCTGGGATCAGGCTCTGGAAGACCAGGCCCATCGATATAATGAGCATGACCAACAATATGAAAAGGAAAACCGTAACATTGGTGGCAGCGGTGGGGATAACATCAATACCCTGGGCAATGGATCATCATCATCATCGCTTACGGATCCCCATCCTTTTCCATTGACGCCATCGCTGGAAGTGACTGTCAACCCACGTCAGTATGATAACTGGCGGTCGTCTCAGCCTGCAAGAGATAGACGTGTGAGGGTACTGGAGGAGGTGCCAAAGCCCGATGTGAAAGTAAAGCCTGGGAGTGGGGGAGGAGTGGCTGTAGCCAGACCAGGCAGGAAGGTGAAAGCAGCGCCAAGAGTGTATGATGGTTCCACTTCACTTGGCGATTCCTTAACCATTTCCAAGTTGTGGCGGACTTAAACGATTGGACAGATAAAGAATGTGCCTTGTATCTAGGGGCCAGCCTGGACGGTTCGGCATTAGCTGTGCTAGAGAAAGTGGACTTAGATGGCCCTACGGGGTCTATGTTGCTAGTAGAAGAACTGGAAAAGAGATACCAGCCTGCTGACCAACTCGATTGAGACGACAGGCGAAAGAATGGTGCGATTGGCCTACCCCAGAGTAGATAGAGAAGTCAGGGATGATCTCAGCCGAGATGCATACATCGCAGCTTTAAATGACGAAAAGCTGAGACAGTGGGTAGTGCAAGCTAGACCAGGAACTTTTGCTGAAGCTAGAGCAGCAGCTTTGCATGCAGAAGCCTTCACTCAGGCTGAGAAGGATAGGTATGCATCGCCTAAAGGTCAAGTACAGGTGGCAGTGAGCGAATCGCCTCTAGCTACTCCCAGTGCACCTATCCAGTTGGAGTCAGTCTTTGAGCGAATCATTGAAAGGTTGGAGCGACTTGAGACGAATCGCCCCCAGACGAATCGCCTTCAACCCAAGAATAGAGGCTGCTTCCAGTGTGGCGAGATACGCCATTTCAAATGTGACTGCCCCCACCTGCCTGCACCCAGACCTTTGATGGAGCAGGGAAACCACCAAGGGCAGTGAATGGCCGGGAGCCTGTCCAGCGGATAACCGGTGGGAGAGAGGGTTGGATCGCAGTGCAGGGGAGATGGGACCTGTCGACAGCAGGGGTAGTAGTAGATGGAAAGTGTCGGGGAGTGTCAATACAGTGGCTAGTGGACACGGGAGCATGCACTACTATCATGAGTAAATACATCTGGCAGCAAATGGATCAACCACCACCACTCAGGGCTTCTCAAATATGTATAACTGGAGCGGGGGGCACACCAGTTGATGTGTTAGGAGAAACTGACATAGAAGTTGACTTTGGGACTCTGATAATCCAAATGCAAGTGATGGTAGCCAAACTGGACCAAGGAGGCATCCTGGGGATGGATGTGATTAGAGCCAGGAAAGGACCGGTAGACACAGACAGTGGGAAAGTGTGGCTGGAAACTCAGGCCAATACAGGACCAGGCCACTTGGAGGGGTATGTGTACGCAGCCCAGGAAACCACAGTGAGAGCAGGGAGTCGCATGATGATGAGAGTAGAGTGGGACAATATATCAGACAATCAAGGATCGCTGAAAAATCTCAGGATCCTGGAGGACGGAGGATTTGTGCCTGACATTTGTGTAGCCCGTTCCGTGCACCTATCACAGGATCTGGGTAGTATAGCAGAGGTTCTGAACGGAGGAAACAGTGATATACGGATCCCTAAAGGAAGTAAAGTGGCTCTGTGGGCTGAAGGAGAGAACAGTTTAGAACTGGGGGAAACTACTCAGCCTAGAACAAAAGAACAAGAAGAGGAATTGCTGAAAGAACTGTGGAGACAGACTGGGGTCACACAATGAGTTGATTAATGACCTGTATAGACAATTCCTCCCTAGTTTCTAGTCCCTAGAAAGCTTGGGTAGGACAGGGATGGTGAAGCATAAGATTCACACAGGAGACCATGAACCAGTAAGAAATAAACCTCGCCGTGTCCCTATGCACAGACGACAAGTTGTGGAGAGTGAATTATCACGGATGTCAGAAGGAGGCATCATTGAACCAGCTACTGGACCATGGGCCTCCCCAGTAGTTCTCGTCAAAAAGAAAGGTGGTGGGTGGCGCTTCTGTGTAGACTATAGGGACCTAAATAAAATCACCAAGAAAGACGCCTACCCCCTACCACGGATGGACGAAACATTAGATATGCTGAGTGGTGCTAAAGTATTCACCACCTTGGATCTGGCCAGTGGCTATTGGCAGATCAAAATGGACAATGAAAGCAAAGAGAAAACTGCATTCTGCACGCACCAAGGATTGTTTCAATTCAATGTGATGCCGTTTGCGCTGGTGAATGCGCCCTCTACATTCGAGGGACTGATGGACACCGTGTTGTCAGGACTAGTAGGGGAACAGTGCTTAGTTTACTTAGATGATGTTATTATTTTTGGCAAGAACACAGAAGAATGTGCTACTCGATTGGCTACTATTCTAGAGCGAATCATGCAAGCTGGACTAGTAATAAAACCAAGCAAGTGTCAGCTGTTTCAACCCTCAGTTGCCTTCCTGGGGCATGTGGTTTCTGGGGATGGTGTGGCCACCGGTCCTGATAAGATTGAAGCCGTGAAATCTTGGCCTATGCCCACCAGCAAAGAAGCCTTGAGGAGCTTCCTGGGGTTCTACAGGTCATTTGTGAAAGATTTCGCCAGTATAACCGCCCCTCTATTTCAACAGACCAAGAAGGACTGTGTCTTCCAATGGAGCCAATCGTGTGAGGAAGCCATGAATGAACTGAAAAAGAACTTGTGTGATGCACCCATACTGGGATTCCCCGATGCCAATCATCCCATGCTCTTGGACAGTGATGCCAGTGGTCAAGGGCTAGGGGCTGTGTTGTCTCAAGTGATCGATGGTAGAGAGAGAGTGCTAGGATTCGCCAGTCGGTCGCTAAATAAAGCCGAAAAGAACTATTGTGTGACTAGGAAAGAACTGTTGGGAATTGTCTTTGGCATCAGGAGGTATAGATCTTATCTAGTAGGGAGCCACTTCACTGTCCGTACTGACCACAGTGCCCTGAAATGGTTACTGGAAATGAAAGAACCAGAAGGACAACTAGCTAGGTGGTTGGAGGAGTTGGCTTCATACACATTCACTATCGATCATCGGCCAGGAAAACAGCATGGGAATGCCGATGGAATGTCACGAATCCCCTGTAGCCAATATCACCGTATTGATGAGGTAACAGAAGAGGAAGGAGACATAGGACGGATTAGAGTCATTCAATGGGACGTAGGTCACCAATGGCTCAGTGAACACCAGGAGGACGATGTCCTGTGCGAAATATTCAAAACAGCTGTAGAAAAAGAAGTGTGCCCTGAGGAAAAAGACAGAGTACCTGAGAAAGACTGGTTGTGGTTCTTGCATAACTTCCAATCCATGGCAGTTCAATCTGGGTTGCTAGGGTGTTGGAGATGGACTTCAGCTGGAGGCAGAGAGTGGAGAGTATATGTCCCTACAACAGGTAGGAGAGGAGTATCTGAAGCAACTACATGAAGGACCACTAGGAGGGCATTTGGGTCAAGACAAACCTCTGAGCAAGGCGAAGCGATCCGCCTATTGGCCTAGTATGTCAAAGGACATAGCCCTTTTTGTAGCTACCTGTTTGCCCTGCCAGCAGAGGAAAGGGCCAGGACAAAGGAGGAGGACTAAGATGGGGGAGAGACCGCTACAAGGCCCCTGGGAGGAAATAGCAATGGATATAACCGGGCCACTTCCAGAAATGATTCGTGCAAACCGCTATATTCTGGTGATTACTGATCTGTTCTCCAAGTGGACGGAGGCATTCCCACTACGAGATTTCACAGCAAAAACAGTGGCTGAAGTACTGGTCACTGAAGTGGTCTGTCGATTTGGTACCCCTTTAATCTGGCACTCAGATCAGGGGAGGAACTTTGAGTCAAATCTGTTTAAGGAAGTAGCTGAACTACTAGGGATATGGAAGACCAGGACTTGCCCATACCACCCGCAAAGCGATGGTCAAACAGAAAAATTTAATAGGACCATGGCTACCATGTTAACTGGACTTGTGGACGAGGGACATAGCAACTGGGATCTATGGACCCCTTATGTGACTGCAGCATATCGCTCCTCTGTACATGCTACCACAGGATTCTCCCCGAACTATCTAGCACTGGGCAGAGAAACTAATATGCCATGGGACTTGGCATATGGCCTACCTGAACAACGAACCCCCCAGCCTAGGGAAGGGTATGTGAGTGACATGTGTAAGCGAATGGAAGCAGCCCACCGAGTTGCTTTTAAAGCTATCAAAACCACCAGGATGAAACAGAAAGACTATTATGATTTCTACACTCGAGAGAAATGGTATACAGAAGGCCAGTCAGTGTGGGTGTTTCAACCAATTAAGAAGATCAGGAGATCTCCAAAACTACATAAATTCTGGACTGGGCCATGGACAGTGATTGAAGTGCTAAATGACATGGTTTATCGAGTTCAAAGCGGCCGCAAGCGCAAAGTAGTGCATGGCGTTATCATGAAAGCAGCACATGGAGGGGAGAGAATCGTGCACCCATTGGTTTGTGATGTAAACAAAGACGAAACGTCAGTTGCCAGGCCGACCAGTGCAGCAACCAGGACAACCCGCCTTGTAGTCAAGACAACTAGCGCACCGCTCAGAAGAGCGCTCGCTGGCGAAACGTTACATCTTGGAACAGCGCCAAACTGGGTTGCGCCTCCCGCTGGAAATAAGCCCGGCCTGAACATGCAACATGACGTTGCGTCATGGCCTGCGCCCGGCCCGCGAAGTATGAATCTAGGCGAACAAACACCTATGATTAAAACTGTGATGATGATTAAATGTAAATCAACAAGTTTGGATGAATCAGACATCAGCAAACAGCTTCAGCGATTGCATATACACAATAATCAAGCGATCGCATGGCCGACCCTGCCCATTCACCTGAAACGACTTGCTACAAATGTAGGAAAATCGCTCAAAACAAAGATGGTGTTGCCATATAAAAGAAGAGCGGATCCCGCCAACCTGTCACTCTTGATCAACATGGCGAGCAGAACAGAGTTGTACAAATGCTCATACCAGAACTGTCAGTTTATCACAAGATCAAGAGTATCTTTAGAGGATCATCCGAAGGAGAGACATGACGATCTGATTGTGGGGGTGATGTGTCCTAAATGTGATCGAGTGGTGTTCTCCAGGAGGAGAAGGGACTTGGTAAAGCATGAACAGAACGTGCACGGCATTGTCTTACCTGACTGGCCAGGACCGGCTTCAGTGATAGTGGTTACCTGCCGAAGGCCACTAAGCGGATGACTAGCCACCCCGGAGGAGGTCAACCTGTATGATCAGGGTGTGAGATCTACAAGGCCAGCTGCACCACCATCGCCATCGGACCATGGTCAGCAAACACCTGAAGAGACGGGGGCCAGTTGATCGCCAGCCCACCCCCCTCCCCTACTGCCCTCTGGTAGATGCTGTCACACCTGTACACCCACCAGAAGTCACAGATTTAGACTCCTCGACCGGGAAATCCAGGATATTACTGTTAATATTCAGACAGCATGTGTGAGAATAACTAATCTGACTGACTTGGCCCAGCCTGTGCAAGTTATGCGAATGCCTATGAAGGAAATGAGTGCTAGGGCCCCATGTATTTCTCCAGACAGATCAGACTTGGTGCAATCAGTGACAGTGGAGATGGGGGCTGGCGATCCGCCACCCCAGCATATGACAGTACCAGGGGAATTAGTAGTGCCTGTGATAACTAGTGAAACCCAGAATCAGGAAGTTCTAGAAGTGTGCACCACAGATACTGGGGGAGGTGATCAACTAGGATTTAACTCTCCCGCCCTGCTAGTAGACGAGCAGAGTGTACCGGATAACAAGACTACAAACAGCCCTACTCGCCTAGCCCCTGAGACGGCTCGCCCGGATAACCTAAACACCCCTCTCCCCCTGGAGGCGAATCGCTCAGGTGAGGAGTATAACTGCTTGGCCCCTCTCCCCGCTCCCGCAGAAGCTCTCCAGTTCCCCGAGCGGTGGAACTTTACACCTGAGACCCAGGATCTGGTTGCCCAGCTGGTAGAAACCACTGTACGAGAGATGAGGCCCCCTGCAAGAACAGGTGTAGTAAGTGGGAACACCTATGTGCCTGCCCTAGGAGCCCCTGTGCTTGCTGACATTTATGTTCCCCACTCAGTGGTCCATGAGGACAATGAAGAGTCGTGGGAGATAGTGCGAGGTCCCAGAGTGTGTCGGCTGTCCTACCGACGTGTGTTTACCTGGGCAAAGGCTATACCAGAGGTCCCCCTAACCCGGCCTGAAGGTCCCCCGGAACTGCCCACTTGGCCAGGCTTTCCTGTCCAGGTTGTCAAGGAACGTGTGAAACACAGAAGGCTGGACACTGGTGCTGTTCAGCACACGCAAGAAACTACGGCCACGTACAGAATTGACCCCGGTGATATCAGTGAATAGACTGAACTGTGAGCTGTGTGGATTTTTATATCCAGTTGTGTTAGTGTTAACCTTAATTATTCTTAGTAAAGTTTTCAAAAGACTGAGATGCACTCCTGTTCCAGACGACTGCAGATCATTAAACAGTTGGTAATTTATCACTATCTATTTAAATTCCATGTTTGGAAGAGAACTATGAACATTCCACGTGATTTGAGTTACTGCTTGCTGAAACTAAGCTGCTGAAAAGGATCTACGGTGCCTCGCTGTTGTGTTAATTACATTGTTTCTCATTTATATTTCTTACGGGTCAAGAAACCTCAAAAGAGGGAGTAATGTTATAGAACAGACCATAGGGGTATGCTATTGTATTGTTAGTGTTATGTATTTCTCTATAAAAGGTAAATCGCCTGGCGATCCGCTCAGCTGACGAATCGTCTAATAATGTTTTTCCTAAAGTAATATCATGATGGCGAATGGCGAATGGCGAATAGTGAATGGCGAATAACGATAGATGATTCACTTATCCTTGTACTATATAAACCCCTGTTTGTTGACGATTCACACAATATACCTGAGACTCGAACTGCAAACAACTCCTTGACTTCCTTCCTCTTTGGTGAATATCAGTTACTAAGAGTCACTAGTAATTAATCAGAAGACGAGATTAAAGTAATCCAGCATCTTTATTAAATATGGCGTATTCGACAACATCGTTAGACCATCTCTGGGATCAGGCTCTGGAAGACCAGGCCCATCGATATATAATGAGCATGACCAACAATTTGAAAAGGAAAACCGTAACTATATATATATGTAGTGATCTTTCGGATCCGATCCGCTCAACTACGCCGATAAAAGACTCAAACAAGGATAAACCTTCTGTACAGCTTTTATTAGCTAACACGGGGCAAGCTCCCCAACGACTTGACCAGTGGAGATGGTCCGGCCACCTCGTTAATCCCACACCAACACAACTATGGTGTCTCATCCGCAGGTCGATGAATACATTCACAAGGATAACAACCTTTCTCACGGACGTTATATACAGAAGCGTGGTACAAAAGGTTTGTAACAGTAATATAACGAATGACATACATAAAGGGTAATATAAGAACAATAGGAAAACTTCTTCCTAGAAAGGTAAAACTGATAATATAAGCCGGTACTGCCCACTGGGTTAGTACAAGCGTACCAACCTCAGCGGACAGCACCACACAGCAGTAAGACTGGACACTAAATGTCCCATACCTTCTTAAAAGATACCCAAACCCACTACAATACTCCCCCTTTAATAAAAAGAGTTTAACATCAATATAAACTCGGCAACAAGGCAGTAATAAACAGCATAAACACACCAGAGACAAATCCGTTGAAAACAGAAGACTTCGGACAAATAAAAGGCAAGTCCGAACCACTTACACACATCCGCAGAAGTGAAGAAAATTTTTTTGCAAATACATAAAGGAGCATTTGGTGTCCTCACTACAAAAATCTACAGAATCCAGTGAAAGTAGTTAAATATAAAATATAGTCCGCAAAACGGATTCACATCTCTCCTTCTGAGAGAATGAGAATAAAGTCACTGTTAAAATATAGATCAACGTCTCACTCTGTTTCTGGTGGTAACATAATCCGGAGGGATGTCCGTGGGCAATGCAGTATGTCGGAGAAGCGTTGCTCGACGCTGACACAGCGGAGGGAAGTCTTGAAATGCTCGACGCTGCGTCAGCGGAGGCTTACAACTGCGGAGAGTTTCTAGGCGACGTCCATGGCGTTGTCGTCGGCCTGGTCCGGGTCCTCGGGTTCCTTGGAGGGGTCCGCGGGGGCTGTTGGCTCGGCAGCTGGCTCCTTGGTCTTGAGGGGCGTGACAGCAGCCTCAGGAGTTCCGAAGATGCTCCCCAGGTAATAGGGATCATCCGCCGTATCCTCAGCAACTGTCCTGCTTACCAAAGGTGGAGAAGAACGTGGAGCAGGGACAGAAGTGGGCTTAATCTGCGCCAGCAGCCTGGTCAGCAGCTCGTATTGAGCAGCGTCAACACTTACTGCCGCACCGCCGGACGCAGACACAACTGACGTGCTGGCAACAGCTCCGCCAGACTGGGTGGTCTGCTCCACCTCCCCGCTTCTCACTTCCTGATCCAAGTTCTCTGGAGTACTGGATCTCCCGCACTCTGCCAATTCGCCTTTAAGACTGGCGTTCTCCTCAGTAAGGCTGCGGATTACGCCGTCTTTCTTCTCAGCAGAAGTGCGAAGGACTTGGATCAACTTGGCCTGAGTCCTTATCATCTCACGGAGAGAGGCCACCTCCCCGATCTGTTGCTGGACTCCTTGCAGCTGACGCAGCGGAGTGGTCAGCGTCGCCAAAGAGGTTTGCACCTGCTGCTGTGCTGCGTCTGAAGCTGCCCGGAGGGTCAGCAGGCAGCGCTGCACTTCCTCAGTAGCAGTCTTCACAAGTTTGTCAGTGTCAACTGCTTCTGGTAGCTTAGAGACCAGTTCTTCCGTCTCTTTCTGAGCTTTACGCCCTCTCTTGGCAGCGGGTGGGGCAGGGGATACCAGTTCCGCGGATGCTGAGCGCCCGCGCTTCTGAGAATCACTTGCTTCACCTTTTGGAGCACTCCGGCTAGAGCTGCTGCTGGAGCCTTTGAGGCGTCCGCCTCTGCCTCCGGCCTTGCCCTTACTTCCACCAGAGCTTCTGGGAGCGCTGGTACCGGCAGTAGGGGAAGAAGAAGTTTCCTTCTCCTTGGCTGAAGCCGACTTAGTAGCAGTCTTGGTGACGGACTTCATACGGCGCATAACCCGAAGGTGCTGTGCCGAACAGTATGTCATCCTCAAGAATGCACTGTTGTTCACAATAGTGGGGATGACATTCATCACCCGACCCACTGCTTTCTCCCGGGCTTGATTGTGAATGACCGACTCGCCATTCATTAGGTGTTTCACCAACTCTACTCTCCGATCAAGCACCTGGGAGCAGTTGGGGTAGGGACATATCCACGCCTGAGAGGAGGGAGCATGGACCTCGCAGAGGTGGTGGAAGAATCGGGCCCGGGTGGAATAGGCCCTTACACCCTTCTCGTTCAAGCGAGGGTACCTACAAACCATGAAGGGGCAACGGAAGCCCGGCTGCCATAGTTTGTGGACGCTGGACAACTTCCCGTAGGTTCCGGAGTCCAGACTATCCTCGCGGACGAGTTCCGGCCACAATACCTCCTCATACCTGGACATTTGCTTGTCAGCGAAGTCCCTTTCCTCGGAATCGGACTCCGCTGGCGCCTGGTTACTGGACCCAGGTTGGTCCAGTGCAGGGTTCATTGGCACCAGCTCTGCCAGGTCCATGTCTGCCTTGAACTTCGGGAAAGATCCCATGGAAGACAGCTGGATCCGGCGGGCCTCTGAGCGGTGCTCGTGTTCACACTTCAGCTTCCTGATCCGAGGAAGCTGAGAGATTCCTTGAGAGGCTTGACCTCTACCTCGTGAGACACTAGTCCGACTAGTGCCAGCAACTTGGGAGTCAGTACCAGCTTTGGATTTTGACGCCCTCGTCAAGCTGCGGCCTCTTGTCTCACTCGCCGGAGGAGGGTCTGACCTGGGAGAGGGAGAGCGAGAACGGGAGCGGGACTTCCTGGTTGAAGAGGACCTACTCTCATCACTCTTCCTCGGGACAGACTGCTTCCTCGGACTCCGGCGCAATGGTGGCACTTCCACCTTGGAGCTAGGGTCTGAGTATGAGGGCTTGCCGGACTGCTTGCCGGACCGTCTGGTGGCGGACTTGTCCTTGGCAGCCGCGGACGGCTTGTCCTTGGACGTTGCGGATTCCTTGGCTACCTTGTCAGCCACCACCTTGCAGATCTTTTCGACCTTGGACTGCTTGTCCTTAAAGGTCTCGGACTCATGGCCCTCTACTGCAGGATTTTCACCTGTCTCCTTCTCTACCTCAACTTCCATCATCTCCGCCTCACCGTCCGGAAACGGGGCTGGAGGTTGCACCTCGGGTGCGGATCCTGTGTGGAGTAGGCCGTCTAGCACTGCGGCCGCCTCCTCCTCCGTCAGAGGCTCTCCCTCGGACTCGGACAGTCCGAGCTCTTCATGTCCCTCGAACTCGCGGTCGGACATTGTTCAGAATGAACGATACACTTACTCTGCAACAATTAAGGAGAGAAACAATCAAACATAGAGTATAACAGAGCATAACTGGTCACACCCAACTCAACACCCCTTCCGGACAACGTCTCGGACTTAAAGAAAAAGCCTGGTCTTTCACTACCAATCTTAGATTCGGCGAGTCCGAGACCTACTACCGGCGTAATTATAACTTGGTTTCTAGCTCTAATAACACACCACGTGCACTAGTATGTTACTTCGAGTTCCACCCACATAAAATACCGGGACTTGACAAGAAATGGCGTGTTTAGTCTAGGAACACTACAGTCATTCATTCGCTAGACAAAACAACCAACATGGCGGCTACGTGTTTAGCGCCAGACCGCAGACCGCAGACCGCAAGTCACTTCCAACACTGATATTACAATAAATACCGTACACAAAGTTACCAAAGTTCTTGTCACCTTCTTGCAACATGCTACAAACATTTCAAGGTACAAAGCAATAAGTTCATCCATTTGAAAGACTTACAGTTTGAACTTCTTTTGGTCGTAGCTGTTGCTCTCTTGAAAATCGGAAGCAGAGTGCAAATGGTAAAACACACCGGCGGAACCAGTGGTCACACCCGGTGTTTCCAACCGCCGCCGCTGTTAGCAGCGCCACTCGGCTCCCGCGCTCACACTGAGCCTTAGCGCAGACGTGTTTGACCAGTCTGGCTAACCTGTTCTTCCCTGCTGAGACTATACAGGGTGTTTCCTCAAATTTCCTTGCCTATCTGGACAGGTTCGAGCAACCATCTATTCACTATAAATAGATTCCGGCCTTACAGCAAGTTCCGAGCTACCATCACTCGCAGGGCAAGCCTAGGCCTAGCTTTTTCCTGTCGTTCAAAACAAGTACTCTCCGAGACCATATTCGTTTCCCAGTCATGTTGGACAGCAATCCAATCTGCCGAAATGGGAGCAAACAATTAACATTCGGTACAAATAAACTGTCTGCTTGACTTCTCGTGTACTTTTTTTAGGGGAGGAAAACCAGTTCAGAAATGTCCCTCCTGGATACCATTTTTCTTACTGATTCAACCGAACTGGGGCCTTGCGCGTGCGCTGAGCCCTCACCAGTGGTGGGGAGGAGTCCCCCAAATTAGGAAACAGATTTCTCCGTACCCTCCTCTTAGGCAAAGGGGTTGGCAAGGTGACCACTGGAGCTGGTAACTTCCTGGGCCGACCCACTTTCCTTTTAACAGGCAACAAAGGAACAGCTGGTTGATCTGAAATCTGTTTTTTCGGCCTACCCCGCTTTTTCCCTGGGAGAACACCAGTACTAGGTAGGACAGGGGGATCAGCCAATGCTGTTCCGACCCCCGTCCCCCCCTTCTTAGGTCTCCCAGGCCTACGTTTGACACCTTTAGGAACCTGCTTTGTGGCAGGCAATGCATGATCACCCGCCTTAACAGCATCCTTTTTCTTCTTCTTAGTACGAGGGGGAACACTGGCGGGCGAGGTAGAAGTTACCTTCTTCCTCGGCCTACCCCTAGGCTTAACGCCTATAGTGACCTTCTTCTTCTCGGACTTGGAAGGACATTCTACTCCCGCTATCACTTTACCAGCTTCCAGCCTGAGTATATCTCTACCCGCTTTCTCCAGTTTCCTAAACTCTGGAGCCCTATGAAGGTTGCTAGCCTGGATAGGACCATTCTCATCAAAAGCGGGTTTGAGATAATCAATATGATACCTCAGCAAGCCTTCAGTGGTCTCAAGTTCACAAGTGGTACCACCTATGAACTTGTGTATCTTAAATGGGCCATCCCATTTTTGTCCAATTTTCTTGCTTGCCTTTGGGGGGCAATATCGGTAGACAACATCCCCCACAGCAAACTTCGGTGGTCGTGTACGTTTATTATAATCTCGTTTCTAACAGCAGAAATTCCGAGATTAGTACGTACGTACTTGTGGCCATCACGCATCCACTGCTTCAAATTCTCGACAAAGGAAACCTTACAAGGGAAATCCAGCCCATCTGGCTCCACCCCATGAACGATATCCATAGGAGCAACCAGTTCTGCACCAAAAACCACAGAGTTTGGTGTACACAAAGTACTGGCATGTACAGTCGCCCGGTAAGCATGAGCTATACACGGAGCTAGCATGTCCCAGTTATCTTCGTGATAGTCCGTCAGACAGGAGAGCTGCTCTACAAGAACCCTATTTAGCCGCTCGCTCTGTCCATTGGACTGAGGTCTATACGGAAGAGTTATGAGCTTCTCAATCCCAAGCATGTCTAAAAGACTTCTCAGCAGCTGTGATCGGAATTCCGGAGCTCCATCGGTCTGTAAAGCTACCGGGCATCCGAAGCGCAGAATCCATTCCTTGAAAAGGACTTCCGCACAGCTCTCTGCAGTGTGGTCTCTCATGGGATAGGCTTCGGCCCATTTGGAAAAATGATCCGTCACAACCATTATATAATTGTTTCCTCTAGGAGTTTCTTTAAACGGCCCTAGAATATCCAAAGATATACGGTTCCACCTATCACCATGTTTCTCTTTCTTTAGGAGAGATTTCCCACCTCCTATCCGAGATTTCCTTGTACTACATTCAGGGCAAGCCCTGATCCAGCGTTTCAGATCATAACGTTGGCCGGGCCAATAATACCTCATCTTGGCTGACCATGTGTTCTTAAAAACACCAAAATGACCTGAGGTCTTCGGACCATGCATGCCCAAAAATACCTCCCTTCTCATTGAAGCAGGGACCACCTTCCGCCAATACTTTCTACCGGTGGCTAGCCGGACCCAGCCCAAGCATAGCACACCGTCTCTCATTTCCATACTGCCAAGATGTTGAACGCAAGTCCGAAATTCATCGGATTCCCCAGCCAGATCTTCCCTGCTAGGAATCTCTTCAGAGCCATCCAACATCGCGATTAATCTCTTGATCATCGGATCAGACTGTTGAGCTTCTTGTAGCTTATTACATTTAGCCTCCAAGACAGGGGTGACTTCGGTAACAGCTAACACAGCGTCATGCAGTCCGCAATCTTGACAATCCAGTCTTCCACATTTTCGTGTCGGCAGGCGAGAGAGCGCATCAGCATTTTCATGCCTGCGGCCCGCCCGGTGCAGGATCATGGCCTGATCCAACCCATACTCCTGCATGGTAGTCAACCACCTAGCAAGCATGTCTGTTGGATCCTTAAAATTTAGCAACCAGCGGAGAGAGGCATGATCCGTCCTCACATAGAAATTCCTATTACCCAGAAGATAATGTCTAAATTTCTTTAAATACGTCAGGACAGCAAGTAGCTCGCGTTTTGTAGCACAGTAGTTCTTCTGAGCCTTAGAAAAACTATTACTGGCATAACCCAAGACAACTTCACGCCCATCCTGTATCTGTGAGAGGATTCCGGCCATTCCAAAACCACTTGCATCAGTGTCTAAAATGAAATCTCCCACCTTCCGGGGATATCCAAGCACTGGAGCCGTGGTCAGCAATTCCTTGACCTTGCCAAATGCAGCCTGACACTGCGGAGTCCACACTATAGGTCTGGTATAGCGCTTATCCTTACATGCAGCCGTCACAATGTCCTGCAAAGGAGAGACAATTTCACCAAAATTGGGCTGAAACTCCCTATAATAGGAAGCAAACCCAATAAACTGTCTAACTTCCTTAGCATTTGTGGGGACTGGCCAATTCTGGACCTTCTCAATTTGATTCGGATTGGCTTGAATACCTTTACCAGAAACAATCCGGCCCAGGTATTCAACTCGCCGACGGAAGAATTCACACTTCTTCGGCTTCAATCTCAAGCCATAGTCTTTGATTCTTTCAAGAACGAGCCTGAGGTTATGGAGACACTCATCAAGTGTCTTCCCAAAAACCACAATGTCATCCAGGTAAACCAAACATGACTTCCACTTGAGTCCGTCCAGCATGGTGTCCATCATACGTTGGAAGGTAGCCGGAGCATTGCACAGTCCGAAAGCCATAACTTTGAACTGGAACAAGCCCACACTGGAGAGAAAAGCAGTCTTTTCCTTGCTAGCCTCATCCATAGCCACCTGCCAATATCCGCTTTCAAGATCAAGTGTGCAAAACCATTGGTTTCCACCAAGAGCCTCGACACACTCATCAATCCTAGGCAGAGGAAAACTGTCTTTGATTGTGACGGAGTTCAACTGACGATAATCTACACAGAAACGCTGTGTCCCGTCCTTCTTGGCCACCATAACAATAGGAGCTCCCCAAGGGCTACTGCTATGCTCAATTCGGCCTTCTCTATACATCTTCCAGATTTCTGCCTCCGCTTTATCACGTTTAGCAACTGGAATCCGTCTATATGCTTGTTTGATCGGGCAAGCATCGCCAGTATCAATAACATGACGGACCTTATGAGTACATCCCAAAGCTTTATCTCCCAGCAGGGAGAAGCAGCAACGGAATTCCTCCAAGAGATCTAGAGCATTTCGTTTTTCTTGGACTTCGGACAAGTCAGAATCGTCAACCATCTTTGTCAGTGGACACTCCGGAGTGGCCGGAATAGGAAGAGTAGGAGCGATCAGGTCATCATCCGCAACAGGAGACTCCAGCACCTGTATTGAATTAATGATTGCTTCCCTAATCATCTCCTCATTCTCCCCAACGTCAGACAGAGAATCTTGAGCTACCAAAGCAACTTCAAATACTCTGCCAACCACCCTATTCTTCTTAATTTTCAACGTGCGACCGGTCGGATTGGAGAAAGCCACCACGGCCGGAGAACCGTCACCTGGTACATAAGTATTCAGGCTGCCCAAGGCTAGATCTTTCAACAATCGTTGGTCTGGCTCGAACATCATTCCTTCAACTGCGACTGAGCCACTGTCAATATCAAGTTTGGCCAACGTAACTGCTTTGGGTTTGAGGATAACTGTCTTAAGCAGTTTCACCTCTCTCCCCACAATTTCATCCTCAACTTGAAGCGCATTAACAGAGGAACTTTCAATTCTGCTAACAGGTTTTTTCCATAACTTACAAGTTACAGAAGACCCGTAATTGTCCAAGAAGAAAGTCCCTGACCAATCTAGATTACATCGGTGCACATAATAGAAATCTGCACCTAATATCCCGCTTTCAGGACCTTTCAGACCACTGACCACGAGACAAGTAATCATATGTCCAGTCGCCAACTAGCAACGGACAAAGCACGCTCCCATATGTAACAATGGGTGTTCCATCTCCCATCGCACACACCATTCATACCGACATCATTGGTGGTGGATTTGGAAGGGATTCATAGAACCTTCTGGTGATCAAACTAGTAGTAGCACCAGGATCAACCAGAAAGCTGCCAGTTTCCCCATCCATCGTTACAGGGGCATACCATCTCTCCCGTACCAACAATTTGGTAGGGATCTCCAAAGTTCCCTGTTCGTGTACAGAAACCTTCTGAACTTGAGCTGACTTAGTTGCTCCGCCCTTGACCAACACAATCTGATCTTGTTCAGCTTGGAACCCGGACTGCCCCCACCTCACATCTGAGGTAGAATCCGAGTCATCACAAAGCACATGGCCTTGTGACAAGGCTTTACTGTCCGGCAACGATCGCGAATCTCCAGTTTTCAGAAGGGGTTCACCTTGTTGTGAAACCTCCAACGTAATAGCTGGTGCCTGGGCCCGCCCGCCAATTTCTGTACTACTCACAGCTTCACTTCGGACTGTGGTACTGTGAAGCGCCCTTTTCCCGACCCCCACCTCGCTCCTTATGAGGGTCTCGCCGCGTTTCCCGAAGGCTTGGAAGCAACACCATCTTCCTCGGGACCAATCCGAGAAGAGCTAGTCTTGTGGGGCAAGCTGAGTTGAAATGCCCCTCCTCACTACAGAACCAGCATTCTCGGCTTGGTTTCCAGCGCCTGAACCTACCACGTCCACCTCCGTAGGAGGGAGTGGCCGAATCAGCACCCGGCGCGGTCGTTTTTTGTTGTTGCCAAGCCTGCAACGCCTGCACAATCACTTCACTAACATCATCCGAAATTGGTCCGGACTCAGCCAATGAGGATTTCTCCAACAGCTCCGTTACTTGGGCTACGGCTCTGGCATTTTTTTTTTTTTTTTTTTATTTCATTTGGAAGGCCAGTTACATTAAATTAAATTGATAAGATGTATCTATAAAGAAAAGACGCAAGTGAGCCCTACCCGGGTGTCTTAGTGCGTTGCCTTAGGAGACCATAGGGGTCGAACATGTTTTACAATCACCGAAATGTAACTAAGTCAGTAAAGAAAATAATAAAAGAAAATCCAGTCCATCAAACTTTGACTTACTCTTTTCACCTTATATACGGATAATTTATTTTCTGGTGAGGTAAGAGCATCACAATAATCATATACTGGATAATTATATGAAGAATTATAACCTCCATTAGAGGGTTGATACGACTTATCTTAGACGTGTACAACATAAAAAAAAAACAAAAAAAAACATACGATTGGATATCAAAGTTGGGATACTTTCAACCAGGGTTATCAGTGTTATAGTTCTCCCAGTATTTCTTTTTCACCTCTTTAATAAAGGTCTCTCTATCTCGTTCCAACCTTAGCTGTTGGGGAAGGTTATTCCATACTTGTTTACCTTTGTAAAAAACGCTCATTCTAGCCTTTTCACTCCTCACCCTTCTCAATTTAAACATTTTGTCTTGCCTATTTCGGAGGGGCCTATCACCAGCTTCCAAAATTTCATAGTTATTTTGTCTGTCGAAAATCAGTTTGAGAGATGTGATTTCGGCTCTCTTTTCAAGTGGCAAGAGCCCTGAGAGCCTCACTAGTTCATGATTAGATTTGTCATGACCAAAGGAAACTCTAAGAGCCTTGTTCCAGATTTTTTGAATTTTCTTCCTCATTTCTTTACCGAGGTTCAGGATTAGAAAATTGGAAAATTCCAAAATTGGCAAGACGTATGTCTTCATGATCTGACAACAAATCGTATCGTTCATGAATTTTCTTCTACGGCAGATATCCCCAATCTTCCAGTTCACAGTTCGTAACTGTTTGTCAAAATGTTCTTTGCACGATAGACTTTCATTTATGATCGTACCCAAGTATTTGAACGAACGAGTTCTCTCAATGACCACGCCCTTACACATAAGATCCTGGAAGTTTTTCAGAACATTTCTGCTGCAGAAGAGTTGATACTTTGTTTTTTTAACATTAGGTTTCAGAAAATTTTCATCACACCATTTTGTGTATTTTGTAATGGTTTTTTGGGCTTTTTCATGAAGATCTATATGGTTTTCGCTTTCAACAAGTATCACCGCATCGTCAGCATATAAAATAAGCTGACCTGGGAAATCCATCTCCTTTAAATCATTGATAAAAATGTTAAAGAGGAGGGGGGCTAATAGGGAGCCCTGGGGTACCCCATTTTCAACCGCTGTAGTATTTGTTCTGATCTTCTGGTATCTAATAAATTGGTACCGATTGGACAGAAAGTTTTTGATCAAGTTAACCAGTGTTTCTCCTAACCCAATTTCCCTTAATTTATGTAGGAGTAAAACATGTGGTACCGAATTAAAGGCCTTTTCGAGGTCGAAATATATGGCTGACAAGACTTTCTTTTTTTCCAAACCATAAAAAATGTATTCAAGTACTTCATATACTGCATCGTTGGTCGAGCAACCTTTCCTAAATCCATATTGGGTCTTCAGAAAAAATTCAGAGTTTTCTAGATGTTCGTATAACTTGTCGTATATAATCCTCTCAAGTATCTTACTGACCATAGGTACCAGGGTGATTGCTCTGACATTGTCAACATACAATAGATTACCTTGTTTAGGGATTAGTGTTACTGGAGCTATCTTCCAGTCTTGAGGAATAGTCCCTTCTGTGATAATCCTGTTCATTAGTATACAAAAAAATTTCCTACCAGTGTGAAGGGAATTTTTGAGCAGTCGGGCATCTACATCAATAAACCCAGAGCTTTTATGGTGGTCTAATTTGGAGATGTACTTGATGATTTCATTCTCTTGAACATTTGGTCTTATATCAAAGATAGTCGGGGGAGCTGGAACATTATCATTGGTTATAACGTTATCCTCAGAGGCCCCAATATTTGCAAAAAACTCATTGGCATACTCCAGGGCTTCGAGTCCACTTTTTCTGCCATTCGGAGTAATGAAATCTTCAATACGCTCTGTATTTTCATTGTTTCTGGGGTTGTAAATTTCATTGAGCGATTTCCAGAATTTTCTAGGGTTATTTTTCTGATCATTAACCTTATGAATCTTTTAACTTTCTTCTCACCAAGTCCGCTAGGAGCGGCGGACGCAGGTGAGGTCATAGAGTTATGGGACTCTACACTAATTTCCTGAAGGGTCACAGAATCCACATCTTGAGTGCAGCTCTCATAGACTTCTGACCAGTGAGCGCAATCATTTAGATCATTAGGCTGCTTGAACCTAATCCAAAGTGCCTGCTTTGGGTCCGAAAGTCCCTTCAAAAAGGTTCGGATACCCATGGTACGTGAAGTGCTATCCATCACCGTACCAAAGGCATACCTAGCCCTCTTTGCTACCTCATTAGCAAATGCTCGACCATTCTGGCGAGGAGTTTGGCGACATTTAAATAATTCCGCCTCCCTCTTCTCCCTGGAGTGTTCACCGTAGTTGGCGTCCATATGCGCCACAAGTTCAGGAAGAGTAACCCCCTGGGGTAATTCTCCTAACTCAGCAATCTGACGCCTGCAACTACTCTTTAGCTGTCTCACGAACATAGCGTCCGTCCAGTTGTGAGCTTCGGCCACAACCTTCATCTCAGCCAAATGGTGAAGCCAAGTGTCCTTAGTGGAATCCCACAATCTGATTGTTCCCAGTCGCGGGCTGATATGTTCTTCGTCAGTATAGAACGTGTACGAGAAATGAGTATCAGCTGGGTCCGGTCCTGCATAAGTCAGGCCTTGCACCAATGACTTATTTCCATACGCAGACTTCTGGGGACCCGCCGGAAGCAAGGTCAACGATTGGGAGTGCATACCAGTTGGTACACACACAGTAGTAGTACGTAGCCCATCCGGATCAGTCCCTGTAGTGGAATGAACCGATGCTCTGGGCGTAGCAACCACTGGAGGTGTAGTACCTACCGGATCTTTTCGGACATAGGTTTCGTTAACCACATGTCCGCGCACATAAGAGTTGCTTTTTGGAGTAGCAGGCCTCTTAATGCTAGACATACCACCTAGCTCAACTATCTTCTCCCCCTCATCTTTAGGAGAGGACTCGGCTACAGCTGCAGGCTCTCTTATAGTAACCTGTCTTTGAGCTCTGAAATGTCTCGGAGTCTAGAGTTTGTAGGAGTCTCCTTCCTGGTAACCCGGGCCAGCACCCGCATCATGAAACGTCGAGGTTGCTGGGAAGAGGGTAGTGTTGCCGCCGTCGCCGCAACGTTGCCGCATTTTCCAAAGCTTACAGAAGACAAACCACTAATGTCAGAAACTTGTGTCAGAAACTTATCTCAAACGAACCAGAAATATGTCAGCATTATGGAGGAGTGAGATCATCAAAATCTGTTAAGATCTCGCAATGCAGCGATCAATAATATATGACTATGTTTATCCACAGCCAGTCAGTGAGTATACTAATGATTCGCCCGGCCTGCCGTCCTCCCGTTTGCCTTAGGCCTATACCTTCTTGTTTCTATGTGCAACTCATTTCCTTAGTAGGCATACATATATATATATGTAGTGGGTTTGGGTATCTTTTAAGAAGGTATGGGACATTTAGTGTCCAGTCTTACTGCTGTGTGGTGCTGTCCGCTGAGGTTGGTACGCTTGTACTAACCCAGTGGGCAGTACCGGCTTATATTATCAGTTTTACCTTTCTAGGAAGAAGTTTTCCTATTGTTCTTATATTACCCTTTATGTATGTCATTCGTTATATTACTGTTACAAACCTTTTGTACCACGCTTCTGTATATAACGTCCGTGAGAAAGGTTGTTATCCTTGTGAATGTATTCATCGACCTGCGGATGAGACACCATAGTTGTGTTGGTGTGGGATTAACGAGGTGGCCGGACCATCTCCACTGGTCAAGTCGTTGGGGAGCTTGCCCCGTGTTAGCTAATAAAAGCTGTACAGAAGGTTTATCCTTGTTTGAGTCTTTTATCGGCGTAGTTGAGCGGATCGGATCCGAAAGATCACTACAATTGGTGCCGTGACCAAAGCTCGCCGCGGGGCAAACTTCTGTTGGTGAACTAGATTCATTTCTGAGTTCCAAGATATATTTTCCGAGTAAAATAAAAAGTATGGCAGCCGCTAAACCATTGGTAGACGACGCTACCCAGATTCAGGACAACCTGGCTAGATCTCGGACTGCTTCCCCGGAGGGAGGTGATCTAGTTGGCATTGGAGCAAGGCGGAAAACCGCTCCGCCAAGTGTGAAATCGCCTGATTCTGTTCCGAAAGGACCAGAAGGACCAGGCAACGTTGCGGCGACGGCGGCAACACTACCCTCTTCCACTGCAGATTTTTAATCTGCCACCATTTTTCATTTGGCTGCATGCATCCTTGCATTTTGTATGCTACAATGGGGAATTCTGTTCTATACACACATTAGACATATATTGAAGTTGACCCTAGTTATACACAAACTATTCATACTCCTTCCTGCACAGTTGCATGAATACAAAATCAATGCAAAGCCAAGATCTTACCTTAAATATAAATGTGTTAGGTTGAGTCTGCATGGTACTCCAAAGGCTATGTCTTGGGTGATTCCCCTATGACTCCCTGACTTAGACTCAAGTTTCATTTACAAATAATCAGAACGCTAAACAACTGTTCAATGAACGTTCATTTATTGTGTGTGAACGATCATTTCTCCCTTTACCAATACAAACAGTAGACAAACGGGGGAAACGTTAAATGAACATTCGCAAACACACAGAACGCCAAACAACTGATCAACAAACGTTTATCCGCTGTGCGTGAACGCTTGCTTCTCCCTTGGTAGTAATGCAGTCACTAGCTGCCAGCGGTCTGATCCGTGCTCCCTGTGTGTAGCAGAAAGCAGGCGCATCCTCGGGTACAGTGGGTGTTCCTTTCAACATGGTGTAAATAGCTCTGACAGGGCGGAGGGCATGGCCCCTAATCCTGGGGAAAATGACTTGATACATTTGACATTTGACATAAACAAACACGCTGCCCAGATTACTGTATCCTTTTGATCAATGGGATAAGTAGCCTCTTATCCAATGCAGGTGTTGAAAGTGATTGGATCCTTGCATGTCACAGTTGTCCCCATTGATCTTTTAACTCCTTTCAATGTTGCCCTAATATGGTAATCATCCTTGAGTGGATTAGGTAATCCCATTTCCTCATGTGTGATCCTAACAATATTCAGGTACTGTTTGATACTGTTGAACGCTAGCCTGTGTGCCAGCCACGCAATGTACAGAAATAGTGTGGGAGGACGCTGGCACTGGTTGCTTGCCAATTTGGCGACAGAAGTTCAGGTATGCCCTGCGGTGTGTGCTGTAAGCACGTCGGGTGTTGAGCACCCAGGCCTGATCTTGGTATTCCTGTACTTCCACCTGAAGTTCTTCCTCCATGGTTTGGGTTCACACTCTCAATGGCTGCGTGCATCCTGTCTACCCCCCAGGTTCTTCCAGGCATGAAATAGCATCGGCTATGGTGTTGAACCAACCGGGGTAATGAATTGCCCTTATCCGGAAATTGTATATCATAGATAGATGATAAATTCGTTTCAGGGCTTTATTAATGTCCTCATCTGGACCTCTACCTTTATTAATCAAGCCAACGGCCACCCTTGAATCACAGTGCACCATCACATTCTGGTCACGCTGGCGGGGCCCAAAGATAGCCGCTGCTGGCTCCAGCGTTAATACCTCTTTATAATTAATATGTTTGTCCTTCATACCAGGCCACTGGTCCCAATGCACATAAAACCATTCCAGCAGTGAGGCATGCATCAATCGTTACAGGGGTGTAGCACCGCCGATCTGCAATGGGCAATGAGCCGTTGAACTGACTCAGCTAGTTTATCCACCAGAGCAGATCTGCCTTTATTGCATAATTAATCCTGCAATGATGCCAAGGGTTAGATAAGGTGCGTATCCTCTCATACAAGCTGCATACATAAAATTTCCCACCATGGATAACGCGCCGAGCCCAATTAATCTTTCCTCTTGCTTAAACTCTCCCTCATCAGTGGAATCAAGTCAAGTCAAGGCTTTTTGTCCTCTGGCAGGCCCAGGCACATGGTCTGGCTATTTAATTAAATTCCCAGAAAGGTGATTTCCTTGACAGGGCCGATAATTTTATCATAGCTGATTGCAAAACCAAGTTCTCTGCAGAGCTTAATTAAAGTGTTCAATGTGTCCTGGCATTCTTTGTGTGTTTTCCCAAAGCAGAGGAAATCATCACAGAACACCACAATATGAGTTACCTGTGGCAGGTAACTGGCGCACAGTCTTGTCACTCCAAGCTGCTCCTGCTGGTTTCTTGTCTTCTAGCAAATCGTCCAATTCCTCCTCCAGTTGCTGATCCTCCTCTTTCCTTTCTCCCTGATGCTCAGTCTTCTCAGCATTGTTGGTGTCATTGTCACCTGGAGGAGCAGACACTACCTGGGCCAGTATGTGCAGATTTAACAACTTCCTGAGTCCATCTCTCAATGCAATGTTTTGCCCTAAGGTGAGGCCAAAGGTAACCATATCTCCTTCTGTCAATTGGACCAAGACAGCTTGGGTGTTACAATCATTGGTTTTCAATTTATCAATACTGGCTGCCACTAGGTTTGTCTCTTGTGCCCAGCCATCAAAGTTGAATGCCATTTTGCTCGCACTGCAGTAATACTGGACGTCTGACCGCTGCTGCTGCTGACCCTGGAGTGATGCTCCCTCCTAGGGTCGGGACGCATGAGCACCTCTGGCGGTGCCCATGTGGGCTAAATGAGTCTTATGTTCCACAAAACTTCCTATAAACACTGCATGGGCATAGCCATTGATGCATCACATTTTAGGTTTACTTTAATCCCCCATGGTGATTGAGGAGAATGGGGAAATTAATTATGAAGGTCCCTGTGTTCGCCGCAGGCAATTTAATGATTCAAATTAATCATAAAAATATATCTTGCATCTGCAATCTTTTTCTATAATATGCGATTACAGGACTCCTATAGGTCTGCACGCTTCCTGGATTAGGACTACAGTACAGCTTTGACGGCATGGATATAGCCTGTGCATGGCAGGCATATGTCACAATATTTATGCCTATCTTTCCCATGGGCAAATAAATCTCTTCCACTTGAAGATGAGTCTGTACAATGCCAAATATTGTCGGCCCGGGGTCTCATGAAGAACGCCACCATCCTCCAATGATTGCCTATTTCTTTCCAAGCGTGCATTTCACCCTAGGCGTTGCATGGAGACCGCTTTTCTTACTTTTTCTGTCACCCTCGTCCCCAGTATGTTGTTGACAGTTGTCTAGTCTAGTTCAACTGGCATCTGCAGATCATAGAATAAGTCTTCACAACTCACGCCACCTGGGGAGTGGAACAACGGAGCATTCTTCAATTTTTTTCCTGTGTAAAAAGGGAATATTTATCAGAGCAATGACCATTGATTTGAATTGGATTAAGTGATTTGATGGTATAGGTCTGTGGAAAAGTGAGATGGGTGGGGGTTGTGGTGTTGCTTAGAAATATAATATATGAAGGTGTTTTATTGGATTTAAAAGCCACTTCCTACCATGAAAAGAGTAAAGAGAAATTGGATAGTTTGGGAAGGCTCAAATCAGAATTGATTGCAGGAAAATGCTTTCAAATATCCAGAAGGAGTAAAGAGGCATGTGAAGTTTGCATGAGGGGGAGGAGGAAAAGGGCATGCAGTACGTAAAAATACATCGCGAGTAGTTAAATAATGGTTTGTGATGTTAAAATTACAGGTCTGGAATAGACTGGTATCTGTACTCTTCACCAGGGGTGGTATAACGTTTTGAGGGGTTGTGCCCTGGAGGCGATTCTTTTGACATGAAGAAGTTTTCTTTGCCTGTGATATTTGTTTATTGGAAAGACTGCCTTGAAGGAAAATTGAAATAGTCATACATTGTGTATAATATATATATATTTATTATATACGCATTGCCGTTGAAACAACGTATTGTGGAGTTGTATACGTTGTGTGCGTATACAACTCCACGCTCTGAGTTGCGTCGTATACAACTCCACACTCTGAAGGCGCCTATGACAGCGCGTAGGTCCACCTGAGGGGAATCACGCCATTGGATGGATCAGTTGTCAACGTTGACAGAACAGGAGGTCGAACGGTGAAATTAGATCAAAAAGAAGGAAATAATCTAACATACATTCATATGTATTTAGTCTACCATTTGTTAAAGGAATAGTGTGGGTTTAAAAGTGTTTAAAGCTGTGAAAAGGATGGACATTGATTCGAAAACGTGAGGGATTTTCCCGCAGTGGCCAACTGACAACAACATGAACTGGTTGTCAGATCGTCGTAACTTTCAACACAGATAGACGTGTAATATATCTATCAAATGAATTAATAAACTAAAATCCTTTCATTATTATCGATGCCTACCTTTTTTCAAACCATTACTTTATTTTAAAAAGATTTAAAGCTGTGACAGTGTCTAAAATTGATTCGGAACTTGAGCTATTTTTCTCAACTTAGTTTCCCCCTCACAACGATGGTAGAACAGCGCGGTGCGTAGTAATAGGCCTAGGTCTATTCACACAAATATTACCATTATAAGCATCTTATAATGGTAATATTTCTACAAAATATACATTATTTTGTCATATATAAAGCATATATAATAAATCAGATAAATCACTTGTGGGTCTTCGTCGCTTGGAATATTGCACTCGTTGCAACCGCGCAACACACTCAGCCTCCGGCTTCGTGTGTTGCGCGGTTGCAACTTGTGCGATATTCCCGCTCCTTCAGACCCACTAGTGACTTATCCTGTATATATATATGATGCCTACCTATAGATGGGGTGACAGCTCTACGATCTTGCCCTACCACTTTTTTCTATTTCTAGAAATAAATCATTTTAGGACGATTAACAAACGATTTAAATATTCGTATATCGTTACATACTAGTTATTAAATGTGAGATCTGAATGTATACTATTCCAGCATCTCTTAGCCAAAACCCCCCATAAGTTCTGACGGCAAAATGCAAGGACACAAGAACGTTTTGATCACTCTGTCCTTCACACACCCATGTTCATAATAAATGATAACAACTGGACGTATCGTGGCCCATGCGAAAACCATTTTCGCCGAAAATAAACACAAGCTTATGACCGCCACCCATACCTCTATAACAGAGAACCTATATATCTCCAAACCCCATCCAACGGACTTTTCTCCCTTAATTTGATCTTAGAATCTCTAATTCTTTCACTGACTTGAAAATGTAAAAAGGCTGCCTGCACTGGGACTCAAACTCACAATCCTGCTTGGAAGTTCAAAGCTTTAACCACTATAAGCTATAGGGGAGTATAGAAGGGTATGCATATAAACACTTACATTGATCGATCACATTTTAGGTTTACTTTAATCCCCCCATTCTCCTCATGGAGATTGAGGAGAATGGGGATAAAATCTTGAAGGCAACTAGGGAAAGAAAAAGGTACAACTCTTATATCATGGAATATAAGAAGTGCTCTCCCTAAAATCAATCAGATCAGTGTCCTCTTAAGGTCAACACAAGCTGATTTATTGGCCATACAGGAATCGTGGTTAAACAACAATGTCCTGGATGGCCAAATAAGCATTCCCCGGTATCAGCAATGCAGGACTGACAGGCTCATCAAAAGAAAAGGTGGTGGTCTACTAATATATGTAAAAGAAGAGTACATGGTTGATGACCAAACACATGCACACTTAAACATACAGAACAAAGACATAGAATTGCAAGTAATCACATGTGGGAAACCAAAGTCAAAACGACTAACTGTCTTAAATGCCTATCGCCCACCAAACGCAAATCTAGCAGTGGCGGTAGAAGCAATAAAAAACACCATCACAAAAATCAGACAGAAAAATGACATATACATAATGGGAGATTTCAACCATGACACAGATAAAGATACATGCAAAATCACACCCATCCTAACACAAAGTGGCATCCTACCACAAATAAGCTTACCAACCAGAGTCACAAAAAAATCGGCAAAAACCATAGACCAGATATACACAAATGCAAAATACATCAACAGAGCAGGCATAATAAACAACAATGCAAGTGACCACCTACCGATCTTTATCACCAGGAAGAAAGAAAGAAACTCATATGAGAAAGCACCGATAGTCACAAGACACTGGAAAAACCTGGATACAAAAATATTATGTGAAATTCTGAGAAACGAAGATTGGACTGAAACATACCAGGCAAACAATGTTGATGACTGTTGGGGAAATATATCAGAAAAAATACATTTCTTCCTGGACAGGATGTGCCCTGTCAGACACATTGCTGAGGCGAGGATCAAACCACAGTGGTACTCAAGAGAGTTGTGACGTTTAGCTGAGGAGAGAGATAAGGCTTTCAAAAAAGCCCGCAGCTCAAACAAAAAGGCAGACTGGGATAATGCCAAATTAATCCGCAACAGGATGAACTCTAAACTAGTTAGGGCAAAAAATGAATACATATCAGAACAGCTAGAGGAAAACTCTAATGACCCAAGCAAATTCTGTCAAGCCAATTTACCCACCTATGTAACCTGTCTCTACAGACCGCAAAAGTGCCCCAAGATTTCAAAGAGGCAACGATAACACCTATTTATAAGTCGGACAAAAGGACAAACCCTTCAAATTACAGACCTATAAGTATAGTCAAACTACCAGCAAAAATTTTAGAAAGAGTAGTACAAGGCACAATATACCCCTATCTAGAAGAAAACAAACTTCTATACAAATACCAATATGGGTTCAGGGCAGGTCACTCACTAGAACAAGCGCACAGAAGACTCTTTGAATATGTATACAAATTTAAAAACAAAAAAGATCCTGTCTCCCTAGTCTACCTAGACTTCCGGAAAGCTTTCGATACGGTGGACCATGAGAAACTACTTAAAAAACTAACAACATTCCACCTCTCACCAAAAGTAATAGATTGGTTCCGAGACTACCTAAGTAACAGATACCAAAGAGTGCAAGCAAATGGTGTTACCTCCGGCAGGGCCAAAGTCACATATGGGGTCCCTCAGGGAACGGTGTTGGGGCCTCTCCTGTTCCTACTATATATAAATGACCTCCACAGAGTTATCACACAGTCACAGATACAACTCTTTGCTGACGACACAGTACTATTCCACTCGCGTCCAAAGGGAGAAACTTTGTACGAAGAACTCCAACAAGACCTGGACGCTGTGGGAAAATGGTGCACAATGAACAAAATCTCAGTAAATGTACAAAAAAGCAAAGCCATGAGCATAGCCCTACGTACACCAAAGTCAAATACAAATGCATTAAGCCTTAACAACGCCGAATTAGAGCATGTCACACAATACAAATACCGTGGCCTTGAAATTGATAGCAGCCTAACATTCAACCCACACCTAACCTCAAAAATCAAACAGGGAATACAGAGACTTAGAGCCACTGCCAAAATCAATCAAGCCCTCTCTAGTAAAAACACAATCCTCATCTATAAGACCATGGTTCGCCCTGTGTTTGACTTTTGTGATATATTCTATGCCCCGGCACAGAAAAAACACCTAGACAGGCTACAATCCATACAAAACTCATTTCTAAGACTAGCATACAACAAGAAAAAAACTGATAGTGTCAAGGAAATCCACTCAGAGATAAATATGGAATATCTGAATGAAAGGAGAGACTCACACCTTCTCCACCTAGCATATGAGATGAGTAGTGACAAAAGATACCTTGACAACAGAAAAATCAATCTGCGAAGTCTGGCAAAGAGTAAAGTCCTAAAAATACCAATGACAAAAACAGAGAGGATCAGAAAATCTTTTATTGTACAAGCCCCAACCCTTTTCAATAAAATTCCACCAGCTGGGAGAAACTGCCCAACACTGGTTGAATTCAAAATATACCTTGAAGAAAACTTCTTCTCCCACATGGGATAATGGAGAGACCCCAACATCGATCTCTATCGGGCAGGCCGTACAAAATATTACTAAGCTAGTCGAAAATACTTATACAAATTGTGAAGGATGTGGATGCAAATTGGGGCCAGTGTTCGCCAGAATGTTACCCCACATGCATCTAGACCCTCTAGTCATCATAACATTTTAAAGAATGTAAAAATATATAAACAGCAGTCAACGCAGTGTTCGTAAGAATGCCAGGACATAGCTGATTTTGAAAATGGGATACACTACCTGTACAAACACACAACCCATTTTCTCTCATTTTATCCATCAAACTTAAATTAACCCAAATTTAACAAAAGGACGGCGTCCACAAAATTATACACAAGGAAACCCAATACCATGGGTCACACCTTGATACAGATATAGCTAGTGCATCCCATTGCAGTAGTGTAGGTAACTAGTCACTTTATACCTCTATATACCGTAACTTGTAATTTAAAAGTCTAGTCTAAGGGACCCTCTGGAAGAGCTGTGGCTGCCACAGAAGAGGACTGACCCATTTCCGATGTATATTATCGTATATTTTTATCATGTACTGTTTTCGGAAATAAACAATATACATACATACATACAAGGCCCCTGTGTTCGCTGCAGGCAATTTAATGATTCATATTAATCATAAAAATATATCTTGCATCTGCAATCTATTTCTATAATACGCAATGCAGAACTCCTAGGTCTGCACGCTTCCTGGACGACTTTATTCAGAGAAAAACATTATTACAGACAGTGCAAGATATTTCATATTTATTTTAATAATGGCAGCTATATCATGAAAGACGATTGGTAAAGCCATGTTAAAAACATGTTTTTGTATAATAACTTTATTTCCATTTTTGTAAAGGTGTTGGTTACACAGGGAAATCTTGGCGTAGAATACAACTTCTATATATATAGCATATAGATCTACCAGAAGTGCCATTTGAAAATAATAAGTAGAACAATCTTAACACAATATCATAGTCACAACTTAGCGGCTAAGATTCAATGACAAATTCGTATTAACTCCCGGGTTACAAGAATAGAATATTTGTTTCCCGAGTCACACGGCACGTGCCGTCCGATGCGGGAAAGGTGCCAGAATACTACAGCCTGCTGCCCAGCTGTACGGGCCTCGCATGAGGACGGCAGTCTTTAGCTTTAACACCTATCGCTGGACTAGTGCGACGGCAGCTGCGCCAGCTTTTTTGTACAGCCGCGCTACATGTTTTCGCGCGAGAGGGCTATACTCCCACCTTAGATCTATATATCTATTCATATCCTTGCTCCTTTTCCCCTGCCTATCTGCCCCTCCCTCTTCTACTATATTCAGACTTTACTGACCCTACAAGTACTACGTTGATCAAATGATTTAGTGTAAAAATGAGATATATTACTCACTAATTCGTCTAGCAATATTAAATGAAAAAATAACAGCTAGGAAATCGATGATGGCCGCCAACATAGGACCTGGTTGTGACCAAAGCTTGAATACCTTTTTGTCAAAATATCCGTTTATTTCAATACAATAACTGTGCTAATATAGAATGATCTCTATATTTCTATTAATTATGGCATAACGGCGCCGCTATGGCGTAACGGCGACATTGGTACACAATCTCTCCTGAATTTAACAACATCAGTATTCAATCATATTTATGTTTTTCACCAAATTCAAGGAGGCCTAAAGAATTGTTAGCAAGGCCGAAATTACATGAACATTTTTTTTTTAGAAAAATATTGGAGATATTACACATGTCGTAACACAACTTAAAATATTCCCACACCAGTTCAAGGAGTTTTATGTGATGTCATAAAAGGTTACAGGGATTTCATGGACTATCAACTTTTCTTTTTTATCAAACTATACATTCATATACACCTTCCCTACACACAAGAATAAATGCAATTCGAAATTAATCTTTACTCATGGGGTATTTGATTGTGTTGAAGCCAATACATGTCATAACGGCGACACAAATATTCCAAAATGATTTTTACTATGTCTGGATCAGTGTATATTAGTGATTGCATAACAATTGTATTTTTTCATAGTAACGAACGTGTGTGCATGTGAAGAAACCATTTTTTCAGCAGAAGTAATAGATTTTCTAAATGCGCCTGTACTTTATATTCAAATTCCATATCATTATTTATTTTCTAGCCTGAAATAGCAGTTTTATCTCAATAGTGGCGAAGATTTTGACATAAGAACTGTGAAAGTATGGTTCCCACAGCTTAATCTTGGCCAAGGAATTCAAATAAAATGGTTATAATCATGTGTGACCATCCTAAATATGGGTTGTAGTTACCCTAGGCTGGAAAACCAAATGCTGCCCGATTGGGAGAATTACTCATATAGAGAGCTCGAGTTCGCCCGGCGGCCGTGTTTCGGTTGCACGTCCCTTGCACAGCCAAGGAATACACTCCTACATTGTAGTAGATTTCCCCTACATAAGCCACGCGAAAACACTTTGGTCTATAACAATAGATGTCTGTATTTTTAGCTCACAAGAATACACATATCTGTAACAGTGGGCCATAAGGCTATATGTACAAGGTTGTGAGAATAAAGGAGTAATGACCGACTTTATACTATTACAGTAGATGGAATTATTTTGTATTAAATGTTCAGTTAAATATCCAGAAACAATAGAAATATGTCTACAATCTTTGGCGTATATATAGCGGGTAATATGTGATGTGATTTGGGAAAAAGAGTCACAAGTCACAATACATTTACCAAATTTCAAGTCAGTGTATTAAATATATCTTTGCATTTTTAAGGTCGACTTATAGAGTATATTTAGCTACTTTATTAATAATTGCCCACCCAACAATATTGCAAACCTTTTTTTCAAAAATATAAATCTTAAAATATAAAAACATGTATAAGATGTCCTGATGTTTACTATCATTAGAATTGGCTTGATCTCATCATTTTGTATATGTTGATATCTCAAAATCCATTTTTTGCGACTTATGACTCATTTTCCTAAAACACATCACATATCAGCATTATACACCCTTATTTCGGCCATATTAATGCAGATTTATAGAATAATATTGTATAATTCTGTAATTTACTTTCTTTATGCTGATCATAGACTAATCATTAGGCCTAATTGTACCATTCACTTACTTTTGCGCCACCTTTCACACTAGGTGGCGCCACTTTAACACTAGGTGGCAGTAAGAGCAAGCCCTTCATTATTCCTAATACATTTATATTGAAAACATTTTTAATGCATTTATATGCGTTTTAAGCACTGTAATGATTAATCATTATATATCTAGGGAGTTTACACATACGGTTATTCTTTATTCAATTTCTGTAAATTATCTATGTATTGTGTTAGAGAGGGTGTAATCATAACACCCTTAGTCCTGTACATTCATTTTAGTACAACCCCCATTGGACCCATGTCTCCCACTATCAAATTGAAGAAGTCAGAGGTAAATAGGCCTTCACTCTTAGGGCCAGCCACTGGTGACAAATGATGAATTAATGGATGAAACCAAAGCTCATGGATGTTTAGTCTCTTTCAGCTATAGGTATTTAGTTTTAACTAAATACCGGCAGCTGTAGAAGTAGCCCTTGCATCATAAAGTGCCAAACTCACCTTATTCATGTGCACTTCATACAAACCGTCATGCCCAGGGAATAAATTCCCTTAATAATAATTAGTACATCCTATGCCCTTGCTCAGGTATACTAAAATAAAAGACCTAAGTGCAGCCCAATGTGCAACCAAAGTGCAGCCGGATGTGCAACCAAAGTGCAACCAAAGTGCAGCCGAGCCAACTGCAGCCAAAGTGCAGCCGGATGTGCAAGGCTGGCTTACACTGGCTGCACTTTTCCCTGAATCCGGATGTAGTCCATGGCTGTGCAAGGGCTGCGCGTCCAAAGTGCATCTGTGCAACCTGGGTTGTTTTAGCATGGACAAAGCCATGGCAACAGGTATATAAATGCTTAAGCAATTGTATATATCCCAACAATAGGGATTATCCGAACAGTAGGGATTTCCGATCAGATAGTCAATAGCCCATATCACTAATATAACAGTATCATGAGTATGGGTTCTTAAACTTGACCAATATAATATGAATCAAAAACGTGTATACAAGCGTTTTACCCAATTCATGGGAAGCTGTAGGCCAAAGTTCTAATCATGACTCTGGTCCATTAGTGCAATGCGTGGCAGCCATCAAAGCTGGGAGTGACCAGGTGACTCGGACAAGGGTATTGACCTTTCATATCCAGCCGGCATGATCAGACTATTGTCCAGCATCATGTACCATGCCATGCCCTGCATGCTAATGAGGACCTTATTTACATACAATAGCTGACTCCCACGAAACATGATCATTCGGGTGAATGTGTAGCAGTTGAAATCCATGTGGGAGCACGGTAAAAGGATGAGCTACTGAGTGTTACAATGGATTAAATAAATGTCTGCGCCCAAACATTAATAATGTTTAAGTGTACTAAGCATCGTGATCTATTGACATTTTGAAAAAGATTACCATTTCTGTTTTGATTTCTCAGAAAGCAATTCAAGCAGGTCCAGACCTGTATACAAATTATTACTGGAGGCCGGATTTGCATTTTTTTTTAAATCAAAAGGGACTTCGAGATTGGATTAGTTTTTCTGATATATATATATATATATATATATATATATATATATATATATATATATATATATATATATATATATATAATCATAAGATACACTAAGAAAAATAAGGCTTTGCATAGGCCTGCTTATACTGAAGTGGAATGATAACGCAAACTCAGCGTTTTTGCGCAATATACCTCATTGGTAACACTGCAGACTAGAAAAAACACTCAGCCAAAGATGTGGGCAGTCGATGTGTTATTCATTAAAAAAATACTTACATACCCTCATGATAACACAGCTCATTGACCGGGGGTTGCATGAACATTCATAACATATCCCAGGGGCGCTTTCGACTTCTTCCCCACGACCAACACCTGGTGAACAGGAAATATAGAAAGTGGAGGAAATGCGCATGTGCGATCTTCCCTAAGCCGAACGCACTTTGAAGGCACCCGGAGCCACCTGCAGGGGAACTGGAAGACTTCTGACATTTATCATCATCCTTCTCCAACAATCGTTTCCATCAAATTGAACTTAGAATACATGAATTGTGTGTGTTTTGAATTTGCGGGGTTACAAAATTAAAGTTTTCAATCATATCATGAGTTTAAATATCATGACAATACCGAAGGCGCTTGTGGAGACAGCAGTGCGCATGCGTGAGTAAGCTCCCCAAAGCTCCCGGCGGGGCGAGGTGGTGTAGCACCAGGGACACCAGCGGAGTCACCAGCGCTTGTTCTCCTTCCTCCCGTGGGACACTAGGTGCACTTGGAGAACAAGTCGAAGTCGTAACATGCGACCCTATGGTACTGTATAAGAAGTTATATAGGAGGAGCAAGATAAGATGTAACCAGGTTGATACCGATTGAAAATATATTTAGAAATAATCCGTTATCTACTGCTGGCATTAACTTTAACTAGCTGATGATTAACGCCCCATTAATCGTCCTGCTAGAGGTATTGTTATTGCCTAAAGGGTATAGGTTATCATGGACCATACTTGATCGTGGTAACGGATTATCATAGCAGAGAGAAAACCAGAAACCTTGGGTGAAAAAAATGAACATGGTATCTCCATCAGTGCCGGGTTGTGAGTCTGTCCATGAAAATCATTTATGTGTAATGAATGGGCACGTATTATCATGTTTGAATAGAGATAGACTTCACAGAAAGACACTGGTTCTCACGTCATGTTGCATTTTACCAGTAAGTCTTCAACAGCATACATATGATCATTGCCGTTGATGTGATGAAGAGAAACCCTATCTTGGTTGCGTAATATGATTTTATGACTCCGCAGATCATGTACATATGTTTTTGTGGGAAAACCATTGGAAAACTGCTTGCTATGCAAATCATTAAATCATGTCAAGAATATATGGCGGAATATGGAGATATAATGGGCTCCAGCTAGAAAGTAGGAGAGACCACGACTCTAGAAAGGCTTTGGAGGCGAAATGTATTGACATGTGTAATTTTACTGCGTCAGACGTGCCTAGGCCAGGGTTTATTTATTATCAGTATTATTTACAGAGTGTGCAGAATAGGACAAGTGAAGGGCTAAAGTTATCTGTCTGGTATTTAAAGCTGGGATTGTCTATTTTATGGGTCACCAAAACTCGAGTGATCAGACCCATCCCCCATAACGACCTCAGACCAACAAGCTCAGAGTGTCATCTTTTTGCCAATTCATTTCGTAAATTATTACTCGGTTTTTGCCCGGGGTTTTTGATAGCGACACTGAGCGGTCCCCCTACAGTTAAAGGTCCTTTATACACACGCGGTTGTGTGGTCTGATCAATTACAAATGGTTATTGGGGGAACTCTGTCTGCGGGGTGAAAAAATGAAAAGAATGGTGAAAGATCAGCAGTGGTCAAGAAGGATACGATCTCTTATTTCCTTCTCTGGCAGCATTCATCTCAGGTCTCCTGGATAACCTATCCATTGTAGATTAAATAAATGAATCCGCTTCTTTATCTAATAAACTTCAAGAATAATGGTAGCAATGATAAAAAGTGTGAACACTCAGGGTTTATCTAAAACCTAAAATAGCAAAAATGTGAATGTGTATGCGATTTAGTGTGTAGCACCGGAATATGCCCAATTTAAGCTAATTTAATTTTAGAGTAATTTTGAAAAGATTCCAATCAAGGCGTTAACCACAATGTATTTAGACTTGAAATCATCCACCAACTGTGTAGGCGTATTTACGCAACAAATTTTCAGATTAGCCTCGGAGCTATTAGTTTGAGAATAAAGATGGATAGAAAAACACAAAAAGATGATCAGCCGTGAGGTTGGGGATGGTAGGCGCAGGAGTGCTGGGGTTCATAGGGGGTAGAATCCCCTAGGAAGGGTTACGTCGACCCAGCGTAAGTTGTCGCGGTGGGTGCTTGTGAAAATATGCTGGGGAGATGGGATAAGGTGGACACCCCGGGGCGGGGAAGGAACCCTGCGTGTGAGAAAGTGGAAGGGTTGGTCGGGTTGTGGCTTCTACTCTGACCCAGAACCTACGTATACGAGAATGTTGTATTTCCACCCCGTATTTCCACCATTCAACATTCATTTAGGCATACCGTAAATATTTGTTTTAACTTCACAGTATGACTGAGAGAGACACAGGGAAAGTCCCCCTTTTGACTTAATGGTGCTCGTACCGACCCATAAAAAATGCTTGAGTGCTTAAAAGTGGGAACAATGCTTTGACAGTTTAGGTGCAAAGGAAAGGGCCTCACACACACCACATCACATTCAAATGATAACTTTGTGTGTGGTCATTTGCTTTGAGAAATGACAGTATATGGTAAATAATTCGGGAAAAGTCCATATACTTGACGAGAGGTCGCAAGTGACAATTAATTATGCATGCATAAACACCTCAACTCGTAAATTCGACCCAAGCTCCTTTGGGCAACACTATAGGGAAAAATGGTCTATAATTTTCCAAAAACCCTATGTTCTCTTATGTCCCCACACTTCAAACCACAATGAAATAGAGAATTTAATTCTCTATTGAATGGTATAAGTCTTATTAATGTAGCTAAAAAAATGGCCGCGATATGAACGTTTTAATTCAACAATGTCAGTAAATACTGTATGATCGCACAGGGCTCTCAGCGGAGTTCTCAGCAGGGCAGCGGGGCTCTCTGAGACTTGTTTAATATTTTTTCAGTGATATCTGATGACATATAATATTATGTTCAAATTTTATGCACATATAAATATAATAATCGAAAAATTTATTGGACTTGATTCGTCCATGTTGCTTACATGGACGAATCAAGTCCAATAATTTTTTTATTATTGCCGGCTCGTTCCATTCACTCTATCTATATCACTTAGGTTGCTTTTCATGAACTGATCTCATTTTAGCCGGACAAGAAGTTATGAGATACATGTATACTGACCATGAATCAGTGAGGGATATATTCACCAATCAATGGTACATATGACAATAATGTGACCAGGATTCAATAAACAGACGTATCAACGTGAAGGGACAAAGAACTAAGTAACATTTTATTAAATGAAAAATAACCTAGAATTGTCAGTTGTTACAAAAAGAATAGTCTAAAGTTCACCAAAGTGTGTGACCTTGGTACTTAACCTTATACATGAATATTCATAAGCCTCTAGCTTATACGATAATATATTCCATATTAAGATATACCGTTATGCCATTGCATAACCTTATGTAATCCTTTGTTATGATTACGGGAACAATACTGCTCGTGACATAATGCCCCCGACTTCAGTGATTGTCTCGCCGTAGACATCATATTCGTTTACTAAACTACTGAAGTAAAAGATATATATATATAATAAGAAAATTTGAAGTCGTGATAACACCAAAACCAGACAACTAGCAGTTTTTCATGAGGTTGTAGTTTATTTGTTGTATAAATTTAAGTGGTTGATTCCTACGTTTCGATCATGTGGCGGATCTTCATCAGGGAATCTTAGGAATATAATATATCATGCTTGCCTGCCTATGGGCCGGGCGTAGCGGCTAAGCTTATGAATAATTATCAACTTTATATAAAGTATTTTTAATCGAGAACATGAGAGAATACCTGTGACTTGTTCACTATAACAATTTGTACATAACTTAATCAAGAATTATCCTATTTGTGGATTCTATGTACTTTGTTTGGTTTTCATAACCCCATTGTTTCGTTTAAATCCTTTCAGCGTGTACTTGCCGGCTTTATATAAAATAACTTGCGTCTCTTGTAGAAAACTTCTATAAATATATGTAATTATAACTATATTAAATCAGTCATAATACTGAGGAATGCATATTGATAATAAGAATCTGTTGAGACTGAACTCTGAAGGCGAATCTACTAAATAAAGAAGTATAACACAACTCACATAGTCATTTCAAATATCAAGAATGTGTATTGCCAAATGGTAATTCAAATAATATACCAGGCAAATACAATCCCTGACTGACTGACTAAGGAGAAGGATTCTTGGTGTAGATAGAAGTTCGTTCAGGTCCAGAATGACTTCACCAAGAAACCCAGCACCCTTATATATCAGTCAGTCCAGGTTATGTGACTTCCCTGGATACAATACATTTTCAATGTAAAATACATGTGAATACAAGTTAAAGCATGATCATAACTAGGCAAAATACAAGCTGGAACAGCTTTATCCCTGTCTATAATCCATGGGGACTGGGTAGACTCCCAGTCGCCCATATGCAAGGATTAAGGATGCATTGGGATTAATACCCCCTTGGTAAGCTAATCCCCTTGCCCTGATGTGTACAAACAACATTTTATATTTCATAATTATATTCACAAAGTTACTAAAAAATACAACATGATTTTATCATACTTCCCCGCCCTCTAGTCTTGAAATACCACTTTTAAAGAAAAACCTAGGGCTTACTAAAACTGGAGACAGTAGATCAGAAAAATCTGTACTTCAACCTAAATTCCACTTTTAGGCGAATCATAATTCAAATATAATAACAATACCATTGCAATAAAGTTCAAAATATAAATAATTGTCCAAGTCAGTACTCTATGGACCTCAACCCTGATTTGCATAGAGTCTGCTTATAAAATCGTTCAATATAAAAATAAGATGTCAGTCCAGCGGGAAACATCTGTATCACAAATTTTCAAAATTACAAACATTCAAATCGTATAAGATTCAACCATATAGTAAAGTTACAAGATTTATGACAAAATCAGTTCGTTAGGGAACTAAAGTTTGGTAGAGCATAGGTATTCTGATTTTCTCAGTCATATTCTCTGAATCATAAATATGGTATCAACAGGAAAACATAAAACTCAATCAATATCGTCAAAACAAATCCCTAAAGTATCACAGTTTCCAAAGTTCATGAATAAAATATACTGTAGTTGATAACTTCCGCCGGGAAATGTTCATACTAGAAAAGTTACGTAGAAGATTCAATAATGTCCTATAAGCATTGGTGTAAATCGGTGATGTGTCCTCAAAATCGATCTTGGTCTGAAGCTCATCCGCTCAGACACCATTACATCCATCAGGTCGAGTAGGAATTATTTTCAATGCTTTGTGCATATATCAAAAATTAAAAGTCTCTTCTCAAAAGATAATCACAAGTATAAAACTATAAAAACACACGATATCCTTGCCAAATGTCTATCATAACTGGTTACTCAAGTAGTGGTAGTTTCCTCGTCTGCTATAAGGGGATTAGCGGAATCATCCTGGAGCTGATGATCCTGCTTGAACTGGCTACTTGTGAGTCTGGGGGGTTTTGCGGATCTCACAGAAGTCCAGTTGCTATCCTCGTCATCCTAGATAAGAAAAATACATCACATTTGCAATTGGCGCTGTATGGTACCGTTTTCAGAAGAAAACTAAAATTATATCTATGTACATCATTAATAAAGGGCGATTTTCAAATCAATCGCATTTTCCGAATAAAATGGTTATTCAAATATGAGCATGTATACAGGAAATACCTCAAAACCGAAGGGGTCATTTTTGTCTGTTCATCCCATTCCCATTTTATCAAAATCAAGATAAGGGTCAAATACCCTAATAAAAATCCAGTGGACTCAGAGATCCAGTGGACTCAAAGAAGATAAATCTATACCGGAATCTTGCACTCTTGTTTCCTCTCGCTTCGGGATAGGAGGTATGATTTTGGGGGTCTGACTCAATATAGGTTTGAACAAGCTCTTGGGTCCTTTCACAATCTTGCTTTTCAATATCGGGGTCAATGAATCTGTAATAGGTGGATCGATTACTTCTTCAAAACCTTTTCCTGATTTCCTGATGAGAATACCGGCATCCTTAATTTCAGCATGATTACTTAGAATATCCTTCAAGCGTTTTCCCATCCACTGTGTGGTTGATACTGTTTTGGGTATACAAACATCCCAAACCCTGGTTCCTCTTTTAAAGGTAAAACGACCAACTGATTTAATTGTAATCACAGCAGACAAACATCCTCGTTTTACTGAAATATCCATGATCCTAGGGATAGCCATGAAGGAGATAGTGTTAACTTTGTTGATTAAACTGACCACAGGTATACAAATATTATCATGTTTGGCTCCTAATTTATAATAAATAATAACTCCTTCGTGTGAGATCAACTTCTGGTCTCCTTGTGGGAAGATAAACAATCCACAGTAATCTATTCTCTTGGCGATGCCTCTGAGACAACTCAAAGCTATTTTCTTGATTGCCACGAAAAAGATGATTAAACAGATTATACTAAGGATCAAATCCTGATATTTCATCTGGGAGAGGAAAGACATAAGTCTGTTCTGTTCCTCTGTGGCTGGAGTTAAAGAAGCTGATGGCAAAAGAGCAATTTTAACCATTTTGAACTCTGGCAGTGACTTGGCTTGTACAACTTTCATTTGTAATTCTAATACGGCCACTGCTACCGCCAATCTGCGTGCGCGATAGATTGCATATAAGCCTGGCAGTGCTATGGCAAAAGCAAAAAGAAATAGAGCTACCTTAGTAATCCAAAAGGTGTTCCAAGTGATTAAGGTAGAATCATCCATAGGTATATCTGGAACATACCCCATGTGCTGGTTTTTGAGAATTTCCACAATATCATCCAAATCCCTCCCCTCTTTAAACAAACCTTCCTCTTCCACTAAGGAAAGATTGGGCAAATCTAAAGAAAAGCTGTTGTTATTATTGGATAGGTCCGCCGAAATCTCAGCCAATGATAAATTAAAGGCTTGTACCAGTGGTAAATTGATATGATGGATGATAAATATTTCTGTGATAGGGCCGCATTGTTGATCTGCTGTGGCATATAGATAATTAACCTTGATTTTTGTGCCACACGGAATATTAAATGAACAGAAGATACAAGAAATGTTTTCCAACGTGCCATTCAATGTATCTTCCAATACAAATTGTCCCTCGCCAGAAGAAATTAAGACATTCGAGTCAATTAAAGGAATGATTCTGGAAGGTATTGGAGAATTTGCGAAGAATGTATACTTGCAGTTGTCACTAATGTACTGATCTTTAAAAATCGCCCAGGTACAAGTCCATTGGGTTTGCTCCCGTCTTGCTGGGATAGCAGCACATTCAATGAAATGATCCTTGTCACATAGTGAATATTCAGTTTCATCAAACATTACATATATGGGTAATTCTCCCAAACGGGGAGCATTTGAATTCAGAGTGCCATTTTTTTAGAAAAAATAAAATTCGTTGAATGTCTACAATCTTTGGCGTACATATAGCAGGTAATATCAGCATTATGCAGACGAAGTTTGGGAAGGCTACGACAATTATTTCTATTCCTGCACATGTGTTTTAGATGTCTCCATTTTTGCCTATTTTTTGCCTTATTTCGGCCATATTAATGCAGATTTATGAGATGATATTGTATAAATCTGAGGTTAACTACCCTGTAATTATGACAGCATAATTAAATGACAAATTCAAAGCTAGGGAATCGATGTTGGCCGCCAAAATAAGACCTGGTTGTAACCTGAAGATTTAATACCTTTTTGTCAAAATATCAGTTTTATTTTAAACAATAACTGTGCTGATATTGAATGATCTCTTTATTTCTATTGATTATGACGTAACGGCGACGCTATAGTCGTAACGGCGACATTATAACCAATGCTCACTACAGTACAACAGCATCTGTATTTATTCATATCAATATGTTTTACCAAATTCGGGAAGGCTTAAACAATTATTAGGAAAGATGAAATTTCATGAAAATGTTTTTTTTAAAAAATGATTGTAGATATATCACATGTCGTAACGCGACATAAAATATTCCCATAACAGTTCAAGGAATCTTTTGTGAGGCACTATAAAGTTTCAGGGATGTTGTGGGCTAATAACTTTTGGTTTTATCTAAAAAAATATACGTATACATCTTCCCCACACAACAAACTAAATGCAGTTTGATATATTTAGTTAATCTTGGGTTATTATATTGTTTTTAAGTCAATATATGTCGTAACGGCGACACAAATATTCCAAAACAATATTTTCCATGTCTAAATCAGTCTAGATCAGTGATTACATAAAAATTATGTTTTTTCATAGTAATGAACGTGTGTGCATGTGTAGAAACCATTCTTTTCAGCAGAATTAATATAATTTCTCAATGCACCTGTGCTTTATATTCAAATTCCATAATTATTATTTATTTTCTAGCCTGAAAAGGCAGTTTTATCCCAATAGCGGCTAAGATTTTGGCATAAGAGCTTTGAAAGGGGGGTTCCCACAGCCTCATTTTTGCCAAGGAATTCAAATAAAATGGTCATAATCATGTGTGATCATCCTAAATACTGGTTATAGATATCCTAGTCTGGAAAACCAAATGATGCCCGATTGGGAGAATTACTCATATGTAGAGCCAGACTTGCTAATCATGAGGGCGTAAGAGATGTCTTTTACCTTGGTATATCCATTGGTCCTATGCCTGTCCAAAGGCGTTGGTAATACTGTAGGCTGATATACCAAGAAGACACACTCCTCAGTTGAGGTGGGAAGATCAATGAAGACAGACAGATGACTGGTTGTATACTTATATGTTAATAGTTGATCAGTATAAATGAAAGAAGTGTCTCGGATACATAGGTTCCTGCCTTGCTTGGCCAGCTCACCTTCATAATGTAATAGAATTGTCATCAATTGATGAGGAGAAATTAAATGTACACTGATCTTTCCTTCTCTAAGTGCTTCTATACTTTCGATCCATTCAGACATTTCAGTTGAATAAGCGTTCAATAGTTCAATCTGATAAGCGACATAGGACATTGCTAAGGTAAAATAAGAGTTCCATATGTGCCCAGCATAAAAGTTACCTGACAGAGCGGCCATTTGAGTGATCATAGATCTCAATGATTTCCATGTGGTCACCATGGTTTCTTCTGCTCTATCTAGCCGTTTATGTAAACTCTTCATGGCAGTTGAAGTCCTGGACAAAGCTTCGACAGTTAAGTTTCTAAATGAATCAGCATTTCCTGCGACAGCCTGTACATTCTGGTTCAAGACATTCATACTGTTGGCTAGACGTATAACATCTTGTACGGTCGCAGTACCAAAGATTGATCTTGAGATATCACCTATGAAAGAAAGGGGAGCACCCCTGTACTTTCTGGTCTTGTTGTTAGATACAGGGTGTTGCAACAAATTCCAGAAATCACTAGATTGAGCATGAACTCTCCATCTCAATCGTTCCCAGGCTTGTTGTTGCATGACTAAGAATCCCTTGATTTTGTTACAGAATTTGACAGTATCCTGTCCCTTGTCCACTCTGGTCAGATTCTCACATGGATGCATGGCTTTGGGAATCTCCTGTAACTTCGATGGCAAGGCTACTCATAGAGATATAACTGCCTTTCCATCAGGTAAGATAGCAAATTTTGGATCCTTTCTGAAGATTACCCCGACATTGTGGCGCTCTACTATAGTAGGCCACATACCTTGAGTCAGACCCAGACAAAAGTATACTAAGAGTACCTATAATAAAAAATAAAAATAACCCGAAATAAGAAAAACAACTCAAACGGTATTCCTGTTTTGGAAAACAGCGAATATAAAAATAGCTAAACATTGTCCTCAATTTCATAAAAATACCAAGTCATATCCACAGCATAGTATACACAAATCAGAGATAAGAGCCATAATAATAGTATATGCGCTCATTATGTAAGAATAGCGGCCTTCTTGTGACGTATATATATATATAGCAGCAATGCTTACCCTTAGGTCCATTTTCTCTTTCTGCTTGTAATACTTTCACTCAGATATGTAAAAGGCGGCAACTAGAATCTCTGCACTCAGTATTCAACTAGTACGATTAGTGAAGATCAGTACCAATGATTGGTATGGTCCCTTCCTCTCAGGCAACCCTTCTTATATTGTATGCTAGCTTGGATATCGCACCTAGTAGAGGCTTTAATCAATGCTTTTTCTCATGCTATTTTGTTTGGCTTTTTCCTTATGCGACTAGGGCGACTAAAAGCCTGAAGTTTTGCGCGAACTCAGCTTTAGCGCTTTAGATAGGTGGTGATGGTCAACGTTGAGTTGGCTTGGTAGCTCTCGCACTCCTGCCTACATGGGGCTCTGTGCAAGCTACCTTTAGCTCAGGTGTAATATCCTGGCTTTTCAGTCGACTTGAAAGTGGTCCTTGCTTTCTATCAACTTAGGTGAAGTTTGGGAATTAATAATTACTCATAATCCATGCTAATTGGTGTCAATAAATCGGGCCAGGAAATTATTCTTCTAAACACGCAAGCTTTTCTACTAGCTTCTACCATATATGTCATCTTTCACCAGGCTTTCAGAGATGATAATAATACAATAATAATCTATATACACTAATAATAATAATAATCTATATACATTTTTATACAAAGAATAATGCGTTTCCCGGGATCTAATAAAAGATCTTAGATAATTATCACAGGGTTCCAGAACGAGAACGAGTGCGGGGAACTTCCTTTACTGCTCTCTGTTCGATCTCATCTGTGATCAATTGTTTCCTTGCTTCCTCATTGAAGTGTTCAAGAGGGACCCACTTTACATCGTCGTCAATAAACTTTACCTGATATTGTAGAGGCTGTCCACGAGGCCGACAAACATCTAATACAGCTTTTATTGGATGATAAGCTGTCTCTTCCCCTATTTTGATAGTTTTGGCTACCTTAGGAGAATTGTTGCCACCGTGGATCAATTCATCCTCCTCATCCTCATCAGGGAGATGCTCGTCGCAAGAATAGTTTGCTTCAGAGCCCTCTTCATCAGAAGGAATCAGAGGATTCTCAGAAAGGTTTGTATTACTGGGAATTACTTTGGGAGCGGCAATAGGGATCTGAATTTCCTGAGAAATCATTTCCTCTAGAGGGTCTACCAGACTTTCGAGTGGTATATCCCCCTCAGTGAGGTCCTCAGGATCATCAGGTTCCTTCTCATATTCCGTTCAGTTCTCTTGTACCGCTTCCCTGGATAAACCTTTCTTGAGCCTCATAATATTGACAGCTTTGAGTAGGAATTTACCTGACTTGGCCTCTCTTAAGAATACTGTACTGTCAGTATTAAACCTTACGATGTAATAAGGACCATGAAATTGATGGGCTAATTTCAGTTTGGTCTGAGGTTCCTTTATACGAGGCAAATGCAGCCAGACCATATCTCCTGGAGATAACCTAGGGTCATTGACTGTCTTATCATATCGGTTCTTCATCTGGTCTTGAACATGTTTTAATCGTTCAGCAGCCTTTTTGTGGACTATTTCTTGATTCTGAAGGATAGAAGCAAACCTGTCACTGACAGACGCACCTTCTTGTAAGTCTAAACTTACATTCACCTCAAAAGGTGACAGGGGCTCACATCCATTAAGTAAACCGTAAGGTGTCTGTCCAGTGCCATATGCATTGGTCAAATTTAATGCAAAAGTCACAGAATCTAAAAATTCGTCCCAGTTATCCTGGTTCTCATTCACATAGCTTCTAAGGATACTTAGAACGGATCTGTTGGCTCTTTTGACCAAGCCTGAGCTCTGGGGATGAGCAACACTGGTAAAGGAATGAGAAATATGATACTTGGCGCAGATCTCAGCAAAATAATGGCTGGCAAAAGCCTTCCCATTATCAGAGACGATCCGGCGAATTCCTCCTACCCTGCACAATACCTTGGAGAAAAAGACTTTACCAAAAGTATCAGCAGTCAAATCTGGAAGAGGAATACATAAAACAAAACGGCTGTAATAATCTACGACGACCAAGATATGTTTTGATCCAGATTTTGTTTCTGGCAATCGCTCTAAAGCATCTAGATTAACCACCTCCCATGGCCTAGGGCTAGGATCCCTAATAGTTAATGGAGGGCGGATTGGGTGCGTCATCTTTTTCGTGCGAGCACAAGTCTCACACGATCTACAATATTCATATATGTTCTTATTCATAGAGGGCCAGAAATATCGCTCTTTAATTTGACCAAACATTTTCTGGTACCCCAGATGACCGCTTTGTACTGCATCATGGTGCATTTGCAGTACAATTTCCCTTAGTTTCTTTGGAACAACCAGCTGAGCTAGCACCTTGGCTCCTGGTCCCATTTGTATATCTAGATGATACAAGATGTCCTCACGTAAGATATAATTTGGTTCCCTCAATACAATTACCTTAGCTTCCTTCTCATCGTCGGGAAGCATATGGTCTTTAAGGAAATTAATTATATCCTGGCATAAGTTATCTTCACTTTGAGCTTGCCTCACACTCTGCCTTGATATACCCATCCCTTCAAATTCAATATCAAAAGGCTTCACAGCATGGCGATACCGATTACGTTTAGTATTGTTAGGGTGGGCATTAGTGGTGTTGATAGCGTGGAGGGCTATAAAATCAATATCAGTGGGTTCATAAGAATAAATATCAGGGGTCTCTGCAAAACTAACAATACTTTGGGACGCTCCTGTTTCATTCCTTGATGCTCTTCTCTGTTGCTTGGGTCTACGAACTATGTGAGCTGGAGGCTGGCTTGCTAGCTCCTCTACAGCAATATGACATAGTTCGGGAAAGGTCTCAAATAATTATGGATTTTCAGGTGAGGGAGGAGAGTCCAAATCCAATCTTGAAAGTGCATCAGCTACGACGTTCAGCGAACCTTTTAAGTGTTCCACCCTAAAGTCAAAACCCCTTAATTCAGCCACCCATCGTACCTGTCTGGACGTCATTTTACTTCTTGGATTTAAGATATATTGAAGGGGGGCATGGTCGGTTTTTATTAGAAATTGCCGGCCCTCCAAGTAGACTCTCCATTCAGTACAAGCGAAAATTATTGCAGCCAATTCCCTGTCCAATGTGCTGTAGTTTCTCTGGGCAGAATTAAATATTTTTGCACAATATGCCACCGGTCTCAGTTCATTATCTGGACTCAACTGAGATAGGGTCCCGCCCATTCCGCTGCCACTGGCATCCGTGGTAACCACGAATTGTTTAGTGAAATCAGGGTACAATAATAATGAGTCACTCTTCAAAGCGCCTTTAAGATCTTGAAAAGCAGCTTCGTGGTCACTAGTCCACTCCCAAACACAATCTTTCTTGGTTAGCCCGTATAAACATCTAGCTCTGGATGCATAATCTTTAATAAACCTTCGGTAGAAACCTGTCATACCAAGGAAACGCCGAACCTGTGTTGGAGAAGTGGGTGACTTAATTTCGCCTATTACTTGTACTTTTTCAGGATTGGGGCGTATGCCATTCTCACCTAATATATGGCCTAGAAAAGGAACTTCTTGTGCAGCTATAATGCACTTTGAAGCTTTCAGCTTTAACCCTGCCTTTATGAGATTGGTAAATAGTTGACGCATGTCCTCTAGATGTTCACTGAACGTACTAGAAAATGTTATGATGTCGTCAACGTATGCCAAACTAGAGTTAAATTTTAAACCTCTAAGAACCATATCTATTATAGCCTGGCATGACCTGGCGGCATTCTTCAAGCCCATGCTCATCCGCTTATAACGAAACTTACCAAAAGGGGTGAGAAAACCTGTTTTATCTCTGTCTTGCTCCCTAATTTTAATCTGATGGAAAGCCATTTGAAGGTCACAAGCAGAGATATACTTGGGACGAATTTGTCCCACAGCATCTAAAGTATCATCAATCCTTGGAATGGCTAAATATTGGGCTTCAGTGACCAGATTCAACGAGCAATAGTCACAGACAAGACGAAAATTACCTGTGCCCTTCTTGGCAACTAAGAATGCTGGTGAACCCCAAGCACCATCTTGAGTCGGTTCTACAATATCCAAGTCAACCTGTGCTTGGACAGCATCCCTTAGTCTCTCTGGCATGATTGGCGACATGCAAAAAGGCATTTGTTGGACTGGCTTAGCTCCTGGGTTCAAATGAATCTCGTGTTCAACCCAGTCCGTACATCCCAGACGGCCATCAGGACCAACAAAAGCCTCAGAGAATTCAGTTAATAACTCGTTCATTTCCTTTATTTGGGCTTCAGTTAAATTGGACCTAGAATAGTCTACTTGTGGGATAAATCCTTCTGGTAGCGGCAAAACCGAAGTGCCTTGTTCGTTTGATTCAAGCACTGGCACCGCCTGGGTCATAGTGACAGAGTTAAGCGCAATACACTCGTCGCTACCCAGGGTAACAATTGAACCGACCAAAGTTCCAGCAGGCAAGCATACCTCTGCTTCTCCTGTATTAATCAAACGAACTGGTATCTGATTTTCCTGTACCTTCACACAAGTACGAGCTATTAATAATCTATCATTACCCGTAGTATTTATCCCTGAGAATTTAACAAAAGTCCCATGAGGAATAGGGGCTCCAGACCCTAAGTTACCCACATATAAAACCTCTGTGTTCCCTGGAATTGCTAATTCCTTAGGTAATCTAATATTGACCGTAGTTGAAAACCTTGTTTCTTCCTTGGAGAAGTGAATAGAAATACCATAGTTCCGTAGAAAGTCCCTCCCAATAATACAATCGTATTGGAGAGAAGGTTAAACATAAAAGGTAGTAATATAATCAACCCCATCGATGGAAATAATAGTTTTCACATCGCAAATGACATTCATAGTACCCCCCTGCAAAAGTTGCAAAATACAGTTGATGGTTGAACAGACAATATTTTCCCTTCATTTTGAATTTTCCTGTAATATTGCTCGCTCATTACACAACGATCAGCTGCTGAATCAATCAAGGCTGGGGTACATACAGTGCCAACACAAATCCTAATGCAATTTTTCGAATCTAGAATATGAGAAGCACTGGACTTACCTAGACTTTTGTGTTCTTGCTGGTTAACACAAATCTGATCTATCTGTAGTCTAGTTGGTCGTAGTCGGGTTTCATCTACCATAGGCAGGCCATGGCAATAGTCCTGCTACGTACACTTGCACTCATCTTTCCTCATAACACCCCCAGCGTTACAAGGAAGATCTAGTTTACCGAATTCTGGTTCTGTTGACTGTGGGCGGTCGTGCCTTGATCAGAAGAGTAGTTGGACTGGTTACCTCCGTTATTATGTCCTCTACCTCGTCCACGGCCACGTCCTCCTCGTCCTCTCTTGGGATTAGAGGCACAGTCCCTGGAATAATGTCCCTTTCCCCCACATGTGTAGCAAATCAGTTCTTTCTGTGAATTGTTCACAGGAAAGTTATTTGCTGGTGCTGAGAGATTTGTAGCATTGATGCTCATTTGTGGTCGGAGCGCTTGTATTTCACGGAACATATCATTGTTTGTGGAAACAGCATTAACACTAGTCGATTGTTCTTTCATAGTACGGATTTCTTGCCGCAATAAATCAAACTCAGATTTCCAGTCTCTTTGTGCTGTCACATTATTAACACTGGGGCCTTTTAAATGCCTGATTTCCTGGCGTAACAACTCTAATTCTGTTTGCATTTCTATATTTATGCTATTTACTGGAGTATTAACCTTTCCAGCCATTTCAGTCATTAGAGTTTTTAGCACTAAAATGTCAGTAGAATTTTCATTACTACGCTTGTTTTTGAGTGACAGAATGTCACGTGCTTTCAGAGCAGCATTTAATGCAGCTTCAAAGGTAGTAGGATTAGCCTTTACAACCTCTGCTCTAAGTTCTGGGAGAAGTCCAGCTTTAAAATGTTTTAACTTATCAGCGTCTGTTAACTGCAAAGTGCAAAATGCTTTAGAAGCCTTATGAATGAATTGTTGTATGGTTTCACCTTCCTCCATACGTGTGAACATTAACTCGGCCATTCTGTCTTCAGTAAGGTCCGAAAAATGGTCTAAGAATTCTTTCTTAATATCAGTCCAAGCTTTGTTATCGATCCCATGGTCGATAAACCAGGAGTAGGCTTCACCTCCTAAGTATAACATAAAAGAGTCTTTTGCCGCCGCTGCATTCTGCGGTTCCTGAATTTTGCAAAATCGTTCGTACGTTTGCAACCAACTTTCAGGATCTTGATTAGCAGCACTTCTAAATATTTCTGGAGTTGCTGCAGTAGCATATTTGGTAATTGTAGTGTTATTTACCGTGGCTTCTGGACGTTTGTTTGTCACCTTTGCTGACAATTCTTGAAATGCCTTGAGCATGATCGCTCCTTCCTTCTTCTGGCGATCCTTCAGGAGCTCCAAATTCGTTAAAATCTGTTCCGTCATAACTTCTTTGTTAGCACGGGTGATCTTTCTGTGCATTCCCTGAAGACCTCAGGTTTCTGGGATCTTTTTCAGCTCTATTAATAATAGGAACTGACCACAGTTCGCCACCAATGTAATTATAACTATATTAAATCAGTCATAATACTGAGGAATGCATATTAATAATAAGAATCTGTTGAGACTGAACTCTGAAGGCGAATCTACTAAATAAAGAAGTATAACACAACTCACATAGTCATTTCAAATATCAAGAATGTGTATTGCCAAATGGTAATTCAAATAATATACCAGGCAAGTACAATCCCTGACTGACTGACTAAGGAGAAGGGTTCTTGGTGTAGATAGAAGTTCGTTCAGGTCCAGAATGACTTCACCAAGAAACCCAGCACCCTTATATATCAGTCAGTCCAGGTCATGTGACTTCCCTGGATACAATACATTTTCAATGTAAAATACATGTGAATACAAGTTAAAGCATGATCATAACTAGGCAAAATACAAGCTGGAACAGCTTTATCCCTGTCTATAATCCATGGGGACTGGGTAGACTCCCAGTCGCCCATATGCAAGGATTAAGGATGCATTGGGATTAATACCCCCTTGGTAAGCTAATCCCCTTGCCCTGATGTGTACAAACAACATTTTATATTTCATAATTATATTCACAAAGTTACTCAAAAATACAACATGATTTTATCATATACCTTTAGATCATCGCAAAGTTAAACATTGTGTATAAAATCTGTATCCAGGTGCGTGATACCAAATTCTATCCTAAATAGACATGTTTAAAATACATTCACATACATTCAAATTCAAAGAAATAAACACATTTATGACCACTATTGCTAACACTTTGTATTGTTGATGTTCTATTTATCGTTTCCTTCGGTGGCAGATAGCGATATAGTTGTTAAAAGACTCTGAGATTAATATGTGAGGTTGCACTGCGTGCTTAATTATGAAATAGTTGTTCTTATCATGTAGTGTACTGATAATGTCACCATCGTGATAGTATAAGATGTTATCGTATAGTTTACAAATTAATATAACCATAGATGACTGTAGAGGATGAAATCTCGTACAGTGTATAAATAAATATAACCATAAACGATAATATCATCTCAGGTAGAGTCTGGAACGTAAACATGTTGTTAAATCGAGAACAATTTTGTTAAACGAATACAATACAATAGCAAGACAATTCCCTAGCCTATACTGAAATGGTTGTCATTATTTTGTATACCCTTATCATTCAGCTGTTACATCAGTCTGATTTGTCAGGAGCGACCTAGCAAAATCAAGAAATAATGATTCTTTTGGTTGTTGAGGAATTTCTTCCTCCATTTCAATTATTGTTTTGGGCTTGGGATTGTTCAACTGTTCCTCTTCGTTTCCCTCTTCCTGTGGAATTGCTCTTGGTTTTGAGAAGTTTGATTCTATTATCAGCTTTCGGGTGGTGGTCCCATCCTTTAGCATTGCCGTGATGGATCGGTATGCAACTCTGGGTACCCTTACCGATTCTGGCAGGTAAAAGGTTTGTCTTTTGTTATTAACCTGTATAGAGACTGGTCCTGACCATTGAGCTTCAAGAATGGGTGAAGGGCAACACGTTGTATTGAAATCGATGAGTTGAGGTGCCCATATAGGTGTAATTTCCTCAGTTTCATACGGTAATTCCAGTAGGGGAATAGAATAATGTGTTATTCCGTACAGCTTGAGTGCTATCCTGGGCATTGTTCTCATTTTCTTTGAGACTAGCCCAATCCTGCTTGAACAGCATCACTTGAATTTGATGATAATCTTGACGCCAATATATATAAATAATAATATAATTGCTGCTCCTACAAGATTATGGGTATCCTTGTTGTTGTTAGAGGAGATGGTTCTATTGTCGTTGCTGGCTTGAGAGTAATTTTCAAGGCATGGCTAGTGGCCATGCCAGGTCATTATCGCGCCCGTACTAAGCCCCACTAACAACCAATCCAACTCTATTAATAACTTCCCAAAGCTCAGGCTTCGTCCCCACCTCTCCCTTCACTTCAACTTCACTCGTCGCCTACGACGCACCTAATTTTTCTCTTCTTGGAGTTGAAGTTTCTAGTGTGGTGTTACATCTCGAACCACCACACTTTTCTACACATACACACCAGTGCTGCCTATTCAGCTACCAGTTGGACATACCAGACATACGTTAAACATGGGTAAAGGAGATAAAGTCGCTGAGTCGGAGGAGAACAAAGACGGCGAAATTGTCAGCTCTCACTCAAACAGCGAGTCAGAGTCAGACAAAGATTCACCACCGAAGAAGTCTGGAAAGGCTCAGACAAAGAAAGGAAAGCTAAGTCTCAAAACGATTGACGGTCGCATGGTCAAAATGGAGGGTAACGTGGCATGCCTGTCGCATAATATGTCTGACATAGCGTCCAAGCTGGACAAGCTGTTGGGCCAGGGAGGCACGCAAGTGGATGATTCCGAGTCGGAGTCCGAGGAAAGTGAGGACGAAGAGCCGCCTAAGCAAAAGAAAAAGTCAACCAAGGCAAAGAAACCGCCCGCCAAGAAAAGACTGAAGGCCCCTCACATTCTTCGACGCCAAATACACACGGACGAGTTCGTGGAAAAACAGTTAGAGAGAGAGAGGTTTACACATCATTTCTCTAGTAAGATGAGCCTTCTTAATGATTTTCACTCGTCCCACATAATGGCCAAACCATATATGTACATTTATCGCGAAGGAGTTCAGACTATAAAACAGAAATTAGAAGCAAGAAATAGCCTGTCAGCACTTGAGTATATCGATGCTACTTTAGCTCTGATGGACGACCACCGGTCATATGACGAGGATGATAAAGTACATATCATGCACCATCTTAGACGTGTTACTAGAGACTCTTTAGAAAGGCCATGGCCAGACGCTGGTCCCAATACATTTGGGATTCGGTTGAGAGCGGTATCATAGACTGGGCCGAGAGAGATGTAATTCAGGAGGAACGTGTTAGGCTTTGTATGACTAACCCACTGTCTAGCAATATGCATGGCCAGGGTCAATACGGGGGCGGTCACTCAGGATATAATCACAGTAATAATAACCAGCAAAGAGGTCAGCAAAATCCCGGTCTGCAAGAAGTTATTTGTAGGCATTACAATTCAAAAAGTGGCTGTCGTAATACATCTAGTCATAGGGACGGTTCTGTTTTCGCCACACACTTCTGCTCATATTGTGATACGGTGGGCCGGGCATGCATGCACCCTGTATACGAGTGCAACCGCCGGGCTAGGCATAGCGCTCACGATGCCAGTCGCCAGGGACACACACAAGCTAGCGCACTGGCTCAAGCAGGGGCGGGTCCGGGCCGCATGCAACTAAATGGAAACCATCAGAGCACAAAAAACGGCCAGTAGGCGCTTCTTCGTGTTTGAATGTTGAAGCGCCAGTTTTTATTCCCAGACTATGCAATAACAATAACCACACTATGTCAGTTCTTTCACATACAGAGCGCGCGGGACGCCACGCCCACCTTGGGGAAACACCTTGCAGAGGGAGACCCGGTGCCCATGAGCCTGCTGACGTCATCATACCTGGTAGTCATGCGCGCTCTCAGGAACCACGAGATCTGGTGCGAGAACACGTCATAAACAACCAAGATGGCGGCCCTCACACAACAATTCGAGACATGAGCCACAAGTCGGTCATCAATGAAGCCCAATTCGAACATACAGGACCTGAAGGTACAAATTTGAACTTTGAGAATATTCGCCTGATATGTCTGGGGAAATCCGATTCGAATGGGGTGGACCTATCGCCCACGAGCTTCGCTGAAGACAGAAAGAGGCACTGGCCGGCTCGCGCGAATCTTGAGGGTTTCCCAGAATACATTAAGATCTATGACCACGTTCGCCACTCGGGCCTTCCTAATGCTGTGGGTTGTAAATTGACATTGCCAACTAGTTTAAACATAGACGCCTGGGATAGGCACTTGCCCAACACGCCCGACGGGAGGGAACTTCTCGACCTCATAAGATTCGGATTTCCCATGGGTTACCTTGGGCCAGTCTCGGACCTGGGCCCGGGGCAGAACCATACGAGCGCAACTAAATACCCAGATAAGATAGACTCGTTTATAAACAAAGAGATTATGTTAAAAGGGATACTTGGACCTTTCCGCAAAGCGCCGTTCGAAGGGTGGTGCCACACGTCCCCTCTTATGTCCCGGGAAAAGAAAGGCTCAGAGGACAGGAGAGTGATAATTGATTTGACATATCCCCCGGAAAAATCCATAAATGCTTACATAAGAAAAAATGGCCTCTGGGGGGAGGAGCAGGTGCATTCACTCCCAACGGTTGATGATCTAGTTAATGACATGACAAAGATAGGCCCTAATGCCCACTTGTCGTCATTGGATATTTCACAGGCTTACAAAAATTTCTGCGCCGATCCCCTTGATTGGCCACTGCTGTGCCTTTCCTGGAAGGACAAGAATTATCTCGACATAACTATGCCATTCGGCAGTCGCGCTTCAAGCTTTCATATGCAACGAGTGGCAAAATCAATTGTTAACATTCTCAAACGCAATGGTATCCAGTCACACATGTATCTTGATGATCTGATTATTGTTTCTCCTGACAGGGCCTCTGCTGAAACTGCTCACGACTTCGCGGTGAAACTATTCGAGGAGCTTGGGCTGCCCAGTAGTCCAGTCCCTGAAGGTGAAAAATAGGTCCTACCCGGCAAAAATTGGTATAAAGACAATTTTGGTGTCAAATGAAGCGTAATTTTGTGTAGAATAACATATCCAAAATCCGCAAAAATCCGCATTGGGGAATTTTTTTTATATGCGTTTAAATGTTTTAAAGTAGTTATTTCAATATTTGATATTTTCGGCGCACCTACCCTGAAAAAAATCGGAGAACGCCGGTCTTGGTGTCAAATGAAGCGGAATACCAAGCAACATAACATATCCAAAATTCGCAAAGATATGTTATGCAGATTTTTTTTTATGTGAGTTTGAATGTTTTTTTTATTTTTTTTTTATAACTTTTTTTTCACACCGACCATAAAAAAATGGGATTAAGACAGTCTTGATGTCAAACGAAGCGTAATCTTGTGTAGAATAACATATCCAAAATTCACAAGAATCCGCCAGGAGGAAATAGTTTTATGTGCGTTTGATTATTTTTGGATTTCTAGGCATTTAAGCATGTTTTTGTATATAAAAGTAAAATCAGTTTGCATGGAGTTGTATGTAACATTTGTTTGTAAGATTTCAATCACCTTCATTGCAGACAATGCAGAGTATAACTTGCTAAATATCATTGTAATTAACACATTTCACTAATTAATTAATTTTGGCTAATTATTGATGTTTTTGTAAAAAAAATTAAAAAATTCAAAAAGTCAAAATTTATCTTAAGGTTTTAACTTTCTAATTTAGATGAAGATGAGACACCTAAAATGTAGGTGATCATATAATTTACGAATTGTATTACCTAACATTTAGCACAGTAAAGACTGTGTTTCTTTTTTTCACTTCTTTTAATCCCAGAGCCAACATTAGGACCAGTATTTAAATATATGACCAAAAGTTATCAGGGGCTATGTTGCATGATACGTTTCAATTGAAAAATCTGCAGGTCTCATCATATTTATCTCAGAAACAAAAACTATGAAAATCCGCTTAAACTGGGTTTAAGTTTCCCTCTGTTAATGTGTAAAGGAAATAATAGTGACGGGCAAGTCCCAGGCTTCCTCAGGCCAACCACACAGTTCAGCATAGTTTATCGCCGACGTGAGAAACTCCTACCAGTCTTCCCCATTACGGAAAGGCTTGAGATTCTTTGGTTTAGGATTTTCACCCTTCCCCGTAGATCCATATAATCGAATGTCCGCAGGGCAGTCCTCATTATATACGACACTTGATTCCATTCCTGGCATCATTGAATGTTTACAGAACTTTCAGAGCGCTCGTTCTGGCCGAATTATGGCCAACTGGTTCACGACCCCTCTTGGCCCGTGAATCATAATCTAATAATGGAATAGATATATTAGTCAACGAATAGTTGAGACCATTATCAGATGGAGATGAGTCCATGAAATTGACTCGCCCTCCCGCTATCTTGAACCCTGCCGGAGTGCTTGGCAAGCGCGGAGCTCATATTTCAGAACGACCCGTATCGTGTGGTGGCGCCTGAGTACGCAGATCCGGACTACCAGGTTGCAGCAGGACTGGATATCTATGATCCAGCATATCAATTAGATATTGTGGGCAGGCCGCATATTCGTGTAAACCACAAAACAACCTTTGCACATGCTTCAGTGGTAGGGTATCGTGTACCAACCATAGAAGATCGAGCGTCCCTCGAACCTCTCCAGCGGAGATATCGCTCGGTAGTTCGCCCGTTTTGTCGTAAGAACACAGAGCGTTAGTCAAGAAATCTTTGCGTCTGTAGCTTCTCTCTGTTGACCTGTAAGGCCCTCAGTTTTGGTTTCTTGTGTACCATTCTTAGCATCCTCCAGCGTTTGCGTTTCGGAATTCTGTGTTTCCTCTTGCTCACCTGTATCGGTGAAAGAATCACGAATACGAAGAGATTCGTTTGAACCTGGTTTTATTTCCCAAAGGTATACAGTTACAAAGGTATTGTCACTGAACAAAGGGTGCTTAATTTGAACAACAGAAGTATCTTGGTCCGCGATGCGGCTCGAGTCCATAGTGAGCCTTGATCCCCTTGCGGAGGTAGTAGTATCCTCCGCCTACCACCCATTGGAGGGTGTCTGCAGTGCAGTCGGCACGATGGTGATGGTGCCCTCTGACGGAAGTGGCCGGAACTGATGGTCGTCTCCGGCTCCGGTAGAAGTGCCCCCAGCTGTCGTAGCCTGGTTGGTGTTTGGCGATGGTCGGCAGCATCGATGTATTCCGGGTGGCGTACCCACTACACATATAATAACTGATGCCATATTTCAAACTTTCTAATACAAAGGAGAAATACAATTTATTAGCTAATGTGTTAAAAATGTAGAAAATTTGAAATTAAAAAAATGCAAGACTTTAGGATCATTTTATATTATTTAGTTCCCAAAACTAGAATTACAGCTGGGTATCGTGGACATATGTACAAGAAAAATCAGCAATAGCCTATATGATAAATAGTTTTAAACGCCTCGGTTCTGCTAGCTCTGGGCCGAGTTAGTACTGGGCTGAGCAGGCCTTGGGTGTGGGCTGATATGGTTTTGGAGGTGGGCTGATGCAGCGCACAGGTGGGCCGATGGAGCTTGGGCCGACACCAATTATTTGGAGCGTCCTTTGGGTAACGTCCCATTATATATAGTAGTTATTCCAATTATTTAGAACCTCCCTTTGTGTAACGTCCCGTTATATATAGCAGTTATTCCAATTATTTGGAACGTCCCAAATCATCTGGTTTATCGCCTGATAACTATTGTACAGAGAGGGGAAGACATGGCTCTTTACTTTGGCTATGAGCTTACAGCTTATGTGCTTGTGCTCTTGATGTATGTCTGGAACCAGAATATAGCTCCTATATTCTTTCATCCTGAGGCAAAAAATCACAGAAAGGTTTAAAGGTGTGGAAAGTTGTAACTTCCCATCTCATGTTCATCCATGCATGGAGTGGCTGTGACACAACTTCTGCAACATTTGGACATGGAAAAACCAGTCTTATAGAGAAGGTGAAACAGTCAGAAGAATTACAGCAAATATCCTTCTTGATGACCAATCCTGAGGCTACAGCTGAAGAGATTGGCAACCCTAGTATCCGATTGTATGTAATCTTATATGGGGGAAGGGCAGATGTTTCTTTGAACAGTCTACGGTATGCAAAATACATGGCAATGGTATCAACAAGCAAAGCACCTATTGATCCTCAGAAGCTTCCACCAACAGAAAGGGCAGCATATTTTCATAGTTTGCAGGTTCATTTGCAAGCGATCCCTTGGTTCAAGCTTACTAACAATGACCTGGACCCATTACTATGGGGTTGGAAGTTTGCAGACACAATATTAACACCAGTTGTAAACTGACTTGGATGCAGCACCAGACAGTGTACTAAAGTTTGTATGATGCAAATGCAAAGCATCTACAAGAAATCCATGTGGCAATAACATAAATTGGTTCTTGTCACAAACATGGATTGAAAAGTTTAACAGCCTGTGGAGACTGTAGAGGAGAAAGTTGTCAAAACTCTGAGGAGATTACCCTTGATGATGACAAGAATTATGAAGAACTTGTGTTGCTTACTGGTGAGCTGATATGTTATTTATCAATGCTTAAGCAGGCTGGCCACAATTCTGAGGTTTGGGATAGTGCGCGATTGTGAGGTCGGAATTTGCCGTCATACGGTTGTCATATTCTCCCTTTTATGACATATCATACCTCATAATTAATGGAAAACCTTTAACAAATCAGCATGAGAAATGAAGTAGGAACATGTTTATGATGTTTGTTTCAAATATAATTTGTTTCTGTTACATTTCTGGGAATTTTATGGTATATGTATGGTTTAACTCCAATCTGTTAATCTTGTGCAGGTCTGTTTGTTTACAAATTGCTGATGGCCTAGATTTCTGCATAGAAGATGGATATTTCTGTTGAAATCAATGTGTATAAGAAGTGTACATATGGTAGAATACTGTAGGAAGCTATTATCTAGCTCTAGGCAGTTGATTTTAGAGTTGACAAGTGCCAATAATGATATATACAGCAATATAGCAGCAAACTCAACCCCTGACTCAGCCTGAACCTGGCACTTTCAACACTCTACCAAAAAATTGTGTATGGGGACACCAAATAAATGTAACAGTTTTGTGGTCTAAAAAGTGATGAGAATAGTATATGTGAATTTAAAAGAAATCTAATCACTTTTTCCTGATGAAATATGCGGAAATGTGTAGGATTGTGACATTTTCCCATTGCCGCCTATGGTAAAGTTTCATGGAGGAGATCGACCCCACAGTGGGGAATTAAGTATGAAAAGGTATTTAATAAATTGCGTCTTTGAATTTAGTATACTTCAAACTATGAAAGGAGAAATTTGGGTGAAAATCTGAGGACTTTTCGAAATTGTGGCCAGCCTCCTTAAATCTGGTCATAAGCCCATTTATGAGTGGATTGTTCCATTGGCAGGGGGGCGTGGTCGGACTCATTAATTACTGAAATGTGCTAATTACTATTTTAATTCACAGTAAAATAACAATATTTAGCAACTAAGACTATGCATTGTCTTCAATGAGGGTAAATGAACAGCCAAATATTACTTAAAAATCGATGCAAGTTCATTTAAATTGTCTATACAAAAACATGCTTAAATTTTCAAAATATTCAAACGCACATAGAAATGTATTCCCAATGAGGATTCTGGTGAATTTTGGATATGTTATTCTACTTGAAATTGCGCTTCATTTGACACCAAAAGTGTCTTTATCCCATTTTGGGGGGGTTCGGTGTGGGAAAAAAATATTAAAAAAACAATAAAAAAACCATTAAAATGCACATAAAAAAATTTCCCCAAAGCGGATTTTTGCGGATTTTGGATATGTTATTCTACTCGTTATTCCGCTTCTTTTGACACCAAAATTGTCTTTATACCAATTTTTGCCGGGTCAAAATGTTCAGGGACTGGACTACAGAGCCGCTGAAAAGGACCAGCTACCGGCAACCAAAGTACGTTGGCTAGGCGTAGACATTGATGCAGCAAATATGCGCCTGTCAATACCAAAAGATAAGGTTGCCGACACCATTGACTTAGTAAAGAAGTTTAAGAAACGGAGATCCATGAGCATCAAGGAACTGCAGTCCCTAATTGGCCGGCTCATTCACATTGGGAAGTGCGTAAAACCGGCAGGACTGTTCATTTCACGCCTCCTTGACACACTGAGGGAAATGAAAGGTAAATATACGAACATAAATGCCGAAATGAAGGCTGACCTTTCTTGGTTCGAGTCATTTTGTGAGTCGTGGAACGGGGTCTCATTGATTCCGGCCACAAAACCCAGCAGAACAATAACTGTAGATGCATGTCTGTCGGGTATAGGAGGTAGTGACGGAAAGTACATGTATGGGAGACAAGTCTTCCCTATCACTGATAGTTCAGAAAACATTTCCGAGTTGGAAGCCGCAAATGTGGCCATAGCTTTGCATAGCCTTATAACGCCAGCAGACAGAGGTACACATATCGAGGTACTATGCGATAATGAAGCAGCGGTCTCAGTGTTCTCAACCGGAAAAGGCCGAAACAAGGTCATGATGGAATCGGCTCGCATGGCCTGGATGGTGCAGGCCGTGTACGACATAAACATCTCGTACAAACATATACCGGGGGTCGAAAATCGCATAGCAGACGCTCTTAGCCGCAGGCATATAGCCAGAAAATATGTAAACGAAGTAAATCACATTGCATATCACAGTACCCTTGTGGAAGTTGAACCTTGTATGTACGCTATTAACTTTATCCTGTCAAAACTCAATTGTAGGAACAGAGATGGGCCGCCTCCTGGACCTCGCTGCAACAAGGCAGGAAAAGGCGTGGGCGCCAGGCACAAAGAGGAACTACCGCTCAGCAATAGCCACGTACCTGGCCTTCTGCCGGGAGATGCACATACGCCCCCGACGTCCAACATACAAGCACATATGCGCGTACATCGAGTACCTAGCCTCACACATCCGGTCCCCAAGGTCGGTAAAAAATCACATATCTCATATAAGAACATACCTGAAGAAATGTGACTCAGACACAGCCCCGGCCTTTCACCCCAGAGTGACCTGGGCATTGAAAGCCCTTGAGAACGATAAATCTTACAAGCCTAGAGCAAAGAAACCAATCTCCACCGCCCTTCTTAAGTCAGTTATAGCGAAGATGGGAGACGAGTACCAATCTCTCATCATTAAAGGCCCAGTGTTGCTCATGTTTTACGGCGCCCTACGACAATCTGAGGTCGTATGCAATACTATCGCAGCATTCGACCCACTAAAACATCTAACAAGAGGGGACGTAAAGCTCTTTAAAAACTATATTGTGGTAAACATCAAATGGGCAAAGAATATGCATTCCGCATACCAATCAAAATCTATTACCCTCAAGGCAGGCCCAGACCCTGCCATATGTGTTGTTAAACAGTGTCAGCGCATCGTGAGGGCTCTCCCGACTCAAGCAGAACGGGATCCATTCTTCATGTTCAAGGACACCAGAGAGCCAGTGACCGCTCCATACGTGGCAAAGAGATGGAAGTCACTGCTCTCCGCCCATGGCGCGGATACAACGCAATTGTCCCTACACAGCCTCCGAAAAGCGGCGGCATCCACGGCGTACGAGCAGGGATGCTCTGAGCTGGATATACAGCGCTTTGGGGGATGGCGTTCAGCTGCATATCAGCAGTATATATATACAAACAGCTCATCTGTAAATGATGCCCTAATCAACAGTATCTCCACGACTCAGAAGTACAAACATCGCACGTGAAACCCTTAGGCCCAAGCCTCAGACACCACTCAAGACTCTCATCTCGCCCTGCAAAAGGGACCCAACTATATCTGGTCTACTGACCCCATGCACTCGGTGCTTTTATTACCCCCATACGGGAAGGACATCTTATATATATCATATATTTTACCAATGGCTCAGACCATTTTTACCCTCAAAGACATTTACAGACTTACCCAACCGGGTTAATTTTATCCCTATCTATAAAATTTCCCCCCCCACATAATCAATTACATATTTCTTATACTTTCATCTTGTTCATACCACATCTATAACAAAAATACACTTTCCCACCCCCCACCCTCTACTTATAACATAACATGGCAGGTTTGGCATTATATTATTTATTCATTAATTATCATCACTTCTTATCTAATCTTCAACAAATTCTTACATCAATTTATTATCTTCATTTAATTCTAAAATCTATTTATAAATTTTTAATTTATAAAACCAATTTATCTATTTTTATATAAACTTTTATATCAAACTTTTAATAAAAATCTTAATGTCCCAAGCCTGCTTGTCACCTTTTCTCCTTCCATAACCACCTTCCTCCCATACAGGGCATCGGCGATAATGGAGTGTGAAAGATTTTTATAAATAAATCTGTAACCCTCTGTAGCTCGTGAGAAAGCTATGATGGGTGCAGCATGGTGGCTTCTAAATAATAAATATATTGAAATTGCGCAAGCCAGTAATGATATAATTGGGTTATTTATGAATGCCTTCATGATCAATGGTTCCTCTATAACTGGTTGTATGTTAGGAATTGCCAGTTCTGTTGCATTGTTTATATTAGTAAAGCTGTGGCAAAGGGCAAAAGATCCATTTGAGTCATTGAGTTGATTAGAGGTCTTGTTGTTAATTTCGAAAGAAAGCCTTGTATATTGGGAGGTGTCATATTGAATGGCTTCTTGTGAAAACTATTGGCCGTGACAATGTCAGTGTTTATCTGCATTGCCTTCATAAATGGCATATTCACCGTATTTCAAATTCAAATTCAAATTCAAAAATCCTTTATTGCTGATGGAATGTACAATGCGGTGGCTCAGGTCTAGAATTCTAGGTCTCCCGAAGAGTGCCGAAAAGGTTTTTGACTTATTAACAGAAAGTTGCAAATTGGTACAAAGTGTTTACATAATACAGGTAATGCAAGAGATGTGATGAGATGTGAGATGGTTATTTACATTGTGAAAGGATGTAAATTCATGTCAATATTTGCTAATAGTAACATCAGGTTGACTGACCAACTTGTGAGATTTGCAGAATTCTCACCATTAAAATGTCAAGCAAGTGGACCAATATTTGTCCATTCAGACTCAAATTATCAGTACATGCCATAGAGGTGACATTTAGTCTAGTATTAAATACACCAACTTGTGAGATTGCAGAAGTCTCAATATTAAAATGTCAAGCAAGTAGACCAACATTTGTCCATTCAGACTCAGATTATCAGTACATGACATATAGGTGGCTTTAGTCTAGAATTAAATACACTTAATGATCATTACAAAGATATACAATATTGATATTAATCATACAGGGTAATAGGCTGAAAGTATGAGGGTCACTAAAACAAGTTGCTCTCACTTTGCAGCCTTAACATGTTACTTTGACTATTCGTTATTCAGTATTCGTGACACTAAACCGAACATGACATACACACCAATATGTATGACCATTTTAGTTAAATTGAGGAATGAGCTACATGTGATCTACACACAATACAAGTTGTTACAAATGCATGCTACATAAGGCACAGGTTGAGATAGAGCTAGTATTTACACCCACCATTTAAAATATAGAAGTGTGGTAATACAAATATGAATACAGATATATATATAAGTACATAAGTGCAGAAGGGGAAGGCAAGGTACCCAGCTGATAATCTTATATCTAAAAGGGGGATAGAAGACGTTCAGTGTATTTCTTGAACGCATATTTGTCTTCTATTCTATGTGCTTCCGGACTGAGGTTATTCCATCGAGTTTGTGCTTTATAAATTACTGAATCAGTAATTTTTGTTAATTTAGAGTTGAGGACTATTAAATTTCGTTTGCCACTGGCATGACTTCTCGTTGGGAGAAGTCTAGTGTCCAGGTTCAATGGGCTTTGGGCTAGGTAACGGGCTATGTCAAGGATATGCTTATTTCTTCTCACCTGTAACGGCCAAATATTTAAAAGTTTGTGTTCCTCATCCACGTTATCATATTTAGTTTTATTGAAAATTATCCTCAAAGCTAGGTTTTGCTGGGTTTGCAATTTCTGCAGTAATGTCTTAGGGGCGGAATCATAAATAAAATCACAAAAATCAAGGTTAGGCAAGATGGCCATCTTGTAGAGATCATGCTTAGCTTTGGGGGTCAGTGCACTCCTCGCTCTATAAAGTAATCTAATTTTAGAAGTAACTAGTTTTAATGTGTTTTGGACATGCGGTTTAAAAGTTAGAAGATCATCCAGTATAAAGCCTAAGTACTTATACTTGTGAACTTCCTCTAAAATTGATTTGCCCAAAGTGAGGGAATGATTTGAGTTTTGAGGTGTACATTTGGAGGCACGACTGACCGCGAACGACATTGACTTACACTTTGTAGCATTCAGAGACAATTTGTTAATGGCACACCAAGAGTTTACACTTTTCAGGTCCTCCTGGAGGTAATAATGTAAGGTGTCACTATTTTGATGATGGTAAAAGAGAACTGTATCGTCCGCATAGTGTTGAATACTTGCGTGCTTGATAACAGATTGCAAATCATTGATGTAGATAGTAAATAATATGGGACCCAGGATAGTGCCTTGAGGTACACCACAAGTGACAGTCCCTTCTTTAGATCGGAGGCCATTTACAGTAACAAATTGATTTCTGTTTTTTAAATAGTTAGAAAACCAGAGCAGCTCCATACCATGTATTCCATATAGCTCTAATTTATTTAATAAAATCGAATGATGAACCGTGTCGAATGCTTTGCTAAAGTCTAAGAAAACTGTTTTGTTAAGTAATTTTTTATTAAGATTTGTATAAATTTTGTTAAGAAAGTCAATTTGTGCTTGCTGGATGGAGTGCTCTGGTCTAAAACCATATTGGTTGGGGCTGAACAGACCGTTCTTTTCAAAATGATTTGAAAGCTGAGTCTGCACAACTTTTTCCAAGATTTTGGCCGGGAGGGAAATACACGATATTGGCCTGTAATTGTTGGTGGCCATCTTGCCACCTGCCTTGTAAAGAGGTGTAACTCGGGCTATCTTAAAACAGTTAGGTACCTTGCCCAATAGTAAGGAAACGTTGACAATATGAGTAAATTGATCAGTCAATGATAACAGGCATGATTTCAAAATTGGTGCTGGAAGGTATTCGATTCCAGAGTTCTTGGATGCATCGATTTTAGCTATAATTTTATGTAACTCAGTTGGGGTGATTTCTGAAAACTGAAATTCAGGTACAATTCTGGAGGAGTCCATGTTATCAATAGGGTTTGGAGGGAGTGAGTCAGTCAGCGGGGGAATTTTTTCAGCTAGATTGGGACCCACATTCAAAAAGAAATCGTTGAATGCGTCAGGGACTTCCGAGGAGTCGATCATTTGACCATCCTTTTCAATGTTAATGGGGTTACTCTTTTTTATCTTATCTGGGCTTATTAGTGGACGTAGGAAGTCCCAATACTTTTTGGGATTTTTATCATGAAATTCAAGATTAGCTTTGATATAATCAGCTTTAGCAGCTCTACTTCTGCGATTTGTTTGACTTCGCAAAAGTCTAGCCTTCTGCAAAGTTTCAATATTCTTGGTCTTTTTCGCCTCTCGGAAGAGCTTGTCCCGCTTATTCATTAACTGCACTAGATCATCTGTCATCCACTTTGGTTTTGTTCTGACCTGCCGAAACTCCTTAAGTGGGCACATTTTATCAAGGTAAAATGTGATAGCGCCTAATAGAAGCTCCCAGCATTTTTCGGGGTCTGGGGTATTATAAAAGGATTTCCAGTCAAGATTTGATAAGATTTCATTGAGGACTCTTTGGTCCAGGAACCTAGTGCTTCTGGCCCAAAAGGTCTCCACATTGTACCGATTTCGTGCTTTCTTTCTTGTTAAGAAAATTGGGAAGTGATCTGATATACAAATATCCAATATTCCAGCTGTATTTACATGCGGAGAGTTCGAGTAGAAATGGTCAATGGTCGTCTGCGATTTGAGAGTGGATCTGGTGGGTTTCTTTATATATTGAGTTAGCGAATAACTATCTATTAGGTTCCTTATTTCAGAGGAGAGATTGGTTTTTGAACTTTTGATTACATTAAAGTCCAAGTTAAAGTCCCCCATAAGGTATAATTCATGAGAGCTGTTAATTTTAGATAAAATGTTTTGCAGGCTTTCAACTAGTGCTGTAGTACAGCCGCTAGGCGGCCTGTAAACATTCAGAATAGTACATCCTTTATTGAAACCTTTCTTAATGAAAGCAACTTGTACCTCTAAATCTTTGTTTGAGACGTTTAGCTCCTTATAAATTTCAGTATCCACTACCAGACCATTCCTGAAATACATACAGAGACCGCCACCTCTCTTTCTGACCTTCCTATCTAATCTATACAGAGAATAATTTTGGAGCTGTAATAAGTTATCATGTGTGCTCGAGTTAAGCCACGTTTCACTAAATCCAATGACATCAATATCAGAGTCACTAGTGAGCAACTCGATTTGTTCTATATGTTTATAAAGGCTCCTAATATTCCAGGAAACCAACTTGATTCCCTTTAAACGTTTTAGGTCGTCAAAGGAATGTAGCAGGGTGCTACCCACGTCCGAATTCATGAGAATTCGATCTTCCTTTGACGCACCAACAGTAACAATAACAATAACAACAACCAGGGGTTTAAGCAGGAATATAAAGCGCAAGATGATTTGAGTGATGCTATATGAGCATCAAGAGAGAAGATATATGCACTTCATGGAACATGAGAAACTGGGAAACATCCAATCTCCTTACATACAGCAAAGATAATCAATGGTCAAATTCATTCAAATTCATAGCTTTAAGTGCTAACTTTGTTATTGGTTTTGGTCATTGGTTTAACCAGAACCTTATTTACAACTCATAATTTCATTCATTCATTTCCATTACTAAGACCTGATGGTAATAGCCTTTCGTCAAAAATTATTCCATACTTCAATAACATCATATCAGAATGGAAAGTAAAGTTTGGTACTACAACGCAAGGTGAGTGCCGCAGAATCAATATAAATACTACACACATGTGTGTATGTGAAACTTCCAGTTTTCAACTTTTGCCCAAAGGGCTTATGACATGAGGAAACAGGCATTAGGCTAGCATAAACATTGTAAGTACTGTAGAGCAAGGCAACTCAGCACAATTATTCACACAGGTCGTCACAAAATAGCAACTTCATATATCAACATTTATATCCCACTAATTATCAATTCTCCTGACATATTCATAGTTATCAATTTTCCTAATATATTCATATTATTGAATCAGATAGGATCATACCACGATTCCAAGTAACTCTACTTGATAAACAACGTACAATGATACCAAGAGACTATGTCTCCAGACGTTTAGTTTAGTTTACGTCAAGGGTTTTACAATAATCAGCTGACAAAAACATATGATCTATACAACCTTTGTTTCGAGATTATGACACTGTTGATGAAAAACACTTCATTTCATCTGGAACAATCAGATCACGACTACAAGAATCACAAGCATGAGGAGTATGGTAACAGATAGGAGAGGGACTAAAACAAGTTGCCTCAGGCTGAAACCAGTCTACCCAGTACTGAGTGATCCGTGTAGGCGCAGAATAACAGGTGTTATTTCTCGGAGAATAAGATAACCATCGGGTCAGATATTAAGATTGTTCCTTTCAATATGTGAAGTGGCCGCAGATCAACGTTTACCTTTACCATCAGTACTATCAAGTATATGCATTATTAGCCACAATAGACACTATAGTAAAGAGAAAATCTAAGCGAGTATTTGATCAAAGAGAGGAAGGATATAGAACGTCAGGTGGGGGCACTAAAACAAGTTGCCTCCACTCGTGGTCCTGTTATTCGATTCATGCTAAATTATCTGGAACTAAGGGTAAAAATAGCAATTAATTAATTAATTAATTAATTAACTATTATTATTGTATATGATGCACGAGACTGTGATGATTCATTATTGCAGTTTAGATGTTAGATATAGGCCACTTAACCATTAATACTACCAACAGACTTCACATATGCCACGGCAATAGCCTTGGCCCAATATGTTTGTAATTCAGGGGACAGAATTAAAAAGATAATGAAAAGATTCTGTCGAATTACATGGCAGACGAGAGTTAGGGATAGATGTGTCCCCACCCGGTGCACACAATCTATGTTTGGAATTGAAATGTTCGCACGGCCGCGTCGCGCATCGCCGATGCGACCCATGTATAGCTTTACTATATATAGAACTGTGGCCAATGTTAGGTGTGAACTGCGGGCAGGTAGGCAGTATGGTAGAGAGTTACAGGCCGCACATCTCTGCGGGTCTGGTCGCGGGGTAACCAACCCTTTTCCTCCAAAACCCTGCCACTCCAGAACCTTTTCCCCCCTTCTCCACTTTCCCCATTTCCCTTTTCGCTTCACCACCAATTTGCACACACACACCTTTCTCCCTGGACACATTCGCTCCACATTTAGCATGCTCCATATTTTACCCGTGAGCGGCCACAAACAAAACAAGCTTTTCTTTTATCTCTCACGCCTTTGATAAATGTATCACATGAACATAATTCATACCAACTTGAAGCTTGAATAGTTACCTTTCTGATAGTATATATGTCGACGTTATTAGATAATGGATAAAAGGAGATAAAACGATATTACGCAATGAAGTTTTGCGCGAAAATCGACGCCGCTAGCCCCGCCGCTACCATTACCATATCCCCCTCCTTCTCCTTCTCTTCCTCCTCCGTATATATATATCATATATGTTTACATAACACATTATACATTATACATTACATATACATTATACATGTGTAATACATTATTATCTATCTTACAATATAATAGAGCTCCAAACCGAGAAAAACCAAATACAATTGGGGCCATTCTCAAAAAAGTCTTGCAAATGGTGCTCTTTATGGGTCTCTGAAGCTGAGGAAAATATAGTAATTGATTTTCTGGAATTAAATATTAATTTTATGAGTCGTTTTATGAGTTTTTTATATACGGCTGATTATTCAGGACAGTCAGATAGACATGTCCGGATATTTAATGTTTTTTTGATTTTTGTAATAATCTCAAATAGTCATCGAGATATAATTATAAATATTCACTGCATTCAGGCACCATTAAAAGAGGAGGAGAGAATTAAGTTAAAATGATTTTATCATATTATTAGGCTAAAAAGGTATGAGTGATCCAGCGAGGAACATGATTTGTAGATAAGAACATTTGTTGATTAAATGAATAAATAAATAAAAGGTATCACTTAGTCTCTGCAGATAGCTAGATCGTCATTTTATATTAAAATAAGTAACCCTTCGTGGGATAGTTTTGATGAAATGCTTTGTCAAAAGATTTAGGGCAGAGGGTGGGCGATTTCAGTCCGATAAGATTGCGTCCGAGAGTCCAAGTGAGCAAGCATTGGCATGTGACTTTAGCTCTTGATAAGCTGTAAATGTGGCGCACCCTTTCAATGCCCTGAAATGAGCAAAGCTCATTTCCAGGCTAATGATATTATTTCATTTAAAGTTGGATTATTACAGCCTTGTCAAGTATGAATTACAATAGGGTACTAGCAACAATTAGGAAAATCAGTAGAAATAATATTCATATAATCTTATAATGCATCTAGAAATAGGGATCTTGTCCTTACGGATACATGTATACATACCATGTGTAGTTTTATGTCATCAGAATTGACAACGATATGACATACACAAAAAAACGTGAAAAACATTAAAATTGCAATTCAATTTCTGACATCGACCCCATACAATATGTATGGGTTTGGTTTTCTTGTGATTTACAATTGACTAAAATCATCAATCATTCATTCCGTCGTTAGTTCTGTGGGTACAAATAATAGCATTGCTTTGATATTTGTATCATTACCAAACAACAGGAAGTGTATACTTTTTTATACCTATTTCCATTATGTTTGGCACCAGTAGAAAATAGGCACAATTGTAGGCAGCATGACGCATGATGCGGGATGACGGCCTCAGAGTAAATAAGGCCTCAATATATTTGTTTCCAACAAAAGAATAATTGCTAATAGCATATTCAAAACACATATGTCCCTTACATATTTTGCTAATATATTTATGCTCAAATGCAATTTGTTCCTTATTTAAATATTCCTAAAACTGTATGGTTATACAACTAGTCCATCCATCAATAGATATATGATGCTTAGACTTTGATATTTTGTTTCCACATGTAAAATGGCCCTTGTCGAAGTTTCATGAGAAGTGCCGACAAACATGCACAGATAAAGGAACGCTGAGATTCGATACAACATTATTACAACTTTTCTTATATTGGTGCTACTGTTGATGATCTATAACTCCCGCTCTCTCTCCCCCTGTCTCTACTCTATCCTTTTTCTCGCCCCTCTCTCCCTATGTGTAGGAGAGCTCTCTCTCCCTCCCTGCCTTCCTCTGTCTATCCTTGTGTATGTATACATGCATATATCGAGTATGTATAGATCTGCATACACATATACATGCATACATTTATACATGCATACATAATTGTATGCATACATGCATGAATTATGTACACATATATATGCATAGATATACATCTATGTACATTCATATATGTCTTATATACATATATATATGCATGTATGTATATACATGTACATGCATATGTATACCTGTACATTATCATTATACATATATGTATATATGTACATACATGTATGTGTATAATATATAGTCGATTCCAGTGAAATGGGGGCCATTATCGAATTGTTTTCATGTTGTTCATTCATTATCATTTTATGTCATTGGATAAAGATGGTGGAAGGGTGAAAAGCCCTAAATATCAGCTCTATAAGACTTAAATTCTAGTAACTAGAACTTTTTGCGTTGAAAATTAGTGATAGATATACCAATGACATCCCTTAATATTGGATATAGGATATATATATTAAGTTGATAATGTCTCATTTTTAACTATCGCATAGTATTTATAACCATTTAACTTAATTCTGCAATATTGAAAACAAACTTTTCAATTATCTTTATGTTTTGTGTATGTATTTAAAAATCGATTCATTTCCACCCATTCAGCTTATGCTCAGAGACTTTCTTTTAATTTTCCAACCATATCCCATAATTATATCCTATAAAATGATTCTCTAGATCTGTTATTTAAGTATACGATTAAGGCTATACATTAATGAAAACTACTTGTACCCCCTACATATAGAAATGCTATCGTTATTACTAGTACATTGCGATGATTCTATAGTTGCAATTTATTCAGTAGCATGTGATATGCAGTAGCATTTGATAGGAACAATCGGCCGCTGAAATCGGTAAAGGTTATTAGTTATCAGTTGTAGAAATGTGAGGAGAGAGTCGAGAAATTATGACCAAATTAGCCAGTGAGTTTTGGGCAAAGTTAGGTGGATATTCTGTAAATAGGGAACAAATTATTTGTATGAATGATTGCATTTCGGATAGGCTCAGGCTGCTAGCTGGTGTCGCTCAAGGGTCAATATTAGGGCCACTCCTGTTTATTATTTATATAAATGATGTATCTGATATAAATTTTGTTGGTAAGATAATATTGTATGCTGACGACTGTGTCTTATTGCATACTATTGAAGGTGATGAGGATCTGGTAGATGTCCAGAGTGATGTAAATAAGTTTAAATCCTGGACGGAAAAAAATGGACTTTCGATCAACCATACTAAAACTAAATTACAGATATTTTCTGGTACCAAACGAAAAAATAAGAGGAAATATTTAGTATATAATGAGGGACTGCAGATTGAAATTGTTGGGTCATTTAGATATTTGGGATTTCTTTTAGATAGTAGCCTGAATATGACTCCTCATATTAGTAATGTGTGCTCGAGGGTCCAGATTCTGTTCAGAAGATTAGCCAGGATTAGGCATTTCATTACTGAAGATATTTCTATTTTGATCTATAAGACTTACATTCTGCCAATCATTGAGTTTGGATCACTGTTGATAGATTTAGTAAATGAGAAAGATATATCGAGATTGCAAATACAGCAAAATCAATGTCTTCGATTGTGTTATGGGATAAAAAGCAGGAGAAATATTCTTAGAATCTCTAATATAGAATTACACCAAAGGTACACTATTGTTCCCCTTTGTTTAAGGCGTTTGCAGAGATTTCTAACTATTTTTTATTCCTGTAATAACATTGTTGATAATTTACCTCGTCATAGATATAATATGAGAGATGTTAGACTCCCTATTATGCCCTGGAACAAAATCTGACTATAGACACCAAATTTATCCATTTGCTATGTTTTGATCAAAAGTTACATTGATTTTTTGCTGGGCACTTATCCCATGGCAGATTGTCAATGGCAGCCATCTTGGATATGAGCTGTCAGGCGATGTCTAATCTGTTTTCAAATGATATCACAGCATTGAGCATACCTGAAAACCCCATAATAAGCACCGACATTGGCCTTATACCATGTTTTAATCCAAAGTTTTGAACTTTTCCAAAAATGTTAGATTTTCAGTGGCCGCCATCTTGGATATAGGTAATTAGGCAATGTCTAAAATGATTTTAAATATCACCAGTGTGTTGGGCATACCTGAAAAATCCATCATACACACCAAGTTCATCCATTTGCTATGTTTTGATCAAAAGTTACATAGATTATTTGCTTGGCACTTTCCCCATGGCAGCCATTTTGGAAAATGGCTATTTTCCCCTATTTCCCAACGATAAATTTTTCTACATTTTTAGTATGTTGATACAGGGCCCTTGTGGGAAAGCATGGCGAAAACCGCATTTCTGTTCTAGTTTTTTTTACCTTTTTCATAAATTGACTGGACTATTACTACTCAACCCTTAAGGTTCATAGGTGATTTTGTTCAATTCCAGATTAGCATAGTAACGAGGCATTATTAATTCTTGTGCATTATTGAAGGAGAATATGATATTAGAAGAAAATGACATTCTCGTATAAACATCAAGATTCATTCGAATAATAACAAAGCAAGTCTGTGTAGCGGCCGGAGGACTGGCTGCCTAGCAACCACATTAATACAAACTAAGTGCACCCTACACACCACACCTTTGCACCTACTACGTATAAGTTATACGTAGCCTAGGCTGGGGGAATCCCTGGCGACTGAGTGATGTCACATCCTCAGCTCTACGGAGGCTGAGCGTGGGAGCGCATGCTTCCCACTATAAGTAAGTATAGTAAGCACCACACCATTTTGGGGGTGTTCAATAACCATAAGTAAATCGAAATAATATCATAACCAATAAAACCTTTTTTAAGAATGGAACATGACTTTATAAATGTATAAAATGCAATAATAGATTGATAAACTTAGGTACGATTGGGACTTTCAAGTGCTAGCAAGTATTTCGAACATCTTCATGATCTTACATGTTGCGAGAATAACTCAGAAATATTCACTAGCAATCTTGTCATAGGTAAGTTTGTTAATCTGGTAAAGTGTTTCTTTCCTTGTATGTAAAAGACCCCTCTATAATGGCTGCCACTATTGGGTTATACCATATATAGACAACACATGCTTTTCAGACTTTCTAAATAGTGCAAGTCCCAAGATATATTAAAAATAATGTCACTAATGTCAATATCCACACCTAAGATGTCAGTTTAGACAATGATAGAGTCAGTATTTCCTCTATTTACAGTAGGATGGCATTGGATTGACAAGGTCTCTCCGGGTCATGGCTCCAGGGCAAACAAGGGGTAATGGCTACCATGACCTATCCCAGCTGGGGCACATCTTAGTTAGACCAAATAAGATGGGAATTGGCCCGACATGCATAGGGAAGTGATTGCAATCTGATGACACAATATTTTGATACACAATATTTCATTAATGATGAAGGTCAAAAAGTTATTGTGATTAATATTATCTTACCTTGAGTTTGACTATGTTGATGTCTGATCAGGAAGAGCTTCTTGCATGTACAGCATCCGATTGGAGTATGCCACTTTCAAAAGCCGTTGACCATGGAGAGAGGTTAGATGGTGCTGTAACCGGGGGATACAGGTTGGCGCGCTTTTCTCTTGGGTGTGTTGTCTGCCATTTACGCTAAGGTCTGACCAATGAGTATGGACATTGTGGGGTGTAATCCAACTTTTATATTAGGTGTACAAGAATGGAAACTCTTTAAATAAGGCTCTCGCTTCACAAATCCAGTACCAAAAAAAATGATACAATTAAATACTCCACACATACACTACCAATTGTATTTTAGTCCTTGTTTATTATCACCCTCCCTGTCCCCGAAATATGACTCTCCCCTCTGCCACCGGCTTCCTCCTCCATCTAGAAGCTAGGCCTACACTTTTCTATATATTGTTTGCTCGTGTGAGAGACTACTGAGATGGCCATAGAATCAACCAACAAGTAGGCCTAATAGGGGCAGATTATTTAATTACATATTCATAATCTACACATGTTAGAGCCTTCATATCAAACAGAATTATTTAGATCCTATTATTCTAAGGGATGACATAAAACGTTGAAGTTTTTCTGTATCGATTAGGCTGTATGCTATTCTCAGTTTACACTACGGGAAGGTCCATCCAAATCAATAATGACCATGAGATTGATACATGGGCACATTTAGTTAATTGCAGATCCATAATCTACACATTCCAAGCGTTCATATGAAAAAAAAATAATCAAGATCACAGCATCCTAAGCAATAATATGAACGTATTCTAACAAGGAGTCCCTATAGTTTAAATGCCATCCCGGCACCGTTGGACCTCAGACCGCCTTGTCCCCTACTCTCCAATGGCCTTCCCTCCCGTCTCCATGGGAGCTTGCGGTGATCACATTGAAGGTGATAATTTCAAAGTACTTTTCAGGTCAGAGGGGATAAATTAATAGGTTATATGTTGTGGCTAAAGTAAGTATTAATTTAAGACATGCTATTCCAATATGTGTGTGTGTGTGTGTATGTATGTATGTATGTATGTATGTATCTAATATGTTTATTTCCAAATCGGTGGTTAAATTACTATCTTAGGAAATAGGATATTTAAAAACATTTCATAATGATTGCATGTGATTCCCTTTTGGGAATAAATGCAGGTCATCCAGGCTACCCTTTGCATTTATTTTGCTTGGAGAATTCAGGTTGTGAGTACATGGATTTTATGTCTAGAATGTAAATAAAAGTACAGCCATAAATAGGTATTTTTATACATGAATCATATTACAAAACGATAGTAGTTTTGCTACTGGGTAAAACCTGATATTACAAGGGTATTGTGTTCCTATTATTTAAGTTTGATAGAGCCGCATTGACATCATGATATATACTATAAGGAAAGAACACAGGTGGCGCCACCATGATTAATGAAGAAAACCCTTTTATGTGTGTAAGCATGAGTATCCTGTTCATTGATAATTAGCTCCATTTAATTTAATCCAACGCATGGATTATATATATAAGCAACATGTCGCATATGTCATTGCATTTGTAATAGCATGATGGCAATACATCATCACCGTTCAAATTATACTTTGTTTAAAGCATCATGAGAAACAGAAATGAAATCTGTTAGATAAAACATTTGATTCCTGTATTGTAATATCAATCAATTCCAATTTACTTGGACAGCATATAATTCTGATGGCATGAATTCTTTACCTATAATATTCAGGCTGTTTCAGGTAACAACATGCAGTATACTGTTTGTATTAATAAAAATACATTATTTAAGAATCCTCAAATATGATGCTAGTAAATATGACCCTAAAATCCACTACTTCACTTGCCTGTCTCTAGGACACAAGAAATATTTTGTTATGATATCAGTTTCTGATGCCCAGGGGGGACAACTAAATAATTATATTTCTCAAGGGTTCATTTGAAGAGACCATGAATCTGAGTGTGTATGATCGTTTGGGAGAGTCAGGAGGAAAAAAAATCCTTTGATCAGAAAGTGTTATCAGCCTGATATCAATTTGTGCTATCAGCCTGATGTCAGTTTCTGATGCCCAGGGGACTAGTATTAATAATTATATTTTTCAAGGGTTCATTCAAAGAGACCATGAATCTGAGTGTGTATGATCGTTTGGGAGAGTCAGGAGGAAAAAAATCCTTTGATCAGAAAGTGTTATCAGCCTGATATCAATTTGTGCTATCAGCCTGATGTCAGTTTCTGATGCCCAGGGGACTAGTATTAATAATTATATTTCTCAAGGGTTCATATGAAGAGACCATGAATCTGAGTGTGTATGATCGTTTGGGAGAGTCAGGAGGGAAAAAATGATTCAATCAGAAATTCTTGTCACCCTGATATCAATTTTAGCTATCACGTTAATATCACTTTCTGATGAAAAACTGTCCATCAGAGGAATGTCAATGTCAGCTCTTCTTGGGTGTTCTTGACACCATGTAAGTTCACAATCGCAATAATAGTGATGTGTACTATCATGTTTCAATATTCCTTTCATTGGCGATTTGAAGGAAATAACCTTAATGGGCACGTCTATAGTATTGAATTCTTTAATTTCATCTTCATGAGTGAAATTGACGCGAGTAGCAACTCTGATTCTTTTTGGTTTGGCTGGGGGTTCAGTCATTGGATCTACCTCTTCATATGCACGTCTTGACAAAATGTCAGGGACAATATTTTTCAATCCTTCTATATGTTCTACTTTAAAGGAGAATTGCTGTATCTCCAGCGCCCATCGTGCCATGCGATTTTTATTCTGCTTATTTGTTAGCAAAGGAATAAGGGCTGCGTGATCTGTAAAAAGTCGAAATTCTTTCCCTTCAAGATAATGTCTGAAATGCAAAACAGAATAAACCACTGCTAATAGCTCTCTCTCCATTGTGTTGTAGTTGATTTCGTGTTTTCTTAAACACCTACCTGCGAATGCTACAGGCCTCATCGTACCTTCATCGTCCAATTGACTGAGGACGGATCCGACAGATTGGCCAGAAGCATCCATGGAGAGAATGTACTCTTTGTCGAAATTGGGATAGTGTAGAAGAGCATCTTCACTTATAGAATGTTTCATGGAATTGAAAGCATTTTCGCATGAATTGTCCCATTAGAATTTCGACCCAGCTTTTGTTAATGCCTATAAAGGCTTGATAATAGAGCTAAAATCTTTGATAAACCTTTTGAAAAACTGGCAGAGTCCATTAAATGATCGTACCTGGCTCACTGTTTTCGGCCTGGGAAAATCTTTTAGAGCCTCTATTTTCTTGGGACATGGCTGGATACCACTGGGCTTAACGACCATACCCAAGAAATTGATACGATCCAGGAAATATTCACATTTTGATTTCTTTAGCTTTAGTCCACCTTCCCTTAAAGCTTGAAAGACATTGCTCAGATCTTTAAAGTGGTCCTCCTGGGTTTTTGATATCAACAGGTCATCCAAATATGGAATGGCGCATTTGTATTGTAACTTGTTTAAAATCATGGTTACCAAAGCGCAGAAAGCCTGTCGGGAAGTTTTGAGACCCATCGGAAGGACTTTATAGCAATATTTCTTACTATATGAGCAGAAAGCTGTGAAATCTCGTGATTTTTCCTCTAATTTAATTTGATGGAATCCTTGTTGTGCATCGAGTTTGCTAAATATGGTAGGACGAAGATCACCGACATATTCCAGTGATTCATCCGCCCTTGGGGAGACCAATGCCTGATTTATCAAATTAGCGTTAATATAACGAAAATCAGTTACCAATCTTTGTCTTCCGCCTGACTTTTGAACAAGAAATGAACGGCTGGACCAAGGACCTGTATTGGTCTCCTCTATAACACCTTGAGCACGCAACTTCTCACATTCTTCATCGAATAATTGAGCTTTTTCTAATGTAGTTCTAAAAGGTAACATGTGACAAGGGGTAGTATCCGGCTTCATATGTAAGGAATGTTCATATAACTTGGTTGTGCCTAACATATTGTCTGGACCTACGAATACGTTGTTGTATTCTTCCAAAATCTTATTTAATCTTTCCTTGCCTGCTGCATCTAGAACTGTAGATGGGGGTATATTGGGCACAGCATCGACAGAGATTTTAGAAAATTCATTTATCTCGATGTCTGAATCTGCGTCCGATTCATAAAAAGAATCTTCAGATATGCTGCTAATATCAGAAGCAACACTGTTGTAAGAGTTTCAACTGTTTTCCTCAAACCTGTTGGCAAGGAAGAAAGTTCATTTTCTTTAACTTTGGTAAATAGACCCAGTATTTGTCCCTTTTGGATTTTATAGGAACAAGCAGCTGTATTTAAAATGACCACTGGATGTCTATTTTTTCGTTTGGTCTGACTACACTCCTTTGAACGATAAATTGAACAGTATCCCTTCTATCCATATTGTCTACAATTTCATCTTCTTGGATATCATAGATCGAAGTTATTTTTCCTGTAATTGCTATTTCTGAATGTGGTGGAACCGTAATAGATTTAATAGCCCTTATTGGCATATGTTCAGGTGATGGATCCTCGCTGAACCTAATATTTGCCTTGTATTTTCTAAAGAAATCACAACCTAGAATAACTGAGCGATTTAGTTTGGGAATAATCGCAAAATGAAGAAGGAATTGTGTACCTTGTATAGTAAATTCTAGAGTTGCTAGTTTCCTGACACGTACAACCCCCCCATCTGCTACATATATTTTCCAAGAGATGCGTTTTACCTTAATATGTTCCCTTTGTGAACATTTCACAAATAAGCGATCATTTATCGCTGAAATAGACGCGCCTGTGTCTACCAATGCAGGAATATCATATTTGTAACCTATAATTCTTAGACAACCATTTTCAATATTTGCATTAATGGGAATTGTCTTACCTATCTCATTGGTATGTTTCAGCGTGATGGTGGCGGAATCGTCGATTTTCTTTCCTGTGTCTGTAGTGAAAGTTTTCTCAGTATTATCACTTGGCAAATAGTCCACACATTCATTATTATATTCCAATCTTTTCCTAGTCATCAACGGATCAGTTTGAGTCTCCTGCCCGACGGAGATCGGTTCACCAGGTCGTTTTGGCCCTAATACGACTGGTGGTTGGTGTTTCCCTGCTGCCTATATTGCAAGAATTGTTGAAACTCCTGCATCAACTGATCATTCATTCCATTTCCTTGAGAGTTGTTCTGGTACTGTGGTTGTTGATAACCATTGTTGTACCCATTATTATATCCCTGATTTCCATTATAACCTTGGTTGTTACCGTTGTAACCTTGGGAGTTTCCTTGGTTGTTACCTTTGTAACCTTGGTTGTCTCCATTGTTCCAATTGCCTTTTCCACGTCCGCGGCCGTTGCCTTTCCCTCGCCAGTTCTTGCCTCGGCCGCGTCCTTGGCTGCGTCCTCGGCCACGTCTGTTGCCTTGATGCTGCTGGTGATCTTCTTCCATAGATTGCACAGTTTCAGTGACTTCTACATTTACCTCCTCTTTTTTCTTTGAAAGCATATCGATCTTGTCATGTAATGACTTAATCTCTATCTTGTGTGCTTTAGTAAGCTCCTCACAGGTTTTTGCTAAGATGGCTGTAAGTTTGGTAGTGTCTATTGCCGGAGTTTTACTTGATTTCTCGCTGGCCTCAGCAGTTTTTGCTGCCTTTACTGCTGCATCATATGTGGCGGTGATAGCGTTGGTTTCAAACCTTCTATCAACTTCTCTATCGCACCATCTTCATTGATTCCTCTTGCTGTAATTATATCCCTTAGATATAGTGAATAAGCTTCCACCGATTCTGTCACTCCTTGCTTCCTGACCTGGGTGATCCTGAGATTTCTCCCGTTGGGTCAGAAGTATGCTGTCATGGCTGCAGAAATAGCTGGATATGCATTTCTATCGTTGGCCTGGTCATGAGTACACCTCTCGTACCATTGCCTCGCTTTACCGTCCAAATATGCCGACAAATACCTTGGTAGAGCTGCTGCATCGCCATGATATGCTTGTGTGATATAGTGTTCGTAATCGGTGAGGAATTGCCTGCATGTAGTGGTAAGAGTTGGCCCCCTAAATGTTTCTGGTTTGCTAAGATTTGGGTCCTGAGCCCGCATTGCCACCAATGCTTGGGCTAGTTGAGCGTTGGCCAGCTGCACGAGAGGAGGAGGTGCCCATGGTGCATTCTGCGCTGCCGCGACTGTTCGATTGATTCCTGCCTGGCCTCTCGGTCCTGGAGTTGTACCTTGGAGCATGAGGTTGGTAAGCGTGCACTTGCTTACCTCCGTCTCGATTACCTAAGCCCGCAAGGGCTTTCATCAGGTTAATGCTTTGAGCGATCGTAAGACTCAATTGACTCACAGCCCCTGATGAAATGACTTCGAGAATGTCTCTAGTTATACAGCCCTCTTTTAATAAAGCTGCTGTGGTCGCTCTATTCAGTCCATTTTCGTCAGCCCACTTTTGGAACCCAAAATCTGCTTCTTCGTCACTCCCCATCTCGCTAACGGATTAGCACACTCAGGAGCACAAAAAAGCGACTGTCCAACTCTGTGGTTTTCAACTGACTGACCCCTGTGGCCTCACACGTGGAGGTGATGATGCTGTGGTTAGTGAGGTCAGGAGGTGGTCTATGTGTCTCTGACCACGAGGGAGCTGCTGGGTTGTTTAAACCAGATTAAACCCTCCGGGGTTAATCTTACCTTATCGATATTATGTTTGCTCGTTTAAAATAAAATGTCAGAATCAGTATATTTTTTGCCTATATACCTTATATATTTATAATATAGTCCATACATAACAATCATTTTGGCACTGACAAATATGCCTAGTATAATTGCAATTTATTAAAAAAAATCTTGTGAAGCCAAGTGCAGGTAACATGCCCTGAAAAGTTGACGAATTCCTTTGAATAAATAGATTGATAAACCATGGCCTTTCAGATGATCACCTACATGGATTTAAAGTATCTTTGTATGAGGTGTTAAGGAATGTTCACGCAAATATAAACATGGTTTATCGCATTGACATCGCTACAAACCAGCCATATATATAGTGCTTTCTATTTTATTTTGTTATTCTGGAGATTGCAGTAGGTATATCTGATAGGCGGACCAGGAAGATCTGTTCGCAGAGGCTCCTGTCCATTTCATGTAACTGTACTGATCAACTTGAATAAAAATCTTTATATATATGACCCATTCTCACAAAATGGGATCACCCCCTTGTCTTTTACACTTAATGCTGAGAGTGGTTACTATTGTGTTATATGTTATCAAAAATACTTCTATCGCATAGATCTGGTCAGGTTCTATCTAGCCATATATAGTTTTCCATACTTTCTGTTCATATCTGAATATATTTTCATGAAAAACAGTCTCATTTTGTAATTTTTCACATATTTTTTTTACAGATAACCTAGAATCACCAATCCTATTAAAAAACCTAATCATTTAAAACTTCTATAGAAAAACTTCTATCGCATAGATCTGGTCAGGTTCTATCTAGCCATATATAGTTTTGCATACTTTCTGTACATATCTTAATATGTTTTCATGAAAAACAGTCTCATTTCGTTGTTTTTCACATATTTTTTTTACAGATAACCTAGAATCACCAATCCTATTAAAAATCCTAATCATTTAAAACTTCTATAGAAAAACTTCTATCGCATAGATCTGGTCAGGTTCTATCTAGCCATATATAGTTTTGCATACTTTCTGTACATATCTTAATATGTTTTCATGAAAAACAGTCTCATTTCGTTGTTTTTCACATATTTTTTTTACAGATAACCTAGAATCACCAATCCTATTAAAAATCCTAATCATCTAGTACTAATTTCAATGCTCAAAATTTTTTAAAACAGTTTAAATTACATGGTGAAAAAGAGATAATACTGAAATTACTTAAAAATAAAAATATATTTAACTTTTGGTTTGGGTAAAAATAACAGTGTCTTCCCGTAGCCCAAATATGCTATGTCACTATATAAAAAATAAAAAGGATTAACTATTATATTATGCTATGGGCACTAACCTTGAACTATCCTTTGTTCAGAACAAAAACAAATTCATGGAAAAATATAATACCCTTGATACAAGATGATGCAACATCTTGAAACCCTAGTGTGGTAAAAAATATTTGTCTTTACCTCGCTAGAATAAATAGCTCCGCATTTTTTAATAAACAATAGAGCAGGTTTGATAAGAGTATTGAATTATCCCACTCTGCACTCCTCAACACTCCTGAAAATTGTTTTATGATGTGTAATTGCGCTGAGGAGCTACAGCAATATATGCTCTGGCTATGGAAAGACAAGTGCTATGGAAAGACAAGTGCTATGGAAAGACAACGTTAGTTTAAGCTCATTTGTACTTTGCCAATGGATACTCATGGCAGTTTTACTCTGTGTACCAATGTGTGACATCCCCCCCCCCCCTTTTATTTAGTAAATGAAACTACCCATTTTAAAGATGTGGGTTTTAGTTATGGACTGCCTTTTGTTTATGAGTGTGACAATGGAAAGACAATAATTTTGTTTATGATATTCCTGAAATCAAAGCACTATGTCTATACTGAGGACTAAATTATGATATTCAATGATGGTAAAATGAAAGATAGTAATGAAAAGTACCCAGATAGTCTATAATTGCTTAGATGATAAATTTAGTCTTGTTATTTCCTTGTTATTTCCTTGTTATTTCCGTTGTCAGAGGCAATTTTGTCTTTCCGTAGCCTGCATTCACAGGCTTACTGGTTCAATGTATTGCTTCTTCCCCTTATTATAATACACCCTGGTTTAGCCCAGTATTGTTCTGTAAGAACATAGAAAAGAATAGTGTAAAAGTGTGTTCAGTTACTCACCAGCCTATTTGAAAAGTAAGGGAATTTTATGATTTGACAAAACGCAGTTTTCATTAAATTAGCCATCATTCTTTAACAATGAGATAGCATTCAAAATGGGTTTTCCATCCATCTTTTAGTATTTTCTTGGAGCCTGATATGTTTTGTATCGAATTATGTCAGAATATGGTTAAATAAGATCCATAACTAACTAGAATATGACAAAACAGCAGAATTGGACATGGTGGCGATGTAAAGACAAAAAAAATGGAGTATCAAATGTGAGAGGCTCTCACATGAAGGATATTTCATATATCATGTGGCAAAATTCACCCATTATGTCTCATTATGCATAGATTGCAATGTACTAAAGGCAATTTTTCTAGAACTAATATGAAAAATTCATCCTCTTCACTCCTCCATTTTGTGAGAATGGGTCATATATATATATATATATATATATATATATATATATATTATATATATACATATAGATATAGATATATACATATATATACATATATCCAACCCACCCGCCCACCCCCAACCCCCGCCTCCACACTCAACTATTAGACACCTACTCGCATTGCTGACTTCAAAGCGAGGCGGCACGTGACCTCGAAGAGAAAGGAAGGTACGGAACAACCCGCGATCCATATATCACCAACAGAAAAACATCAAGAGGCTCCTTAATAAAGCATGCATACCCAACAACTGCATGTGTATCTTTCAATAGGTCATTTTCATGCGTGGGTGGGGTTTTATGGAGGAGCAGTCCACGATCCAATAATAGATTAAACAGAAGGAAAATCTGGAAGTTGATTTATGTTTAATAGATTAAACAGAAGGAAAATCTGGAAGTTGATTTATCTCATCGTGTTTAAGTGGATGCTGGTTGGATAATGTAAACATGACAGTAAATAAATATAAAAAATATAACTGCCTCATTCTAATACTTATTATTTTCATTTTGATCTTTTTTCTGGAAAAGGTATCTTTTTTCTGGAAATGGTAACTTTCAAATGCTGTGCAATACAGTTCAATAATGCCCGCGGACAATAAGAATCAATGAAAAGATTCCCAGACTGAGCCTGAGACCAAGCCTTAATTCTATCTCATCCCGTAGAGACAACAATTAATAATGGTAATCATATTCCATGATATTCGCGTAATATTAGGTAGAACTACACGTCTAGACAAAAACCCGACCCCATGATTGTTTACTTTGATCTAACAATGATAAGTTCATTTGGTCATTATTCTGCCTCCTCATTCAAACTAGTGGATATTAAACATGTCGTAAAATTATTAGATTTTGCACCTAATACCTGGAAATCGCAGCAAGGCTTTATAATCCCAACCTGCTTATAGCTGACCTCGGTTCTCGGTCGCGCAGCCGGGAGACGAATATTTAGCCTCTATTTATCCCAAATCGCAGATTGCAAAGGTACAATGCCATAAGCAGATATTGTCTGTCTCTGCATACGCGACACTGAAAAATATGCAACAAAAAATTCATCAGCTCATGAATTTTGCTGCAGTTTGTGACACATAAAAATAGTGAATGTTTACATCTATGAATATAATGATCAGACTTTTGATGGAAAAGTCCAAAATAAATGGAATAAAATCCATATAAAGAAAACAAAATATAGGTGAACCCGCTGAGCTCGCACCTAAAAGTATCTAGTATCATTTACTGAAGTATATTCCCCAAGCCTCATCGACAATAACTCAGTGCCTGAGACACAGCACAAGATGCCTATCACATTAACCTTGGCGAAAGCAGATCCATATTAAAGGGTGCGGAGGAGCTTCAACTGTCTTTACTAGCTCCAGTCTGGCATGGACTGAGCCAGGTGATGATCTCGAGCAGAGGAACCACCGGAAACAGGAGGAATACCATCGTAAAGCGCTGCCAGAAGCAGGCTCTTTATGACAATGCTTGCATAGTGGGTCAGAAGAGTCTGATTCTATCGTGGGAAACTAGCTTCGCATACCTGCATATAATAGTAAATATGCCAAGAAGCAATATGATTGATAGCAACCAGACCAGATTTTCTCAGACATATATTGTTCAGATAACTTGACCTACTATAAGGGAGCAATTACCGATAACAGTAAATGCGAATAAATGAATACGAACTATAGATGCATGAGACATTTTATTATTTTGTCCCTCCGTGTGTGTTTTTTTGTGGTTAAAAGAGTGTGACACATTTAGGAACCACAACTATATTTCAACTCATAAAATATAGGAAATTCTGGTCGTCACACAAGCAGAATTAATGCAGGTGTCATTGAAACCAGTTTGCAATTTGGTTCATTAAGTAAATACCATATCTTTGCGCCCATTAGTCTAAGGTACATTAAGGGTCACAACCTTGTCAGGAGTAGTCGATGCCAACCCTGGTTACTAACACTTGGGTGAATGCTGTCTCGAGTTTGTCTATAGGCACCTTATTTGGATCCTATTAGTGATATACTTACTCGCAACTACTAGAACATATCATATGATATAAATGTATTATATGTAGGGTAATTACAAATATATATATATGTGTGTGTACATATGCAGACCTGTATACAATACATAAACATAATATAATCGTTATTATATATCTAAAAGTGTGGCTCCCCTGCCGCTTTTATATCTAAGGGAGCAATTACCGAAACAAACCATTAACGTGCATGAAAGTGGCGGACGCATTGAAGCAACAATCACAAAACACACTGTGGCTAATTATTACGTCCCATTATAGAGTTTGCAATGTTCTTATGAATTTATAAATATTGATATCCAGTGGTAATTAACTATATCATATATGACGCTGATGTTACCAGTTCCACATGGATTTAATTTGCATTTATCCGAAACACTATTAATTAATATATTTCTAAGTATATCTAGCACCTAATAATAATAAGTAATATAAGGCGGGGATGTGGAGACATCGGTGACTTACGCCACCCTTTATTAATGATTTGAGCAGAAAAAAAATATATACGTGCTGGCTGCACAAGCTGGTGTTTGAATATGGCGGTGGTCAAGCAGAAGCGGGAAGGAGGTCACGCGACCTATGACGTAGTTCCGGTTTACATATAATCCTATATCCATTTCATTCATATAGACATCATATCTAGCACCTAATAATAATAAGTAAGGCGGGGATGTGGAGACATCGGTGACTTACGTCACCAATACCCAGTTCAGTTCAGTTCAGTTCAGAGAATTTTTTTTAAAGCCAACGGGCAACTATAACACAACAGCAGAAAGAGTAGCAGAAGATGACTTGGCAATGGGCAGCTTCTTATCATGAAGGGTGGCCAAGTACATAAGTACCGCGAGACTGGACCAATCCCCCATGCACTGAATGTCCGACAGCGGGACTCCCATGGCATGAAGGTGCTGAGCTCCGCCCCGGCGAAGCGAGTGTAGGCCCACTGAATCTCTTTTCCAACCTATCTTCTCAGCCAGAGACTTGAGGTATTGAAGCACATATGGGTAACATAGAGGCACCCCGTCACACATGAACAGAGGTGAAGACGGACTGGCTGGAGAGAGGCGTAGGTGAGAACATAACAAAGTATGAGCACAGATTCTGAGATTCGCTTTCAGCGGGTAGATGGGAACATCAAAATGCCTGTCGTGATACTTCAAGGTCTTTGACGACCTGATACGAATAATAATGTGGTCAGGGTTAACTATTACATCTGACCTATGAACGACATGCCAGTCTTTAATATCAAGTGAGGCTGGCGACTCTGGCAAGAGATTTGACTTTCTCAGTAGCGTAGTAAAACACAAAACTATCACAGACCAAGAAGTAGACTGCTTCAGGTCAGAAAAAACAACATAACGCGCCATCTTCAGTAAATCTGAAGGAAGCACAGGCGCCTTCTGGATAACCGCCGTACCCAGGGTCTTTTTCAGCCCCTCAAGAACCATCCTGATAAGGAACGAGTCCCTGAAGCCTGAATCAAAACTGTAGCACTTGTGGAGCATAATTATCGCTGATAGGTAATTATTAACCGTGGAGTAAGCTGAGGTCTGTGCCTTGTGGACGAGGAAACGAGCTATCGTGCTGTCAGAGGCTGGGAGTGCTTGAAGCCCATGATCAGTGCAGAATTTAAAGTAGACAGACCACTGTGAAGAGCGTGTCGACTTAGTGTTGGTTGCCCAAGCAGACGCTGTCACTTCACGCACCTTGTTGTCCAGGATGGAGAGCTGGTCTGCAACATAGCGATTCACAGAGCTGATCAGAAAAGATATAACCAACCTCACATATTCTAGAGAGGCAGTCGGCAAGGACATTGTAGACCCCTGGTACATGCTTGGCAGTGATATAAAAATTATAAGTTGCACTCAACCAGAAGAGATGACGTAAGAGCACCATGCAATACGGGTTAGAACTGACCCCTTTGTTTATAAGCCCCATAGCCTGAGTATTGTCTGTGTAAATTACTATATGCTGGTTCCTCCAAGACTCCTTATATATATCTGCTGCGACGATAAAGGGAATGGCTTCCAAGACATTGATGTTACCAGCATTTTCGGGGTCGATGTCCACATTAACCCAGTGATCATGGACTGGATCACAAAGGTCTAAGTCAAGGGGATAGTTGTCGCTGTTATAGTAACCCGCTACCCAGTCGTCAGAACCTATTAGACCAAAACCTCCTAGAGAAGCATCAGTGGCCCAGCTAAGTCTGGGAGAAGAGTTGCGTGCTATCATGCATGACTTGTCGTTAAAGAGCTCAGAAAACTCTTTCCACCATTTCATATCTAGCTTGAAGGACTCGGTCAGGTGCACACGAACATTCCTATCCGGCAAATCTTTGAGTAGGGCGATGACACGATGGCTGAAGGTTCTGCCACCGCGGACAACTTTCGAGCAATGGCAGAGTATCCCACAGACACGTTGTAACTGACACTTTGTAGCCCTAGTACGGTCGTCAAAGAATTCTAATTCGCAGTGCAATCTGGTGATCTTCTCCTGTGGTAACGATAAAGTTAAGGCACAAGAGTCAATTTGTATTCCTAAGTAGGTAGTGACGGTGTAGGGGGAGGAGCACTTCTTCCAACTTATCAGAAAACCAAGATCACCCAGGAGGGAAATCAATTCCATCTGAATCCGCTGACAGTCTGCAAATGATGAGCCGATCACAATAAAATCGTCTAAATAGTTCACAATGTTGAAAAAGCCACGCCTGTTCATGGCCCTGACAACAAAGTCACTTAAAGCCGAGAATACAAATGGCGCACACTTTAAGCCAAAACACAAACAAGTGTCATGGTAAAAGGCATCTTTCCACTCAATACCCTGCATCTTCCAGTGATTTGGGTTTATACTCACAGAGCGGTAAGCCGCCTTCAAGTCCACAGTGGCCATGTACACCCCTTCCTGAATCATATCACAAACAGAATCGACTGTATTAAAACAAAAGGGCTGCGCTGTGATGTCCATGAAGTTATTAATCGACCTACCAAGAGGTTGTCGGCAGTCGGTAATTGGCCTAAACGATCCATCTTTTTTGGGGACAGCCCCTAGAGAATGAACACATAATGGAGCAATGTCAGTAGGAGAGAACTTGCCGTCACTTAACTCTTCAGTGATGAGACGATTGATGAACGTAAAGGCTGGGTCCGTCAACACAGACTTATAATTTGGACACTGGTATCCAGGGACGGTGACATTTGGGTCGATGATGTCAAAACCACATAAGATGCCGTTAGTGATGAAATTGCGGTAGTGCACGTCAGGCTCTAAGCATAACTCGTTCAACCAGGAATTACACTTCAGCTGACTACGAAGGCCCCCGATATAGTGTACATCAATACATCTTTTGGCGAAAGACCAGCCTTCGTGGTGAAAACAAGGCATAGGGGGAGAGTCGAGGTAAGAAAAGACGGAGTAATCAGGCTTATTCACTGTTCCAGACCAGGAAACAGGGTTACTATTACAAGAGTTCTCACCAGATGTGCGATCTGAGGTAGGAGCAGATAGATCCTCGAAGCTTTCAAAGGATAAAGGCAAAAGATCACCTTGCGTAAGGCGGCTAGCCGGCCCGAGACCACCATTTTGGATGTTGATGGCGGAAGTCTCGGGCGGCACGAGACTTCATGAAGAGGGCTTATCATCCTTGTGATCCTTTACCCGACATGAAGACATTGGGTGACGATAACGGCAAGATCCACATACATGCAGTTTAGAACATCTACCTAGCGAACATCCTTTTGTGTTGTAATTGTAGCAGATGTCCTGCTGCCAGTCATCGGGAACCGGACCAAATCCCGAGTCATCACAAGCTCGGCCGAAGCCCCTGCCTGACTTCCGGCCGCTTGGACGCCATTGAGACTGAGACTGAGGAGTGGTGGAAGGGATCTGACTAGGTTTCTCTTCAAACTTCTTGCGGGTGTAATGGCCACTAAGATAAACCCCAGCAGCAAAGGAGTCAGGAGGACCAAAACTAACACTACCAGTGAGCACTTGGTCGACTACATGGTAGTCGTATAGGATGCAGCCTAACACAGAAAAGCTGCTCGACTCGATAGCGTGACGGCCCACATATTGCATATGGCGAAGGTATCCCATGCTGTCGCCATTAGTTAATAATATATGCTCAAACACTCCTAGCATACCGACCATTAGCTCAGTGGCAGATAATTTTGTGTGATCGACATGCTTCATAGGCCACTGATACGACTTGGATTGTATGTAAAACTCAGGTCTAAATTCCAAACCTTTTTTAGGAGGGAGCCCATCGTTCACGTTCAACGAAAGTTGATGTATGCTGCTAGTCAAGTCGACGAGTGGGCCGTCTGGTGGTGAAGTGGAACCGGGCGGTTTGCCTTCAATGCGATCTAATCTTGACAAAATGGCCTGAAGAACATCATTGTGTTACATCATGTTACGTAATGATGACGTAACAATGGGTAACCACTTTATGATCATAATTATCATTAATCATTACTTATTAGAATTACGATGGTAAGCTAGAACTATGACTAATTTCCATAAAGCACCAGTACCCAGGAATTTATTGCAATATATACGGTAGCATGTAAGAACTCAGGTAGCACCTTTACCTACTTCAATATTCCTCCAATCAACAATAGCCACATGGACCAAGCACCTACCTGTATTTTAGACTACAAAAAATATACATTCTAGATCTTCGGATCATACCCTTTACACCTTCTCATTTATTCTCTTTGTAGTATACAATAGATCTAAGTCTAATAGATACCCAATCTTCATGTAACAATTGGAAGTACCAGAGGACGATTGACCACTATCCTTGGATTTACCGTTTGCCTCCGTATCCGTGAAGTGTGCTTCTAGAAAGGCCAGGTAAGCAGGATCCGACCTGTCAGTGTAACCAGCAACAGCCATGTTAGGGGAATGGTGCACGAGCGGGAACCAGGACCAGCGTTGAACGCCGACAGGTAAAACAACTTTCACTTTCTGGTCCTTCTTTTTCTCCGATTTAACACTAGCACTCTTGCAACGAGAGCCAAATGGTGATGAGTGAATTAGCTGACATTTGGAGCAACGTCCCTTAGCAGGCATATCATAAACACATAATCAAAAAATATACGTGCTGGCTGCACAAGCTGGTGTTTGAATATGGCGGTGGTCAAGCAGAAGCGGGAAGGAGGTCACGCGACTTATGACGTAGTTCCGGTTTACATATAATCCTATATCCATTTCATTCATATAGACATCTGATATTTAAGGATGGACTGCCGTTGAATCCATATGGACTACAGAGGAATATTTCTTAATTGCAGCGACTTAACATTAGCTGGGAAATTAGTATGTTGGATTAAGAAACTAGAGTTGAGGAGGTTTATATCTTTTGGTTGTCAGAAGCCAAATGAAAACATTATCAGAATATCGTCTTATACATCACATACAATTTACAGTGTAACATATTATTATTAATGTTCATAAATGATATGTCACCCTTGCTTGATAACGCGGTATGCAATTATAATTCCTTTGATTTGATGATTATAGAGACCGAGATTATATTATTGTAGCCTTTCTTGTCCTGATGAATATGAAATATGACGAAACGCCATCAAATCTCGAAAACATATTTTTATTGTGGTGTGAAAATATTATGCCTCACGGAGTTATAAATAATTATTTATGCACATTAATAACTTATATATTTTCCCTCTGTATGCCAGGGCAATATATTACCTTGCATGCATCATGCCAACATCGGCTTTGCGGTTGAGCAGTTTGGACGTAAATCATCAGAGTACATCTCTTGATATTGGAGATGAATTGTTAGCAAATTGCTCCTGAAGCTTTCATATAACATCCAAGAGATACATTATGTATAAATACGGACGGATGACGCGCGCCATGTATACATAATTGTAAATAGGTGGTCTCCTCTATAGTGGTCTCTTGACTACTTGTGAAATGATTTGACCTATTGATTTGTTGTATAAACATTCTAAATGAAAATAATAGTGAAAGGTAGGATCTGTGAGCTTGAAATGATGGGCCTTCAAAAAGGCGTTCTTTTTTTCAGACATTAGTTAAATCTCAAGGTTTACTGGACGAGCACCACCTACCGCTATTCCTAGCAGGAATAGCTTTTCTATGATACTCAAATCACGTGGCCGGTGGACAGTCGAAAGGGAAACGTATATATTGTAACCGGACACAATTAGGCCTGAGTTAGTCCTGTTAAATGGGGTGATTGTACCACTTTAGATAGCCTCATTAGCAATTAGCACTCCTGGAGGGACCCATAGAGCACCTAGAGAGGGGCAAGGGACATATGGGATAGACAGGAGGGGTGCAAGTGGGGGTCTGGGTGGGTCAGTACCCGAAAGTAGGACACCTGTCACTCACCCTCTGTTGGGCCATTTTTCTAATGTAAAACTCTCGACCAATAGTGGGTGTTGGGTGCTTTTTCTAATATGAAACTCTCCCCCAACCAAAACTGTTGGGTCCATTTTCTAATATAACCCTTCCACCAATAATAACCATTGGGTGCATTTTCATGTTTATGTCGTAGCCAACCATTTCTGTTGGGCTCAAAATCTAACCACCATCATGCAAATAGACCACTTTTCTATGTGACTTCCCCGACCCCTCTTGTAGTATAAATAGTCATGCAGTTAGAGCTGCTGAGATACTTTTGGAGCTAGTCTTAGGATTATTCTTGTTGGACTTATTACGATTACTTATAGGATTACCCTTGGGGCCAGGCCATCTTAGACTGGGACTACCTGGAAGTATTGCCTGCACAAGGAAGGGATTGGTATCACTGCCTGGGTGCCAGAGAGGGTCTCTGAGGAAGGCTTGTGTGAACCCTTTTTGAGGAATATGTTCTAGCTAACTCTGGTCTGAAGGTGTGCCTGGACCCAACAGGTTCTGTTCCTAAGGAATTACTGTGATTTGTGTACCTTGCTGAGTATTCTGTTGGAGATCTTGTAACCCTGTGTAAGTTACATAAGTAATAAAGAAGCGAGGAGGAGAGTGCTAATTGAGACCTGTTTCTCTGTGGATTCATTATCGTCGCGGCACGCTACCACGTCTACTTAATTACCATCTTAGCGAGATAAAAGTTAAGTACTTCTAAATATGGCTTCTGCGAGTATACCAGCCTGGGAGACGAGGAGCTCATCACCGACCCGAACCCCTTCCCCGATTATCACTGAGCCCGCACGCTCAGCTTGCGACCAGCACGTGGCAGAGTCAGACTCAGAGGAGGAAGAAGGACTCTGGCCACCACCTGCTGCGACATATGATAGCCGCCCAGACCCTAACAAAAACTCTAACCCCCCCGGCCGTCACCCTCCAGCGTGGGACCGCGGCCAAGGTCACCTACTATCAGGTCCTTCCTTGGTCGATCCCGGAAGAGCTTGGCTGGAACGTCCGAGTCGCTCCATTAATTACCCTGATGACCTTAATGACCCCCAGGTGAATGAGCGACGAGCGCGAAAGGCCGACGATATACCGACACTGCCTTCCGAAGACCTGTTTTAATGCTTTTTTTTTCTGGAACTTTCTAACCGATCCCAGAAGCTAGTGTGAGTCAAGGGGAGCAAGGTCCAAATGGGAACATGTGTCATTTACTGAATAATTAAAAAGTTATCGCTAACCGCGTATTCGAATCGAGGGCTGTCAACAATGGCCGCCATAACAAAATATATGGAAGAAAGAGCCACTACGTCTCTAAGCCCATCAGATCATGCGAATCGGTCACATGACCATGGGGACAATGACGTCATATATAGCGGCAGGTCGGGGAAGCCCTCCAATCAGAAAAACAAAGCTCATAGCCTTTTGCAGGTAGAAAATCCGGGATTATCATTTATTCCATTAAAAAGGTAACGAGATACAGAATCGAATCCTAAAATCTAAATATCTGCTGTCATCTTATGAGGAATCATAAGATAGACAGCAGATCTGCAAGGCAAAACGCCTGAGAACTATTGGTCTGCTTTTGAACGTTTAGTTTAGTAGCTGGGAATCTCCCGGCTGTGAAGGCCGTTCTTGCGACGATCCTTTATCCAGCTAAATAGTAGGGTCATCTGGAGCACTTCTGTGACCGTTGAGAGTAGAGGTTGGTTTCTCAGTGGATTTGACATCTATGAAGGGTAAATAAAAAATTGAGCGGGGGCGACCCTCGCGAAAGTGCGGGGAAAACCCGTGAGAGCCCCAAATCCAAAATGGCCGCCATCAACCATTATGAGAATTAATATTTCAATGGTTTGGCCTACCATGCAGTCCAGTATATGGTTAATAGGGTTTTGGGGGCTGAGGAATTCATATCTGATATCAGTTTGATGATTTGACCTTGCTTTGACCTTCAAATCCAAGATGGCTGACAATTTTCAGCTCACAAGGGTCAAATTTTCAAAATCATCATAGAACCTTCCTAATAGGCTCTTATGAAAGCTCTTATCATGGTAAATTGACTTATGGAAAGTGAAACTACAATTAGGACAACAATAGTTAGCACTGCACATGGGAAACTCACCCTCAAAGCCCCCTAGGGGTAATAGAACAAACCCCTTTTCAGACTAATGACCTTTCAGGTTTTATTTAGGAGAAATTAGACCTGGGACAAATCGCAAAAGGTTTCTGAACTGTTTCTGAACTGTTTTGGGTATTATTGATATCCCATATTAATATACTAAAAGGCCCAGAAAATCTAGGTCAGGAAACATGCCCAAAATCACAATAAAATACAAAATGGCTGCCACTAAAACTTTGGAACACCATAACTCAGGGTATAATCAAGATACATTCAAGTGTGAATACACTTTTTCTATGTTTTTAGACATGGGGAATCCAGTGCAATATAAATAAAATCGATATAATCAAAATTTAGTAAGTTAGTATACTGATACTGAGAAATATCAAGTAAAAACTCCCTTAAATGCGTCAAGTAAACTCAAGAAATAACATAACTCAGGGTATAATCAACATATATATTCTAGTGTGAATATACTTTTTCTATGTTTTTTAGACATGGGGAATCCAGATCAATATGAATGAAGTCAATCTAATCAATATTTAGCAATTTATTTAGTTAGTATATGTGTAATACTGAACCAACTACTTGGATGGTGAGGAAAAAGAAGAAAAAAAATCAAATTTATCCAGTAAACTCAAGAAATCTATTGCGATTGTATTGTATGAAAGCATTCATGATCAAGCACAATTGGTATGATATTCCTGTAGTCCTAACTGTTAAACCATTATAATGGCAAAAAACTTTAGTACATTCCTAGTTATTTTTTCTGCAAGAACAGACTCATTCCCTTTGACAGCTGTGGTGAATAACATTAAAATAGTTAACCAGGATTGTGTTAGGATACTGATCAGAATTGACCATCTATGAACTTCCATCCCCAGTACTTTACTCCTCCTCTGAATCTATAGCATCCTGTAACTGACCATTATCATTGATACTACTGTCATCACTGCTATTGTCTGAGCAGTCATGAGCTGTAAACTGGTGGAGCAATGGTGGCAGACCGTGAAATGCTTGTTAGCATTTCCCAATCATGATTTCCCAACCATGGGCAGTTTGTGCCTCTGGCCTCCCAGCAAGTAACATCTGCCCTCTTGGTAAACTCTTTGACAAGAACAAATACATTCATATCAGCTTTGGTTTCAAACTCACACCCATTTATACCTGAAAGTTTTTCCTGAAGAGATAGATTGATATTTGCAACAACTTTGGAGAAATTGATTCATTCATGCTTGAATTGAAAAATATTTCCTCAGCTGTGAAGGTACCTAAAATATAATTACTTACTTTAAGTTAACCATTCTAAAGTCACCCTCCCTTTAAGAGATCCTTAAATAAGATTAGACACGGTGTGAGATGGTGATAATGCAGATCCTATCCAAGAAGTCTTTCCAGGGGTTCTCACAGCTATTAGTGTGTAGGCTATATCTGTTCTAGCAACCCCTCGTCTCTGTGTAGAAACATTGGAGGTACATATTTTATTGCTAGGATTGTCCTCTGCTGATGATTCAATGATGTATATCACCTTCCACCAAAGAGGTTGTCCATGATAGCAAAATGTGTTTAGGTTTAGGAAAAGGCATACTTTTAAGGATGTTTGCCAATAAGCCGGTGTTTCAGAACAAGTGTGTTCAATAACAAAGCTTCTCAAGATGATATAGAGAAAGCTGGAGAATGTGATAGTTTACAATTTGAATTACATCCTCTATAATGAAGAAATATTGAGGAAAACTTACTGTCCACAAAACATATATTAATCTACAGATTCTACTACCACGTTCTACTGCTAGTATCACAGAGTGTACTACCAGATTTAAACAACAAAGTGTGTTCACCTTCCTCCAGAGTACTCAGGATGGAACTTCACAGATGAAATAATTCCAAACTTTACTTTTGAACCTGCTTTCGGCTTATGACCAACCACTACAAAATTTGTTGCTGCAGCTGCAAGGGTGGCAGCAGCAGTCAACGGTGACTATATTACCAATACAGGAGCTAATGATGAAAGTCAGGTGCCTTAATCGGTAGGCATACTGATTTTTCCTGTTGTGTTTTCAAATCAAAACTAACTAATAATCAAAAGAGATTCCTTTGACAGTTAGGTCTACAGGAATATGATACCAATTGTGCTTGTTCATGAATGCTTTTTATACAGACCAATCCCAATAGATTTCTTGAGTTTACTGGATAAATTTGACTTTTTTTCTTTTATTCCCTCACCATCCAAGTAGTTGGTTCAGCATAACACATATATACTAACTAAATAAATTGCTAAATATTGATAAGATTGACTTCATTCACATTGATCTGGATTCCCCATGTCTAAAAACATAGAAAAAGTATATTCACACTTGAATATATATGTTGATTATACCCTGAGTTATGATGTTTCTTGAGTTTACTCGATGCATTTAAGGGAGTTTTTACTTGATATTTCTCAGTATCAGTATACTAACTTACTAAATTTTGATTATATTGATTTTATTTATATTGCACTGGATTCCCCATGTCTAAAAACATAGAAAAAGTGTATTCACACTTGAATGTATCTTGATTATACCCTGAGTTATGGTGTTCCAAAGTTTTAGTGGCAGCCATTTTGTATTTTATTGTGATTTTGGGCATGTTTCCTGACCTAGATTTTCTGGGCCTTTTAGTATATCAATATGGGATATCAATAATACCCAAAACAGTTCAGAAACTTGTCTTTTGCAATTGGTCCCAGGTCTAATTTCTCCTAAATAAAACCTGAAAGGTCATTAGTCTGAAAAGGGGTTTGTTCTATTACCCCTAGGGGGCTTTGAGGGTGAGTTTCCCATGTGCAGTGCTAACTATTGTTGTCCTAATTGTAGTTTCACTTTCCATAAGTCAATTTAGTACAATAAGAGCTTTCATAAGAGCCTATTAGGAAGATTCTATGATGATTTTGAAAATTTGACCCTTGTGAGCTGAAAATTGTCAGCCATCTTGGATTTGAAGGTCAAAGCAAGGTCAAATCATCAAACTGATATCAGATATGAATTCCTCAGCCCCAAAAACCCCATTAACCATATACTGGACTGCATGGTAGACCAAACCATTGAAATATTAATTCTCATAATGGTTGATGGCGGCCATTTTGGATTTGGGGCTCTCACGGGTTTTCCCCGCACTTTCGCGAGGGTCGCCCCCGCTCAATTTTTTATTTACCCTTCATAGATGTCAAATCCACTGAGAAACCAACCTCTACTCTCAACGGTCACAGAAGTGCTCCAGATGACCCTACTAAATATAAAAACAATAATAGGCGGACAGATCTTGAGAAATATAACCAAACTATTAAAATAATAATCACTTGAGCGGTATACTTTTCTGGATCTATTTCTAGTAATTAATGTTTGGAGGTCATGTAAAATCATGAACACATGCAGACGCATGTCCTTTACTTGTCTGGTTGCATGTCCCTCCACATATATATTCAGCCGGCTTTAACTTATTCACAATACTTCTCGACTTCCTGGAAGTCTCCCTTTGAGTATAGCCCCATATATAATAGGTAAGCTTTACATGGAGTACCGTACCTTAAAATGTTGCTTATCTTTTCACTCCAGACTCCAAAGAAAATATAAAAGTCCTTTGATCAATGACGAGGATAGGAAAGAAAGGGAAAGATGAATGGTTGCAACTGCTGAGCGAAACTGCTATGTGCTCGATGATGTGGCACTTCACTCAACTTGATGTTAAGATTAAGTATAAAAAATATGAAGAAAATTGATTGATGACGATATTAAACTCTTGATGCATTTTTTTCAGCCATCACTAATAGTCAGGTTAAAGTTTTAGAAGGAAACATTCATCTTTCATAGAGAGCTGTTGGGCACATGGACAAGTCTAGTAGATATTTCCTTGATTTTGAGTCTGTCCTTTGATCGTAAAGCCAATTTTTTTCTTCTGGACTCCTTCACTCAAGCTGCACCGTTTGGCGTCACGTTGAAGTTTTCGTGGGGTCCGCCTTTTATTAGGCTTACTGAACCAACAGTAAACACTTTGCTGCAGTCAATGGTATGAATGAAACATTTCACATTATCTCTTTAAAGTTTATATATGTGGGAAAGCAAGTATAAATGTATGTAGTTCAGTTTTCTCGTCACGGGAACGGGACTAATATTATTTTCGAGTCTGCAAAGAAGTAACTATTTTCTCCAGTCAACCATTAGTATTCTTTTGGAATTATTTCCGATTCAGACATTTGTTTAGAATTCAATATCCAGTTTCTTACCGACACCAGTTTAAAGCCCTAGCTGTCAAAAACGGTTAACGAGTAATACATTCAGTTAACAAAGAATTATCATCAAAATGTCCACCAGTGATAGATATTGATTATCCTGAAGATTATCCTTAATATTGGTAACATTATTCTTAATTATAGATGATGATTGATGATCAATTAGCACCTATATACTAATTAATAACACAAATAACAAGGAGCTATGTTTCACACGTGTAGTCCTGTTGCGGACTCACGGGGTACTGTTTATTTAACAATGGACACTGTCCCAACAATGCCTCCCTAATTTGCATAGGCAGCCGTGCCCTGCTACCTTGCCCGTCCACTAGGTGGCCGCCAGGGGGACTAACGCATTACGTAACATTATGTAACATTATGTTGCAGCAGGTACGGTATCTTTACATCGTCTGCAATATAAATCAACATTAAAGATGTTAATTCGATATAACAAAAAAAATGGTCTAAGGCAGTTTTAACGAATCCTGAGTTTGGTGCGTAGGCGATCATGACATGTTTGACATGTTGAAAAGAGATAATATAGTCTGGACGATACAGTGATAAGACACTTGGTCTAGATGTACACGTTCTTATGTTCTCACACAATAAGATAGATCAGGGGTATCGTGAGGTGCAGAAGGTTAGATACAGGCAGTAGATATGTAGGTTGATACTCAGGTAGATATAGAGGCGAGATACGGTGCTGTATAATGGGTTGGTGCTGCACGCAGGAGGAATTCTGATTTTTTGCTACAGTAAATGCTTCATTCCTTGGATAAACTGAGTGATAGATAAGGAATATTAGAACTCTAACATTCGTTACTGTCTTCATGAACATAAATCACTAGAATGATTTACCAAACTGGACTCTATCCAAATCGGTTACTCGAGATTCATTCTGGAGGGGAGTCAATTAAGATGGGATATATCTTTTTACCTTAACCCCAGCAGCTAAATCATGTCGCTTCAAAGCTTTCTTTCAATGGCTGCCCAGGCCGCAAAGTTAAAAAAAATATATATCTCATAAGTAATCCTTGACACCACGTAGTCTAATAGCTTCGGCTATAATGAACCTTCCCCCTATAGTATATCCTAAACATCTTTCCTGGGCATTTTCACGGAATTGATTTTAGTTTGGAGTGTGTGTGTGTGGTGGTGGTGGGGTGTGTGTGTGGGGGGGGGGGGACTCTAATATAGTGCATGATTATGATTATGATCGTATAGAGAGCGCATTTGGAGGTGACGGACGTGTTCTAAGAGGCTCCGCTTGTTCAACACTCGACACCCCATAACTTTGGAACTTCCAACCCGATTCCTACATAAGAAACATTACGCTATGAGATATGACATGAGGAGTCGAGTGAGTGGTTTTTTGTGAACTTTGAACACCAGTATCTATGATTTTTCATGACATTTAATTGATTTTACTCCATTATCGATCACAACCCGACGGGCACTGAGTGCAATTGAATGTGATAGCACTGCGATCATTTTGTGATTGACAGCAAACTAGTGAAGTGTGATGCATGTGTGATACTTATGGCTTTGAATCACAGTGAAATGGACATGCCATTAGCCACCATTATGTGAAATCCATTGCGTCTATTTCCTCGTATGTTATTGGTGGTCTCACACTTGTGTTAGATCAAGTTCTCATTCATATTCATTTATGTTTGTATTAAACATGTGTTACTCACAACCAATTTTATCTCTGAATACATATTTTCTTCAAAAGCCAATAATATGGGTGTGATCTCAATCACGCATATATAATGTGCATTGAAGCCACAACAGGCCATAATACTTGGCACTGCACACTCACTTGGCATTCACAGCTCACTGTCGCACATCTGACACTTGAGGCTCTGACACTCATACTGAGTTTCTAACACTGAATCACAGAAACCCCTACACACAATTAACAATTAATTATGCTACCTCCATATAAGCCAAATAATTATTACTTCTCAACTTCTCCCACAGATTTAATTCACCCTTTTATAATTCCTACCATGTTATACATCTGAAATTAAATGACTACTGCCCCGCACAAAAGTCGCCAACAATTATGTATAAATATGTATCATTTTATAACTGTACTATTATGCGTAACGATTACGCGCGGCGGTAACGCATGCCTGCTACTAGTGAGATCATAACGATGCATATGGTTGAATTCCTTATTTCCTCAGCTTTCTGTAGATATAAAGTTTGTGCATATTAAAACATGTTTGATATGATAGGGTAGTTACATAAGATAATTTATTTCTTTTACTGTCATGTGTGATCTCAATCGCGCATATAATGCGCATTTAAGATCACGTCTAAATACACTCACTCAGTTGCCACATTCATTATTGACAGACAGGTGGCGCAACTTTTAACTGGGGTGTATTTACAATTTGTTTTACAATAAAATTGCTACTAATACACATGTGCGGCATTTATACCACTAGAGATATTCCACATCATGTACACAGGGATATTATAAGTGATATACCTCTATAGTTGATTAATTTTGTTTAATTTAGTTATTTGATTTGGAAAAATGTTTTGATTAAAATACCCCCCATCGTTGCATACTTCTTTAGCTGAACTACTAGACCACCCTGATCTCAAGTAGAACTGGAATAACCCTTACCAGCAATGCGGCTGTCTAACAGGATGGAAATAATGGTTAAATAATTGATGTAATACCATGAAGCATTAATTATGATAAATCCTAATGATGTAATTCTGTCAATTTAAGTGATACAATAGGGTGAAAATTGTGCATAAAATATCCCACTCAAAATGCCAAAGAATTTGCTTATTTTTGCACACATATTGCGTTATACCCTTTGCGTGACTATCACGCAATCATTGCGCAATAATTATTGCGTGAAAAGCGTCCACTCTCATCACAGAACTATGACGAGATGATTGCGCATTAAAAATCGCGTAGAATCGCGTTCATTTGCCCGTCGGGAACTATGGACGGAAAAATCCAGTTCATTTCAAGCGACCAGCACGACAGCGCATTCGCTAATCCGCTTACACCAACTATCCCTAACAAAGAGATTAAATTGCTTCGGCCAGTTGACTTCATTCTCGACCTTGATATAGCGACAACTACTGACTGCGCTATACCTGATGATGATATTTCAGTCGAATCACTGAAACGATCTCTTGCACTTGCTCACAAAAATAATGAGAGAATACTGTCAAAAATGGAAGACCTAATTTTCAGCGAGAATAATATCAAAGAAGAAGTAATCCAGCTTCGTTCAGAGTTAAAAGATATCAAGGATGAGAATATTTCTCACCACGAAAAGTTGTTGTCTATGGAAACTGAATTGTATAGATGTAACCTAATGATCACAGGCCTCCAATATGATAGAAACGAAGACCTATATCACAAAGTCCACCAACTATTCGCACAGCTTGACCCCCCATTCAAATTGGAATCTATCATTCACACTAGAAGATACGGTAAATTCCTAAATGGATCCAGACAAGTACTCGTTAAATTGGAAAATGAAGCGATACGCAATCTAATCTACGACAAACGTCGCAATCTCAAGGATAACCGCAACTATCCTAATGTGTTCATAAACCCAGATCTTCCTGAAGAGATACAGGACCGCAAAGCAAAAGTACGACTGATCCAGAACCATATCACTAAGAAGGGAGGGAAAACTGTTGGGAAAATTGTTAAAGACCGCATCCAAATTGAAGGCACATGGTATAAACATGACCAACTGGAATTGTTGGAAAGTGGATATAGGCTCAGCAACGCAAAGACCAAGGTTACAGAGAAAGGGGTATTCTTTCAATCTGAATTTTCCCCCCTAAGCAATTTTCACCTTTCCCCAATAAAGATTGACCATCTTACCTTCAACACCGCAGAACAAGCCTACCATTACGCCCGCGCCAATCTGCTAGGTAATCGTGAACTGGCCACTCGAATATACCAAGAGAAGGACCCCAGAAAGATATCGCTTCAGAAATAGAGTCAACCCCTAAATGGAACAAAATGAAGCTTTCAGTAATGAGAACCGTCCTGGAAGAGAAATTCCTCCAAAACGATGATGTTACACAGTTCCTTATCGACACCGGCAATGCCACCCTTCATGAAGCTACAGGAGACAGGTACTGGGCGATAGGATGTGGATTAAACTCACAATACTTATCATCAGACTCATACATAGGAGATAACATCATGGGTCAAATCCTACAAGAAATAAGAGCCAGCTACATTGATCATGCTTTATCTGAAGATGACCGAATTAACCATCGCTTTGTGGGCCGAGGAGGAGAAGGACCAACACCAAATAACAGCAATTCTCCCAAGAAAGATAGGACTAAGAAGAGGACAGAAAAATCAGAGAAAAAAGAAATATCGATGGATAAGGCAATCGGAGGAAAACTACATCGGTCCCAATCCCACAGAAATTGGACTACCCAACATCAACATGACATGGACAATGCTGACCTTCCCAGCTCGTCCCTCAGTCAACCTAATCCTTCTAGCTCATTCACTGACCAATTAACATTTGGACCAGGTGGTAATCTACGCCCAAATATGCTCCCACCGAGTCCCATGTCTCAGATGCGCGTCACTACTGGTGCTGTGAGTATGCAATCGCCCTCCCATGCGGAAAAGCTCTCGCCAGCATTTACTAGAACACGATCGTCCTCTGCTGCTAACTCGGATACCTCACATGACAGAACCAGCGATCAGGACTCATCTAGAAGATCTGCCTCTGCCTCTGGTCCGAGCAATCGTGGGAAAGCACACAAGAAAGCATCGCAACAGGTATTTGCTCCTGACGATAATTCATATGAAGAAACTAATATAACTCCATTTCCTAGAAGTAGCCATTCCCTGAACGCCTTATGTGATGAGTCAAACACTGGGATCTATTCTTAAAATATGACACTAATGATAATCTTTGATAAATATTGCAGAAAAGATGAATAAGACCACTGTAATAGTCACAGATTCGCGAGGACGAAACCTCCAGCGATTCTTCAACTCCCCCTACATCACAGTGTACCCATTCCCAGGTGCTGGAATCGATCATCTCACCCAAGAACTCAAATCTATCATACAGATCAGCAATCCTACTAATGCTATTATCATAGGCGGAATTTGCGATCTCTGTATTAAGAATCGTTCAACTAAACAGATATCCCTGGCCTCTACACACGAGGGGAATTTGGTCAGAATGATGGCCTCTATCTTCGAATCCTCCCTCAACCAACTGGTAGCGGAACAACAAATATGTAATATCGCCATAGGGGGTCTCATCGGAATTGATTTGAATAAGGCCAATAATCGCAGCAACTTCTCCCCTCATCAAAGAATGATATCGAACGCCATACTTACTATTAATCAGGATATTAGAATGATGAACTTTAAACGAAACATTAACCATCCACACCTCATCACTAAAGTGCATAAATTTGAAAGGCACAAGCCACGCCATACATATAAATGACTTCCCGACGGGATCCATTTGGATGACTTAGTATTAGAAAACTGGGCAAAACAAATCAAACTATTCCATGCTAATCCCAGAATTATAATTTAACATATCCAAAGTTCAATATCAACTCTGCACTTGCTTTTCTACAATTAAAACTTTAAAATTACCCACGTTTCATATCCAACCTGATGATCTTTTCTCATATAATGCATGCATAACCAATGTATATGTTACTTTTCTCTACCAATCTAGCATTAGACGCAGGGCTTGTCTGTATGACTCAATGAGCGCATGCAACGACTATGTTTTCTCTTGGGACTGATGTAGGTACCTATACGGTTTATATATATTGTATTGGATACAATCAAACGTGTCTAGTTATAATCAATTGCTTCCTTGGGGGAGGGAACAATAATGAGGTCAGACCATGATAATCATGGCAACCTCTTTGACCCCTCCCTCAAATAGCAATACCAGTGTTATTAAAAATACCCAACTATACAGGCTTGCTACGATAAGACCATGATAATCATGGCATATCTAATATCTAATATCTAATACCTTATGACAAATGTCAATATGATAGCCGGTAACCCTTTCTGCCCCCACCAATATACAATACCCAGTTGAATTACTGTACTGTTTGTGGAATGTTATTTATATTTACTCGACATAAGTGCCTGACTGACGTATTTATGTATTTATTTATAGTACGCACCGATATGTTCATTTCTCAGCACCAGACAGGGGAGGTCCCCGCGCAGTCAGACCATGATAATCAAGGCAACTAACCGGGCACCTCCCTTGTCACCGGTACACTGATCTAACCCAATACTACGGATACTCAAGATATGAGGATTTCTATAATACAACTATCAACTAGACCTGGTAGGTTTGCACCATTATTTAATAGTATATTGTATACCAAGGAACTAGCGAACCACTTAGGAAGAACACCCTTGAATTCTCGTGACTGTATATGTACTCCTGATATATGTACCCTGTACCCGTATAGATTGCCCCCTCCATGAAACGCATACGATGAATCCTCTAAACATAGAAACGCATCTTACTGAATGGAATGGTCTAACAAAAATGAAAGGAATTAAAATTGTCCACCTAAATATTAGATCTATTTTCCCCAAATTTGACCAAATTAAGAACGATATTTTAAGCTCAGATATTGACATTGTTTGTTTTTCTGAAACGTGGATTCGTAGTGAAGCATGCCTACCGCTTCTCCAACACCCAAATTATAACCTAATTAACCTTAACAGAGCCAATACAGATAAACATGGAGGAGGTGTAAGTATCTATATTAGGGAACAGTATAAATATGAGGTTAACTCTGAGCTTTCTGTCAGTAACGGCAACATTGAGATACTCTGCCTTACCGTCTCTAAAGATTACATGAAACCGATACAACTAGGTCTGGTGTATAGACCGCCCCAGTCAAATATTACTCCATGTTTAGAAAAGGTAAAAGAACTAGTCAACTTGTATGATAATCTCAGACACCCTGGGTCTCTGGTCATCATAGGTGATTTTAATATTGATATAAATGATTCAGCAAACCTTAAGACCAAAGCACTTAAAGAACTATCATCCAACCTAAACCTTACGCTTAAAATGAAATATATAACTCGATTTGGGCTTCAAGTATACTCGATTATTTCCTTTTTAAAAGTAATAAATCATCTATCTCTGGCACAATCGACTATAATCTTTCCGACCACCAACCCATCTATCTTGTACTGAGACACCAGAAACCTAAGAAAAACCCAGGGGTTAAGAAAGAAATTAGAATTATGAAGAATTATAATATTCAGAAGCTTACTGATATACTGACCAGTCATAACTGGGAGCGGTTCTTTAACATTTCTAACATTGATGAAGCCTGGAATTATCTCTTTCTTACAATTAAAAATGCAGTGGATGAGATTGCTCCCTGGAAAAATGTGTACTTCCAAAGCAACAGACCTGAATGGTACTCTCGGGATATTGTAGAAGCGTGTAAAATTCGTGATGACATGTACAAAGTAGCCAATATTACTAAAGATTACAATGAAATCCGAGCAGCCAGAAACCAACGCAACTATGTCAATACGTTATTAAAGAGATCGAAATCAATATATTACACAAATATCTTAAACGATAACTCTGGTGACAGTAAAAAATTATGGAGAACTTTGGACAAAATAACCTCTAAAAAAGAAAAAGACATTAATAGCATTCGTGATAACTCAGGCCTGGAACTTAACACCCCAGGCTCTGCAAATTATTTGAATAAATACTACTGTTCGATTGGGACGAAAATACAGGAGAATCTCCCAAATGTTCCCCCATCTTTTTACGACGAACGAATTACGACCAACTGTAATTCTTTCAACACCATGCCACTCGAAAATCTTGCTGACCTTATCTCTGAAATTGACATTACAAAATCGTCTTGCTGCAAGGAACTATCATCTAAAATGTACAAGGATTGTTTTACAATTGTCAATCGTCAATGATTATATGTTATTAATTTATCAATTACTCAGGGCATATTTCCAACAGCATGGAAGCAGGCATTAGTCAAACCCATCCCCCAAAAAGCTAACACATCCCTACCACAAGATACTAGACCCATAGCCCTGACCCATATTGGTGGTAAGTTATTAGAGAAATTCATTTCTCGACAAATTTGGAGCCATTTAGATACGAATAATATATTATCTGACTGCCAGTACGGTTTTCGAAAGGACAGAAGTACTCATGAGGCTCTTTATGAATTGATTAACCAGATTAACATTAATAACAATAACAATCTTTATACAATAGCCACATTTATAGACTTTAGTAAAGCATTTGATAGCGTTAACCATACAATAATAGAAGAAAAACTGAAAAAAATTGGATTTGGAAACTTAGCCCTTTCATGGCTTACCTCATACCTTTCTAATAGATCTCAATCCGTCAATCTTGGTAGTCATTATTCCGAAAACCTTCAAATTGACTGTGGTGTCCCCCAAGGATCAATCCTTGGGCTGATAATTTATTTAATCTTTTCCAATGACATTAATAAATTGAACTTATCCTCGAAATACATCCTTTACGCCGACGACACTGTGTTATATGCCACTGGTAAAAATATACCTGAGTTAACAACCATTATGAACAATGATCTTACCAAATTTCACAATTGGTCGGTACAAAATAAGATACTGATTAATACTGGGAAAACCAAATCTATGCTTTTTGGAGAGAAGAAGAAAGAAACCCAACTCATATCAACTAAAATTAATAAAGAAAATATCGAACATGTCAGCAGCTACAACTATCTGGGTATAAACATTGATAGGCATCTAAATTTCTTCGATCAAAGTAACATTTTAGTGAAATCTTTACAATACAGAATACACCAACTATCATTAATAAGGCCCAACCTCACTACAAAATGCGCAACTCTTATGGTTAAAGCTAATATTCTCTCAATAATTGATTACAGTGCCCCATATATTAGTAGATGCTGTCAAAAAACTATCTCCACTATTCAGAAGCTACAGAATAGGGCACTAAAAATAGCCCTAAAATGCCCTCCCAGAACTTCTACAGAGTTAATTCACATAAGAACAAAAACTATGTTGGTTAAACATAGGATGGGGTTCCTTCTCTCCAAAATTGCTCATACAAAAATACGAAAAATGGATCATATCCCACCCCCTTCTCCTAATAGAATCACAAGATTACATGATGCCCCTGTTTTAGACATCTTCCAACCAAAAAAAGAAAAGGATAAATTGTCACTGCACTACCAAACTGCGGTAACCTGGAACAGCCTTCCAGTACGGTTGCGAAGAATTCAGGATAAAAATATGTTCAAGATCCATATCAAAAAATTTTATTTAGAAAAATGTAATCAATAATCACTCGGCTCCCTCTTGTCACACTCTCACCTCTACGATAATATTACCTGTCATTGAATTGTACTTTCATTTTCATCATTTCTCCAACCATTTCATCCTGTTCCAACCATATAATTTTATAATTGTATATTAATCTCACCTCTGAATAACCAATTGTTTCCCTATATAATACTGAGTTCACCGTTTTTGCACATAATGTAAATACTATGATACTATTGAATGGAGCAGATTGCTTCGAAGAACGCCTAATTGTTTGGCGACATGAGTTAATACTGCCATATTTTCAATGTGTAATGAAAATAAAAACGTTTAAAAAAAAAAAAAAAGGTCAAGTGTAATGAAAATTCTAAAATTCGAGATAAGGGCCGATTTACATTTGGGGTGGTACTATTGATGGCATCTGAGGTCGAAAAGATAAAAAAAAATCTGTTAATGCCCGTTTTTCACAGCTTTCTGATGAGTACACATATGGGGCCCAGTTTGCATTAGTAGAGGGTGTGTATTCGCGCCCCACTAATGTGACGTCATCCATGTCCAAGCTAAGGCCTGCCTGTACTGGCTAAGTATTGTCTCATAGCATGTAGGTGTTAGGTGTTGTACGGCTCAATTTATGGATGGCACTCATGCAGATATTCTAAATTTTGATAGTATTTCAGGGTGTTAAACAGGCACTCGCATTTCCGATTTCATATGTGGTGAGTGTGGTGGCCAAGTATCTCTGCTGGGCTCGCACTAGGATTATTTTCCCTTTAGCTACTGTGGCGAAATTCCCGGGAAATTCCCAAAAAATATCATCACCACACTGACTTTCTTTTCGCCACAAAGAAACCATAACAAAACTGACGTTTTTTGTGCAAATGACTCTCATAACTCTTATGAATGAATACACGGTATTTCAATGAAATCATAAGTTAATTAAATTATTTAAAATAATGTCGGGCGGTAAAGATTTTGTAGTACTAATATCCTCTACTATGTCATATACCGTACATACAACCCTATTTTCTCCAGGGAAATAAAGATAATTATAGATTACTTATATGTGTTGGACATGATGATGTTGTAAAATGAATAATATTTTAATGGAATATTAGGAGAGCGGAGGATATAGTGTGTTTTTGGTTTCACCATATACAGCAAGTAATAGCTAGTATAGTCAGACCAAGCTGGCAAAGTTGAAGATATTTTTGTAGGAATTTTCAAGAATTTCGAATCACTTCTTTGGCTATTTCTGGTCATTTCCCAGATATAGGATCTCAATAGTGCTAGCCATTGGCGAATGGCTGGACATTGAACAGAGGCGCCACCTTGAAAATCCTCCATGAACTAGACTCTCTACCTCACCTGAGTCAGCCATTCTCCTCTCTCGTGTCGACACGATAACATTGATTTCTCACAATGGCAGGCCAAACCGCAAAAGTTACTAAACCGAAAAAGACAGCAGCCGAAAAAAAGAGAAGGAGGATAAGAAACTGGCGGCAGAACTGGCTAAAGAAAAACGAGTCATTCTGGAGGACTTAGATGAAAACGAAGAGGCTAAAATAGCCGGCGAAGCTGCTCAGGCCGTATGCAAAGATGGCGACTCCGAAACTGACCAGCACAATGACCAACCTTTTGTTGCGAAATAGACGAGTCCGAGCCAGACGACGTAGAAGTCATCATAAACACTCCTAATGTGGCCAGACGGTCGGCTAGGACCCTTACTATGGGTAGGAGACAGAGTATTGGACTGACTAAGAGACTGAGGCAAGTCAAGACCGTTGCCCAGCCGAATCCCATGGAACTTATGTCGACCATGTTTAACCAGTTCTGCCAATCGGCCATGTTTGCCTCGCAGGCCAAGCTCGGGCAGGTCCAGCCACACGGGGCGGCAGCTTGCCAAGCCGTAGTACCTGCCATGGCCTCTGAGGCAACTAGTCGTGCGGTCAAGGACACATCTTCCAAACGAAGACATGTTACTGAAGAAATGTGGATGGACACAGAGTCATCAAGTCAGTCAGACAGCTCCCCTGAACCAACCAGAAGACATAGGGCGAAAAAACACCATCGCAAACATCGCCACAGGTCCCATGACACCCCCAAGAGGCGCAGGAAATGTAGGTGTGACAGCGATGGGTCGCCGTACCTCCATCGCCGACACCCAGTAAACACCTACCACTCCCGTCAACCGGCCGACACCTCGGCCTCCTCAGACGATACGATACCCTCACCAAGACGTCTAAGCAAGCATCATAGATCTTCAAAGACAGTGAGAAGAGCGCTGGAGGACCAGTATCGCACTTCTGGCTCTAGACGAGGTAGGAAAAATGTGTTAGATGCCCCTGAAACATCGCTCCCACCTGATATGGCGAGCAGAATCAGAAAACAAAAACGTGACTTGACCCTTGCTGAATACACTTGTGGATTCTCTCGTATGGTGATGCAAAAAGTACGAGCAGAGTCAACAGCCTGGTACATGCTCCAACACCTCTCTAATCTCTCGAAGCTCAGTGCACTCAGGAATTGGCCAGCTGCCCACGAGTGGACCCGGGCGTGTGTTGACCTAATCTCCGATGAGCAAAGTACATGGAAGGACACAGAGGTATTCAGCGAGTACCGCACTAAACTCGCCCTTAACTCCAACACCGCCAGTGCAACCACCACAACAAGTACAAATAGTGTCAACAAAGCTCCATGTCACACATTTAATTTCGACTCATGTTCACATAACAACTCCCACTCGGATGGAAATGTCAAGTAAATGCATATTTGTGGCTACTGCTACTATGCGATGAAGGCACGCGAAAATGCCCACCCGGTGAAGGAATGCCAAAACAAACGTACAGCACAAGCTAGTTTACATGGAAGTGACAATGGCTCCCGCAAGGAAACATACCAGGGAAAGAAAACCACACAGCAGAATCAGTCAAAAAACTCCTAATCTCCCGCTCATCTGCTTCACAAAAGGGTGAGTTGAATCATAACTTTATTGTCGCATGTACCGCTACCTCTGAAACACTGTATACTGATAGCTCTCTCGATGCAAATGTAAACAACATGCCCTGCCCACTCAAAGATGGCAGCGCCCATACCAGCGCTCGTGGCCAAACCAATATGGCAGCCACTTCTTGCGCAACCTCTCGTGTGGACCGGGCTCAGCCAGACGAGAACTGTCATGGTGGCTTACACCCAGTAAACAAAGCTATCGAGGTTAGCAATAGTGACAAAGCGGCAGTAACTGTTAATTGTGTGATTCAAACTTCCCCAGTTTCAAATATAAGCATGAGTGGGAGCAAGACTCCATGTATTCCACATGAAGACGCCATTGATAATCCATATGTCCATGTATTGCAGACTCTCGACGGACCCATCGACCACGTTGACAAAGGTCCCCGTGCGAACCTGCGTACACTGCCTGACTTCATGAGCAAGATTGACTACCCGCATATCATAACAAAGCCTACATGTGAATCGGATATACAAGCTGATGAACTCCAACTCTGCCAAATTCATGAGGGTGACGACGAGGGTGAGCAAACCAAACCACGCTGCACACAGCAAAACAAGAACTTTGATGATTATGCTAACTGGCCCTACCCTCACATCAATTTACCATCGCAACTAGCCCACATATACGACACGGTGAAAGCAACTAATAAGCCTAACTTCAAACAAGCCTGAGTAGCAGTCCAATCCTGCCTAAACATCAACAGCTGGCACAACCTCGCCACTGGACACAAGAATGATAAAATGATCTTCGAAGGCATAGAGTATGGATTCCCTCTCCAATACACAGGAGGACCCCGCTATAATGTGAAGTGAAGAATCATCCATCAGCAACACAACACATGAAACATGTTAGACAGTATGTGGAAGACGAACTCCGCCACAATGCTATCTCGGGACCATATGACAAGCCACCGTTCACTCCGTGGGTTAATGTGAGCCCCCTCATGACCCGCCCCAAGAGTGATAAGCTCGAACGCCGAATAATCGTCGACTATTCATACCCAGACGGAGGAGTCAATGCCCACATCTATAAAAACAGATATAACAATGAGCCAGCATATCACAACTTGCCTACAGTCATGGGAGCTGCAGAAATCATCCAGAGTATGAAATGCACGCCAGCCATGGGTGTAATCGACTTATCAAGGGCATATAGGCATTTTCCTCTCTGCCCCTTGGATTGGCCACTCACTGCCATAAGGGTAGATGGCTCCTACTACATAGACCACGTACTCCCCTTTGGTGCAAGGATATCACCGTATATCATGCAGTCCATCGCCATGTTTCTGGTGCGCGCACTAGAGAAGCGAGGCGTAACCGCAAGAATGTACTTGGACGACCTCCTGATAATAGGACGAGACCTCGACCTCGTGAAAATACAGATGAACGACACAATCGAGCTGTTCTCAAGAATGGGCCTCCAAGTCGCTAAAAAGAAGATACAAGGACCGTCACTAATGGTGAGGTGGCTAGGAATCCATATTGATACTGAGCACAACCTCCTATCCATCCCAGAAGATAAACTGGCAGAAGTCACCTCCTGCTTGGCACATGTCCTCACTAAACAATCTATAACTACCAACAACATGCAACAGGTCATAGGAAAAATAGCACACATCGCTAAGATCATACAACCAGCGAGAATCTTTATGCAACGCCTCCTAGCAGCACTCAGAGCCGCGGCGGGGGGGACATATACATATCTCATCCCGTTCGAGCAGATTTGGCCTGGTTCATGAAGTACATGGATCAATTCAATGGGAAGGCCATCATCCCCCACAGCAGAGTAGTAGCCAGCATCTGGGCTGATGAATGCCTCGTGGGAGGAGGTGCCACAGACGGGAAGCTGGCATACTCGCACGCCTTCAACAAAGAATTAAGGGTCGACAAATCAATTAACCATCTAGAAGCAATTAATTGTCTGGCAGCAGCCAGATTATTCACAAAACCAGCTCACAAGGGAGGAACGATAATGATCTACTGCGACAATACAGCCTCTGTCTTCGCATATGAAGGTGGAAAGGCAAAAGACCCGATATTGGGGGCATGTACCAGGGCATCTCGCGCCCCTCTGTCGCCTCTCGACGCTAAAAAGTCTGACGAAATTGTTCTATCTAATAAATTGACTGTCATGAATGTCAACCATAACCTCTTTGACATATTGCCATTCTTTTGAAGGAATTCCTGGCCGGTTGGTGGTAGCAGCATCGCAGAGACAGCGCAATGCTCACCGCCCGGGCACCTCCGCCAATAGACATTCGATGGTCATCAAGTATATAGCCTTCTGCAGACACCTTGGGCATGACTTCAAGTTGCCATCCCCATCGTTCCTCTGCTACTTCATCGAGTACCTTGCAAAATACACCAAAGTCCCCGCTACTATTTCCAACAATATTACCAACCTATGTACCTTCATCAAGCTCGCGGGCTACCAGTCTACAGCTCTCTACCACCCGCGTGTTCACTATGCCATGAGGGGCGTTCAGTTGATGCTTCGCCATGTGCCAACCCCGAAGAAACCAGTCTCGCCGGAGATACTACCCGACGGGCAAATGAACGCGATTCTACGCGATTTTTAATGCGCAATCATCTCGCCATACTTCTGTGATGAGCGTGGACGCTTTTCACGCAATAATTATTGCGCAATGGTCGCGAGATGGTCACGTTAGGGTATAACACAATATAAGTGCAAAAATGAGCAAATTCTTATGGCATTTTGAGTGGGATATTTATATACTACAGATTCCTTATATTAATAGTGTTGTACTATAGGTTATTGTTAATATTAATAGAGGTTGGAGGAGGGATAGTAATCACAACTTCATCCGTGAAAGATTGTGAAGAGTTTAGGGGAGTGCATGTTACCCTCTCTTTATATTGATCATATATCATCAATTCTACCATCTTCTTTGTGGGCCTGAAGTATAGCAGCCTTCTATTTGATGTGTTTCAGTTGTACGATGGCTATGCCTTTCCCAAGCCAGTAGGGACAATTTATATGTACAATCATTAGGGTGGTTTGATCACAGCATTTTTCAATATCAAACTGGTTTATAACACACATAAACTATATAGACAAAAGTGCCCGAGGCAGATATCGGAGGTGCATATTGCCCGAGGGCGTAGCGATTTCACCGAGTGCACGTAGTGCACGAGGTGAAATCGTGTAGCCCAAGGGCAATATGCACTGGAAATATCTGCCAAGGGCACTTTTGTGTTTATTATACCTTTTTTTGACAATTTACGTGAAAAAAACAGTGAAAATTGATGGAAATTAGGCTAAATGTGCATCCCCTCGAACACTCAGCAACCCCTCCCACCTCCCTCTGTTTACATATCAATGCGCGGTGATTCGCTTCGGGGTGTGAGACGTCATCGGTAAACCTGATCCCCCGCAAAATCTAGTTCTATTTTGATTCAACTCCAACGCTTAATATCACGAATATTGCTAATATTATCATGTAATAATATCTTGATTCTTCTATTAAACTGATTTTAACTCATCATTCTGTTTTAATTTGTATACTTTTCATTTTTTAACTCGTTTTTCACCGACTTGAGTCTGTCACTCACTCAGTGACTCACTGTCAGTGTCAGCCCTACCCACGGCAAAATCAAAACAAGTGCTAAAATCGCTCACGGTTTCGAAACAATTTGTTTCCTTTTCACAGCTTTAAATCTTTTAAAAACACAAGTAATGCTTTGGTAAAGGGTAGCTCGGATAGACATGAAAGTATTTTAGTTTATTTCCTTTATTTGATTGATATTTTACTGCTCTTCCTGCGTTGACACGGTTGACAACCGCACGCCGTAGCTTGCTCTCTCGGGTGAAACTATTAGGCCAAGAAAGATATGTTTGTTTCATTGTGGTTGCCAATTTTTCATGGAACATGAGTGATGTACATTTTATATTCCACCAAACTTATGCCTATCTTTTTAAAAACACCATAATGATGTTTCAACTAATGGTTTCTACAGTCACATAATTACGTTCACCAATTTCAAAATTTATTTGGGATGTGACATGAAACAGTCAAGTACTTTTCCATGGCCTATTTCCTAGTCGCACAAGTGTGCTTGCTTTGATCTACTTGTCAGTCAGAGCCTGTCACGCCGTCGTGGCTAGTTAATGAAATACATTATTATTGTCCATATACTTTAGCAGAATCGCATTTTTACATATGATTCATCCATTGAACGTTTCATTTAGAGTACCTAGCTTTATTATTTCGAGAGAAAATCGAGAAAACGATCGACGGTTTACCGAGTGGAGCTTCGCAAAATCAAAACAACAGTGATGTGCAGGAAAATCGCTCATGGTTTCGAATCAATTTGTTGCCTTTTCGCAGCTCTAAATCTTTTAAAAACTCAACTAATGCATTGGTAACGGGTAGACTTCGATTAAACATGAAAGGATTTTAGTTTATTTTTTCATTTGAATGATATTTTACCAACGATTCTGAAGCTATAGAATCGTTGATTTGACTGCTCTTCCTGCGTTAACTCACGCACGCCGTACCAATCATTTTGTTGTTTGCTGGCCTTCGTCGGCACTTTTTTTGTAGGACATAATCATGCTTGATTTCAAGTTAAACTAAATGGCCAAATTATCAAACAATTTCTTTTTCCTGAAATGCCTCTATCCATGTTGGATATATTTTGTTATTTTATTCAGCCGAATTATTAGTTTAAATATAAAAAAATACAAACAAACAATGGGACTATTTTTTAAAAAATGCGGGCAATATGGGAAAAATGCGGGCAATATGTATGGAAAGCGGTTTGAAAGTACCGACATAGTGACGTATTTGTCGGCCGATAATCCGCTAAAGTCGGTAAATGTAATGAAAATGTGAAAGATTTTAGTTAGATCGGCCGATAAGGTCGGTAATCGGCCGATTTCTCATAGACTAAACCGACATGATCGGAACCTGACAAAATTTGCTATAGATTTCTCCGACATTACTCCGATATGTCGGACCTGCTGGCGGTCATCGGCCGACAAATTTTCTATGTTGTCTTAGTTCTGTAAATCTATTGACCGACAAATCGGCCGATAAAAAGTAGATATCAAAATTTACCGACAAATCGGGAGACAGAAACAATTTACTGATTATCGGCAGTAACTTGTGCTGCCCCCCATTGGCGGATACTGGCCTTAATTCTTTGATATACATCATAAAAACTGGATATCAAAATTGACCGACAAATCGGGAGACAGATAAAAAAATTTACTGATTATCGGCAGTACCTTGTGCTGCCTCCTATTGGCGGATACTGGCCTTAATTCAGTATTTGCTATAGGTTAGTGCTGCCCTCTAGTGACAACCATATCATACACAATATTTATTTGTGCGGCTACTGTTATGGTCGCTAGTGCCGAGTTTAGGTATTAGGCAAGTTGTACACTGATAGGCCAATGCTCTGCTATTAAATGATCAATATTTTGATTAATTTGTGTCCGATATTATTAACTCAGAGGGAAGAAAAAGTACCACAACGACCGATTAATTATTGGCAATGAATACTTTATTACTTAAAAAAAACATTTTCTACTCACGTAATCTACACACAACCCTGTACTGAACCGAACCGAAGTGCATATTCAACTACGTGTGACGCGCTAAATATTTTACTCAACTTATTGCATAGGTACACTAAACTAATATACACTCACTTTAATACACACAAACAATTTATAATGCGCTTAAATTGCCTTGTAAATATGTCTGCTTTGTTAACAAGTACAAATCATACAAATGATTGTTATAATATCCTTAGAGAGGAACTCGTACATACTCCTAACATACCATCAATTGTCCCTCAGCAATAATATAATTCGCACCTATACAATATAGCTAAACTGAAAAATATTGCGGCCTACCTACAGCCACGGTCTCGCTAACTAATACACAACATAAATACGAACAATACTATTCTACGCGTTGTAAGAAAATTGGCCTGATCCGGCGGTAGAGCTCTTTTGCCTCACGCCAACTGGGTGGCCGTGGATTAAGCTGTAACTCCCGGCAAATTTGCAAAGCCAGTCCGTGTTTCACTGGGTCAATGTGTCTGTTTGCTGTCAGGCGACGGCGTAATGCCTGTACTTCGGCCACATCGACTTCAAGTTTACATTCAACATGATCTGCAACATAACAACAACTATATTATTTTCCCGAATGTAATAGAGTGTGGGCATACAAGTGGCTCTAATAAGGCATTGTTAGTGTGACTGTACATTTCTGGACATTGTATTACTGTTTATTGCAATCAATGTACTTTACTTGATGGAAAATAATACTTGAACTTATAATGTCGCTAACGTGCTACATATACCAACCATGCATTTCTGGGCAGCGGTACATCATAATTGGCCGGCCAGTTGGAATTTGACCGTTTCTCTGCTTGCGAATCAGTGATGCATTATGTGATTTCCGCACATACGCCAAATTTTCCTGTAGTCTCTCCAAGAAACAGAACGCGACTAGGAATCTGAAAGTAACAAGTATTAAAATATGTTTGTATTGTCATTCGTTTGCGCCAAACTCTAGCATGTAAAAAGTACTATTTTATTTGGGTATTACGGCAGTCAAAATCCACATGAATTTTGAATTAACACTGAATGATACATTACAGTCCAGACGCGTATATACAACGAATTGTTACGCCTTTTCTTTCTTTTACCAATTAACCAATTCACATGATTCCTTACACAAATTAATTATTAGAGATGAATGAAACATACTATTTGAGCATATAAAACCAGGGTTCACGAAACACGGTCGCCTTCTCGCCCCAGGCGACCAGAATTTGGTAAGGACTAGTAGATCCTACCAGGCCACTCATCCTGTGTGCGAGTGGAAGTTTTTGGGGAATATAGACCCTTTTTACCTACTCTAAATTCCTCCCGAAATATTGCATTCATATGGACGAGTTTCCCAATTTCACTTGGGTTCAGACGCTGTTATTGTTAATGATGGAAAATGGATATACTATTTTATTGTGGGGACAGGTAAACGTTTCTAGAAGTAAAATGAATAATTTTAAATGAAATATTGTTAGACAGAGGAGGTGATGTACTTTTGGTTCGACCATATACAGCAAGTATATTCAGGCCAAGCTGCAAATTGGAACATTTTTTGTATGATTTTTCGAAAATTTCGAAACTTTTTCGGGCTATTTCTGGTCATTTCCCACATCTGGGAAAACTGATTCCCTCTGCCAAAAGCCTACTCTTATATTGGGTCATATCTGGAAATGGGAGGCAGGAGATTCCATGTGTAGGCCTATTCATTTCATTTATTTTTTAATTTTTGACGAGATAAACTTAACGTTTGTCTATAATATTTAACATGAATAAATAGATTCTCTATTCTTTGGTTACTATCAATTAGGAGGTATTTTAAATGCTAACCGATACATTAGTCAGCCCCCTGTCCCTGCCTCTCTACTTTGCAACAAAAGATGCTGAAAAATGTCGAGGAAACTGTAAGGACTACCACATTTCTATAACGACTAGTCGTTTTTATACTCTACTAGTCCTTTGGGCGAGTGCTTGATGACCACGTTTCGTGAACCCTCAAAACGCACTGGCCTTTGTGTTTTTTGGACCTGCATTTAAGAGGATAGTGTAGAATGTCTTTTTGTGTATAAAGAATACAGAATTTGGTAAATACTATAAATACTTGCCTGTCGTTGTTGTCCCAGCATGTGAGTTGGCCTTGTGCGACAAGGCGAAGGAAATACGTCCGCCAGCGCTCGACATGAAGTAGACGTAGTGTCCCCCAGTACCTTTCAATACGCTGCGTCGATCAATAAGGGAATATAACAGTCATAATTCTGAATAACTAATTATTCGAACCACTAAAGCACATATTTCCTTTCAAATATTTTCCATACTAACAGATAGCGAGACAATCCAAATTTTCCATTATAATTGAATGCTACTCATTGTGTTCAGACACTTAAACCACGGCGATTAATTTCGTACCCTTAAATTTCTAGTAATTACCTCGTTGTGGTTGCTGCTCCCTTGAATGACTGCTGGCAGTTCGTTCCTCCTTTCCCTACCATTCCATAAGAAGTTCTGTGCAATACATAGGTTACGATTTTCCGTACCCATATCGGTTCTCAGCGAAAACGGTGCGCCATAAGTCTGCACTGCTTGGCAGTAGAATACTGCAGTTTGCCTAGGGTCGTGATTTGTGACACACGCCTCCAGCCACATGATGTGACGTGAAAATCCGTCCACGGCGCCGTGTATGGGTAATCCAAACGGCGCAAGCTGAATTAAAAGTAGTTAACATAATTATAATTATAACATAAATTACAATAAAAAAGACATAGGCAATGCACAGGAGTCTCTTCCCCCTGTAATGTTGGAGTGGCGAAGGCACTGCTGCGATCGCCGAAGGCGAGCTAAGCAGTTTATGATCATACCCAGGCAATAGAAAAAGAGAAGAAGGGAGAGAGTGACACAGAGTGACACAGAGAAAAGAGAACAAAAGGCCTTTTAATGTCTTACCCACGTCCATTGTTATGATTTCCGATGAAAAGAGGCAAAGTGACATCAATGATAATAAACAACAGTATATGATTCATTTACTTTCTGATATGTATCCTGAATTCACACCAACTCACAGCGGGCCGTTATTGGGAGCAAAAGTAACATTTGAAAGACAAATGAAAGACAAATGAAAGACAAATGAAAGACAAATGAAAGACAATATTCTACTTTTGCGAAATAATACGGTGTGCTATCTGAATAGTGATTGAAATTTTCTATACTCTGTGTTGATGCCTGAATCAAATTTAATTTGGTCCGGCATATAACATATGCATATAGGACTGGTCAGTTAAGGGGAGCCGGGACCCTTGTAAGTGGAAATTTATTTAACGTGGTGCACAGACTTAGGAGCTCAATGATCTACCACAGGCGCAATAGTTACCTTGTCGTAGCCGTCCACATGCCATATGTAGTTTGGGCCCTGCAAATACAAATAAAAAATGTCATTATACACACAAATAAACATGTATAATCTATGCACTTAATTGTATAATATATAATCACGGCAGTCAATAGTTACCACTTCGAAATAAGGTACAGTAAAAGTCTATTTATTCCAATCTACGATTTACATCGGAAGCTTAAATATTTAATCCTAATTGACAATCATTTCTTTGTGAACTAACGTACAGCCGGACAACAGATAAAACATTCACATGTGACGTACCAGACTGAAGTAAACGCGCCTGTCTAGACGCCCGCGACGTCTATTCTCTACATATTGTGGCTCAAAGTGACGGTTGAGTAGCTCGATGTGTCGCCTTAGGAGAAATGGCACAGATTACATTTGTAGCCAAAAATTCGTAGCAATGTTCGAATTCATTTATTTCAGCACTTGCATGTAACATTGTTTACATGATAGTAATTTCCTATAGCAGCTTAATTACTAATTACGAACGGTAGACTATGGTGCACTACCTATTAAAGTACTTACCTTGACAAGTTTAGGTGATGCACATTGCGTAGCCTTTGCACCAGCTGTCTCGCTGACATATGTACGAAATCCTGCGCCCTCACCTCAGCCTGTCAACCAAGTGCGCATCATTTTAAAAAAAGTTAAGTGGAGGAATATATCACAAACTATATGTACATATTTAATGTTGGACTGTACTGCCTCATTTGTACTGTAATCAGTTTCTGAAAGTGTGATAGCGCATCGGCGCAGGCAGGCCATATAAAGTTAAGCAAAGGCGTCGCAAATAGGACTGGCTGTCAACCAATATATCCTATGTGGTGGTAGCTGACGTCAGCAACGGCCAAAAAGATTATGAACATGTTACCTGATATGCAGCTAGTATTTCTGCTGGTGTAGATAACTGCCGTCCTCTACGACATAACCCCAAACGTTGAAACACCTGGACACGTAGGTAGTTGTAGCTGCAGTGAAATAGGCAAATCTGCATTAGTGAATATCAATTAATGGCGCGTCAATCAGTCCATCAAGCAAACGGTTCTTACTTTCATTATCTTCCTGCTGTTAGTTAGTTCAAACAGAAATGATGGTCACTTAGCCTTCAATCTGTAAGTGTATGTAAATCGTGCATTTGAATAAACACACTTTTACTCTACCTTATCTCGAAGTTCAATTCCGCTGCTAGTAGTCGCCGAATGTCTTTGGCGTTCAATCCCTCTCTGTGGCGAATGCGGATGTATTCTTCTACTTCTGCAGTACATTACATAAAGATACATAATTTGATAGGACTAACGTCGACAAGCTTGTTTACATTGTTAAAAGACGTTGTCCGACAAGTCGCGCTAGTTTGCCTTGGCCTACAGCACACATCCGAGCGACCAGTGAAACATCACATGTTGGGCGATAATTGGGTTATGAGGGACTTTACGGTGTCGGTCGTCCTCCACCCCCGTACCAAATGATATGAACGGTATGGGAATTCATTAAGACCTATTACTACCTGTAATACTAACACTAAATTGAGGGTAACAATGGGATAAAAGATGGACTAAACTTGTACATACCCGGTGTTATTCGCCGAGGTGGCATTCTTCCGGACTCTCAAATCTGGTGTAGTCATTCAACGCCAGGCGCCTGACAAAACGAAAACTGCTGCAGTCAGACGTCAGATGGCAGCACATGTTTTCGTTGTAGGAAATGTATGGGCTTATCGATGTCGGTAGTCGATCTGTCGTTGACTTAGATGTAATATGTCTTTACATAAAGTCACTTTTTTTTTCACTTCTGGATATGTGGTTGGTAGCCATACTGAATTTCAACAACTCATAGTAGCCACTTATTATTAGCACTGCAAAAGTCCATGAGTCTACACTAATTGTCAATGAGTCCTGAGTTTAGAAACTCTTTGGAAAAATATAATAATAATATACTAATGTTATGTAGAAAAATCTTAATACCGAGATGTGTTGGTATGACCTGACATTAAAGACTGAAGCCCTTGGCATGTGGCCATTTGCAAAAACATTCGGTAAAATAGTCTGGGAAGAGAATATCACACCATAAAATCATAATAATCACAGAACTGCGAGCTGTACATAAATGCAAGTTAAAAAAGAGCATGACAATCTTGACTACTATCAGAATAAATAACTGGATATTAAATACGTTGTAACAAACAATAGAATCCGTTCACAATAATGCAGGTGCTTAATTGAACATCAGCCGGCCTGACCTTCTTAGGACCAACTTTGATGTTGACGATCGACGAATTATGTATCCCTGAGAATTTTTTTTTTGGGGGGAGAAGTTAATTAGGCCGCTTTGTTCTTATCTCGTAGTGCATCCTGTTTCCTGTTTGAAAACGCACTGGCAAACTGAGGTCAATAACACTCACTGGGACACTGGGATGTTATTTTTTTTGCTATTTATGTTCGAATGTGCAACAATGCCTACACACTTTTACATATCATACCTACGATGACCATTTGGCCTGTATCGGATCCATTAACATGCTTAAAGTCAACTCTACATGTTGACGTATGTAATTGCTTAGACATTTCTGAGCAATTCCTGTTGCATTTTTGGCTGTAACATTGTACACAAGTACACATTGTTGTCTGGAAAGGGCGGAAATCAACTCATTTGGTAGAGCTATAACTGTACCCAGTCAAACCTAGGCAATTCTTATATGTGATACCCGCAATCACTGTTTTAAGTGAAGAATAAATGTATAAAAATTACCGAAAATTACCTAAAGGAACCTAACTAAAGCTTCACCAGTAGATAAAAATGCTACCAACACCACACACACATAATGGGTTGTCCATGGCACTTTACTGCCATTGGCCCTTGCCTCAGCAACAGTATTAGTAATCGACAAAAATTATAGCTTGAGGAAAGACAGCATAAACAATTCATTATACATTAGACATCAAGAAATGTATTAGAAAAGACACGAGACACAGTGACTTATTTAACAGGCGAGCCAAGAAATTGTACCGACCGTCAAAATAATTAATGTATTGCTTAAACAGTGACACGAGAAAAAAAGTGACCTGGGAAAAATGTCTTATCATGCCACACTCACATGATAGGCTTAAAAAAAGGGACATTTGTATACACCTTCTACACAATTTCATGCCCCTCCAACTATTGGTTCGGTGTCAAGATGTTATAGAAGTCTACATGTGTTTGTAAATCTTGGTTATCACACCTTGGGTAGGGTATTGGACAGTCATGTTCCCTACTGTAATAGAGTGTGTGCATACCAGTCGCTCTAAATTATTAGGGAATTTGCTCATAACTTTATGCCAGGGTAGGTCCCACCCAAAAGTAACGTGATGAGGTAACGCGCGTTACTGGGTTCAAACTCCACAGTGGTAGGAGGCGACCTCAGGTGTGCATACCTGTTCCTATTCAAACGAACATGGACTGCTCTCCAGAGAGATTCATCTCTGTGGAGGTGTCAATATTCGACCAGGAGACCCTCCTGTTAAAAGTCACATATGTATGCTCGGTCGGTCGAACACATCGCAATGAACAAATCTTCTTGACTCGTGGTCAGTACATACTTATCAGTTAATTATATTACTAAATCAACTTAGTAGAATTTACTGACTCGCCGGCCAATTTGACTGTTGTATGTTTAATTTGATCCGCTCGTTGTTGAATCTTCTGCAGCACGATTTGTTGGTGCGGCGGCTGCTGTTGTGGAAGGGTATGTAATCCAGTGTTACATTACATTTGTACCCTGGATTATCACACTCTGCTGTACTCTACAAATATCGTCTATCATTCAATCGGAAAATATACATATGGTCTTCACATGGAAGCGGTTACTACGGATCTTGACTAGTTATTGTACAACATCAATGCTAGCTCTAACTGACTATTTTGGAAGTGTCAGTCAAATTTTGGCTAATTTAAGTTGGCAGCGTTCTTCATTAGTGGGAAGGTAATGTTGCCTTTAGTCGCAGCAGTGGCGCGATTAGGCTATCCAACTTATTCTGCAATGACTTGACATTTGTGAAATAATTATACAATGTCGAATCATGTCTCCTGTCTATAAGTTGTATCACATATGTCACGAAGATGTTATATTTATATTCATGTCACTTCCTTGTCTATAATACAGAGATACTGAGGACCCGGGCGTGACCACTGAGGCCCAACAATAAATTATTCTTATTGGTAAGAAACAGATTTTTGTGTTGATTTTTTAGGGCAATATAATTTCTCCCTCTTTGTCTTATGTTTCTCGGAGTTAATTCTGAAACATTGCATAGAAAACGGTTGCTATCATTAGATTCCTATGCACGCGCCCGCTGCGTTAACACGAAAGGTCGGCCGGATTTTGTGTTACTGCTGGATAACTTTCATAACACGCACACATTCCGCCAGATGGCACGCCGACGGTGTCGCCGACATTTTCCTCCAGGCGCTAGTCAGTTTCCGCTATGAAACCAACACTCGGCATCACCATCAGGCCTCTCCAACCTCAGACTCTGAAGCCATCAGACGTGTTCAACTTTGCTCTCCACCAAACATCGCACGTGCCACCGATAAATACGTTACTACTTTCACACGGGAAATCGGTGAGTACACTCACTTCCATACAATAACCCATTCCAAGGATTCAATTCCATTTGTGTACGCACTGATAATTATCTTATATATTGTTATATATCTAAATGTTGATTTCATTTATTTTGAACAGAAGATGCGTTGTTGCTGTGGCCAAGTGATAGTCGTGCAGGATGATGAGGTTATGTGCAGCGTGTGCGATGTGCCCCAGAACATGTAAGTACTACCAATTTTGAAACTGATACGTGAAAAATGTTTGTGAATAATATGGACAGGATTAGCTTATTTCATATTATTTGCGACTGGCGGCATGGCTAGATAAGTTATCCGTTAAGCAATACTCAATCAGAACTGACTGACAAACGATATTGCTGCAGCTAACCTGATTAGTGGATGACTAAGACAATTGAGTCTGTGATAGCAAGCAAAGTAATTAATAACTAAGACATCAGTGCGGCTCACGATGGAAGACAATGTAACTATGATTTCAAGTGACGCCTATATGCCAGTTTGACTACCAGACTAAATGTCGGTGACCACGTGGTAGTATTGGTGTGGGTCGTTCAGCTCGTCATCGTTCCAAAACTTCATTGAATGACTGCCTGGACAGTTTAATGTGGGACAAATTAAATAAGTATTTCAGTGGAATCTAAATCAAGATCTAATAATGTGTTAACTGGGTTCAATTGCTAGCATGAATCACTAGTAAGTGTTGCTGTGCTAGCAGAGAAGATAATTATCACATCAGTAGGGCTCACGATGCAATAGAATATAAATAATTTAGCGAGCCGATTCACCCCGTATTTGCCAGTTTGACTACAAGATTAAATGTCGGTGACCACGTGCTAGTAGTAGTGGGGGTCGTTCAGCTGGTCATCGTTCTCAAACTTCATTGAATGACTGCCTGGACAGTTGAATGTGGCACACATGAAATAAGTATTTCAGTGGAATCTAAATCAAGATCTAATAATGTGTTAACTGGGTTCAATTGCTAGCATGAATCACTAATAAGTGTTGCTGTGCTAGCAGTGAAGACAATCACATCAGTAGGGCTCACGATGCAATAGAATATAAATAATTTAGCGAGCCGATTCACCCCGTATTTGCCAGTTTGACTACAAGATTAAATGTCGATGACCACGTGCTAGTAGTAGTGTGGGTCGTTCAGCTGGTCATCGTTCTCAAACTTCATTGAATGACTGCCTGGACAGTTGAATGTGGCACACATGAAATAAGTATTTCAGTGGAATGTAAATAAGGATCTAATAATGTCTTAACTGGGTTCAATTAGTAGCATGAATCACTAGTAAGTTTTTCTGTGCTAGCAGCGAAGATAATCTATGCAATAGAATATTAATAATTTAGCGAGCTACTGGTAAAAACGTCGGTGACCACGTGCTAGTAGTAGTGGGGGTCGTTCAGCTGGTCATCGTTAGCAAAGAACTAATAACAGGGAAAAATAAATCTGAAGGTACTTAGATATGTGCTCAACTACTTTTCATTGCGTGTTGATCGATGACGGGAATCAGTTACATTACTGACAACAATCCATATTAAGACAATTGTGTCTGTCTGTGATAGCAGATAAACTAATCACATTATATGGGCTCGTGATGGAATAGAATATAACTTATTTATTTTGCCGACTCGCCACCTAGATGAAAGTTAGACTACTGGTCAAAATGTTGACACACAGGTGCTAGTAGTAGTGTGGGTCGTTCGCTGGATCAAAATTAGTGCAGGGAAATATAATTCATAAGCTACGTTACTAACACCATGACCTAGTAAAACAAGTGTGTCTGTTGTGAGAGCATTGAAACGGATCACATGATGAGGGCTCGCCCTGGAATATGAATAGAATATAAAAATTTAGCGTTGGTGTTGGACTAGTGGTCAAAATGTTGTCAACCACGTGCTAGTCTGGGTCATTCAAAACATAAAATGTAGTTAACCTCGTCATCGTGCTCTCCAAGCGTTAACTAACCTCAGCGACAGGGAATTGTTACACTAATTAGAACACTATTACAGGGAAATATTAATCTGAACCTATGGTCAGCTATTTTCCATGTTTAGCAGCGATTCTTCTGTCACGCTCCTCAGCGATGGTGAGCTTGACACCCTTACCACGGTGCCAAAAGTGTAAAATGTGTCTAACTGTGCCAAATCTCAAATCCATATAAGCAATGTTATTATTATCTTGTTCATTCGGCTGGGCCCTGTTGTATAAGCTAAAGAATAATTTTTTTTGTGGGAATTCCTACGTTTTTTTCCTTTACTTCGTTGGGAAATTCCTACGCTAAAAAGCATTGAAAGTATAGGCTATTCCTTCCCTGCACCATTCCTTCCCAGCTGCTAAGCAAGGAAAACTGAGGGAATTCCTTCAGTCCTATACAATTTCAATATGTTTCTCTGGGAATTTTCCTACGGCTTTTCCTTCCCACCAAGCAGATGTAATCATGTAGGAATTTACTACAATATTTCCGACAAATTTTGATTGGTAACTAATGAAACTCTCAGGTTGGTGGTTCAATCACCACCCAGTGCTATTTGTTTTTTCCCAGAAAGGCTCCCCTCTCAGGTCCATGGTTCGAATCCCAGCTTGGGAGGCTTCTATTTTCTATTCCAATTATGTTAATAATCAACAGAAAAATCATCTAACAGCAGAAAATTTGTACTATAAGGATAGCAGATATATATGACTAGTAAAATCATATTTTTGCAGTCAATAAATCCTAAGGAATTCTTGAGGGAACACCTACAAGGTGTTCCTTAGTTTTCCAGTCTTTTCATGTTTAACTCAGAGGAAAGAATGAGGGAAATTACTTCGGTAGGAAAACTTCTGGGGGAAATTCGTACATAGGGAACAACTACAAGTATCAATGTACGAAATTCCCACAGCTAAATGGGTCAGTTTCTAGGTCATGCCTGTGGATCTAGATTCTAATCCATTCGAGATAATCTGCATCAGATTTGAAGGTATAAGAATCAATGCATCTAATATTTTACCCACTTTACCACTTTTATTTTAATCTTTAAACCCAAGAAATGAGTGAATCCTATGCATCCTATTTACCTTCTACTTTGCTGACCAACACCTCTACAGCAAGGAATATTCCTACGAGCTGGGAATTTTCTGTAGGAATGAATGTAGTTAGGGAAAAATTCATACAGAAAAAATTCCTTGCTTAGCTTATACAACAGAGCCCTGCTGAAGACCACCTATGCTACGGTCTCATTCTACTATGGACAATTGTATTTGCAGTCGCTGCTTGAAATGCTAACGATTTGGAAATACAGGTTTTACTAGTCCTATAACAGGACAGGACACGCACGATAGCTTAATCAATTTATAAGCTTTTGTTACTACTGTTTCATGCTCAATGTCATTGGTAACTTTCCTACAATTCAATGCTTTTTCAAGTTCCATGTTCAACGTTCCTAGGTATAGCACAAGATTTTAGTTCAATGTTCGTTCGTCAGTATTCATCTTGTTACGAGAGTTCAGTCCATCTATAAAGTACGTTTGTACAATTGTAGCATTGGCTCTATGCTTACAGAGATGTAAGATGTAAGATGGGATGTCCTTGTACTTAATTAGAGTGTGCCATAGTACCAACATGACACAATCAACGATATATCATACATTAATCGACTTTGTTGTTCACTCTTTGCAATGATGCAGTTGCATATTTACATACATACCTGATTTTTTGGAATATATTGATTAATATTATGGTCGTATAGATGAACTGTAATTTAGTAATTTATCCTTACTTTACCTTCAGGACCGTGTCCCAGTTAAACACTTGTAAGTATGATCCGTATTAAAAATGACAATGATCGACATTAGCAATGTTATTGTGATATGTTCATAAATTTAGAGTATCAAGTTTGTAATTCCTAAATTTTTCGGGTTGGTTCAATTGTAGTTTGTACGATACGTTGTTGCACGATAGATACAGTACGTAACGATGAGCTTTGGCTACTTGGGTTAACTCACATAAATTGCAATTAATCCTCAATATTCGGTTCTAAATTTTCAGTCGTTGCCCTTGAGATCATGGCGGGGGAGGAGACCCAAGTCCTCGAAACAGAATCAGCAGAGCAACAACAAAAGGAGCCAAAGTAAGTTGACAGTATACATGTGTTCCAAAACTACATTTTTACATTCATTTCACCAACTACAGTCAACTACAGCCTACATGCATGTGTTACTGTTAATAGTTGTCGGCAAATGATCAAATGCACCAGTTGACAAGGGCATCAGTACAAATGCCTCTTCCTTAATTTAGTTTTGGTCACAAGGAAGTGACATCAATGATTCTGAAACACTCTTTGACACAGTAATAACTTGATAGTATTATATCTCTATTTCTATTCAATTCACAGGTCGGAGCCGGACACCAATGGGAGTGGTAAGTAACAATTAATTCAATTGTACAAAATGCATTCCATTGTTTTCCATATTGAATATTAAAACGCAAAAGTCATTATGTTCATTGTAGCTATGACAGTCTTAGTAAAAAAGTTGTAGTGAACAGTTCCGGGTTTTACGTCGGTCTCTAGGTATGATCGTAAACTACATCCCTCTTGGGTCTTCCTGCCCCTCTCGCCCCGCAACAACCTTTGTAAATGGGTTGATACTATGCATTGCATAGTTAATATCACTAAGACCAAAGGCAGTGAATCAATTATTAGAATAATCGCATTATAATGTTACTTTTACAGCTAGTACGCAGCGCCGCCCTCCAGCAAAGGCCAGCCAGTCAGGCGCCATGCAGCTGTAAGTATGATACCTAAATAACTATAAATTACAAAATCATCGTAACAGTCAATGAAGTACTTCACACTTGTTCTGCGTTCGCATCAGTGGCTTTGCCAATGCAACATTTAAGGGGGGAGAGCCTCCTGTGCATTGCCGAGTTTTTTGGGGATTGTGAGTGGCATCTCTGCTATTTCAAATGCACTTCCAACGGTCTAACCATGAACGCTGCAGCCCATATTATATGTCATGTATTGTATGTAGTCGCAGTACTGACGAAACTTTCAATTTCTACACACAACAGGTTGAATGAAGGTGTCCGCCTATTATATTGTCAGCATGTCATATGTAAAAAAATCATTCGCATGTCAAGTAAAGTACAGTAACCTGTGTACAATAATAACACCCCACCAACCCAAAAAAAAAAGTTTTATTAGATAATTAAGGTCCCCGCTAATGCCTGCTACATCAACATACTGACCATACCCAGTCAGTCTCTCCATAGTATACAACAGTTAGATCGAAGCATGTCCTATAGTCCATAATATAATACCAGTGGCATGTGATCTTATGGGCGATATGTAAATAGTAGAGAAGAGGTAAGAAAGTGAATTTTTTTTTATATATGTGCGAGTGGATTTTGTTAGTCTGTATAATTTATTTGATTAATTGATTTGTTTGAAAATGATTAGATAACTATTCACAACTATATTGATGAATTATCATTCATATTGTAAAGGGCTTATGCCGCATGAGTGTGAAGCTGGATTGGTCCAATATTGCAATACAGGAATGTATAATACATCCTCGAACGCCTATTGACTTTGACCAATCAAGCTGACCATTTATGTGGCGCCGAAAATTATTATTATTGAAAAATATCGACACAGCTAATATATTTGGAAGTCAAACGTGATAGAGTCCATGTCATAACTTTTGTCTCGTCAAGTCAACCTTAAAGTTGTAGACAAAGTGTATATCACTCTGATCAACGCGCAGTTGAAGGAGTGCGCATATGTGCACGTGTGCTGTGGCCGTCGTCTGTCCGGGCTGAGGTCAGTTTGTCCTCCCCAACTGGTTGTTGGGTGAGCAAATGACTCATGACGCTTCGTCCCACTTTCTTTTTGCCGATTTTGGGCTTTCCTTTGATTTGCAAGGGACATGAGTGTAAATGTGGATTGGTCCAATATTGCCCTACAGAAACGTATAATACTTTCTCTCCCGCATATTGACTTTGACCAACAATTTATGCTCAATAAATAAAAAAATAATAATAATATAATTATAAAAAATAATAAAATTATAAAAAATAATGAAAGTCAAACGTGATAGAGTCCATGTCATAACTTTTGTCTCGTCAAGTCAACCTTAAAGTTGTAGACAAAGTGTATATCACTCTGATCAACGCGCAGTTGAAGGAGTGCGCATATGTGCATGTGTGCTGTGGCCGTCGTCTGTTCATTTCAGCCATGTTATAACGTCAGCATACGCGACAAGAACTTTAAAAGGGTCGCAGGCGTACCTAACATCTGCATCGCAGAGATGAACGATATGGGGGAGTTGGGTGAGCAAATGACTCATGACGCTTCGTCCCACTTTCTTTTTGCCGATTTTGGGCTTTCCTTTGATTTGCAAGGGACATGAGTGTAAATGTGGATTGGTCCAATATTGCCCTACAGAAACGTATAATACTTTCTCTCCCGCATATTGACTTTGACCAACAATTTATGCTCAATAAATAAAAAAATAATAATAATATAATTATAAAAAATAATAAAATTATAAAAAATAATGAAAGAGTGACATGATGATATAAATGATGATCAATTGTTTGTGAAAAAATGTTATGATTCATTCAGTCAATGTATATATTATTTAATATTTATTATGTAAAGTAAAATGCTTTTCGTAATTGTAATGAGCTATGTCGGAGGAGAAGAAGTGAACTAATATATTTGGAACTCAAATGTCATTGTACTTGAGGGGAAGCATCTTTCACTAAAGGAGGACTACACACGCTATGTACCAGTAACGTCCCCGCTAATGCCTGCTACATCAACATACTGACCATACCCAGTCAGTCTCTCCATAGTATACCACAGTTAGATCGAAGCATGTCCTATAGTCAATAATATAATACCAGTGGCATGTGATCTTAAAGTCATTAAAAATAAACTGAACAAGTTCCCAAGCTTGACATGACATCTTCATTGTTAAGTTAGTGTAGTTAGTAATAGCCTAGAATATCATTATATATAGGGCATTTCGCTACCATGTCATTTTGCTGTTATGACTTATATTAATTGTGTAGTGAATTTCTAAAATTTCCGTGTTAAAATAAGGTTAGCAAAATTGGATTACAAATATGACAGTGTGAGTAAGGTAGTGATGACCGTTATTGTAATGGGTTGTATTATTTCCGATTCAGCGCGACACCAGGATGCTCTGGAAGAGCGTCTCGATGAGTTCATGCGAACCGATTCATCAAAAGCGGGAGGAAACAAGTCAAAGGTATGCAAGTCGAGTCACATATTAGTAATTATACTAAGTATCAGTATCAGTCAGTAAGGTTAAATATATGCCTAATAAATGTTAATATAATAAAAGTTGAAAAATGTAGGTTTATCCATTTTTTCTAATTCAGTAGGCTAATGTTGTTTTTGTTGTTTTGCGTGTGCCTAAGGCTGCCTCTAACCCTTAGTTAACCTCAACTACTACTAGCACGTGTTCACCATAACTTATTTCAGCCATGTTATAACGTCAGCATACGCGACAAGAACTTTAAAAGGGTCGCAGGCGTACCTAACATCTGCATCGCAGAGATGGACGATATGGGGGAGTTGGCCGATTACATCGGCCAACACTACTTCGTCCCGCCTCAGACTCAGCTTGTGCCCTACACGAGGTTACCAAACAGCGGTCTGACACCACTGTTGCGAACTACTACAACATCAGACCTCAAAAAAATGCACAAAGATAAAAAAGCGCCCTTACGCCGCTTGCCACTGTTGATGCACGCGGGGAGAACAGAGGGGAACGTCTTGCGGCAAACATTCTACCCGGTACGAGTAGAAAGTTTTGTAATAGTACATATAAGCGTTGGTTCCCCATAGGGGCCAGCACTTACACTGACGATAGAGATGAACATATGAGTATATATATTTTCTCCACTGGTTTGGTTTAATGTGTAATGCCGGCGAATTAACAAACTCCTTCTAAGTAGCTGTATGTGCTGACATTTTCTAATCCCAATTGTATACGTGACGTACAGTTTTGTCCTGATGGTTCATTTGTGCAAGGTGTGTAATTAAACATGTCCTCTTGCCATTCCAGCCGCCCGGTGACGACTCGAAAGATGATTTCACGAAGAAAGGTGAATATTGCAAGAAATAATTGACATAGCTTTCAACATTGACTGATTACTTTGGATAATTGTCTACAGTATATTGAAGAAAGAACGTGCCCAAAGTAAAAAAAACAAACTTCTAGATTTAGTATTAATATCGAAGCGAGTGAATTGTGTCACCAGAATTGAATATGTTTACAGTTATATTTTCAGTCTCTGGGCCGAAGAAGAGAAAACTTGCCAAACTCGAGTGGTCCGACTCGGACGACGACAGTGTGGACAGTGAGTGTTGCCAAAATACATCACCTACTGACAAAGCAACTTTATAGATATACTAGACCATATTACTGCTCCTAATCGATGTTATTCATGGTAATACAAATTAGTTGTTTTTCGGTTTAAAGAATTGAGACATGTGGAGGACTGGCTGTCGGGGACGACATCGCCCCGGCCGACGACCCCAAACCCCTCGACCAGCAAAGTGGCGAGCCGAACCAATCGTAGTTGTGCCCAAGCCCAAGCCAACACTACTCCACGTCAATCGACGAATAGCAGCTGTGCCAACACTACTCCACGTCAATCGACGAATAGCAGCTGTGCCCAACCTGCAAGGCGTGCCAGTGCCCAAGCGCAAGCACAAGCCCCAGCCAAACATGACGTCTACACTACTCCACGTCAATCGAAATCGACGAATAGCAGTTGTGCCAAACCTGCCCAACATGCCCAACCTGCAAGGCGTGCCACTGCCAGTGCCCAAGAGGTCGCAACGACTCCCCAAAGACAAAGTTGCAGCAGTGGTGATACGAACGCACCACAATTCGAGCCTCGCCGTAAGTACTTTTGCAACAGATTCCCCTTTCTGAAGCACTCATTAATATACCCATTAATATCCATATCACACATGTATGCTACTATGTATTCCGATTTAGTGAGTCCGATTATTTTGAAATAGAGCAAATGCATGTTCATTCAGGTTCATTGTACAATGATACTATTCATTGTAACCACCGTTGTATAGATGAACGCTTTTTTTTTCCAGTTCTCGAACTCATCGAGGGCGTCACACAAAATCTTGCAGTGATGGCCAAGACGATGGCACGGTTAACAAAAAATGAGGGCAAGCTCATCAAAGTGCTAAACAAAGGTATGCTTTAAATTGGTTACTATTATTATTACAACCATTCTTTTGAAACTCAGACATCGTAGTACTATAGTTTAGTAAATAGGCTACAACTTTTGTTCATTGTCCCCGCGTATGTTTACTAGCCGGCTATCAGACGACCAGTATGCAATCAAGTAACATGAGTATTTTTCTCGTTAAATAGTGGATCTATCACAAGTAAGGCCAAGAGAGCCCGAGCCGAGACAGCCCGAGAACAGCCCAAGTGCAGTGGAGAAAGGTAATTATATTTGGTGACTTTTTAGATATAGACACACACATGAATAAAGTTGATAAAGTTATGGTTCATAAAGTACAGATGTGACAGGTGAATTTTCTCATGAGTAATAATTTATATGTTTCATATGCCTAACCAAGTGGTAAATTACATTGCTTTCTTATGTTGCATACTTATGTATACACAGAGTGGTAAATTTCATTGATTTCTTATGCTGCATACTTATTTATACACAGAGAACGAGCCCAACCCGAGCCAGAGCCAGAGACAGAATGCGAACCTGAGAAACGTCCAGGCAAAGGGAAAGGCAAGGGGAAAGGCAAGGGGAAAAGAAGTAAGATTTAATTTCCTATTCTTATTAATATCATATTAGGGTTGCAGTGTGTGTGTGTGTGTGCAATTGACGAAGAGATCCAAGTGAATGCATACAAGTGAATGTGTTGGCAGGGAGTCAACATTTATAATGTTTGGGCGGATGGTAGACATAGCATTTTCCTTTATCAATAGGATTTGTATTAAGGAGACCGATTACTTGGATGTGTACGTTCCAATTAGTTGACTTTGTAATACCATGATTAATAGGTATGTGATATCACTGTAACTTCGAGTCATGGTAAGATAGTAACATTAGTTGTGTTTACTTCATAATTAGTATTTGTACGTAAAATTGTAAATGTGACTGCGTAATCATTAATATTGTGTTTATTTTATTGTGTTGTTCCTAATACTTATCAATTTCTGCATTGCAGCAACTGAGACAACCAACACACAGAGGCCGTCGCGAAAGTGCGCCCAGAAAAAATAGACGGATATTTATATATAAATCGGGGGTTCGCTAGATAGATGCTTAGCTGAATAAAAGGACGAATTGAAAGGACGTAGAAACGACGTAGAAGGACGTAGAAGGACGTAGAAACGATTATTATTGTTGTATTAAATAAAAGCCAGAGATGGATAAGATGATTGGACTGCTGCATCGGCAATTGAAAGGATTATTGATTTATTAAATAAAAAGAAGAAATAGGAAGTACTGCCTCATGTGTCTTTTCAGCTAACTTAGTTCTCGTATTATCACATCCTCCACGATTCCAATTTAGTACATCGTAGCAAATTATGTAAGACATAACTCCCTAAGAAATGCTACTATGACCTCTTCCACGATATGAAACGAAAGTCCTACGATAATTGGACATGAGAAACGGAGAAAGGGAAATAGTTCTTATTTTAAAATTATGAATTAAACACAGATCAATCACGATTGAAGAAACACATTTCCAGTACAGGACTATGTTTCGTCAGTAATGTAAAGATAATAGTACAATGAATAAAATGGAAATAGTTATAATTTTAAAGTGATGAATTAAACATAAACCAATAACGATTCAAGGAAGAAATTATTCATTTGGCCATTACCAACCAAGTGGTATCGTTCTGACGAACATTCAATTGATACGTCAGGGGGCACCACCGATTAATCGCTACCGTTACGAACTAATGTGTAAGTTGAGCATTACTTAGAATTAATAGCAACCATGTGAAAGCACACACACAAGGGGGCAGCATATGTATGGGCGCAACTTATAAAGGACACTAGGGGGCAGCACAAGTAATAGTTGGGGGGCGTGTCGACAACCCAACTGACGACTTTAAAATTAACACCACCGACAAGTCGGCCGATTTTTCTTACAAAGTTGGCACAAAGTTAATGGGCGCAACTTATAAAGGACACTAGGGGGCAGCACAAGTATCATTCATGGTGTCAACACCAGAGGGGGGGGTGTCGACAAGCCAACTAACCCGTGGGTGACGACTTTAAAATTAACACGACCGACAAGTCGGCCGATTTTTCTCATATAGTTGGCAAAAAGTTAAGTATGACATAAAATTGCCGACATTGACGGGAAAAGCAATTTTTTTTCCATTTTATGCCGACAGCAAACCCGATATGGCGCACAAGTAGGCGGCAAATTGTTCCACTTGTAAGTACAATCGGCCGATTTCAGACTAAGGTCACCGACATTTTCGGGAAAAGACCGACACATGAAATAGTCCAAAAAACTTTCCAATTCTTTGAAAAACAATCGGCCGCCTTTTTTTTACATCGGTATATTGATCGCAAAAATTGGCGATGCTTTTTCCGACATTGCAAACATCGCTATGCTAAGTCTATGGGGTTTACCGACATTGTCGGCGATAAAGCGGTACTTTCAATCCGGTTTCCATAAATATGGGCTCTTTATTGCCCGCATTTTTCAATACGAGGCTCAGTGCTTAAGTCTATGGGTGTATCATACCAACTCCACCAAAGGTATAATAAAGAAGTATATCACTCATAAGATTCCTATGTACATTATGTGGAATATCTATAGTGCTATAAATGCCACATAAGTGTGTTAACGTCACTTTTATTGTAAAAGAAATTGTAAATGCTACCCAGTTAGCCAGTTGCGCCACCTGGTGAAAACTGTACCACCCACCACCTGGTGAGGACAAGTGGCATCATGGTAAGGGCTAAGGGTAATGGGCTATTCCCAATATTTCGAACATATATAATAGAATTATTTTCAATTTACAAATTTCTTTGACTTGGTGTCAGAAATAAATTATTATCTTTGGTAACTGCTCTATCATATTAAATATTATTTAACATGCACAAACTTTATATCTACAGAAAGCTGAGGAAATGAGGAATTTAACCATATGCATCATTTTGGTCTCACTAGTAGCAGGCGTGCGTTAGCGCCGCGCGTAACTGTTACGCATATTCAGTCATGAAATAATAAATAATTTTTAAGCAATTATAAAAGGGTGAATTAAATCCGTGGGAGAAGTTGAGAAGTAATAAATTATAATGATTTAGCTAATATGGAGGTAACATTACATTGTTTAGTTGTGTGTAGGGGTTTCTATGACTCAGTGTCAGAGACTGAGTATGAGTGTCAGAGAATCGAGTGTCAGATGTGTGACAGTAAGTGTGAATGCTAGGTGAGTAAGCAGTTCCAGGTATTGTCCTGTTGTGGCTGCATTATAATGAGTATTCAGTTGCAATTTTGAATGCGCATTATATGTGCAATTGAGATCACACCCATATTATTGAAAACATGTATTTGTAGATGAAATTGGTTGAATAACACATGTTTAATACACACATAAATGAATATGAATGAGAACTTGATCCAACACAAGTGTGAGGCAACCAACAACATAGGGGGAAATAAACGCAATGGATTTCACATAATGGTTGCTAATGGCATGTCCATTTCACTGTGATTCAAGGCCATAAGTATCACACTTCGCTAATTTGCAGTCAATCACAAAATGATTGCAGTGCTATCACACTCAATTGCACTCAGTGCCCGTCGGGTATACCGCATCCTGAAACACATGAAACACCTCCTGTATCCTGTCCACATCAGGGTTGCCATACTTCTCATGTTCTCCGCCATGTTGCGGCAAAGCAACGTGGCACCATCGTCAGTCTCTGCGTTCGATCCCACTAGACACCTCACCCCGGACGACTTACAGATAGCCCGGGACGGCATCTACATTAAAATCAAATGGTCCAAGTCTATGCAGACCTCTCGCCAAGCGACCATAATCTTCGTGCCAACTACTGACGAGCCTACTACTACTACTACTGATTTTACCTCCACTCTTACAAAATAAATTATAAATTTTAAAGATTCTGTTGCCTCTTATGTTTAATGGTGCTAGGCATTGGCGAATGGCTGGACATTGAACAGAGGCGCCACCTTGAAAATCCTCCATGAACTAGACTCTCTACCTCACCTGAGTGAGCCATTCTCCTCTCTCGTGTCGACACGATAACATTGATTTCCCACCCACCATCCCAATTACATAACAAGACTAAAGAACAATGTGTGTATATATATATTTATTCATCACAAATATATCTACTTTTATTCTTCATTGATCAACAACAATGACTGCTCCAGAATGAAATTATACAAGAAAATGTTCATCGCTGGATTTTACCTCCACTCTTACAAAATAAATTATAAATTTTAAAGATTGTGTTGCCTCTTATGTTTAATGTATGTGATCAGCGGCCGTTGGCTACCTAGCAAAATGATTTAAAACCAGTTTTGGCGATATGGCAAATGGCTAGCATGAGCCCAGCTCTGTGAGTGCACTGGTCTGTATTCTCGAGTACCAAAATACAGTAAAAGAAAATGTGTTGGCTCCCTTAAAATGCTAAGGTTTTTCACATACTGTAAACGTATTTATTTTCACGCAGATAAATTTTCGCGCACTTAATATTTTGACACCTATATTTGTGCTGATTTAAATTCGCGCAGCAAGGAAGTCTCACACCTTATTTATGTAATAATTATACTTTTTGCGCAGGATTTATTTTCGCGCACAAACATGGGTGCGCGAAAATAGATACTGCGCGAACATCAATACATTTACAGTACATAATCGCAGGGATACAAGTTGAGGTATTCAAAATTGACGGAAAAGTTTCTGAGATAAAAATATGCTTACAACGGAAAGGATTATGCATATTTATAAGATATATATTCGAAATGAATGTTAGCTTATTAACTTAATAGAACCATGCTGCCACTGGTACATAGCTCTCCCATATATTCCAATGCAAGGTTTGGGTAGATAGACATGCTATTCAGTCACTCCAGTAACGATCAACCTTTTAATGGTTTGTATAGGTTATTTGAAAGGAGTATGGGAAATTTATATACAGATTTTAGTAATGAGGAGATTGAAGGAAATCCGTCAACTGAAGGACAACTTGCATCCCCGAATGCTGAAACCCTGAGTGAAAATAAGTCATAAATCAGTGGATAGATACTGTTTACATACAAGGGCAAAAGTATTATAGAGAATAAAATTATAACCCCCGCTATATTGGACCATAGAACTATAGTGTAGGCCTACAGTTCTATGCCTACCAGTCGCGCTTGGACATGGATGACGTCACAGGCTGCTGGACCCGTGCTAAGATGGCTACCCGCCCTTGCCGCGCTGGGTTGCAGTGGCTCACTAAATGGCAGCGCTTAAACATCTCTCACTGGTTTGATTTATTAGCTTGGAAGCTATAACTTTGTAGATCGTTTCAAAACATTCCCTCGGACGTATCAAAAACCAAAAAAATCCTTTACACTTGACCTTTAAGATGGGGAACAACTCGATGTGAAGGACCACACGTTATTCTCGAATTATAGGGAATGGAGAATCATATATACTTTACTAGTTCTGATATCAAGTAACCTTCATTTATTTCAGATATAAATTACTACTTATGGGGTATTATTTCATTTAACTACTTACCGTCAGGGGCATGAGTCCGTCTGGCGACCTATCCCTTCACTTCATGTTTATCATTCGTCCATTTGCGAATAACTTTCCATATCAATTCGCTGATAATGTTTCCCAAGTCAGAATCTGTATACTGGAGCACAATTTAATTCGGGATGCGTCAGACTAAAATAATTTCTTCTGTGCCCAAGGGCATGGCGGGGTTTACCGTCAATCCTTATGGATGTATTATTACATAGGTATGGCGCCAGGTACATCCCTGTATTACTTACTCGTCAGTATCCTTCATTAATCATGATTTCACAGGCAATTATCTAATTGTCTCTCCAATGTATTGCGCTTCTCCGAAGCACAGAGGTTTACTTATGACTCTCCGTCGTTATTAACATAACCATATATATCTGCATTGGCAATCATTCTTTATGAATATGTACGAATATGCGTGGTCTCAGATCTTTTGTGAGATTGATAATATTTTGAGGAGAATTCAGGGGATAACTTTCTATCTTTCAGATCTAGTATTTCAGTTGTAGTCAGGTAGATTGGTGCAAGAATTGTTCAAATTGGTATGAAAGCATGAAATTTGGTACAGTGATAGATTTTGGTATGCTGATTAATTTTGGATATTGACCCATTCTGAAATATTGTTTTCTTGGGTTCTGTTGCCATGGTAACATTTTTTCAGTGAAATTTTGGCCATTCCCTGGAAATACTGAATTCTAACCAATAATTTGATATGGTATACCCACATAAAGTAGTCTATCGAATAGTTCTCTAATTTTTCTAACTATTTCAGCTAATTATATGGTTGCTAGGCTATGTATGGTTGCTAAGCAACTGATAATATACTGAAATTTCTCCAAAATGGCTCATTTTATGTATATTTTATGGGGTAAGGCAATTATTTATGTTCTAAAATATAACATTTATTTAATGATAACATTTTCAGTGATATGCTTCAGCTTTTAGAATTTCCAAGATGGCTGCCAAATGGTTCTAAGATCCAAAATGGCTGATCAAAAGACCCTTCGGGCCCACTTCCTAGCTGGCTTGACTTTAGTTTGCAAGCTCATTCATTGTTCATATCAGAAAATATACATAAAATAAGTCATCTCAAATTATTGGTTAGAATTCAGTATTTCCAGGGAATGGCCAAAATTTCATTGAAAAAATGTTACCATGGCAACAGAACCCAAGAAAACAATATTTCAGAATGGGTCAATATCCAAAATTAATCAGCATACCAAAATCTATCACTGTACCAAATTTCATGCTTTCATACCAATTTGAACAATTCTTGCATTTTTTTGCACCAATCTACCTGACTATTGGCGATGTTAGGCTCTTTGTCAATTGATGTAACCGGCTGGCAGACAACCAGTTGTCAATTTGAGATCTACCGTAAATGCAGCAATGGCCATAATTATGGCCTTCCTCTTTCAAACGCATTGGCAACACATGAAAATAATCACAATAGGCGGTTATGCGTATTAGTAGTTGTGTAATGCGATTCTCTTCCATGGCACGCCGACAAGTGGCTAACCCCAGTGTCAATCCCCATTAATCTAATGGATCCCGGGGTGACTGTCACTTATAATGGTGGATCCCAGGTTACCTGGCACCTTATAATGACCTATAATGACCTCATAGGGTTAACTCCTGGATACTTGGCTGGATCCTGGGTTGACTGATGTCATTATAAGGATTTAATATTTAATGAGATATATCAATAGTAATGTTTATTGGAATGAGTTAATATTTAATGAGATATATCGATACTAAGCATGAATGACTTATGTATAGTACATATATCGATACTAAGTAATTACTGTGTGAGAGCGTGAATGGCTTATGTATAGTACATACATCAATTGAGTGGATACTACATATCATTTTAATTGGACCCCCCAAAGTATACATAGACAGGGAGCATGTCAGAACATGTCAGATCTCTAGTCACGTGCCAGACCCCTACTACCATGTCACACCCCTAGTCTCACGTCAGACACCCACAAGTTACATGTGTTTACCCTGTTTAATGGTTTAGTGACATGTGTTTTGCCTTGGGCTATGTTATCACCCGTGAAATATCTAGGCATGAGGTTGAATTATATTAGACAACTTGGAAATAATAGAGATACTGATAGGTTAACCTTAACCCCTTAAACACTAGTAGTTATTTTAATCACCAGATGTTGTTTTACTAACTGTGATAATTACTTGACACGTATCGCTTGAGGGGGATAAGAGTGTTACTGATATGTTAACCTTAAACCTTCTTTTTCTGTTGACTGTGATAATCACTTTACATCCGTCAATTGAGTTATTTATCTAGACAGCTCTTACAAGGAGTTGGGTATATAAGACACTTGTTGTGAGGTGCTCAGTCACTTGCTCGTTCATCTACGCTGCTACTTGGTTGTTGACTTGCTGGTTTGCTTTATTACATAGACGATTGACTTTGAACGCTTATTATTATTATACTTATTAATAATAATACCATGTCTTGGAAATACGTTCCCGGAGATCTATGTGTTCAAAAGTTAGGAACCGATACGATTCGACTTTGTCGAGTTAAAGATCCGGGAGAGATTGATCGACGTGTTAATGTTCCGGAGCGTTTGATGAGAGCATGCATTCAGGAGAAATGCATGCTAGACGATGAAGGGGATATCAAACAACTTTCGTACGAGGACGAGGGTTGGTGGGAGCTCAAAAAGAAGCCATTTAAAGGACGAGAGTACTACACGTTTTCATTCTACGACTACGAATATAACCGAGTTGGGTAAGTTTTTACGATTATATATATAGTGAATATGTATATGTATTATGTATGTGTGTGTATGCAAGGGAGAGAGAGAGAGAGAGAGAGAGAGTGTGTGTATGCATACGTGTGAGTCAATACAAGTACTATGATTTAATGGCATGTCAATTTTTATAACAGTGGAATGAATAAATCACATGTCAATTACATGTTGATTGATGAACAGCTGAAGGGTGTTTGACTAAGACATGGTGCAATGTTGTTATTTGACTTATGCTGACATTGCGAGATTTTATGTGCATACCCACAAAACGATAGTCACACCTAGGTGCGTGTATGTCTGTTTTATATATGATCACTAACGTTAGCAACATAAGTAAACATCATTTAACGAAGAATGCAGAGACAGAAATAGACAGAGAGAGAGAGAGCGAGAACTTTGTGTAAGTTATTTATAAATTTGACTGTATGAAAATAGTACAATATAATTATATACAATGTATTAATGATGCATTTATTGTTTAATTACAGATGGAAATCGTTCAATTGGACGGCGTCTGAACTTCTAAAGATATCAGCGTGGATGAAAGTTGCCTTCCCACACAACTGGAAAACTCTATCCAACGAATCTGTTAAGCCGATTCCCTTGAGCCCTAAAGATGACAAGATCAAAGCTGGCCGATCTACTAAGGAAAAACGTACTCATTCCGATCCTTGGATTACTCTACCGGCAAAGAAAAAGACCCAAACTCAACTTGAGGCAGATGAGAAAGAAGATAACAACTCTGTTCTTGACCTTTCTCAATCGGGTTGTGTAATACACTATGATGAGGATGAAACCCCAGCGAAGAAAGCCCAAATTCAATGTGAAAAGGAACAGAAAGAAGTCGATTTGAAAAATCTATGTATGAAACCCCAGCAAAAAAAGCCCAAATTCAACGTGAAAAGGATCAGAAAGAAGCCGAGAGTGCAGTTGCGGATCTTTCTCGATCTGGCCCTGATGGAGCTCAACATTGGGTTAAATCATATTCTATAAAACGTAAACTGGAAACTCAGGACGACAACTCTGATGTTGACATTAAAAGCCCGAAGGTGATACGCACAATACTTATCGCCTCCAAACCAAAGGAAAATGAGAAGGAAAAGAAGGAGAAGAAGATGCAGAAGGAGGAAGGGACATTAAAGCAGAAAGAAAGAGAAGCAGAGAAGGAGAAAAAGATGCAGAAGGAGGAAGGCAAATTAAAGCAGAAAGAAAGAGAAGCAGAGGAGAAGGAAGAGGAACAATTGAAACAAAGGAATGAAGAAGAAAGAAAGCAAAAACATGAACAGAAGGAAGACGGACAGATAATGCAAAGTCAGAAAGAAAAACCAGAAAAGAAAACCAAGGAAGAGATAACACAAAGTCAAAAAGAAAATTCTGAAGAGGAAGAACAGAAAGAGCTAGATGCAGAAATCAAACAGCGAGATGAAGACATAAACGAGGAGCTTAGACAGAGAGAAGAAGATGGCGAATTAAAACAAAAAAATCTTGAGAGAGAAAAGAGAGAACACCTAGAGAAGACCCTAGTGGATATAGACAGAAGATTATCAGTTCGCAGGAAGCAGAATGATGATAAGGAAATACACAGGCAAATTCAGTTGGAGTGTCAGGAGACCTTACAGGAAAAGGAAAAGCTAAAGAGACGGAAAAAGGAAATTGAACAGAAACAAAAGCCGGATGAGCAATCAGATGAAACAGAATCTGATAATGACTCAACAGAACAAGACAGGAAATATTCTAGTCCTCCTCCTCCTCCTTCTCCTCCTTCTAAGGATATCAAACAACCCAAACAGCGAAAACCCCTACAACCCCCATCAAGCGCCTCTTACATTGAATCGGACGGTCTTTTAGCCCGGTATAGATACCATATATGGCCAATTCCACCAATTTGACAACATTTGGCCCCCAACCGTGGAAAGGGGTAAAATGGGCTTAAATCAAGTTAATTATCATTAATTTGATTATTTTTTTTGATTGGATGGTTCTACCAACCTGTGGAACAACATTTTTGGCATTTTTAGCCCAATCTTTTTTGTTTTTTTATTTCAAAATCCCATTTTGGAGGCAAAAATCGTTTTTTTTAACAGCCATTAGTCCGTGGAATTGCTAAATTTCTAAATAATCTTCAAAATTGAACATTTTTTTTAATATGTTGTGATAGTAGGTTACGTGAATATGATCTGTGTGAAAAAAAATGCAAAAAAAATATTTTTTGGCCAAAAGTCATCAAAAATCAAAAAAAATATTTGTGGGTACCCCCCCATGTCGTCTTCGTCACGCAGTGTGCCTTAGGTGGAATAAATAAATAAAAAAAAAAAAAAAAATGTCATATTTTGATGGATAATGATAGAGTGCATCGGATTATATAGGTATAGAACATCAAATGTATTGATTTTAGTTTTTCTTGAATCAAAGCAGAGAAATAACATGGCAGCAAAAGGGGGTGGGTACCCTAGCTCATGTCGTCTTCGTCACACCTATTTTAGGGGTTTTTAGAGCCTTTCAAGGCATAAATTTAATAATAAACTTTAAATTTGACATTTATTATTAACTTTGCTTAATATCAATCTATGTAGACTGAACTTAAGAATTTCCGAGTCATTTTTAAATGATTTTCATGGGAAAATGCTTAAAAAATCTTCGTCACGCTTTTGTCGTCTTCGTCACGTTGTCTATGTCACGTCTGCCGTCACAAAATGTCAGAAATGGTATCCCTCACATATATATAATATCAGAATCTTTATGTTTAAAATTTTTGCCTCTAAATACTTAAACAGGACAGGGACAATCAATTCAAGTATTCAAGTCAACTTAAAAAAGTAAACAAGGGTAATAAATGTTATATATATTCTAAATATAATGAGTTATATAATGTGTATACATGCATAATAATGTGGGCAGAGGGTCAATGACCTGTCACCCTTGCCGCTGCCATTATCATTACCATTACTGAATGGTTATTTGGCTGTAACTTTTCTTCTAGTTTGAATATTTTCACCAAATAAAAGGTGTTATGATCCTTATGTCGAGACCTATCAAGTACAAAATAGTGCAATACATTATGTGCATATTTGTTTTATCTATTTTTAATTTAAATCCTCATTTATGTAGAAATATGTACCATTATTCGGAATGCTATTTTTTAGCATTTTTACATATTATTTTACATAGAATTACTAATAATCAGAATGGTTCCAAACTTGACAGTTTAATGTGCATATATATGAGGTTGATAGAAAATAACAAATCAACTGATGAAAGTAAAAATTATTTTTTGGTATTCTGGGGGTGTCTAGGAGCCCAAATGTTGTCAAATTGGTGGAAATGGCCATATACGACATGAGAGCAGTAAAATCAGGGGAAGAAGATGAAACAGAAATGAGTGATGGATGTTCTGACCCGGAAGAAAAGGAAAACAGGCCACCTATTAGATCTCCCGAAAAGGTTGTTGACAGCGAATTCTACTTCGATCGTGCTATGTGTGAAAAAGATAAAAACGCACATTTGGCTAATACGCAAGGTGACGTTTTCGGAGAGATTTCAACTAGTTTAACCCCCAAAATGATGCTTGATCAGTTTATTAGGAAATGTTATATGTACATCCTAAAGAGCGAGTACGTGAGAGTTAAATCCAGAACATGCAAAGGGTGCATTAGCAACCATTTCTGCGCGGTGCCGCATGAGCGTGAATTATGCCCCCAAGAGCGAGCTAAAACAGGTCAAGTTTATTGACAGGGCGCAAAAGCGCATTACCACGGATCGCCTGTACGAAGCCACCTCAGTTTTGGCACCTTATCATGGAATTCCCAATAACATTCTTACGAAGGCCCAAACTAAGCAATATAATTTTGTGGTTATATTTCGCATTGTGCCACTGTGTTCAAGGGAGGCAGAACCTTCTGCAGGAGATTCTTCGATTTGTATAAAGCCATGTTAGTTAAACATTTGCAGAGGATTGCCATTAGCGATGAAGCTCACAAAGATGTGATGTGGTGGCTGGCTTTTTCAAAGATTTTTAATGGCGTCAGCATGATAAATAAGCCAGATTACTGTGTGCCTATGATTTCAGATTCTTCGTCAAGAGGTTTCGGTGTATTTTTAGGCGGGGATTGGGCTGCTGGCACTTGGAAGGACTATAAATTGCCCAATGACGCCAATTTTCCAGCTCATATATATCCTACCCCAATGGAGGATGAGTTAGCCACGAATATCAACATTCAAGAGCTCTACCCAGTCGTAATTGGTGTTAAGCGTTGGGCTCGCTTGTTTAGGAATACTGTGGTTACCTGCTATATTGATAATACACAAGTCATAGCCATGCTAAAGAACGGAACGAGTACTAGTAACCAATGTATGCAGTGGTTGTATGAGTTGTATTGGACCTGTTTCATTTTTAACATAACTTTGAAGCCTCTCTACATCAAAACTGACTCAAATGTAGTGGCAGATGCCCTTTCTAGGCTTCAATATTTAAATGAAAATGACTCTATGCCCAAATTGCTTGTAGACACTGGGTTATGTTGTTTTTCTTCCGAATATTGTAGGATTGACGAGGTGGAAGGAGCAAGTAATAAGGCTGAAGAATCAGTCTTTAGCCCCGTCGACTAGGCTGCAACGTGAGAGGCAATGGCGTCTATTTGTCAAGTTCACCCAGGAACATTCTACGCCTCTAACGCCCATCACTCCTAGTAAAGTGTGTGCCTTCGCTGCCTTCCTAGCCTCCTATATGAAACATTTGTCTGTGACTACTTATGTATCTGGTGTCATTTCACATGCCAGACACTTGGATTTAGACGCCCCTGCTTTTTCTCATCCAAGTATAAAAGCTGTGTTAAAGGGGATTAACGCCCAATCAAGCTCTACGTCATCTCCAGCCCCACCAGTCACGCCTCAAATTCTCATGACCATGTATTGTCATGTATCTTCTTCATCACCTCTTCAATTGTTGTGTTGGGCCGCCTACGTCTTCATGTTCAGGACTCTCCTTAGAGTGGGCCATGTGATTGTGTCCCCCCACACTGTGTCCCGTCAGGATATATCTTTTTCTGGCGTGTCCTGCAAAGTGAGAGTAAAGTCTTCAAAAACGTCGGACGCCCCATTCTACATATCATTACTTCCTTCCTCTACCAAGCCATTATGTGCCGTGTACTGGATCAAAAAGCTCTTGTCGGCTAGACTACCTCCTCACGCCAAACTGTTCTCATGCATTCGAGATTGACTTACGAACATTTGTCGTCTAATCTATCGGATCTCATCGTCAAGGCAAATGTGAATATCCCCCTCACGTCCCACTCATTTCGTTGTGGTGGAGCAAGTTTTCTGTCATCTTTGGGCGTTCCTACTGCCCAGATAAAACTAAGAGGAAATTGGAAGTCTGATATTGTGAATTCTTACATTGTCCCTTCATCTTCTGACCAAGATCGGTCTGAAAAGATGGTTGTGAACGCCCTAAATAATATTTAACTTCTTCGTTGGTTTGGCCTGTTTGGGAAATAAACCTTGCTGTTAGCTGGTTTCCTGGCCACTCCTGCCTTATCGTCCATTCATTATTAGTGCAAGTCAACAGGACATATATATCATCGATCCATCGATACAGATATTCCGGAGACCCTTGCCTTCCACGCCACAGCCACACCCCCTTCTGTGACATCATAATGGTTGTGCACCATCTCCCCTTCTTATGTCATTGTTACGTCATACACACACCATTCTATTCCACACTTTCTACTGATTCCGCACTGTGCGGAGGTGTTTTCCGTTGGGGAAAAAAATTTTTATTTTTCATTATTCAATTATTGTATCTGTATATTGTTATGGGAAATAAACCTTGCTGTTAGCTGGTTTCCTGGCCACTCCTGCCTTATCGTCCATTCATTATTAGTGCAAGTCAACAGGACATATATATCATTGATCCATCGATACAGATATTCCGGAGACCCTTGCCTTCCACGCCACAGCCACGCCCCCTTCTGTGATGTCATAATGGTTGTGCACCATCTCCCCTTCTTATGTCATTGTTATGTCATACGCACACCATTCTATTCCACACTTTCTACTGATTCCGCACTGTGCGGAGGTGTTTTCCGTTGGGGAAATTTTTTTTTATTTTTCATTATTCAATTATTGTATCTGTATATTGTTATGGGAAATAAACCTTGCTGTTAGCTGGTTTCCTGGCCACTCCTGCCTTATCGTCCATTCATTATTAGTGCAAGTCAACAGGATATATATATATTTAGACGATAAGAGTATCGTTTGCATGCTAATTAAACACTTTCAATGATATAGCATTTATTCAACAGTTTGTTTCTTTCTTTCTTTCTCTAAATCGTTTCCAATATGTTTAGATTTGAAAGTCTTGTTTTGTGCTCTAATTATACATTTTTTAAACATGAACCAATGAACAGTACTAACTTCATACCTAATCAAAGAAAAACACTAAACTTTTATATATGGCACTATATGACACACACTATATAATAGAAATGTCTTGATCTTTTAAGGTAGCTGAAGATTCAGACGACGAGGATGATCTATCGTCAGACTCAGGACTTGAATCGGAAGCAGACGGAAACGAATACCATCTTTAAATAGTTTAAGGTTAGAGTCATTTAGAGTCATTTAGCGTCATTTAGAGTTCTTTTTAAGCTTAAATCCACGTGCTCTGGAATGGGAAAAATTGAATCTTCTTCCTGCTAGACTTTCTAGTTAGTGGATCGGGATCTCCTGGATTGGTCTGTTGCCCGTTGGCTCCTTTTGCTGTCTGTTGCAGAGTCGGCGGAAAGGTCATCTCCTTCGGTGTGAAGTGCTGGGCTTTGCGCAGCGACGGTTGTTGAATCATCATCTATAAGCATAAATTATTGAATGTTTATGATATAAAGTTGTTGTTATGCGAGTAACATTTGAGAGAGAGAGAGAGACAGAGAGAGAGAGAGAGAGAGAGAAAGAGAGAGAGAGAAAGAGAATGATTAATTTGATAATACTATTATTATTATTATTCAGGGTTGTGTGCGTATTTTTAATTTGACATGGATCTTTTGAATTTTATATATGAATATTTAAAAGTTTAACCACTTACAAAAAAATGTATCCGTTAGTAGAGTGCTGGTTTCAGTTCCAACGATAGGGTCGGTGGCGATGTCTGAGATGGCGAGACCTGAGGTTGTTGTTGTTTTTATCCGTCTTCCAGATGGTCCTTCGCATTTTGTTACTAGAGTAATCTCTGTTGTCTTTAGATCGCTATAGTCCCTGCAAATCTGTCTATTACTGAAGTGTCCGAGTGGGTTTGATATGACTAGATTATTTAGGGATGGGAAAATGGAGAGGAGGTCCTTCAAACCTATGTTGATGTTGAAGTGTGTATTTTGAAGGACTAAACCAGTTGCTCCGGGGTATTGTGAGATATAAATTCCATTGCACTGGACTCTCTGATACGTACAGTCACAGATCAAGCAGAAATTCAGAGCTTTTATCAGAACAAAAGCAAATGCAAATAAAAGTCCTAAAAAGACTTTCATTGTGATCAGCGTGTATGTGTGTACTCCTCTGTGTCTTAGAACGATGTGAGGTCTGGCTTTTGTAATCACTTTCCCAAATTAACACCACCTTGACCGTTATGAACATTTACCCGCCAAAAATAGTTACCCAGTTCAGAAGAGATGCTAATTTATCCCCAACATGTGGTCTTTATTCTATCATACGTCATGTTAAGTTCATAACAAGAAGTGCATTCTCTTGATATATATATCATTGAAATGGCTACTTTACAGTCAATAAAATAAAACAATAACACAAATACTTTAATTGCTATTTTGTTTATTTTTGCAGAGGAACACTAATGGCTGTGCAAAGCGGAAGAACAGAACAGAACATGACTACAAATCATGAAATGTACAAATAAACAAACCTAACAGCTGCAGCTAGCTCTACATGATATATATATATGGTATATATATATATGGTATGACATTTTCATGCTACTGTGTGTATAATAATAATAATCAATCGATCAATCATTTACAAATAAAAGATTCATACTAGTACGTGTATATGTATTTTTTTTACTTATTCTTTCTAAAAATAAGCAATTGTATCATTTTGAATTAAATCATCCCCAAGCATATTAACGAAGTATTCAAACGATTTGTTGTCATGTAGTCGTACATAAACATATAGCAAATAAAATTGACCACAAACTGAACTATGAGATGACTGTATTTGTTTTGAGTTGTATTTATATTTTGATCGTCCTTGTAGTATAAATTTTTCAATACATGCGTTATATTCATTAGGTTTTCTACCTAGACTATCAAAGAATTCCGGCATGCTGTTATCATAACTGCTATCATTAGCTGCCGGAAACAAGGCGACTAACCAATGCCGACCTCTAGACCATGATGGACCCGTGTTAATTACATAAACCGCAGGTCCAATTACTCTATCTGGTAAAAGATCATACGGCAAAACATACATTGTATACTCATCGTGTAACTTATGAATATTCAAAAGTGCCTTGCGAATTTTATTTTCATTCATTTTAGTTTAGATTAAAGATGTAAAATAATATTCCTGGCTAAGTCAATATTCATTAATGAATCAAATGTCCCATAGCAAATAACTGTGACTGGTTCCGGGAGAGGTTCCTTGAATTTAAGGCAAAGTCTGGTGTTTCCTGACTTCTTGGGATTTTGATAGAACTGTGACTTTGTGTTTTCCAAATCAAGTGTGAGAACTGCATAGCCGTTCTTGTAATCGTAAAATCCAATATTTGGTGTGCTTGACTGTCCCGGGTCTTTTGATTCAAGAAATAGTGGTGAAAATTGAAAGGGTTAAGATTGCACCGTCCAGTAAAAGCAGCCGATGAAACAAGCCCTATAACCAACTTCTTGGGTATATTACTTTGAAACAAATTCTCAGTTGAAAAGTCATAGCTATTAGCTGGGATGTTGAATGATTTTATATCCGAGCACATATATGGATATACTGCTGGGTTCTTTTCCAGTTCTTTTCCATGGGATAATAACAATCCAGGGTGAACATTCACGAATGGAACCTTAAAAACTGCATGTTTTATTTGTAGAGTATAAAACCGGCTAGTTCTAACAGGCTCTTTTTGTTGTTTAGAAACTTTAGTTGTGCTGGTGCTCTCCTCTGATCCGGATGACTCCGTTTGAGTTGAAGGTGGCGCTGTGTATGGAGAATACATTAGTCTAAAATCATCCGTGCAAGGAAAGAATTTAAGATTTATTGGTACCCCATTTAGAATGCACTTATCAACTTGAGCAATATCCATAAGAAGAGGAGTAGATACTGTCATTATCCGACCTCCTTCAGTTTGACGGGCTCGTTTAGTTAATCCTATATTGGAAGACTTGGGAAGACTGTCCATATACCCTGAATCATCTTTAGTGAATCCACTAACAAACAGCGATTTCCTGTTCAAAGTATCCACTGTTTAATAGCATGTCGAACATCGTTTTATATGGAAAATGACTACCAACGCTTGATGTGATTGTAGTTTGCTGAAGATTTATTTCAAATTGTTTAAATATCGTGGCTGAAGGGGCGTTTATCAATCCAACATTATCGACATCTGATATCAGTAGTCCTGCGTCTGTTAGTATTTGCAATTCCAAATATAGCTTAGACCCCTTTAAAAAGATATATTCAGAACCATTGTTTGGAATGTCAAATTCCAATACATTTCTTCCTGAAACCTGACCAATTGGATAATAGTCATGATAATACAAATGCTGGATGCCAGTTTCCACTGGAGGTACTGAAAACAAAGCCAATTTGTCTTCATATCCCTCTACGGCTTCACTAAGAATCATCGCCATGTTGAATTACTTTCGTCTGTATTTTCTATTATTTGTTGTTGTTGTTGTTGCTTGTTTTTTTCTCTTTTTGATAGGCTTAGGGTTAGATTTCTTCTTCTTGTTGGGTTGTTTATTCGAAGGGCGGCCTACTTGTCTCTTCCTTGTCTTGGCTGTGAGTGATGATTTACTCTCGCTAAGTTTGCTAGTCACGGATCGAGGTAAAATGACCTCCCCTCTTCCTTGCTCTTCCTCCCTGATATTCCTCTTTAGGTTAGACTTGGCTCTAGCCAATGCTTGCTGTGTTGAGGTCACCATTTTCACCGGTGGACCTGAAATCTCATCACCCTTTCCTTTTTGTATGGGGTAAAATATTTTCCTTTGCTTCTCATTTATAATTTGAAACGATGACAAATTAGGAATGTAATGAACATAGCCAGTCATTTTACTTTCTTTAAATAGAGTGTACACCTAACTGCTTCTGTCTCGATGAGTGGAATGTCATTGTTAGCTGTTCTTATGAATATCCGAACCTGTCTGAGATACTCACTGGAAACATTCATATAGTACGAGCAAGAAAATGCAGCAGGGTCTATTGAACTAAGCGATGATGATGTCATCTGCCCTTCCAAGTCAACAATTCATAGTAATGGTTGGTTTGTGTTTAATACATATGAGTCATGCTCTATAATGTCTGTATATATGTAGAGGTCTTCTTTTGTTTCAATTTTTTTTACAAGAAATAAGTTTAAAGTCAATTAAAGCCACCTTCCACTTGCCTTTGTCTAATGCTACTGGGGATGGATAATCAACAGTAAAATCCCAAGGAGTATTAAACTTTTGACTAATCTTAGAGTCCAAAGAATTTAAAAATAAATACATAATGTGTGTATCTTTTAGAAGTCCTTTAAATCCTTTATTTCACGATCAGACACAAATGAGTCATACTGCTTTGGCCATCCTTTCCAAGAAAAGACCCGACCGTATACTCCATTGCGTATCTTTTCTTTCCGACTTTTGATATCTTATAAACTGTGTCTTCAGTTACTGTTACTCTCACCATTTCCTCATTGTAGAATATACCATCTATGGGTTCATTAGCCCAGCTTTTCAATCTGTAATGAGCAACGCCTCCTTTACTGAACGCTTCTGTTATCACAAATAGTTCATAGCTGTTTTGAACATCATATGCTCTAGAGAATGCCTTTTTCATCCATACCACTCTCACAACGTCATTGACTTTAAACTTAAAAATAGATTTAGGACGAGGCGGGGCTTTAACCTTCGTTGACGAATCAGAAAGCATCTTTTCCTTTGAGTCTTCATCGTCGAGCTTAGGAGAGTGAAGTATGTTCCATAGTGTAACCTTATCTGTCTTTGATGCCTCATTTGGCGTCATCTGAATTGATCGATGTTTAGAATTATTATATGCCGAATTAGACCCTGGAAGAATGTCTATCCATTTTCCGGTTTGCTTATGCTCCATATCATGTGTAATTCGTGTTTTTAGCGTTCTTATAAATCTTTCTGCATAATTCGCTTTAGTCAGAGTGTTTCTGGTTATCCAATGACTTACACCTTCATCAATAAACAACTGTTTAACCATTGAATTGTTAAATTCACTTCCTGCGTCTGTTCTTGCTACTTTGGGTTTACTAACTTTAAATTGCTCCTTTAGCACTTCTCTCATTTCTTTTCCGCCTAGTGTATACAAAGGATGAACAAATGATACCCTTGTAAATACATCGATAATCACCAAGACAAACTGATATTTTTCATTAAACTTAACATAAGATGCCATATTCATAGTATCCATGTCATATTGATATTGTTTGTCTGACACTATGACTTCTGTTGTTTTTGGTCGAAGTCTAGACTGTTTAAATAAAGTATATGATTCTTGCTCACTTAACCAGTTTTCTATATCTTTCTGTCGCCATAAAAATCCATCTTTTCGAGCATGTTTGTATATCTTACGAGGTCCTGAATATGAATCTGGATCAGTGTGATCATAAAATATATTTTTTAGATATTCATTTATTGCCACAGTTTACTCCAGTTAGTTTTCTTTTTGCTTGAATGTGTTGAATTAATATTTATACTTTTCTGATCAATTGGTATCCCAGGAGGTGGCTGGGGTTGAGTAGGTTTAGGATTGTGTACCAATGAAGAATTTACCTTTGTTGTTGTCGGTGTTCTTTTTCTTTTTCTTGTTAATTGTTTGGGTTTATTAGCTCCATAACCAACTAATGTTTCATGTAGCAATTCTAATAGTTGTTTCTTCTTGTCATCCGAAGACAACTTGTTAGATAGCATAGGAAGAATGTCTTCGTCTTCTTCTTGAGTAAATTCTGTGTTCTTCGAAATATCTCTCGAAATATCATTACATAACTTCTTTGATTTTCCATTGTCTTGAGTAGTTATTTTAGATTCTGTTTGTTCAGTCACTCCTTTCAATCCAAATCCAACAATGTTTTTTTGAGAAGGTCCTTGTTTTAATAATAATTGATATCGATCATAGGGAATTAATATCATCTTCCACATTGTTAATTGTTGAATTTTCAATTTTATCTGGTTGTTTCTACTCTTGTTTCACTCCTTTTTCTTGTTCTTGTTGTTGATCTTGATTCTGACCTGATTCTGATTCTGATTCTGATTCGAAAAGTTTATCTTGCATTTGATCTTTTTCCCAAAGATATATAAGTCGTAAAATAGGCTTTTTAACTGCTGATAAAACTTCAAGAATGAGCCTATAGTGCTTGCTTATTAGCAAAGCCTTTGACTTTTTAGATAGCTTTGACTTTGGAGATTTTTAGTAGGTTTTTTCTTTTTGCAACTGTAATTCTGGAAGATGGAGATAGTGGTAATCCCAATAAGGTCATAAAAATATTTCCTAGTGCGTCTATTTGCCCGTTAGTACATGTATCCAAAAGATCAACTGTTTGGCATCTACTAGGACAGCTTAGTACAAGTTTTAAGTATTCTTTGTGTTTCATAAGTGTGTCAGACATTGTTCACTTGAAACATACAACTATCCCGTCGCGTACTCCAAACGGTAATGGTTCGTTCACTGATTTACTCTCTCTCTCTCTCCCTCTGTGTGTGAGTGTATCTATATACACGCTAGCCAATAGAAGACAAGTAGTCCTTATCTATAAATCATATATATCGAACATATTCTTCCTGGACATTCTCTATGGTTGAAAGTTTTTCCGGGTTACTTTTACTGATAGGGACGTTGTCTTTTTCTGAATGTATATAATTCGGTAACACATGGCTTTTTAGCTTATATTGAGTGTGATTATGAGGTGAAAGATCAATAAGTAAGTATCCAAATGGTTCGGAAGTTGCATTTTTGTAAGCCTCAACTAATAGTTTTCCTAAACCTAGTTGTTTTCCTAGTGTTGAAATTTGGTGCACATCTCTTGGGTTTCTAAACAGCACCAAGCAGTGACAATTAAGACTTATTGTTCGAGCATATCGTCCTTGGCAAAACATATTTTGATTTACATATATGACCGTGATGTTTCTATGGTGAGATCCTCGAGTAAATAGCTGTTGAACCTTAGGATCCTCCACAACGAACTGCATTAGGTCGTCTAATATCAACAATGTATGATTGTGGCCGTCTCCTATATTGTCTAAGTCTTCAGGTAATCCATTTTGAAATGTAACATCGCTCATTTCTTCAAATATTTTCTGCCAAACTCCGTAACAGTATATAACTTGAACAGGGGGTATTTGAAAAACTGAATTTTTATTTTCAATCAGTTTCTTTATCCAGCAAGTTTTACCGCAGGATGTTGATCCTGACAAATTTATGGTAGCTGGAGAGTAAAATACAAAACTAGGAGCTTCAACTTCCATGATTTACAGATCGTTGTCGAGTACAATGTAAAGGATAGTTCTTAAGCCTTCCCAGATTTTCCCTAGTTGATTTCGTCCCTTCAGTTCGTCCTCTGTTGTGAGTAATAGAACCTTCTTGCACACACCACCTCCCCAGTACCTATCACGTTTACATGCATATACCAGTGGCCTATTGGCTGATTCATTCAAAGCTTCTAATACTTCAGCGCAGCTATCGGTTTTTAAAACAGAAATATCTTCCATTACTTCAACCATTACAGAATCCCATCTTAAGCTATTCTTTATTTTTTTGTTGATACGTTGTATATCAAACGATGATATGTCCTGTCTAATAAGCTCTTGGGAGGCATCAGTATCTCCTAAATAGACAGCTTTTCTAAAAACATACAAGTGCTCTGCCGATGTAAATGTAAATCCTGAATACTCCAATTTACATGCATAGTTGAGTGCTAAAGGATCATTGGCTCCGCAAAAGCCATACCATTCAGGAACAGAGCTCCAAGGAGATAGTTCTATCAAAAGAGGATCTGTTGATATTCCATCATTCTTGACAATTCGCTTGCAATAGAAATAAGAAAATGCATCTCTTTGTTGGGTATAAGTAAAAATTGTATTATTTACAGCTCTAAAACCTCTAATACTTCCTTCTTTAGTTGATTGTGTATCTATCACAGATTTATATAGTTCTAGTGGATTATTCACACTGTTTTTATTTACCCCCTTGCAGCTTAACTTAGTATGAACTCCGTCACTTATCACATATGTTTTACTTCCTAGAGCAACTATCTCATCTCCTGTGGCTTCTTCTTTCATTATTCCTGGTTCTCTTCGGTCGTATGATTTGTGTTTTTCACAACACTATCTAATAAATCACTCTGCATTCAAATCATCTGAACATCTATTGTATATAGAGCTCAAATATTTTTCTTTCATATGAGGTTTAACGACAGAAGCAAACTCGGGTTTACTAAGACTTATATATGCGGAATCTGTGTCCATGGTTATATATTGATAATTTCGTCTTTCTACCAATACATCCACACAATCATAATAAAATTGTAGCATTTTAAGTTTGGCGTATTGCAATATTGTAAATCCTAAATATATTGGAAGATCTAGTACGATCCTCTTCTTAGCACTTTCAATCTCCCAAAAATCAGGCGCTAGTTCTGTTAACTTTCTGAATTGAGGTGAATTTGTTTTCTTGCAAACTTTCATAATGTCACTTGAATATGAGACATTCTGGTGGTTCTCCTTGGAAAGAATGATGCCCCCATAACCACTATTACCAATCAATTTAAATAACTCTGCTATTACAGCATGTGATGGGTTTTTATCCCCTTCACGTCTTGCATTTGATACTTCCTTTTTGAAAGACGAAAAACAATTTTGAGGAACAAACTCAACAACTTGATAGACTCACAACCAAACCAATATCCAAATACAATTTCAATAGAGGAGTTTTTCTAGCTGACATTCCACCTTTATAATATTAATAACCTTCGAGATTTTGTTGATAAGTTATTTTCATTCATGTGTTGAATCATATGCCCGCCTATTTCATCCATAGGGATATCTGTTGTGCAAAACAATGGAGCCATTTCCCTGAAGTATTCCATAGGAGGAATGTCTTTCTCTTTCCCTTTGGCCCAAATTAATGGACAATGTATGTCCACCTCCACACAACCATAGAGGTTTTCATTTTGCACTGCTGTCAAAATTTGTTCTGTTGATACAGCCTTAGGATTTGTACGATAAAACAAGGGAAATAATCTATGAGAAAAATCTTTTATCTCCAGATCGACAGCCATTTGACCTCTAAAGTCACATTCCCACATCTCCACAACAGAAATATTTTGCCTTTCAATATACTCCTTTCTTTTTCTAGTTCTATCAAGACTTTCTTGTCTAAGTTTCTCATCCATTCGACCTTCCATACAAGGACACCCGTGGTAAAAACAACCTTGAAATTCCCAGGCGATTTCTTTCCTATTTGAATCTATTTCACTTCCTGAATCTATTTCCATTCCTGAATCTATTTCACTTCCTGAAATAATGGAATATCCATCCAAAACAAACGGTCCAACTCGTTTCTCTTTAGAGTTGTTTAACGCGTGTAAAATCTTAGTCTGAGTCTTATACTGCATCCAGTCTAGCCAAACATACATGAGAGTATTTGTTCCATGTTTTTCTGGTTTAAAGTATCTCTCCTCTAATCTACAAACGAAAAAGCCTGTGGGCATTTTTTGAGCTATACACCATAAATATAATGCGTTGCTATCATACCCAATAATCTTTTGAGTTAACTCTTCGCCTCCTCTTATGTATGTTTCATTTGCCTTGTGATGTCTATGAAATACAATAGAAGGTCCTCCGATTATGTTTTTCTTATACGTAAGATACAAGTCTTCATTAGCAGATCCAATTCTTGAAAAATATGACCCTTTATCAATTGCTGATTGAAATAGCATTCTTCTGGTAATTCCTGGGACAGATACTGAGATCTTAAATAAATCAATATATCGGTCAAAATAAAATTTCTGCATTCTAGTAACAGCTGTGACAAACGGACCTACATCGGAAAGATTATAATGAATTAATAGATCTTTAAGTGTTAGCATCAATTCATCATGCCAAAGTTGTTCTACTTGTTCATATTCTTCTTTGGATATATTCTTTCCTTTCATTTTTGAGTAAAACGCTTCATGAGGAGGTAAACTTGTTTCTTCTAATTTCGCAGGATCATCTAAATATTCATAGCAAAAAAAACCTTTCTTCTCTTCCACGTGATAGGCAGCTAGAAATTTTGAATAGCTAGTGCCAGGTGCTAGATATTGACATATGTCAAGAAATTTAAGCTTATCAGTACATATTGCTATATATGAATTTTTTCTTTTGACCACAAAGGAATTTGTATTATCTGCTAACTTTAGCGTCTTAAAAATCTCAGCTTTAAATAGATTTATATCATAGTTTGATGAATTAAACCCTAATACAGGGAGGATGGAAATGTAATCCATAAACTTCTGATAGAGGTTCTGAACAGCTCTGGTCATTATTTTAGAAGAAGAAGAAAAAGAATTATCCTCTACCCTGAAACCTTTGTCCAATGCATCCTCCACTCCCTCTTCCTCTTCCTCTTCCTCTTCCTCTCCCTCTTCATTACATTCTTTGGTCTGCCCACCATTAATATCTCGCTCTTCCATACATTGCAATTGTTCTCTATTTTCACCTGCCTTGGATGCTTTTAATTCTAATTCGTCAGAACACCATTTGGATTTCAACTCTTCTAATTGAATAAGAACACTACTCCATTTCTCATAACATAGCTCCTGAGATTGTATTGTATTGTATTGTATTGTATTGAAACGGTTTATTGGAATTCTTTGAAGACATTTCTCCAGCTGAGTGGGAGGTTTGCCGGTCTTCTCTTGGCTTACAGTTGTATAACAGTGAACAATACCGCGACCGTCAATGACTGGAGGCGGCCCACTGCTATTAGACAGTATCAGTTTTTTTACAGTATTTTAATTTAATGGGTGACGGCGTACAGTTGTATATCATTTACTTTGTGCACTCTCTAGCTCACAGTTTTAGAACCTTTCTTATAAAGCTTTATACAGTGGTGTTGAGTTTGTTGAAAGTCAATCAATAAAATTGTTGTCGTTCCAGATATATGTTGTTTTTGCTCTTAGTTTGAATAGTGACGTGTCATTTACTCTATGGGCCTCTGTCTGGAGCGCGTTCCAGGAGAATGGGATTCTAAATATAATGGATTTCCGGATTTGCTCGGATTTTGGGGTTTTCTGTTTGAGTGTTTTTCTACCCAGTGCGAAATTTCTGGTGTTAATATCGCGTAGATCTAGGAATCCTGGAATTTGCGCCAGACGGTGGCCTGCCTGCAGAATGTGCAGTCGTCTCCTATGTTTCAGAGGGAGGATACCTTTTGTTACATGCAAATTATCCACATTGGCTCTCGCTGGTAAGCTATAAATAGTTCGTAATATTTTGTTTTGTATAATTTGTAGTTTGTGGGTAAAGTTGGTTGTATGTGAGTCATGGTAGATATCTGATTGGTCTATTATTGGCAGAACCATTACTTTGTATATTAAGAGAAGAGTTGAGGTTGGAACTTTGTTTTTTAGCTTTGCTATCTGCCAGCTTTTGTAATTTAGTAAATTTATTAGTTTTGTAATTTGTGATTTAAATTTAAGGGTATTTTCAATTTCTATTCCTAAATATTTATAAGTATCTACTTCTTGTAGTGCTTGCCCATTGAGAACCAATGTGTTTTCTGGCTTCAGACCTAGTTCATCTCTTGTCCACCCGGATCTCATTGTTGATGTGCTAAAAAAAGTTTGAATCTTGGATTTAGTTAAATTTAGTGATATCTTGTTGTCCATGTACCAGTAGTTCATGGCATTAAGATCTTCTTGTAATTTTTTTGTTATCTCGGATGGGTCTTTTCCTGATAAATAGATTATGGTGTCGTCGGCGAACATTTGAATTTTGGAGTTTTTGATATAGTTTGGGAGATCATTAATATATATATTGAACAATAAAGGGCCAAGGGTAGTTCCTTGGGGAACTCCACAGGTGATTTTTAATTCTGAAGATGTTAGTTTGTTTACTGAGACCATTTGTTGCCGATCCGATAAATATTCTTTAAACCAATCCAATTCTTTGCTTTTTATGCCAATTTTTGAGAGTTTTTGGATGAGACACTGGTGATTTACCGTGTCGAATGCTTTTTTGAGATCGAGGTAGACTGCCCTTGTTATGAGATTGTCATTAAGGGCTTCATAGACACTCCATAGATACTTTAATAAAGCATCTTGTGTCGATTTCCCCTGTCTGAAGCCAAATTGGTATTCATACAACAGGTTTTCCTCCTCTAAAAACTTAAACAATGGGGTGACCCTAGAGATTTTCCAGCTAGCTGGTATGCAGGATGTTGAATGAGTCAAATCAATGATTTGTTTAAATTGGGGAGCTAGTATTTTCAGGGAGGATTTCAACAGCCATGAAGGCAAGTCTTTTATACCAGAAGATTTGCTTGATGGTATATTTTTAATTATTTCTGATAGGTCTTCCTGGGATACTGGGTTATAAGTGAATTGGTTTTGTCTAGCTCTTAGTGGTTGATCATCCAGGGCACCGAATTGTTGTTTCTGTTCCATACTAGGGATTGGTATTAGATCTGCTAGCTTGTTGCCAATTGAAGCGAAGTAATTGTTGAATTCACCAGGGACCCCATGGGGATCCAACGGGGAGTTGTTTTTATTTAGGGTGATGTTGGGCGAGACATTTTGTTTTTTGTTGATGAGGGGGCCTAGCTGTTTCCAAAATTTTTGTGGGTTTTCTTTGTTGAGTTCTAATTGGGTTCTGGTGTAGTTGTTTTTTAAATTTCTTGCTAGGTGGTTAACTCGCCTTCTCATCACTTTTGCTTTATCTAGTAATTGTGGATTCTTTAGCTTCAATGAAGCCTTGAACAGTTGGTCTCGATTTTTCATTAGTTCCAGAAGGTCCCTGGTGATCCACGGTTTCTTCGCTTTTACATTTTTCATTTCCCTAATTGGACAGAGTATATTGATTTTGTCCATAATTACTTGTAACATATTCTTCCAGCAGTCATTTGGGTGTTGGGATTTTAGAAGATCAATCCAATCACACCCCAAGAACAGATCCTCAAGTTGGGCCTCATTAAAATTCTTGTATGAGTGACATCTAAAGCTAATTTTTTTGTATTCTTCTCTTGCTTTTTTTATAATTATAAAAGTTGCTTTATGGTCGCTTATGTTAAGATCTAAAATGCCGCACTTTGAGATAAACTTTGAATTTGCGTAGATTAAGTCAATTAGCGTAGTGCTTGTTGACGTTAGCCTAGTTGGGAGCTTAATGATCTGTCTTAGGGTAGTGTTGTTCTCAATTGATTGCAGTATGTATTTTCCTGGGGAGTTTTCTAGGTAATTAATATTGAAATCACCTGAGATTATTGTTTCACAGTTATTTCCCAGTTTATTAAGGGATGACAGTATCTGATCAATGGCTGCTGGAATTGATCCGCTAGGCGGCCTGTAGATGTTAAGGACCGTAATTGTTTTGATCTTATTTTGTTTTATTTTCGTTACCTGGATTTCTATATCTTCGTTACATACCTGGGGTTCATCACCGACCAGCTCCAATTCATAGCAATCCTTGACATACGTTACTAGGCCACCTCCAGTTTTCTTGGAGGTGGTTCGGTCATTTCTATGGATGGTATAACCGTCAAGATGTATTAACTGGTCATAGACTTTACTATTCAACCAAGTTTCTGACAGACATAGTACATGGCATGGTAGGGATTGTATAAGAGCTTCAATTTCTTCAAACTTATTGAGTAGACTTCTAACATTCAAGCTTATCAGTTTAAAACCTTTTTGGTTATTAAATAATTCTGGTTTTGAGAGTGATATTTCTTCATTAATTACATTGCTCGCGCTTTGGTACACCTTTCGGGAGCGTGCGGGTGGGGGGGGGGGGCCGACCCTAGACCCACTTTGTATAGTTTTAGTACTTTATAACTTAAATAAGTGGATAAATAGGTTTTGGCTTCCATGAAGCCTTGGTGGGTTTGATTACAGTTTGGGTCGTTATTTTGATATTGATATCAGTTTTGATATCAGTATCACTTTGGCTTCCATGAAGCCATGATTATCATTTTGATATTTTGGATGTGAGATATAGGACATATGCGATGTACATGGGTATGTAAATCCATACTATGAGTGACTTTCCTTCACAGATACAGATACAGCTCACTGCATCGAGTTACTATATATGTCTTATGGATCGTATAATACAATTAAGCTTTCATAAAGCCTCTAATTATTCTACTCTAGATACTCTAGATACTTAAAGATTATAGCATAAGAATGCTTGAGATCATGTTTGGCGATTTTTAATTATAAATTATAAATTATAACCATGAACCGTCGCTAGACACACTTTTGTCTTTTGCAACAGTTGGGTATAGTTCCCTAACAGGTTTAAACTATAGAGTGTTAGTACACATAAGTAACAGCAACAGAACAGTAACAGCTGGGTGCTCGAATGTATGTATGCTCGCACGCGTTGGTGCGAGTGGACATGTATATAATACCTATTGGAAGTTCAATCGTGCGTAAACATACAGCGGTATGTATGGCAAGATAGACCTGCATCAATCATTGCTTTCCCAATAACTATACAATCAAATCTGGGTTAGTTCAAATACAGACATGAACAATCGTTTTCGTCACAACAGTTGGATGTCCAACTGTCAATTAGTATTTGACCAGACAATGTAGACATTGGAAGGAGCCGAGTTTTGAGTCAATTGGTCGATACCTTAGAAAAATGCCCTGACTGGGAGCAAGTAATTGGGTACCTAGTTAAGTGTTATTGAATTGGTCTTGGTAGTCAGGCATAATTATTGATAACAGTTGGTATGAGTTGATCATTGCCAAGCTTCCATGAAGCAAGGCATGTGGGAGTAATAAGTAATGACAATCGGGAATTTTTGGTTTTCAATAAATGATGCGTAATGTTCTACTTGCGATTATAGAAGTTTTTTGACCGTGCGGGCTATTTGTTTGGCCCAATGAAGATGACCCTTGGTGTCTAGGTGGCATCCATCGGCAGAAAGTCGGCAGTAATAATTCTGGGTTTTCTTCTTACAATTGTGGTGCATATGGTCGTGTAGGGGTGGGGTGGGGATGCCGTTGTCTCTGTTGAACTTTGTTATTATTTGATTTACTTGGTGGATCGTCGTATTCAAAGTTTTCTGCTGGTTGTTCGATTCCTGCCAGTTGTAATAGGCTAAAGGAAGGCCTATAATAGTTGAAAATATGATGTGAGCTCTACGGGGATATAGAGCTTGCTCGACGTGCTGTTTAACTATTTCTAGGTCGGTTTGATAGGCCTCGACTGCGTCAGTTGGTGAATCTCGTGTTAAAGTGACAATGCCTTTGGATTTAGTGGTGATAGTGCATAATCCTGATGTAAATAGGATGATGTTTGGTCGTTCACGGTTAATTGTATCCATAGCCATATGGGCTGACAGGCGCAGGGAGGCCCCAGAGAATGAAAGGATCTTTGTATTGTAGTACAGTGGATTTGGCAAATGTGGTCTTAAGTAGGATTTTATGTGTCTAACTCGGGAGTCGCCGATGATTAGCAAATTGGTCGACATAGTGGCTTTTATCTGGAAAGAATATAGATTGACTGTCAGTTATAACAATTGTGTGACAGCCTGTCAGTTTTAGGTTAGTTCAATTTTGATTTCGGCGAGAATTTTACCGAATTCATTTCCCCTGACGTTCTTGGGGTCAAATTTACTATCAGTCAGTTTATGGCCAGTACCCCATTTTTTGTCCATGGTCATCTCGAAGAAGTTAGTGTAGGTATTGTTTAGTAATTTACCCTGTAAGTCGCCGTTTTGGATAAACTTCTCCTTTACGATGTCTTTCAGGACGCCGCGCTCGACTTGCTTCCACGTTTGGGACGGCTGGATTGCTGACGATTTGCTTTTGATTGTGTATGGGTTGTCAATCGTCAGAATTTCCTGCGCCAGTTTCGTATTCTTTGCATTGGGTAAATCGATTGCTTTTGCATACTGAAATGCCTGTTCGGCAGAAGTGAACTGGATATTATTATGTAATATCTTGCATGGAAAAAAGTTAGAGAGATAAACTCTCTCGCCTTGAAACCCTACACAATTGACTTCGGGGAACTCTTTCAATTTCGTATCCATAGGCCTGGCCCCAATGGGAAGCGAGTCCAGGTCATCATAATAGTATGTTGTGTCCTTGTAGACTATATGGGTCGATTTGATGGTGGGCGTTTCCGTTGTGTCCACTTTTGTCAATAGCTTACCGCATTGTCTTAGCAGCGCATTCTTTGTTTTGGTTTCAAGGGGTAAGTCCCTATTGATCCACAGCGTGTTAGTCTTAGATTGGATTTTGATTCTTTGGGCCAATCTAAGGATTTGATCCTTGATGGATGAGCTAGATAAGGTTAGCATTACTGGGCGTGTATAGTTGGGGTTAAATTTGCCTCTGCGGTATACCACATCGATGTCCCCTGAGTCGAAATCATGGATCGCTGATGATACTATGTCGACTATGCGATCAGATATTCTTTCACCTTGTTGCTCGGGGATACCATCGAGTATTAAATTTAGTTTTCTGGCTTTAACGTCGAGAGCTTCGCATCTGTTAGCAGTAAGTGATAATTGGTTTTGGAGTTTCACTTCATTACGTTGCGATTGGGCTAGAGCTGCTTCTGATGTTTTGGTTTTCCCCTCCAGTACGTCTATGCGTCCAATTGCTTCTGCTAGTGAATCAGCTAGTTCTTTGGGTGTCTTTAGGTCTTCGGTTGCTGCGGTTATTTTGTCATCAATCCTGGCATCTATATTGGTCTCAATTTGGATCAGTTTTGGGTCTAAATGCTCTTTTACTGTGTCCTCGACAAGTTTAGCTAGGTTTTCTTTGCTAACTGACTCAGCTAATTCATCTAGTTTACTTTCGACTTTTTCTAGGCGATGGTTGTTTTCCCTCTGGTGACGCGATATTTTGCCTGAGAAACTGTTTAATTTATCAGACAGTAATGTAGATTGGGCATTTATGAGGGCTTCACTGTGAGCTTTCAGATTAGCTGCTAGGGCAATAAAACATTCCTTATAGCCATCAGGTAGTGTTTCTGGCAGGACCAGGGGCTCTGGGGCAATATTTACTAGTGCGTTATTGAAGTCGTCATTGATATCGTCAAGGATATCTGAGCCTGAGTTAGATGTTGAGTCAGGTTTGGATTCATGCGACTCTAGTACTAGGTTGTCAGCGCTGGGCGTCCCAGTTGTTGACCCTGACATAGTCCCAGATTTTGACCCTTGGATTGTATCAGGCGTCGATGACGCCTCTTGTGTGGAAGTCATAGTTTTGTGATTTATAGTTGTATTGGGTCTTCTACTATTTCTAGTTAGTGATATTGACTGGTTATCGGATGTGGGATTGGATAGAGTTGTTTCTAATCTGCGTAGACAAAGCGGTTGTTTGGGCTTTGGTACCGGCGTTATGTTGGTGCCCATGAGCGATGTCAGGGGAATTGAACACAGTGATGTCCTAACAAGGCATAAAACACAATATAAGCTTGTCTTACTTATGAATTGAGTCCTTCCAAGTAGTGGTTATGTTCTAAGTCCTATATTCACAATAATTACGGTCCAAGTGTTCTGCTTATAGGCATGGGAATTAGATCGGTCTCCCCCGTCCACTAGCCTGCGTGTATACCTGGCGCCGCCATTTTCAATAATTTCGCTTGAATTTTCTCTAAATATTCTATTAATGAATCGGTCAGTTGTTTAAGATCGGGGTTAACGAAACAGATGGGTTCTGTATACTCAGGGATATTGCTACATACACCAACTGATATAGCTCGATGGACTTGCTGCCATTTTAATTTATCTGCAGAACCTTCATCAACTTTTTCAAGTATAGATTCTGCATCAAACACTGCAAAGTATTCAAATCATCGATCAGATGGTGGAACTGTAATGCCATATTCTTCAAGTTGTTCAAATATCGTTTTTGGATTTGTATGGAATCCATTTTTGTACTCTAACTGTGTAATATTTCCACATATTCTGGAATGTTTCTTGTAATAGTCATTCTTTTTAAACAACCGATAGCAATTCGCGCATTGAAATTTCTGAGCATATAGTTCAAATCTCTTAATATATGACAGGGGATGCTCGTGAATGTTTAAATACACTAGTGAATCGTAATTACAATTAGACAAATACGTAACAATAACAGATGTGTCCGGTTGCTTGTTATAGATGTTTATAGATATGTTAAAACACCTTCTACTTCTGGAAGAAATTTAAAATCTAATCCTTTGTAAAGCTTAGGATTGTCTGAAATAAATATTTCTAAATGTTCTGCCAAATAGACCCGCCATATGTGGTAATAGCTAACAGCTGTTCGCTCTATGTTTTCATTTGTCTTCTCGTCTCTAAGATGAAGCGCTATGCATCTAAATAAGCAAAGATTGTCTTCAATTCGAACTCCGCTGGGATATGCGTCCAGTCCTATAATTGAAGGGTCCATTTATGTGATAAGGAAGATCGCCTCTCCCTAAAGGGTAAAATGTGTTTGTAATGTATACCAACACATTTGTTATGAAATGTAGTTCCCATTTTGTATTTGGTCTATTAGCTGCGTAGTAATTTGCCCAATCCATATGACGTAATCTATCAATAACATTTTGTAGATCTCTTCTAGAGGCTATTTGAATTGATTCGTTGAAAAACGTATTATTGTTATGTCCAACAAAGTATCTAAATTCACCGTTTTCTCTGTGTCTTAGGACTAAGCCTAATGCTAAATTTAATTTAAATGTATGGGTTTGCTGGTCAAAAACAGTTTCTAAATATCCAATGAGTTCTTCTAAGCCTCCTGATATGTCATTTGAAGGAAAATTGTAAATTGAAGCTAAATTCCCTCTTTGGTGATTGGCTAGTATGTGACCTCTGTTTCCTCTAAAGATATGCTCCAAATCGTCATTTATTCTGTTATCTTCATCGATCCATGGGGGTCTGTTTATCCATGGTTCATTTTGTCTGCATTGTTATCCGCCCCACCATGAAGAACGGAGCGATGATATATCAAGTCTCTTCGGTTCGAAAATTTTTTCAAACATTTTCTACATGTAAATTTAGCTCTTTCTTTCACATGTATTTTGTTATGTGCGATTTTCTCTTTTAGTGTTTTGCTTTTGTGTCCACATGTTGTGCATGGTTCTCGAGTAACACATTTTCCTTCATGGGAAGTAACAGATCTCTTTGATGCGAATGTATCACGATTGCAATATTTACAATGAAATCTTTTTTTCTTGTCCGAACTCGAACAATTCTTCGTGTGAGTACTCAAACCTTGAGACGTCTTAAAAAATTTATTGCAATTTGTACATTTATAGCAGCTTTTCTTTGTTCGGCAGTGTCTTCTATGTAACCTCAGGGTGACTTTCGATGAGAATATTCTCTTACAATTTTCACATGAATTTTTAGAATTTGAATCATTGTTTTTCAATTTGTCTCTTTTTACGCAGGTTCTTTTATGATTTTCACACTCTTTCCGCGTTCTAAAATGTAATTTGCAGAACTGGCAAGTATACACATTGCTATTCGATGCACTAATATTCTCAGCAATCGCTATATGCGATGCTGGGGCATTGTTGACGCTCCAACCATAGACTGACCGCTACACCACCTAGCGGTCAGTCGACCCCACTAATACACTCAAATCACCCTCACTTCACTCTTCGCCACCAACACATACACATCGTTTTTTATTGGCAAAGTGAAGTACACGCAGCATTACATACGCTGCTACCTTCATTCATTCTCGTTTACTACATAACGAATATCACATATCACAGTTATGGCTAACGACGATAAGAAGACGAGAAATGGTCGGGCAAAAAACCCAGAGGAAGAAGAAGAAGTCCTGGAAACTGAAACGCACGGGGTAGACGGTACCGGCGTGGCAGGTGACAAAGGGGTAGGGTCAGACCAGTCGGACGTAGAGGTCACACCGCCTAAAAAGAAAGGGAAGGCTAAGGCAATGACGAACAAACAATTGGATTCCCGAGTCAAAACCATGGCCAAGAATATGGACCAACTCCAAGGGAGTATGGAGAAGATTGCGAAACAGTTGGCCTTGGTGGTCAAGAATGTGGCCGGCGCTAAGCACAAGACCAAGCCAGTCGTAGCCAGTTCTAGTGAGGACGATGACAGCAGTGGTAGTGAGTCCAAGAGCGAGGAGGAGGCCGAGTCTCCCCCTCCCAAGAAGGCCCCCAAGAAGGCAACCAAGAAGGCCAAGATAAAACAGCCATCAGTTATCAAACGCAAAATGGATACTGACAGGTATCTAGAGAAAGAGATGGAGAGAGAAAAGCGTGCTTCAGGCCTCAGGGGTAAGATGAATATATTGTCTCACGTTCATGCATCGAGGATCATGTCCAAGCCTTATATGTACTTGTCGAGGGAAGGGGTTGCTACCGTCAAGCAACGGCTGGACGCCAGAAATACCATGTCAGCCATGGAGTACGTGGACGCGTTCCTCGCACTACTAGCTGACGATAGGGCATATGACGGCGAGGACTATGAAGATATGATACATCATTTAAGAAGGGTTACTAAAGACTGTTTAGAATGCCTGTGGCCAGCGGTACGTCGCTGGACGCAATATGTGTGGGGTTCGATAGAAGATGGCCTTATTGATTGGGATGAAAGGAGTAGTATTCAGGAGGAACGGGTGCGCTTGTGCTTAACTGCCCAAAATAATGGATATAGTAACTTTAATGCTCCCAACTCAAACGCTTCGTATAGAGGATTTGGTGCTCAGTCAGGCAATAAACAATCACAGGGAGCCCAGGAGGTGGTATGTAGAGGATATAATAGCAGACAAGGGTGTAGACATAGTTCTAGCCATAGTGAGGGATCTGTATATGCTATTCACATTTGTTCTTACTGTGACTCTGTAGGGAAGAGCTGCACCCACTCGGTGGTGGAGTGCATGAGGCGCGTGACCCACGCTAATGGACAGGCCAACAACAACGGGCAGCGCGGACATCAGGCCGGACCGACTGCTGGTGGGCAGAGGGGACCAGCCAGGCATAATGCATACCAGCATGGAGCACAAAACACGGCTTCAAAAAACGATTAGAAGGCGTCCCGAGGAGATTGGATCCCGAGGCGCCCATATTCGTACTGGCGAGTGACAGTGACAGCAAGATAGACACTAGACCCGAGAGTGTAAACAAGCGCCACGCCCACCCGGAAGTCTCGGCTCAAGTCTCGCTCCCGGCGAGACCAGACCAAGATGGCGGCCCGCACATGTCAACAAGATGCATGGAGCTTGTCGGCCAGGCGAAACCTAACCACACAGATGGTACCGAACCTGGAGCGCCCGAGGTGGAATCATACAAACATATAGTAGGTCAAAGCATTCAATTTTCTGCCATTCGCTTACAATGTGCCGGAAAACTAGAGCGAGGCGATCAAGAACTCGGCCCCCAATTGTTTGTAGATGATCGTAAGAACTTATGGCCGCGCATGACTGTCAACCATAAGCATGATTCCCACTGACACATATATGAGGCGGTTCGTGCCACCGGCCTCCCTAATTCCATAGCAGCTAAGAAAGAATTGCCTACCGATCTAAACTTAGTAGCATGGAAGAGTTATCTTGATAGTAGTGCTGAAGATAGACAATTGTATGAATTTATTGCTTATGGCTTTCCCATGGGGTACTTGGGCCCGGTGTCACACAACGATACTGGCTGAAACCACCCTAGTGCTGACCAATTCGCTCCGAAAATAGATGACTTTATCAACAAGGAGATAGGCCTGGGGGGACTAGTGGGACCTATGGCAAGCCCTCCTTTCGCGGAATGGTACCACTGCTCCCCTATAATGTCTAGAGAGAAAAGGGATACAGATGCTCGCAGAGTTATTATAGATCTTAGTTACCCGGAGGACAAATCCATTAATGCTTACCTACTCAAAAATAGGGGGGTATGGGGGGTTGAGAGGCCTCACTCCCTCCCCAGCATTGAAAGCCTTGTCCATGATCTACTTGACATCGGCCCAGGCGCGTATATGTCGACTATTGACATATCGCGCGCCTATAAGAATTTTAAAAGTGATCCTTTGGATTGGCCCCTCCTCTGCATCAAATGGCAGTCCCGATATTACCTTGATGTGACTATGCCCTTCGGGGCCCGAACGTCATCCTGCCACATGCAGAGAGTGGCGGACAGTATTGTTAAAATCTTGAGTAAGGATGGCATAAAGGCAAAAATGTATCTTGATGACCTTGTGATTATTTCTGCAGATAAAGACCAGGCCGATAGAGACTACCGTAGAGCCATTAACCTCTTTGCGGAGTTGGGACTTCCTGAGGCAGTCGACAAGCGCCAGCCGCCAGCGCCGTGTGTACGATGGCTTGGGATACTCATAGACGCACCTAGTATGACATTGAGCATGCCTGACGACAAGGTTAGTAAAACCAGAGAAATGGTCGCAAAATATCTCAAGAGACGCTCCATGTCCCGTAAAGAATTACAGTCAGTAATTGGCATTCTCATTCATGTAGCCAAATGTGTCCCACCCGCGAGACTGTTTGTCGGGCGCCTACTGGAAGGCCTGAGAGCAATGAAGGGCAAGTATATCAACATAAACAAGGATATGAAGAAGGACCTACAATGGTTTTCTGACTTTTGTAAAGAATGGAATGGACGGGCCGTAATTCCATCTCCAGTCCCAAATAAAGAAATAGTGGTCGACGCCTGCCTGACCGGCGTGGGCGGAGCTGATGACAAAAAGGCATACTCAGCCCAGGTCGCAGAAATAGGGCATGAATAAGAGTATATTTCTGAACTTGAAGCCGTCAATATCACTATCGCCCTTCACTCCCTCCTTGATGAGAGAGATAGGGGCGCTCATGTCAGAGTTTGGTGTGATAACATCGCCAGCGTGTCCGTGTTTAGCACTGGCCGGGGCCAAAACCAGGTCATCTTAGAGGCAGCAAGAATGGCCTGGATGGTCCAGGCGTTGCTTGACGTCCGCATCACTTATACTCATATACCAGGGGAGCATAATATTCTAGCAGATAATCTCAGTAGAGCCCATCTCAGCAGTAAATATCGTGAAAAGGCAAATGCATTAGTAAACGAACGAACTCTTAGATATGTCAACCCTTGTCTGTTTGCACTAAACGCTTTCTCTGTTCCCAAATATTCCAGGAGTGGCCATCGACAGACTAATGAAACAGGCAGTGGCGAGGCAGGCGGAAGCGTGGGCGAAAGGCACACGGGAGAACAGGCAGTCAGCTGTGAACAGGTACACCGCATTCATGACGAAGGTAGGAGTGAACCCACTTAAGCCTACGTATATGATTATATGTGCGTACATCGAACATCTGCGCCAATCTATCTCGTCCCCCCGCACCATAAAGAACCATATATCGCACATACGCACCGCCCTCCGAGAGATGGATGAAACTACCAAACCCCTTGACCATCACAGAGTTGCTTGGGCACTCAGAGCGATTGACCGTGACAAGACCTTCGCACCCAAAGCAAAGCTCCCAGTGCCAAATGACATTCTGAGAGCCGCGATACTGCAAATACCGGATGACCCTAAATCCTCATCGGCGAAAGCAGCAATCCTGGTCATCTATTATGCTGCGCTCCGCCAATCAGAGGTAGTCGCCCCCACCATGAACAAGTTCGACCCACTCCGCCACCTCACGCGCGCAGACGTGAAAATCAGCTCGCGAGGTGTAGTCATAACCATCAAAAGCGCCAAAAACCTACAGTCCGCGTATGAATCCAAAACAGTAACCATCCAGCCCTCACAGGAGCCACAGCTATGCCCAGTTAAAAGCCTGGCACAGATGATAGCAATCACCCCAACACGCCGCGGCTCGGACCCATGCTTTATGTTCCCAGCCACTAGGACTCCAATGCCAGCCACATTCGTGGCCCGCATCTGGAAAACAGCATTGAAGGCTATGGGAGTCTCGACCGCAAAGTACCCACTCCACAGTCTCAGGAAGTCCGCAGCTACCAACGCGTATGCCAGCGGATGCCCTGAACTCCTCATCAAAAGGTTCGGAGGGTGGAAACCAAAGACTCGCCGCTCACGGCCAGGACTCGATCAAATATGATCACCCTTTACAAAAAGACTCGCCGCTCACGGCCATAGACATTTTATCTCTTTTGTCTACTTACACCAAATCAGATTTATTTTAATATACTAACCTCATTACAACCTTCCCACTACCCTCAAATACATAATTCTCATCCTATTAAAATTGGCACCTTGGCTCATTACTCTCATTAATCATTCAAACATCATCATTTCACTAAAACCCACTTTATATCTACTTTTACCTCATTAATTATTTACCAATTTTTATATAAATTTACAAACTTTTATACTTTATTTAAAAATATAAAATCAAAATAAAATTTTAATTTCCCAAGGTCGCCTTCCACTTATCCTTCCATCCTATCACCACGCGTTTTAATAATGTTCTCAGCAATCGCTATATGCGATGCTGGGGCATTGTTGACGCTCCAACCATAGACTGACCGCTACACCACCTAGCGGTCAGTCGACCCCACTAATACACTCAAATCACCCTCACCTCACTTCACTCTTCGCCACCAACACATACACATCGTTTTTCCCACCCACCCACACCTACTTCTTATCATTTCATTCCTCCATACTAATTACTCTCATTAATCATTCAAACATCATCATTTCACTAAAACCCACTTTATATCTACTTTTACCTCATTAATTATTTACCAATTTTTATATAAATTTACAAACTTTTATTCTTTATTTAAAAATATAAAATCAAAATAAAATTTTAATTTCCCAAGGTCGCCTTCCACTTATCCTTCCATCCTATCACCACGCGTTTTAATAATGTCCTCATTATGACTGCTTGTAGATGCTATCGCTGGTGACACAGAGCGCGTGGTTCTCTTTGTGGGAGCGTCTCTGGAATTTGACGCCCCTGCTGGGTTGTTAATCAGCCAAATTGGTTGTTCATTCTCACCACATGCTTCTATGTTGAAAGAATTAGTTGCTGTGTGCTTGTCATTCGTATCTGCCTAAGATAAATAGAATTATAAATGTACTTTAAGAATTTGCCTCATTAATCTCTCTCTAATCATGTATGATACAAATCTTCTTACTTAGCTATAGTTTGTATAATGAGTATAATTTATTGTAGCTTTCTAAAATTAATTATATTATGTAAACTTACCTTTTGTGATGGGTGTTCTAATGATCTAAGTCTCTCTTGTATAATAACATGAGTCAAAACGTCGTTCTCTAAGGCCCATATAACGAGTGATAGTCTGTCACAAAATCCTCGAGCTATTAATCGTAATTCCCAGTTCGAAAAAGCCATGCTCCTTTAGCACTGAAGTAATATCACCATTGTTCGTAAAATCACAATGCTAATAAATTGATATTCCAATGTAACAAGTGTAATCAGCCATAAAAAATCGATATGTTTGTGATATCCGAAGGTGATCGTACATCCATCTACTACTGGCTGTAGTAAAATGTAAACCTCAACTCGGCGGTCTAGCTATATACCCGTGTGCGATCGGCCCTCCTGCTTTGTCGCGCTTCATTATTATTCTAGCATGCTGTGTAGATCTATAGGTGGTCCCTTGATATTGTTTTAATAGGTACAAAGGGGACTCGAGCAACTCAACTAACTGTTGTCACTATCTCTTCCCTTGCTGTCCAGATGGTGAGTGGCACCAGGATAGACTATTGTCACAACTAAGAACTCTTAAATGAACTAGGATATTATAGTGTTTGGCGGATAATGAAACTTTAGGCTATTTTAAAAGGCTTCGCCGACCGCCGACCGCCACCCACCGCCACAGCACATCACCCATGTTGCCGGCCACATGGCCGTCTACATGGGACGCCGAGTAACGTTTGGAAGGGGTGATCCCATTGGCTGAGAGCCTAGCTGAAGGTTGATGTAACGCGCCCTGTGATTGGTCGATTTTTTCCCCGGAGCATACCGAAGATGCGATGCCGAGTGTTACCGAAGATGCCATGCGGCCGTACGCAGGGTAAAATATCTGTTCATGCTTTAGCATATAGGGGTCGGGAAATCGCTTATTACTCAGTTCTGATACCTAAAAGACCATGTAGTATTGGATGTAATCTCCGTGTATATGTTTCCCCTAGGCCTGGAGACATTGTTTCTGGCGATGGGATACCGGGAAGTAGCAGTTTCACACGATCGAAGCAGAGTCCGGTTATTAGCTGGCAGTTCGAAATAAAGGGGGCGTGGTTAAAATCTTAAGCGGTATGACCTATATAGGCCATAAATATGGCCACTTTTGACGCCAAATCGTCTAGTCAGCAACTCAAACCATATGTATCTATCTATAGCCTGCGGCTAAACTTCGCTCAATTACTGATATACATCTAATCGTTAAAATATAACGAATTGTCTCTTTAATAGTCTCAATTAATATAACCAATTGCCTCTTTAATAGTCTCAATTAAAGTTAACATATCCTATAATTAACTATTATTGATAATGACTAGTTAATGTTCTTATTATTACCAATCTCCTATGAGTCTAGTGTCACTTAGGGTTATACTTAGGGTTATAGTATCTCCTTGGGTATTTCTATAATTGATATCAATCTCCCTATGGGATCCTTATAACGACACCAGTCAACCCAGGATCCAGCCAATTATCCAGGGGTTAACCCTATGAGGTCATTATAAGGCGCCAGCTAACCTGGGATCCACCATTATAAGTGAGTCACCCCAGGATCCATTAGATTAATGGGGGTTGACACTAGGGTTAGCCACTTGTCGGCGTGCCATGGAAGAGAATCGCATTACACAACTACTCGTATTTGATCATTTTGTTAAATGTCTGGCCAATAACAATATTTTAAAGAAAAAAGAAAAAAAGATAGCCTTTATTGTACCATATAGATGGAGTTGGCATTTGGCTGGAGAAATGGAACGCAAATTATGGTTTGTGAACTGAGGTGTTGAAAATCTTATAGAGTTGGGATACACATGTAGCCTAGTCACTTCAAAAGCCGGTATGCACATAAAGTTAGCAAAAATGATTTAATTTCATTTTAGACTTTTATCACTACACACCTTCGTCGTTGAACCTTTTGCACCCATGAAAATATTTGGTTGTGGTACCAAAGATTGTAGTTCGTAAACGCGTCAGTGCTCTCATTTGTCACTTTGGATATACCATTGATACAAGTTCCCTGCAGCACGTGGCAAGGGAACGATAATCAATCCGCAACATTGATATCACGGAACGACGGACGTTTAATAACATTCCTTCCGGTAACCTTGATATTCAGGTGTCGATATGCCGATTTCTGATTGTAAATACATCAATAATCCCTTTGGCAAAAACTAGAAAATGCTACCCAGGTATCTAAGCTATTCTCCTCTCCTTTAGTTATCGAATTAATCCAATGCACTGCAACATTACATCTTTCTTTCCGGGGGTAGACCTCTAGGGGCTTTTAAGTAATCTAGATTCTGTCCCATATAATGGTATAGGCTATATTAAATAACAAATACCGGTTGTAACATGTGTCCACCTTGGATAACCTAACAACACATAGAATCAACCTTTATCTAGTAGTCAGTAGTCATATAAATAAAAGTAAAAGTAATTCTGGGTTTCTTGGAAGAGCTGTGAGGGCACAGAAAGTATGCTATCCTTTTTCCTGTCTATTGTAACTGTTTATTAAGGAAATAAAAGCATTTATATATATATAGAGAGAGAGAGAATGGGACGAGCCAGCAATAATCGAAAATTTATAGGACGAGATTCGTCCACATAAGCACGATGCCGTAGGCAGAGTGCTTATGTGGACGAATCAAGTCCTATAAATTTTCAATTATTGCCACTGAGTTCCATTCTATATTTATTATATGTGCATAAAATTTGATCATATGTCATCAGATATCACTGAAAAATACTAAAGAAGTCTCAGAGAGCCCCGCTGCCCCGCTGACAGCCCCGTTAGTATATTGATGAATTAAAACGTTCATATCATGGCCATTCCTTGAGCTACATTAATACAATTTATATCATTCAAAAGGGAATTTAATGCTCTATTTAATGGTGTAGGTTTTATTATGTATTTCTATTATTATAGTACCAGAATCACGGGTTGATTACTGATCACGGGGATTTGTTTACATGCTCCGCAGAGAGCCAAAGCTCCGCGAAGCATAATAACAGAGCTATTTTTAGACAACTACATTTCATATAGGACACGTCCTATATGAATATTTTTATAGCACCCCACTTATAGCACGTCTCATATAGAATGCGCATATAATAAATATATATATATGCGCGCCTGTTCATATATTCGTGAATGAATATATCAAGTATATAAATAAATACATCATAGGGGCCTACAGATACATAGCTTTTATAGCTATTTTAGGCGCTCTACAGGCTACTTTAGACTTTGTAGACACTCGACAAACAGGGTTTAGGCCTATAAAGCTGGGTTCCATTCACATTTTTAATCCAGCAATTTTGGAATTGAATAACATAAACGTTTTCCATTCAGTTTGCCCTTTGGCCATCTCCTTAAAATGCCTAGCTGCTATCAAAAAATAAGTTCGGATACTGTCTGATCTATACCCTTATCATCTGACCAGGTGTGCGTCCATTCTCTGTGTATTTCTGCCTGATTTCTTCATGCTTAATTGCAATAAGACGGTGTACGCATAGCCCATTGAGTAATGGTTTATGCCAATAATCTGCACAGGACGCCCACAGAAACCTGAGCCGCCCAAACCAACAAGAAGAGGGCGCCTTGGGCATTGCTCCTTGAGTAGGGACGGGCAAAAGAACATTCACGTGACAATTACATGACGGTTCGACGGGCATGCGCGTTATGCACGCGCGGTTTGAGGGCGGGCCAGTGTGCGATCAGATCTCAAGATTATGCCCCGACTTTATTGAAATCTAATCTGTTTATTTTGACAAATGCGGGCAGGAACGAAGTGCATACATGTGCACCAAACAATGAACTAAAGAAGGCACCACAAAAAAGCTTGCAGCCACATGAATTTCTCCAATTGTAAAGAACGTGTGTTGGGCACATTTGGCGAACAATAATTTCCTGAAGGAATTCTTATCAGTATACCATCAGAGAAATGAAAATAGGCAAGACGGCATCATATCTATTTGAAAGTATACTGATGATTATGACTAGGCCTAAATGCTGCTGGAGCATCTCTAAAGATTGACCTCCATACATTCCCCACCTTTTATTTCAGAATGTCATTATGTTTCAATATCCTAATTATCATGATATTATTTCAATAAAAACAAACAAAACAAAAATTAAAACGATTCATATTTGATTTTGAATTCGCATCATTTGGGAAGCCATCGACTACCATTTGTCAATGAAATTTTAAAAACTTGAAACTCATCTGAGGCACCATATCGATAGTGCATTGATGTAGAAATATTATATTTAAGGGATATGTGTGAGTGGTGCGACAACAAATATTATTTGACAGCTCCGACTAACACGGTGATGCCTGCCCGGGTCTGACATATTATTGCATGACAGACGATACCCCCGGACCATACCTCATGCACGTGTTTGGTGAAAGGGCCATGGGAAAATATTTAAAAAGAATATCACTAGGCCCTGATTGGTCAATGGGTTAAACGCTATATATTAATATATACTGATACGGAATAGTGCAAGCCCATAACACTAAGTCATAATTTAAAATGTCTCATTATTTTTCTATTCAAGGAATACATACGCTATTGTTTTAAAACACAAATACATGGTATACATTGTCTATCTTTTATACCAGGAAATAATTCATGGTGGCCATGCATGCATAACTAAATCGCTAAATTCTAAGTATTAGCTTCGCTCTGATGCTCTAAAATAAAGTGTGACATCCTTTATTAGGCCTGCCTCTTTTTAACAATTTATTGAATGTTTAGGGATCTTCTGTGAATGGACAGCACCAGCCATGTAGTTGTAGGCTCCATTACTAGCAACTATACATATTATATATCTCATATTATATATGCTTCAGATGTGGTTTCATAGATTGTTCGTATCTCGGTATGGCTTTAGGGGCCTACAAATGACTTTTTTTCTGAGCATAACTATGAATTGATTAATGACAACAGTATAAGTGATTGGTAGCCTGTCTACTATTATATACCAACGGTTGCATTTGAAAATCATTAATATAAGGAATGCAATTCCCCCTCTTTGTGTATATAAAGCACCTCTGAGATGAAGGATCTCGAGATACGAATGAATGACAATCAATTTGGAAATGCAGTTACTAGTCTATGCATATTTATTTTTTATGTACATTCTCGATGCCGAATTATTAAATTGTTTCAAGAACTGCAGTGGAATTTAATGATTGCCATGTTTGTTTTTTCATATTTCAGTGCATTCGCTAGAGAGAGACAGGGATTACCTACTGGGAGAAAATCTAGGAGGGCTTTTACAAGACTTACCAGTTACCTGTAGTGGCTGTGGGGGAGAGTGATAGATGAGGAGTATCCGAGTTATCACCACCGGGTGGGTACGCTTATTATTACCCAGACCCGACACTATTAATCATTGCTGTGAGATATATAATCCTAGACCCACCTTCTTTGTGTTCGGCCCACAGACTTAGATAAATAGGAAGAGAAGTTCTCCGCTTGCCAGGTTTTTAAGATTATCAGTATAAGTTGCCAAGGTTAATTTTGAACAGATATCATAGCATTTGAACCATTAGCATATTAAATATGCGAATGTAATAAAGTGCTCAGTGCGTTCGTAATTCTTCATCAACCATGCTCTTTACATAACAACACAAAGAGGCATATTATTTACATGATCTGAACTGTTTTCTGCATTTGCTAAATTGTGTTTGTGTTTAAAATCTTTATTCAGGTATAGTTGTTTCAACATCCGTGGCATATATTTACAACTTCGGCTCACCGTGCGGTGGTCTTCCGCCGCTACCTGAGCTAATTATCACATAAGTGAATGAAAGTAGTGGAAATTAGCAATACTAGCTGGGCGAACATGTTTATTTGGGACCCTCCTCACTTGAATGTATCAATAAAAAAGGGAATAAACGCTTTGATAAAAGGCACCCCTTTAATAGTAAGCATAACCTCGACATGCACCCGCCCAACCCATCCCCGAACCCATCCATGTCTATGGATAAGATATATTGAGAAGGATCGAATGTGGCCCATAATACCAATATTCTAAAGTTGAAAGACGACGCTATAGTATAAAAGCAAACTCACACCCTGTCAAGGTTAAGGCCTCTACTCTCGGACTGAGACATTGAATATTCATGCTTGACGATGTTTTACTATTAAAAATATCAAGATAAACTATGGTAACTGTCCCCAAAATGATCGGGTATGCATTATATATATATTATATATATATATATATATATATCCGTGGTTAGGATGACTTTAACTCAGCGTCCCTCGCGGTTAACAGCGTTCTAAGGGCAACAGAATCGTAGAGTATAAATCTATATACTCGTTGCATATATGCATATCCTTCCTTGTCTAAATTCAATCTACTCTAAAATTAAATCAGATTCGGGTACCAACAACCAAGTATTTACTAATTAAACTTCAATTATGAAATCAATGACCATTGTGAATGTTGGGTTTCTCAGAAGAGTTTGTTTGTTTGTGTGGTGAGTTAGGTTTGTCCGCTCGTTGCAGTGCTGCCCGGGCATGTTCCAAACATGATCCGGGTATCAGCTGACACAGCCGGGTAATAGCCGGACTTGTCCGGAAGGTATTGGATTATTGCATTTATGTAACAGGTGGCGCTGTGTGCCTGTGAGGCTCTTGTTTATGGTATTTTACAGTATTGATCTCATTTGTTTGCACTTGTTCTTATATTTAAACACCCAGTAGAATCGGGTTGTTTCTTATCTAAAGGGTTATGCTGCTGTTGTATATACGCAACTCTATACTGTGTTATTAGAGTGCCCTGGACTTGTGTGATTATAATTGGTAATAAACGAGAGACTGCTAGCAAGGACTATTAGATCTGGGTTTTAGTGTTGTTACTCGAACTGCGATCACGAACCGGCCGGGTAATTCACTACAATTTGGTGCCGTGACCATTAGTTTTTGCTGGAAGTGGGGTGAGACTCGCCAAACTTATGTTTGGAAGAGGAAGAGGACGGGTCCAGTATGAGGACGAAACTGGTAGACCTAATTGGTTAGCATCCGGATATAAAATGGTAGATTGGACTGACTATGATGAGGTCAGGGACAATCTGGAGGTTGTTGTAGAAAGTGGCGGAGCTACTGCTATGGTTCATTCAACTCCTCCTGCAGTCTATAGGACAGCCGGGCGAGGTAGGGGTGTCTCCCGGGTAGGTTTAACACCTGGCCCTGGTTTTGATAAAGTGGTTGGTCAACGTAAGAGGCAACCTGGACCTATAGTTCCTCCATGTTCTCCGCCTCCACCAAAGCCGGCTTGGTATGATGAAGAAGAGCAGGATTTGACCCGGATGTGGAGAAATGATGTGTTGAGGGGAACGGGTAGGCGGATGACTTTTGACAAAATGGACACTCTTATTGGCTCGCAGCGTCGACAAATTGATGGAATGAATGAATCGGTTGCTATTTCGGCTAGACATAGTCAAGATGCGCTAGAAGCTGCTGCTAGGACAGCAAAGGATCTAGCTAAGGTACAGGAGGAGGATAGAGAGTTACGACAGGTTATCCAAGATCAGGCAGATAGGATGGAGGAACTGGTTAAAGAGTTGAAGGCAGCTAAGGAGTGTGATTCACCCGCTAGCCGGGGAAACTACAGTAGCACTCCATTTAGGAAGCCTCCCCAGTTGTCCGATAATACCTATGCCCGTATCATGGGTGAGTTACCCGAATTTGGTCAGTCTCGCCGGTGTGGAAATGTGGAAGTTAATCGGGGCGGGTCACGGGACCCCGAGAAGAAGGAAGTAGTGTTATATAAAAATAGGGGCGATACTGACTCTGGTTGTGTGACCGCTCCTCCGGATAATACCGTCGGTACTGATGAAAACCCGGGCGAGAGTGGTAATCCAGTGGCGAGGCGTAATATGCGTCGCTCTATGGACCCGGCAGCTACTTATGACCCGGTGCAGAGTAAGGTACCGTATGGTAAACCTGGTTGTAACATGAGTAAACCGGAATTAAAACCCAAACCATTGAATTTTCCGATATGGGATGGTAAAAAGGATTGGCGGGAGTATCATCGGTCAACCTTATCGGTAGCCAGAGCCATTGAATTATAAAGTGCAATTAATGGCTGCGGTGTCCGATCACATGCCAAATATAGCGGTGTTAAAAGCTGATAAGTATACACTGGATGAAGTATTTGATATGATGGATTATGAGTACGAAAATGAGAAACCGGCTGATACCAGGCAGAGAGAATTCTTTGCTCTGCGTCAAACGGCTAATCAAAGTCCTTCTAACTTTGCTCAACTGGTGTCTTTAAAGGCTTTATACGCATTTGGTGAATGGGATTCGACATTGCATTCCATGGCCATCAAAGTATTCCTAGATGGTTTGATGGATCCGGAAATGGCGAAATATGTGGCGCTACAAAATCCTAAAAATGTAGTGTTGGCGGGTGCTAGTGCCACTAGATACAGGGATGTTTGCAAAGAAACTACTAGATTAGTTCCAATATCGACCATGGAAGTTGGGTTGGGCCAATCACAATCTAGGGAGTTGGCTATAGTAGAGGCTACAGGAGCAACGGGTGTCTCTACTGACTCGGCTGATTTCTTCGAATTTAAAGCTTGGCAAGCTAGAAATAAAGGAAATGGAGAAAATAGAAATAAACCGTTTGTGAAGAAATATCCATACAAGAGTGGTGCTACGGGTGATAAACCTCCACCTATGTGTTATTTTTGTAGAGAAGAAGGCCACTTGTTCCGACAGTGTCAGAAGCAAGTTCAGCACCTTGCAGCTATGGAAGGGGTGGTTCGGTTTATGGCCAAGTTGAAGGAGAAGGAGGAGGCGGAAAACGCCCTAGGGCCTTCCAAGCAGGCGTAGGAAGTGCCCGGTTGAGTTCTATGCACGCCATACCTGGTCATATAGTGAAGGCGGAGTTGGCCGGCGGGGAGCAGGAGGTGTGTCCCGGGAAGCTAGGGGACGCCCGACGGGAAAGTTCTCGGGGAACGAGTCACACAGATCGTTCTTTACAATGGTCAGTTCTGGTGCTATGCTCGGCTGTGAGCGTCCGGGGTGGAGACCCGGGCTATTCTTGTGTACCCGGACAAATTTTGAGGTTTGAAAGTGGTTGTTGGGGTACTAGGTTACACAAGATTATGGCATATGACCTTCAGGACTATGGCATACAAATCTCTGATCTGCATTGTCCCAGAATAGAGGATAGGTGGTATGTGAGTGTAACTGTGGGGAATGTAACCGGACAGTTTTTGGTGGACTGGGGTGCTCAATGCACACTGATTAAGAAATGTGTATTTGACCAGCTGTCAGTGAGACCTCACTTGATACCGTGTAGAGTGACCTGTTATGCTGGCACCGGACATAACCTGGTTACACATGGTTGCATAAGAGTTGCATTAGGAGTAGGTGATCAATGGTTTGCTCTCAACTGTCTGGTTGTGAGTGGTTTAGTCGGTATAGAGGCCGGAATACTGGGTATGGATTTTATATTTTTACACCAGTGTAATTCAGACTGGTCAGGCAAATTCACCTTGGAAGATGGTGAACACACTGTAGCGTGCAGACCATTGCAAAGTGGATCTCTGGTAGTGAATAAGACTGAGAGTGTTTTCGTGGACGCTTTCTCGTCTGTTTGCTCAGGCGGAGTTCTTGGGTCCCCCGGTGGAGGCCAGATCTTTGCCCCAAATGGCTCTGAATTGGGAAGTTTCCTGGAATATAATGATCCGGTTATGGAAACGCAAATCGGAAATACGTTATTGGTAACTAACCCGACGGGAGAACCAATACTGGTTGAGCTACACACGGCTATAGAGGGAGAATTGGCTAATGATAAGTATTCACCTATCGTGGATGTGGAATTACTGGAACCAGAGGTCCCAATGCCTCTTGGTGATAGTTGTCCCCTGGAGAAGTTGGTGATAGGGTCAGATTTGGTCAGGGCAGTTGATCGAGGAAGACTGTTAAAATTATTGCTGTCCTACAAGGATTGTTTTCGGTTACCGGGTGAAATATTGGGCCATACTAATGTAGTAACGCACCGGGTTGATACTGGAGATGCAGCTCCAATTAAGTCCGGTTGCAGAAGGTTACCGCCGGCTAAGCGGGAGGCGGCGGAGAAACAAATACAGGATATGCTCGATAAAGGCGTAATTGAAGAGAGTAATAGTCCTTGGGGGGCTGGTATTGTGATTGTGAAGAAGAAAGATGGTACTGACAGGTTTTGTGTAGACTATAGGCCATTAAATGCCGTCACAAAGAAGGACTCATTCCCTCTTCCCAGAATTGATGAATGTATCGATGCATTGGGAGGCAATAAATGGTTTGTCACACTGGATCTGGAAAGTGGTTATTGGCAAATTGCCATGGATCCAGCTAGCCGGGAGAAGACCGCTTTTGTCTCCTCTATGGGCTTGTATCAATTTAAGGTCATGAGCTTTGGCTTATGTAATGCCCCGGCTACCTTTGAGCGCATGATGGAACAAATGCTGTCGGGTCTGCGCTGGAAGGTTTGCTTGGTGTATTTGGATGATATAATTATATTTGGTAGGACCCTGGATGAAACTTTGCAGAATACTGAATTAGTCTTGCAGAGACTTAGGTCTTATGGGCTAAAATTGAAACCCAAGAAGTGCGAATTCTTTAAACTGGAAGTGCAATACCTGGGCCGGATAGTGTCTGAAGGGGGGATCCGGCCAGACCCCTCTAAGTTAGACCAGGTCCGGGAGTGGCCAGTGCCCTCTACTGTACGGGAGGTACGTCAGTTTTTAGGGTTTGCGTCTTACTATAGGGAATTTATGCCTAAGTTCTCTGAGATTGCTGAACCTATTCAAGCTCTGGTGATAGGAGCTAATTCAAAGACAAAAGGGGTGGTTTTTGATGAAAAATGTTTGGAGGCATTTGGTCGTTTAAAGGAATTGTTGACTAGAGCTCCTGTCCTGGGATACCCGCAGCCGGCTGGTACTATAATCCTGGATACAGATGCCAGTGGATTTGGTATGGCCGGAGTTCTGTCTCAGATTCAGGAGGGTAAAGAGGTTGTACTCAGCTATGCAAGTAATAGTCTGAGCCGAGCTCAGCGGAATTATTGCGCTACAAAAAGGGAGTTGTTGGCTGTGCTAACGTATTTGGGTAAATTCCAACACTACATCATAGGGAGGGAAGACTTCGTTCTTAGAACGGATCATGCCTCGTTACGATGGTTGATGACCTTTAAAGACCCATCTGGTATGTTGGCTCGTTGATTAACTACTCTTCAACACTATGGTATTTCAGCTAAGCAGATTTCTCATCGGGCTGGGAAAAATCATTCGAATGCTGATGCATTATCGAGATTACCTGTCCGGAAATGCCCGTGAGAAGATTGCCCTGACTGCGGTGAGCATGATGCGGTTATTGCTGTGATGACAATGGAGTATGAAATATTTGCGCAATTGGCTGGCGATCGGTTAAGACAGGCACAAGCTGAGGATGGGATATTGAAGAGGATAGCAGCCTTGCTAGAAAGCAATGCTCCTTGCCCAGAGAAAAAGGATCTATTGGCTGAGGATGACGAATATTGCTTCTATGCTAAGCTGCTACCTAAAATGGAGTTAATAGATGGTTTATTGTGTGTGAAATGGGAAAGCGACAATGGTGTGGTGTATACAAGAGCGGCTGTTCCATTCTGCTTGAGGAAGGAGTTGTTTCAGACTTTGCACGGGAACAAGCTCTCAGTCCACTTTGGTGAATTCAAGACATACCAGGCGGCGTTAAAGAAATTTATCTGGCCCCGGATGAACTTGGACATAGCTGACTGGATAAGAGGCTGTGAAGCTTGTGCTTCTTGCAAAAGCAGGGGTGGTAAAGGCATTACTCCACTGAGAAAGGAATTACATGGAGTGCGTTGGAGCCGGGTCGCTTTGGATATAATTGGTCCATTTAAAAAGACTCCGAGAGGTAATGTCTGTGTAATGGTGGTGACCGACTACTTCTCAAAATGGGCTGAGGCATATCCCTTGCCGGATCACACTGCGGCAACTTGTGCTATGGCGTTGTTCACTGAGTGGATATTGAGGTATGGACCGCCTGTGTCCCTGCAGACAGATGGGGCTCCGGAATTCCGGTCAGCTCTGTTGAAGGAATTGTTGGAAATGTTGGATATTGAGAAGCTGATGACTCTTCCCTACAGACCGATGGCAAATGGGCAGGTAGAGAGATTTAATAGAGTCTTGGCAGAGCAGCTCTCTTGCTTAACAGAGTACGATGATGTGAACTGGGATCTGCTGGTGCCCTGTATTGCCCACGCGTACAGGGGTGCGGTACATAAAAGCACATATTGCACGCCAAATAGTGTTGTGTTTGGTACTGAGCTGGTTACTCCGGCTGATATCATATATGGCACATTGACTGGAGATGTTGACTTTCCCTGCCACACTGCATTTGTGGAGGAGATAAGACAACTGTTGAGGAAGGGGCATAAATTTGTAAGGGAACGGTTGGGTCATGCTGCAGTTTATCAGAAAAGATATTTTGATAGACGGGCTAGACCCCGGGTGTTTCAGGCTGGTGATATGGTGTGGCGCTATGCAACACCATTAGCGCAGAAGAAATATGGACCCAAATGGGATGGCCCGTTTGAGGTGGTAAGGAGAGTTCAAGGGTGTACTTATGAATTAAGAACAACAGATGGTCTTCTTCGTTGGAATGGTAATTTATTGAAAAAAGCTTTCAATTCAGATGGTAAACCGGTCCAGGTAACAAACTTGCACCGCGCCCCGGAGTATCAGAAACAACTGGTTGCCGGGAGAGATATTATCCGAGTTGCCCCAGACGGGAAGGTAATGCCGGGTACTGAAGCTCCTGAGGTTACTCCGGGCAACCGAATTGTCCATCATGTGAAGAGACGTGGCCGGCCGCCCAAAGCTAAGGCTGTGGCAGTGGCAGTGGGGGATAAACCGCCTCTACCCGCTGCACTGTCTTCGGGTGAGTCGAGCTCAGAAAGTGATGTAGAGGAGGAAAATCTGGTTTCTGATGTTGATAAGGTATTACCTAAGGCTCTGGACAAATTGGTTAAATCTGAGTATTTACTAAAACGTCCTCAGAGAAATGTAAGACAGCCTGACAGATTGGGATTCAAATAAGGTTTATTGTTTCGTCGACTGGTGCTAAAAAATGACACAACGAGAAGTACATTGGTTGATGCATGGGGAATGTTACGGTAGACACTTTTCTGTGCTAATGCAAGTAGCTATACGTGGATGCTTCAGGTGCATTCTTTCCTGGCCTCTAATTGTTTGATCATGGTGTAGTTTCTTCCATACACGCCTGTTTGCATGTATCAAATAGGATTAAAGACCCACTGACACGTGAAATAGTATGTAATTTTGCCCCCCTTGTATGATAGCTGGCCTAACCATGATACCAGATCTGAAATATTAAGTTTGTATGTCCAGCGGTTTTAAAGTTAGAGCCCCATGAACACCCCCGATTTGGGACTCACTCATCTCTTCACCCGCCGATGGTACAGCGGCGCGGTGACGTCACCGGTGGAACAGTCACCTCCTGTACCCTACCACTCCTCCCGGTCACACAGCGTAAGGGCTAGTTTTGTGTGTACAGATCTGTGCATGGATACGGTAAACTTTGCTACCGCTATACTTTCAATTTGACACAGAGGTAACACATGTATATTACCTACAATTTTACCGATTATTGACAGAAATTCAAATCTCTTTCCATAGAAGATATGCCCATCTAAAATGTTTCATTTCTAGGAATACTCTAAATCGGCCCACTAACATCAATATTGTAAACAGTTTATGAAGTAGATCGTTTAATTAATTATATCAAAGCATATCTCAACATATCAAATATACTTAATGACCAAACTATTTCACAAAACCTTAATGCACCAACTTCCTGAGCTTGTATAATCCCATACAACGTATGGTACAGTGTAAAATTTATAGCAAACATATCATGTTCAGCATGGGATATTTATCGGTGCTCTAATGTCAATATCAATGTGTTTTACATAATGTTCATAGCACAGTGCCCTACCATTCCCATGATGCATTTAGTTTTCATAGATCATTAACATTAATACCTGAGTAATTCTACCAAAGGGGCATCATTTGATTTCAGCATTTAAAAAAAAAAAATCGTTGAATCTCTACAATCTTTGGTGTACGTATGGCAGGGAATATCAGTAAAATGCAGACAAAGTTTGGGGAGGCTGGGGGAAATATTTCGATTCCTAAACCTATGCTTCAGATACCTATATTTTCTCTATTATTCTGCCTTATTTCAGCCATATTAAACCTGATTAATCAAATCATTTTAGTGTAAGATTGGGGTAAATTTTAAGCATTCGTTGGAAGACCTGGCTAATCAGGAATTTAATTTTTGTATCAACCAGACATCGAGCTACCTATGTGCAACAAGATCAGCAAAATAAAGAATACTTGGATTGAATTGAATTGAAATTACCTGCTACTACGGCTAGCAAAATTAAATGAAAAGTCAGAGATAAAGAATGGATGTTGGCCATCAAATAGGGGCCTGGTTTTAACCAGAAGCTTGATATTGAGTATGATATGAGTTGATTTTGTAAAGATATCCATTATATTATTATACACTTACTGTGTTTAAATAGGAGGGTCTCTTTATCTGTATTAATTATGGCATGATGGCAACACTATAGCATAACGGCGACATTACTACACAAGCTCACCTCACTTTAACTACATAAATATTTAATCATATTTATATTTTCCCCCGAATTCAAGCATGCCTAAGCAATTATGAGGAAGGTCGAAATTCCATATGTTTCTATAGAAAGAATATTAGCGATATATTATTTTGAAGCTAATATAGATGTCGTAATGCGACACAGATATTCCAAAACAATATTTTCCAATTCTAGATCAGTTTAAATGTATAATAACATGAATATTGTGTTTTTTCATAATAATGAACATGTGTGCATATGTAGAAACCATTTTTCTTCAGCAGGATTGATATATTTTCTAAATCAGGTTGCGTATTATATTCATATTCCATATAATCATTACATATTTACTAGCCTGAAAAAGCTCTTCTATCACAATGGCGGCAAAGATTCTGGCATAAGAGCTTTGAAAGTGGGGTTCCTACAGCCTTATTTTTGCCAAAGAATTCAAATAAAATTGTTATAATTCTGTGTGATAATCCCAAAAACCTAGGTTGGTAAACCAAATGACACCCTATTGGGAGAAGTACTCGCCTACTTTAAAATAGTAACCAGTAATTTCGGGATAAAACTCATTATTCAGAAATATTATGTTGTTTTGATTTGGAACATATAGGCCTAGAAAAACTGGAAATCACACCAAAATTAGTAATAACATTGTCTATGATCAGTACATCCATTGTACCCATGGAGCAATATTCTGCTAATTCTTCCCAGCTCTACAGAGGGGTTAAGGAAACTAGGGAAATAGGTGGGAATACAAATGTTGCCATAGCAGGGGCCCCTTCGCCCCTTGATCTTTAATATAAAGCTGATGAACAACCAATATAAATATCCAAGTCAACTTTATAAGAAAGTGAGGAGGTATGAATGTTTATCTTTGCATATATTCTAAATATAATGGGTTATAATTATATGTATATGCAGAGGGTCAGTGACCGCCAATAAATCGATAAACTATTAATTTGTCTAGACGCCAAGCAATGATGAAATTTTGCTGAAATTCTCATGTATACACGGAAAACCTCACTGTTCAATTTATTTGTACCAGTTGAGTGGGAATTGACCATAAAATACATCATGTCAAACACAGCAATATAGTTCTATTATTTGATGGGAATGAATAAAAAGAATAGTATTGGGTGGATTTGATTGTTATTGTCACATGTATGTGAATTATATATTAGATCGATTTCACTTTGGAAGAAAATATAAATTTTACCAATTTTGAAGAAAAATCACAATTCTCATGTGCACATATACTGGCAGGTAGCATAATAAGGCCATTTTATTCTATCAAAAGTACATTTAACTGTTGCATTAAATGGATATCCGACACATAGTACATTACATAGTACACATAGTACATTATATATTAGATCAATTTTACTTGGGTAAAAATATATTTTTAAAAACTGAATATTCGAATGCACAAATATTCCAGCTTTCCAGTCTGATAATTTCAAGTTGTATACTAAAGAATGATCATTGTCATTGAATATTAGGTAAGAGATAAAATAAAATACTCTGTAATACAGGTATCCCAAGTAATACATAACCTAACGTTAAGACCCTTTGGAAAGTGTATATTTTGCCAAGTCTTGGACAATTATTAAACAAGAATTGTTTTCACGATATGATGACAGAAGTCCAGGATCTCCTTGCAATGCATCATGAAGAATACAGAAATAGGCGGGAGAAATGTTGGCGGGGAGGTCATTCGGTCGGGAGAATGTAGGGCAGGGAGATTGTTAGAAATATTATGAGCTTTCAGCCCTGGATAGCAATTTGAATTGCTCATAATTTTATACAAAATTTCTCATCGGCTGATATGAGTTTATTTACCAAGGTATGGGTATTATACTCCATGCAATCGTCTGTCTTGTTGGATCTTTTGAACCAGAGCTATACATCCCGATATACCCTAGTAAAATACAACACTTGTTAAAATCATACCTCAAATCTAATCTCTTAACCTTTAACCTTTAACCTTAATCTCTTAAATCTTTTAACACAAGTTCTTTATAAAATAGGGAACTATTCACTACAAGTATAGCACGAGATGAAGGTCAATCTTTAAAGAAACTAACAAAAAATGCAAAACCTTCAACATGTTCTTTTCATGCATTGTCAAACTATGGATTTCCTTCTATTCAGTACAGAAATTACATTTTATCTAGATATATTTCGTCAGAATAGTTTAAGCACCATCATCATACACTATATATAATAAGTGCAATATACCTGAATACTGAATAACTCAACACATCACAGTAACCGATGTGAGTTAGTGTGTCTCTCATTGAAACTAGCTAGTACACGCCGGGAACGAGTTCCACCGGTGACGTCACAGGGTAATCAACACCTCCACCAGCTGCACTCACAGTCCCGAGGTGACTGGGGACACAAATCGCGTCTATACTCACTTACTATTAGGAATTTTCGAAAAACAACTGTGGGTCACTTTTCATATACCAAATATCTACTCATTTCACTGAAGTTGTGTTCTACGTGACAGTGGGTCTTTAAATCAGCCTATTGGGTGTCAGGACTGAATGGCTTGATTAAGTTTCTAGTGCCATGCTCGGTGGCCCGGTTACATGGATAACTTGACTTGGAGTTGGCGGGTGCATTTGTAGGTCGCCACGAGGGGGCTGCGATTGAAACCAGCTCGGTGACAGGGAGAGAGTGCTATTTTTGGATGTGTCCCAGCGTTCTGATTGGAGGTTGGCGCATCGAGGTCAGAGGACGGAGCGTGAGTCGGCAGTCAGTGGCAGAGTAACGTTCAGGGCACACGTGTATGGTGTCTCTCTAGAAACTGAATTGAACCTTGCCCCAAAGAAAGTAAAAGTTTGTCCCTTATTGGTTGTGTGTACAAATACGAGGTTGAATTGTACGCAGTTTACATTGGTGACTCTCATGGCTGATGCCGAGGTCGACATGGAGGTGGAAAGTGGTGATACTGGTGGTGGCGATATCACCCCAGTCGAGGAGACAGTGGTGACGGCTCAGTCCGAGGGTCGTGAGGCTGGTCCTGAGCAACATGGTGAGAAGGAAACTGGACATACCTCCCGGCCTAAGGAGAAGAAGGAGAGCAGAGACAAATCGAGATCTCGTTCTCGGCAGTCTTCTTCAGACAGCAAGGGTAGGAAGGAAGACAAGAAAACTGGTTCTGGCGAGGATAGGAAAGAAACTGGAAAGAAGTCGGATAAAGAGAGGAAACCCAAGTCTGGCGATAAAACTGGAAATGTTAACCCGGGTAAGTTCGGCAAGGCTAAGCCTAAGCCGGCCGCGACTAACTCCGGGCAGCAACCGGGTAGTGATATTGAGATGGAGGAGAATGAGGAATTCCCTACGGTAGCAGCGGCCGCTGCCGCTGGTGGTACTAGCCGGGGAAGGAAGTTGGTACAAGCTACTAACCCCCCTAAGGTCAAGAGGTCTAGGAGTAGTAGCATCAACTCCTTACAAACGGTGGAAGATATCCGGAGAGCTCATCAGGGCACACACTGGAAAGGTCAGCCGAAACGCCAGTATGATACTGACTTTCCTATCAGGAGCGCTGACCGCTATAGACGCCGGGGATTGTTGGAAAGGGTTAAGCTAACTCAGCGGAACGTGGCAGACATCGATCCGGCTGAGGATAACGATTCCAAGTTGATTGTGCCTGAGTGCCCGGAGTCGGAGGATGAGGACGAATGTCTACAGGATTATTGGGATAAAGCGCCTATGATGCAGGAATACGAGGCCAGATTCCATTTCCTGAAAAACCGGTCTGGTCGTGCAGAGACCAGTGATACCGTCATTAGTGGGATGGTTAAGAACAAACTGGAAGGTGTGAGTTCGTTGTGGCAGCCCGGATTTAGGTGTCCATTCACCTATTGCCGTTACACTGGTTCGGAGTTGAATAAGGGAGGAGTGAAGCGATACCGCACCCAGGAGCGCTTCTTTCGGCACCTGTGCAAGGAGCACTGCCCGGCTGTGTTGGTATTGACATGTGCACATGCCATGTCATGCAACGTCCGTCTGGATAGGCATTCCGACATGGTGGGGCATTTGATGGTCGCGCATAAAGATGGTAAACCAAAAGCTAGGGAGTATGCTGTTGGTTTTAGCGTCCTGACAGACGAAATTCCTAATTTTGGCTGTCAGCGTTATAGCAAACTTGGTGTTTTGGATATGGAGCGAATCGAACTTGGAAAACGGAGTAGTAAGGTGGTTGGGAAAAAGATTTCCAACGCTCCAATTGCCCCTCCCCCTCTCTTTGGTGCTTGGGACTTAGCTGGCCCGAGAGGAAAAGTGATTAGAGGTGGTGGTTCCGGCCCCTCTGCGGCGATTGGTGTTAACCCGGACACTGTACCCGGTTCTGTGGATACAGGAGTAGTATTACCCGCTGTTCCTGCTTCAAATGTGGTCCATGCTGCCAATACCTCGGCGATGGGCAACTTGGATCATACAGGTGGTTGCAATGATTCACAGGAGACTGTGGATTATTCGCCGAGTATGGAATTACCTGAATCTGGTGAGGTGCAACGCTCTCTACAGGGAGTGTCCGGGGCTATGGACGATGGTTTTGCCGACATCCAGGCGGCTACATGCACGGCTATGAAAAGAATCCAGTCAGCTGTGGACTTTGCTTGTCGGCCACTGGAGAATTTGGAAAAGTGCAGGGTTGCTGCGGAAAGGATCCCAGCTCTGGAGAAAAGGGTTAAGGAATTAGAGGCGAAACTCAAATTCTATAAGGATGTTGATGCCCGGTCAAGGGAGGAAATCCTGTCGTTACAGGAAAAACTGGCTACAATGGAGGAGAACGAAAGGGCATCTCCTGCCCCAAAAAGGAAGAAAGTAGAGCCGGGAGTTGACAAATCGGTTGGTACAGATAGGATAATCGAACCTTCTGTCACTGCTTCTCCAGCTGGTGAAAAACTGGACACTAGAGATCCGGCTGTGCCTCATGTATTGCAGCAGACTCTTAACTCGGTGATTGCGGAGAACCGGAATGCCATGGCTAGTGTGTTCCGCTCAATGATGAGGGAAAGTTTACTGCAGTCCACTGCTTACAATCCCTTGGATATGAGCCGGGAATATATGGTCGATGAGATGCAGTCTTCTGCCTCTCAATCGCAAATGGATATGTCTCAAATGGGTATGAGCCGGGAGGCACAGATGGTTAGGCCCCCTCCAACTCCTTCGAGGGTTTTCGATCGGAATTTCATGATGGCGGGCCTGCAATATAGACCCCCTCAACACCCGGGTATGGGAGCGTTTAGTAACCTGGTTGACAGTATTTCGGCTGCTGGCATTGGAGCAGGTGTGGGTAGTTTGAGTGCCTCCGGAAGCATTCCACCCGGTTTTCCTCGCAACCAACCCCCGTTGCAGAGTAGTTCGCCTGCTGGACACCAAGGTAGGCCGGACATGGTGTTTGTAAATAGTTCTTACGCGCAAGGGGTTGTGGAGACTACTCCCACTCGATCGGCGGCACTGGACGCTCAGCGGTTAGAGCAAGATGGTGCGACCGAATCAGACACTGGTTACCCAAACCCGGCCGAGGAGGCTAAGTTACTCGGTGAGGGTAGTAGTAAAGGTATGCTCTCGGTTGGTGATGAGGACGAGGAGATTAAAACAATGTAATTCATATGTATAAATAGGAGGTGTCGTGGGTGATAAATGGCTATATCTGGTGTTTAATTGATTATATCTGGTGAATCTGACGGCGGCGTGGGAGCGTCATTCCCCAGCGGGTGACTACTCCATGTGACTACCCGGACGGATGCTGAACGTGGTGATACCTTGCTAGCAGTGCTATGCCTTTCTTCTCCTGCCTTCCCTGGACTTACCTGGACTGTGCTTACCGGACATTATAAACAATACTCAAAGGATTAACTGGAGCGTGCTTTACTTCATCGTTTTAGATGGACTTGTTCCAGATACCTAGGATTGTGCCGTGGAACATCATTTGAAAGACAGTAAATATATTTTCTTCGTCCTGTTCTTCTGATATAGGCAGACGAAGTTCGGTGATTTATACCTTTTTATGCTGTATGTTTCATTCTTGTGTTTTCCACCGCGTGTGTATCTTGTATTGTGTATCCGGTAAACCTTTCATAACTCATGTATGGGTTTTTTATTGTGTTGGCAGATATTCTTTTTGCAACCTTATGTAAACAGTCATGTATTTGTCTGTGTCGGTTGGACCCGCCTAAAAGAAAAAGGATAGTGGGCATTGTGGTGAGTTAGGTTTGTCCGCTCGTTGCAGTGCTGCCCGGGCATGTTCCAAACATGATCCGGGTATCAGCTGACACAGCCGGGTAATAGCCGGACTTGTCCGGAAGGTATTGGATTATTGCATTTATGTAACAGGTGGCGCTGTGTGCCTGTGAGGCTCTTGTTTATGGTATTTTACAGTATTGATCTCATTTGTTTGCACTTGTTCTTATATTTAAACACCCAGTAGAATCGGGTTGTTTCTTATCTAAAGGGTTATGCTGCTGTTGTATATACGCAACTCTATACTGTGTTATTAGAGTGCCCTGGACTTGTGTGATTATAATTGGTAATAAACGAGAGACTGCTAGCAAGGACTATTAGATCTGGGTTTTAGTGTTGTTACTCGAACTGCGATCACGAACCGGCCGGGTAATTCACTACATTTGTTTGATTTTTATTTACCACTGAGAGCAACATTAGTAACAGCTGTTTGGGAAAAAAGTTATTCGTAAAAAAATTGGTCATAAAAAAGGTTGGTTGAAAAAAGTTGGGTCGGAAAAAAAAGTTGGTTGGAAAAAAAGTTGGTCGGAAAAAAGTTGGGTCGTAAAAAAAGTGTCATAAAAAAAGTCGGTTGAAAAAACTTGGTTGAAAAAAACTTGGTTGAAACAAAAGTTTGTCGTCAAAAAGTTTGTTGTAAAAAAAAGTTTGTTGTAAAAAAGTTGGTCTCCCTCCCCTTTTATTCCCCCCCCCCCCCCCATCCTTCACCTCTCCTCTTCTTCCTCCACCGCTTTGATCCCTTCTAGTCCGGCAGTGGGAGAGCCTAACCCGGAAATCCCGTTTTTTTTCTCTCTTGATTTATCATCTATGGGGTCCCTATATCACATTCCTTTGTGATGTGAAGTTCCTGACCTTGAGCAATTTGAGATATTCAAGATGGCCGCCACCGAACATGTCAAATCTGTAAACTGGCATATCTCTGCTTCTAATGGGGCTAGGAATATGTTCTAGGTGTCTAAATGCATGTTTCATTAGCCTACAAATGTAATACAATCATTAAAAAATCATTGACTCTACAATTTCCAATGAAAATTGCATTATGGGGTAAAATAATTCAATTTGGCGGCAACCGATCCAGCAAATCAGTAAACAGGCTTATGTCTGCTTCCAATGGATACATTCTAGGTATCTAAATCTATGTTTTGTTAGCCTACAAATGCAACACAGTCATTAAATGAATCATTGGCACAATAATTCCCAATGAAAATTGCATTTTTGTGTAAAATAATGTCAAATCCAAAAACAGACATAATATAGATTCCGGCTTCTGACAGGGTTAGGAATACATTCTAAATGTCATTTGCCTATAAAACATTTTGCAGTGTTACTTGTCTATGACCAAACTATAAATGAATTTCTTCTTTTATCATAACATAACTGATATCATTGAATTCTGTATGGTCTTTGTAATAGGGTTATCATAATATCAACACTAACCTCATTATGCTCTCTATTACATGCATCCAATGGAAAGCATGCTCAACTTCTGATTGAATGGAAAGTATATCGTGCATGGCATGTTTGATGGCAGTTGAGTCATCCCTTTTGATGTTTGGTGAAGACTAATCAGGTATCAGGTATAGAAGTTACCCATTACCCTCTACTCAGACTTTCAAAACTTACTCAGATCATGAGCAGAGTTTTCAAAACCTTTGTCACAATGGGGTTGGTTCAAGGGCCTGGTCTGTCAAGGGAAAAGTGGCATTATATTGTTGATTGAACATAAGGAGGATGCATCATCAAAGATTATTATTGTGACAAGCTACATATCCAATAGGCAAGAATCTCTACCCAAATGGACTTGTGGACATCACAACAGGTTATACTATTGGTTAGAAGTTCAGTCCTCAGTCTGCTCTGCTCTTGCTTAATAGTTTTCTAATCTCCACCCTCATCTATATTTCAAATATCCTTGTTCTTCTCATTATAGCAACCTTACAACTTTACAAATTTTAAAATCCAGGTTAGGGAATAAGACCAATGCCCCTGCCAGAATATTTGCTTCTTCCCCAGCATGTTAAAACTAACAAGGCAAGGTAGGGCATGAAGGTACACCAATCATGGTTAAGCTCTTTGGTAGACCAGGTTATCACCAGACAGGTTGCCTGGTGATGTCCTGCATTACCTACCCATTTACTAACCATCACACATTCCAAAGCAGAACACACAACTGAATAAATATTGTATAGAATGATATATTCCTGCATTACATTTGGTTGTTCAAATTAATCAGTAATAAAATCTATCATTGATTTTACCTCAAACATGAGGCCAATGCTTTCAAATATTGACAAAATATATGAAGCAAAAACACAGGACAGCGGTTTGTAAATACACAGAACTACCCGGGATTCGAGGCGGGAGTGAATATTCACCTATGACTGTCAAGGGACGGTTGTCCCGCTACCGTCCTCGGTGAATATTCACGACGCCGAGAATCCAAGGGTTGTTCTATGTTTATTTCACCCCGCACACTAAACTAATGTTAAAATAACATGATCTACAGCGATTTTGAGAAATAAATTGTTAAATAATTAGTTCTTTAGCTTGATTCGCTTCGAAAACATGGCTCTGAAGAAGGACTTGAACTGGCAAAGATCAGAAAGCACGCATGCGCACAGTGTACCAAAAACTAGGTCGGCCGTGTATTGCCCGCGTGCAATGTCGCATCAGTTACTGACCAGCTAAACAATATACAGAGCCTATGTTATTTCTATGGACTGAGCATATCGAGGGTGAAATAAACAGCAACATTGCCTTATGAAAACCCTCAGCCCAGGTTTATTGAAATGAATTATGCTGCTTCTGTTAATGTCTCATTGAATTTCATGTGTGTAACAGGGTAAACTCCAAGGACATTTACACTTCTTCCGAATATCTAAGGCACAGCCAACATGTACTTTGTGGAAGTGATAGAAATTCCTGAAGCAATGTTCACAAGTCTGTCAGGGTAGAGTCGTTCAATAGAAATGGGTAGAAATTGTCCAAAAAAATCTGTTTTCTCATCTTTGACACTTCCTCTGTATGCTCTAATGGGGTCACTTTCTCCTTAGCCTACATTGTGTCTATGCTTTTCACAATTCTGCTCCAGGATTGGAAACTGTTAAGTCAGTTTTTTTCAGTCTAAGCATGCTGGGAAACAACCTATAAAAACTTGCTGGCAATTACCAAAGATTATAAGGGTTGGTTCAAGGGACTGGTCTGTCAATATTCCTTGGAACAGGCCTGCGCATAGGTGAATGATTTGCCCTCCATTCATTCAGGAAAGTTTAGGCAACCTATAAGTCATGAGTTCCCAAAATGAGTTTTATAGGAAGTAATGCAGAGTATTCACATGATGTCACACAGTCAGTGGCTATCCCCATTTGCAGCAGTATTGTGTGTCTGCTTAGAGAGTGAAAGTCAGCATATTGAAAGGCTTTTCCCATTATGACTATTTTGCTAATCCCTGACTATATCAGCATACTTTCTATTACATTTGCTAAAACTTTTGGAGGTGAAAATGGCACCTTGGAGCACATATGTCCAGCTAATATTTACAAGGGGTGATAGAGAACATAGCTAGCCTAGGCCAGCACTGTGACATCATTGAATACAATGTGTAGCTCATGACACCATGCTGTTAAGAAGCTTAGCAATATTTTTATCACATTTGAAGTGCAAGACAATGGAATGATAAACAAAGAATATGGTTATGGTCTTTTCATAGACTAAATTTGACAAAGAATAATGCATATAATGAATTCTTTTACACCATAATGAAACTTTCATCGACAAATATTAGGCCAATGATTAAATATAAGCAGATGTAATGTATTTGTAGGCAAATGACATTTAGAATGTATTCCTAACCCCATTAGAAGCAGGGATCTATATATCATTATGTCTGTTTACAGATTTGACATGTAATTTGAGTTACGGTCAAATTGAATCATTTTACACAAAAAAACAATTTTCATTCGGAATTATTGGGCCAATGATTTATTTAATGCATTTGTAGGCTAACAAAACATACATTAAGACATCTACAATGTATAATTAGCCCCCTTAGAAGCAGAGATATGCTTAGATTTGCAGGGTTGGTATGGGTCAAATTGAATTATTTGGCAAAAAAAGCAATTTTCATTGGAAATTGTTGGGCCAATGATTTATTTAATGACTGTATTGCATATGTAGGCTAACAAAACACACATTTAGACACCTATGTATCCCTAGCCCCATTAGAAGCAGAGATATGCCTGTTTACAGATTTGCTGGATCAGTTGCGGCCAAATTAAATTATTTTACCCCATAATGCAAGATAGAGTATCAACATGGTTGATGTGCGTCTTTATTATATACTTGTTGTAAATGTTTGGCCGTAATAGTAATAAAAAAAAAAAAAAAAAATGCAATTTTTATTGGAAATTTTTGGGTCAATGATTTATTTAATGACTGTATCACATTTGTAGGCTAGTGAAACATGCATTTAGACACCTAGAACATATTCCTAGCCCCATTAGAAGGAGAGATATGCCAGTTTACAGATTTGATATGTTCGGTGGCAGCCATCTTGAATATCTCAAATTGCTCAAGGTCAGGAACTTCACATCACACAGGAATCTGAGATATATAGGGACCCCATAGATGATAAATCAAGAGAGAAAAAAACTTTATCCGGGATTTCCGGGTTAGGCCAAAATTTGCCTTTCCACTGCTGGACTATTCCTTCTTCCTCCTCCCATTGCTACCTTCCTGTCCACATCCTCTCCCCCCCCCCTCCCCCACCCACCTATACCTCTTCTTCCTCCTGCGCTCCTCCTCCTCCTCCCCTTGATATAACCATATTAAATGTGTTGATAAGGGTGTCAAGCAACCAATCTTACTCACTCCTCCCCTCACTCTGCCCTCCCCCAGGAGGAGGTCGAGGTGGGGCAGGAGTAGGAAGAGAGATAGAGGAGGAGGACAGAGAAGGCACTTTAGGGAGGGGGAGGGGGAGGGGGAGGGGGAGGGAGTTTGTAACAGGTATGGTAGTGAGAGAGAGAGAGTGTGTGTCTTCTGTGTACAGTGGCACAACCTCTGGTGGAGTGGTGGAGATCGTTGAGGGGTCAGTTGTATACAGTTGTATATAGGCACAGGCCTATGGGGGAGATTGGCATTTGTGCGAGTCCCATTACATAAGCCTATGTGCGAGATCTCAACCCTCGTTTTGGTAGCTGCCTAGCCTGCTGGTAGCCTATACAATGAAATCTTCCTTTCCTCGAGTTTTGCGTACTCGTGAAAACTCACAGCATACGAGATTCGTTACGGCTCGGTGAACCCTGTGCTCCCAGAGGCAACAGAAACAGGGAACCCGTCGAACTCAAGAGACAGAGACTGGTCCCCGGGTACAGCTAGTCCATCCCCGGACCCACACTCTCGCCTGGGATAGTGGGCCAGTGCAGGCAGGGAAAGAACTCTGTCCCATTACGTCACGTCATGCCTCGCTGGTCACACCACAGTGGTCAATCCATCTAGCATTCACCGACCACCACAGCATGCTTTCCCTACAGTAGGCCTCCCAAGTCACACACATTTTGCGTGCACTCACTGTGCCCACACTCCCTACACATAATGACACACAAGCTCTTTCCCATTTTCGTGGAGATAGGTGTCTTTTAGGAGGAACTTCGCATGTCCTTGAAAACCTAAAAAAGGGACTTGGAAAATGAATAAAAAGGGTCTTAAATATGGATTTTAAAAAAAGGGTCTTAAATGGGCAAATGATTCCAATGAGAATTAGTAGGAATAACCAGGAAAATGACTTACGAATTGAAAATGCATGCATCTTCCTACTCCTGCCCCACCTCAAACTCCTCCTGGGGGAGGGCACAAACACCCCCCCCTCCCCCTCCTCCCTCTTCCTCCCCCTCTCCCTCCCCCTCCGCCTCCTCCATCTCTCTTCCTACTCCTACCCCACCTCAATCTCCTCCTGGGCAGGCCAGAGTGAGGGGAGGAGTGAGTATAACATTGGTTGCTTAACACGCTTATCAACACATTTAATATGGTTATATCAAGGGCAGGAGGATGAGGAGTGCAGGAGGAAGAAGAGGTATGGGTGTGTGTGTGGGGGGGGGGGGAGAGGAGGAGGACAGGAAGGTAGGAATGGGAGGAGGAAGAAGGAAGGGATCAAAGCAGTGGAGGAAGGAGAGGAGAGGTGAAGGTGGGGGGGGGGGATAAAAGGGAGGGAGACTTTTTTTCGACCAACTATTTTTCCGACCACCTTTTTTTCCGACCAACTATTTTTCCGACCAACTTTTTTTTTCGACCCAATTTTTTTCCAACCAACTTTTTTTCAACCCAACTTTTTTACGACCAACTTTTTTTTCAACCAACTTTTTTACGACTAACTTTTTCTTCAACCAACTTTTTTTTACGACTAACTTTTTTTAACGATTTTTTTAAAGACAGAATGTACCTGTCCACACATTACTCATTAACATTATTAAGGAGGGGGAATAAGGGGTCATTCAAAAGTTATGTAACGCTCGCGGGGGGGGGGGGGGGGGGTCAGACGGTCCCATACTATAACATTGCGGAGGGGGGGGGGGGGTGTAAATTTTGAGGCAAAAAAGCGTTACGTAATTTTTGAATGACACCTAAAGGTGTAATGTATAATTGTTATACACCTAGAGAGAAGAGATATTTGTTGATATATTGAATAAAGACCAGATGTTTGGCAAAAAAAAAGGAGGGGGAATAAAAGGGGAGGAAGAGCTGGGGAGGGGGAGGAGAAGAAAATTTGATAGATGTATAGGTGTGTGCGTGGGGGGGGTGCAATTTTTTTCCCATGAAACCCTCTTATATCAGTCATTCTCATCTCTGCTCTCCCTCTCTTCTCCTCCCCCCCCCCCTCTCTCTGTCCCTCCCTCTCTCTCTCCCTCCTACACCTTAGGTCTACTACCCCGACGTAGGCCCCCCCTGTGATTTTAGCCATTTTTGGCAATCAAATTAATATCTCCAAATTAAAATAAACGTCCAGTAAATTGTTGGGTTCCTATAAGAAGTTGAAACACAACTGCCTCTACAATCCAAGTGCCGAAGGCACTTGTTCATGCGTAAATCTGGGCCAATTTATATAAGGGTGAAATAGCAGCAACCTGCATTTCGCGACGACATACGCTGATGCACACACGTCCCACCAGGTATATTGCATTACGTAGATAGGTCTGCACTAAAACGCTAATCGTAACATGTTCAAGGATGCATGCATTCATTAACAAATGCAGGTCTTGAGATAAATAGAAAGGAGAGGAATGGCGAATTGATACAATTTATATAGACACACTTTGATCCTGACCGCGAAACCAACAGGTCAGAATGTTGATCCCTGCTCGTGTCAGACTGCTCAATATCAACCCCCGAGCTCAAGGGAAAGAAGTAGCAGAGCGAGAAAGGGTCTTCTCCATAGAACATATGTATATCGAGAAGGATGTCTGCTTCTATTATTTTATCTTGGTCTGAGAGTAATGAAGAGACGTTTGTATTAGTATTCCTAAAAGAACTTCGAAGGGAGAAGAGGGGAGGCCAGTTGTTTTGGTAATTAAGACCATTGTTCTTCATGGATTGACTTTATTGGTACCTCGGCATTTAATCATTTCCAGTATTCATGATATCATTAGCCCAGTTCTTACCTTATTAATGATTAACCAAGTTCTTACCTAATAAGGTAAAGAACAGGACTATGATTTTGAGAGGCGGGGAGTTGGTCTATATAGTGTCTTACTTTTTTGTGTAGATATGAAGTAGGCCTACTTGTAAATAGAATATAAAACTATGGAAATTCTATCATTTTAAAATTATATTATCTTTAATGTTAAGATTAAGGCCGAATGGTTTTCAACCACTGTGACTATCTCGTTTCTTCACAAAGGGTATTGAGTTCTTAGAGGTCGAATCCAACATGTAAACTGATAATGTTTTGTGGCGAATGTAACTTATGGGCGGTGTCTCTGAATTTTCGAATCTCCCAGACAGAACAAGATCTTAAACTAGGATGGAGTTTCTATAATTACACGAAATACGGGCACTTCTGATGTAAAGTCACAGACGATCACAGCTTCTCTTGCTAATGATCCTTAACTAAACACAACTCTATATCTGTGGATATTTTCAATGTACACGGGCGTAAACTACTCGCAAACAAACCTGGAGTCTGACAGAAACCAGCTGATGGGCACACATGGCACATGTAGCTGAGATAGTAAATCTCTATTCTTATGGATACAATTTCAAGGAGATTATACGAACAGTTAAAAATTGGTTTCCAATATGCGTAAAATTGATGTACACGAATACACATGGTGCATGTAACAAATATTTTGTAATGCACCATGCAACTAAGTGGCCCGTGCATACCGGTATGCATGGAAATGAAGACTTCTGCCATCGCTCTTATAATAGACACACCCAAGTACCCTTTGATTGTAATTTACATCCCCACAAATAAATAAAAGAGCAGGCAACGTATGTCCTGGAGATATGATTGTGAGTGTGAAACCATAGCTAAGGCAGAAGAATGCTTGCCAGACGACCGAGTCTGACATTCACACAATGCATCGCTGATTGAGTACTTGACACTCCATTTCCATTCCCTTGCCCAAAATTACCCAAGTGTAGACGTACTAGACGTGAACTTTCCATTAGAACTTTCGCAGGTTGCAGCATATCCGGTATATTGCGAACGAGTTCTTCCCTGCGATGACCTTAGTTCAACAATATTTCAACCAGGAAATCCTTGTATGGATGAGAATACGAGTATTTAAACAATGGTTGATCCTATTTCCGTTGATAAGACATATGCATTACTTTAAAAATGCTGCTTGTTTCATACTGTCCCATTGAAAAAAGAAATTGGCCCTTTTTTTCAACATCAAACACGGTAGGTAAGCAGTCAGCTTACTAAGTTCCTTCACAATGACGGCCGTATTAATATAAATTATGGCGAGCTATATAAGCTCTGGTCAATCATAAAGTACACAAAGTGGAAAAGCAATGGTAGCTTACCGAAACTTAAATGTTGACTATTCCATGAATTGCCTTTCCTGAACAGCATGCCCTGATGGCGGCATTCTTCTAGGACTGTTTTAGTGGTCATTCGGCCCCTTTCAGTACCTTTCATATAGCTTTTAGAATTTAAAATGCATGGCCCCTTGACAAATCGCTCAAGGCACGTTTCCAGTTCATGCCTGTGGGCAGGAAGGTCAATAGAAGTACTTCTCTGTTGTTGGTGCCTCGAGGCACTCGGGCCAGACACGCTTTGTGTTCCAATTATAACAGGTCCTGTCCAATTAACACCTGGATATATTAATTGTCGGTCAGCTTCAAATACTCCACGCCTATAAGGGGTCTGTGAGGTTTTTGTCGAGTCTCCTTGAATTGAAGAGCTTTTTCCAGGTTGGCTAATGGGGTCGGCTCTAGTCGTTTAGTAAATAAGAACGTTAACGAGGCGTAATTTCTGGAATTTGTGAAGGACAATACACATCTATATGTAAAAAGCCTGGCGTCTATCTGCTCGACAAAAGTATGCAAGATACTTTAAATAAGGCAACACATTCTGGATGCCTGACTTCAATTCTGGATGTTTTCAATAGAGGGAAAATGTTATTAATAAAGTGGTATCAAATTCTTTTTTTATTTTTTTATCAAAATGCAATCTTACTCCTGGAAGAAAACTTACATATCTTTCCCATTGATGCAATTTCTGTATAAATGCTAACTGCTACCTAGCAACTTCCTTTTTTAAAAATGTTTTACCATTGATAAATCTGCGGTTTACTACATATGAAAATGTCATCTAATGTATGTATTTCGCATTAAAATAATGTATTTCTATTCCATCCATTTACACAATTAAATCTATGCGGACGTGATTTTCTTAATATAATTCAACTCTAATTCATTTTTTCCAAAACATTTATATATGCATCTATTTTGATAATCAAATGACTTTCCAATAAAGATAAAGTATCCTTGATAACATCCGTTGACTTCTGCCTCAGCAACATTCGACATTCCTCCCCATGTGCCTCCATACGAATGAATTCTTCGGTAACAAAACAACTAGGATCATATACACAATAAAACACAATTTTATCATTGGATCTGAATTCTGCTTTTATATGGCAACAATGAAATAGGATAAGGGGTATTACAGTGTTGATCCTCTTACACTAAGTGGGGATATGGAGGGAAAGGTGAACAGACGCACCAGGGCTTATTTCCAAACTCGCGCTGTCTCGCAAGGACGTGATGTGGACATGAGCATTGTAGGGCTAGAGATAAAGATTGTTTTCATTCCGATCTCCAGACTGATGAAAGTAAACATGCTGCCCTTCTAAGGATGAGGCGATTGAATAACCTGAATAGTTTGTGTTTCCCTATCACAGAGGTGGGGGAACTAAATAAAAATACTTGTGCATTCTTGTGCGCAATTGAATTTTCCCCAATATTGCAACATGTTCGAAAAGTCCTAAATGATTGATCCTAGATTGATCTAATTTCGTTATGGACTGTACATTGAAATGCTTGGACATAAAGGAAAGTAGGATTTACTAATAAAATGAGGGGCAAGCCGAGAATAAACACTGATTTCTCCGAAATCCTAATCCTCCAGCAATAGTCCACATCTCGTATGTGTAAGATTTTAGGTGTCATCTCTGAACACATTAGCTTAATAATAAAAATGATAATAACATCCTTCATTCTTCGACACTAAAAGATGCAATACATAACAATGTTCAGTCCTTCCTGTGTTGACAGCCTTAGAAGAGTCGTTTTATGATGTATTTTTTTAATTCATGTAACTTGTACTCAGAATATAGAGAATACAGAAATGGGGCATGCAGGAAAACTCCGAAAAGGTATCATAGGCTTCTGCCTTTAACAATGGTAGGTCTGGCGTTTTTCCAAAACAATAACAATATAACATACATAATGCTTTAAAACACCCTCTCAAAAAAACCTATGCATAAAAACAGATATCATCAAAAAAGGGCGAGAACTCTAATATGATCAAGGATGGAGGTGACAAGCTGTCTGGAAGTGTTCGTCCACGTATGTAACTCTGGTCAGAGTGAGCCCAAGGGCCCTGGCTTAGAACAAACCATGCTCTGTACATGTCTCCGTGGACGTGCAGGTGTCCTGGTGGGCGATAACCACATTATGCAGGTGTAGTCAGCACGTGCACAATCTCCTCTTTTACCCTGATGACCTTCCTCTTGGTTTGTCATCCATTCATCCTCATCATTTTTTATGTTTGTTTTTCTAGGGGCGGGCGTCGTTTTTATATACATTGGTATTAAAGGCGATCACGAACAATGGTATCGAATGTATGGATGGAAACCCACATGGTAAAATACGGATCCTTGAAAATAAATCGTAATAGTATTGGGATTAAGTGATTCCTTCCGACATATCTATAAAGGATAACCTGCCAATAAGATACTGACTATTTCTTCCTGATGTAGGTCTACGTTTAGTCACTAAATCTTGGAATAAAATTCGGTGATTAAGACGTCCATTATTATATAATCAATTGTTAGGTCTATACAAATGCACATTGGCAGTTTTGCAAAGATTGTACACCTATATATCTCCCTGTGACATTAAGGGAGTTTCCCTTTTGATTGGAATTCCACGCTAATTGGAATTGGGACTCTTAAAAATTACACTTCACAATTCTATTGTCCTAGAAAGACATAAATTAGATACGATGCATTGGACTCTGTGCATGACATGAGGTCATCTACGTAACGTCCTTGACGCTGACGTCGTAACATCTCGTCGAGGCGAGATTAGAGGAGATGTAGAGTACGTTACATCACGTGATTTAGCGAGCCCATCCGGGCCCTTGGGGCATTTACCAAGGGAAAAAAAAATAGGTGTGTTTCCGATTTACCCCCCCCCCCCCCACACACACACACACCTAGAAAAACCTTACCCTACCTTAATTTGTTTTTACCATACCTAATTTTTTCCCCCATCATATCTCACTTTTTTTGGATTTTTTGACAAAAAAAGCAGGAAAACGGGTTTTCCTAGCCTGGAACTGTCAAAAGGCACATTTCCCATGTTCAAAACAACTATTGTTATGAATAAGACATTTTTTTCAGTTCCTGGGAGGAGGTTTCCAAACAAAAAAAAATAACAACCCCCCCCCCCCCCCACCCAACCTAGTTTTCAGCCAGATAAATCGGAAACACACCTATTTTTTTTTGTGGCCCAATCAAGGTGCATACACTGAGCCCTGAATGAAGCCCTTGGAGCGTCACATATAAACATCCTCAAATCTCGGGTAAAGGGTGACGCATTTGCATCATTAAATGGGAAACTATGGATTATTCTGGATACAAGTGTGCTAATCAGGTCGCATTAAAGTGTCAAGACGGTGACTTATTCGCAAAATTTCCAGTAATGTACAGCTCTTAAAATAAACATAGACTCTTATCGAATTTCTGGTTGTTTTATTCATGTACGTATGAGAGGTTATGTATGTGTGTCTGTATCTGAGGTAAAAAGTAAAAGCAAGTAATATTCGAAAAGAGTATGATATAGAAAGAAGGATATACCAATACACGAATATGTTTACGCTATGTTTATACATTTCAACTCTAAAATTGAATGAAAATAAGAACCATGACATTGATACGACCGCAAGTTAATACGATATACAAAAGATATACATTGATCAGTGCTAAAAAAATATTATTGGTCTAGTTTCCCTCAACACCAATACTAATGAATCCAAGTCCAAGCGCCTTGAATGATTCAAACGACGTGCTCCCCCGGAGATGTTCTTTTCTGTTTGACAATCATTCTGGAAAGAATTAGTTTATGTAACCTGCACTCGTGCACTGTGGTATATAGGCCTGCGTCTTCCATGCGACAGCTGGTTAACCTGTTCCTCATAAGTCATCGATAATAATTATTTTCTACGTGGGTGTCAAGGGAAACATAATCTAATCTAATATCTAATATCTAATCCAATCAGATATGACTCGTGCATTGCCATCTTGATCGTGATGTTATCCTAAGCAACACTATTTTAATAACCAGCTAGATTCAAAACCCACAATATTCTGTGCGTCTAGTACAAATTAATGAAAAGTATACATTTGAGAAGTTGAAGGATCCTCGTATAGTTGGTAACATGATGCCCGTACTGCGGGGACATTTCTTTGATGGGGATGGGTGGAAGACGGAATTCCATTAAACCTCTCGAAATCTGTCACCTCCTCATGAAAACAACAGCTGGGATAGGATGGAGGAACTCAGATTTGGGGGACAGCTCCCCTTGTCTTATCATCATGAATGACATTACAGGCCTGATGGCGATCATCCAGAACACTGTAATGGCGGTGATGGCGGTCATCTATAACAGTATGTATCAGGATGGTGGTCCTAGCTGGTCCTCCCTCCCCTCACCTCCACCCGTGTCCAGTTATAGTGACGTTGTCTAGTTACTGTGGTGAGCACCCTTCATTGCGCATCCATGCAATCTTTAAGTGATATAATATAGCTGACGATGGATGGGATGGGTAAGGTTAGTGTAGGCTTACAGTAAAAGAGAGTTAAAATGAAATTACCCGAGCTTTTCCAGATGTATTGCCTTATTCTGTTACATCATTATATCAATAATTCAAAATGATCCACTAAAACACCATTTCCCAACGTATATTAAGCGTACGTGTAATAGTAAGCACTTTGGAAGACGGAGCACCAACATTGATTGTTTTGATACTTGAAAATATTAGGGGAAATTCGAATTTTTAATCATTGGTGAAAAAGGGCCTTTCATTTGAATGCTAATTGTTTACAATTGAAAGAAAAGAATATATATCCATGCAAATTCTTTGACAAAATGACCATGATGGTCTGACATGAAATGCATTGCACATGGTAGGAACAGGTATGTATGAATGAATTTAAACAAAATTCCACACCCTCTATATAACTAGGCCGCCCACATAGTCCCTCTCTGTCCTCCACCCTTCATTTATAATAGACTCCAGATAAAGCTGAGATGATTGGTTCTGATATTCCTCAACAGTTTATGATGGAGGCATATGGAGGCGTACTGGCGATAAAATAGACCCTTAACTCGGTGACGTCACACATATTAAATGAGGCCATGCGCGCGCAACCTTGGGGCAAGAGGGAAATACAAACAACTGGCCGCACATGTGTGTGTATGGCAAGGTCGGCGACGACGCTCATTTCTAGGTATTTTGGAGTGTTTTGGGGAAGCTTTCATTTAGGATATACATGTATACAGCTATATACAGTATCATAAAGGTGTTTGGCATATGGAGGACGAATCAATTAAATTTTGAGACTGTTTTAAGCGCTCAACCGAAACTTTGCTAAAGTTATGCCAAACATATAATCCATACAAACAAAACAGGCCGTCATTCATGGTCTTTGTGTTGAGTTTGTATGCAGCTGTCTGACTGAAATATCTCACTTTCTACCAAAACCATTCTGGAAACATGCACATATTAAACTAAGAGGCAACTGTAGTTATAAATCATAAGAAGGAATAACTTGATTACACTTATTAATAGTGAGACAAAGGTGCATGTCCATGGCTTGTCCATGCCTTGGATGTAGGGTGTATGGCTTGGTTGTTGTGGGCAGTGGGTAGACCGACCTCCCGGCCACACAGCCTGCATGCATGCATGTACATATCCCTGGGTCAGCGTACATGCACCCCCTACACACAGCCACCAGCTACCACAGGCACTCCTACCCGCGAGGGGCACTCAGAAGCAAAGTGGGTTCCCATGCTTGCTCCCCAACTAAGAAAAACGACCCATTTTCAAAAACTTTTCCATCAGATTAGTTGGCCTACTCTTCTTCTATAAAAACGAGATTTTTCCAGGCTAAGAGGACCATTTTTTTGGAAACCCTTCCTCTTGGTAATTGTACAGAACCCACTTTGGTTGCAGTGCCCCTCACAGGGTAGGTACCTCCAGTCCACGCACCCCCATGCACTCTGACACTGCCACTGACCAGTAGAGATGGTTTACTTTGGGGACTCCAAACTAATCCATTTCTTTTAATACATAGCCAACCAATTTTATGGTATCAGAAAAAGGGTCTGTTAATCTTTCTCTCGATTCAAGTTTTTGTCTAGGTCAATATTTTGTCATATATCTCTTGATAAACTGTAGAGTAATGATGAATGCTAGGTTCACCTATCCCCTATGCCTGTGACCTATATTCCTCCCGGTCCTTCTGCCTTAGGGCTGCGCACGCATCTTTCCTGGAGAAGGTTTGTTTGTAAATACTCAAAAGGGTCTATATTTGGTCTGAGCACAATAAAGGCTGAGGTTCTATTTAGACTCCAGGCACTGTGTTTTGTCTCCTCTAACACATTCTATCCCCCGAAACAATGGCCACGCACGTACACGACGACGAAAATATTGCCAATTATTCTCCTTGTGATGATATTTACAGGTCCTGTCCTATGAGAATTATCACCTTGCTTTATCTTTGCTTTGTGGTTTCGACTACTAGTCAAGATGTGAAAGGGGAATTTGCCTGGACTCTTTTTTTTTGTTTTTACATCATCATCTTTATTCAATATGTCAACAAATCCTTCGTCTTACCAAGCATATCTACATCTAAATTTACATATATGCTTCTACTCCTGCTGAACATGATACGTATACATAGTTTATCTACAATTAAATACACAATAAATTGGACTACTTTTGCTTAGACAACGGGCTTTGCTGTGAGGAGCAAAGCTTTTCTAGCTGTTATTATTGTTTAACAATTCCGAAATGTCTGCAAATAGTCTTTTCCATGAAGTGTTTTCTTCCTTGCTTGTTGCTTTAAACTTATTTTGGTACAATATAATCGATATTTTTTACCTCAATTCGTATACAAAAAACAACCATTCCATGGCCCCCTGATGAAACAGTTTTTGCCTATGTATGAAGGCCTTTGTGGTGAGAATGAGCCAGTTTATGATCTTTACATTTGGTCCCTTCTTGTTAAAGCCAAACATAATATTTATTTTTTCGACTTTCAATGCTCCATAAGAATTTCTCTCTATTATTTTTCTGCCCCCTATATCTTCGTTGAGGTATCCCACTGATTCTATAAGGTTGTATACTCTTGCCCATAATCTTTCTGTGTCAGGACATAATGTCCGGTTAACCACGCTGGGGTTAACTGGAGTTAAATGCGCAGGCACCACTTGACCTGGGGTGAGGACGCCACCCTGCAGACACTATCTCATCACTCGCCTCTGGGCTAGCAAGCAGACCACAAGTCTCCGGACGTACAGCGGTCAGTTCATCATGCCATTCAGTACCGAAGACGATTTTGATTTCCACGATTGGGCGAAAGGATTCGGTTTAACAATAGACACTACCTCTTTGCTTGTGAAAGAATCATGCAATCTACTTGCAATCCTCAAAGTTATATCATCGGCAGGTGTCAGCAAACTGGGCCTTCCCATAGGTCAGGATATAGCTTTTCGCTGTGCCTTGCAGGAGTTGGGAAACAAAAACGGCGGGACACAGACCAATGCTTACGATCCAGAAAACAAGGTGGGAACAATTGGCTCTGGGTCGGAGACAGAGTCAGACGAGGAATTACAGAGTGCACAGAAAGAGAAGTCTGATTCATCGGCTGACAAGGTGGAAGAAGAAATCGACAAGCTCATCAATAAGAAGAAGAGGAAGAGGACAGTGCCTCATCGCAGAGAAGGCAACCTGTGGAAGGCTAATCCACTCCATAACCTAGTCATCAAAGCAACGGCCAGGAAGGCTTTCAAGGTAGCTCAATTCGTCTCAGAGCAGGTGGCTAAGAGAATAGCTACCAAGGCAAAAGAAAGAGTCGTATATGAGGTGGGAGCTGACGGCAAGCTCAGCTTGAGGCAAGATGACGAGAAAAATCCGTACTTAACAATGGCAGAGTGGGGGGCGGCCAGTATGCATGTTATGTTTCACCTGCTGTCCCTAGACCACACGAAATTCATCATTTCTTTATGTATTTCTGTCTGGATCTTGTCAGTAAGAGGTACTGTCCCTAAAACATGTTGAAAAATTGGGAGAAGAAAAACGTTACATACAAGCACCCTGCCTTTTATAGTGAGGCTTCTTTTTTTCCACTGGTTGGTTATTTCTTTAACTCTTTCTCGCAGCTTTTCACTGTTTATTGAGGCCATTTTTGACTCATTTCTTGGAGAGAGGAGAGTCACCCCCAGCACTCGCATCTTATTTGTCCAGTCGATTTTTAATATTTCTCTATTAGATAATTTTATTCCACCTATATTGAATCCTTTTGATTTTTTTGCGTTTAGCTTAAGCCCAGAGGCTTGAGCAAATCTGTCTAACATTTGAATAGTTTTGTGGAGAGAAAATTCGTTCTTGACCATGACTGTTAAATCGTCTGCGAATTGTACCAGTTTGGACTCTCCTCCCTCCAATTCTATACCTTCTATGTCTGTGTCGTTTCTCATCTGTTCTGCCAACCTCTCTACACAGAGGATGAAGAGGGATGAAGAGATGGGATCACCATGCTTCATCCCCCTTCTAACATCAAACCATCCTGAGGAGAAGCCATTGTTGCAGAATGCTGCCACAGAATTATTTAGAAGACTTTTTACCCATGCTACATAAAAATAATCGATGCCATAGGCTAATAAGGTATTCTCTAAAAATTCCCAACAAATCGAATCGTAGGCTTTGGTGAAATCCAAAGCTACGACCAGACCTTGCTCTTTTCATTTTTCAAGCAGGGAAATTACATCATCTACTCTTCTAATGGCAGTACCGATATATCTGCCTCTGACGAAACCGTATTGATCCTCACCTATTAATTTTGGGAGAATATTATTTAACCTTTCCGCTAGGACTTTTGAAATGATCTTGTAGTCCACATTAAGAAGTGTTATAGGTCTCCAATTAGATAGGAAAGGACTATCTGACTCTTTTTTGGGTATAACATTAATTAAACCTCTTCTTTGTTCACATGTCATCTCTTCTTCCAAACAACAGAATAACATTTTCATAAACATTTCGCTTAATATAGGCCAAAAAGCCAGGTGAAATTCTATTGTAAAACCGTCGCAACCTGGTGCCTTATTCTTTTTAAAAGATTTCATAACTTTTTCCACCTCCTGCTTAGAAATAGGACGTATTAACATGTCATTTTCTCTTCTATCAATGTGTACAGTCGTGTTGGGGTCAACAAATTCTTCCGCTATTTCCTGGTCCAAGTTTTCTTTGGAATATTATGCCTTCTTATGCCTTGTGTCATCACAACTAACTGTACTTATGAAAAAATGTGTGAATACAGGTTTGATGCCTTTGGAATGGAAGGAGTACATCATTAAGCCCATACCGAAAGGTGGGGATTTAAGGTGCTTTAATAATCTTCGTCCGATAGCTATGGTGCCAATCATGTCAAAGATACTAGAGAAGATACTCTGTTCCTCAATTGTTGACCATATGGAGTTAAATAATCTCTTTAGTAAATGCCAAGGTGGGTTTAGAGCAAATCACTCGACTAACATTAGTCTATTTGATTTTTTCTCTCCAATTATAAATGGTATTAATCATGGTAACCTCTCTGTGGCATCCTTTTATGACATCTCCAAAGCTTTCAACTGTATAAATCATAAGATCTTAAGGCATAAATTACATCATTACAAGCTAAATCCTCTTCTCATCGGTATCATAATGAATTACTTACTGGATCGTAAACAAAGAACAAATCTGAATGGCTCGATATCTGACCCTATTACAATAAATTGTGGTGTCCCCCAAGGCAGCCATTTAAGGCCCATAATATTCTTGCTATACATCAATGATTTGCCTCTGTGCACGAATCATTTAATTTCAGCTGATAACCCTGTTAATTTAACGTTATACGCTGATGACACAGCCTGTACTGTTACCGGTAAAGATGTTGACGCTTGTATAAGAGTTACTCAGGAAGCTGCCAACTCCATTAATAAATGGATGTATGATAACATGCTGAAACTTAATGAGAAAAAATGTATAATTCAAGTGTTAGGTACTAGTCACAGACTAAAAAAAGTGAATTTCTCCACCCTGGGACAAATTTACTTAAATGGCCACAGAGTAAAAAGAGCGAAAAATGTTGATTACCTAGGTTTTAAAATCGATAGTAAGCTAACGATGAACAATCATCTAGTCCGACTGAAGTGTGCCACTATGGGCAAGCTACTATTACTAGGAAAAATTAGAAAATATCTGAATGTTGAAATGACTAAAACTATTGTAAAATCCCTTAAACGCAACGGGGTTCGAGTTCTTTATTAAACTCCTAAGTAGACAGACCATGACAATGTTGAATAACAAACAATACATAGAGAAGTCATAACGATAAGAAGAGATGTCATAATTGATAAGAGATGTAATATATATGACGACGCTTGCTAGGGAATAAAGAGATGACAAGTGGAATAGGTTTGGCCAGAACAGCCAGAAGCTGTTTAATAATCAAATATCCCAATCGATATCCACAAATACATAACATATTAACAATATCACGGCAGTAATAGTTGAAGAATAAGGTAAGTACAAAGACAATATCAGACATTGTGAAAACACAGCATAAAGTTCAAATTTTCCGCGAAAATCGTGCGGGGTGTTGCCTGCTAGGCGAGTGGAGCGAGAGTGGCCCGTTAAGAATCATTGAGGTGGGTGTGTCGCGCTGAGCTAGACGGTGATTGGCTGGCGCAGCGATGACGACATAGAGAGGCGTGGTCGCTCAAGCTGAGTGACTATGACGTCAGACGGAATCCCTTAGCAAAGGGGGCGTGTCAATATAAGCACTGCGGATGCAGCTTCACATATATGACGACGCTTGCTAGGGAATAAAGAGATGACAAGTGGAATAGGTTTGGCCAGAACAGCCAGAAGCTGTTTAATAATCAAATATCCAAACAGCCAAACCAAAGGACACTGTCACAGAATTTAAAGATGATCACATAGCATTGAGTCGACTTTCAATTGATGATCCTGTGAAGGAGATATATACTTAGTCACACAAAGAGATTTCCAATGACCTCTTTGACGTATATCTGATAGGGAACAACCCATGGATGCCATGAAGGATGCCCCACCACGACGTAGAGAATGAGTAGAAAATTGTCCAGAAAAACCAGCTTTGCATACTAAGTCTTTCAGGTAATTATTCAGGAATGTATATGACAATGTTCCTCCAGCAGATAGCCGAAAGAGGAAATCCAAGTCATTATGAGGGCTCTCCATGTATAATTTCTTGAGAGCACACAAGTTCAAATTCCTGGCCTTAGCCACTGGAATGATGAAGGGAGAGGACGAATTCTTTGACGAATTAATTTTAATTTCCATGCCCCATGAAGTAAATTTAATATCATTCCTTTTCAGAGCATGAGTAGAGTTGATAGCATGTCCAACCCTCAATAGGGTACGAAAGAGAATTATAAAAATAGTCCAAGCAGTTCTTTCTGATTCCGAAGAAAATCTCACAAATTTTCTCATTTCTTGTAGATGGGTTGGAAGTAAAGGGTCTGCTGGCATAATAGAAGATCCAGGGAGATTAAAAATGCCTCTAAGAGTACATTTTACATCTGGGTGAGACATGGAAACACAGGAAATATTCCTTAACCTGGCTCCAAAAATAACAGCACCCAGATAAGTCATTACAGACGAATGTTTCATCTTACTTGACAACCAGGCAGCATACATACACATAATGTCCACATTTATGTAGTTCGAAGTGAGTTTATAAATAGAGAGAAATGTATTGAAACATTTCCCTTGATTGGTCCTTTGAAGCCTGGTATTATCACACACAGATAGTTCTTTTAGTGTCCTGACTCTCTTCCTCAACTGAGCAGGCCCTGTCATGAGAAAATAACATAGAGTCAATGCAACACAAGCCTATCTTCTTCAAGCACACAATCTCAGGAGAATAATCATATAAATAAGGCAACCGAGACAAAGTATCAGCCACAAAATTATTTTTTGTGTTAATGTAAATCGGTTCCAGTTCAATGTTGTAGATGAAATTTACCCAGAATATTTCATATAACCATTCCATGGCTTGAGGGTTACTACTAACACCATTTCTGAGCATTCCTATCACTTGAGTGTTATCAATAAAACATTTGACAGTGTGATCCTTGAACAAATGTTTCCATCTCTTGAGTCCAACTAACACAGGATATAATTCTTGTATATTTATGTTAGATGCTATGACCCCATCTTTAGGAGGACCACATAAATGATGACATGAAGAATCGTTGAAGAGAATATTGTTGTCTATCCAGGATCCTGCCAGCCAATCACTATCAAGATACACACCAAATCCTTTGCTTGAAGAGTCTGACACCATAGGGAGATGAAAAATATTTCGAGTAATGAGACGTCTGCCATTAAAAAATTCAGTAAAGGCAGACCACCATCTCAAGTCCCTTCTAAATGCAGTAGAAATTCTCAAACGATTGATATGTTTAGTCACCATCACTTTGTAGGAGTCAAAGAATTTTCTACAAAAGGTACGACCACCTTTATAAACTGTTGAGCAATGGCTCACATACCCACAGGCTCGTTCAAGTTCTTTCTTGGTAATAAACTCCTTTTCGTGGAGATTTTTTGTCAATAAATTCAGTTTTTTAACCTTATCAACAGGCAAAGACAAGGACATATCAGTAGAATTAATGTCGAAGCCTAAATATTTGCACAATGTAGAAGGAGATGCTACTTTATGCCAGGCCACATAAAATCCTAGATATCTAAGTAAAGCAATGACAGTATCTCTGGCAGCTATACATTCTCCTACTGTAGGAGCACACACAAAATAATCATCGAGGTAATTAACTACCTTTACATTGCAAGCATTAAGTAACACTTCAGCCACAAAATTTGAAATGGAATCGAAGTAACATGGACCTGTCTTGAGGCCAAAACACATACGATTATCAACAAAATACCTGTCGACACCATTGATATTCCATACAAATCCGCAAAAAGTTCTATGTTCAGGCTTGATGGATACAGCCCTATAAGCTGATTTAATGTCTATAACCGACATGTAATAATCGTCTCGAACCAGGTTGACAGCATCATCCACAGATTTATATGTAAAAGTACGTATCAAGGAATCACAATTGTCGTTTACAGATTTACCAAAAGGCCTACTACAATCGGTAATAGGCCGAATACCACCATCGGGCTTACTGACAGCGCCAAGGGAATGAATACAATGAGGTTTAAAATCGACGATAGAAATAAAACCTTCATCTATCTCTGTTGCGATAATATTATCCATCTTCTTCCTAGGAACATCATCAAGTATCGAGCTGTAATTCTTACATTCGTAGGGCTCTGGAATCGTGTCGACTACATCAAATCCATCGCAGATACCAAAATACACATTTAAATATTTTTCTACGAATTTACTACCTTGTGAAAACATGGCATAAGCGAACCTACAAGGTTTAAGTTGAGTCGGGAGACCTCCCAACCGATAAATACAAGTACAAATGCCCTTGGCGCAATCACTATAAACAGTAATATCGACACCCGACAGCGAACTCGGAGCAGTAAAAATACATGTACCACCCTCACAATAATTACCAGTATTTACAAAATTGGATATATCTTGGAAAATATCACAATAAACATCATCATGTTCATAAATAGGTTTAACATAAGCAAACAGAGAAGATTCAGAAGAAAACTCATCTGCACAAGTGTCCAAAAAGTCAAAATGTCCACAGCCAGCCGCCATCTTGCCGGAAGTAGCCAAAGGGGTTTTCTCACCTTTGACCCGGTCGGCCTGGCAACTGGAATCATCAACCTTGACCTCGTCGTCTCGGGGAATACCTTCCGGGACGATTCCCTGCTTGCTTTCCTCATCCTATTTCGATGACTTGACAGTACAGGATTTAGACGAATGGTCATTGCTAAGGCAATTAGCACAGCGATGTGGGAACTCACATGATGATTTGGGACATCCCCCAGCAGAATTAAACTTGAAACAGATCTTTTCTTTACGTTTAACCAAGCCGGTACTCTTCTTATCCACTTTGTCAACAATAGCCCGCTTAGAATTCTCGAATGAATATGAACGGAGAATCTCCTCTTGCTTTACATCATTAAATGCTTCTAGGCCCACCTTATTCGCTCTTGTACGAACTGCCTTATCATAGGAAACACTAGCTTTCAATTGATAAATCTGTGACTGGGCCTTTTCACACATCGTGACAGCATGATTCACTACCCCCGATAGTTCACTGTAAGGTCTCTCATCGAGAACCAGTTTAGCGATCAGTTTAAGATTCACTAACATTAACGATTCAAAATTGGTAATTTCTTCACCTTTTTCTAACACTGACGTATAGTCAAATGGCTTGGATTTCTCACGAGAAGACGACCTCCTCCTTCTCCTACGATCCGAATTACGGACGTCGTATATCGAACTGTCAGCACTCGGGCTCCTAGAACGATGCGATGAGAAGGTAACATCTTCCTCATGTTGACGGCCATGTTCACCACTAGCTCCGGCCTCAACTTCCACCGGAGGGCGTTCTGCCACGACACGAACCAAATCCTGAATCATGGATTCTAAATTGTCCAATCTCGTCTCCATCTGACGACCACAGTTGGATCCAGTTGGAGCAATATGAATAGTTTTGCATTTAGCACACATCCTAGCCTTTGACTTCACCATCTTGACGTTCAAAAGTTCAAATTTTCCGCGAAAATCGTGCGGGGTGTTGCCTGCTAGGCGAGTGGAGCGAGAGTGGCCCGTTAAGAATCATTGAGGTGGGTGTGTCGCGCTGAGCTAGACGGTGATTGGCTGGTGCAGCGATGACGACATAGAGAGGCGTGGTCGCTCAAGCTGAGTGACTATGACGTCAGACGGAATCCCTTAGCAAAGGGGGCGTGTCAATATAAGCACTGCGGATGCAGCTTCACAAACTATCAATTGATGTAATAGTCCGCATGACAATATGTAAGTCTGCAAGTCATTGAAATGTCAAAGTCACTATTTCCGGAGAGCACCGATCCCCAAACCCGAGTAGTAGTGGTTGTGAAAAAAGGTTTTTAGGTGACCTCCATGGAGCTTACCATTGTGTGAGCCACTTTTTTTCTCTCCTCTAGGTCTGGTGTAATGTACCTCTGATAGCACTGACTTTTCCACGCTCCCACCACTCTGCATGTGTCCGCAGAGGCACCAGTGGAGTGGAGCCAAGTGCAACCTCCTTTTCTGAATGAGTGGGTTCCGACTGATTTTGGATCCAGGTCGAACTTTACCAGGCAGCGTCTGATCGATTTTATGAAGGCTTCTTAAAGGACTGCTATCTCTTTAAAGTTGATGTGTTTATTACTCATCTCGTGCCAGCCCTCCCATGGCACATACAACCACTCTCCTTCATACACAGCCCCACCCGTGATGGGACACGCGTCAAGCACTACAGGGGTATGAGCTCATTCCTCGGTTATGGGGAGCACTCCATTGAATAGGTGCATGTAATCTACCCACCACTGTAGGTCGTCTCTGATATCCTTTGATAGCCTTGTTCTGTGGTTGGTGCCTTTTAGGGATCTTATCCTCCTAAAGACACTGTCAATAAAGAATCGCCCTCCATGGACTACTCTAGCTGCCCAGTTTAGTTTTCCCGCTAGGCGCTGTAATCCCCGTTTGTTGATATGAGAGGACTGGAGGGCTTGATGGAGCAGTTGTTTGGTTTGGTGAACTTTCTCTAGTGGCAAGGCTAGGGTCATCGCGTCCACGTCGATGACCACCCCCAGGAAGGTGACCTGTTTTTCTGGGCCTACCAACTTGTTATAATTAATCGCAAAGCCCAGACGTCTGCAGGTCTTCCATAGTGCCATTAGGGTATCCAAGCACTCTTGTCTGGAATCTCCGCAGATGAGGTAGTCATCGCAGTAGGCGATAAGGTTGTCATACCCCGCCTCCTTCATCATTGCCACTACCCCCTGAGAAAGATCGTTGAAGATAGCGGGGGCTAATCTGGCCCAATCAATCTGGTGTCACACATAGAAGTCTCATGGTCATCGGTCCCGAACTTCCACGCCAGTCCCGCTAATTCGTAATCATCAGGGTGGATAGGAACTGATCGATAAGCGCTAGCCAGGTCTAGTTTTGCAAGCCATGTGGCCTTGGTGATCATGGCTGTGGCATCTTGAAGAGACTTGTATGAAAACAGCTCACTGACTGCAAAGTCGTTAACTGCATTCCCATGGGGTCTGCTGCAGTCGTGAATGAGCCTAATTTTCGAGGAGCCCGGCTTTGGTATAGCTCCTAAGGCCGAAGTTATCTTCATGGGTTGATGGACTACCCTATAACGGCCATTTGCAATTTCCTCACTAATCTGCGCTTCCACCTGTTGTCTGACTGCTGGGTCAGTCGCAGATTTGTAGTTATCCATTTTCACTGTATCTGAACTGATGTTATTGTTCACTATTCTAAATCCATTGAAAACACCCTCCAATACAAACTCCCTCCTCCGGTAATTGAGGGGGAGTAGCCTCTCCCACTCCTGTGGGATCAGCTTACCTGGTGTTATTCTGTCGGGTGAGATCGTGTGGCTGTAGAGTTTTTTGACTCAGCCTGCTGTTTGACATGTGCGAACTTGCATTTATCCCCGTAATTACACTTTCCATACTTCTGGAACGATCTACACACCTCAGACTTGTCCCCACTCTGGTTTTTTTAGCTCTTTGTTGATGGTCTGACCGCTACCTTTGGGTCCTCGGAATAAGGAGGGCTGTGGCAGAAGTGCCCGGTTCTGTCCCCCATGGGAAATTGAACTGGGCTTGGAGCTCCCTGTAGCGATTGTTGTACGCGAATATCAACACCCACTCATAGTTCTCTACCAAGTCAAAGATGGTAACTAGGTATGACATATGCTCTTCCATTGATGCCCTCTCGATGTGGTCTAGGGACAGCAGGTGAAACATTACACGCATACTGGCCGCCCCCCACTCTGCCATTGTTAAGTACAGATTTTTCTCGTCATCTTGCCTCAAGCTGAGCTTGCCGTCAGCTCCCGCCTCGTATACGACTCTTTCTTTTGCCTTGGTAGCTATTCTCTTAGCCACCTGCTCTGGGACGTTTTTGTTTCCCAACTCCTGCAAGGCACAGCGAAAAGCTATATCCTGACCTATGGGAAGGCCCAGTTTGCTGACACCTGCCGATGATATAACTTTGAGGATTGCAAGTAGATTGCATGATTCTTTCACAAGCAAAGAGGTAGTCTCTCTTGTTAAACTGAATCCTTTCGCCCAATCGTGGAAATCAAAATCATCTTCGGTACTGAATGGCATGATGAACTGACCGCTGTACGTCCGGAGACTTGTGGTCTGCTTGCTAGCCCAGAGGCGAGTGATGAGATAGTGTCTGCAGGGTGGCGTCCTCACCCCAGGTCAAGTGGTGCCTGCGCATTTAACTCCAGTTAACCCCAGCGTGGTTAACCGGACAATATTCTTTCATCCCTCGAATATGGAGGCTTGTTTCTTTCCCTTGCCAGTGCCCATCTAAAACATAAATTACAGAGACTAATACTTAGAGCTATCAAACTTGTATACTTGAATGATCAAAGAGATGGTGAAACACTGAGTAGAATCTGTGGTATAGAACCGCTCAAAAAACGATACGAAATCGCCCTTCTAGGAATTATGTACAGGAAACAAAAAGATCTTGTCAACATAACGATCATACCTAGACAAACTAGACAAAACGCGGGGCCTGTAATCAAGGCAATTAGGCCTGCACTGGAATTAGTTAACAAATCGCCACACGTAAGAGGACCCAAAATATGGAATAGCCTGCCCGGTGATGTAAGACAGAAAAATTGGGCATCGATAAAAGCTTATTTGAAAGGCCACAATGACTGGTATGGTTAATTAGGGTGGAAGATACTGTAAATAGTAACTGGAGAAACCAGGAGTATGTGAAGAAAAATGTACCGCGAACTGTTGTTTTTATTATTCGTGTAGCCTATGGCAGAGGCAAAAAAATCCAAAAAATTATTCCATTGTACTTGTTTGATTGAAATGTACTTGATACCTGCATGACTATCTAGATAGCCTATTTTTGTAGGATGTTACCATCATGAACTATACCACTAAATGTTAAAAACCTAAAAATTGTGCATACATTGATATCGATTATTGTTTTGAAATGGTTACCATGAGATTACCCTTGTGTAAGCAAAGGAGCTGGAATCAATAAAATTTCTTTAAAAAAAAAAAAAAATATATAAATTGGTATAGAATTTCTCACCTTCTAAGAGTATATTCTTTTGGTTAGATATCATGACACCCTCTATATTAAGCTGTGTTATACTCTTTTTACTGGCTTTGTATTTCTCCAAATTACAGAAATATTTGGTGGGCTTTTTGCCCTCTACTGCCCGCTTTGCTCTAGATCGAACTAGGGCTCCCTCTGCTTTTTTTAGCTCTTGTTTTCTTATTTCTAGCAATAATTTTTCTTTCTCTCCTTTTTGCTCCACACTTAATCTATTAATTTTATCCAACTCTCTGACCCTTTTTGAGCACTGATTGTTTTTTCTCCTTCTTTCTATGGCCAGGTTTTTACCTAGCGACATTGCTAGTTCCCTCACTTTCAATTTAAAAAATTACCATCTGGTTTTGTCTGACAGATTATTTTCCTGCACCGGTTTGGATATTTCTTCCACCCCAGCTTTGAAAGATTCATTTACTAATAGAGTTGTGTTAAATTTCCAGAAGCCTTTGCCTCTTTTAACTTCTTTCTTTCTTTCTGATTATTTCTTTGTGATCGGAGTGGGCTGAGGAAGATACTTCTGTCTTTGTCATCAGATATGAAATATTATTTGATACAAAAATATAATCTAACCTCGACTCGGACCCTGTCCCTAACCTCTCCCATGTATTTGGGGGTCGATTCTCACTCTTTGCTGCTATGATGTCACACAAATCGTACTCTTGTACCAAATCCAACAATGTTTTACTCGACTGAGAGGTAGCTTTGTTTGTTAAATCTGTATTAAAATCTCCCATTATTATCAATTAGTCGAAGGAAAACTCTTCTAATTCTGTTTTTATAAAACTTTTTCCTGCTCCTTTGCATAATTTGTTGTAGGGGCATAGACATTAAATATACACATTGTCAACGCACAACTTTTAACAATAACATATATCCATCTGCCATCTTGATCTTTACCTGATTTTATAACTCTTTCGTTTACATCTTTAGTTACCAGTAACATTACACCTTTTGATGGTGAAGAACAGTAGTAGTAGTATGCGATTTCAAACTGTACTTAACAGAAAACCCTGATCCCTACCCTGACCTTGCTGTCACTGTAAGAGTAATGTTTTACCAAAGGAAAATACATTTCAAAATGGAGATAAGAGAGAATCACAAGTATCAACCGAGCAGGAGGAAGGTGTTATTGTATACATATAAGCGAGCAATACACAAAGCGCATATGCAAGTACCGACATTGGAGTATGGATATGTGATTACGCCCCCAGTTGCAAGAGATACACAGAGCATACAACATCGCAATGATACAATGGTTATCTGTTAAATAGAGAATGTCTAAGATACTTATGAAACACAAAGACTACTTGAGACTTTTATTTAGCTGTCCTAGCCGATGTCAAACTGTTGCACTTTTGGATACATGCACAAATGGACAAATTGACGCACTGGGAAATATTTTCATGAACTTGCTAAGTTTACCTTTACCTCCAAAATCTAGGATTATTGTTGTGAAAAGGAAATCTTTACTAGAGAAACTATCTCCGAGCTCTAAGCTGACCAAGAAAGCAAAAGCAGCTCTTATAAGCAAACATTATAGACTTATAATTGAGGTATTATCTGCAGTTGAAAAAGCTATTTTGAAACTATTATATCTTTGGGAAAGAGAAGAATATCAGGATAGATTATTGAGAACATCAGAAACAGAGTCATCATCATCATCAGAAGAAGAAGAAGAAGAAGAAGAAGAAGAAGAGGGAGAAGAGGAAGAAAAAAAGAAAGGAAAAGAACAAGGAAGCAAAGCAAGAACCACTACCGACAGTAGCATTGATAATGCGCCGAATGATTTTGATTCCGTATGAGAGATATCAAGCATTTTTAAAACAAGCAAGTATTCAGAAAAATACTGAATCATCCCAACCAGATTTAGACAAGAGTAGCGCCAGCACAGATTCTATAATAAAAACAATCCAAAAAGAAGAGGAACAACTATGTAATGATAATTCGAGAGAGATTCCGAAAAACACAAAAGACACACAGGAAGGTGAGGACGTTCTTCCTATGCTCACTAACAAGCTGTCTTCCGAGGAAAAGAAAAGACAGCTCTTAGAACTTCTACATGAAACATTGGTTGGTTATGGATCGACAAAACCAATGAAAAAGAGCAGAAAGAGAAAAGGGGTTGATTCAAATCTAAAGTCTGTTCCACCTCCACCTGGAATACCTATATTAAAAAAATCGAAAGAAATTAGTAAAACAAAAACCAGTAAAAGCTGGAACGCTATGTGGCAATGAATGAATATTTAACAAACGTATTCTACACTCCATCTGATCCTGACTCATTTGGAGGACCATCTAAGCTCTACAAACGAGCTAAAAGAGATGGACACACATGGAGAATTAAAGATGTGCAAAATTGGTTGGACGAACAGGAGGCTTATACACTATTTAAACCTTCCAGACTTAGACCTAAATCAACAAATGTCATAGTATCAGACAAGCATTATGAATATGACATAGACACTATGAACATGGCAAAATGGTCTAAGTATAATGATAAATTTGCATACGTTTTGGGGATCATTGATATTTTCACAAGAGTATCATATGTGTATCCATTGTATACATTACCAGGGGAAGAAATAAGAGATGCATTAAAAGAACAATTCAACATATCAAAACCTCGAGTAGCAAGAACAGATGGTGGAACTGAATTTAACAATTCATTTGTCAAGCAACTCTTTATTGATGAAGGAATTCGACATTGGGTTACTAGAAATACTCTCACGAAAGCTAATTATGCAGAAAGGCTAATTAAAACATTAAAAACTCGAATGGTAAAGATATTATATCACAATGAATCTTACAGATGGATAGACATACTTCAAAAAGTTAATGAGGCTTATAATAATTCTGTTCATAGATCAATACGTATGACTCCATTCCAAGCATTGCAAGCTGATAAAGTTAAACTATGGAACATACAATATAAACCAAAATTAGATGATAAGGAGACAATGAAAAAACTAGCCAAAAGCAGAAGAGAAAAAAGAATGGGCATAAAAAAACTAGACGTCCTTCTAAAAATAGACGACCTCCTCGTCCTAAGTCAATATTTAAATACAAAGTAAATGACGTTGTTAGGGTTGTTTGGATGAAAAGAGCATTTTCCAGGGCTTATGATGTTCAAAATAGCCATGAACTGTTTGTTATAACAGAAGCCTTTAATAAAGCTGGAGTTGCTCACTACAGATTAAAAAGCTGGGCGAATCAACCTATAGATGGAATATTTTACAACGAAGAATTAGTAAAGGCGATAGTTACAGATGATACTGTTTATAAAATATCAAAAGTAGGAAAGAAAATAATAAGGCGAAATGGAGTCCAAGGTCGGATTGTTTCTTGGAAAGGCTGGCCTCGTCAATATGATTCATGGGTGAGCATGCATGAAATTAAAGATATTCAAAGTTTGTAAATACAAGAGAGAGAGAGAGAGAGAGAGAGAGAGAAACTCTGCTAGGGAATAGATAAGACCTGTCTGACTGACTGACTGAAATAATTGTCTTCGGTTCTAGCTGAGAGTAGGACGTGAGTGAAACTGCTTAAGCTTATATCATAACCAGACCTGCACTTTTGAGAGGAATTTCATAATTGGTGGTGCTTTAAAGAACAAGAATCAATATGTATCTTTTTTTAAATTCATTGGATTCTCCAAAGAGTCAAAAGTTTAATAATCCTTGGGATTTTACAGTTGATCTGTCATGTCAGCCTGCTACCATGCATCTGATGTAGGGGGAGCCACGAGCACCCTCAGAATGAGTGCTGCTCCTCCGGGACGAGTGCTGCTCCTCCAGACCTGTACAGAAGTAATAAAACACATTGAGTATGGTATAGCTACTGAGTGGACTTACTTTCTTAGTCTCTGTATACCTTACTCATTAGATTCTTCATAACATCCCTTATCATTGATGTGTATTCATCATAGTTAACTGATAAGCTAGACACGAGGACTTATCAATGGTGGAGAACAAACTCGGTCTTAGTACGTATTAATTAAGGAGTTAATTATCATTTGCTAAGAGGGAGTGGATACCTAGGAGTTGCTATGCTAGCAGGATTACCACAAGGCCACCCATACAAGATGTAAGGGGTGGGTTGTATGCAGGCTAGCAGTAGGCAACCCAAGCCCCACCTCCAGCAAGGGAGCAAGCTACTCACATAGCTGCACTGGAGGTGAGGAATGTAGTAGCAAGGCAGGGATGAGCTGGGAGTGAGTGAATACCTGCCCATGTTTAGAAACGGGGTGGGTGTACCCAAGTGAGCTCATACCTTGTGTTGTTTGTAAGTGTACTTGTATTATCGCTCTCGGACACTGTGGCTAGGAAGCATGGGGACAGGATATGGACCATGCTGACTGGCAGAGGGTGATAAAAACAATAAGAAATAGGACTTATGTTGCATACGTCCGACCAGTGCCAATAGATCTGCCACCAGTTAGGACAAATAGAGAAAGAGTTACTCTGGTGGACCTGGAAGATAGACTATCTATAGACTATAATTTTGGGGATCAGAGTAGTGGAATGGCAGAGGCCGAATTATTGGCAATGAATCCAGAAGCGGAACAGGATCAGGAGGAGGGTGCCCATGGAGGAGGCACGCCGCCCCCTGCGGCGGAACAGCAACCGGGAGGGGCAGGTGTTGGAGCACAGGTGGGTGAAGGACATCCAGTGCAAAATGAGCGGTTACAACCACCACCGCCTCCTGAGCAGGGTCTTGGACCACCGCCTCCTGAGCAAAATCTTGGACCACTGCCTCCTGAGCAGGGTCCTAGACAACAGGGACCAGGACAACAGGTCCCTGGACAGCAGGGACAAGAGCAACAGGGACCAGGACAACAGGTCCCTGGACAGCAGGGCCCAGGGCCACGGCTTCCTGGACCGCAGGGTCCCAGAATACAGGGCCCAAGGCCACAAGGGCCGCCTCAACCAAGGCCACAAGGGCCGCCTCAACCAAGGCCACAAGGGCCGCCTCAACAAAGGCCACAAGGACCACCTCAACAAGGGCCGCAGGGACCGCCTCAACAAGACCCACAAAATCGCCAAGGGGAAGTGCAACAGCAACAAAACAACCAGGGTCAACCACCACCCCGGGTGCACCCGCCGCGACGGGATCTGTTTCCGCCGATAGCATTGCCGCCTCCGCTGCCTGTGAATGTACAAGGAAATGGAGAGGCAAGACAGGGTCAGCAGGAGGAACCGGAGGTACTGCAGAACCCCTTGTTGGCTGGAAATGGCGCGGCGTTCCCGAGGGGTCAGTTGGGATCATCGGGGAGCTCCTCCAGAGGGAGTATTGGTCAGCGAATGAATGCAGATGACAGTATCCATTTCTGGAGGGATATGGACGATGCAGACCTCCGGAGAGGCGGAAGGAGATCTGTGGGCTCTTCAGAGGAAAGTCAGCCAGGTCCCTATCAAATGCAAAATATGAGGGCAGAGTTAGATTACGTTCGCCAAGTGGCTGAGCACATCAGACAGAGCATGTTGATAGAAAGGGACAGGGCTGACAATTACGAGCGTCGCCTCAGAGCTGCAGAAGATAGAGTTCGAGGAAATAGATGCACGGGAACAAAATGCTAGGGGCTATCGTCTGGACATAGATAGGCTGGATGCCATGCACAGGCAGGATATGGACGCTTATCATGCCACAGTAAGAGAGCTGAGGGGAGAGATTGATGACAGATCAGATGACAGAAGGAGGGACCATCGATTGTTGGATCAGATGGTTAGACAGCGTCAGCCCATGCGGGGACAAAAACCTGCATCGGGATTCACAACGTTCGAGCAATCTTTCAGTCAAGAATTACCCCGGGAAGGAGATTGGAGAAGGCCACTGGAAAGACAATCAACTCCAGTGCAGGGGGAAAGACAGGACCCACCCCAACAAAATCTGGAAGGGTCGAGGGAACTGAATGGATCGGTGGTGGGTCGACCAGTACAGACTCACAACCAGAGCCAACCCCTGATACAGCAACAAACCATTAATCAACCCCGTTCAGCAGCTCCGCCCCAGCCACCACAGAATACACATACTGCCTGGAGAGAATGTGGAGCAAAGGAATACTCACCAGTACCATCAGCAAGAGGTGGAGCAGCAGCAGCAGCAGCCACCACAACAACAACACAGTGACCTGTATGGGGATCCATATGGAAGGATAGCTGATTGGTTTCGGCCTTCCCCCAGGGGCCGGGAGTATCGGCAGGAAAGACGGTTGCCTGAATATGACCAGATGTATTATCCTGGGACGGATCAATATGGTGCGTTAGCACAGGGAATTTATGGTCAAACTGACAACAGACAGGGGCCGTACAGCCAGGTTGGTGTTGCCCCACAGGTGGCGAGACAGCAAGTGGGAGCGGAACATCCAAGGACATCAACGCCTCCTAGATACGCCTGGCCAGGCCAAATGGTTGATTCCTGTTGGCCAGCAGATGGTATATATAGAGGTGGTGTTAGTAAACAACCTCCGCATAACAGGCAGGATGATAAGATCTCAGTGCCGGAAAAGAATAAGTCAAGCAAGAAATCGAGTAAGAGATCAAGTAGGAAGTCAAAATCAACCCACTCCTCAGATGATACAGATGATTCCACCGAAATAGAAACTGAGGATGAGGATGAGTTACTTCGGAGCGTTACTGCTGGGGATTGGAAGAAAAAGGGTCCACATGTGCCCGCAGTAATAGCCAAGGCTATATTCATAGCGCCTGAGCCCTTCGACGAGCCAACGGCCAGGGTATCAGCTGAAAGGTTTTGTAGAAAATACATGAATTATGTGACATCGTTGGGGGTTCCAAAGTCCATGTTGTTGGAAGGCGTGGAGAAGTTCCTAACCGGCGTGGCGTTAGTATGGTTTGAACAGTTCTTGGCAGAAAATCCTAAAGTCAGTTTTGAGACCTTTAAGCGCCTCTTCTGTGAGGAATTCAAGTCTCTTTCATACCATGAGAGGATGGTAGGATACGCCCACAGGAGGCAAGGAAAAGATGAAACTGTCAAGGAGTATAACAAAGATATGTTGGTATTACTATCTAGAGCAAAAGTGCCGGAGCATACTAAGGTCGATTTTTATATAAACAACCTAAAGCCAGAACTGTCACGTCGGGTCCTGTGTAAAGACCCCAAAACACTTAGGGAAGCTGTTCTATGTGCTATTGAAAAAGAGGTAGACGATCAGACAAGGCCAGGAATAAAGGCAGTCACTGAAATGAAGACTGACATAATAAGAGCTATTAACTCGGCCAACTATGGACGGCCCAACGTACCTCGCCAGCAACAACAGCAGCAGGGATTTGATGGCGGCTACCAATCCCAACAGTGGCAAGATGATGGCAGAGGTCGTCAGCGTCAGAGGGGAAATAACAGTCGTCGGAATTCTATGACAGGGACGTCCGGTGGAAATAGCGGTTCACAGAACAGAGATGGACCAGCGAGGTCACCAGGAGGGACCACATGTTTCAATTGCGGAGCAAGGTCGAGATCTAGAGAAAATCAAGGTGGTTTTAAAAGAAGTGCTTCGCAGGAAAATAAAGGTTACAGTGGTGGAAATAAAACAGGCCAATCCCCTTCTGGTCGTGCACAGAATAGGCAATTTAAAATACAACAAAGGGCAGTGACACCCTTCGAAGACAATGATCACAATCAGTGTACACATAATAATGGCTGATGATAGTCAGGAAGGGAGCCAGAAGGTGGGCCGAATCACCAGAGTCAATGGGGATGGCTCTATAATAGATCCCCTGTGTGAGCAAACATTAGACCACACAAAAGACTTTAATAACATAGAGGATGACACTTATAATTTAGTGACGTTGTTTAAAGAAGAGGAAGGTGACTTAGTGGACAGGATTCTGATACCGATGGAGAAGGGATTCATTAGGATCGGTGTGGGTGAGTTCACAGATGTTCCTTTTCTCATAGATTCTGGTGCCACTTGTACATGTATGAGCGAGGTTATGTATAAGGGTATAAGGGCACGAATTGGGGAATTGCAAATTAGGAAAATTCGAAAGAGGGTTTTTCTGGCCGATAATACAGCACAGCAGGTAAGAATGAAGGTATTGGCTGTGTTAACATTGTATGGTCGGCGATTTTCCCATTGGTTTGACGTATTACCCACACTCTCATGCCCAATGATAATGGGAGTGGACTTCATGAGGAAATACAGAGCACAAATAAATTTTGGTTTAGACAAATTAAAAACATATGCTATACGGGCAGACAAAAATCTATATTTGCCACCTCATTCGGAACGGTTGTTCACAAATTCAATAACAGCACCAGTGGATTTAACAGAAACCGTAGGGGTGACAGACAACGTGAAGATAGCAAACCCCACCCTATATATGGTAAAAAGAGCTCTGGTTAAGCCAGGGGGAATAAGAAATAGGGTTGCAGTCTGTCTGTATAACGCTAGTGATAACTGGCATACGATAAAACGAAATTCGGTAATGGCTCTGTATTCCATAGAAAATGAGGAAGACTTTATTCCATTGGATGGGGGAACCCTAGATGGAAGACATGAGAGGGAGGAGGACGGCAAAGTAAATGTATTAACGGGAGAGTCTAAGGACGGGGACTCTTTTGAGTACAGGAAATATAATATTGGAATAAATCTTAGCACGGTACAGCGTGAAGAGCTGTTAGACTTGTTGACAAAAAATGAGGATGTTTTTGTGGGACCTAATAATAAAATTGGGTTGACAGATCTGTATGAACACCGTATAGATTTAAAAAGCGAGTATGTCCCAAAGGCAATGCACTCATACAGAATGAATCCTCGGATGAAGGAGGAAATGAGGAAGATATTGAGGGAGCAAGTGGAACAGGGAGTGATTGAAAAGACGGACGAGATTGTGGAGCAAACCTCTCCCGCATTTTTTGTGCAGAAACCCTCCAAGGGGGGCATAAAAGCCTTTAGAATGGTCGTCGACTTTAGGTGGATTAATTCCATGGTCAAATCGCAATCTAGGTCCTTTCCTAGTGCAGAGGAGACAATAGAGGCAGCGGGTGCACTAGGGGGTAAATACTTCACAACCTTAGATGCAATGTCTGGTTTTCACCAAATTCCAATTAGAAAGCTCGATAGAATTAAGACAGCTTTTTCCACTTGTGATGGTATTTATGTCTACAAAACGATGCCCATGGGTTTGAAAACTGCCCCTAAGGCATTCCATGCGGTAATAGAGCGGATTGTGGCGGGGATACCATCAGCACTCCCATATGTTGATGACATACTCCTGGCGAGTGTGACTTGGGAGGAACACTTACAGCAACTCTCACAGGTGTTTAGGGCCTTTAAGAAAGCTAACATAAAATTCAAGAGACAGAAATGCTTTTTCGGATTAGAATCTGTGCCATTTCTGGGATTTCGAGTTACTTCAGAGGGGATACAGCCGAATCCTGACAAGGTGGAAGCTATAGAAACATTCCCAGTGCCTAAGACTGTGAAACAGGTCAGGGCTTTTAATGGACTTAGTAATTATTACAGGGCGTTCATTGCGGACTTCAGTAATATTATGACACCATTATACAAAATTACGAAGAAAAATATGAAATTCAAATGGAATGAAGATTGTCAAAAAGCTTTTGAGAAAATCAAAAAGACCATCTGTGAGGAAGCGCTGCTAAGATATCCGGATTATAGACAGCCCTTCTGCATAAATTCGGATGCAAGTTCCACAGCGATCGGTGCGGTAATATCTCAAAATGATAATGAGGGCAACCTGCGACCGATAGCCTTTGCAGGGAGGTCCTTAACAGGGGCTGAGGGGAGGTACAGCACAACAGACAGGGAGGTCCTTGCTATTCGTTTTGCTTTGACCAAGTTCCGACACTATTTGTTGGGCAATTCCTGTGTGGTGAATACTGACCATGCCCCATTGTTAGCCTTAAATGCAAAAAGGGATCTCTCGGGAAGAATGTGTAGGTCATTGGAACAAATTCAAGAGTACGACTGTCAGATAAAATATGTGGCAGGAAAACCTAATGTAGTGGCGGATGTTCTATCTAGAAGGTATTATCCGATGACTATTGCACAGCAAAGGGAGTACGAAAAGGTACCTAAGAGGCATCGAGTCACATTTAACCCAATCAGCATGCTCAAAACATTCGACGAGAATCAGCTCTGTGAAAATTATCCCATATTGAAATACAAAAGATGTCCCATCCTAAAGGGGATTAAAAACTCAGTTCCGTTCCCCCCGGATACGGCAAGTGTAAATAGCATTACGGGGGAGGTGTTTGATATAATACCTGGGGCGCTAAAAATGATACCAGCAAATAGGACATTTGTTATAGCACCTGAAGTGATACTGGATCCTTGTGACGGTCAGGTGTCAGTAGTGGAGGCACCGGTGTATCAGCGGTTGACGGTGGCAGCGCCGGCGAAGCAGTTGTATTACACTATGAATGCGGTGCAGACAAGGCATTCCACTAAACAGCAAACCAGGAAGTCACTGTCTGAAAAAGAAAGGAGAGGACAGAAGGTCAAAAAAGTTGCAAAATATAGCCCTGTGAAGAGCAAAGCAAAGAAGATTAATCCAACACAATCAAAAAGAACAAAATTGAAGAGAGCCGCTATAACAGCAGCTGTCCCAGATTTTGAGAGGGAATTTTTTGGGAATCTAGGGAAAGAATTCGGAATTCCAATAGATAGAGATAAATTTATGGATGATCAAAACGACGACACAAATTGTGGCGAATTAATGGAGTACATTAAAAGTAATAAATTGCCAAGTGATGATGCTAGGGCTAGACAGGTTTTGCTTACTAATGACCAGTTCTTCCTTCATAGGGGAATGTTGTGTAGACTGCCAAACGGGGTCAGACTCAGGGAGGCTGCACAGCTGTTTCAGATAGTGCTTCCAGAAAAGCACGTGCTCCCCGTACTGCAAATTCTCCATGACGGACCTATGTCGGGGCATATGGGAACCGTAAAACTACTGAAATTAATAAGGAACAGATTTTACTGGCAGAACATGACCAGAGATATTGTGGATTATGTGGCAACATGCCACGAGTATGAAAGTCAAAGAAACCAAATAGGGTACCTATGGCTATTAGAGAGCCAGCCCCGGCTCCAATGAGTTGCTTGATGATTGACTCTATGGGGCCATTCACCACATCAGCAAGGGGAAATAGGTTCGTCCAGGTTGTGACAGACATATACAGTAGGTATGTTTTTGCTTGGGCGACGACTTCAATAGATTCGGCCACACTCAAAAAGGAATTTTTTGAGAAAGTTTTGTGTGTGGTGGGAGTGCCCATGCAGCTGTTTTCAGATAACGGCCCAAGCTTCTCTTCAAAAACATTTAGGGAATTCTGCAAAGCCTTTGGCATTCAGCAGGTATTTTCTAGTTATTACTCGCCTTGGGTACAAGGAGGAGTGGAGAGATTTAATCAAAGTATCGTCCAGTCCATTAAGACCTATGTGAGTAGGGGACAAAAGGATTGGGACATTTACCTATCGGCGGTGGCTTTTGCATTAAATATCTCGGAAACAGCGGGTATTGGTGTAGCTCCATACACTCTAATATTTGGCAGAAATGCGGTCACGCCAGCGGAGGCATCCATATTAGGTGTGGATAAAGAATTCAAGCCAGTGGTAGCGCATCTGCTGGAGATTGTAGATAGACAGGCCCAAGTCATGGCAGAGGCTGAGGCAAACCTGGAAAAATCAAAGTTGAAAATGAAAGCCAGGTATGACCAAAACGCTAAAGATCATGATATAAGGCCTGGCGATATTGTATATATGAAGATCCACAGTCTGATGGTCAAAGGCACTAGTCATAAGTTTCAGGACTCATATAAAGGCCCATGCCTAGTGTTAAATACGCCGAGTAGATACACAGTTAAATTGAAAGATCTGAGCTTAGGGAAAGTTATACCAAAGCCGGTTAACGTGACTCATGTTAAAAAGCTCAGGGCCGGCGTGACTAATAAATATCTACCAAGGCTACTGGGGAAGTTTAAGGCCGACCCAGACTTGGCAGCACTGGCTCCTAAGTAATAGAACTAGTCAGAAAAGGGTGCGATGCTATGGAGTAAAAATAACAAGAGTGTTGCTCGTTACCGGGGAGAGAAACCTCCCAGTCATAATACACAGGCAACGGTAGCGAGCAGGCTAGCCTAGAAGCTCGAACCTGACTGAGAGTAAGATGGTTTGGAGGTCGGGAGAAGGAGTTCACAGATGGGCGGCCAAATAAGGCTCACATAGCCTGTATCGCACCAGTAACAGTTCACGACTAGGGGCCTGGGTATGTTTCAGATACAAACAAGGAGTTCAGACTTGAGAGAGGCAAATGTATCAGTGTTTTAGAGAAAGTTCTTACCCTCGAGAGGTGCAGTTACTGGCTGAGGCTGCCATCTTGATTTATGATGGTGTGCGGGGAATATGCGGCCTGTAGGGGGAGGCCTGGTGAGTGTGACTCGCTGACTATAGACGGCGCCATCAACTTTCAGTGTGACTGAAGGGGATTCGCGCCTAGAGATGTGTACCCGGTGTGATATATAACCTTCTTTATTTGAGTCGATCGGGTGACTCTTCTCATAAATTAACCTTCCATTATCAAAAAAAAACAAAAACAAACATAATTCCCGGTGTTGGTCCTACCGCAGTGGACTAGGTATCCACTGCCTATACAGTGTAGAGCCAAAGAGGGGAAAGTTATCCGTCAGGAGCCTGCAGGGCTGGCAAGAGCTCCAGTGATTCAGTTTGAGATGCCTCGATGAATAATCACCCAAATATGGATACCCAGGACTGTAAGCGAATTGGGGAGGTACCTTGGTGTATTGGTGGAATGGGGATTTAATGGCCAAATCGTGCCTGACCCACGCCCCAAACATGGAGAAGAAAATCCAGGGTGTAGTGACTTCCAGTACGTACTTCCGCCACAGGGGGTCGCGTGAGGAGGCCACACCTTTAGGGTACAACTCCACACTGCAGCCTAGGCCATAGCAGGGTTGGATCCGTGGATTTCCAAACTAACCACACGAAAAACCATAGCTGAGGTGGGATATCGAGTGGCAGCCGAACCTAACATATGCTTCAATTGTGGTGAGTGTCTTAGCTTGTGGGTTTCTTGATCGTGATTGATCTGTGATAATTACAATGACTTTCTCCTGATCCCCTAGAAGGGGATCGAACAATTTAGTTAAGCTGCTCGAGATCAGGAGAGATCCAGATCCGGGTGGAAATGGCGGGTAGTTATGGGAAGACATTTCTGATAGTTGGTTGATCATGTTTTTGCAGGTTCCTCCTGTTGCCCCTCTTAATTGAGGTGGGCAAAGGGCAACATGTGCTCCGACACAACTACGGAGTAAATTTGTTCGAATTGGGGCTAAAAGTTTACCCAAATGCAGAGCTTCATACCGTGGAGTACCGTGTCAAGCATGGCATGGTGCCCCCGGTAGAACCGGATTTATCTGGATATACGGGCACCAAGGATTTAGGGATTAACGCCACTTTGTTGGCACTTGAAATTAACACAACCTATACTAATAATTGTGATTTATTTGTGCAAATTGAGAATGCTATATCCCTGATCCCTGAAGTGAAATTGCGTGCAAAGAGACGGGGGATCCAGCCGATCGGTGACTTGCTAAATTTAGGGTTTGGGACGGCTACACAGCCTCGGATTAACTTTTTAACCGCGAACCAGCTCCATTTGATACATGGACAGGTTCAGGATAGAATGAGCGAGAGACAAAGGGATGCCATTGTCTTAAGACTCATTAAAAATAGCAACGCATTTGTCAAATTTATTCAAAACGACATGGTAGCTATACAGCAAATTTTGATAAATATGACAACAGAGACATGGGATTTCGCTAAGAACGTCTCCCTACTGTTTGACAAATTTAAAAATTATACAGAGGAAATTGATACTTCCCAGGGACATCTCCTGCAGGCAGTATTGGACTTGAACGTCCAGTCAGCCTACAAGGAAGATGCCCAGGTAATTTTGGCTTCGATTAAAGACTTATTGGAAGGAAAATTCCCCATGAATTTGGGAGCCAAATTTGACGTTGAGGCAACGATGGTTGGTTTGTTGAAGCAGATTAGGGAGGAAAACCCTGAAGCAAAACTACTGGGTGCCTGGAATGATAGAATGGGAGTGTATCGGTTAAGAAGGACACAGGACTGTTTAGTATTTGATATACGGGTGCCTGTGGCCTACGAGTCAGAACATCTCGTTTTATACAGACCAGAATATTTCCCAGTACCCCTGCATGTGCATGACAACAACTTTGTGGGATACACACTAGTTACAAACAGAAATAGTTATTTTGGCATCAATGGAAATGAATCATTTTATGTTGAATTGTCGCAGAGTGAATGGGAGGCATGTAGGAAATACGGATAGCATGTACTCTGCAATAGGGGATTGGCGATGAAAAATGTGTCTCGTCCATCTTGTATGTTAAGTATATATTCGGACTGGACAGAAGGGGTACATAAGTTTTGTAAGATTCTTTCGTTTTTAAATCAGCAAATTCCACAGTATTATTCATTCCTAGAACCAAATATTCATATTCTAGTTGGCTATGGCCCAAGAGCTGTAGCCTTGTGTGGTAATGAAACACACAACTTAGAGATACCGAAGTTTGCGTTGATCAAACTACCTTGTGGCTGTAATATACAGTTACAGGGGGTCAAGATAATAACAACCAAACGAATGTGTAAAGAAGAAATATCTTTTAGTATCATCCATTCAGGCTTTAATATTAACTTGGCTTTCGCCTTTGAAGTAGATACAAGACGATTTAAAGGGGGATCTATGATGGGAGCATTAGTAAAACTACACTTGCCAAGTGCTCAAGAAATAAGAAAAAAATTGAAGGAAATTCCCCAAGAGATAATTGAGGAGGGTCTGAATTTACAAAGGATGGCAAAGAAATTGGTGGACGAGGACAATAAGTATATATCCCTCTGGGAGCATGTTACCCGGGCGTTTGTGCATGCAGCCCAGAAACCTGTAATGCAATATACATCCCTGTTTTTGTCCTCAGTTGCGTGCATTTTCTGTGTGTATTTGTATTACAGAATATCCAGACTAACTTTAGTTATGTCGTCGGTACACCAGGGGGTGATGGCATTCAACTTCTCTGCAATGGAGGTGCAGCACATTGAAATGGCGCCTCGTGTGGAAACAGAACTCACTGAGCAGTCAGGAATGAAGGAGGCTTTGACGAGGATCCACCAGGTGGCGACACGCCACGGCCCAGGGTGGCTGAGTGTTCTAATCATTTGTGTGCTGGTGATGTACGCACTGTTTAAGGTGGGGAAGTATGTCCTGCGGATCATGCGTCAGAGGAGACGGGTCTTGCCCTACCAGAACCCTAGGGACAGTTGCCCATGGGTGCAGCTCAGACTACAGGCGGGGGACACTATTGTAATCTTGCCGCTCATTCAGGTATCAACGGCAATGAATGCGCTACAGTCAATCGATCCCCCTCAGGTCAGGCGACTGGCGGTGGGAGGACGATTCTGCCTAGCAGAAGTCCAGCTTAGATGGACGGGGCCACTCCGCTTCAAGGTGGACGAAAGATGGATCGCGGTACGGATGCCGACTTCCTGCCGGATTAGAAGATGCCTCAGAGCGGAGTTGCAGGACATAATAAACAACGAGAAGGCGCACACCGCGGTGCTCTTCTCCAGACCGGGTGGCAAGCCCTTGCAGGTGGCCTGGCCGGCCAGGAAGAACGGGAATTTGGTATATGGCCAAATGATAGCCGAGCAAGGGTAGGTTTGCTGCATTGACAAATAGAAATAACGCTTAACCCGACATATATATGTGACATAGACAATACCATAGAAATATTAGAAAAAGGGGTTTTTTTGAATATTATATTTCTTTCTGGATTTTTATGAATGCTCAAGTACATTGGCTCAGATTTTGAGAGGGATCTGTGAATTACGCTTGCCTGATAGGCCGGTTTTTAGTGATGATTATTCTGGGATGTGTAATCTGGTATATATTGTATAAATAGGAGTTCAGTATACCGAACTGTCGCTTATGTGTGCTATTTTCTCTTCTGTTCTGTCCATGTCTGAAATAGGGAGGACGAGATGGATGAGTTATAAACAGCAGTGACGAGAGAAGACGGGCGCACGAGAACACTAGAGACATCAGGTGGAACTTGTGCGACTTAGTTTTCAGCTCCAGTGTCAGATTATAGATACTGACTCGCGCTCGGGACTGGCACTCCAATTATCGTAAATTTTGTATTGTTTTCTTCATAAATAATTGTATGCCATGTATTTCTGTATCATGTATTGTTGTATGTTGTATATAGACTTCTAAGACGATGAGGCATGCTCAGACTAACTTTGGGACAGAAAATTTAAAATTAGTACGACGTGTTTTGGGGGTGAAGTGCATATTTGGGGTATGTAGTTTCTCCCTTGTAAAATATGAAATTAGAAACAAAAGGAAAATTGAAGGAAAGTCTCACAGTCTTAGTGGGAGTCATTGTTACCGGTGAATTACTATATTTTATTTGCCGTTCGTCTCAGGCTTCATATGTACCTTGCTAACTCCTGACGAACGAGACGGTTTGGGAGTGCATTTACTCACCAAGTTTTAATTATTGTGAAGATGGATTGTAACGGTGGGGAGTGCCAGGCCCGAGGGATAGAGATGTTGTTTTTCTTTTTGGTTTATTGTCTGTGAGTGCGCGGAAAAAGCCTCGAGTCAGGATGAGTTTACTTAGTAGGCTCTATCCTGGACTCCCGCCGAAGTACCGGTAGCTCACAGGCAGGGGCCAGAATGCTCATAACTTATAATAGTTATGGGAGAGCAGTGGAAACGCTTGAGCTCAGGGGAGTGTTAACACCACGCCCTTGGTGCTCTCGCTGAGTAGCACTGACTCAAGTAAGATGCTCCAAGAATATAGAGCCGGATGTTTTTGAATTTAGCTTGAACAACGTGCGTGGAAAAAAGGGAATTCTGTTGAAATTATTTTTTTTTATTTTTTGGACAGGATGGATCTGGCCAGCGTTAAAGAAGAGGTGAGAAAGACGCTGCCTGGATCTATCAATCAGAAATTAGGTGGGGAGATTTTGGGGAATTTTTCTCTACTGAACGGATTGTTAATTTCATGGGGGTTCCTGGGGAGTACCGGTAGCGTTGTTTGGGTATATCATTTTATGTCGTTTTAGGCCTGTCTTGTTGAAAATAGCACAGCTAGTTCTGTGAGTGAAATTCGTACAGTAGTATAGGCCCATAGGGATGTCAAGCCAGCGATATATCATTGTTGAGTGATTATATGTTTTAGTGTGACATTAGTCACAGGTGCCTTATATTTCATAAGGAAGTCATAACAGGCACGGTCCTGTGTAAAAAAGAAAATTGTATTTATAACATAGGAGTTGTATGTAAACGAAATATCTACATTATTATACATGGATTGGCGTTCTTGAGTCAACGTTCTGATACTCGTTGTTTAAGGACCACGGTTATCATAAACTTACATTTGGAAAATATTTAATAGATCGAAATATACGGATGAGTTTTTACATTTAAAGCTTTGTAGGGTGTGTACCCTAGTGGGAGTGACGAAACTAGCTAGGCGAAGGTTGAACAGAAATGTGCATTTTTAATAATTTTTCTTTTTAGCTCAGACCTAATCAAATATAAAGATATAAATGGTGCTTCAGAACAAAATAATAATATCTAAAATTAGAGGATATCTTAGTTGATTCAGGGTAGATAATCAATCTATGTGTAGGTTCGAAACACACCAGGATAAGTTGGGGTCATTTTTCCCGAACATTTAGAGAAAAAAAAACAAAAACAAAAAAAAACAAAAAAAAACTGCCGGCTATGATGTTGGTCACGCCCATGGGGTTGGTACTATAAAGGGCTTCGATGCTGTGGGCTTGGTGCACTGAAGGTGGATGGTAACCGATGGATCATTGCTTGTTGATAAGAGGTTTCAATATGGCTTTAATTCAGATTAGGTGTGCTGAGCATGTTTTGGTATTTTGGCAATTGATGTTAAATAGTATTTCTTTCTCTTACGCGAACTAGTCTATGCGAAGTAAAGGGCAGCAGAAACGATGGGCTTGTATTGGCTGGTCGTAAATTAAGGTGGTTTCATCGGAATCTCGATTTTTAGTTTTAAAGGTTAAGTCGTCGTAAGCGTAATTGAGAAAGACGAAAAAAGGATGCTGCTGTCGGTGATCAGGAACAAGGAGGATCAGCAGAATAGCTGTGCCTATGTATATGGTCGATGTTCCATGTATGTATAATTAGTGTATGTATGTGAAGTTGTACTAGGATGATATCAAGTTTTTGAGTTCAGTGTTTACTAAATTATTGATTTGAGCATGTCAGCCTCTGTCAGGTTTCTGCATGTTTTTAAAATTGTTCTGGAGATGTATGTATTCACGGTGCTTAAGGATTTGAGTTCTTCGTGGGATTTTATACTTTCTCATAAGAATTATGTTATTCTAAGGGTCATAAATTATTTCTGTATTTGAGAAGGTTGAATCTCGCAAGTGTCCAGGCTTGTCTAAGGGTCTTGGATGGTAGTTCTGTAGTGTTGTCTAGTAGTTGTCGACGAGGATCGTTGGTTTCCAGTATTCCAGGGAACTGACTTTAAAAAGTTTATTTCTTTTTAAGATACAAAAGTGATGTTTAAATTATATATTAATACTTCTAGAAGTTATAACGATCTGCAGCTCCCTAGTTGGACGGTATAAAGTGTAAAGTTTATTACGAATAAGTTTTTGGAAGTTCTACGGAAAGTTTTGAAAAATTAGAGTCAACAAAAGTTACAAGACAACACAACGTGTACAGAACGTTAACAGTTTATTTACATTTGTAATCAGTACTAGTAGTTACAATGTGGGTAGTGTATTTGTTTGCAAGTTTGATTATTTCTTTACTTCGATGTAACACAAGACTTCGTTGCATTTATTGTCTGGAGGGCACACATCTTTATTATATAAATACGATGGCTGGGATGACATTTCGCGTACCCCCTGTATGTCATGATAAAGTTTGATGAAAAATTGTTTCAGATTTTAGACCATTACCTAGATTAAAGTAAAGTTAACCGAAAAAAGATTATAATTTAAAATTTGATTTGATTTTTGTAAATTGAAAATTGGTAATTGAAGGTCCCGATGTGCATTGGAAAATCCACCAGTGCATGCAAAAGTGCATCTGACCAGTCACATAAGTGCAATCCTCTCAAAAAAGCAGTTTTGCACCTGGTTCTGCACCTGGTAAAACGTGCATCATCTGATCCACTTCAAAATATGTATCAAAGTTATGTATCTAAATCAGGTGTAAATGCAGTTGTATTATTTCATCAAGTGATGAACATGTAAATATTTGTATTGATGAAGAATATTTGGGCCTGTACTGCATATTCCATCATCTGAGGTGTCACAGGAAAATGAGTCACACAATGGAAAATTCATATTTTTCAAATAACACACCACATTATTTTTTAGTTCATTCAAATGCCTATAATATATTCAATATATGAACAAAATATATGATACTGATGTAGCACTCCTATTTCCTTTTATTCACAATCGCCGCCTATCAATTATGTTGTGTACGCGTAACGATTACGCACGGCGATACTGCTCTTGTTGTTGTAGGGAGGTAATAATAATGCACTTGGTTGAATTCCTCATTCTCTCAGCTTTCTGTAGCTATAAAGTGTGTGTATATTAGCCAAGTTTCCAACATATAAGATTGTTTTTGATATGTGTCATCCTCAAATAAAAATTATTAGATTCCTGTGCTACTATATATACTTAAACCTCTACCTAAATGTCCTGTTTATTTGTATGAATAATGATTGTCAATGAGTGAATGAATGAATAACTTTTACGCAGTAAATCCCTCCCTCTCCCTCACAGAGCAATAGCAATGAAAGTGCCTCACTGATTGCATTATAACTCAGTTCTTTACACCTGGTCAGTAGCATATCGTTGGTAGCATCAGAACCACATTTAAAAGTTGGGTCCATGGAGCATATTGTATTTATTTGAGAATCTCATATATTCATCTATATAACCTAATCATTCTTAACACTTCTATCACAAATAATAATTCAAATCCGCACCCACAACTACAATAAAATTCTACAGCACAATGAAGCCACAACATGCCACACTATTCCTGGCAATGCACGCTCACCTGGCATTCACACTTACTGCCGCTGACATCTCACTGTCTGACACTCACACCCAGTCTCTGACACTGAGTCATAGAAACCCCTACACACAACTAAACGATGTAATGCTACCTCCAAATTAGCCAAATAATTATTATTCTCAACTACTCCCACAGATTTAATTCCCACATTTATAACTCCCGCCATGTAGTTCATCTGAACTTAAATGACTACTGCCCCGCTCAAGTATTTCTATATATCATTCACCCTATCTAATCCTTTCGTCTGAGTAAGAATGCTTAGATAAGTGGACGTGTTGTCAATTTGTGCATAGGAATAGCATAGCATAACATAATAATTATATCGCATTCAATACAGATGTTTTTCTCACAAATGTACTATTAAAAAAACATAGACCGGTATAGAAAAACAGCTGTAGTTTTACGAGATCTCAAGGGAATTTGATGATTCAAAAGGCTACATACTCCTGACAGATTCGCGGATATTTTGATATGCATGTTTAATTTCTACCTCAAAAAACCTTCCCTCTCTGAGCGTTACAAACTACTGATAATTTCCGAAAATTCTGTCGCGTATCGTGACCGTTGCGTAACGTGAAATGTCCACATGTTACTTCATATGGCAGGCAAAATAATAAAGGCTGAACTGGTGTGTTTTGTCAAGGACTTGATAGGCCTAAATATTTACACAATTAATATGATTTCGTGTTTGATAATAAGCCCTGGAGGGCGGTCGTGTAGTGTGACATGCTTAAAAGAATTGGTAATTCTGTCCCGCCTTCAAGTCACTACTACGCCTATGATGATACAATACAGGCGGCATATAAGATCAAGATCAAGCATCAAGATAATAGTAGGAAATTAGCTCGAGAACCCATGAAAGCAACTTGTTAAAGGTTGTGCGTTTTTGCTAGTTTTTTTGATATAAATGTTTGGCCTTTATCTTGTTCTATAACTTGGAGATAGTTCTCTATTTTACAATATGGTGTATAATTAATATCGTATATATGAAATATATATTCCGACATTAGTAACTTACCATTTCTATTATTTATACATTTAGTAGGTTAGTAGACTAGCTAGAGGATTAGCAGCATCTTAGCAGAATAATGATAGAGAAAATAGAAAATGTTAAGTTCCAAGACACAGGGACCCCTCTCTTAGGATATATCAACAGTAATGCAGTATCAATATAACTCCATACTTTCCATATAAATTTCCACCTCACTTTCCGACATTCCTTCGGTCAATACACCCTTCATTCCTCCCTAACCATTCATTTTCTATACATGCTGCATTTTCCCATAGGATTATCATTGCGCAACTTTTTCTCACTAGGTGGCAATACCTTTTCACCAGGTGGCGCAAAATACAACTGAGTTATATTTACAATTTGTTTTGACAATGAATGCCCCGCTAATACATTTATGTAGCATTAATACCCTAAAGATATTCCCATCATGTATTTAGAAATGTTATTAGTGATATACTTCTAGAGTTTATTTGTGTTATGTGCACGTTTGATATTGCAACCTGTTGTGATCAACACACTCTTTACCATTGTATACATCATTACATATGTAGTCTGGGTGACTCAGATATCTAATTGAGCTGAGATTTGTCTTCTCAAAGGCAGGCACAGGCTGCTATGCTGGCCGCTGCTGCTGCCGCCCAGCACTTCAATTCTCTGAGTGGTCAAACCAGAGCTACATTTTGAATGTATTGCTCTGGCATAAGTGATGAAATAGATGTATCACTAGCCTAAGGGACAGCATGGCTTGCCATGAACTTTTAGAAACTATTGGGAAATATAGTATTCTTAATAATTTATCAGCCTAAACACTCCTGATATATTGAACATTGAAAGTGCCTCACTGAGTGCCACAGATCTGCATTCTATAAACTGGTCAGTAGTGCATCGTTGAGTGCTTACAAATTGTATTTTATAACCTGGTCAATAGAGTATCTCTGAGTGCCTCAGAACTGCATTTATAAATCGGGTCCATAGAGCATTGTAAAATCAAGTTTGAGCCTCAAAATCGTTTACGATTTCCACTGGTAAAGCACCAGGTCAGAATCAGGTCACAATTTCCAGGTAAAAACTAGGTCAGAAATGGAATCATGCTCATCGGGGTGATCGAAAATCTTCCCCGATCTTTCATCTCGGGGGGGGGGGGGGGGGCATATGTCATGTCAGCCTGCTACCATGCATCTGATGTAGGGGGAGCCACGAGCACCCTCAGAATGAGTGCTGCTCCTCCGGGACGAGTGCTGCTCCTCCAGACCTGTACAGAAGTAATAAAACACATTGAGTATGGTATAGCTACTGAGTGGACTTACTTTCTTAGTCTCTGTATACCTTACTCATTAGATTCTTCATAACATCCCTTATCATTGATGTGTATTCATCATAGTTAACTGATAAGCTAGACACGAGGACTTATCAGATCTTCCATTGCCGATTCCTTTAAATGAAGGCAAATGGAAGGTAGCTCTAATTGATTTCAAACTTATTTCTTGTACTAATATTAGTAAAAAGAAAGATCTTTACATATATACGGATATGATAGAGCACGAGTCGTATGCATTGGGTTCAAATCAACCAATCCTAAGAATTGTTGATATTGATAGACCTGTGATGGACTCATCCACCGCTACTCACATAGGAGGCGATACTGCCCTTTATAGCTACTCATACTATATGAATGTATCAAGTGACTATCTTAGACAAGTCAGGATATACATAAGAACGGCTCAAAACACCATTCCCGTCATTGAGGTAGAAGCAGTGAGGTGTACGCTTCATATGAAAAAAGTAAAATGACTGGATATATGCATTACATCCCTAGTACTTCATCTTTTCAACACATAAATGAAAAGCAAAGGAAAATATTTTATCCTATTCAAAAGGGAGGTGGAGATCAAAGTGGGGGAGGAGGTCCACCTGTTAAAATGGTAACCTCGTCTCAACAAGCGCTGGATAGAGCCAAATCAAATCTTAAGCGCAGCATTGCTGCGGAGTCAGCTCCTCAGTTAGTGTCAAGCAACATGAGTAACTCGACAGTTCCCGTCAAGCAAAGGAAGAAACAGGTTCAACGTGCTAGGAGTACCCAGGCTAGCAAAAAGAAAAAGAAAGTCACCAAACCAAAAACCAAACGTCCATCTACTAAATCAAGTAATTCCAAGAAGAAAAAAGTTAATTCATCAACCAGAAAACACCAACGAAACTAAAAATCAAAGATGGCTATGATTTTAAACGAAGCTGTTGAAGGATATGATGAGAAACTAGCACTTTTTTCGGTTCCATTTGTCGAGACTGGCATCCAGCAAAAATTTTGTCGGGACTATTACCCAATTGGTCAAGTTTCTGGATCAAACGTTTTGGAATTTGATATTCCAAACAATTCTAGTGAATACATTTATCTAAAAGAAGCTAAGCTGTATCTGGCATTGCAGATTGTAGGAGATAATGGACTACAGATAACCAGTGTTGATAATGTAGGGTTAATCAATGCCCCTGCAGCTAGCATATTTAAACAATTAGAAATAAATTTTCAACAAACGACGATCACAACAAGTGTAGGATCTCATTTTCCTTATAAAAGTTTATTTGACATTTTATTAAATAGTGGATATTTTGAACAGGAAACTGAGCTATTTGTTAGCGGTTTCACAAAAGATGAACCTGGTTATATGGATACTCTACCAAAATCAGCAAACATCGGAGCAACAAAGAGAGCTATTCAAACTGAAGACGGAAGAATAATGACAGTCTCCACTCCTCTTCTCATGGATATTGCTCAACTGGATAAGTGCATTTTAAATGGCGTTCCAATAAACATCAAGTTCTTTCCCTGTACAGATGAGTTCAGACTAATGTATTCCCCGTACACAGCTCCACCTACTCCGGCAACTAAATCATCGTCCGAAGACGCCACCACTGACTCTACCCCAGCCCCACCCGTTAGAACTAGTAGGCGCTATTCATTGGAAATAAAACATGCTGTCTTTAAGGTTCCATTTGTAAAAGTTCACCCTGGATTACTTTTATCGCATGGAAAAACTCTTGAAAAGCAGCCGGCTGTATATCCATTCACTCGCTCGGATATAAAGTCATTTAATATTCCAGCGAATAGCTATGATTTCTCCACTGAGAATCTATTTCAAGGTAACATTCCTAAAAGACTTGTTTTAGGTCTTGTATCTTCAGCGGCTTTTAGTGGTCGATGTAATTTAAACCCATTTAACTTTCATCACTATTCCCTGCGTAACTTATCATTTGAAATTGGAGGAATAAGCGTTCCCGGAAGACCTTATGACTTAGATTTTGAACAAAAGAACTATATTTCTGCATATAGCGATATGATAGAATCCAGAGCGGCCGGTCAAACCAGCATACCAAATATTGCATACAGCGATTATGCCAATGGTTATGCGCTATTAACCTTAGACTTGGAGCATACTAAATCTCAATTCTTTCAAAACCCTAAAGAATCAGGAAATACAAGACTTTCATTGAAGTTTAAAGAACCTCTGCCAGAGCCGGTTACTCTTATATGTTATGGAACATTTGACTCTGTTATGAATATAGACTTTGCAAGAAATATTATATTACATCTCTAATCATAATGGATGAATACCAAGTTCGTAGAGCTCTTTTAGATATAGATGTTTTACGCTTGAACTATGAACTATATGTTTTACCGTATGATCTTTTACCCGATCAACCAGTTTGCCCTGCTGTTTATATAATCAATACTGGACCTTCATGGTCTAGAGGTTTGCATTGGACTGTTGTTTTATTTCCGTCTGCTGATAATAATAATGGATGTATTCCTGAGTTTTTCGATAGCTTAGGAAAAAGGGCGAATGAATATAACATAGCAATTGAAGAATTTATATTCAAAGGTCATTCAAAGTATATGTATAATTCAAAACAAATACAATCATCAGATAGTCTTGTTTGCGGGCAATTTTGTTTGTTATATGTATATGCTCGAATCCATGATAAAAAAACATTTCAATACTTTGTTAATATATTTGGAGAAGATCTCCATGAAAATGATTCACTTGTTTATTTTTAAATAAAAAATAAACAAAACAATATAATATTATACATATGTTTTATTTATATGCATGTATATGTATTTCGAATAATGATATTCATTGCTAATAGTGTGCTTGATTTTTCTTGTTTTTAATCTTCTGTTCTTCTGTACTTCATTGACTGCTTGACTGCTTGACTGGCTGTGTTTAACCTGCAAAGAAAATAAAACAGAAATAGAAAAAACTTCAAGAATTCTCATTTTACTTTATATTATGACATTGCATAGAATTTACTGCTGTCTTTTCTAGAGGTTAACGAGCTAATGAACATATGCTGTGCTTATCATAGAACAGTTCAGATTTTGTTGAGGACAGCCTCTAAGTAAGTTTCGCGCGTAAATCTTCCTAACGGTTCAGCTGATGTTAATTTGGGAAGCAATTATAATCAACAAGGGTCATAGGAAGTCTGGACATCGAAGAGTGAAGATGGGAGTCCTTTGCTATCTCTCGATGGTTTACATCATAACTTTCTTCTTTCAAAACGGATTGGCAGATACATCTCATTGCCTAGTATGCGATTGTGAGAGTCATGTCACAAATTGTAATGGGATATTCATCACACAGTTACCTTTCGGGAAAGGATATATTTTCCCTGAAACAAACCAGTTAGTGTTACGGAATACTAGATTCAACATGGAAATCGGACTATCGGACATTCTTGAACTGTTTCCTGACTTAAGTACATTCGTTATTGACGATTCGGAAGGTTATTATAGCGAGGAAAGAATATGTGAGGACTATAGAAAGCGATCAACTGACTTCAAGTCTAAGTTTACGTTAATTGCTGAATGTGTCAAGATGGATCGCGATGGAACAGTAGAGAAACAAACCACAACGACTAGAACTGCTTCAACAACTTCTAAGGAAGTCTCAACTCACATGGGTATATCACCAACTACTGCATACATCTATCGTAAGTCTTCTTCTAATTATGAAATATATTCTTCCTCTACTTCAGCTGATTCTATTCACTCTTCCCTTGCTTCGACTGGGTCTATTGATACTTCTACTGATGCTGATATATCAACTGTCTACACATTTCATAAATCTTCCACTTCTTCTGCTGCTGATGCTAGCACTATGTATTCTCAAACATCCATAATATGGAATATTCTGTATTCTGAGTATGCGTCTCATTCTACTTCTAATCCAGACGCTTCCCGAACAAGCGAAATGACCACTGAAACCACTAAAACGACCACAGTTACCGACAGTGCCTTCTCCTCTGATTCATCGACACAAGCAGTTATCAAAGAGACAGTAACCCGATCGCTTCTAATCGGAGTACTATCAGCGCTAGGTTTTGGCGGTCTATGTGCTTTGGCCTATGTAGGATACATCGTTCGGGCTATCCTAATCGAGAAACTGAGACGCAACAATCCCTATTCTTACGAGTGTCATGCAAATAATGCTGCTGATGACGAAAATGGTGATGCTGAGACGGAGACAGAGGAAGAACGGAGACAGAGACGTATCGATGATCAGTTTATGTGGGATGGCTATGGTCTAAATAGTAGAATGGACTTGAAGGCTATCAAAAAAGAAGCCAAGAATAAAAGACGGGAGGCAAAGAGGAAAGAGAAAGCTCTAGAAATGGAGCGAAAGAGCTACGAGGAGTACAAGAGGAAGGTCTCCCTTCAGATGGAGGAAGTTCCATTAACCGATGCCGGAGAACCCCAAAAGAGCAAAAAGACCAAAAAAAAAAGCAAATCTCTGTTAAACAGCCTTGTGACGTTTGCTGCTGTACATTTGTAAGCTATACATACATACATATATATTATATAAGATTTTTCATTTTTAGAAATGGAATTAATCTATTATTTAAAAAGCGACATAGAATGTTCATATCTTATTATATATTATAAAGCATATTACATAGGACCAATCTCATATCTCATATAACATATAACATAGCATCGATATCATATCTTATATGTTATATGGTATATTAATTCGCTTTATATGTATTCTATATTTATCTCATAGACCTGCTAAACGCGATCAAGATTCTGCTGCTAAACGCGATCAAGATTCTCCTGATGATGCTGCTGCTGCTGCTGCTGCTAAACATCATCAAGATTCAACCGTTGTTCTGAATGAAAAGGGTACTACAAAAACACTCCAGAATGTTGCTGATGTTCTTCCTAAAACTCCTAATGCTCAGAGTGAGACCCAGGTTAAGATCGAGAGAGAAGTTATCGATCCTCCAACAACCTCTCAAATCGAAGATGCCGCAGCCATCACCGATCATTCTCCTAAAGAAAAAGAAGTCGTAGGAGCCGAATCCAAAGAGGAAACAGAGAATGGAGGCGCAAACAATACTAATGAGGATGATTCACTCTCTCTGCGTACGTCTAGCAGAGTAAAATACCAAACCGAACGCTATAATAGTTAGTGTAAACCATACACTTACCTTATTCTATTAGCTCTCCGTCTGCCTCAAGTCCTGAGTCATCAGATTCGCTTTCGTCATCCTCTGAATCACTTTCAATGATGACCTGTTAATCATAATACAAAACATTTATTTTATGGAAATATGAACATTAGGTAACTGCTTAAGATAAAGGAAACTTGTATATACTTATTATTTCGCTAGACATGTGCATATAATTATACCCAGCTAAATACATTTCAAAAGTATAATTCATATACTTACTTTGTTTTGAATAATCAAGTAGTCTCGATTAACCAAGCAATGGTTCAGGCTTACCACGAGAATTGAGCGAAACCTTAAATAAAATGTAGAACAAACATGTATTTTTACACTCTTGGTTTTATGTTCAAACAATTGTAAATTTTATAATCTCAAAATAACAATAATAATGTAGTCATTTTTTAAAAATTTCAAAACATAACTATGAACAATACTTACGCATGTGAAAACAGATCATGCACTGGAAGAGCAAAACTAGTCACAACGAACTTAAAACGTCTTGCTCTTCAAATAGCCTCTGCGCTAACAAAGAGACAGTTGTCGTCACGATGTAGATTTCCCTGTGCTGATCACAATATACTTGGGCATCCGGTCCGATATTAATTCTTTCCTCTACATTCATGACGACGTGTGGGAACTGATTCCCCAAAACAGTTATCAACTGAACAGTGTTTTGCGGTGTCATCTCAAATCGTGCATAGTCATCTTGGTTGTCGTCGTCGTTGTCTTCTGAAGGTTCACGAATGATGTGGTATGCCAACTCATGTGAACCATTATCTAAAATTTGTGTATATATGTTCAGCGTAAATGTTCCAAAGAACAGTCCTAACTCCATAGCGACTATGATATGCGCCACATTTCTTTGAAAAACCAAATGATGCTGGTAAGGCTCCAATTGCTCATCACCCGGGTTGTTCATGGTTGCAATTCAAAATGCACTATGTAAGATTAACTTCTGAGTAGCTCCTATATACTCACACACGCACATATCTTAAAACCCATCCTATTATAAATTATCCCATACCTACATACCTCAAAATGTTGCTATAATCACTTTTATAATATCCATGTGATAGCTTGAGATATGTTATGAGTTATGGTTCTACAAGCGCCATTCTTAACATGCAAATATGGTAGTTTCTGACATTGTAATCTTTCCCATTATATTTCTTGACATGTAATATAACATCATTCGGCTGTTTAAACCCAAGTATGGGATGTATTCATGCATGTTAAGTAGAACTTCTTTAACCTCTCTCGCTCAATCTGCTAGAAGGTTTGACTTTATCAATCACTTCTAAGATTGTGATATATCCATATTTCATTGTCTTGTAATATATCATCCTATGCATGTCTAGAACCGGTTATGGAATATGAACTCATGGTGCGAATGTTAGATTTATAGTCGTCTGAAACTAGACTAATTAACCTTTTCCTTTCTCCTTCGCCTCTGCTATCTGGAGCTTATCGATTCATCAATCTTACTCATTTCACCCTATTCACCCTTGTTCTACGGTGTCTGTCTGTCTCTATCTTATCCCTTCTTCCCTAAACCCCTAGGCTTCTCTTATCTATATGATATATTATTTCGAAATGGAATCTATATATCAAATACGATGACTGGAAAATAATTGCATTTATCTCCAGTATATATACATAGATATTAGTATTAGGCGTTAGTCTTGGACTTTCAATTGAAAGAAACGCATCGCTGGTATTACTCTATCACGGATATACTAAATCACAATGGAAATAAGGTAATGCCTTTATATTATTTGATATGATATATTATCTTCTTATAGTATATAATAGAATAAATGCATGTAAATTAATACTATTGACATCAAAATAGAAAATAAGTAATACCTTTATATTAATAATCACTTTTAAAATTTGTTATAGTATATATATATAATAGAATGTATTATAAATTTATCATTGTTATTATTTCAGTACAATTGCCTCCATCATATGTCTTCTGGAGCGTATTGAAGAAAGACTTGTGCTTGTCGAGTCTACACAGGTCCGAACGAATATGCTTCTGACAGCCATTGTGCAGGAGCAAATTAGGGTAAGATATTAGTATTCACATTCTCATTTATTTATCTATTTATTTATCTTCAAGATCGTTATAATTATTCTTCCATTGCATTTATGAAATAAGCCAGAATCGATCAATTTCATTTTATTCATAAAAACTAATTTATAAAATATCGAATTTCTTTTTATAGAACTCTGCACAACATGATGTTCCTAGTAATGATGATGACGAGGTCGATAAGCAATCAACTCCACCTCCTCCACCGCCTCCTACTTCACCCGTATCGTGGATCCCTTCTTCAGAATCTCTAAACTCTACGATAGCATACTCAAACTGTGACCTGCAGAAATACATGCCGGATCTACAGTTAAACGCACCGGCTATCCACTCGACACCAATTCGTCCTATGTACTCGGACATATCTAGTCTTGATCTACCATCAGATGGTTCTCTGTTTTCTACGGATACAGAGCCTAGTCCTCTGGTTATCCCGCCGAGCGCATTGGCATCACCAACGTCGTTGGTGCCTACATGTGTAAGCACCCCTACAAGCTCTATCAACTTTAAGCTCAGAAGCCCTCGACGAATGGGTTATTTTGTTAAAAAAACCCTCAACTTCAATTCATAAAAATGTAAGTATATCTTCAATATATCAAAACTCATAATGTTTCTATATTTCCTTGTCTTATGTTGTAATATAACACACCAAGTAAATTCAAATTAGTTATTAAATATAAACTCGTAAAAACTAACATATTTTAATTCTTTTGTTTTATTTCAATTTTTAAATTCAAGTACATTCCTATATATAATCGTATGTTTTATTTCATATTTCTAATTGTGTGTTTCATTTCATGTCATTTCAGATTTTGTAAAACGCGTTTCGGATTGGGCACTCATAATTGTAAGTTTTAAAATTTAATAAAAAATATAACTGTCACTGAGGTAGTATATCAAAATGTTATTGTTATTGTTCTCCTTGAGTTTGTGAGTTTTTCACTGAGTCAGGTTCCGTTTCTGGGCCTACATATTGTCCAAAAGTTTAAACTCATTTTCAAACTTCACTTTATACAAATCTTTAGCAGTGACAATGCTGCTTAAAATTTGCATAATGAGGGCCTTGGTCTGTTATTATTATTATTATACAACTTTTATTCCATATCAGCATCAGTATATACAATGACAATAGAGAACAGGGCCATTGATCCCTCTCCAATGGAGATCTTCCTGGTGACCCTTAAATAAAAAGTTAAAATTACAAAGTAGTATCACAGCTATTTTATAGCATTGAATGGAAATTAAGTGTCTCTGTGGTATTCTAAATAAATAAATTGTCTATGGTTTGTCCTTGCCGCGGTGACGATTATTATTGTTCGTAACGCATGGTTTTTGTTTTTAGGGCTGTTGGAATCGCCTCAAGTCCATTTTTTTAAATATATTTATCATTGTCTATCATCTTTTGTTCGTAACTTGTGCTCGTGTTCTTGGATGGTCTTGACACAGCTGTTGAGCAGACTTGTTTCTTATTAACCTGGTCGATGTTGATTTGATGTTACTACATACACCATGCACAGGCATGACTATCACTTTGAGTGATTATGACTGAAAATATTACTTGTTTTGTTTAACATTATAATTACCTTGGTAACCTTAAAGCGCCTTCATTTTTAGCCCTGTACTGGGTTAATCGATATTCTAAGTAAACAAGATTTACCACAACAAATATTGAAGAAAAAGTGTAAGAATCCTGTCCTATACTGGTAGGGTTCTGGTGAGTAAATGAGGTGATTAGTCAACTCATCTCGTCTTGAACTGTCCCATCCTGTACTGGTTGGACCAACAGATTTTTGTATTATTCGTAGCTGACAATAAGATAAGGTTGTATAAAACATTGAACATGAATAACAGTAATATCGTCCCCCTTTCCCTACATTCTTTGGTTACCGATATATTGGTCTTTGTGGTAAGTCTTACGTGCCTACATTCTTCCCCCCTAACATACATTCATATAATAGTCAGATTGTCACATTGCAGTAAATATGCCCGTTATAAAGGCGTACTACAGGTTAAAACCTCATCGGATTTAAGAAAACCGTCGTTCTCCTTAGGATATACATTTTTTAACCACTTTCTAAATGCTTCTCTGGTTTTTATATCTCTAGGTTGTTGTGGCAGGGCGTTCCATAATAAAGGCATTTTATATATATATGATTTTTTGTAACTTTCACTGTGCCGAGTCAGTCGATAGATGACCTTCATAGCCATGGTACATAGCCATAACGACCATAGCATCGTTCAAACGCTCAGTCGTAATCCGTTTCTGAGCCATGGTGATGCATTTCCGCTGTATAGACTCTCGCCTGGGGTGGTACGATTCTCGATCATGACCTACATCATTTAATGAATGAGAAAGACATCCTGGGCATGTTTTTTCTTTGATTTGAAGAAATTCTTTAACCAAGAACACGTAACACTTCCCAATAAAATCCTCCAAAGGCGGGCGTGCATCAGTGATTAGCGTTATTTCTCCGAAGTAATCCCCTTTCATTACGCCATTCGTTCGAACTATCTGCTCTTGCTGTGCCTTAACACATTCTGACCTATCAAAAAAATATTCTGAAAGGGCTACTTTCTCAGGCGTTCTAATGGGGGGCCTGTTTTCCTTCTCGTCAATATCAGAGCATCCGTCACTCATCTCAGTTATGTCCTCCTCGCCGGACTTACATGCCCTCATATCGTAGATCGTGTATCGATATCTACTAATCTGCTTCTTAGCATCAGCCTCCAATGGTATTTGCACTGTCTTTGGAGAGGCAGCGGAGGAGCCTGGACAACCATCATTAGTCGGTGACATTGGTGATAAGGGAATCGCCAGGTTCTCATTTTCCTCCTTGTCCATCTGTTTGGGCATATTCTTCTTTCCATTCATTATCTCATTAGCCGTTTTTCGATCAGCCGTGTGAAAGAGGTAAACAATCTCTTTAGTTGTTAGCTCCCTCTTCCTTCCTTTCGGGGCCTCCTCCTCCTCCTCCTCCTCCTCCTCCTCCTTCCTCTCCTCCTCCTTGCCTTGAACCTCCTCCTGAGACTCTTGGCTCTCCTCTTTCCTCTTCTTAGCCGGAGGTTCAGATTGATCTTCTGGCGATGAACTTAAATTATTGATAAAATCCAGAGTGGCCGCATTAACCTCCTGTTGATCTCTTTGGGTGTTTGACTTGGAAACGGCTGTTCTACTTCGATAGAGCCATTTGTAGTCTTTTCCATAGCATCAGTAGCCGTGACTTGCCTCTTTTTTTCATTTTTCTTAGCAAGCGCAGCCACCCAATGATTTTTTTGACCAGTGTAAACAAAACGCTTTGTAACGTCATATTCCAAGGGCCCATTTTCAATTTCCAAGGACCTGACAGGTTTAGAGATTGGGGTGGACTCTGCTGGGAATGTAATCTTCATCCAGTTTGCGATCTTGTGTATCTCGGCTGAGGATAGATTAAACGATTTCCACCTGCAGTTAAAATGATAACACAGTTTTAGAATGGTGTTGTTAGAATAACCACAAATATTGTTAACAGAGTCTATTTATACGTCCTTATCTCTCTCTTGCTTTTCCCTTATAAAACCATCGTTGATAGTCATGACATATTCCTATAACCAGATACTAGTTACCCCCCTGCGTTCCTACTCGCTCACTCCCTCTCTCGCGTGCTTGCTTACTCATCGTCGTATCTCATGTCACCGACTCATTATCTATTTATCTCCCTCTCAAGTCTGACAGGCGAATAGCTTCTAACATAACATGTACTTAATTATCATTATGAACGTCGATAGCAGTACATACATATTATGAATGGTTAAATGCTTGTATCTAATTCAGTTCAATTGACTCATCTATAATAATCTATAATATCAACGATTCCAAGAGCAAGAACAGCGATAAGAAGATGAACAACAACAACAACAACTGAACAAGCAGCTCAGCGATATATAAATCTATTTATCCATGAGTAAAATAAAACTTACCCTACTCGGTTGTGATGTAAATCATAGAAGCCGAATGTATAGTAGTCCTTGTCTTTAAAGACCTGCTTTTTCAATTGCCACCATCCTTCTGGCTCGATACACTTCCACACAATTTCTTCATTATTATCCAAGGCCTGTTTCTGTGCAATGGCTGCTCTTAGAATCTTTTCTGGCACATTTACACTGCGATCTTTAGAACCTGGATCCTTAAGCCTACAAAGTCTAATCGTATCCGTACCAAGCTTTCTTACGCATAAATCGCCCGTAACATATTGCCAAGACATTGTATAATAGCAATATTTGACTTCCAACTGACTGACTGACTGACTGACTGACTGACTGACTGTCACGTAATCCAGCGCTGAAGTGAGTGGGAAGAGATCTCTACATCTGCTCTATATATACTACAGCTCCTTCTAACGAAAGAATCACCGTTAGGCTACACTTGACAGATAACGATATCCTGTAAGGTGTACAACCTTTGAACATCTCAAATATATGTAAAGGTGAATGCATAAAGGTCTAAGGTCTAAGGTTTACATTCTAGGTGTGGGTAACAAATGATCAGATCAATCAAATAATATCCTTCAGGTTAAAGTTTAAATGTTATTCAAAGCTTATAATCCCATTCCTCTCATTTAATCATAAATCATAATCCTCCTTCCCTCGACATCTCTTTGATCTGCTTAGGATTGATCAAGACAAGTATTCCTAAGGTTAGGGATTAGAGTTAGGGTTTCTCTAAGTCCTCCAGGTGTCTATAGTCGTTAATCATAAATCATAATTCCAAGGGGTTCCAGATCATAACAGGGGGTATCCCCCTCCCTCGACATCCCTTTGATCTACTTAGGATCTATCAAGACTGGTATTCTTAAGATCAGGGTGTAGGGTTAGGGTTTCCAGGTGTGCCAGATGTCTAAATCCATTAATCATAAATCACAATTCCAATGAGCTCCAAATCAAAGCAGGTGCCACCCCCTCTCTCTACACCCCTTTGATCTGATTAGGATCGATCAAGACAGGTATTCCTAAGGTCAGGGTTTGGGGTTAGGGTCAGGGTTGGGGTCAGGGTTTCTCTAGGTGTCTCAGGTGTCTGGATCCATCAATCATAAGTCACATTCCACTAAGGTCACAGGTCATGGCGGCGGCATCCCTCAGGTATCCCTATGATCTCCCCCAGGTATCCCTTTGATCCCTTTGATCTTTGTGACAGTGACAGCAAGGTCAGGGTAGGGATCAGGGTTTTCTGTTAAGTACAGTTTGAAATCGCATACTACTACTACTAAGAACCATGAGAAAAATATATTTTCCCTGGCCATTGAGACGACCATATGGCCTCCTTGTCTGGTACTGAGTGAGTCTCTTGTAATGATATAATACAACTTCTGTTCTCTTTAAAGTTATTAAAAATAGCAGCCCTTTTGACTACTCCAGACAGGCCATTTACGTTTAATGAAATAATTTTAGTCTGTTCTTGTTGACTGTCGTCCTCCATTTTGGTGTGTGTATACCACTTCTAATGTTACCTGGTTCTTGAAGTACAGCTTTATTTCTTCTGATCCTCTTGCTTTTTCTGATCTTGCTCGATCAGAAATTGTCTTGTTTTCATCCATAGTTCCCCCAGAAGGTTGCCTTTGTTAGGCCACTTCTGAGAGTCTAGGGCCTCGAGATGGTCAAGGTCCATCCCTATTCCCCAGAGCCTGTTGTAGGATGCTTCTCCTATTTTCTTGTCTCCTGTCATGAGGAGGTAATTCCTCACCTTCTCATTCTTTGCCACTTTTGCCTTAAGGGCTCTGAGTACAAGCTCTGACCTGTGGATGGCCCATTCTTCTTGATTCTGGGTGATGGATTTGAAGTTTCGTTTGCCTTCTGATATAGAATGAACTGCTCGACGATGTCGAATTCGTGTCCATCCAGCACAAAAGGGGTGGAGTGATGGTTGGATAATGAGTTAAATGGGGACTTTTACAGGCATGATCAACTAGCCACTCTCCCCAACGAACTAGTGCTTTTCGAAAATATCAAAGAGAGAAGACGATAACACGTTCATATTTTTCTCTGAGGAGTTGGTGTTGCAGTTGGTTGTGTGCGCCTCTCCACATTGCTTAGGCTTATACTTTCGCCCTTTTCCCCACCTTCCAAGATGGAGGTCATTCTCTTCCGGTTTGACTTTTCTAGGCTTCTTGCTTTTCGTAAATCTCTTGTGTCTGTTTAAAAATGGCTTCTCCAATGTTTTTATAGTCACACAATGTTATTTTGGTGCACTCCTTTACTGTCCTAGCTAGCTAGAATTTTCTCTCGACTCTAACTTCTTTTACCGTCACTTTGATTTCTACACCGCTGCTCTCTATGTTATTTGTTTGGCAGCCATTGAGCGCGTCTTATGTATAGTCTATCACTCCGGGGGGTCAGCGGTCGACTGACCAGCTGGGTTATGTGGGTCAACCTTATAATATACGATGTCTTCTCACCCTATATTTTTCTACGTATTGTCACTTATTGGAAAATCAAACCTTATAATAGCATGTCCTTATACTGTTCATATTTCCAGGTGATGTTCTTTTTCTTATATTTTCCTCGTGTAAATCCTGCTTGGATTATCACCGGGCGGGCAATAAAGCCTCCAGGGCCGATGTAATGGCGGTTACTGCTGTGGTAGTCGATCGAGAACTTTATAATCCGCTTATATTGTCACTGAAACTTTTCCGCTATGAGTTGTACTTTCTGCTTTTCAGAACGACTATAACTTTTTTCCTGCTCACTTTTGAGCTGCTCCACTCGCTGGATCTGAAAGAAAAAGTAGAAAAACTGGGACGAGCCCACACACTCTTTCTCACTGACCGATGGCTGACCGGAAGTCTCCTTGCCTGGACTCTTTGCTTTTCCTGGACTCTTTGCTTTTCCTTTAGTATAATACTTTCTGGACACCAACCTCTGAAAATGTATTTTGATATAGTACCTAACTTCTACATTCGTTACTGCAACAATTGACATTACCTATCGTTTGCATTGTAACTTTTAACTGGATTATTGGGTATAGTCCTACTGACTGTAGAAATATTTGATCAAAGGTTGCATATATGAAATGTATATACACACATTTCCATACCCCCCCCCCCCCCGTTTTATATCTACGTATTATTCCCGCATGGGTGATCTGCCACACAAGTGGTGAGGCCGACCTGGGGTTCCTGTGATATATAAAAGCACCCATCTGGTGCAGAAATAGTTCCCGCGACGCGAGATCCCGCCAAATCATGCGCGATCCAACGAGGAGATCTTAATATTAGCAGAAAAAAAATCCACGATATTTTGCCATATGCTGTGCTTGGGGATTGGCATCAACGCCTCTGTGAACCATGATTCATAATCTAATTGTTTTGTGTCTCTTAGACAAAGACGGTAAATAACGACCTGTCATTCCTCTTTCATTCCACCCGTGGTTTCAGTTATAAACGTCAGCATTTGCATGACGTTTTCGCGAGGGAATTTCGAAATGGCAGACCTGTTTGTTCCCTGCTCTGAGTAAAATTCTGTAAACATCTCAATGTATAAATTGCAGAGATTGAGTTTTGGTCCTAGAATAATTTCTCTGCTAGAATAGGGAACAGCTAGTTTGTCTAAATGGTACCAAGTCAGATAGATTATTTCGTCACACTGGCGTGGCCCAAGGTAGTATTTTAGGACCACTTTTATTCATCATTTACATAAATTATGTGGCTGCTGTTAACTTTGTTGGTAAGATTATACTCTATACAGATGATTGTGTTTTATTGCATGGTATAGAAAATGACAGAGTCTTGGTTGATGTTCAGAAAGATGTAAATAAATTTAAGATTTTGATTGAAAAAAAAATGGGTTGACTATCAACCGTGCCAAAACAAAATTACAAATCTTTAATGGTATGCGCAAAAAAACCCCACTAGAGATTATGTTATTTATAATGATGGTGTTCAGGTTGAAATTGTTCAGAATTTTAGATACCTGGGATATTCTCTTGATAGTGGTTTAACAATGACATATCACATAAGGCATTTTATTAGTAGTGATATTGCCGTACTGATTTATAAGACATACATTCTTCCAGTTCTCGAATCTAGCTGTCTTACGATGGATTTAGGTTCTCAGAAAGATCTTAAATTAAAAGGCTACAGGTTATACAGAATAACTGTCTCAGATTGTGTATAGGTGTAAGAACAAGAAATGGGGCCTATAAAATTAACAATGTCGAACTGCATCAGAGATATGGTATGATACATTTATGTTATAGGCGACTGCAGCGTTTCTTTACAATTTTTTTGGAATTGTCACAATTTCGATGATAACGTCCCACACCACGATTATAACATGAGAGCAGATAGATTGATAATAGTGCCATGGAAGAAAGACAAAATTAGAAAAAGCCTCTTTGGAAGAATTTTGACCTTTTGGAATAATCATCCTAGAGAGATAAAAATTGCTAACGATCAGACCTTTATTAAAAATCAGATTTAAAAAAAAATTGCACAAATGCTTTCTCTGACAGCCAGAACATTTGGGTAATACCTGAACCAGAAGACCTGTGAATAAGCTATGGCATCTATTCTATCTTTTCTCGTTTGTCTAGTGTGTAACTGCATAATTTCACTCTGCTAAATAAACATCTTTTTTTTAAAAACAAGTACTAAGTTAAGAAATTATCAAGTTAAGTTTGGTTTATCTATTCAATATTACAATTAGTGTCAACTTAATTTATATACATGGCGTTTCCAATGGAAACGATTTCTCAGGCTCAATTACTTCGGAAAAAAAGTTGGTCGTAAACAAAAAGTTAGTTGAAAAAAAGTTGGTCGAAAAAAAATTGTCGTTAAAAAATAGTTGGTCGGAAAAAATTGTCGTTAAAAAAAAGTTGATTAAAAAAAGTTGGTTGTAAAAAAGCATTTGGTCGTAAAAAAAAAAAAAAGTTGGTCGTAAAAAAAATGGTCGTAAAATAAAGTTAGTCGTAAAAAAAAGTTGGTCGTAAAAAAAAAGTTGGTTGAAAAAACAAACTTGGTTGTATAAAAAGTAGTAAGCTAGGCTAGGCTAAATAGTTGGTAACTTACTTTTAAAATTTAGAAAATGTGTTGGGCAGTGTCCATTTGAGCACCTGAGGCAGGTGAGGGGGGTGGTGGGCAGAGGGATGGTGTGGGAGGTGGGAGGGCCTTCTGCAGACCTATCATGGTTGGAGAAGCATCTAACTAACAGCCAATCAACTCCCTTGGCTAAACCTAGAAAGGCTGTCAATCAGCCTTCAATAACGTCTAGGTGTGAAATCTATGACTGATTGAAAGGATTAGATATGGCATCGTCGCCTGATGTCACATCTAAGCTTAAACACCTCACAGACAGTTAAGCAAGTTATCACGATGTAGATGCAGTATCAGTGATTGGCACTTTTCATACTGACTCATATGTTTTCTCAGCCTAAGGCTATGGCTGAGAAAACAAAAATGCTGGTAATCATGGTCGTGCTGCCCCAATGATGAACTCCCCCAAGTATTGAATCTTTAACCATAGGCACCATATCAAACATTACAATCGCACATCTAAATACTGGAGATGATACAAGTAAATCATCCGCGACTGAAGAAACTTCACTCACGTAGTCGGGCGGAAAAAGTATTTTAGTTCCCCTTTGAAGAGGGCCTCTGATGTTCCCTTGAGAGATACAAGATAGCTAGTCTATCTCAAGGCATTCTGAGAATTACTCAAGATGGGGTCTTAGTTCATCTGTTTTCGGGAAGAGCGTGCATGCGTGTGGAAAAATATAGTTGGAATATAATTATGCGTTCTAAATTTAATCAAATGAAAAATGAGTCCAAATGAAAACCTTATTGCGCCTGGCAATATTCCAGAACGGATAAATAAATGTACTGAAGATTATATTTAAAGCAGTCAATGGAAAAGACTAGGGAAATTTATACAAGTGTGGAAAGAACTTTTCATAGAGTTATCTAGATCCTAACCTGGTGGGCCACGTGATGCAGTACAGATCCAAGACTGCCTACAAAAAAGACTCGCTGTGTTAAAAGTATTGGACATTTTGATTAAAAGATCTAACGACTCCGATCTTTCAGGCTCCAGATCAGGCTTCTTATAAAATCACGCCCACCACATTTCCCCGGTACCTAAAACCTCGACAGATACATCAGATTCCACGTGAAGTGGATTTTCCTTTTTGTGTCCCCAAGTACATTTCATGAGTGAAAGATTGTGCCAGAAGTGTGCGTTGACATGAAGGGTGGAAGCTTTGTGCATGAAGTGGCAAAAATAGAACCGTCCAAACTTTGAGGATATCTGGTGAAAATTCTTGTCTGCAGATCGCGTAAAATAAGTACTCACGAGGAGGTGATAAACCTTTTGTAGTTCGATACAGGGTAAACAGTTGGCGAGAGAAATTGATTAGGTGAATTATTGGGTAGAATAGTTTTGCCGATTGGTCATATAATTGGAACCCGGGGATGTTTCTGGCGAAAAGCTTTCACATAATTTTTGTGGAAGTAGGCTAAGTTTACATGCTCACCTTCCCATGGTTTTAGAACTCATATCCCCTCTTAATCAGGAGGATAAACTTCAGTATACTTATGAATACCTTTTTGAAATAATTCCTTTCACGTATATAAAGTTTTGTATGGACCTGCTGCTGGTAGCCTTTTGCAGGAAGGAAATCAGTCGAACGTGTATCAGAACATGCCATTCAGACGCCCTAAAGAACTCTTGGGACTGAAGCCAAACCGTTTGAAGTTGTTTAGTTCATCATTTTTAACTTTCCATAGTAACTGATACATATCTATGTATAAATTATATCTTAAATTGGCCTTCTATTCAGATGTTTGAAAAACTAACCTTTCATAATTTATGTCTTCAAGGATATCATGGCACAGGGAAAGTATATATATAGAGTACATGTACATGTATAACGATTCTCGAATTTTTTTTTAAGTCTCATAATTTTTAAATTCGAACATCTTGAACCCAATTATCCCCGATGTCAGATCATTGTGGATCAATTTCCCCTTCTGTCATATAATATCCAGAATGTCGAAAATCACTATAGCAATTCCTCAGGCAGTTTATTCCCACTGATATGGTAAGGGGATCATAGTTGAGTGGTCCAAACTGCCTTCTATCATGGCTATGACTATTAGTGTTATTCCCGCCAACTTGACCCCTGTCGACGCCCTGCCGACCCAAGGTCAACCCATCTCATTTGGATCACGTGGAGTGAATTGACTTGAGTGTGACCTAGGTGCTAGCCGTCGGCGCGGGATGAAGGCGCTATTACCATGGTGTAGTTAACATCCGGTCAACTCTGGGTGTTGGGAGGCAAGGAGGACGTATTGCCATGTTCCATGCTTCCCATGTACGTATCTGAGAGGTGGACGTGAGGAGAAGGAAAATAGGGGACAGTTAAGCAGGGGGAACTGGATAAGGCTCGCGACCCCGACCTCCCAAGAATCCTTTCTTGTTAGCTTGAGAAATGGAAGGCACGGGAGGGCACATGTGGTCAATACTAATCATATTCCTTGTCCTTTATACCTTGTCACCTACTGAGCTTCCAGCATGGTTGTGATGGTTCTCTAAAACCATTGCGGAATACTAACATGCTTACATGAAAGAACCTAACGGTCTTAGTATGTAATTATGGCATTTTCTTATAAACTGACGACTGCTTAAATCATTCGATTTGTAAAAATAACAGCACATCATAGCATTACTTGATACTATAATGCGCCATGTTGTTAAAATAATATATTGAATCTATTGGGTTTCTGAGTCTATCATTTGATTATATATGATTATTATTAAGGGTCAAAAGCAAGATGGCGCCCGTTTGTGTATAACTAGGGTTTTTGAGGTCTCCTAGAGGTAGCTTTAAGAGGATTATAACTAGGAAATATAAAAGAACGCACATGTATATAATTCCCATGTAAGACCCCCCGAAAAATTAGGTGGGCTTCCGATTTATCTGGTTGAAATCTAGCTAGAGGTGGGGTGCGGGGACCACCTTCCAGGAACTGAAAAAACATGTCTATTTTGTAACAAGATGTGGAAATGTGCTTTTTGAGAGTTCCTGGTTAGGAAACCCTGTTTTCCTGCTTTTATTAGCTTTTTTTGTCAAAAAAAATCCCCCCCCCCCCCCAAATCAGGCATGGTCAAAGAATTGTTTAGGTAGGGGAAGGTCTTTCTAGGTAGGGGTGGCGGGGGGGGGGGGGGGTAAATCGGAAACACAGCTATTTTTATTTTTGACCTAATACAAACTGATAGATACCAAATTTCTCTGATAAATGAGGTATCCTCCCATGTTGAAAACTAAAGTAAAGCTCTTATTTATCTTATTTATTGCATCCTCAAGCACTTCTTACCCAAGGTAACCAACAAGTATAAAATGGAATGCTAGTTGCTCCAACCAAGATCACGACCATATACATTTTGATATGAAGTAGCCACCGAATATTTACTCACGTTGTCGCCCAGCTTTTTGACCACACACTTGGCAACCTCTTGAGCACGCGTTATGTCCTCATGAATACAGTTTTGCAAATCTTCTCAGTACAATTTGAGCACCAACTAGTTTGCACTAGCACCACCTTATGCCCAGGCAACTTTGCGAATAAAAGAACAAGTGTTGAGTAAATTCAAGAAAAATAAGCCTGACGAGCGTGAAGCTTTTCAAAGGCTTGTTTGTTGGATATTTAATCCAGCAAACATGACGCTTGTCACAAATGATGACACCAAGGATGGCCAATATTTGTTTAGCCATTTGTGTGTTAGGACAAGTCGTAAAATCTTGAGAGTATACTGCCGATGAAAGCAGGCCATTCACTGTAACTGGAATGTAGGCACGTGGTCATGGCCATTTCACCATCAATACTTTTTCTTCCTCTTTTTCAATCACTATATTAGTATATAGGAATGGTTAGTTGGATTTCAGGATCTCTGAGGCTGGATGATACCAAGAAATGCAAATGCCAACATACAGGGTCATGACCACTGGTCATATATCAGTACAGTTTAGTGCAATTAATTATTATGGAAATAAGCTTACAAAACAATAACAGGCATAATTGTGCTGAGTCTCAGAAACTATAAAGTTCGGATGTAGTCGGTCGAAACAAAATTGCCTCGCTGTGGTTGCTGTTGGGTATAATGATTAGAAAGAGGCAATTACTCATTCCCCACTTTATTTGTTCAGATGCTTTCAATGAAAATAGCATTGATAGAATATCTCAATCGCTTCGGAAGATATATATACATCTTCAAATAAAATACTAGGGGTGAAAAATCAAGGGGATCCGAGAGATAGAGAGGAACCTCGGCGAAAAGTCGGACATTTCTGACTTTCCTACCCCCTTATCTCCATATCAGATATTGACCACCGGTGTACATCGAGTGACCATCAGGTGACCATTCCTCTTTCATCCTGCCCTTCTCCAGTGATCTTCCCATGCCCTCCAGCATATGGACGAAGCTTCTTACTCTCATCTGGAAAGACCAAAGTGTGCCGAACCTTGGTGCTGTAACCTTATCATAATGACCACTCACACCCATCTGACCACTGGTCAAGATAAGGTGGCCAAATATTGACCCAGCTCCTTATCGTTTGTCATGGTAAGGGCAAGTAGCTCTCCATTTACCTTCCTCACTCCCGGTGACTCCTGTGATTTTTAGATGCTCTCTTTCCCGCCTTCTATGGCATAGCGTTTTCGATAGCAGCTTAAATTTTGGTATTTGTGATTGATTCAGTTAGGCATATAGATCTACTATTCTACATCGGTACTTAAAAAATAACTCAAGATGCCAATAATCGTTAATGCTGACATTATTTAAGAAGAGTTTATTCAATGAGTTGAGTAAACAGCCTACTTCACTGAATTTCGCACAGGCCTAGATCTATAATGAAAACTTTGAATTAGCTAGGCTATATTTGGTCTTCCCAGTCTAGGCCCAAAGATGAGAGAGCCCCTTTAAACGAAGGGAAGGCTTCTCGCCTTAAACCGCAAAGTGCCATTATAAGTCCATTAAGACCGCAAAATGTCATTATAATAACTTCTACATAGAAAACGGCACTGGAAATTGAGGTCAACTCCCTGATGTGGGCCTCGTTTTGGTAGCAGGCTTTGTAACAGGGTACCCGTCGAAATTAAGAGGGGCTGGCCGGGTACCTGGGTAAAGCATGCATGTGTTATGTAACACTACCAAGCTGTCAGTGGTTGCATTCGGGAAGCAAATGCTTGCTGGTCCAATATACAGACCTTAGTGGTTGCATTTGGGGAGCATATATATGCTTTGTAAACATAGCCAATATTTAGCCAAGCTCGAATGCTATAACTTTTGAAATAATAGTCTGATTTGAACAGAAAAGTTCACATTGTGTAGCTAGGGGGACCAGGGGGCCCCTTAATTTGGGGGAGAGACTTATTGAACCTCACCAGCTAATTGGTGGAAACATTGCAACTACTAGAATGATTAATATTGAAGCTAAATAATGTCTGTGTGTGTGTGGTCTCTCTCTCTCTCTTTCAAGTTCAGGGTGGTAATCATGGCTCTCTCTCTCTCTCTCTCTCTCTCTCTCTTTCTTTCAAGTTCCGTAGAAGTGATCCTATTAGGTATAGTTGTGGTCCAGGGTATGTCCGCTATGTCTTTTAGTAAATTACAAGTAATGTGCGCAAAGTAGTTATTAATATAGTTAGGGAGGTTATTCTTTGGTATGGGGGAGCCATTCTCATCATTCAGATTTATTTCTGAACTAGTGGTTTTAGAGGGAAGAAGCATATTTATTGTTTTCCAATATTTCTTAGGGTCGTTAACATTTGAGAGGGTCTGGTGCATGTAATTTTTTTTGGCATTTAGAAGTAACTTATTCACACTTTTTCTGAGTCTTTTTGCTTCATTCAAATCCTCAGAGGAGCCAGTGCGTTTGGCTTTCTTCCTTGCTAGATTTTTACATTTAATAGCATCCAGTATTTCTCTGGAGATCCAGGGATCATTATTCTCTCTGATTAGTATATTTTTAATTGGGCACATGTTGTCAAGTGTAGTTGATATAGCATTTGAGATGAATTCCCAAGACTCTTCGGGATTAGTAATTAATCTGAAATTAAGCCAGTTAAAATTTTGACAAAGGTTCAATTGGAAGTTCGGCATCTACAAGTCTGAAGCCGCAACCGTGGGGGTCTTCGAAGGTTGCCTCGTAAATGTGACCAGGCTTCAGGCTCATGAGAAAGTGCTTACATTCGGCGTGATTATCGAATTTTGCCTTCGCGCAAGCCTTTAGAACTTCTCTCTCTTGTGTTTTCCAATCATCGACAACAGGTATTTGTTTTGAGATACGCTTTATTGTGTAGGGATTTTTAATCGATCTAAGCTTCTCGATCAAATCAGGATTAGCCTTATTGTGAATCGCCTTCTTCAGTTGATACAATTGCTCTACAGAGTAGACAGTACTGGTATCGTCCATTTCCATTTCACACATGTAGAGGTTTGAAAGGGGACTCATATGCCCCTGAAAGCATGTTCCGTCCGGGGTGTCATAGTTCGAAGCTGTAATTGGTGTTATACCTAGTGGAAGGAGATCATACTTCTCCGCCACATAGGTATCCCCTTCAATCATTACTGATGTTCCTCTGACAGTCGCTCTTTTCTTATGTAATACCCTGGCCGCAGCTGCGAAGGCCCTAGCCTCCTTTTCTAACAACTGGTCTTGCTCTGTTAAGTCATTGAACGCTCTAATCCCTTGTAGGATTGGGTTGTTACGATTTCTGGATAAAGCTTTGAAAAGATTTATTTTGTTTGTGTTTGAGAGCATTGTAAGTCGAATGGGTCTACCATATTTTACATTTGATGCACTGTTATCCATTTCTAATGCCAAATCATTATTGAAATCTCCAAGTCGAGTTGCGCCAGCTGTTTGCACGTATTTTATAGTTAGCTTTAGATCATTGAAAAAAGCATTTATGGTGTCAGCTATTTCTTCATCGGCTGGCTCTTTAATACCTTTAATGATTAAACTAAGTTCTCTCGAATTTGCAGGTGGAATAGTGTCTTGGTTTGCGGGGTTTGCTGGATAAGGGCTTTTGTTAGTAGGAGTCATAGCAGTGGGAATCGAAATATTTTGTGTATTGGGAGCTGGCCATTGTACGCGTTGAGCATGTTGGGCTTCCAGTTGTTGGACTCTATTCTCAAAAAGAGAGAGAGTCGATTCAACGACTGGCAGGCGTTGATTTATATCTGCAACTTGAGAACCCAAGTTGTCACATTTAGATTCTACTCTGTTTGATGTACGATTAACATCTGTTATCTTAGAGGCTATAAAGGCAAATCTCCCTTCATAGATAGAATTTGTTTCTATTAGTTTGTCTAGGGACTCTTTCATTGAGTTAACTGAAAGTGTCATTCCTTCCATGAAACGCTCTAGTTTGACATCCAATCTATCCTCGTTTGGCTGGGATTGATTAGCTGGAAGGGAGGCAAATGGTACAATGGATGAGATAGGATTTTGATAACTTATCTGACTGGTTGTGGTTTGAGCGGGTCCATTCGATATTCCAGCTTGAGACATAGCTATGGAGGACGAGATCATATTGCCTTGACTTGGGTAGGATATCTGCGTAGTATTGGTCGGTGCAACAGGAGGACTGTTAATGGGAGGCATATGACTAGATCGTCTAGAAAAATCCTGAGATTGTGTGTTGTAGAAGTCCATATTATGATCTGGTGATTCTTCAAGATGGAATAAGTTCATATAGCCAAGATCTGTGTTAGATCGCGTAGATCGGTTTGCATTTCCTTGGTACATACTGGCGAGTATGTGAGCACAATCACTGATTCACATAGGTTAATAAAAGTTCCACGTAGACCGGGTATAGAAGGTAAAAGAAGTCCAGAGTGAAAAAATCTAAAAAGAGTTCGATTCAAACAGTGAAAACTGGACGGTGCAAACGTAAAATCACTGGGGCGGTAGTATATAAAGGAGGGCACATATAGGCGCTATGCTAATCCCTTGACAATGCTACCAGCGGTGCTCGCTCTATCCACGTCCGCTCATGGTGAAAGCCAACTACCAACAGGCTATCAAAAGGCTATCATATGTTAGATGATAGCCTTTCACATGAATAACAGGATTCTAGTCACGAGTCATTATAGAAGGCATGTAAGTCCTTATTGTAAGATCGCTACATCGATAAATAGTTATTTACTTGTATAGTGTAGATAGTGAATGTTTATAGGGTTTTGTACTAGGGGACAGGCTCATATATATGTAGGGAAATGAGCAGGGTGGGGTCTAAATTATTGATTGTTTACTTTGAATCGGACAGAATGTATGCATCCCGATATCTTGCTACCACCTTGAAGTAAAAACTCTGAGCTACCACATAGTAGATATTAAAAGAAGGATCCCCCAGGAAGACCTCCTCAGGGAGAGGCCGGCATCCTTTTCTGAATATTGATGTAACTGTTTGATTCGGAATAAAAATACAATGTATATATATATTGCACGAAAACCTGCCATCCTATGGCATTGTAACTCAAATTAGACATGTGTAATCTCAGAATATATGTAGGCTGTTTTATTATTTGGCTGTGCAGGATGAAATCATGATTTTAAAAAGATAACCTCTTAAAAAATATCAATAAATTTACATTACATTCAATTCTTGAAAACATTTTTAAAGTTCCTAGCCTTTCAATAGTTTCAGTTCTGCATGTTGGCTTTTTTTTAAGAGCAGAAGTGGTGAATTCCCAATATAGGTTGCTACAAAGCGAAATGTATAGGGCCTACAAAATAGGCCCGTCGTGAGTACAGCGGGGCGCGGCGAGTAGGGAGGAGTGGTGACGTGACGGCTCGTAGTAGTAGAAAGAGAGCTCGGCTGTCGAAATCGAGACTTTGAACCCTGAGTCTCAAGTGGGGAATTAAAGAGATTTTTTTTTTTATAACGTAATATTTATTCAGTAGGTATTATACATTAGCGACCAAAACCATCTCGTTCCTTAGAACGGTGTTCCTCGGGTCCTGAAGATATCTCTACAGAGCCCAAACCGGGCGTGGGTGGATTATACAACAATATTTTTCATCACATTTGAAAACGGTCTTTCATCATTCTTTACGTTATTTGGTATTATCTTTACGAATCACAATAAAGCAGTTATCGACCTCTATACTATTTGTACAAGTGTGATGAATTAATGAGATGAGATGGAAATGTTGATGATACAAGTTATCTAGCCTTGTATTTAGGCTTGTCTATTTGTTTGGTGGGTGAGCGAGTGGAAACTTCCACGGTTCTCTTATATATTATGGTCCCAGAATCCATACCATCACCTTAATCATCATATTAACAGCATTGATATCTCTCTCTGGTTAGTAACAGAGTATATATGATAACAGAATTTTAAGCGGCATTTTGCAAGATGTGTCTTTTGAGTGCACTACTAAATTCCTTAGCAATCTCAAGTTTGCGGAGGGGCGGCGGCAAAGCATTCCAATCCCTAGCACATTGGTAATACAAGGATCTTTTATCCTTTTCAGTTTTAGGGATGAAGGTGTTTAGGGTTGGAGCCATGTTTTGTCTTGTATTTCTAATTCTCTGAATATTATCTCTATTGTATGCTTTTGTATGAGCCATTTTTAAGTTATTATACAACATTCTATCATTAATCGTCATGGTATTTGTGAGCCTATGTAACTCAACTACAGGTGTCCTGATGTTAGATCCAGTGGCACACCTTAATATCCTATTCTGTAGCTTTTGTATTTTATTTTTATCGCCTTGAGAGAGGCAAGACAGTACTGATAAACTGTAATCAAATATTGATATAATTTTGGATTTACTCAGCATTACCGCTCTCCTGGTATCCAAATTGCGTCTAATTTTGTTAAAGGTAAATCATTTGTGATTGATTTGTTTGATTAATGAGTTTAACTGGCCAGTCATGGTCACATGGTTGTCCAGTTTAATACCAAGGTATTCATATGATGTTACCTGTTCCAATTCATTGTCTCCAACCCTAACAGTAACCCTCTTCCCCTGACATTTGTGTCTTGTATTGAACACTAGCAATCTGGTCTTTTTTACATTCAATGACAGTTTGCTACACTCACACCAATGGAGGAAAGTCTTAAAATCTCTACCTACTGTATTTTCGCACTCTTTCAAGCTAGAAGCACTATGATAAAGAACAGTGTCGTCCGCATATTGTATATACCTACATTCCATATTCAAGTCTTTAATATCATTCACGTATATCAGGAAAAGAAGAGGACCTAATACCGAGCCTTGCGGTACACCTATAGTTATAGATCCCTCCGAAGAAGGCTCCTGGCCAATTTTTACATTCTGCTTTCGATTTGTTAAGTACGATCTAAACCATTTTTGGCTTATTTGATTCACTCCTATATCCTGTAATTTCATGAGCAGTATACCGTGGTTTACGCAATCAAAGGCCTTCCTGAAATCTATAAAGCATGCAAGAGTAAAATCTTTCTTATGTATGGCTTGATTTATATCTGTGACTAGGTTGTATATAGCCTCATTAGTACTGTGTCGCTTTTGGAACCCCAGTTGATATTGGCTTAAAAGTTTATTCTGCTCCAAGTGTTGTGTTAAGTTTTTTACTATAATTTTCTCTAACATTTTTCCTGCTACATGAGTAAGTGATAACGGCCTGGTTTCATTGGGGGTTTTGGCCAGGGCCTTCTTCGGGAGTGCCTTTACAATGCTCTTTTTCCATAGCTCGGGAAAGCAACCATTGTTAATCGATAGTCTATATATATGTATCAGTTGGTCTATAAGTATAAGGAATGCGTCTTTATAGATTTTGGATGATATCTGTTCACACCCTGAGCTCTTTGCGACTGCTATGTCTCCGATTAGTTTGCTAACAAATACTTTATCTATTACTGGATTTTGGTATTCATGTTCGATAACGTAATTTTTCCTAGGATAATCACGGTTAGGTATTAGAGCTGCCGTTTTTTCACCTATCGAGCAGTAGTATGCGTTCAACTCATTTGCTGCTTCTCTTCCAGACAGGGTTTCGTTCTGGTCGTTAACTATTGTTGTTATGGAATTCTTAGTCTTATTTTCTATTTCTTCGATAGTCCTCCAGAATTTTTTTGTGTCATTTCGATTTTCATTAAGCAGGGTTGTATAATACGTTGACTTAGCTTGTTTGATTGATCTGTTACATAAATTTCTGGCTTGACGAGCTTTTAGTATGTCATTTTCTAACTTAGTTTTACTAGCTTTTTTGTATAGCCTATCTCTTTCCAATCCTAACTCTATTAATTCCCTTGTATACCAAATAGGCTTATTGTTTTTCAGTTTAAACTCCTTAATCGGTGCTAATTTATTACTGGCATCAAGAATAAGGTCAAACATTATCATCCAGCCAGTTAGGGTGTAAAAATTGTCCCAGTTTACTGCATTGAGTTTGATTTTTAACTTTTCAAATGTGTAATTTTTATAGTCTCTCCAATTGAACGTGATTTTTTTCTTTAGGTGGCGATACCTTTTTAACAAGGATGTACGTAGGCAGGTGGTCTGATAGATTATAATTTATGGTGCCTGTGGCTATATCTATTTTGCTACGTGTCAAAAAAACATCTAGAATAGTATCTCTCTGCTGGCCGTATCGTGTCACAATATCCATGCCCTTAGTGAGACCATATTCATTGCAGTAGCTGTCTAAAGCTTTATATTTGTTACTTTTAGTATCTGATAAGTCTATATTTAGATCACCACAGACAAATAAGTGATTTCCACCATGTGGGAGTAGCAATGTTGTTTGGTCTGTTATTATTTTTAGAGAATCAAAGTACATTTTAATATTGCAATCTGGGGGCCTATAACTAGCAATTATGGTATACGTTGGAGTATTAGTCTTCTTTACAGAAAAACCCATAGCTTCACAATTAGCATCGGAGACACAGCAGTCATCATTGGTGCAAAAGTCGTAGTCATTTCTAACATAACAGCATATACCACCGCCCCTGCCTGCACTCTTTCTATCAACTCGATATAATTGGTAATCAGTATGAGAAACTAAGTCATCATGTAATTCCTCTTTAAGCCAGGTTTCAGTGAAAATTACTACTTCGAACTTTTCATTAAGTATATCTATAGCTATCTGGTCAAATTTTGGTAATAGCGAACAAATGTTATACTGTATGATGGTAAATCCAGGTTTGGATCCCAGGACACTCCAACTATCAAGATTTTTACTCATTACTGTTGCTTACTTTATACAAGTAATAATTGGGTAGGGTATGGGAGAGCCCAGCCCCCACAGAGGACAAACCGTCAGACTTATCTGTGTATATAACAAATTATACAATCAATAATTTCAGATTACAATTGTTCAGTATGAAAAATCTTGTTATAGACCCCCCCCAACTGGCTACTTGTAGTGTTAGTGTTACAACATGCCACTTTCACCAGGAGGAGGGCCAGATATTCTTTACGACATATACCCAATAAAATTTAACAAGACAGAATATAATTATCAGGATTCTTTAGTATAATCATGCCTCAATGCGCTTATTATTTTCATGATCAACCATATAAGGTAGGGTAGGGGGAAGAAAAAGTGTTGTGTTACAACATTCCATCTATCAATTTATCATCTCTTATCTTACCACGATTGGTCCATGATAATAGTGTTTGTATCATAGTTGGTATCAACTATATCGTCTGTATGTTTTTTGGAAAGTTTAGTATTTAATATATGGCATAGAATTAAGAGCAGTGTCTTGATTGGAGGGGATATTCACCATAGCACACATATTGACCTTATATATACATTACTCTTTTTTGTGACCCTGCATTACTTCATAATCTCCTCTCAACGATTGTTAATTTCTGGTATTTGTGTAAACAAATTACCAGGATAGAGACTTACCAAGTCAGACATATCAGCCTTTAATCAGCACCGCAACCTTCTTATGCCTTTTATATAGAAGAACGCAAAAACATATTTACAGTTTTATGAAGACTGGTATACGGTCGATTTGGCCGCCAGGTCCATTGAAGAGAGGGAGAAGAAACTCTGCACATGTAGTCGTATCCACATTTCACCAAGAGTGAGCTGTGTAAAGTCAAATAGGGTACTGGAAAATACATACATGTAGGTTAGAATTGTGGTAGACTAGTAGCTATTTAGAGGTATGTAGTAGTGAGGCCGCCACTCATCAGTATGCTGTATGAGGAAGTCATTATTGGAATGAGGAAGGTTGCCTATTTTACCATAGTCAAGGTTTGTGTCACAAATTTAGACTAGGTATAAACAGGGCTCCTTGTTATGTGGCGGTGGTTATAGTGGCGGTATTATTTACATCAGGGGATTGGCTACAACTGAGGTTATTTCTGTAGCCCAGCTGGCCAAAACTTTTTCATCCAGGTGGACTCTGTCATGCAATCTAGTAAGGGTATGCCTAGGTCGCTTCTTTATGTATGTGTGGACCTTACGAATAAGATGTAGGTGTCGAACTCCCCTCCTTTCATTTAGATCATGGATGTAGTTATTAATCTTTAAGATGGCTGAATTAATTTCTGATTAAGCCCCTGATTAAATTCCTGGAACCGGAACGTTCCCGGAACGTACAGATAGCACCCAAGCGTGTCAGAACATGTTTCATGACATTGTGCAACCCTTTACCTTTTATTAAAGAAACCTTTGTTCCACACTATGAACAGACGATTCTAAATTTCTAGGATAACTGTGATTGATTTTTTTATATTATTAGGCCTAATAAACACAACAAAATATTACAGACACCAATTTTATTTTAACTATTGCTGACTAGACTGGCTATCAAACTCCTTTGACCAGTAATCAGCATTACGTATAAAAAAGACAATGGTTCTTATTTTACCAATGAGTCCCTGGATCATTTCCTCCTGCAGCCATAACATGCTAACAGGGAACATGCCCACGTGTTTTGACGCGTGCACGGATGGGCTACCATGTCTTAATGTGAACCGACATCGCCCAATAACCAACATTACTCCCGGTTCATCACCCTCCTCTAGAAAATCGCGGAAAAAGAGAAGAGGCCTCGCTATTGCTAAGGAACTTTATATAAAAATAAGCTCAGTTTATAAATAAGGCTTATATAAGCGAAACATTTCAGTTGGCCTAAGTAAACAAAAAGATTGCCAAAGTATAGCCTGAGCCATCGGGCATTGGATGGCGAGAAAGAATGTCTACTACTGAAAAGTTTCACTCATAATAGTCATATATGCCTTATTTAAAAGCTGACGACCTTGATATAACCACATATTTATGGGTAGAAAAGCATGCTCTTTCTGAATTTCATGTTTTTGGCAATGTATTTCGAGGAGAAATAGCGATTTTTCTCAATTTCGCGGGAGCATAATTTCCCCAGAAAATGTACAATCGTTGGCAAGCTTTTTTATTGTTTACTTATGTAACTGAAAACTTTCTCTCATAGGCCTATCTGCCTTATTTAAAGGCTGAACTTAATATAAACACATATTTAGGGGTATAAAAGCATGCTCTTTCTGAATTTCAACATCTTGGTAATGTATTTCGAATAGAAATAACGTTTTTTAGTACTTCGCGGGAGCGTAATTTCCCCGCGATGTGCCTGCCACAACCCAATAGGATTTCTTTTGGGCCTATCGATGCCGATGTCGGCAACGACGCAATAATATACTAGTGACGTCTTCTAATTTTCACAACGTTAGTAACGTGCCATGGCAACTAGAGTCCTGGACAACCATAATATCCATTTTCCCGCGTGGCGTATCGGAGGAGGGGGAGGGGGTCATTTTTTTGTTTAGGTATATAGGCCCTATAGTAGAAACGGAATAGTCTGGGGAAACCTTTTTCTCCTTGGTCACAACCAAATTCTTGTTATTTCAGGTCGCTTACGGGTCTAAAGTATGTATATAATAATGTGGCTATGTACTTGTAATTTATACATATATTAAATTTTGTGTTAATTACTTTATATGTAGTATTCCAATTATGTATTTTTTATTGTTCTGTATGTTGTATATATGTAAATATAGTAATGTCACGCTAAGATAATAATATTTCTTTTTTTAGTCGGGGTATGTTATGCACTAAAGCTAATGTAGAGTTAAGCGACATTCTTCTCTTTCGAGAAATCGGAAGAGGGGGGCATTGCGCACGCAGAGCTCTCTCCTCCCAGGTGACGTCATATCCTGTTAACGTTCTCAGACGTCGGCGTCTCGTCCTCTCTTTTCTCCATCGTTCTCCGATTCAGGCAATTTCACTGTGGTGGAATTTTGTTTGGCCCATTTCTCTTCTACTTATCGTCATACCTTCTCTAAACTCGGTATGGACAACCAGGTGTTGGTAGAGGATCTCGGGGACGATGAAGAAGAGAGAGACGAGGAGCCTCGAGCGACTAGATCCGGCCGTAAGATAACCGCCAATCCTAAGTACGCTCAGCCTCCCAAAAATGGCGCACCAGCCTCCAAGCGCCCACCAGCGAAGGAACCTGCTTCTACGCTTGTGTCACCAAAGAGGAAGAAAGGGGATTCTGAATTCGTCAAAAAGACAGATTTTGATACGATGATGTCCAAGGTGCTGACAGCGATCGGCGAGGTGAAGGAAGCCAGATTTGAGCCAGGTTGGGCCCAGCCACGACAGGCGGCAGTACGCCAAGTCTCGCCCAGGAAGGAGATGGCCGACTTTGCCTCCCGCGCGCTGCAGCAGCGACGAGTGACAGCCAGCTCTCCACGAGTGACAGCGCAGACTGCGCCTTCTCAAGTCCCTCATACTTCTTCGACGCCTGGTCAACCGGAGCCTCTCGCTTACTCTGCACCGACACCCATGTCGGCTATGGCCAGCTTTAATCCAGCATATTGCCCTGTGGATCCAAATCAGGCCCTGGTTCAACGAAAGGAGCAGCCGTTGGCCCAGATACAACCTATATTTACACCGTCAGCAACTCTACCTCAGCCATCCGAGCTCTCGACCATATATAGGGATTCAAACCTCGCCTTCGACACTCTGGACAGGCAATACCCCTCCGTCGGTGCCCCTCGTGGTATGTTAAAATTTATCAAAGCTTTCTCCACTCCAGAAGCAAGTCTGCCCCCTGACATGTATGCAAAGGTCCGACGAGACAAGAGAGAGTTGTCTTTCCCCGAGTATATCTGCGGATTGTCTCGCATGATTTCCAAGACCCTGACACCTCGCTCGCAACCATATCAGATGCTCCAACATATGGAAGCGATGGCCGAGGACACATCTCTCTTTGACTGGGAGGGGGTGCGGTCATGGTCGCAATCTTGCCTTGCATTAATAAATGACAACCAAGCTTCTTGGCAAGACACATATAATTTCCAGTTTCAACGCTCTCGCCTGTGCTGGAACCATGCTCCAGTAGATTCTGGTTCCTCGTCTTCTTCGACTACCACCTCTGTGCCTTGCCCTGCCTACAACCTGGAAGAGTGCACCAAGAAGGCCGTCCATGAATCAGGATCTGTTCGGTTCATGCATAACTGTGGTTTCTGTTATTACCTCACCAAGGGGAGGCTTTACCCTCATGCAAGCAAGGCCTGTAATAACAGAGCAAAAATGCCAAATAAAACAGGGAACAAGGATCAGAAAAAGAGTGGAAACCAGTGGGTGAGTGGGAAATCGAAAAAATTCTTCTGATAAGTCCACTTAAATTGACATGCATTTCACTCGACCAGTAAAATTTTTCTCCGTGCTCCCCTTGTTATTGTTATTCTGGAAGTACATCTCGGATGTCTACCACTCTTACAGGAGAGCTCCAAGCGGCTCCACTCCTCCGCCCCCTGTTATCGCCCACTCTTCGACAAGCAGGCGGCCCCATCTAATCGGGCAATTCTCCACTCAAGGCCCAGAGGTGATACTTTATCTACTGTTTCACAGCAACACCTCACCCTAAATGAGCTTCAGGACAGTGAACTTAACCCCTTGAGCCCGGAATTTAATGTGTGTTCCTCAGTCGATGTGCCTCCTCTTAATGTTATGCCTTTATCATCGCTCGCTCGTTGCGGCGAGCCTACTTCTCCCCTCACGTTTGAGGATGAAATGTGTTCTTCAGACTTCACTGAGTGTTTATTCTCCGATGTTTCTGAGTTAGAGGGCTTAGAAAAACCATGCTCCCCGCACAAGGAATATGTTTTTCCCCTCAATCGTTATAACTGGCCTTTCCCAGCAAGCCTCCAGCTGGATTGTGTTAAAATTTATGAGGCAGTCAGAGCTTACCCGCTGCCAAATATGCTCGGAGCGAAGATTCTCCTCCCATCAAATCTTGTGCTTAAGAACTGGGAATTAGCCTGCACACGCCATACGATGGACAAAGTGCTACTCGATGGACTCCGCTATGGCTTCCCTCTACAATACACGGGACCTCCGCTTATGACACAGGTAATTTTAGATAATCACCTCTTGGCGAAATCTTACCCTCTACACGTAATGAACTATGTGACTCTTGAGTGTTCTTTCAATGCATTATCGGGGCCATATAACAAACCCCCATTTACGCCTTGGTGTCATGTGAGTCCCCTGATGTCTCGACCCAAGGCAGACTCAGATAAAAGGAGGATAATAGTTGATTTATCATTCCCGGAAGGAGGAGTAAACAAGTATATAGAAAAGAATATGTTTAATGGACAGCCTGTTCATCACAAGCTCCCTACTATAAGCGACCTTGTTGCCTCTCTACAGCAACAGGGTAAGCAAGTCTTCTTATCTGTTATCGACCTGGAACGGGCATACCGTCAATTTAGTGTCTGCCCTCTCGACTGGCCCCTGCTGGTCATAAAGTTCCAGATCTCTTCTATTTTGATAGGGCCCTTCCTTTCGGAGCTAGGGCCAGCTCCTTTGTCATGCAAAGTATAGCAGATTTTATTACGCGTGCCCTCAAGAAAAGAGGAATTACCTCATATATGTATTTAGATGACATTATACTCATATCAAAGGACAGGGCCTCCGCCCTAGTTGACATGGAGACAACACTCAGTCTACTGAACTCCTTAGGACTTAAAATCTCTCATAGCAAGACCCAGGGCCCAGCCAGCTCTGTTGTGTGGCTAGGAATTAAAATCGATGTTGAGAGCAATGAGCTCTCCATTCCAGACTCTAAATTACAGGAAATACTTTCCTGTTTGGCTAAATCTTCTAAACAAAAATCTATGACCACAAGGCAGGCACAGCAGGTAATAGGAAAGATCAACCATCTAGCTAAAGTAGTATCTCCAGCTAGAGCATTCATCAACAGGATCCTTGCAGCAATGCGACTAGCAAAAGGTGGTAATGTCATCATCACCAAGTCAGTACTGGCGGACATTAGGTGGTTCCTGAAGTTTCTACCTCAATATAACGGCAGATCGATAATCCCCTCAACTCAAGTGTCCAGGACAATCTGGGTGGATTCTTCGATCACTGCTGCTGGAGGAACGGACGGTGTCTCTTGGTTTGCATACAAGTACAACTATAAATATATATGTGACGACATAAATCATCTCGAGGCAGGTAACTGCCTCGCAGCAGCTAGGCTGTTCTGTGATACAAAGGACAGTGGAAAAGTTGTGCGAGTGTGTTGTGATAATTCTGCTACAGTTCAGTCCCTGTCAGGGGGTAGGGCTCGTGATCCGAAGTTGGGGGCATATGCAAGAGCCTTTTGGTTCCTCGCTGCCCAGCTTGAGATTACCTTCACTTTCATTCATATTCCTGGAGTTCTCATGGAGCTCCCTGATGCTCTCTCAAGAAGCTTCGACTCCGTTATACATAAGCTAAATGCCTCTAGTATTATTACTCAGAAAGCCCTAAAATCTGTGAAAATGTCCCCTGACATGTATCTCATCTCTGACTTTCTATAGGAAGCATGCAGGCAGCCCTTGCAAGAGCAGCGGCCGATCGTCAACGTGAAGCCTTCAGACCTGGAACTGTGGCTAATAGACAGTCGGCTGTCATTCTCTACCTCGGCTTCTGCCAGTTCCTCCTGTTAGACTTCTACAATCCAGAGCCAGCCCACCTGTGTTGGTTTGTGGAATACCTTGCTCTACATGGAAGAGTAAATACTACTATAAAGAATACACTTTCAAGTCTAAAGACTTACTACAGGCTAGCTCTTCTCTCTACAGCAGCCTTCGAATCACCGATGACTACCACTGCGCTTGGCGCTCTTGACTTATCGCTCAGGCATGTGCCACTCCAAAGGGCTCCGGCATCTCCGACCCTCCTAGCCCAAGTCGTCAGTGTAATCTCTAACCATAAATGATTTCTACAGCTTAGAGCTGCATTTATATTAATGTTCATGGTGTTCTTTAGGCAAAGTAATTTATGCCCCAAGACATCTAAATCTTTTGACTCTTCTCGTCAGCTTACGAGGAGTGATTAGTAGTGAGAGCTGATCGTTTTTTTTGCTACCCGGGTACCCTTCAACTCTAATGGTTGACACTAGGTGGTGCCCCAGCGCCCTGTCACTAGTGACGTCACAGTATGGGGTGGGTTGGGTGACACTAGGTGACGTTACAGGTACCTTTAATAAGGATGTGGGGTGACACTAGGTGGCGCCACAGTATATGGTGGGGTGGGGGTGGGTTGGGGTGGGTGGGGGGGATCGATTTCTTGCTACCTTGGGCACCCTTTTTGGGTGGGGGTGGGGGTGGGTTGGAGGTGTGGGTATACATATCTTGACCAGTAGGTGGTGTGCTAGTATAGGGAGTATTATAAGAAGGTTTAGGATGGAGAGGTGGAAATGGGGGGATGTGGAGGAAATTAAAAAGGGGATACACCAATTTATTTATGTGTTTGCGAATAGCGTAGATATTGGAGGGGTGGTGCAATACGGGTATACTTGGTAGCTCAGAGGAGAGCGCTTGGTAAGGTTGGGTGGTGTTGGATCAACACCAACACAAAGAATTTTGTATAAATCTCATGCTCATCCCCCCCCCGTATGGGTGTTGTCCTTAAGGGAGGGGGTAAAACCATTGTTATTTTAATCCTTTAGTTACCCTGATACCTTAAAAGCAGGTGTATGCTTCATTCCTGTAGTACATACAAGAGTTACAATACGGATAATATATTTCGACATTCTAACTTGAAAAACATGGATTTTTCCGCTTTTGATATTTTGGTGGAGGTTGCTTCAAAAGCGCGCTCCACCATGCTGGAAGAAGAGAGGAAACGTAGCGAAATTGCCGCAAGGGATAACTTGCAAACTGAGGGCGGTTGTAGGACAGACCGAAGCGGTCAAATCATCCTATCCATTTTGCAGGATGGGGATGAGCAAAAGGAGGATAATGTGGACGAAGGAAAGAGTGGAGGTTTACACACATTGCAAACAAATAACCCGAAAACCGAAAAAAGTGGAGGTAAAATTGTAGGTCGCCCTAGAATTAGAGGTCCTGATGGTGAGCAGGGAAAAGCGAAGTATATATGCGAGCATTGTCATGCCGCATACAAATCCAATTCGAACCTGTCCCGCCACAGAAGGTTTAAGCATAAGGGACCGGTTATTCTTAATTGCCCTCACTGCCCAAAAACATTTGCTAGAAAGGATTATTTAACTGAACATTTAAAAAAAGGGTGCCACTAAATAAGGATCATGATTTAATATCAGTTATACGGGTATACATTATGTGTAAAATGCCAACGTTTTAGTGATCATTATTAGAATTGTAATTGTAGAGTTTTACATTATTTGAAGGGGGGTATTTAAGAGAGGGGGTGGAAATGTGGTCACCACTTCCCTCACACCATTCCACTTCGAACAAATCAAAAGGTTGGAATAGTAGACATGGCGACATCAAAGTTACTTTCCACAACCCGATACCCGAAGTATGTAGACTTTTCAATTAGGCGAAGAACATACGGGTTAACAGATCATGTAATGTCGCCAGATAAAATGGCGTTTAATGGGTTATTTTACTTAGGGGGTGATTTATATCAGTGTTATAACTGTGGAATTTTGTTACATTCTTGGGAAAAGGATGATATCCCAGCAGTAGAACACTTGAAATACTCACCTTCATGTCAGTTTGCTCAAAAACGGTTTATAGCAAACCACCAAGTGACAAATATATTGTGTCAGATTTTAGAAAAACTTAGCGCATTAGAATCCCGCATAACTGATATTAATGGTGAACTATGCACAATGGGGGTATGTAAAAAAAGGGAGGCAAATGAGGGAAAATGTGTTAAGTGTTATTGTACTGAAGGGGTTGATGAGGTGGGGTGATGTTTTTCGAGGTTTAGTTTATGATAATAGGATGTTAATTGTGATTAGAATAGTTAAAATTACACAAATGTTATGTTAGTTTACTTTTTAATTTAGTTTTAACCACATTTAACTAAAAATACGCCTGTAAAATAGTGCACCAGTTAATTCATATTAATTGGAGATGGGTGTTGGGATGGTGTGGGGTGGGGGGTGGGGGGTGGCGTAAGGGTGGGTACTGTTACCCCCATTTGCATACAACATAATCAGTATAGGACGATTGTTAACATTTGATCCTCCCATCCACCCTAATCTCCATGACGAGAAGTGAGTGATTGGGGGATGGGAAAAGTGGGAGGGGGGTATAGGGTGGATCAATCCGTATATAAAGAGTATGGTTTGAGGGTTTGTACATACACGCACATCACACACAAGCAGACCTTAATAACCGAACTCAAGACCATTGACTCCTATTCATCAAGCCTAAGGTAAGAAAATCATACATTTATATTGTATTAGTGGGGAATTATTATAGATAAGATTGCTAGGACTGTTATTTGAAATCATACATTGGTATTGTATTAGTGGGAAATTATTATAGATATAGGTTGCTAGGACTGTTGTTTATTGTATGAATAGATTATTGTTTTGTTAAAGAAATGGGTTAAATTTTTAATACTGGGGGTGTGCACGTGTTCGATAATAGAGTTTATTTATCAACGATATGTATCAAAACCTGTAACTCACCACAATCATACTGTTTTTTAGGTTACAAAAACAACTCGTTACGGATCCCAATCATCAAGGGGAAAGAGGGGAGCTGACTGCGAGATGACGATGCGGGAGGAAACCGCGATATCAGCTCAAATTGAGACCGACCTTGAGATTGGGTGCACCATTGCAGATGTAAGTTTTACTATATAGTACCTTATGTGTCTTGATGGTTTAATTGGGAGAGCGTTAGATTGAGGATCTATAGGTTCCCGGTTCAAACCGGGGCAGGACAGGAGATATTTTGTTTATGTGTGTATGAAACTAACATATACATATGCGGGAATCAATCACACACTAATTTTTATATTGAATATTGTGATCTGGTTTGTGTATTATAATTAGTAGTTAAGTAAAACTGATATCTGTATTATGTTACAGCATGAATTGTAATTATAGAATAACCCTATAGCAGTTGATTAAATCTCTTTTTATTTATTATTTTTTTTTTTTTTTTAGAATTTGGACGTTGTGGCAGTACCAGTTGCATCGAAGAAGGGTCGGTTTGCAGGTCCAACAACGGTGTACACGAAAACAAATGGATGGTGGGATGGGGTCGATTTCCCTTGCGACCACATTCAAATTAATGATACTCTGTATATTGAGCCAACCACACTGAACAATGCTCCATCGTTTGAGCTCGTTCGAATGGAGCAAGTAGACATAAATGGCGAGTTAGTGTATAGAAAGACCAACAAAAACTCAATCCTAACATGCCGCCGGTTGGCTATGTTGGCGGAAAACATGGAAGACTTTAAGAACTTTTTAGATGAACCTGCCTCCTCAAAGCAAGCGATAGTGCTCCATTTGGGTGGGGCATGGCACGCCACAGTAGAGAAGGGGTGGTCATGCATGGACGTAAGGCGCTGGTGGAAACCGTCCGCTCAGCATAAATCATTGGTGGTGTCCAAATCGGGAGTGTCGGTTTGCCCCCATGAAATGGGGAAACTTAAGGCAGTTATTGATCACGTGCTTAAGGATTATCCACACCTGTTTACCGATGTAGCTGTGGCATGTCTACACAATGATCCATCGAACTGCCGCGAGTGTTCCCCATTTGGCAAAGTCGTGCACCCCAAAATTTTGGGGTGTGAGTGATACTTAAAAAAACAAAACAATGTGAGTGATACTTAAAAAAAAAAAAACATGTGCATGTTTTGAGGTTCTGTGTTGTACTTTTAAATGGTTGTGGTGCGATTTTTACATTGTAATGTTTCATAACGGATGTTTTAATGTTGTGGTTTAAAATAACAGCGTCTGTACTTATTATGTTGTGCTTTAAAATAACTGTGTCTGTACATATTATGTGTGTGTTTAATACTTGTGTTTAATAAAGTGAAATTTGCGTATATATAAACGTGTTTTTATTCCACGTCCCACTCCCGACATACCACTCGATCAATGAACATCGCTTATACTCAATCATTAGTTAATTTAGAGCTCTGTTCTTGCTCAAAAACATGACGTTTACTCAATATATTATAAGATTTGCTCGATTAATGGGAAAGTTATGCTCAGGATCAAATGCATAAAAAAAAACGATACAAATTTCTGGTCCATATAACATTACATGTTGTGGACGAGAAAAGGTCAGTCTTCGATATAAAGAAAGTAAATTAAAGAAAAGGGAATTGAGAAAAAAAAAGAAAAAAAAGAAAAGAAAGAAATGGCGAACAAACCGTATAAAAAATAACAAGAAATAACGGAGATGTATATATATATATATATATATATATATATTGTGTGTATACTTAGGACTCACAACATTGTTTAAGAATATATATGTGGCGTAATGAACAACATAATACAATGTATTATTATATATTTTATTTGTTTCAAAATATGCAACACATTGGATCAAATAAAACAGTTTGAAAATACACATATGGCCATTTCCACCAATTTGACAACATTTGGGCCCCTAAACACCCCCTCAGGACCCAAAAATATTTTTTACATTTATCAGTTGATTTGTTATTTTCTATCAACCTTATATATATGCGCATTAAACTGCCAGGTTTGGAACCATTCTGATTATTAGGAATTTTTTAACAGGGGGGTCGAAAATAGATCCCAAATATGTAAAAAATGCTAAAAATAGCATGACGAATAATGGTACAAATTTCTACATAAATGAGGATTTAAATTAGAAATAAATAAAACAAATGTGCACATAATGTATTGAACTATTTTGTACTTGATAGGTCTCGATATAAGGGTGATAACACTTTTTAGTTTGTGAAAATATTCAATCTAGAAGAAAAGTTACAGCAAAATAACCATTCAGTAATGGTAATCATAATGGCAGCGGCAAGGGTGACAGGTGATTGACCCTCTGCCCATTATATACACATTATATAACTCAAATTCAAATTCAAATTCAAAAATCCTTTATTGCTGATGGAATGTACAATGCGGTGGCTCAGGTCTAGAATTCTAGGTCTCCCGAAGAGTGCCGATAAGGTTTTTGACTTATTAACAGAAAGTTGCAAATTGGTACAAAGTGTTTACATAATACAGGTAATGCAAGAGATGTGATGAGATGTGAGATGGTTATTTACATTGTGAAAGGATGTAAATTCATGTCAATATTTGCTAATAGTAACATCAGGTTGACTGACCAACTTGTGAGATTTGCAGAATTCTCACCATTAAAATGTCAAGCAAGTGGACCAATATTTGTCCATTCAGACTCAAATTATCAGTACATGCCATAGAGGTGACATTTAGTCTAGTATTAAATACACCAACTTGTGAGATTGCAGAAGTCTCAATATTAAAATGTCAAGCAAGTAGACCAACATTTGTCCATTCAGACTCAGATTATCAGTACATGACATATAGGTGGCTTTAGTCTAGAATTAAATACACTTAATGATCATTACAAAGATATATAATATTGATATTAATCATACAGGGTAATAGGCTGAAAGTATGAGGGTCACTAAAACAAGTTGCTCTCACTTTGCAGCCTTAACATGTTACTTTGACTATTCGTTATTCAGTATTCGTGACACTAAACCGAACATGACATACACACCAATATGTATGACCATTTTAGTTAAATTGAGGAATGAGCTACATGTGATCTACACACAATACAAGTTGTTACAAATGCATGCTACATAAGGCACAGGTTGAGATAGAGCTAGTATTTACACCCACCATTTAAAATATAGAAGTGTGGTAATACTAATATGAATACAGATATATATATAAGTACATAAGTGCAGAAGGGGAAGGCAAGGTACCCAGCTGATAATCTTATATCTAAAAGGGGGATAGAAGACGTTCAGTGTATTTCTTGAACGCATATTTGTCTTCTATTCTATGTGCTTCCGGACTGAGGTTATTCCATCGAGTTTGTGCTTTATAAATTACTGAATCAGTAATTTTTGTTAATTTAGAGTTGAGGACTATTAAATTTCGTTTGCCACTGGCATGACTTCTCGTTGGGAGAAGTCTAGTGTCCAGGTTCAATGGGCTTTGGGCTAGGTAACGGGCTATGTCAAGGATATGCTTATTTCTTCTCACCTGTAATGGCCAAATATTTAAAAGTTTGTGTTCCTCATCCACGTTATCATATTTAGTTTTATTGAAAATTATCCTCAAAGCTAGGTTTTGCTGGGTTTGCAATTTCTGCAGTAATGTCTTAGGGGCGGAATCATAAATAAAATCACAAAAATCAAGGTTAGGCAAGATGGCCATCTTGTAGAGATCATGCTTAGCTTTGGGGGTCAGTGCACTCCTCGCTCTATAAAGTAATCTAATTTTAGAAGTAACTAGTTTTAATGTGTTTTGGACATGCGGTTTAAAAGTTAGAAGATCATCCAGTATAAAGCCTAAGTACTTATACTCGTGAACTTCCTCTAAAATTGATTTGCCCAAAGTGAGGGAATGATTTGAGTTTTGAGGTGTACATTTGGAGGCACAACTGACCGCGAACGACATTGACTTACACTTTGTAGCATTCAGAGACAATTTGTTAATGGCACACCAAGAGTTTACACTTTTCAGGTCCTCCTGGAGGTAATAATGTAAGGTGTCACTATTTTGATGATGGTAAAAGAGAACTGTATCGTCCGCATAGTGTTGAATACTTGCGTGCTTGATAACAGATTGCAAATCATTGATGTAGATAGTAAATAATATGGGACCCAGGATAGTGCCTTGAGGTACACCACAAGTGACAGTCCCTTCTTTAGATCGGAGGCCATTTACAGTAACAAATTGATTTCTGTTTTTTAAATAGTTAGAAAACCAGAGCAGCTCCATACCATGTATTCCATATAGCTCTAATTTATTTAATAAAATCGAATGATGAACCGTGTCGAATGCTTTGCTAAAGTCTAAGAAAACTGTTTTGTTAAGTAATTTTTTATTAAGATTTGTATAAATTTTGTTAAGAAAGTCAATTTGTGCTTGCTGGATGGAGTGCTCTGGTCTAAAACCATATTGGTTGGGGCTGAACAGACCGTTCTTTTCAAAATGATTTGAAAGCTGAGTCTGCACAACTTTTTCCAAGATTTTGGCCGGGAGGGAAATACACGATATTGGCCTGTAATTGTTGGTGGCCATCTTGCCACCTGCCTTGTAAAGAGGTGTAACTCGGGCTATCTTAAAACAGTTAGGTACCTTGCCCAATAGTAAGGAAACGTTGACAATATGAGTAAATTGATCAGTCAATGATAACAGGCATGATTTCAAAATTGGTGCTGGAAGGTATTCGATTCCAGAGTTCTTGGATGCATCGATTTTAGCTATAATTTTATGTAACTCAGTTGGGGTGATTTCTGAAAACTGAAATTCAGGTACAATTCTGGAGGAGTCCATGTTATCAATAGGGTTTGGAGGGAGTCAGTCAGTCAGCGGGGGAATTTTTTCAGCTAGATTGGGACCCACATTCAAAAAGAAATCGTTGAATGCGTCAGGGACTTCCGAGGAGTCGATCATTTGACCATCCTTTTCAATGTTAATGGGGTTACTCTTTTTTATCTTATCTGGGCTTATTAGTGGACGTAGGAAGTCCCAATACTTTTTGGGATTTTTATCATGAAATTCAAGATTAGCTTTGATATAATCAGCTTTAGCAGCTCTACTTCTGCGATTTGTTTGACTTCGCAAAAGTCTAGCCTTCTGCAAAGTTTCAATATTCTTGGTCTTTTTCGCCTCTCGGAAGAGCTTGTCCCGCTTATTCATTAACTGCACTAGATCATCTGTCATCCACTTTGGTTTTGTTCTGACCTGCCGAAACTCCTTAAGTGGGCACATTTTATCAAGGTAAAATGTGATAGCGCCTAATAGAAGCTCCCAGCATTTTTCGGGGTCTGGGGTATTATAAAAGGATTTCCAGTCAAGATTTGATAAGATTTCATTGAGGACTCTTTGGTCCAGGAACCTAGTGCTTCTGGCCCAAAAGGTCTCCACTTTGTACCGATTTCGTGCTTTCTTTCTTGTTAAGAAAATTGGGAAGTGATCTGATATACAAATATCCAATATTCCAGCTGTATTTACATGCGGAGAGTTCGAGTAGAAATGGTCAATGGTCGTCTGCGATTTGAGAGTGGATCTGGTGGGTTTCTTTATATATTGAGTTAGCGAATAACTATCTATTAGGTTCCTTATTTCAGAGGAGAGATTGGTTTTTGAACTTTTGATTACATTAAAGTCCAAGTTAAAGTCCCCCATAAGGTATAATTCATGAGAGCTGTTAATTTTAGATAAAATGTTTTGCAGGCTTTCAACTAGTGCTGTAGTACAGCCGCTAGGCGGCCTGTAAACATTCAGAATAGTACATCCTTTATTGAAACCTTTCTTAATGAAAGCAACTTGTACCTCTAAATCTTTGTTTGAGACGTTTAGCTCCTTATAAATTTCAGTATCCACTACCAGACCATTCCTGAAATACATACAGAGACCGCCACCTCTCTTTCTGACCTTCCTATCTAATCTATACAGAGAATAATTTTGGAGCTGTAATAAGTTATCATGTGTGCTCGAGTTAAGCCACGTTTCACTAAATCCAATGACATCAATATCAGAGTCACTAGTGAGCAACTCGATTTGTTCTATATGTTTATAAAGGCTCCTAATATTCCAGGAAACCAACTTGATTCCCTTTAAACGTTTTAGGTCGTCAAAGGAATGTAGCAGGGTGCTACCCACGTCCGAATTCATGAGAATTCGATCTTCCTTTGACGCACCAACAGTAACAATAACAATAACAACAACCAGGGGTTTAAGCAGGAATATAAAGCGCAAGATGATTTGAGTGATGCTATATGAGCATCAAGAGAGAAGATATATGCACTTCATGGAACATGAGAAACTGGGAAACATCCAATCTCCTTACATACAGCAAAGATAATCAATGGTCAAATTCATTCAAATTCATAGCTTTAAGTGCTAACTTTGTTATTGGTTTTGGTCATTGGTTTAACCAGAACCTTATTTACAACTCATAATTTCATTCATTCATTTCCATTACTAAGACCTGATGGTAATAGCCTTTCGTCAAAAATTATTCCATACTTCAATAACATCATATCAGAATGGAAAGTAAAGTTTGGTACTACAACGCAAGGTGAGTGCCGCAGAATCAATATAAATACTACACACATGTGTGTATGTGAAACTTCCAGTTTTCAACTTTTGCCCAAAGGGCTTATGACATGAGGAAACAGGCATTAGGCTAGCATAAACATTGTAAGTACTGTAGAGCAAGGCAACTCAGCACAATTATTCACACAGGTCGTCACAAAATAGCAACTTCATATATCAACATTTATATCCCACTAATTATCAATTCTCCTGACATATTCATAGTTATCAATTTTCCTAATATATTCATATTATTGAATCAGATAGGATCATACCACGATTCCAAGTAACTCTACTTGATAAACAACGTACAATGATACCAAGAGACTATGTCTCCAGACGTTTAGTTTAGTTTACGTCAAGGGTTTTACAATAATCAGCTGACAAAAACATATGTATACAACCTTTGTTTCGAGATTATGACACTGTTGATGAAAAACACTTCATTTCATCTGGAACAATCAGATCACGACTACAAGAATCACAAGCATGAGGAGTATGGTAACAGATAGGAGAGGGACTAAAACAAGTTGCCTCAGGCTGAAACCAGTCTACCCAGTACTGAGTGATCCGTGTAGGCGCAGAATAACAGGTGTTATTTCTCGGAGAATAAGATAACCATCGGGTCAGATATTAAGATTGTTCCTTTCAATATGTGAAGTGGCCGCAGATCAACGTTTACCTTTACCGTCAGTACTATCAAGTATATGCATTATTAGCCACAATAGACACTATAGTAAAGAGAAAATCTAAGCGAGTATTTGATCAAAGAGAGGAAGGATATAGAACGTCAGGTGGGGGCACTAAAACAAGTTGCCTCCACTCGTGGTCCTGTTATTCGATTCATGCTAAATTATCTGGAACTAAGGGTAAAAATAGCAATTAATTAATTAATTAATTAATTAACTATTATTATTGTATATGATGCACGAGACTGTGATGATTCATTATTGCAGTTTAGATGTTAGATATAGGCCACTTAACCATTAATACTACCAACAGACTTCACATATGCCACGGCAATAGCCTTGGCCCAATATGTTTGTAATTCAGGGGACAGATGACATCCGTCTTCTGCAAGGTGATCATAATTATGGGTATATGTGGAGTTATTAGGATGGAATCTGTGTACCAGTCTCTGTGTCCAGGGAGTGTAAGAATTATGAGAAATATTAAACTCTTTAATCAACCGAATAGACGTTTCAACTTGCTGATTTAGGACGTCTTGTAATGGGTGCAAGGCAATTTCGTCACTGTTTATTGTCCCTCGCTGAACTTCCCTTCTAGCATTATAGAGACTAATGTTCATACCTGTAATAGGCGCGTAGCTGATGCAGGTATGGGGAGGGGAGCGATGTTGGACGTAGTCATACGATTCAGTCAGTTCTTGTAATAGATCCATGTCAGACGTATTGACAGATCGAAGGGTGACTGACTTGGTTGTTCTATCTTTTATGGTTAGGTTACACAAACCAGCTATGATATAGACATGACTCGGCGACATATCACGTAGCTCATCATCAGCGAACCTAACTGACTGTAGGATGCTCCCCCCAGGCCTAGATGAGAGAGCCAGAGGGGTAGTGGGGCCCAACTGTTGGGTTAGAGGTGGTTCCAGCGACCTAGCACGCGAGTCCCCGATCACAAGAACAGAGGTCATGTTTACGTGAGCGATATTGGGGGAGTAGACAATAACAAGTTACTGATAGCTGTAATAAGGCAGAAAAGATGGAAGAATCACTGATATATATGCCTATAGAATTAGACGTCTCTGATAAGCTCCTCCTTGAGTTTCCCTATGAACTTGCCACAGAGATTCTTGCCGGTAAAACCTTCAGATGTTAGCTGCGCTCGGTTGCCATCAGCACCAATGACACGGGGGAGATTCCAACCGGAACCCCACTTCCGATCGGAGGTCATCTCATAAAATTTTGAGAAAGGTAGATCCAATAGTTTCTCATCATATTTAGAATATATATATAACATTCATTACCCTCGTTTACTTTTTGAAGTTGACCCAAACACTTCTATCGATTGTTCCTGTTCTGTTTAAGTATTTAGAGGCAAAATATTTAAGGATAAAGGTTCTAATATTATATATCTATGTTAGGGGTAACAGTTCTGACATTATGTGACGGCAAACGTGACGGCAAACGACACAACGTGACGGCACACGACACAACGTGACGGCAAATTTTTTAAAGCATTTTGCCTTAAGAATTGTGTAAAAACTACTCGGAAATCATGAATTTCAATCTATATAGATTGGTATCGAGCAAAGTCAATAATAAATGTCAAATTTAGAGTTTATTATTACAGTTGTGCCTTATAAGGCTCTAAAAAGCCTAAAATAGGCGTGACAGCACACGACAGGAGCTATGGTACCCACCACCTTATGCCACAATGTTATTTCTCTGCTACAATTCAAGAAAAACTCAAATCAACACATTTGATGTTTTATACATATATAATCCCATGCATTTTATCATTAATCATCATAATTTGATGTATTTTATTTTTTTATATCTTTTTATTCCACCTTAGGCACACTGCGTGACGGCACACGACAGGGGGGGTACCCACACAAAAAAATTCCAGTTTTGTATGGCTTTTGGCCAAAATATATTTTTTTTGCAATTTTTTTTTACACAGATCTTGTTGAAGTTACCTTCTATCACAACATATAAAGAAAAATGTTCAATTTTGATGATTATTTAGAAATTTAGCAATTCCACGGTATAATGACAGTTCAAAAAATTGATTTTTGCCCGAAAAATGGGATTTTGAAAAAAAAATTGAAAAAATCTGGAGGTAAAAAGGCTAAAAATGTGGGCCCACAGGTTGGTGGAACCATCCAATCAACACAAAAAATCAAATTAATGGTAATTTATTTGTATTAAGTCCATTTAATCACTTTCCACGGTTGGGGGCCAAATGTTGTCAAATTGGTGGAATTGGCCATATATATCATTTGTTTTCATTTGTGATCAACAATTATCACCATTCAATTGTAACGCGATCGATATACACATGTAGTGATCTTTCGGATCCGATCCGCTCTACTACGCCGATAAAAGACTCAAACTAGGATAAACCTTCTGCACAGCTTTTATTAGCTTTCACGGGGCAATCTCCCCAACGACTTGACCAGTCGAGATGGTCCAGCCACCTCGTTAACCCTACACCAACACAGCTATGGTGTCTTATCCGCGGGTCGATGAACATAACCAAAGGAATAATACCCTTTCTCACGAATGTTACATAAAGCAGCATGGTACAAGAGGTTTGTAATAGAAGCATAACGAATGACATACATGAAAGGTGATATAAGAATAATAGGAAAACTTCTTCCTAGAAAGGTAAAACTGATAATATAAGCCGGTACTGCCCACTGGGTTAGTACAAGCGTACCAACCTCAGCGGACAGCACCACACAACAGTAAAACTGGACACTAAATGTCCCAGACCTTCTTATATGATACCCAAACCCACTACAATACTCCCCCTTTAATAAAAAGAGTTTAACATCAATATAAACTCGGCAACAAGGCAGTAATAAACAGCATAAACACACCAGAGACAAATCCGTTGAAAACAGTAGACTTCGGACAAGATAAAAGGTACGTCCGAACCACTCACACACATCCGCAGAAGTGAAGAAAAATTTTCAAAGACATAAAGGAGCATTTGTGTCCTCACTATTCTACAGAATCCAGTGAAAGTAGTTAAATATAAAATATAGTCCGCAGAACGGATTCAGATCTCTCCTTCTGAGAGAATCAGAATAAAGTCACTGTTCAAAAATATATATCAACGTCTCACTCTCTTTTTGGTGGTAACAAGTCCGGAGGGATGTCCGTGGGCAAAGCAGTATGTCAGAGAAGCGTAGCTCGACGCTGACACAGCGGAGGGATGTCTTGAAATGCTCGACGCTGCATCAGCGGAGGCTTACAACTGCGGAGAGGGAGTTGGCTTAGGCGACGTCCATGGCGTTGTCGTCGGCCTGGTCTGGGTCCTCGGCTTCCTTGGAAGGATCCGCGGGGGCTGTTGGCTCAGCAGCTGGCTCCTTGGTCTTGAGGGGCGTGACAGCAGCCTCCGGAGTTCCGAAGATGCTCCCTAGGAAATAGGAACCATCCGTCGTATCCTCAGCAACTGTCCTGCTTACCAAAGGTGGAGAAGACCGTGGAGCAGGGACAGAAGCGGGCTTAATCTGCGCCAGCAGCCTGGTCAGCAGCTCGTATTGAGCAGCGTCAACACTTACTGCTGCACCGCCGGACGCAGACACAACTGACGTGCTGGCAACAGCTCCGCCGGACTGGGTGGTCTGCTCCACCTCCACACTTCTCACCTCTTGATCCAAGTCCTCTGGAGTACTAGATCTCCCACACTCTGCCAATTCTCCCTTGAGACTGGCGTTCTCCTCAGTCAAGCTGCGGATTACGCCGTCCTTCTTCTCAGCAGAAGTGCGGAGGACTTGAATCAACTTGGCCTGAGTTCTTATTGTCTCACGGAGAGAGGCCACCTCCCCGATCTGTTGCTGGACTCCTTGCAGCTGACGCAACGGAGTGGTCAGTGTCGCCAAGGAGGACTGCACTTGCTGCTGTGCTGCGTCTGAAGCTGCCCGGAGGGTCAGCAAACAGCGCTGCACTTCTTCCGTAGCAGTCTTCACCAGTTTGTCAGTGTCGACTGCTTCCGGCAACTTAGAGACCAGATCTTCTGTCTCTTTTTGAGCCTTGCGGCCTCTCTTGGCAGCGGGTGGGGCAGGGGACACTAGTTCCGCGGATGCTGAGCGCCCGCGCTTCTGTGCATCACCTGCTCCACCTTTTGGAGCACTCCGGCCAGAGCTGCTACTGGAGCCCTTCACGCGTCCACCTCTACCTCCGGCCTTGCCCTTACTTCCACCAGAGCTTCCGGGAGCGCTGGTTCCGGCAGTAGGGGAAGAAGAAGTTTCCTTCTCCTTGGCTGAAGCCGACTTAGTGGCAGTCTTGGTGACGGACTTCATCCGGCGCATGACCCGAAGGTGCTGCGCCGAACAGTACGTCATCCTCAAGAACGCACTGTTGTTCACAATAGTAGGGATGACGCTCATCACCCTACCCACTGCCTTCTCCCGGGACTGGTTGTGAATGACCGACTCGCCATTCATCAGGTGTTTCACCAACTCGACCCTCCGATCAAGCACCTGGGAGCAGTTGGGGTAGGGACATATCCATGCCTGAGAGGAGGGGGCATGGACCTCACAGAGGTGGCGGAAGAACCGGGCTCGGGTGGAATAGGCCCTTACACCCTTCTCGTTCAAGCGAGGGTACCTACAAACCATGAAGGGGCAACGGAAGCCCGGCTGCCATAGTTTGTGCACGCTAGACAACTTCCCGTAGGTTCCGGAGTCTAGACTGTCCTCGCGGACGAGTTCCGGCCACAACACCTCCTCATACCTGGCCATTTGCTTGTCAGTGAAGTCCTTTTCCTCAGAATCGGACTCCGCTGGCGCCTGGTTACTGGATCCAGGTTGATCCAGTGCAGGGTTCATTGGCACCAGCTCTGCCAGGTCCATGTCTGCCTTGAACTTCGGGAAGGATCCCAAGGAAGACAGCTGGATCCGGCGGGCCTCCGAGCGGTGCTCGTGTTCACACTTCAGCTTCCTGATCCGAGGAAGCTGGGAGATACCTTGAGGGGCTTGACCCCTACTTCGTGAGACACTAGTCCGACTAGTGCCAGCAGCTTGGGAGTCAGCGACTTTGGTTCTTGACGACCTTGTCGAGCTGCGGCCTCTTGTCTCACTCGCCGGAGGAGGGTCTGGCCTGGGAGAGGGAGAGCGAGAACGGGAGCGGGACTTCCTGGTTGAGGAAGACCTACTCTCATCACTTTTCCTCGGGACAGACTGCTTCCTCGGACTCCGGCGCAATGGTGGCACTTCCACCTTAGAGCTAGGGTCTGAATCCGAGGGCTTGCCGGACTGCTTGCCGGACCGCTTGGTGGCGGACTTGTCCTTGGACGGGTTGTCCTTGGACGTTGCGGACTCCTTGGCTACCTTGTCAGCCACCACCTTGCAAATTTTCTCGACCTTGGACTGCTTGTCCTTAAAGGTCTCGGACTCAAGGCCCACTGCAGGATTTTCACCTGTCTCCTTTTCCGTCTCGACTTCCATCATCTCCGCCTCACCGTCCGGAAACGGGGCTGGAGGTTGCACCTCGGGTGCGGATCCTGTGTGGAGTAGGCCGTCTAGCACTGCGGCCGCCTCCTCCTCCGTCAGAGGCTCTCCCTCGGACTCGGACAGTCCGAGCTCTTCCTGCTCGAATTCGCGGTCGGACATAGTGAAATGAACGATACACTTACTCTGCAACAATTAAGGAGAGAAACAATCAAACATAGAGTATAACAGAGTATAACTGGTCACACCAACTCAACACCCCTTCCGGACAACGTCTCGGACTTAAAGAAAAAGCCTGGTCTTTCACTACCAATCTTAGATTCGGCGAGTCCGAGAACTACTACCGGCGTAATTATAACTTGGTTTCTAGCTCTAATAACACACCACGTGCACTAGTATGTTACTTCGAGTTCCACCCACATAAAATACCGGGACTTGACAAGAAATGGCGTGCCTTAGTCTAGGAACACTACAGTCATTCATTCGCTAGACAAAACAACCAACATGGCGGCTACGTGTTTTAGCGCCAGACCGCTAAGTTACTTTCAACACTGATATTGCAATAAATATCGTACACAAAGTCACCAAAGTTCTTGTCACCTTCTTGCAACATGCTACAAACATTTCAGGGTACAAAGCAATAAGTTCATCCATTTGAAAGACTTACAGTTTGAACTTCTTTCGGTCGTAGCTTGTTACTCTCTTGAAAATCGGAAGCAGAGTGCAAATGGTAAAACACACCGGCGGAACCCGTGGTCACACCCGATGTTTCCAACCGCCACCGCTGTTAGCAGCGCCACCCGGCTCCCGCGCTCACACTGAGCCTTAGCGCAGACGTGTTTGACCAGTCTGGCTAACCTGTTCTCCCCTGCTGAGACTATACAGGGTGTTTCCTCAAATTTCCTTGCCTATCTGGACAGGTTCGAGCAACCATCTATTCACTATAAATAGATTCCGGCCTTACAGCAAGTTCCGAGCTACCATCACTCGCAGGGCAAGCCTGGGCCTAGCTTTTTCCTGTCGTTCAAAACAAGTACTCTCCGAGACCATATTCGTTTCCCAGTCATGTTGGAAAGCAATCCAAACTGCCGAAATGGGAGCAAACAATTAACATTCGGTACAAATAAACTGTCTGCTTGACTTCTCGTTGTGTACTTTTTTAGGGGGAGGAAAACCAGTTCAGAAATTTCCCTCCCGGATACCATTTTTCTTACTGATTCAACCGAACTGGGGCCTTGCGCGTGCGCTGAGCCCTCACCAGTGGTGGGGAGGAGTCCCCCAAATTAGGAAACGGATTTCTCCGTACCCTCCTCTTAGGCAAAGGAGTTGGCAAGGTGACCACTGGAGCTGGTAACTTCCTAGGCCGACCCACTTTCCTTTTAACAGGCAACGAAGGAACAGCTGGTTGATCCGAAATCTGTTTTTTCGGCCTACCCCGCTTTTTCCTTGGGAGAACACCAGTACTAGGTAGGACAGGGGGATCAGCCAATGCTGTTCCGATCCCCGTCCCCCTCTTCTTAGGTCTCCCAGGCCTACGTTTAACACCTTTAGGAACCTGCTTTGTGGCAGGCAATGCATGATCACCCGCCTTAACAGCATCCTTTTTCTTCTTCTTAGTCCGAGGGGGAACACTAGCGGGCGAGGTAGAAGTTACCTTCTTCCTCGGCCTACCTCTAGGCTTAACACCTATAGTGATCTTCTTCTTCTCGGACTTGGAAGGACATTCCACTCCCGCTATCACCTTACCAGCTTCCAGCCTGAGTATATCTCTACCCGCCTTCTCCAGTTTCCTAAACTCTGGAGCCCTATGAAGGTTGCTAGCCTGGATAGGACCATTCTCATCAAAAGCGGGTTTGAGATAATCAATATGATACCTCAGCAAGCCTTCAGTGGTCTCAAGTTCACAAGTGGTACCGCCTATGAACTTGTGTATCTTAAATGGGCCATCCCATTTTTGTCCAATTTTCTTGCTTGCCTTTGGGGGGCAATATCTGTAGACAACATCCCCCACAGCAAACTTTGGTGGTCGTGTACGTTTATTATAATCTCGTTTCTGGTTAACAGCAGAAATTCCGAGATTAGTACGTACGTACTTGTGGCCATCACGCATCCACTGCTTCAAATTTTCCACAAAGGAAACCTTACAAGGAAAATCCAACCCACCCGGCTCTACCCCATGAACGATATCCATAGGAGCAACCAGTTCTGCACCAAAAACCACAGAGTTTGGTGTACACAAAGTACTGGCATGTACGGTCGCCCGGTAAGCATGAGCTATACACGGAGCTAGCATATCCCAGTTATCTTCGTGATAGTCCGTCAGACAGGAGAGCTGCTCTACAAGAACCCTATTTAGCCGTTCGCTCTGTCCATTGGACTGAGGTCTATACGGAAGAGTTATGAGCTTCTCGATCCCAAGCATGTCTAAAAGACATCTCAGCAGCTGTGATCGGAATTCCGGAGCTCCATCAGTCTGTAAAGCTACCGGGCATCCGAAGCGCAGAATCCATTCCTTGAAAAGGACTTCCGCACAGCTCTCTGCAGTGTGGTCTCTCATGGGATAGGCTTCGGCCCATTTGGAAAAATGATCCGTCACAACCATTATATAATTGTTTCCTCTAGGAGTTTCTCTAAACGGCCCTAGAATATCCAAAGATATACGGTTCCACCTATCACCATGCTTTTCTTTCTTTAGGAGAGATTTCCCACCTCCTATCCGAGATTTCCTTGTACTACATTCAGGGCAAGCCCTGATCCAGCGCTTCAGATCATAACGTTGGCCAGGCCAATAATACCTCATCTTGGCTGACCATGTGTTCTTAAAAACACCAAAATGACCTGAGGTCTTCGGACCATGCATGCCCAAAAATACCTCCCTCCTCATTGAAGCAGGAACCACCTTACGCCAATACTTTCTACCAGTGGCTAGCCGGACCCAGCCCAAGCATAGCACACCGTCCTTCATCTCCATACTGCCAAGATGTTGAATGCAAGTCCGAAATTCATCGGATTCTCCAGCCAGATCTTCCCAACTAGGAATCTCTTCAGAGCCATCCAACATCGCGATTAATCTCTTGATCATCGGATCAGACTGTTGAGCTTCTTGTAGCTTATTGCCTTTAGCCTCCACTACAGGGGTGACTTCGGTAACAGCTAACACCGCGTCATGCAGTCCGCAATCTAGACAATCCAGTCTTCCACATTTCCGTGTTGGCAGGCGAGAGAGCGCATCAGCATTTTCATGTCTGCGGCCCGCCCGGTGCAGGATCATGGCCTGATCCAACCCATACTCCTGCATGGTAGTTAGCCATCTAGCAAGCATGTCTGTTGGATCCTTAAAATTTAGCAACCAGCGGAGAGAGGCATGATCCGTCCTCACACAGAAATTCCTATTACCCAGAAGGTAATGTCTGAATTTCTTTAAATACGTCAGGACAGCAAGTAGCTCGCGTTTCGTAGCACAGTAGTTCTTCTGAGCCTTAGAAAAACTATTACTGGCATAGCCCAAGACAACTTCACGCCCATCCTGTATCTGTGAGAGGATTCCGGCCATTCCAAAACCACTTGCATCAGTGTCTAAAATGAAATCTCCCACCTTCCGGGGGTATCCAAGCACTGGAGCCGTGGTCAGCAATTCCTTGACCTTGCTAAATGCAGCCTGACACTGCGGAGTCCACACTATAGGTCTGGTATAGCGCTTATCCTTACATGCAGCCGTCACAATGTCCTGCAAAGGAGAGACAATTTCACCAAAATTGGGCTGGAACTCCCTATAGTAGGAAGCAAACCCAATAAACTGTCTAACTTCCTTGGCATTTGTGGGGACTGGCCAATTCTGGACTTTCTCAATTTGCTTCGGATTGGCTTGAATACCTTTACCAGAAACAATCCGGCCCAGGTATTCAACTCGCCGACGGAAGAATTCACACTTCTTCGGCTTCAATCTCAAGCCATAGTCTTTGATTCTTTTAAGAACAAGCCTGAGGTTATGGAGACACTCATCAAGTGTCTTTCCAAAAACCACAATGTCATCCAGGTAAACCAAACATGACTTCCATTTGAGTCCGTCCAACATGGTGTCCATCATACGTTGGAAGGTAGCCGGAGCATTACACAGTCCGAAAGCCATAACTTTGAACTCGAACAAGCCCACACTGGAGAGGAAAGCAGTCTTTTCCTTGCTAGCCTCATCCATAGCCACCTGCCAATATCCGCTTTCAAGATCAAGTGTGCAAAACCATTGGTTTCCACCAAGAGCCTCGACACACTCATCAATCCTAGGCAGAGGAAAACTGTCTTTGATCGTGACGGAGTTCAACTGACGATAATCTACACAGAAACGCTGTGTCCCGTCCTTCTTGGCCACCATAACAATAGGAGCTCCCCAAGGGCTACTGCTATGCTCAATTCGGCCTTCTCTATACATCTTCCAGATTTCTGCCTCCGCTTTATCACGTTTAGCAACTGGAATCCGTCTATATGCTTGTTTGATCGGGCAAGCATCGCCGGTATCAATAACATGACGGACCTTATGAGTACATCCCAAAGCTTTATCCCCCGGCAGGGAGAAGCAGCAACGGAATTCCTCCAAGAGATCTAGAGCATTTCGTTTTTCTTGGACTTCGGACAAGTCAGAATCGTCAACCATCTTTGTCAGTGGACACTCCGGAGTGGCCGGAATAGGAAGAGTAGGAGCGATCAGGTCATCATCCGCAACAGGAGACTCCAGCACCTGTATTGAATTAATGATTGCTTCCCTAATCATCTCCTCATTCTCCCCATCGTCAGACAGAGAATCTTGAGCTACCAAAGCAACTTCAAATACTCTGCCAACCACCCTATTTCTCTTAATTTTCAACGTGCGACCGGTCGGATTGGAGAAAGCCACCACGGCCGGAGAACCGTCACCTGGTACATAAGTATTCAGGCTGCCCAAGGCTAGATCTTTCAACAATCGTTGGTCTGGCTCGAACATCATTCCTTCAACTGCGACTGAGCCACTGTCAATATCAAGTTTGGCCAACGTAACTGCTTTGGGTTTGAGGATAACTGTCTTAAGCAGCTTCACCTCTCTCCCCACAATTTCATCCTCAACTTGAACCGCATTAACAGAGGAACTTCCAATTCCGCTAACGGGTTTTTTCCATAACTTACAGGTTACGGAAGACCCATAATTGTCCAAGAAGAAAGTTCCTGACCAATCTAGATTACATCGGTGCACATAATAGAAATCCGCACCTAATATCCCGCTTTCAGGGCCTTTCAGACCACTGACCACGAGACAAGTAATCATATATGTCCGGTCGCCAACTAGCAACGGACAAAGCACGCTCCCATATGTAACAATGGGTGTTCCATCTCCCATCGCACACACCATTCGTACCGCCGTCATTGGTGGTGGATTTGGAAGGGATTCATAAAACCTTCTGGTGATCAAACTAGTAGTAGCACCAGGATCAACCAGAAAGCTGCCAGTTTCCCCATCCATCGTTACAGGGGCATACCATCTCTCCTGTACCAACAATTTGGTAGGGATCTCCAAAGTTCCCTGTTCGTGTACAGAAACCTTCTGAACTTGAGCTGATTTAGTTGCTCCGCCCTTGACCAACACAATCTGATCTTGTTCAGCTTGGAACCCGGACTGCCCCCACCTCACATCCGAGGTAGAATCCGAGTCATCACAAAGCACATGGCCTTGTGACAAGGCTTTACCGTCCGGCAACGATCGCGAATCTCCAGTTTTCGGAAGGGGTTCACCTTGTTGTGAAGCCTCCAACGTAATAGCTGGTGCCTGGGCCCGCCCGCCAATTTCTGCACTACTCACAGCTTCACTTCGGACTGTGGTACTGTGAAGCGCCCTTTTCCCGACCCCCACCTCGCTCCTTATGAGGGTCTCGCCGCGTTTCCCGAAGGCTTGGAAGCAACACCATCTTCCTTCGGGACCAAACCAAGAAGAGCTAGTCTTCTGGGGCAAGCTGAGTTGAAATGCCCCTCCTCACTACAGAACCAGCATTCTCGACTTGGTGGTTTCCAGCGCCTGAACCTACCACGTCCACCTCCGTAGGAGGGAGTGGCCGAATCAGCACCCGGCGCGGCCGTTTTCCGTTGTTGCCAAGCCTGCAACGCCTGCACAATCACTTCACTGACATCATCCGAAATTGGTCCGGACTCAACCAGTGAGGACTTCTCCAATAGTTCCGTTACCTGGGCTATGGCTCTGGCATTAACTTTCTTCTCACCAAGTCCGCTAGGAGCAGCGGACGCAGGTGAGGTCCTAGAGTTATGGGACTCTACACTAATCTCTTGAAGAGTCACAGAATCCACATCCTGAGTGCAGCTCTCATAGACTTCTGACCAGTGAGCGCAATCATTTAGATCATTAGGTTGCTTGAACCTAATCCAAAGTGCCTGCTTCGGGTCAGAGAGTCCCTTCAAAAAGGTTCGGATACCCATGGTACGTGAGGTGCTATTCATCACCGTACCAAAGGCATACCTAGCCCTCTTTGCTACCTCATTAGCAAATGCGCGACCGTTCTGGCGAGGAGTTTGGCGACATTTAAACAATTCCGCCTCCCTCTTCTCCCTGGAGTGTTCACCGTAGTTGGCGTCCATATGCGCCACAAGTTCAGGCAGAGTAACCCCCTGGGGTAATTCTCCTAACTCCGCAATCTGACGCCTGCAACTACTCTTAAGCTGCCTCACGAACATAGCGTCCGTCCAGTTGTGAGCTTCGGCCACAACCTTCATCTCAGCCAAATGGTGAAGCCAAGTGTCTTTAGTGGAATCCCACAATCTGATTGTTCCCAGTCGTGGGCTGATATGTTCTTCGTCAGTATAGAACGTGTACGAGAAATGGGTATCAGCTGGGTCCGGTCCTGCATAAGTCAGGCCTTGCACCAATGACTTATTTCCATACGCAGATTTCTGGGGACCCGCCGGAAGCAAGGTCAACGACTGAGAGTGCATACCAGTTGGTACACACACAGTAGTAATACGTAGACCATCCGGATCAGCCCCTGTAGTGGAGTGAACCGATGCTCTGGGCGTAACAACCACTGGAGGTGTAGTACCCACCGGATCTTTTCGGACATAGGTTTCGTTAACCACATGTCCGCGCACATAAGAGTTGCTTTTAGGAGTAGCAGGCCTCTTAATGCTAGACATACCACCTAGCTCAACTATCTTCTCCCCCCCATCTTTAGGAGAGGACTCGGCTACAGCTGCAGGCTCTCTTATAGTAACTTGCCTTTGAGCTCCGAAATGTCTCGGAGTCAAGAGTTTGTAGGAGTCTCCTACCCGCATCATGAAACGTCGAGGTTGCTGGCTGGATTATCTTTAGAGGTGTCATAGACAGAGCAAGCTTCTCTGCTAAATCCGCTTCGGAATCTAGCAGATGGTTGTGCAGCCTTGACAAATCGTCTACCCGCGATGCCTCTGCTCTTAATTTCTCGTTCTCCGTTCTTAGCTCCCTAGTGGTAGCAGAAGCGTCCTTCGAGATTTCATCTAGGGTTCCCTGTAAACCCGCGTTCTGATCAGTCAACTGATCAACAGACTGACGCATCATTACAAGCTGCTGATGAGAGTTGGAGTAAGCTCTTTTCCAACTCAACACCTGAGCTCGCAACGTAGATATTTCTATCTCGTCTTCTGAATCCGTATTTTTAGGCGGATCACGGTAACCCCACAGGTCAAGCCCAGCATCACCTTGAATTCCTGGTCCTTTCGGAACAGAACCAGGCGATTTCACACTTGGCGGAGCGGTTTTCCGCCTTGCTCCAATGCCAACTAGATCACCTCCCTCCGGGGAAGCAGTCCGAGATCTAGCCAGGTTGTCCTGAATCTGAGTAGCAACGTCTACCAAAGGTTTAGCGCCTGCCATACTTTTATTTTACTCGGAAAATATATCTTGGAACTCAGAAATGAATCTAGTTCACCTACAGAAGATTTGCCCCGCGGTGAGCTTTGGTCACGGCACCAATTGTAGTGATCTTTCGGATCCGATCCGCTCTACTACGCCGATAAAAGACTCAAACTAGGATAAACCTTCTGCACAGCTTTTATTAGCTTTCACGGGGCAATCTCCCCAACGACTTGACCAGTCGAGATGGTCCAGCCACCTCGTTAACCCTACACCAACACAGCTATGGTGTCTTATCCGCGGGTCGATGAACATAACCAAAGGAATAATACCCTTTCTCACGAATGTTACATAAAGCAGCATGGTACAAGAGGTTTGTAATAGAAGCATAACGAATGACATACATGAAAGGTGATATAAGAATAATAGGAAAACTTCTTCCTAGAAAGCTAAAACTGATAATATAAGCCGGTACTGCCCACTGGGTTAGTACAAGCGTACCAACCTCAGCGGACAGCACCACACAACAGTAAAACTGGACACTAAATGTCCCAGACCTTCTTATATGATACCCAAACCCACTACACACAGTTAATTTTTATGTCCATTCCAGCCCCATTCCATTCTATAATGTTTCAAAGTACTCCATGAAGTCTAGAAAAATAAAAACAATAGTTAATATAAAACAATGAGTAATGATGTTATACAAACAGGATGAACTTGAATTTTATATTTTAAGTAATTGTCGATAAAATAAACATGTGCTTACCAGAATTTGCATATTCTGTTAAGTTGGGGTGTGGGATTGAAGTCGAGAATTTGTCAAAGTTAAAGTTGCGATTTTCTGGAGCGTTTGGTGTATAGTTGATTGATTTGTGACCGTCATACCTAAAATAAAACATTTTAATATGTTATAATCGTTATAGACAAATGTATATGGTCCATTCCTACGAAATGGACCCAGTAGCCTGAAAACATTTTGCCAAAAAAAATCCTTTCAATGTTTTCCATAGTTAGGGAACACAAAGTAGAGTAATGGAGGACTTCAAATCAAAATTTGCTACAAAATTGATTAAATAGTTTTTATTCTACAAAACATTAAAAACAGGGTTAGCATTTCCTATGTTTTTACGTCGCACATAAAACTGACACTAAATAGTTGGATTTTGACAATGAGAAATTAATTTTGGGTTGGATTTGGCATTTTCTTTGGGTAATATAACTATTTTCCCATAATACTGGCAACTTGCAATGAAATAAGTCTCTCATTTTGATTTAGAAATGGCAAAATTAAAAATCAGTTCACTTTTCAACTATACCCAGTGAACACCAACGCATTTTTTTCTTAAATAAATTGCGCGAAAATCGGCCGCGATTTTTGCGCGTCAGAACAGCGTCAGATGTTACTCCATGGAGCGCGAAATTGCACCGCGCGTGACGCGGTGCAGTGACGCGCGTTATGCGCGGTCATTATTGCAGGTTATTTCGCGGTGGTAGGGTCCTGTTCAAGGGGGGGACGGGGATGGTGTTACTATGGTTCATAATTTTAGGGGGGCGGCGGGGTGAAAACGGAAAATATTGGTTTTAATTGTGGTTTATATCCGATATTATATTGCATATTATATGTACTGTACTGTACCATGCTATATGAAAAAAGATGCATTATTATCGGCGAAATTGAAGCAAGAGAAGACAAGACAATGGTTACATTATATACATTTTACTCTTTATTATTCATTTCACAATCCAGTCACATATATATATATATATATATAACACTTTTATTCAGTTTTACAGCTTACATATAAATTGCCAATTACATCATACACTGAATTGGAATACAGTACTCTCCGATATTCTAGGCGCACAGATAGATGGTCTCTATACATCACTCCCCTATGAAGTGTGTACGACCTGCCATTCCTCTTCTCAGACTCCCTATACATGGACTTATCTACACAGACCTACACATACATAGGCCTACATGTATACATAGGCCTCCATGATCGTATACATAGGCCTACAAGTATACAGTGGTCAATATTCCTGTTTGCTGATATTTAATATCGGTTTGATGTTTATAAACATTACAATGCAGACTATCAGCTTAACATATTCCAACCGTTCATAACAGAAACCACAGGTTTTGACAGACTAAATCTCCATAGAAAATATAATTTTATAAACTCTTATTTTCGCACAAAAACATTATATACATTTGACTCCTTTATAATTGAATTCACACTCCAGTCACATATTATATATAATACTTTCATCTGCATTTTACATAAGTAAAATTCCGTCTGCTGCCATTGGATCGTCCAGGGAGACCATTAAATAAAAATAGTTAAAATACACACAAAACAAAGCTCATTACGACTGGAATAAGAGTGAATTCATCCAAACCAATATATGACTTCAAGCTCACATCGTATATGAATAATAACTGAAAATTATACCTTGAAAATATGATATTCTAGATCAGAATAAACTATTATCTTTTATGCTAAATTATGTTAATATATCTCGCAAGGCTTGTTTGGTCACATTTTCTTGCACTTTACAACTCGTCAGGCAGCATATCGCTTAGGGCAGCAGCATCCGCACACTTCTTTCTGTAATTTGCCTTCGACCCAGCCGATCGCAAGTTGTTGCAGATGGCTTTGTGTATAACAGAATCTATGTTCTTTTTTTCTGTGGGCCGGACACTCTTGACTGCCTCTGTAATAGAATCAAACAAGGAACATTTTAATTACCATGAAAATTTTCTTGACATTTCTGACATTATAGTTTTGAGGGGAGTAGCATTATGGTTATATAACTGTTGGTCTCATATTACCTTAAAGACTAGCAGTGATGTTATGAGCAAATGATTATTGATATAGCCTTGGCACTACCTGACCTTTTTTCCTTCATCACCATTCTCCTTATTTTCACGAAATGAAAGAAAAAAAGAATCCTACAGCTTTTGTATTACCTTACCTTGAAGAATGAAGTATTATTTCTGCCAGGGATTATATTTTTATTTTCTAAAACAGGTTGAAAATATGGGCGACGTAAAAACACTATGAAGCTATTTTCTGAAAAATCTTCATTTTCTGTGATGGAAATGAGAAAAAATGAAATTTAGATTACATATAAGAGGTTTCTGGATAATATTTCCTAAAAACTCATATTCTCCTCTATATAATCCTGAAATAAATGACATCCAGAGTCAATTATCTAGGAATCTATGGCCAATAACATTCATTTTAAATATTTAAATCAATAAATGTGATGTGTTTCAGGAAAATGAGTCACAAGTCGCATAAATTGATATTTTTCTAGGTGTTTTTTTCATAAGATCTCCTTATTGAAATGTTCTGGTTTTCAGTGAGCCTAGCACTCATAGTCAGATGAATCCATGTAACAAATTTGGGAAAATTGTATTAATCATATCCATGCGTTTTGAAGGCATTTGTACGGAGTATATTTAGTATATTTTCCTAAAACGGATCATAAATGGTCATTTAAATAGTAGAAATGTATATATATTCATTTGGCAGTAGCCTTGCTTCTATGAAAGGGATCTGGATGATTATATATGAGCGGAATGCTGAGAGTGTTGCAGTTTGTTTGGTACATAATACAACTTTCTATCTTAAATAGTTTTGCCTATATCAAGCAAATATTGCGACATAAAAACGTGCGACGTAAAAACAAGCGACCTAAAATCAGGTGTTTTCTCACTGTATGTACAAGACATTCCTGTTTAGACCATTCAAGGGATCTGGATGATTTTATATCAGCAGAAAGCTGAGATTGTTGCGGTTCGTATGGTACATGTTACAACTTCCTATCATAAATAGTTTTACTTTTATCAGGCAAATGCGACGTGCGACGTAAAAACGTGCGACGTAAAAACGTATGATGTGCGACGTAAAAACAGGTGTTTTCACTCTCTATGAACAAGGCATACGAGTTTAAACCATTCATATTGCACTGGCAACAAGAGAATCAATTGCCCAATATATTCATATTAATTTTAAATGATTTTTTACAATAGGATTAAAAAGCACAACTAATCAATGTGGCGATGTAAAAACATACATAATTAGCCAATTTCCCTTTGAACTTTTTTAAACAGACATAACATCCTTACTAACAGTCCTATTTGGACTCATTAGGTATCAAATGTTAGGGATTGTTTTAAATAGATATCAAATGAGTTTTATTCTTGTATCATACCTCAAGTTCATTGCATGAAAGTGAGCATAGTGTGCGACGTAAAAACAAAAAAAACAACTTTTTAATTTTGTTTATGCTATAATATTTTTGAAAAGTAAGTTGGATTATTGAAATGCATTAAAATTCGAACCTGGTGACTGAGCAAAATTAATCAGATATAAAAAACACAAATTGATGTAAATTTATGAATTCCCAAGTCCCAAATGTTTAATCATTGACATTTTTCTACGAAAATATCAACTTTAAAGGGTTTTAACACATAAAATATCCATCAGCCCTATAATAATGTATATATCAGAGGAATTCTCATGCCAAGAGGAATACGTCAGTATGATGTGTTTTAATATCAATGAATATCAGACTAAGATATGAGGCATAGAGGGGCCAAAGGTAAGGAAAAGGGGCCTGGGCCCATTTCGTAGGAATGAACCATATATTTGATAAAATGAATGCTAACGTTTAAAATAAAATACACTCCATATTTAAGGGGATATACTCACATATACCCAGCATCGAATTCGGCATCAACAGAATTTGGAGGCGCTGACATTTCCCCACCTTGTTGCACATAGTTTTCAGGACTAATACCAACATCTGATATTACATTTTCCAGAATATCAGCTCTGTAAAATAAAAAAAAGTAATAGGTGACGTGTATTGTTAACAAACGGAAATTATTAAAGAACTTTTCACCACAACAAATCTGAACATATTGCATATTATATAGAATATATTTGATGTTCACTAAACATACCCATCTCGTTGAGAGAGTGTAGAGTTGGGAGTTTGCATCTCGTTTTTTCCTGTTTTTTTTTCCTCTGGACTCTTTTTACTTTATCCCGACTTCCAACAGGTCTTCCTCTTTTTTTAACCCCTCCATCGTGTACCAAGACATCTTTCTTATCAGTACGATGAACAACATTGGCGGAACGTGTTTCAAAGAGGTCATCCAAAAGATCTCGAATAGATGGTTTTATTTCACTATCAAAATCTTTTTTGCCTGCTTCCTTCCCTCGATGTTTGCACCCAAGTTCTTTCTCAATGAACTTTAGAGTTTTACTCATTCGTTTGTTAAAGATCAGGTCGGCTATCCTCCTACATATCAAATAGAATAAATACACAATCTGTTTAGACTCATAAATTAACACACAACAAAATAACATGCTCACAAAACATGGTATAAAACCCAAATACAGTAAAATGAATTTCTTACCTAATTCTAATGAATGCAAATGACAGTTCTTTTTAGGTAAAACACGACCTAAATACGCTGGTGACCGAATTTTAAGGAATTATATAGTGTTCTGGAATTACACAACCCCACTTTTTCTAATTCTAGCGATTGTAGTGTAACATAAATATTATAAACAGTGTGGGGATGTGAAGCGACGATTAACAATGGAAGACCAAAACACGGACATGGGCATGTATTTATCTCAACATGGGGTAGAGGTAAATTCAATGACTTCACTCCATCGATCAACCATCTTAAGCCTCGGTATTTCCCCACCCAACTCCCCATTTACCGATTACATAAGTTAAACCCCTCTGTTCAATCCAGCAGTAGAATACATCTGATAACATTCTGTATACCCTCACTCACGCAGGTCTTGCAAATCAGTGTGATCTATGATTTACACTACATTAAGTGTGAACAGAACACAGGGAAGTACATTCTGTAACATGCGTAATTTAAAGGTTTAAGGACCGACTTAACAGTGGAGCATGGATCCTAAACCGAAGGCGCTTACCCACTATTGTGTGTCCACTGTAGGGTAAATCACGCGGATGAACGTCCACCATAGGGTTGAGTGCGCTATCGAGTGATGTAAACAAACTCCTGGTGTTACCATAGAGTACTAGCGAATCGAGTGAAGATTTAGCCGAACAATATTATTAATGTAGAGTATTTATAGAATGTAGTTCTGTGTTTGAAAAAAAAGAGAAGAAAGGGATGTGAAATAACACACTTCCGGTAAACACTTCCTTCCGGTGCATTTTGGCGGGACTCATTCTCTATATCTTGACGGTTCAAGATGGGTGGACGTGTTATTTTTTTTATCATATTTGGGCTAATTTATATTTGGGCTAAGTTAGTTGATTCCAGAGTGACTAGGGGAGTTGAATACGACTGTGGGGAAAGCGTGAACATGTGTACTTGCACATACGATGGAATCTATTGCCGAGGTTTGGATTCTTACCCTCAATGGGTTGCCATCGATCCAATGGCGGTTAAGACGATTAATCTATCAGGAGGCTACTTGGAACGGTACCACGAAGACTTCTTCCACCAATACCCAAACCTTAAGACTGTAAATCTCAAAGGACAGAGAAGTCAGTTTAAATGCAACACCCTACCAACATCAAAGATGATTCGCGTATATTCGGACTGCAAAGTCAAAGAACGGAAGGATAAGGTGGTCAAGAATAGCGCGTGGAAAGAGGCGGCGGTGCTAATACCAGTGGCAGCTGCTGTCCACTACAGTAAGTACTTATTGTTATACAAATCCTCCTTTAATGGGGGGTGGGGTTTAAACTGGTAATCCCAAGGTATATTCGCGTGTTGGTTATTATGGTGTAACATGTCGAGAAAATAGGGATTAAATATTTGGGTGTCTGTAACGCCACCTAGTGTTACCCAAGTCTAGATTGCACCACATGTTTGTGATGAAACGATCAGTTTTGCACCATTCTCGCTTACGTTACATTGATTTAAACCACTCATTTCCACATATCAGCATTAATAAAATATAGATAGAATAAATGTTTTAAATTGGAGCTATATTTAGGTCGTGAATATATTTTAATCATAACCCACGTGTACAGTTTATGTTTGTTTTATGATGGGTTTGCATTGACATGGACCATGTGTACTGGTCCGAACACCAGACCTATAGACCCCGGAACGTATAGGCTCCGGGACATATGGACCCAGCCAGCTCTGGACTTATAGGTACCAAGGCCTGCTCGCGTTGGACGTTGGCTCGGGTTGGTCCTGGGATTTATAGACCCAGAAGAATACTAAACCATACCAAAAATAACCCTAAACCTAACCCTAAATTGGTTGTTCTAAGTCAGTAAAGTTCGAGTTTGTTTTATGATGGGTTTGCATTGACATGGACCATGTGTACTGATCGTGGGTAATATCTTAAAGATCCTTTCTGTCTCTTTTCTCTGCCCCTCTCCCACTTTTTCTTTACTTTTTTTTTTTTTTTTTTTGGGTATGATCATAAACTGCTCTCAACTGTCCCACCCTCGAGTTTGTTTTATGATGGGTTTGCATTGTCATATAAACTGCTCTCAACTCTGTGGGAGGAGCTTGGGGGAGCAACTCGGTACCATGTGGTGTATAATATAATACACATACACATGGTGTATAATATAATTAAGGGTTAATGTTATGAAACACTATTGTATAATAAATGTTGTTTTATATTAATGTAGTGGTAGGACAGGGGAATGAACATGAGGAGATGGTGTTGCCTCGTCCAACAACACCTACAACGACTACAGATGAGATGACGACCGATCAAATGACTACTGGTGATGTCACAACTATCGACTCAGAAATTGTTGGTGAAAATGGTGACGAAGTGGTCCTGAGGCGAAGTGAGCGCATAAAAGAAAAAAACCAGGTGTTGGAATCAAAAGGAGGAAAATCGAAGAAAGGGCAGAAAGGGAACAAAAAGGGTGGACTTCATGGCATGGTTGTTGCACAGCTAATGCCATTTTTTTGGATCGTTGTCATTGTGGGACCGATAATCCTTGTTTGCCTTGCTGTCGGAATTGGGAGATATTGCTGTTGCAAAAAGGTGGTGTGTAAATCGCGTTTACCCGCAACTCTATATTATTCCCATGTCCACATTTTCTTAGTATAACGAATAACTTTGCCAAAATTAAACTGTGATAAACCGATACTTAAAATTCTATATATGTAATGTATAGCATCATCACTTGAAAATTTATTTCATTTAAAAATAACAGCGATTTTCCTTAAATTAAACTGTAATATGTAAATACTTAAAATTTTATGTACTTAAAGCATAGGGTGACTTGAAATTTTATATATTTAAAAATAAAGCAAACCCATTCTTTATTAGAACAGGCGTGTGGTGGAGAACAAGGCGGGGGACTGCATCCCACTTGCGGATCGCGCAGTAAGTTAACATACCATGAATAGTGTATTATTTTTTATATATATATATATATTTAATGGTGGTGGGTGTGATTACGTGTTACACTCTATGCTTAATTTAAAGACCGAGTTTTTACTTATGACATTCATTTATTTTTTTTTATTTTTTTTTTTTTTAAACTGGGATAGTGTAATAATCCTTTTTAGAATATGCAAAACAAACAAAACAATTGAGTAGCATGTGTATGTGGTATATTTTATTATAACAGATAATGTGTTTATTTGTACAGAAGACGAGTGATTGCAGCGGGGATGATGAAGAAACAGAAGTATTTTCGACGCCAACAAACGCTTCTTCGGCTGAGGCAAACCCGTTCGACTTTAACCCAGGCGGTTTGTATAATAAGGTATGACTATATTAAACTATCTTAACATTTCGCACATAATCAATCTCAACTTGGGCATGACTTTTACAATATACGATGGCAGTAATCGATTTTGTTAATGCTGCTCCGAAATTGGCGTGTATGCGGGTTTGTCCTTTCCGAAGAAGGGGTAATAGATCCTTTTTTCTAGACGCTAAATCAAATTTAAACACTGTAGATGTTGATTTGTACGATGCATAATCGCAATACACCTCATTTCGAGTTGAATTTTTACAAATTGAAGAATACGCTTGCATATATGCATCATCTTCAAAGTCGCATTTAATAGGTTCCCCAGGCACAGATTTTCCATCCACAAAAAATCCAATTTCTTTAATCCCAAACAGTTCAAATTTAAATGGAACTTTTTCATAATGACCAGCAGCTCAGTCTGAATCTACAAATAGAATGCAAACAGACTCTGGAACACAGTCCATTAATATATTATTTTCACACCACTGTCTATTCCCTGCACCAATTGTGTATAACCGAACATCCTCTTTCACATAAGGGTATATAGCTGGGTTTTGTTTGAGTTATTCGTTGTGAGCTATCATAACATCCGGATTAATTTTTACATGACACATTTTCAAAATTGCGGACTTTATAACAACTCGATAATCAGTATAGACATTCCCTTCGCTTTTATCGCAATTCATTAGACGAAATTCTTCAGTGGCTTGATGTAAAACAACTTTAATTGGAACACCATTTATTATTGGTTTGTTTACACCCATTATCCCCGACCTAATTTCCCCTTCAAACTCTGCCTCTTTGCCCCCTTTTGTAAATTGGAATCTTTTTTTAAACCCCGGGTTTACAGTGACTTGTTCACTATCGCAAGAATCCACATTATTCCCCGTATCTAACATGTACCCCTCTGCCAACATTATGGTTTCCCTTTCATTTGCTGTTGTGTCCAACATAACGTCTGCAAAACATTTGAACGGGTAGTTTAAACCGATTCCCACAGCTGCAGGTTGGTCATTTAGCAAAACTTCGACCTGTCTAAACAGACTACATAGTGGAAGGTTTGATAACCCAACTTTTGTATCTGTTGCAACAATGGGCAACCCTGTCGACACTTTGTAAATTTGTGCATACAGTTTCGATTTTTTTAAACAGATGTAATCCCCTGAATTTCCACTTATATAGAATTGGATTGGGGATCCATAACTTATCGATGATTGGGGTGAATAGTTTCTATATTCCTCATACTTTACAGCTGCGTTTACACTGACAGGGGCAAATAGATCCAAATCATCATCGTGAGCTTCCACAAAGTTCTCCCGCATGTACTCCATGTTATTTTTTTTTCGTTGATTTTGATTTGGGGGATTGGCGTTTTTTCTTTGATGGTGAAGGTGATGACGTGTTGCTCTTTCTATTTCCCGCACGCGACTGTTCATTAACCAGTGATTTCACAAAGTTTATAGCCTTGGATGTTGAAGTTTTTGTTGATTTACTTCCTGAGATGGATGGGTGGACAATCTGTTCTATTTTTTTAACGCCCTCTTGCTCCATTGTTTGCTCTTTAGCCAAAACCTTATTTTGTTGTAAAGTTTTTTCTGTTTCTGACACCATCTTTACAACAACACTCCCTTCCTCCTTTTTACTGGAACCATTACCCACTTTGTACACACCTCCATTTTTTTTATATGATTTGTTTAGGAGCTTCTTGTAATGGTTTTCCCACTTTTCAACAGATGTGGTGTATGGTACCAGAGACATTTTTAAAATCTATCTTTTTAACCTTAAGTGAAGTGTGCAGTACGATTTAAATACTCCAACTACGTGGGGTATACGCTCTTCATCTGATGTATCTCTGATTTTTTTAATGAAATTTTGTGATACGGGTACATATATTGGGTTTATTACATTTGTTGACGAGTCTCTAATAATGCTTAGTAGTGGGGAGTACTCACCGTAAACAAAACTGCATTGAGCAATATCGCTATAAACTCTAATGTTCAAGTTTTTAGATAAATAATCCACCGTTGTTGTCTTTCGAATATTTGATTCTATATTATAGGATGTTGGACCTTCCCCCCGACCACCATCTCGAATGTGATGCGATGGTCTAGAACGTGTTCGTGGACGCGTTCCTTCTGTTTTTGAACATAACCCATCACGCCCCCCCCCCCCCCTCCACCTTTGGTTTTCCCTTATTTTTCTTTTTTTTAACTTTTGGTTTACGTTTCACTTCCTCCTCTTCTTCCCCACCATCTTCGTCCCCCTCATTATCCTCATCTTGAAAATGAGGGGTGGATATTTCCAAAACATTTCCTCTTGCATTCTCATCCATTATTTTTCTATTCCCCACTATATTACCATATGCATCCTCCATGTGAAAGTTTATAAGCGCGCATTCCCATCCCGCATTCAATGTTATTAATCTTTCTAAACATATAGAAAAATCAAATGCAGAATTAAATGGAAATTTATCTAAACAGTCTGTTGATGACGCAAAAATATACATTCTACTTTTTACCCCTTTTTTTCCGTTTTCGAGTTTTACCGATTTTGGTCTTGTTTATGTCTGCAATATTTTGAACTTGAGACTTTAACGTCCAAGTGTTTTCAGATTCCGGCCAACCCTCCCACTTAATCAACACTTCTACTTGTCCCTTCCTATTTTTTCGCTCCTTGACTATTTTTTCTATCTCGTAGTATGTATCCTCATTAACATGGGCTATTTGCAACTCTTCTTCATAAAAGCGTCCACTAATAGGTTCATTTTGCCAAGACTTTATAGCATACGTTGGAATGTGTTGTTTAACCTCCCTATCGATTATTATAAACACCTCTCTTGTAAACTTCTCGTGGTATGCTTGATCAAACATTGTCGGTGTGTATGTGAGCTGGACTTTGTCATTCACCTCAAATTTATAGGCTGCTTTTGACCACAAGTACGGTTTTTCCTTTTCTATAAACTGTTTTTTCCACAACACATCTTTTGACGTTTTTCTCGCAGTTGCGGGTGACATATCGATACTTTCATGTTGTGAATTATTTATCGATTTAGTGGCTGAATCTAAATTATCAAGCCACCTTAAAGTGTTTTTTTTTTTCATGTAGCGTTGTAACCGTCTTCTTAACTCTTTAATTACCCGCTCTACAAAGTTAGCTTTCTTACCATTGCGAGTTGTGAAGTGGTGGACACCATAATTTTTATACACCTGTTGTCCCACAGAATTTACAAATTCAGTTCCCATATCTGTTCTCAATACTTTTGGGTGTAAATTTTCAAAAATTTCCTCCATTGCCCGCCCACATTCAAGTCCCATCAACCGTTTTAACGGTCTTGTCCATATATAGTGCGTAAATATATCTATAAATATTAAAACAAAACCATACCCATCATTTTTATCTTTAAATATATTTAAATTCAAAGTATCTCCATCCCACTGGTAGTCCATTTCAGAAACTACAACTCTAGGTCTCTTAAAGTTTTTTATAACAGGGGAAAAGAAAGTGTAGGAATCCTGTTTTGATAACCAGTCTTTAACTTGCTTTTGCGTAATTGTATGTGTCCCTTCCTTTTGAACCTGTTTATACACTGCATTAAGTCCTCCATATGCTCCTCCAGTACCACTCCCATAATATATATTGTGGAGGTACTTTTCTTTAACACCGGTTAATGATTGATTTTGTTTTTTCCCCATTTCTCTCAATTCACTTTAACGACTCCCAAACAGCATTCAATTTTTTGGTGTTCTTTTTGGTTGATACTTTTTTTCTGTTATTGATAACACTTTTTTTAGCAACGGATAATCCTTTTTTCACTAGCGGTTTTTCTTGTGGTCTGTGGTCCGTTAAATCAACTTTTTTCTTTGTATTTGGAATCCCTGGTGGGGGTGATTTTCCCGGTAAAAGTGACGCCTCCCCTATTTTTTCGTAGAAGTTGCTTTTACCTTGTTCTTCATTCGACGTCTTGTCTCCGCTTATTCCCCCTTGTAATGATAGGGTGTCAATGTTTGTGGGTGGTGTTTGACCCGAGTTAAAAGCAGTCGCATTATCTAATTTTTTATATGCTTTTGCAGCATCACGAATTTCTTCATACTTCTCGAATGAGATCAAAATCATTTTACGCGCATGCTTCATTCTAAAATAGCTTCTAGCTCTGACTTGATCCCTCTAATTAAAAGCATATAATCATTGAAATGTTCTTGAATAACAGACAGTTGGTTTTTTTTACACTGTCGAGGTTTTGATAGTGCAGACACTAGTTTTTTTCTTTTTTGAACCTGCTTCTGAACGTCTGGTGATAGGGGAATATTTTTTATGTTAAATGCTATTTCACACAATGCTCTAACTTGAGTCGGTGTTGCAGTGTATATTAACCCCTTGGCTTGAACTCGACTTTTTGTGTTTAACAAAAGTCGTATGTAATCCCTCTGCTCCTTAAGGTTTGTCGTCATACTTCTTTCCCCGTCAACGATTGAACGTAAAATGAATGTAAACAGACGCTGTTTCCTTTTTATTACCCAACTTTTATTGATATCTCACATTATAGGTTACATTTTTAGTTATACACAATTATTTCGTCGCTAAAAATATTTGTTTTTAACCGAAGATCAGGTTTGACAACATTTTGGTGTGGACTTAAATCCACAAGGAGGTAACCATACGGTTTCGCTAATACACTGTCATTGTATGCATCTATTAAAACATTACCCATCCCTGTTTGGCGACTTAAAAGAGCAACTTGGTTTACATCACGAGTATTTTTTGTTAATATAAAATAGTGGGTGTTAACACTTATAGATCTAGATTTTTTTCCCTGCTCATACAAGTTTTGAACAAGATATATGATAGTTGCATTATAGTGGTGCGACGTTCTAGTAAACAGGTTGCTAGACTTTTCATCACTCATCAATTCAGACATTAAATCATCAATAACTATTACAACATGTTTTTCATGACTAGAAAATTCTTTGATATCCGATTCTGATGGTAACCCTTCATGAAATAGTATATCCATTTGTTCTTCTTCTTCAAATTTTTTTTGCCAAGCACCATAACAATACATAACTTTCGAAGTCTTTAATGAAAATAATGTATCCTTGTGTTTTAAAATATTAAACAAAATAGTTGTTTTACCACTACCCGAAACACCCGCAATTGCTACAGTTGTTGGACATATAAATGTTGAACCAACTTCAACCTCCATCGTTCATTAAATGAGCAGTTCACAACACGGTACTCACCATCCAACCGGTTAATACAAAATGAGGCAAGTTATACCTACCCACTCCTGTTTGTTATAACTCTTTCCCACAATAATCCACATGTGTTTAATCCCGGATACATATCCCGTTTAACAACTCTAGATAAACCGAAAGATAAACCGCTTGTCCAATGTTTATTGAACTCAGTTCCAGGGTGAATAATTCGTTTATCTTTTAGAGGTGAAAGAATGGGGGTTATAGCGTCCCCTAACGATTTACACTTTGATTCAATTATGCCCATCATGATATCTTCCCGCTTATTCACCCACCCAACATTAATACCATATAATATTGATTTCAATGAATTTTCATTTGGATCGTGATTCATTTCAATATCAGCTGCTATTTCAAGTTTGTTTATGAAACACTGCTTTTTTAAATTGGAATGCGTGATTGATTGAGGAAAATGTGTAGGCATTGTGAATACTTAAAAAATCCATACTTCCCTCAATGATTTGAGTGTTTAAAGGGTATGGGGACAGAACAAGGTCTAAGGGCTTTGTTGAAACCCCATCCTGTTGGACTACTCTTTTGCAATAGAAATAGGAAAACCCCACTTTCTTTTGAATATAATTACATATAGTGTTATTATGGTGGCGAATACCTCTATTTTCAACCATTTCTGCTGTCTGTGATTTAAGACATTGTAAAAATAATTTGTACGGTTCATTCACCCTTGATTTATTAACCCCTTTACAACTCATTTTATACCTATCCCCATCCTGTAACAAGTATAGTTTTGAACACAACGAAACCATCTCATCCCCCTCAGCTTCAAGTTTAAACAACCCACCAGTTCTTTTATCGAATTTGGTGTGAGTGGGGCAGCATTTGCGGGGAAACCAAGCGTTAACACCCGCTTCATACCCATCATGACATGGAGAAAGAAGTTGGGAGTTAAACTGATCGAGCATTTCAGGCTTTACACTTTCAATTAGAGACTTTTTGGAAAACGAAATGTATAAACTGTCTGTATCCATCTGACACAGTTGAAAATCTGATCTATCGATGAATTTGTCCAAACAATAGTAATAGAATGATAGCATCCTCAACTTTGCTGTTTGTAACAACGCAAATGCTAAATGTATCGGTAGATCCAAATGTATCTGTTTTTTAGCCATTTGAACTTCATACAAATCATCAGCGATCTCATTCACGTTCGTAAAAAGGGGGTCGTTAACCATCTGTTTTGTTGTATACTCATCACCAGCGTAAACCACATTCTGGTGTTTAGTTTTGTCCATAATAAGCGAACCAAATGCCGAGTTCCCAATCAACTTAGTTGTGTCAGCCTTAACTGTAGAGTCTGGGTTACTATCGCCCTCTCTCCTACACATATTTACTTCCTCTTCAAACGATTTAAAACAGCGGACCGAACTGAATTCAATTACTTGGTAAATGCAAGTAACAACCATCCCATGTTTTAGATACCACCGCAACAAATCAGAAGATAGCAGAATCCTTGTCGCTGCCATCCCGCCAACCAACAACTTCCTATCGCTCCCAACCTTATATTTCGCCTGTAAACAATATTCCTGCATATGCGCTCCAATACAGTCATAGGGGATTTCTGTTGTGCAGAAAAGAGGGGAAAATTCTGAAAAGTATTCTTTAGGGGGTAATGCTCTCTGTTTATCAACAGGCCACGATTCTGGCACACATATGTCCACCTCAATTAGACCATACAAAGCCCCATTTTCTACAGCGCAAAGAATCTGCTTTTCTGTGACTCTCCCCCTATTTTTTTTGTAGAAGGATGGTTGGTTTTGATCTATTTTTGCTTTCAATGCATCATTGTTCTGAACAATTTTATTGAATTCGCATTCATATATAGACTCGTAGTTAAAACCCATCCCCTCGATAAACTTTTTTTTTTCTTCAACTTTTTTTTGCCTATCAAGTAACTTTGGATCAGACGTGGGGGGCATGCATTGCGAGTGATAATGCCACCAACAGCCGTGAAACTCAAACACTGTCTGAGATAATGCATGAAATCCATCCGCAAGCATATACCCTATCCTACATTCCTTTCCACTATTCAACTTGTGAATAATGTCAATATCTCTATCTTCAGCAATCCAATCCATCCAATAATACATAGACAAATGCTTCCATGAACGGGAAGGGAAAAAACCATCTTGAACGTTTCTTCTTATATAATTAAAACAGGGCAACTCCCTACCTAACGCATATAGGTAAAGGCTGTTTGCATCAAAACCCTGTATTTTACAACACGGTTTAAGAGGGTTTCCTCGAATATAAGTTTCCTCTTTTTTTTGGTGTCTACAAAAAACGATTGATGGACCACCCACAAGATTTTGGTTTATTGTGTGGTACAAGTCTGCATCTTTTTTTGCAAAATTTGTGAGATAAACCCCCTTTTCTCTACTCGCTCGAAATAACATGTGGCGAGCTATTCCTGGAGCACTTATGGCAATTTTAAAAACATCTAATCCCTTTGCAAAGTAAAACAGTTGCAGTTCTGATACAGCATGGACAAACGGACCCACATCCAAATTATTATAATATTTTAGATAATCCGCCAATGTTCCCATATTTTGATCACGCCACAACAACTGCAGTTCAGAATATTTTTGTTCCCCCGTTTTAGGTTTTGGTTGACGTTGGTCGCTAACAACCCACTTCTCATACTCGTCATTCAAAAGGTTAACACCTCTCATATTTGAAAAAAAAACATTCGTATGGTGGTAAACATGTGTCATTCAGCTTCTCAAACGAATCTAGGTAGTCATATGGAAAATACCCTTTCTTTTCTTTGACTCCATATGCTTTTAAAAACCCTGAGTAGTTTGTTCCCGGAGCCAAAAAATTAAGGATATCGAGAAATAGAAAGTTGGACGTTGTTATTGCAGAATAAGCATTCCCCTTTTTAATAACAAACACATCTTTTTGAGTATATTGTGTCTCCTCATCTCCACTCCCCCCATCTCCATACATCCTAATTTGCTCCTCTTCTTCATCAAACCCACCCTGTTCATCAGCTCCCAAATCACTGTTATAATCTTCTTCACTTACATCCCCATTATCCTCACCCGCCTCATCATCAACATAGTCACTCCCCAGTAGCTCAACCCTACGCCTTTTTCGAGATCTTTCGGGTTCTACACTTTTTCTCTTTTTAACCGATATAGTTAAATCCAGTTTTTGTAAAAGATGCTTCTTAACAAGGTTAATATCATACTTTGATGAATTAAATCCTAAAACAGGTAAACGGGAAGTGTACAACTCAAACCTTCTTTTTAACCGCAGCAAATACTTTAACATGCTTTTGGATGGGGAATCTTTACGGTTGTTTTTTCCCCTATTTTCACTTTCCCCCCTATTAATGTTGGACCACTTTTCAACCATTTCATCAATGGCGTCAAACACATGCCCCCACTTATCTTTCGCAAGTTGCTCAGCTTTAGCACTTATTTCCGACAGGTAAAAAACTAAGGAGTCTAACAACAAGTTTGCATTTTCGTCAATAAAACATTTTGGGTCAGTATATTCTCCAACGTTTGATGAAACACTGACTGATATTGGAACGTGTTCTGACGTCCATTTAAGTTGGTTTGTATCCGACTCCCCACCCCTAATATCGTTTTGCAATGCTTCAAAGTCGTAAACTGCAAACCACTCATAGTTCCTCAAACTTTTATCTACATAAACTCCAGCTTGCTCTAAATCCTCAAAGACAGAAGATGGGGTTGTGTATACACCACCCGGATATTTAAATTTTGTTTTAAAAAAACATTTGTTTGAGTGTCTTGTAAGGTTCGATTTGCAGTTAAAGTGTCTGGAGCATATGTTACAAACAAATTTTTTTGCATATGATTCGATTTTGGATATGTAACTGAAGTGGTTTTTATGCAGGTTAACATGCATTACGTGAGGGAGGGAGTGGGGTGGTTTTCTGACTAGAGTTGATGAAAAGTCGTCATGTAGAGATAAAACAAAAACCCCAATTTGAAAACATTCCTCAAAAAGTTCAATCTGTTCCATTGTTATACCTTCAAATGCTTTAGGGTTTTCTGGTATACCCCCACCCACAAATTCGCGGTATGATCTGTACACATCCGCAACTTCTTTTTGTGCAGGTGATCGTTGTAGCGGGTTCATGTGACACATCAAACATCTAAACAGACAAAGGTTGTCTTCATACTTTTGCCCCTTACAATTCTTTTCCAACAGTTTAATTGAAGTAGAATCACGTAGGTGAGTGGGGAATGATTGGGGAGTGCCTATTAAATAATTGCGTCTAAACACAAAAAGAATTGACGTTTGTAATAGTGGACAGGATCCATTTAGTGTTTGGGCGATCTATTCTACCCCAATCTGTTAAACCCATCCCATTTAATTCAGAAACAACTGCCAAAAGATCTTTTTGCGATGAAATTGATCTCGGGAAATTAAAAACAGTGTTGTTTAAGTATGCGGCGTAGTACCTCAATTCCCCCGTCTCCACATGTTTTAATATATACCCAAATGAAATGTTAAATTTAAAAGCATCAAACTCGCAATCGTATACACTCTTCATCTTATCTCCAATACGCATTTCGGATGATGACGGGTTTAGTGGAAAATTGTACACACCCCTCACTTTACCCCTCTCATGTGCAGCTAATATTATTCCCTTGTTTTCCTCATACATCTCCTTCAGTTCTGGATACACTTCATTCCCACCCTCGTCCATCCATGGGGCGTTATCAGGTGCAAATGGGTACGAATGAAGTCCATCTTGTTGAAAACAACTTAAATGCTCATCTGTTTCCCCTCTGTAATGAGAATGGTGTGTGCGTCTATGTTTAAAAAGTTCATGCCAAGCATCAAAATGTTTATCACAATCATGACATGTGATTTGCGTTTTTTTATGCACCTTTGTTCCAGTATTAAATCGGGTGTTAATCTCCTTCGATGTTGAGGGGGTTGCATTGGTGTTGTTAGAAGATTGTGTAGTTGAGGATTCTGCCTCTGTGGAAGAGCAGTTTTGCTCTTTATTTTTGCATATTAGTTCATGTCCCCTTTTCTTGACTGGTCTTGAAAATTGTTTTCCACAATGTTTACAAGTCCTCGATGCGATATATGGTTTGCATGATTTTAAGTGTACAGTCTTCTCTTCCTCCGTTGCAAACCTCGTGTTGCAGTACCGGCAATATACCTTGCTATTCACCATTTTCTAAAAATAGAATGCATAATTTAAAACATAAGTAATAAAAAATGTTCTACTTTTACATTTCAGGAGATCGTCCAAAGAAGAAATGCCGGTGTTTCCGAAGAATAGATCAAACGTCCATCTCCCACTTTCTGTAACTCTCGTTAATGAGGGTTTTGTTGTTGTTTTTTATCACTGCTGTGATTGTTTTTACTGTGATGATTATACTCCACTTTATGGAGGTGTTTTACCCCATTTTTAAGTTTTAAATCTGATCTGTAATGTTGCGTCACCCTACAATAAAAACAGGGGTATGTAAACACTGGTATTATATACCTAATTTGCATGCTGGTGGATAAATAGTGTAGTGATTACTTCATATATATTTTGTATGTTATGTGCATGCTTAGTTTATTGCTTTGTATACCAGTCTGTAGTCGTTGTGTATGTATAACTGTTTTGTATACATGTTTCCAGTTGGTGATTACAACACTTTGTATACGACTTGGTAGTCTTTAGTTTTTGTGTATATCTGTTTTGTATACATGTTTAAAGAAGAAATGTCGGTGTTTTCGAACAATAGATCAATGTCCATCTCCCACTTTCTGTAACACACGTTAATGAGGGTTTAGTTTGTTTTGTTTTTTTATCACTATCGGAACCAACGGGTATTTAGGGTAATGATTATACTCCACTTTATGGAGGTGTTTTACCCCATTTTTAAGTTTTAAATCTGATCTGTAATGTTGCGTCACCCTACAATAAAAACAGGGGTATGTAAACACTGGTATTATATATCTAATTTCCATGCTGGTGGATAAATAGTGTAGTGATTACTTCATATATATTTTGTATGTTATGTGCATGCTTAGTTTAGTGTCTGTAGTCGTTGCGTATGTATAACTGTTTTGTATACATGTTTCCAGTACATGTTTCCAGTTGGTAATTACAACACTTTGTATACGACTTGGTAGTCTGTGTGTATACGTGTTTTGTATACACGTTTCCAGTCGCCAATTATGACATTTTAATACAGGGTTTGGAGTGCATGCTTAGTTTTTGTGTATATCTGTTTTGTATACATGCTTGTGTATTGTAAAACAGCAGAGGCCTGTGTATTAATACAGGCTCTCTGGTCTGGGGTTATCGCGGATTTGCGCTATTTATTCAACACAGAGGACAACTCAAGCACAAGCAACAGTAGAATTACGTTTGAAAGGTTTTATTCAATATAATATACACTAGGTGTAAAACCATGGAAAAAGCTGGATGCAAATAGTTCAAATAAGTCGTCTGCAACAACTGAAAGAAATAACTGTATGGCTAAACATAACTACAAATATCTATGCAAGTCTAAAGTCAAAAGCTAATCTCCAAATAACTACTTACGCCTGGACGCCAATGTCGTCTGCTCGACCGAAATCGGGAGGGAAAGACCAGGTAGGCGCGAAGGAACAGTAGCTGAAAATCTGCTCCTTACGCACCTCAGGCTGGGGATATCCCCCAAAGAGAGCGTTTAGAACAGCCACTCTCATTGGAGGATATTCTTGTCTGTGTAATCCCAGAATTCCGCGCGGTCGCCATCTTGGTTATGAAGGCATGGCATGGCCACACAGAACTCTGAGATTTCCAGCCCGAACTGGCCGAATTTAGAGGAAATAAAAGCCTAAAGGTAGGGGACGATTTTGGGGGGGACAAGGGACTCGCGGCAAGGGTCGTCATAATTACGACGCACATGCCTCGAAAATACCGACGGAATCGGCGGCGGAGTGGCAGCGAGGGAGCTCGGGGGAAGGCTGTCGACCTCACTGCACTCTACACCCGTCGTTACACTCTCCCCTCCTTAGAATCTGCTCGTCCCGAGCAGCAACACTCCGGCCTCAAATAGTTATTTTGGGCTAGAGTGCTGGGCACCAGACGTCCAGACTAACAGAAAAAAACAACATTATATACAGTATTTACACCCCCAGGATGACCCTGACGAGCTAGTCCATCCTCCTGAGCTGGGTGAGGAGCTCCTGCAGGCTCAGGTGCTCGTCCTGGTAGCCCCTATCGAAGAACTCCCTGATCATGTCCGCGAAGTGCCTGATGTTATTGTCGATCAGCCTCCGGTCGATCATATGGAGGCCAAGGCTGAATGTGCCCCCGCGCTGGGACCCGGCCAGCGGAAAGTAGGGCGGGAGGCACATTATCGACCACAGGCCCATGGCTCTGTGGGTCAGCCTGTTGGCCACCCCAATGCCCAGTTCGTTGAGCAGGCTATGGCCCCCGTTGACGGTGTCCGTCGACCCGAGATGCAGGAAGAGGCCGGAAGGTGCCACCACTAGCCCTACCCGCCCATCGCTAAACGATATGTTGGTGCCAAGAGGGGGCACAATGGCTGTCAGGTGGTGGCCCACGTTGGGGGGCAGCTCCAGCCCCGCTGACAAATACATAGCGTTGACTGGGCCCCCAGTCTGGGTGGCCGTTTCCTGGGTGCGCAGCAGGGGGCCCCCGCCCGCCTGCGTGGCTTGGTCGTTGGTTCCGGTGCCAGTCTGAGTGGCCTCTTCCTGGGAGTCAGGGTCAGTCTGGGTGGCTTGGTGCACCGACTGGCACTCCGACTCCCTCTCCGGAGCAATGCTGAGGGACTGGTCCCAGTCCTCCTGGTCGACCAGGACGAAACCAGGGGACTGGTCCCAATCACTGTCCTGCTCTGCACGCTCTTCGCTGGGAGGCGCTGGCGACTCCCGTCTGAGAGGCGGCAGGTTGTCCAGTGGTGTCTCACGCAGCTGGCCGTCCGGGCAATAATACCGGAAATCCCGGTTGCCGGACGGGAAAGCTGCTGGCCTCTCCTTTGTCCGGGGTGGTGACGGATTCCGGTAAGGCCGGGCCGTCGCCCCCGAGGCACATTTGGTGCCCCGAGGTGTCGGCCTCGGCATCTCACCGGAAGAGGTCTTGCGAACGGAGGACCCCGCAGGGCGGGCCGTCACCCCCGAAGCACTGCTCCGGGGTGTCGGCCTCGGCCCGGGCCCGGCTGGGGTAGGCGATGTCTCCTGTCGAGCTGTCACCCCTGGAGCACATGATGCACCCTGGGGTGTCTCCCTCGCCAACTTGGCCCTTCTGCTCCTCCTCCTTCTCTTCGCCGATCTCGACGGCACAGGTGCGGCCGCCGGTCCTGGTGCAGGGGCCACCGATGCAGGCTCCAGTGGTGGCGGCAGCTGTGCTGCGGGGCACACTGGAAAATGCAGCTGGATGTGCCCAACCACCAGTTCTCCGCACAAACAGCAGTACATCCTGCAAGAAAACATATGACATCAAAATTTTGTTGCCGTAATTGCTGTTTCTTACCTTTAGATCTGGTTCTGTAGGGTGGCCAAGCAGAAAACAGACTTACCTTACAATCAGCTACGACTTAGAACAGGAAGTGGGAGGGGCAGCCCAGTAATAAGCCGCCACACAACCCACTCCCAGACCGAAGAGCGCTCCAGGCTGGTTACGGAGAGGGGAGCGGGGTAGCACTAAGCACCCGTTCAACCCAGTCTTCGTCTACGCAGCCCTTCATTTGCTCAATCCGGTCGATATGGACCACGCGTTTCCGACCTCGGGGCCCGTCCCTAATCTCCACATTCAGCTGGCCGACCGGACAGGTCACCACGAAGGGCCCGGTCCATACGTTCTTCAACTTGGGGTTCTGGCCGATCTTCTTGGTAGGGTCGAACAGCCACACAGCAGTCCCACGTTCAAAAGTTCTACACGCCGTCTTCCGATCGTAGTACTTCCGTTGCTGTCTCTGTGCCGTACCAATGTGTTGTCTTGCCCGTCCATGGCAGCTCTCCAGCCGCCGCTGCACATTAGTTACGTAGGTGGCAATCCCCTGTATGGACATCTCCTCTCCGGGGGGTGTTGCCAGAACAGCCTGGGGCAACTGGCACTCCCTCCCGAACATCATTTCGTTCGGTGTGAAGCCAGTGGTGGAGTGGACCGTGGAACGATAGGCCATTCCTATTAACGGTAGGTGCTGGTCCCAGTCCTTTTGATTTTCGTGCACCAGTTGCCTCAGCATGCATCCTATGACCCGGTTCATGCGTTCTACCTGGCCGTCACTCTGGGGCCGCCAAGGAGAGGTCCGGACTTTGTCCACATGGAACAACTTGCACAGCTGCTGCATTAAGTTGGAGTTAAAGTCGGAGCCTTGGTCCGATAGTAGCTGCTGTGGAACACCCAGTCGGCAGAAGATAGTCTCTACTAGGGCCTCTGCCACCGTTTCTGCCCGATGGTCCGGTAAAGCTATGATTTCCACCCACTTGGTGAAATAATCGGCTATCACTAAGATGAACCGGTTGTTACAGTCTGTGGTGGGCAGTGGACCCATGATGTCCATTGCAACTCTCTCCATCGGCGCTCCAGTGGGCATGCTCTTCATAGGAGACTTGTGTACAGGACTCCGGTGCTTAGTACAGAAGCAGACATCACATCTCCGACACCAGTTCCGCACATCTCGGCTTAGGTGCCTCCAGAAGAACCGACTTTGCCTTACCCTCACCAGTGTTTTCTCGGGGCCCATGTGTCCTCCACATGGGTGGTCGTGTAGTACAGCCAGTAGGGGCTCAGCCAGGGTCTTCGGCAGTATCACTTTCTCTACCGGCCCGTCTTTTCCCGACCATTTGTATGTAAGCATGCCATTAGTCAGTCCGACCAAGTCAAATTGGCTCCACCAGTATTTGACATCTGGGTGATGGCTGCTGATTTCATCTGCCGTGGGCCTTTGTGTTCCCCACGAGCTAACCGTGGATAGGATGGGGTCCTCCGCCTGAGCCTTCCTCAACGATTCGTCTGACCATTTGTCAACTTCTGTTGTTGGCAGCAGGGTTGCTTGGGCATTTGTCCTCTTCCTCCTTGAGCGTCCGCGGTGTCCCAATGTTCTCCTGGTGGATGCAGCGCGGACATGAACATCCTTGTCCTTGTCCTTCTCCTTGGACTTGGAACGCTTTGTCAAGGCAGGGTCATCGTGCTCCAAGCCACACTGTGCGCAGGGGAATGGACATGGTATTTGGGAGAGGTAATGACGGTACTTTCCAATAAAGAAGACAACCGCTAAGAGTTCCCTCCGAGTGACACAGTAATTCCGCTCAGCTGGTTGCAGTGTTCGGCTTCCGTAAGCGATGACACGTTCTACGTTGTCCTGGACTTGCGCCAACACAGAGCCAATGCTGCAATTACTAGCATCGGTATCTAGAATGAACTGGCTGACTTGGTTGGGGTAAGCCAGTATTGGGGCCCTCACTAGCCGCTCCTTCAATGCCAGGAAGGCTGCTTCCTCCTTGCCGCTCCAGTTGAACGCTGTATCCTTCCCCGTCAAGCGATTCAGAGACTCCGCAACCTCTGCGTACCCTTGGATAAACCTGCGATAGTACGATGTGAGCCCCAAGAATGCTCGTAGCTGCTTCTTGGTCTGTGGGCTAGGCCAATCCTTCACTTTATTGGTCTTGGCATCATCAGTCCGGATACCATTGCCAGAAACCACATGTCCCAGGAATTCGACCTCCTTCCGAAACAGGTGGCACTTTGTAGGCTTTAGCTTTAGGTTAGCCCTCCGGAAACACTCAAACACGCGTCTCACCCTCTCAAGCAATTCCTGTGGCGATGTTCCATGGATGATTACATCATCCAAATAGATGAGGACGCCATTCCCCTTCTCTGTCCGTAGGACCTTGTCCATCAACCTCTCGAAGGTAGACGGAGCATTGCAGAGCCCAAAGGGCATGACTGTCCATTCATACAGCCCTTCCTTAGTACAGAAGGCTGTCTTGGGTTGGTCCTCGGGTGTTACTCCTACCTGCCAGTATCCAGAGGCAAGGTCCAATGTTGTGAACCAGCCACTGCCGCCTAGGGTGTTCAGGTTGTCTTCAATGTGGGGAAGCGGGTAGGCATCCTTGCGGGTAACCTCGTTGAGTTTTCGGTAGTCAACGCAGAACCTGTGGCTCCCGTCTTTCTTTTTGACAATAACCACTGGGGCTGCCCACGGACTATCGGAGGGCTGAATGACACCTCGCTCCAGCATCTTGTCCACCTCTTCCCTCACAACATGTTGGAGATGCATTGGCGTGCGATGGGGCCGCAGTTTCTGAGGGCGAGCCTCACCAGTGTCAATGTAGTGTTGCACCATGTCCGTCTGCCCGTACCGGTATCGATTAGGGCAGCCACTTCCTCTCTGACTCCCTCTGACTCCACTCGGGCAAGAACACGCATCTCACGCTCCCTCCGGTCTCTGACCACGTCTCCTGCCCTTCGTGCGCGACTCGGCCCTTCCACAGCGTGACCTGCTATATCTAGGTGGCCCTGTTGGGAAGCAGATGGTGAGGTCGACGGTTGACGAGGCGGGTATGGGCTGTCCCCTCTAACAAAGCCTTTACCACGCTCACTGGAGTTGTGTCGCTCCTGGTGGTTATGACGGTGTGGTGACGCAGAGGCTTCCCTCGGTCCTTGAGGCCAGGGATTCGGACTGGGGCTCCTGCCCTGCCGGCATTCCCGTGCAAAGTGGCCTGGTTTTCCACAGCGGTAGCATGTACTCTGTCCTTGTGAGCCAAATCGGTGTGGGCTTCCTGACCCACGGTCCTTGCTCCTAGCCTGCCTCTCATCCCTCACAGTCTGCTGAAGCTCCTCAAGTCGGGAACTGAGGAAGTCCACCTTGTTTTGGAGCTCCTTCATTGCCGGCCCGTACTCAGGACTGGTCCCTCGGAACCGTACTTTTGTGGTCCCTGAAGGTTGACTTTGTTTTTCCATCCCCGTCCATGCCTCCTCTCTTGCAGCCACCTGGACTGCGACATCCAAGGTCTCGGGCTCTGCGTCGTAGACTGCTTTCCTCAACGTGGCAGCATCTAGGGCATGTGTGAACCGGTCAATGGCCATCACTTCTGCCGCAGAGGGAGAGAACTCTGGGTATGCTAGCTTGACCAGGGTATGGATGTCCTGTGCAAGGGCGCCTAGTGCTTCGCCCTCTTTCCTCACCCTTCCACGAAGCGTACTCTTGTGGACAGCGGCATGTTGCTGTATGCCAAACCTCCGCTGAAGGGCCACATCTAAGGCTTCGTATGAGCGTTGGACCCTTGGGTTCTCCCCGTCAACATACCATTGCGCCTCCCCTGTTAGCTGTACTAGCAGCAAGTCCACCATCTCATCCTCGGACCACCCGTTGATCCGGGTTAACCGTTCGAAATAATTACGGTATTCCTCCCAAGATATACTACCATCGTATGTTCTTGGTTTTATACCGTTCCTACCAGGGTGGCGCTCTCCAAGGTGGGTGTCTCTTTGTGGCCGCCTCTCGCCCCAACGGTAAGCCCTAGGTGGTGACCTCTCATCATGGTAATTGCCCCGACGTTGGGGTCTTCCATTACGCTGCCTCCCTTCACGTCGCACATCCGGGGATGGGCGTCTTTCATTCTGCCGAGCATCCTGCGGTGGACGTCTCTCGCCCTCACGACCTCTCAGCGGTGCGCGCCTCTCATCGTCGCAATCCCCTTGAGGTGGGCGTCTCTCGTCGTCACGATCTCCCTGAGGTGGGCGTCTCTCGTCATCACGATCCCCTCGAGGTGGGCGTCTCTCGTCATCACGATCCCCTCGAGGTGGGCGTCTCTCGTCATCACGATCCCCTCGAGGTGGGCGTCTCTCGTCGTCACGATCTCCCTGAGGTGGGCGTCTCTCATCATCGCGATCCCCTCGAGGTGGGCGTCTCTCATCATCACGATCTACTCGAGGTGGGCGTCTCTCGTCATCGCGATCTCGTGGTGGGCGCCTCTCATCGTGACGCGGTAGTCTGTCACGGGGACGATCATCTCGGGGCGGTCGTCCTTCTTCAGGACGATCCTCCTGAGGTGAGTAGACGTTGTCCTCAGTCACATTGTGGTACCCATAGGGAGGCCTGGGCTCCTCTCCATATTTCGCTCCGTAGTCCCTGGGTGGATGCATAGGCGGTATCCATGGAGGTGCGCCCATATAAGGCCTTTGCATGCCTTCTGTCATCTGCGGGGGTGGAGCCCACCCAGGGTTCCATCCTTGCACCCATGGTGGTGGCGGGTTATGATCGCCATATGCATGACCCTGTGTGGGGTACCCCACATCACTCCCATAACCTCCAGGGTATGTTGGGGGTCCAGCAAACTCTCCCCATGGGGTCTTGGAGCGCCTCCTGCGTCGATCCATTCGTGGGGTTCTCGTTGGCGATCCCCGTCTGGAATTATCGCTGTCTGAGTCAATGTGGCTCTGGACGCGCTCTGGGGCTTGCTCCACAACTCCCTTTGGCCTTACCTGTTCCTCAGGTCCCTCCATGGGCTCCTCCAAATTATTCTGCGCTGGTGCGCCACCGGTCGCCATTCTCGCCAAATCGGATGTCTGGCTCTGGCGTCAGACAAGTTGTCTGATATCGGCCACCAAGCTGGTGGGTGGTGTAAAATTCCGAGAAATAACACCAATAACACAGGTTATGATTTCTTCTTACTCGGTTGTCAATAATTACTGTGACCACTGGCACTCAAGACTAGAAGCCGAAAACTAGGTGGCAGCACTGGTTGAAATTTACAACTGGTGGCCGCAGCAACCCTAGTTACTCAAGGCTAGAGCCGAGGACTCAGTAGAAAAAACACCGTAATTTAATTAATCCAATTATTAATAATTATTGTGACTACCTGTCACTCAAGGTTATAGCTGAAAACTCGGTGGCGGCACTGGTTGCAAATATTACAACTGTTGGCCGCTACAACCCCAGTTACTCAAAGCCAGAACCGAGAACTTGGTAGAATAACACAATAAATCAATTAATTAGCCAATCAATTTGCAATTCAGTTCGTCAAGCCAAGAGCTGAGAACTTCAATAGATAACCAACTATTAAATTTTACTACTTGGTTCATCAACTACAAGAGTTGGAAACCAAAAAGTAGTGAAGTAGAATATTTAGCCTGTACAGTTGTAATTCCTTACCTGGTTCATCAGCTACTAGAGCTAAGAACTCAGAAGTAATTAAATATTAAAATATTGCAGACGACTCTAGTGTATGAAAACAAGGACTTCACTAATAACCAGATATAATGGGACTCAAATTCACTTAGAATCAGGCGAGACCAGCAGGGCTCTGACCAGTTGGTACACTAGGACTTCCCCTAAGTATCCACACCAATCAGGCCACACACAGATCTCTAGCGACTGACCAAGTTCCTAGAAATCAACCATTTAATCACAATGCTACTAGAAAAGTATTGGTTAATAACCAGATAAACACCAATAACAATGACTTACTGCCTGGGAACAAGGACCCAATAACTATAGGCCCTACAACAGGTCGTTTCCAATCCGGTAGGCCTAAAAACTCACCAGGTGGAGCAATGAGCCAATATAAATAGCCTGAGCCCTTCAGCTCTAGCAATCACATGCAGATGCTCACCCAAAAATAATTAAACCTTACCTTAATTACTCAGCAGGGAGGCACTGGACTGAATACAGGGCTGACCACTATTTTAAAATCGTTAGATTGGTTGTAGATTGGTAAAAACCCACTTTATTATGGACTAAGATATCCGATTCTAGCCTATAGGCTACTGCAGCATGGTCGCCGAAATTTCTACCACTTATTTATCAAAATAATCAATGAAAATCACTATGACAATACCATCTAATGTGGCGAAATTGGTAAGGTTGCCCAGATCAAGCTATTCCGCTAAAGATCATAGGTATAAACAACATTTAATAGGGAAAACAAACCTTTTTCTGATGGGAGAGTGAAGTGTGAAGCTTTTTTTCTAGTTTTGGTCGTTGCGTTGAGTCTGGCCGCGCTCGGTTTGAGGTCCGTAAGTGGAGAAACAAGCACAAATCCCACCGCTAGCCACCAGTGTAAAACAGCAGAGGCCTGTGTATTAATACAGGCTCTCTGGTCTGGGGTTATCGCGGATTTGCGCTATTTATTCAACACAGAGGACAACTCAAGCACAAGCAACAGTAGAATTACGTTTGAAAGGTTTTATTCAATATAGGTGTAAAACCATGGAAAAAGCTGGATGCAAATAGTTCAAATAAGTCGTCTGCAACAACTGAAAGAAATAACTGTATGGCTAAACATAACTACAAATATCTATGCAAGTCTAAAGTCAAAAGCTAATCTCCAAATAACTACTTACGCCTGGACGCCAATGTCGTCTGCTCGACCGAAATCGGGAGGGAAAGACCAGGTAGGCGCGAAGGAACAGTAGCTGAAAATCTGCTCCTTACGCACCTCAGGCTGGGGATATCCCCCAAAGAGAGAGTTTAGAACAGCCACTCTCATTGGAGGATATTCTTGTCTGTGTAATCCCAGAATTCCGCGCGGCCGCCATCTTGGTTATGAAGGCATGGCATGGCCACACAGAACTCTGAGATTTCCAGCCCGAACTGGCCGAATTTAGAGGAAATAAAAGCCTAAAGGTAGGGGACGATTTTGGGGGGACAAGGGACTCTAAGTTGGGGAAGGAGTGGCCGATATTTCGCGGCAAGGGTCGTCATAATTACGACGCACATGCCTCGAAAATACCGACGGAATCGGCGGCGGAGTGGCAGCGAGGGAGCTCGGGGGAAGGCTGTCGATCTCACTGCACTCTACACCCGTCGTTACAGTATATATATAGCATTTCCTCAGTTTTAAATATACATCTTTGTCATGCGTTACAGTATTTTAATATGTCAAGCCATATATTTATTCCAAATACATTGATATACATCTTTGTCATGCGTTACAGTATTTTAATATGTCAAGTCATATATTTATTCCAAATACATTGAGGTGCTATTCAACCATAACAATAGCATAGTGATATACCCTTAAAAATGTTGTACAGCAGCCATACATTTAGCCAAAATATAACGTTGTGCTATACAGTGATAACTATTACTCATTTTTATTTAAAATACATCATCTGTGAATACACATGTTAAATATATTACTGCTGTGATTTTTTTAAAAATTGATTAAACCATAATATCCACCGAAGGTGCTGACATGTTTGTTAATATACAAATTTCTCATAATCGGTATAACAATGATACTCATGCTAGTCTTCCATAGAAAATAAAATCTGATCTTTTCAAAAAATCGGAAGTTGTTGTTCTGTTGTTCTTGTTAATCCTGTCGTCATCCTATCCCAAATCCAAATATCCGCACCCTTACATTAATATAATTCGTGTAATTGCAAAGGTGTTACTATAATTCGTGTAATTGTGCAGTTATTTCAAGTCTGACATACACAAATGTCATCCTTCCCCACCAGAAAGACTATTAAAAGACCCCTCTCCTCCCATAACCACTTCCCCCACACATCTCATTTAACAATAGTTTATTTATACTCAACTTTTTCATACTAGTCCACCTACCCGAAATAAATCTTTCCTCCTTCCCCCACCCCCTCCCCACTATACTCTCATCTAGGATGCTGCCACCTAGTACCACTAGTTAATGAGCTAAGTCTTACTCCTCTACCCTAACCCTCATCCACCTAGTGTCAACCCTGTAAGGTACCCCACCCCCCATTCAGTGTACCCATACTGCAACCCCACCTAGTGTTACCATACCATACTACCTACCCCTACCCCCCTACCCCCCTCCCCCTCCCCCTGACTGCAGCGCCACGTAGTGACCTTCACCCCACCCTATACTGGGACGCTGGGGCGCCACCTAGTGTCAACCATTAGAGTTGAAGGGTACCCGGGTAGCAAAAAAACGATCAGCTCTCACTACTGTGATTTACTCTTGTTGCCTACAGGTGTTCAAATAATAATTAAATGGTCTAAGACACTGCAATCTGGCCTTGCGCCTAGGACAATCTTCATTCCTGCTCTTCCATCTAGCAGCTTGTGCCCCCTGAATGCGATCTCACGCCTTATAATGACACTACCACTATTAGGTTGTACCCCGATCTTCACCTTCGAGGATGGTACTCCCATGACGACACGTTTTCTATCAACTGCTTGGTCTCAAGCAATATCTGACATTGGTGGTGACCCAAAAACCCTGTCACTTCATAGTCTAAGAAGGGGCGGGGCATCATACGCCTATTTTGAGGGAGGTGCTAATTTAAATGATATTCGTTCCCATGGTACTTGGGCTAGTGAATCTGTGTTAGCGTATTTACGCCCCCCTCAGGGTTATTCGACATCTGTCCATTCAGCACTTATGAACATTTCACATTTATAATAATACATTTCTCTTTGAGATTGGCTATAAAATTCCTGTTATTCACTGCTTATATGTACATGCTTGTCATTTATGTATTCCATCAAGAATTACTTCAATGTACGACAAAAGCCAGGAGAAAGTTTTATCGCCATGCATGAGACAAATAAATGTTGAATTTCAATCCTCTGTGTTTTGTTGTAATGTTCTTCTCTTTCGAGAAATCGGAAGAGGGGGGCATTGCGCACGCAGAGCTCTCTCCTCCCAGGTGACGTCATATCCTGTTAACGTTCTCAGACTTCGGCATCTCGTCCTCTCTTTTCTCCATTGTTCAGGCAATTTCACTGCCCACCTTCCCACCCTTACCATTTATACACTTCTACATTTATATAACTTTCTCTTCATAGGCCTATAAAATTCCTGTTATTCACTGCTTATATGTACATGCTTGTCATTTATGTATTCCATCAAGAATTACTTCAATGTACGACAAAAGCCAGGAGAAAGTTTTATCGCCATGCATGAGACAAATAAATGTTGAATTTCAATCCTCTGCGTTTTGTTGTAATGCATGCAATAAAGCGACCTTCGCGTGGTATGTGTTGTCAGTAGTGCGTAGAATGCATGAAACTGTTATACCGTCAAGTGGCAGCATAGCTGGGAAGAGCCACTTTCCCATTAGGGGGTAGCGGAGCCACTAGGTGGCGTAGGTGTAGTCTAGCCCTGGAGGGAGTGGTGCAAGCCACTAACCATCTATGTCTCTATTAATAAACTACACAGAGGGGCCTCGAGTCACTCTGAAATACAACATCATCCAGTCTGCAAGCGTTCTCCTTGGGCTCCATAACTTTACAACTTTTGAATTATTATAGTAATTAATATAGGATTAGATTATACCCACAAGGGTCTAACATTGGTGGAGAAGAACGGTCAGAAATTCGGTACGGATTAATTGATAAATTAATCAAGATCTCACGAAAATTCGGGTGCTGGAGCAAAGTAGAGTGTTGCTTCAGTGTAAGCCTGAGGGGCCAGGAGAGAACAGGAAAACGCTGAGGCAGTGGTAAAAATACATCACCACCTTTGGAACAGGTAGCAAGTTCAGCCAACGGTGTTTTCAACATTATAAGTGCGACTGGAAAATAGAAAGAAGCCTTAGACGACGGTGCTAAGGGTCAGTTATAAAAGGAAAGTGGAAGTTCTTTACTACAGAATTTCCATATGTGAAATAGAAAGTGCGGCTGGAATGTGTCGGTATTAATAAGTCAGACATGGTTGAAAATGGGACGTAATAGGAAGGGTAAAGGCAAAAAGCCAAGACCTAATTACACTCTACAGGGTGTCTGGAGGCGATTACGAAATGATAAGGAATACTACACAGAGGTAGAAGTTCCAACACAAGTTTACCAGACACCTACAGTTCAGCCTTCGACGTCGACGACGCCTGCAACTTCAACACCGGCTGCACCAGAGAGAGACCAGGCGGCGTAGGCAAGTCCGGAGTCGGCGGTAGATGTGGACATTCAAGGTACCCCGCATAAAAAGGTGTATCCACAGTTGGAGGCTCTAGTAAAATGGCAAAGAGATAATAGTGTCGCTGAAGGTTTTGGGGATTTCTCAACATATAGAAATCCAACAGAGGACAGTTATTCACTGGATGGTGTTAATTCGGAACAGTCTACTGAATCAAATTCTAAATATAAGTCATTAGTGGCACCAAAATCGGAGTGGGAATACAGAAAGGGTATCAATTCTCCTCTGGAAGACCCATTCCTGGACAAAGGGGCAGGAAAAGAATTTGGGGCGCAATGTTCATTTGGTTTCAGTCGAGAAGGATCAGAAATCAGTTCACTAGATAAAAACGATACACCAAGGGTGCTGTTAACAGAAAGTACTGCTGCTAAAAAAGGAGTTGACACACAGGCGATGGGCGACCGGGCCGGTGGAGCACATTCCAGCCCACACGATAGTGGGGTTGCTAAAAGTAGTGACTTGCAACAACACCAAGGGGATGGTGTGCACCAGCAGTTGTCTCCCCCTCCACAGAGCCATATTGGGGCTGAGGCAGGCGCAGCACTTAATGTGCATGGACAGGAGGACTATGATGAAAATCCTCCGTCAGTAGGGGAAAGATTCTTCTTAGATCTGAAAGCAAAAGATGAAGCACTCTTGAGGCAAGATCCTCAGAAAACGTATATCAGAGAATTAAATAAACGAAATGAATTAATCAGAATTGAGCAAGAACACAACTTCAGGCTGCACCAGGAAAATCAGCAGGGCAGAATGCATGTAGCTGATTTACAGTCGCAAATGGTGGGAATGAGAGATCAGAATGTGGCTCAAAGGTCGGCTCTCGAAGAGGAGATAAATACGTTAAGAGAAGAACTAGCAAAGCAAATGAGTTCCAGAGATGACTTGGTGGGTAGATGTTCAGCGGAACTGGACAGACAGGAAGCAGAACAGAGAAAGCAGGTCAATGATATGAGGGAAGTCGTAAGGAAGTTAGAGATCAGAAACAGAATGCTCGAGCTTCAGGTGATTCCTCCCCCAGTACCGCCGAAACCTCAGGTCCAGAATATGCCCACTCAGACGGAAAGACGTCAAACAGATGGAGGTTTGCCACAGTATCAAAATCCATTGAATATGACGCCAATAGATAGAAGAGATTCAGAGCTATTTGAGAGGGATGACAGTTTGGCGAGTCTATATGCAACAGTAATGGCAGAAACCCCGTATCCGCGGGGAAATGTTTATAAGAATCAGCAACCTAGTCAAACACCCCCGCCAGCATATGCGGGGATGGGGGCATATAAAGAACCGACAGCCCCACCCACATTATACTTGAGCGGCATGCAGGGAGTTAGGGACAGTGTGTACAATCCTAAAAATTATGGGAGAGAACAAGGAAGTCCAGGTTGCATACCAGATATCCACAACAGAGGACAGCAGGGGTTGAATACCCACCATAGGCCAGCAAGTAACTTCATGTCACGAATACAGCCTTCAATGATACCTGAACAGACTCCAAACAGATATACTAGGCAGGAAACATATGAAAATGTGCGTGCTGAGGGTCGACGGCAGAGAATTGACTCGGACGAAGTGACAGGTCGGCGGGTTCACGCAACAGGTGAAGGAACCAGACGTCGTCGGCGCAAACCAGCAAAGTATAAAGCGCCAAAGGAGTCCGAAGATGAGTGGGAAGATGATTGGACTACAACATCAACGTCTTCTGGCAGTTCCAGCAGTTCCAGCAGCTCTGACGATGATAAGAAGTCAAAAAGATCCTCGAAAGTTCGAAGGGTTAGAACCAAGAAGTTGCCAGAAAAAACACACACATCAGTGTCAAAGGCATTTGCCCTGACGCCAGACAAGTTTGGGGGCGCAACAGCGGCGGTTACCGCAGAGAGATTTCTAGCAGACTATGAAGAATATGCGGACAGTATGCGGGCGCCAGATCGACTCAAATATACAGGGTTAAAGAAATTCTTAAAGGGTCCACCTAAGAGTTTTTTCGACAGATTTAGGGGAAACAATCCTACTGCGTCATTCAAGGCATTGAAGAGGGCATTCTTGCCCTCTGAAAGACTATGCGCATCGCAAACAGGGCAAGGATGAGCCATTACAGGACTACAATGAAGAAATGCTTGCCTTGTTGGCTAATTCGGGGAAAGATGAGGCTACTCAGGTCAATTTTTACATAACGAATCTAAAGCCAAGTTTGTCGAAGCGAGTCTTAGCAGATGAGGTGACCACAATGAAGGAAGCGTTGGCTTCAGCACACAGACATGAAGCGTCTGACACATGTAAAGAGGGAGAAAAGGCTCCCACGGCACTGGACATAATAAGAGCTATTCAGTCGGGTGGTTACTTGACATCGGATGGGGAAGAAAAGAAGAAGTGGGGATTCAAGAAGAAACAAGATAATACCACTAAAACGAGGTGGTTTAGGAAAAACAACAACGCGGAGGTTGAAAGCGGTTGTACGCATAAAAACACAGGTTGTTGCTGTAGTTGCAGATGTACTACAGCACACACTTGTTCTAATGAGACCCCATTTGTGAAGGCAAAAGATGACAAGGGTTTTAGAGCAAAATCTCCCAACAGGAAGCCCTACATATCAAAGGAGAAGGCAAACAGCAACACAGACGTGGGATCAGAATCAGATGTGTCACCACAGCCTGAAAATCGTAAAAAGAAGATAGAGAATCGTGAAGTGACCCCCTTTGGGAATAGGAAAACAAAGACAGTTACCATAACAACAGATGATGATGGCGACGACTAAGTTAATAAAGCTAAAGAGGCGTACAGGCAGGAGATGTAAATCTGCCAAAGTATCTAGAATAAATGGGGACGGACAACTAATTACCTCTAGTGAATCAGTGCTCTCTGCAGAGGATTTTTCTGACTGGAAAGGTGACTCTTATGATCTGGTGACTTTATTTCAGGATCGTGAGGAGGGTGTTGACAGGATTAAGTTGACCGTGAAAGATGGATTTGTGCGAGCGACGGTGGGTAAGTTCACTGATATTCCTTTCTTGATTGACACTGGGGCAACCTGCACATGTGTTAGTGATACAATATTTAAGGGATTTAAAGCACAAATAGGAAATCTACCCATAAAGAAATTTAGAAAGAAGGTGTATTTGGCAGATAATTCTCCCCGCCAAGTAAATTTTAAAGTACGCCTCACACTGAAAATGTATGGACGAACGTTTAAACACTGGTTTGATGTGGTCCCTGGACTAAATTGTCCGTTGATAATGGGAGTAGATTTTTTAAGAAAGTACAAAGCCCAGATTAATTTTAATCTGGAAAAAAGCGGGGTATACATAGTTAGGTCTGATAGGAATCTGCGAATTCCGCCCAACTCAGAGTTGTACTTCAGTAATACAGTAGTCGCTCCTGATGACATCTCAGATACCTTGGGGATAACGGATAACGTTAAAAGACAGGTTCCAGTACCTTATTTGATAAAGAGGGCGCTGGTTAAACCAAGTGGGGAGAGTAACAGAATAAATATGTGTTTATACAATGCAAGCACTGGATGGACGACGGTAAGAAAAGGATCTATATTGGCGCTCTATTCAGTAGCAAAAGAAAGTGAATTTTTTCCTCTAGCTAACCAGGAAGGGCAGAAGACAGTATCTTTTAAGGAAAAGGATTTGACAATGACAAACGGTTTGGAAAGGAACAATCCTAAGGGGGTAGGATCTAATGTGTTGAATGATATGGAACAAAATGAAGATAATTCTGATAGAGTGGATATTCTCACGGGAAAATCGACGGAGGGGGAGTATTTTGAGTATAGGAAATATCAGATGGGCCTTAATTTGAATCCTGAACAAAGGGACGAATTGTTGCAACTGTTGAGGGAGCAAGATGATGTTTTTGTGGGAAAAGATAATGTAATAGGTAGGGCCCGGGGATATGAGCATAGGATAGATCTCAAGAAAAATTACGAACCCAAAGCAATACATCCATACAGGCTGAATCCAAAGATGAAGGAAGTAATGAGAGCACTTCTGAAAGAGCAGGTCGACCAAGGGGTTTTGGAGAAAACTGATCAAATAGTAGAATTTGCATCACCTGCGTTTTTGGTACAAAAGGCTACGGCTCCAGGTGGTCCCAAAGCTTGGAGAATTGTGGCAGATTTTCGTTTTTTGAACTCGATGGTCAAGGATCATTTCCCAGTGCGGAAGAAACAATAGAGGCTGCAGGGGAGTTGCAGGGTCGCTTCTTCTCAAAGATGGATGCCCAAAGTGGTTTCCATCAAATAAAGATTAGAGAAAAAGATCGGTTACATACAGCAATAAGTACTTGTGATGGTATATATGTGTACAAATGCATGCCGATGGGGTTAAAAACCTCGCCAAAGGCTTTTCATGCGGTCATAGAGAAGGTATTGGCATCTGTACCATCAGCACTACCCTACGTAGACGATGTGCTCATAGCTAGCAAAACTTGGAAGGAACACATGGAACATCTTAAGCGGGTGTTCAATGCATTCCGACAGGTGGACATAAAATTCAAGAGAGAAAAATGTTTCTTTGGATTGGACTCAGTGCCATTCTTGGGATTTAAAATTACATCTAAGGGGTTGCAGCCTAACCAGGACAAGGTAGAAGCAATAGAAAATTATCCTATTCCTAAAACGCCCAAACAAGTCAGGGCATTTAATGGTTTGGCCAACTACTACAGAACCTTTATTCCGGATTTTAGTAATATCATGACGCCGCTATACAATTTAACAAAAAAGGGCGTGGAGTTTATTTGGGATAAGGGTTGTCAGGGGGCATTTGAAAAAATTAAAAAGACCATTTGTACTGATGTCCTGCTGCATTATCCGAACTATAAAAAGCCTTTTGAGCTCGCAAGTGACGCGTCCTCGACATCCCTCAGGGCTGTGATCAGTCAAAAAGATAATTAGGGAAATTTTAGGCCAGTGGCTTTTGCGGGACGTTCATTAACGCCCCCGGAGGGCAGGTATTCGACCACAGACAGGGAATTACTGGCAATTAAATTTGCTCTCAGAAAGTTCAGACATTATCTCTTGGGGAATAAATGTATAATATACACAGACCATGCAGCTCTCTTGGCCTTAAATTCAAAAAGGGAGCTTTCGGGTAGAATGTATAGATCGTTGGAAGAACTAATGGAATACAATTATGAGATTAAATTTGTATCTGGGAAGCTGAATTCAGTCCCCGATGCATTGAGCAGAAGAGACTATCCTATGACTATTAAGGAACAGAAAGAACGGTTGGCGGTTCCCAAAGGCAAGGTAGTGACTTTCAATCCGATAAATGTGGTAAAACCTTTTCATGAGGAAGAATGTTGCGAAAATTACCCGATTCTTAAAATTCGTAGTAGGCCCATTCTGAAGGGTTGGAAGAATGGGGTGCCATTCCCTAGGGGCCGAGATGCGGAGATAAAGTCAGTAACAACAAAACGGGCAGGTGTGAATAAAATACCTGTGGAAGAGTCTTGTGTGGGGTTCTCGCAGTTGGAAGAATACGTGGCCGACATAACGGTGGTGAAATCCACTGGGTTGGTGCAGGCGTGTGTGTCTCGGGGTGTGGAGCTGCAGGGCAATCAACCTAGTAGTAGGGAATCAGAAATGAGCCCGATGAGTATTGTCCAGACAAGAGATTCAACGAGACAAAAGACAGTGGAATCAGAAAAACTCAAACAAGACAGGCAGAAAGCAGTTGAGAACAGAATAAAATTCAAAACAAAAACACCTAGTAAGAAAGGAGTTACTCGTTCTCATGCTCAGCCCAAGAGAGTGGATATGAAAAGGAAGAGTCTGGCTGCTAATGTACCTAAAATAGATAGGGCATTTTTGGGGGAATTGAAACAGCAGTTGGGAGTCCCCCTGTCCAGAGATGAGTTTATAAAAGCACAGTGGGACGATAAGTTTTGCGCGGAAATGATGGACTATATAGAGTTGGGCACACTGCCAAAGGAGGCTGCGAAAGCTAGACGGGTTCTGTTAACTCATGACCAGTTTTTCATAAACTCAGGAATGTTATGCAGACTACCAGCAAGCACAAAGATAAGGGATGCGGCTAGGCTGTACCAGATAGTGTTGCCACAGGTTTGTATTCAGCCAGTGTTGGAGCTGTTGCACGACAGACCAATGGGTGGACATCTAGGTTCAGTGAGATTGTTGGGATTGGTAAAGGCACGATTTTTTTGGCCATTAATGACCAAGGAGGTGTGTGATTACGTTGCAACGTGTGATCAGTGCTTAAGGAATAAAAAACTAAAACATCCCTACAAGTTACCAATGGCACTGAGGGAACCGGCACCAGCGCCAATGTCATGTCTAATGATCGATACTATAGGGCCGATTACTAAGTCGAATGACGGTAAAAGATATATCCATGTAGTAGTAGATATATACAGTCGATATTGTTTTGCATGGGCTACTCACGCTATAGATTCCACTACTCTTAAGCAAGAGTTCTTTAATAATATTTTGTGTATAGTGGGGGTCCCAGTGAAGCTTTATAGCAATAACGGTTCCAGTTTTACATCAGGGATTTTTACTTCATTTTGCAAAGCATTCGGCATACAACAGGTGTTCGGCAGTAGCTGGAAACCGTCGACACAGGGACAGGTAGAACGCCAAAACCAGTCTTTGGTACAGTCGATTAAAATGTATGTTCAGAAATACCAAAAAGACTGGAATATTTACCTGCCGGCGGTGGTATTTGCACTAAATATATCTGACTCAGGAAGTTTGGGTCATTCCCCATATCTACTGGTATTCGGGAAGAATGCAATTACACCTCCCGAAGCGGCTATTTTAAATGTAGACGAGGAAATACGCCCGGTAACAGCACACTTGTTAGACATAATAAATACCCAGTCAAAAGCTGCAGTACAAGCAGCTATGAATTTGGAACAGGCCCAGCGCAAAATGAAGGATAGGCATGACAAAGGTGCAAAAGATCATGATATCGCTCTGGGGGATATAGTGTACATAAAAATTAATGCTTTGATACAAAAACATACGAGTAAGAAGCTCCAGGCGTCTTTTTCTGGACCATGGTTGGTGTGTGAGATTTCCAGTCGATATACGGTGAGGGTGAAACATCTTGGGTCTGGAAAAATCAAACAGAAGAGTGTAAATATAACTCAGGTCAAGAAAGTATCAGTCAGAGAAAATAACAGGTTTATGGACAGGCTAACAGAAAAGTTTCTGGGTACAGAGGCTCAGCCAGAGGCGGCGAGGCCTAAGAAATCATTAGCCCTGAAGACTAAAATAAAAACCAAGTAGGTATAGGGTTCGACATGCTGGTATGCCTGTGGGGGATATACTACACTAAGGGTGCAGCACGATAGACTGAATCCATAAATACATAAGGATATGTGTAGTGCAATGACGAGCCAGTGAACACTGTGCTCCTTCTCCTCGAGAAGAGTACAGAGCTATTTACAGAAACGAGGAGAGAAGTTATGTCGAGACACGTGGAAGGTGGTCACTCGACTCCGGTACAGGAGCAGAAAAGAGACTCACACAGTTAAAAAACAGTAGTATTATCGATGGGAACGAATACGAATATGGGACGAAATAAAAGTTGCTGTCAGTAAGAGTAGAATAAAGCAGGGTAGTACTGAGATTATATTAAGAAGAAGAAAACAAGCCTCGACAGAGACCAGCAAACCTGTGTTCCGGAAGCTGTGTGCGCCATATTTGGAGAAGACTGTCCCGGGAATGAAGCAGGGACAGAGAGCTTGTTTATGGGGTGCTGCGGGTTTTGGCCAGAGGGCAGCACCTGACGGTGACACTCAAGACTAGCTGGATAACTTTAAAATGGTCGATGCAAGTGTAAGCGGATAGCGATACCACGGTTGAAGAATGGATTTAACTGTGTGTTTTTCCCCAAATGGTAAAAGGTGAGAATAAGGGTTAGGAATTCATCCAAAAAAATTTCACAAGTTTTAAAAAAGGAATTTGGTCTCAACCTTGAATGAGATAGACCACGCTAAGGGGAGGCGTTACCAAACCCAAGGGGCGTTATTTTCTGAATAAAGACGGAGTGATGGTCGAAAATAGTGGGTCTTCTTGCGGCGAGTTGGTCCTGGCGGTGACATCTCTATTTCCGTGGGGGACTGTAATTGAGCCTGCTAGAGTCGGTAAAATGCTTGGGCGAGGTGGTTAGCAGGGGAACGAAGATATATTAAGCAGGGGCTGAAAAGCTCATGGCTGGCTCGTTCCCTTGTTAGGGGCGCGAACCCGATGGATGAAAACTTGATTCATACGCTCTGTGCTAGGTAGCGCCAGCAAGAGTGTTGATGGCTCCATCTACCGCCATTGCCTGTAGTATGGAATCCGGCGTGAGGAGTTAAGTTGATTACGGTCTGTACCTACTTCGGATCTTGCCACCAAGGAGAGTGCACACCTCAGTATAAAAGACCAGTAAGCAGTCTCAGGAAAGAAAAAAAGAGGAGGATGCGAACACTTTGGTAGGTGGACTTTATGTTAAAGACTGTCACGAAGTTTAAATAATGAAAAACCCCCGGCAGAGAACCTTGAAGCCCGACAAGCAAAAATGGGGCAGCGATGGATAAACTTTTGCCAAAATGGATTTTGAAAAGTGGCACTGGATTTCTCGGGAATCCAGGGCAAGTGGGGAAAAACCCGGGTTGAATTTAAGCTGTGAAATTAGTGAGTTGCGAAGTAAGAAAGCTTGTTGATGTTTTACAGGTTCCTCGGACTTATTCTGCTTACGCAGGATGGGTTTGGAATAGATGTACTACGTCAGAATTACGGTGTAATTCTGTGAGCACAACCACGGCGACTAGTCACACAGGTGGCCGAACATTCGATTTGGTTACATGTCCCATGGGCCTTGCCACCACCTTTGGCGCCCAAAATACAGCAAAATGAGTCAGAAAATATAGAATTTGATGATGAGAAATTGACGGGGATTGAGGCCACCCTGTTTTCCGATAACAATATCCTGCATGAGAAAATAGAATCCCTTATTAGTCGTGTTCAAACTAAGAGAGGCAGATCTAAGCGGAATAGGGGCTTCCAACCAGCTGGGAACTTTCTAAATGTCGCGATTGGTACGGCCACCCAACCTCAAATTGACGCACTAAACAATAACCAATTCAAACTGATACAGGGCTTAGAGGAACAAGCAATAAATAACAGAAACAGGGACGCAATTTTGGAGATCATAGTAGGAAACAGTAATGAGTTTCTTGCTTTTTCAAACAAAAATGTGAAACAAGTTAAGGCTGTATTTAGAAATTTTTTGGTGGAAATAAATGAGTTTGCGAAAGCAACAGTGAACAATTCAAAGGGGTTTCAAAATTATACTGAGGAAGTGTTTAAGGAACAAGCATTGCTAATGGAGAGGTTGGTATACATTTCGAGTCAACTACAGTATAAATTGTCGGCCATAAGGGTACTAAGGGACTTTAACCAGATTTTGGAAGGGAAAGTCCCCTTCTCCACGGCTGCCTGCACCGACATAATGGCAGCGGTATCCGAGCTCACTGATAGGGTGAGGGGTGACGCGCCGGGTGCGGTGCCAATCGGCACGTGGCTCGACTGGGCACAGGTGGAGGAGGTGTACAGAAATGGGGAGAGTATTGTATTGGTCTTGAACATAAAATTTGCTTACTCACCTGAAAATTTTGAGATTTTTGATCCCATTGTTTTTCCGATACCTATGCATGTGCACGAGGGGAATCCCTTGGGATATACACAATTAGAGCTAAATGGAATAAAGTTGGCAGTGTCGTCAACAAGAGAGGGCTATATGATACTATCGGATAAGATTTTAAGTGAATGTGAAACGTATGGGGAGGCAATAGTTTGTAATAAAGATCTACTAATTTATTCAGGGAATTATTCTTCGTGTATTTGGGAATTGTTTCAGGATAATGCAAAGATGATAGATCAGACTTGTGTATTTCAATCGTTTGTGAAGGGAGTCACGCCCAGACTTCATTTGAGCATTGGGAATAATCAGCATGTTTTGATAAATTCGGGGTTGAATGGAATTTTGATTTGTGGTTTGGAAAATGAAGAGAATGTCACGCTGTCAGTATTTACGGTAATTACCCTACCGTGTGGATGTAGGCTGCATTTAATAGATGCATTAATATGGGCGGATGGAACGTCATGCCATAAGCACTTCAGCAAAATTGAAGTAAGGTCGGGATTTAACTTGCCATTAGCAATAGCATTCAAAATCAATATAAAGGAATATAGAGGGAATACGTTAATTCTAGGGCTCATTAAACTAAATTTACCAAGTGTAAAACAACTGGACATGGCGGTGCAAAATATGCCTTCGGAAATTTTACATAAAGGTATTAGAACATCAAAATTGGTAGAGAATTTAGTGAAAAATGATGATAGGGTAATTTCTGTTTGGGACAGCATCCATGCACGCTTAGTGGATGTGGCCGCACAGCCAATTTTGCCCTACATAACCTTGATCCTAGCCTCAACTGCATGTGCCCTTTCCAATTACCTCTTTTACAGAATCCACAAAGTAACAATGGTATTGTCATGGGCGGCCAAGGCTAATGCCATCAACATTTCTTCATTGCAAGCTCCCATCATCGACCTAAAAATGGAGCAACCCACAACTACGGTAATAGCAAGCCAACCCCAAAATGTGGTGTATGAGACGGTGAACCTCTCGGCTCCGGAGCCTAGCTGGCTCGAAATATGCATCTGTGTTGTGGTTGCCATCTATGTGGCCAAGTGTTTGTATCTACTGGTGGTAAAACGTACATGGTGTAGGGGTTGGTGTTGTCTGCCAACACCTGAAAGAACAGACCAGAAATGGGCTAACCGACTGGTGCTGAGATTGATGGCGGAGGACGAGGTCTTCGACTTTGAACTGGTTACCTTAGGGCATGGAGTAGATACTCTAAACTCTTTCCACGCTCCAAAAGTGGAGGATATTGCGCTAACAAAGGGTTGCCTTAAATCGACCATCAAGATTAAATGGGCGCACAGATTGGTGTACAACACACGTAAGGTTCAGCGAGAGAGGCAGTTACCAACAGTCCTACCCGTGAAGGGGATGGATGAAGGTTGATGGTTGATGGTAATCCCGACCAGTTCAGACCCCAAGGAGGTTCCATGGACAAGGGGGTACGACGGCAAGCTAGTCCCTAGGCCGGACACAACATCGGTTTGGTGTCCGGGGTTAAAAAGCCAGTAGAAGAGTATGATTTAAAAGACACCAGAGGATAGGTTATACTGTGGGGTGTAAAATTCCTAGGGTGTGTACATCGTAACAGTGTTCTGGGGATTTTGACTCGGGAGTCTCGGGGGTGACACGAGTGGCATATCCAGGTGTATGTCTCGGAGTAACGATAGTCAGAGGAATGTAATAACTTAGGGTAGCACAAATCCTAAACAAAGTACATGTGCGGGAAGCGATCAGGGTTGTTCATATTGGAGTCGGTGAACTTGCGATGAAAATAATAAGAATTAACATATATTATTGTCAGCACCTGATTCATGTGATGATACTCTTGTCACCAGTGATTTATGTTGTGTTTTTCTTGTTTCTTTGTTTTGCTCTTGCATATAGTGAAACGAGAGGGACCAGGGCCTTTGAGAACCCGGTGTACGAATCGTCTGCGAAGTAAAGAGAGTCACAAGTCAAGGAAGTGGGGCGTGCTGTCAGTCGTGTGTCTATGTCAATAACTGTATTTAGCATGCGTGTGATATATTTATGATTAGTTAGGTAGAAGCGATTTTGCTGTTTTGCAAGATCAAGTTCTGAAGAAACTGAACAAACGATTGAAGGTATTGAAATACTTCGACAAGGATAACCCTCTTAGGACTAGAAATAGGAAGCAAAGTTAGGTATGTATAACTCGTTTGATTTCTAGGGGCATAGGGGCTTGACTGACAGCTATCAGATCGGTTTCCGCGGCCGACTGCTTCATAAGGAATGGAAAATTCCAGTGAATTGAACAGTACTGAAGGCATTTTTCTTGAAGGACAGTTGGGTCAAGAAAAACAGAAAAATGCTGCGCAAACGGACTAGCGTGGATGATAATACGAACAATAAGTATTAAGTATGTCAGGAAGGAGTAGTTTTAAGATAAAGAACTCAGCAAGAGAAAAGACTTACGAAATAGTGATGAATAAGTGCCTTGACGAATGTTTCTTTTGTATTGAGTGTTTATTACAGTAGGTTTTGTACCAATACTTCTTACAGGTAATATTGCGAATGTTTCTTTTGTATTGACTGTTTATTACGGTAGATTTTGTACCAAGACTTCTTACAAATAATATTGCGAATGTTTCTTGTGTATTGAGTGTTTATTACAAGTGGTTGGTACGAATATGTCTTACAGATAAGTTTGCGAGTGTTTTTATTTGTGTATTGGATATTTGGTATAAAGGTTTCTCTTATATTTTGACACAAGTGACTCTAAGGCATGATGGCCATGGGTTGTGTGTGTTAAGATGGGGATATAACAAAGGTAGAAGACTAGTGCTGTCAAGTTGCTAGTGTAAGGTCATTATAGTGTTAGTGTAACCTAAAAAGTATAAGTATATGTTTGAATGAGTAGGGTAGGAAACTTCTTACAAAATTCCTACCTTCGCTCAGGTCTCTTGTGTATTCAAGAGATAACAGGTGGTCAGTTTCATAAACAAGTTAGTGTAATGTTTAAATCTGTTCTACCTTGCAGTCCGACGAACGAGCGGTTCGGCTGCGTAAAGAAACTTAAACGTATTTAGTTCAGTTTTATTTTATTTTCAGAAAGAACTCGACAAGAGAGTTCAGAGTAGTTTATTAGGGTACAAGATTCTGTGTTTTAATTGGTAATTTTGTATTAGGGTGACCTCCAGGGGATTAAAAGAACAGTAGGATAGTCAGGAAATACTAGGCGGATTAGGTTGTTGCATCAGTAGGGCTGACGGTATAGTAAATATAGGGTCATCAAGATTTCGAAGTTTAAAAGAGGTACAAAATTATAGGGATAAAAACAGAAGATGGTATAGATATAAATTCTAAATTTATCTGGTCATCTTGATGTAACCACGACCAGGTACAAGGGAATATTCAGAGTTAGTATAACTTATAACAATTCCGGAAAACATTTTTGTTATTGCAAATTTTCCGGTGGGTTGTATCTCGTGTCCCACTGTATTCGACTTGGGGATGCTACTTTCTTCTCAAAGATTAGGTCTTTGGGGTCGTAGCATCTTCAGGGGGGAGGGGGGCATTATGTTATACCGTCAAGTGGCAGCATAGCTGGGAAGAGCCACTTTCCCATTAGGGGGTAGCGGAGCCACTAGGTGGCGTAGGTGTAGTCTAGCCCTGGAGGGAGTGGTGCAAGCCACTAACCATCTATGTCTCTATTAATAAACTACACAGAGGGGCCTCGAGTCACTCTGAAATATAACATCATCCAGTCTGCAAGCGTTCTCCTTGGGCTCCATAACTTTACAACTTTTGAATTATTATAGTAATTAATATAGGATTAGATTATACCCACAAGGGTCTAACAAAACTAACAGCTTTATTCAGTTAACTTGTTTGTCATTAATTTAATGTTATTATGTTTCATTTTCAGCATTGGTATTGGAAAGAAAAAGTTCATTATCGCGCGATATGTATATTTAATGCTTCTGATAGGTAATGGGTATTTTCCCAAATACATGGTAATAAATGTACCTTTGTATAACAATGTGATTATTGATAATAAATGATTGATTAAAAATAAAGTGTTCTGTTAAATGCTTTCTCGTTCCCTGTATAAACTTTAGTACGTCAAAGCATCGTTGTCTCATGTATCAACTCACATACTTATCTATAGATAATGCGATGGATTATGTAATTATATTCGCGTACAACACCTCCTCAATCATCCGTCTATCACACGTTGGTTCATCGGTAACTTTCTCTAAGTCTTGTCATATAACACCACTCTCGATTAGTAACATGTGTTATCACTATGCGCAATCCTAAGTAAACTCCGCCCTAAAAAAGTATTGAAATGAAAGTTTGGGTGGTACAAGATCAGTTCAAGATGGCAGGTTTCCGAATAAACACAAGAACCAACGAAATTCAAGTTATCAAAAAAAATCTCTCATTTCTGGAGTTATTGGCGCTTCTTATAGTAAATCCAAGTAAATACTTTATGAATACCACGCTAGCTGTTGCGGAATATACGTTCATGGGACTTGTCACCATTTGCATTAATACAATTTTTATTGTAGTTTATACGAAAACACAAAGTGTGTACAGTGCATCTTTCGGTTCATGTTGTTGTGCAAGTAAAGGGGTCTGTCTCTCTTATCTTTGCGCGCGTTAGTAGTCCATACAAATGGTTGTGCAATAGTTCAAAACATGTTGTGACACGCTTGGGTGCTATCTGTACGTTCCGGGAACGTTTCGGGGCCGTTCCGGTTCCAGGAATTTAATCAGGGGCTTAATCTCTTTAATTCCCCACTTGAGACTCAGGGTCCAAAGTCTCGATTTCGACAGCGGAGTTCTCTTTCTACTACTGCTCGTGAGCTCGTGGTGCGGTCTACGGACGTGTTTTGTTTTAAACTTGTTGGGACTACAAATGGGCTAGGTGTAGGTTAGTTACCTGTAATCAATACATAGGTGAACAAGTTATAAGTTTATTAAGTTAATCAATGATTTAATCAACTATTTTTCTATTTAACTTTATAATCAGTTTAACTTAATGTATAGACCCTTTTGAGTATTTACAAACAAACCTTCTCCAGGAAAGATGCGTGCGCAGCCCTAAGGCAGAAGGACCGGGAGGAATATAGGTCACAGGCATAGGGGATAGGTGAACCTAGCATTCATCATTACTCTACAGTTTATCAAGAGATATATGACAAAATATTGACCTAGACAAAAACTTGAATCGAGAGAAAGATTAACAGACCCTTTTTCTGATACCATAAAATTGGTTGGCTATGTATTAAAAGAAATGGATTAGTTTGGAGTCCCCAAAGTAAACCATCTCTACTGGTCAGTGGCAGTGTCAGAGTGCATGGGGGTGCGTGGACTGGAGGTACCTACCCTGTGAGGGGCACTGCAACCAAAGTGGGTTCTGTACAATTACCAAGAGGAAGGGTTTCCAAAAAAATGGTCCTCTTAGCCTGGAAAAATCTCGTTTTTATAGAAGAAGAGTAGGCCAACTAATCTGATGGAAAAGTTTTTGAAAATGGGCCGTTTTTCTTAGTTGGGGAGCAAGCATGGGAACCCACTTTGCTTCTGAGTGCCCCTCGCGGGTAGGAGTGCCTGTGGTAGCTGGTGGCTGTGTGTAGGGGGTGCATGTACGCTGACCCAGGGATATGTACATGCATGCATGCAGGCTGTGTGGCCGGGAGGTCGGTCTACCCACTGCCCACAACAACCAAGCCATACACCCTACATCCAAGGCATGGACAAGCCATGGACATGCACCTTTGTCTCATTATTAATAAGTGTAATCAAGTTATTCCTTCTTATGATTTATAACTACAGTTGCCTCTTAGTTTAATATGTGCATGTTTCCAGAATGGTTTTGGTAGAAAGTGAGATATTTCAGTCAGACAGCTGCATACAAACTCAACACAAAGACCATGAATGACGGCCTGTTTTGTTTGTATGGATTATATGTTTGGCATAACTTTAGCAAAGTTTCGGTTGAGCGCTTAAAACAGTCTCAAAATTTAATTGATTCGTCCTCCATATGCCAAACACCTTTATGATACTGTATATAGCTGTATACATGTATATCCTAAATGAAAGCTTCCCCAAAACACTCCAAAATACCTAGAAATGAGCGTCGTCGCCGACCTTGCCATACACACACATGTGCGGCCAGTTGTTTGTATTTCCCTCTTGCCCCAAGGTTGCGCGCGCATGGCCTCATTTAATATGTGTGACGTCACCGAGTTAAGGGTCTATATATTCTGCGTTTCCTTCTCAGTATCAATTATTTGTGCGCGATTTAATCAACTATTTTTCTATTTAACTTTATAATCAGTGTCACTTAATGTATATATATTCTGCGTTTCCAAAGGAAACGACTTGGTTAACCTGTTGATGAAACAAGACAACATACTATTGATTTTGATTTTGCAAATATTTTATTCAGGTCTAATAAACATTTTTATACATCAAGTATAAATATTCTCAGAATAGCCTGATATTAAGGTTACAAAATGTTTCATTATTTCTAACATAGATTTAATTTTTAAATTTTTAAATTTTTAAAGTTAACTATACGTCACAAGCATATCACCGACCAGGAAAAATATATTCTGGCGGCTAAACTTCTCTGGACTGCCGCACGGTCTACATCATCATATGCTATGTTACTTAGGTGTGCAACAGCAGCAGTATCTAGAGCTACCAAATAATACAACCCAATATACTACCAGCCTTGCTCTTTATAATTATGTTGTGTCGTTATCTGAAGTCCTATTGAATTTAGATGTAAAACTGATTGTAGCAATAAGATGTGATTTTGAACCAGGAGCAAGACAGCCAACCAGGGCCTTGTCCACTAAGCCGACTCCCATGCGGTCCTCACAGAATTTAGTGGAAAATGGTCCTCTGCAACGCAAAATCGCATGAGAATTGGCTTAGTGGACCAGGCCCCCTTTTGAGTTTAAATGTTAATGTTACACCTACATGTACAACTATTAACATCGAGCAGCAGATCGAATTTTATCCAACTATCCTTTTTCTGAATCATCAAACCGTTACCTTATATATTATTATCGAAACTTGAATGTATATTATATATATATGTATATTCAGGACCTAATGGGATATGGAGGTGATGTATTTTATATATCAGCTGACGCATGAAAACAGTTGAGAAAGCAACTGTGTGTATTTTGATATGGCTGAAATGAGTTTTGGCCGAATCTGGAATTTTAAAAAAAATGCATGTGGGAGGTGGAATAATGATTTGTGAGATTTGTCAGCAGTAGGCCAGCACTCGGCTCAAGTAATTACAAAAATAACATAATTTTATGCGGCATACCACGCATGATACTTGAGATCTCTACTCCCTGTGGCCTTTAATACTGATTAATGACATAAAGGTAAATATCTCCTCGAGATGCAGAAAGATGATATTCAAGGGCAACAAAGATTATTAACAGATAACTGTTGGTGGGAGATATTTAAGCAACACTTATTCCCGAGTGTTGGTATGCACCCCATTGGGAGAATAATGTTTTAATAATCGGGCTCACGGTGGAGATGGAGAGCCCCACGGAATTGTTGGCTTTCATTTAAAGTGTTCATTGCTTTCAAATTGGTTTAATCAGCGTGTTATGGTAGGGGGTCTGTAGAATTTGTCAACGGCCTGTAAATCAGTTTGCTATATTATCTGTTTCAATTCCTTTTCAGAAAGAAATCTTTTTAAAAAGGTGAAAGTGAATATTTTCATTAGTTTACTGTGGATTCCGGTCTGGCTTGTTGTGATCAATTTACGTCAACAAGGCAGAAGTCGTCCTATTATGGTTTAGCAGATAAACAGGATGTGATCTTTTTGGTATATTTTTATTGTCGTTGTAAAATAGCCTATAATTTGGTGAAAGTCAGAAAGTTAATTGATTTGCTACATGTCCATCACCATTGTACATACTATATTGTAAAAGCAATCCCCTACTTGATAAAGGTGTGATGGAAAAAAAGGTTTGTTGTAAAAATAATCAATATGAAATAAATTCAATATGATGTACATTTTGGAAGACATGAAGCAGGCAGGTAGCGTGGCCGAGCGGTCTTAGGCGCTGGTTTAAGGCACCAGTCTCTTCGGAGGCGTGGGTTCGAATTCCACCGCTGCCAGTACTTTTTAGCTTCTCAGTAAATTCGAGAAGCTTAGTGAATTGCGTACCATTCTGTCAATCATCTTCATCCATCATGAATGTGTGAGATGGTTGTGGGGTAACAATCAGTGTGAAATCATCTGTCTGATCAGTTTGCATGTTTGCAGAAGGCTTATCTACTCCACCCATTTCCCACCTCCAAACCTCCACCCTGCCCCCTCTCTGGTTATTACATAATAAGACAAACAAGGTCTGCCCTTGCCTTCCAGCTCCCTCCCTCCCTCCCTCCCTCCCTTGCCTTTCACTCATTACCCCCATCTCTCTTTCTCTCTCACTCTGAGTGCTGTTTTAGTGCACTATCTCTATCCCTCCATCCCCCCCCCCCCCTCTCTCTCTGTACATCCCTCTCTCCCCTCTGTCTCTGTCCCTCCCTCCCTTTAGTTGGAGAGGGGGAGGAAAGGTGGAGAAGGAAAATTGATAGATGTATAGGAGTGTTTTTATTCTTTTGTTGGAAAACCTATTATACATGATCAATCTTTGGAGGGATTTAGACTCTCTCTCTCTCTCTCTTTCTGAAATTCTCTCAGAGAAACAATGTCACTGGATGGGGTGAACTCTTCCTCACACTCCACCTGCCTGCATATACCTGTATATATATGGGACAATCGACTTTACGAGGGGGTACCTCGACTTTACGAGGGGGTACCTCGACTTTACGAGGGGGTACCTCGACTTTACAAGGGGGTACCTCGACCTCGGTGTAGGTGAAGGGTTCTTTCTTTTATCTCAGCAGGCTTATGTAAACAAACTGTATGCTACATATGGATAAATTATATCTTTATTCCACGATTTGGCCGTGAGCAGACAGTATAATCGATATACTTGCCGCTCACAAGGTGTACAATATAAACTCCCTGTATTGTACAGTGACGTCACGACCGTTCGTGAGCTATGCGGACAACACAATTTGATGAAATAGATCAAATAAAGTTGTAATAAGTTAAGAATCATGAAATAAAAGCAAGAATAGCACAGTATCGCGTCTTCGGCGGCCTATATTCTCCTCGTATATTCTCCTCGTATGAAAACAACTCGGCCTACGGCCTCGTTGTTTTCGGCCATACTCGGAGAATATAGCCCCCCTCATACGCGATACTATGCTGTTCTTGCTATAGTACACACTTTTATCGATGTACCAAATAACTTGCTTCAACTTAGGTTTGTAGTTATTTCAGAACAAAAATTAAATCTATGTTAGAAATAATGAAACATTTTGTAACCTTAATATCAGGCTATTCTGAGAATATTTATACTTGATGTATAAAAATGTTTATTAGACCTGAATAAAATATTTGCAAAATCAAAATCAATAGTATGTTGTCTTGTTTCATCAACAGGTTAACCATTGTACATGGTTAAGGGATTGTGTATTTACACATTTACACATATAAGCACTTTTAATTAAATATTCTGCATTTTCAGTTGAACAAAAACTAAATTTCTGTAACTATGACTTGACATTGTGCACAAATAGTTGATACTGAGAAGTCGTTTCCTTTGGAAACGCAGAATATATATACATTAAGTGAAACTGATTATAAAGTTAAATAGAAAAATAGTTGATTAAATCGCGCACAAATAATTGATACTGAGAAGTTGTTTCCTTTGGAAACGCAGAATATATACATTAAGTTAAACTGATTATAAAGTTAAATAGAAAAATAGTTGATTAAATCATTGATTAACTTAATAAACTTATAACTTGTTATAATTATTGTTTGCCCGGAATCTAGATTGCCTGTTGCCTATGCTATCTGCTGAAAACAAATGTGTACATTTATTGTATAAGATATATTCCTATAGCACATCTGTTGAATGGTCAATTATCTCCGGCTTCTTTTCTCATTGGAAAATGTCAGTGGACAAGGTATGCTGGTCCCCATGAAAGCTTTTTTTATTTTTTTTATATTCTTTTTAAACATATTTATACAGCCATTAGTGATAAGGATATACAGAGAGATATATACATTCAGCTCAAAATGAGCACTGTGTGAGTCTATATATTACGGTGGTATAAGATATACGAGTCCCACTAGAATATTCCCACGGAAGACCTGCAGCGCCGGAAATTATCCTCCCTGGTAGAAATTTCCTTTACTGGAGCAAAGGTGGATGGTCTAGAAATGTATTTACAGTACCCCCTTCTGTGCCCAGTGCAAAGAACTCCCGTATACTTCGCAAGGCCACCTATGTGTTTCCATCTTCGTACCCCAGGGGTTCAGGTTTCGGATGAAAGTTCTGCCAGAATTGATGGCATGATTACCATACAAATTACTTACTTACACGCTCTATAAATCTTATGGCACATGTTGCTGTTAATGATGTTAAACTGTATGTAAAATCACTATAATTTGCAAGCACATTTGGAACGGTTGGACCAGCGTTGAATTTAATCAAAGAGGAAATTAATATTTACGACAGAAGGAATGTTTGATTAATGTGACCAATACAGGAGATCCATCCATGGAATCCCATGTCTTTAAGTTGCCTGAAGGGAAACTCCCCAGAAAATATTATTTGCATGTTTGACATTTGAAAGTGGCAATCACTGAACAATAAACGTTGTGGTCTTGTCCCTTGGTGGGTAATACACATTTCTCAAGCTTAGGGGTACATAATTATTGTTTTGCTGTAAGTATCGTTCCCATTATCTATATTTGAATTCTTCATTTTATTGTCAAACATCTGGATACAGAGTAATTATAAGACACAATTACCCCCCCCCCCCCTCACTATACTTTCTCGGTGCACGGGGTGGATTAGAAAATTAAATAGCTTCAAGTTTGTCTCGCTGTGTGCATTTATAATATGTGATATCTATGCTTTATTGCTAATCAACTACTCAAATCCATCTAGAGATCTTAACTTGATCTCGCTGGAAAGCAAAGTGGACTATATTTGACCGAAATCATTCTCTGCAAGATTGGAAATTATAAATTCATTAGGCATGTAAGTGTCACAATTCATTCCATTTGCTGTATTATATACTTAATCATATTATGATAATTACATTTCAATTGGCAATACATCAACTTATTTATATAAAAACCGGAAAAAGATATAGGGTCAGTTTTTCAAGTATTACACAGTATGTATTTACAGTCATGATAAAAGTTGTTTGTTCTAACAATGTGAACAAAATTGAATACAAATATGAAATGTCAATGAGAAATAATTTATAAGATAATGCTGTCTTAATGCTGTCTTCTCAATTATGCTTCACTTCATTCTCGTCAGGAGGCGGCAAGCACATAGGAGATCGGAAGCGTCGTACCACGTGACCATTTCGTCAGTCTATGAGAAGTCAACAAACAGCGTGCCGCCATTTTTATCTCGTCCTACAGAACAAAAATGTAAGTTGCTTTTATTATAGAAGTATTCACTTCATATTATTTGTTTTAACATGGTTTACCCTACCAATGCGTATAGATCCAGCGTGGACTATATTCAATCTCTCTCTTTCGCTTAATTTAATATATTTTAACTTTCTCTGTCCCCAGACGGCCACCACATGTGACACATTCAAAATGGGAGACAAAGCCCATGCAGAACCAGTGAAACTGAGTCAGGCACAAGCAAGGGCGTCAGAACTTGAAAAAGCCAGACTCCAGAAAGAAGAGGATGAGAGACTAAATGCAGAAAGGGCAGCAAAGGTCAGAGAGGCCAAGGAGAAAGTCAGACAGGTGAAGGCAGAGCAAACCAGGAGAGAAAACGAACGGCTGGCCAGAGAGGAAGCCGAAAACGAGTCTGACCACGAGGGCGAGGAAGATGACGATGATTCAGTCGATGATCCCAATGCGGGTGCCCTTAAACTTATCTCCCAAGTAATGACAAACCAGTCCAATGCCATGCAACAACAAAATGAATGTATGAAACAACTGTTGGCAAACGTTTTAGAAAACAAACAAAAGTCTCAGTACAATCCTAATCAGGAAGATGAAGAAAGGGAACAATCCCCCCCAGAAGGGTCGAGTTGCACAACATTAGGGCCGAACGAGACCCGACAGCTGGAGACGAGGTACATCATGAGATTGCCAAGTTCACCACAAACTGTTTTAATAAGCCGGAGTTCACGACCAGAGAAGAAATCACTCTTTTTAAAGAACTCTATAAGCATCCGGCAAACTGCCCAGATCTCAAAGTGCCCCGAGTGAATGAAGGCATATGGGGAAAATTGCCCAGAGAGGGAGAGAGAGGGATATCGGCCTTCAAGCGATACAGTCCTCCCTTCTGACCACTATGTCTGCTTTGGCCCAAGCCTCTGATGCACTGAAGGGCCAAGAGAAAATACCTTGGGTAAGCATTGCTGTCACAAACATCGGAGATGCCATGAAGTTCTTGGGATATACTAACAACGAACTTATCTGAAACAGAAAAAAGGAGATCAAGTCCCTTCTTCCGGGGTCTTTTAGGAAGATGGTAAACGATAAATCTTTGACGTCAAGTGACAACCTATTTGGCAATGATCTTGCAAAAACTGTGGCAACAATTTCTGAAGAAGACAAATTAGTCACGAAGATGGGTTTCAAGCAAACCAGAGCACAGGGAAGGTTTAACCCTCTCTGCTGAGGAAGGAAACAATTTGGGGCATACAACCAGAACCAACAGAATAACCCTCCATCCACCAGTTTTTTCCCACAACCACAACAACAGTTCCAGACTCAACAACAGCAACAGACCCCTTTTCCTCAGTTCCAGCAGGGTTTTCAGAACCCCCCTCCTCAGCAGCCGTATCATCAACCCGAGATGAACTACGTACCCAACAGACCGAATCAGAGAGGCAGAGGCAGGGGCCAGAACAGGGGCCGTGGGAAACGTCTTTAGAAGACGAATCGGTAGGTTTACCTGATTTCTTGCCACACATTTGGCCTAAAGATATGTTTATACCAGGTAATACTTTGAACTGTTATGATCGTTGGTCCACTTTAACTTCCGACCAAGACATTCTATCCATGATCAGCGGGTAGAGATAAACTTTGTGTACGGTCAACCACCGACCTCAACTGAAACAAATCAGTACGATTTTAGCATACATGAGAAGGACCTAGTCCAGGTAGAAGTACAAAAACTCATTGATAAAAACATTGTATCAGAAGTCTCACCAAAACATTGCTGTTTCAAATATTTTCCTCAGACCCAAACCTAACAACAAACACAGGCTCATTATAAATCTTAGAGATTTTAACCTAGAAGTTTCAAAAACCCATTTTAAAATGGACGACTTGAATACAGCACTTCAAATGGTAACTCCAGGGGCCTACATGGCGTCGATCGACCTGAGAGAAGCTTTTTACACCATTCCCATTGCAGAGTCCTATAAAAGGTTCCTTACTTTTAGGTGGGAAGGAAAATATTATTGTTTCAACGAAATGCCTTGGAGCTTCACAAAGGTGATGAAACCGGTAATGGCTAGGTTAAGGGAACAAGGTGTACAATGTATGAACTATTTAGACGATATTTTCATAATAGCTCAAACCGAGGAAGATTGCAAATTCTCTGTGTACCTTACAATGCCTCCTCCTTCAAGACTTAGGGTTTTTCATAAACACTAAAAAGTCTTCATTTTTCCCTAGCACCACCATGACTTTCTTGGGGTATACCATATCTTCATCATCCATGACTGTTTCGCCTACTGAAGGTAAGAGGATTCCAATGAGAAGTTTCATTGAGAAATTACTACAACCTCGACCTTTCGTGATTAGAGAAGTAGCCTCACTTTTAGGTATCTTAAATGATCTTACGAAAGGGGTGGACTATGGAAAGGCACACATAAAAGAATTAGAGAAAGACAAAAACTCAGCACTTATCCTATCAGGTTCATCTCTATTTGAAGGTTTAATGTACATTTCTCCCTCTGGGAGAGACGACTTAATATGGTGGTACAACAACATCCTTTCAGGCTTCAGAGTTATTAGAACTCTAGCCACCACAGGGTCCTAAACACCGATGCTTCAGAAGAGATGTGGGGAGGAGTTTGTGGCCACCTACGGGCTAACGGTACTTGGTCAGGTTTAGAGAATAACATTCACATCAACGCTCTTGAAGTATTAGCAGTACTGTATTGCCTAGACAACATGTTCCCCCACACCACCAACACATTCTTTCATGTTAGGGTAGATAATACCACCGCTATCGCCCACATCAACAAAGGGGGAGGAACTAAGTCCCATAATTGCAATATTGCAGCTAGAAAAATTTGGCAATGGTGCCAAGAACGAAATAACTGGTTGACAGCCTCATATATCCCTGGAGTGGATAACATAGATGCAGATTTTGAGTCCTGTCACCACACAGAAAACACTGAATGGGGTCTTAACGATTTTATCTTTAAAGCCATTTGTTATTATTGGGGTACTCCAGACATTGACTTATTTGCTTCCAACGATAATCACAAACTAGATAGGTATGCCAGTTGGGGCCCGGACCCATCAGCTGAAATATGTGATGCTTTTTCAGTTAACTGGGCTGACTTTAACTCAGTCTATGTTTTCCCACCATTCAGGTTGATCCTCCGGTGTGTGCAGAAGATCCACTCGGGGGGAGCGAGGGGGATTCTCATTGCTCCATGGTGGACTGCACAACCCTGGTTTTCAGCCCTACAAAACATTGCAAGAGGAGAACCATTGTTCTTCAAGAAAAAGAGAGGAAATCTTATTCCATTCCAAGAGTTCGACGCGACCAGCCATCTACAAGAGGCACCTCTAGTCACAATAAATTTTTAGGGAAAGAATCTCTAATATGGGAGTTTCTCCACTGGCTAGCCATTTTATTCATAATGCGTGGATGCCCAACACCTTAAAATCATATGATGTTTATGAAGGGAAATGGCGCACTTATTGCATCATCAAGAACATTGATCAGAGAAATCCAACAGAATCTCAAGTAATTTTTTTTTTTAGCCGAATTAGCCTCCAAAGGTCACTCTTATAACAGCGTAAACTCTGCAAGGTCTACTCTTTCAAATATTGTAAAACCTATAGAAGGTAAAAAAGTAGGTCAGAACGAAAATGTGTGTCTTCTTTTGAGGGGCATTAGAAATGACCGACCCCTTTATCGAGGTGGAATGCTATGTGGGATGTTGATATTTTGCTCGATTATTTACGCGAACTCTCGCCAGTTGCACAACTACATTTGAAAGAACTTACCATGAAATTAGATTAGTGTGTCTTCTTTTAGTTACCAATTGCCAAAGGGTACAAACTATATGTTCATTGAAGTTGTCAAATCTCTTAGAAGGTTCAACAGACAGAATTTTCCGCATTACCGAACGGTTAAAGCATAATACCAAGGGATCTCTCCCGGTTATCACTTTTAAGCCGTTTAATCAAGATAAGAGACTCTGTGTTGTAAAAACGTTAGATGAATACGTCAATAGGACGTCTGGCCACAGAGACGGCCAAGATCAAATTAGTTCTAAGTTACATTGCTCCATATGTCCCAGTTGGAACGTATCGAGATGGACTAGAGAGACCTTAAAAAGGCAGGTATCGATACTTCTTGTTTTACTACTCACAGTGTGAGGGGCTCAGTAGCCTCCCAACTACTCAGATTAAATGTACCCATCAAAGATATCATGGCAAAAGCCCATTGGAAAACAGAGTCTACTTTTAGACAATATTACTGTAAACCTGTAGCGGAGAAAGACCCCAGTAATACGTTGCTCAAAGCATACAGAAACACCAAGAAGGTTACACAGACGCAAAGACATCCATAGATAGTCATTATACTAGTCCTTTACCCTTATTTACTCTAGCATTATGTCATTACTCTAGTCTTATAACTAGTCTTAAAAAAGCTGGGTGCTGAACAACCACGAAAGATATCATGAGGCCCTCCCGGATGATGAATAAAGTTTCTAACAAGAAACATATCATTCATCCCACCCGGTTATTACAGAAAATTTTTCTATACATCATATAGAAAATATTCCCGGGCTTTTCTTTTTAAAAAGGGATAAGATATCTCTTACAAAAAACATATCATTATCCTTTCTGTGCTCCAGAAAAAGACATGGACTATACACTGTTCCAAAAAACAGTTATATATCACATGTCCATGATCTAGGCAATATTTATTATATTTAAATTACTGACGAAATGGTCACGCGGTACAACTCTTCCGATCTCCTCCGTGCTCTGCTCCTGACGAGATGAATGATCGCATAATCCCAGTTTTACTTCGACTTACTGGTTGTGGTAAGTCTCATCAAACTTTAGGATTCATAATACTCTCATCCAAGATTATCTTTTAACATGTATGTAATAAAAGCAAATCTGTCTTAAATTTTGAAAAAAGGGTGCATCTGTGCTGTTTTAGCTGTACCTTATAAACATTCTTATCAATTTCATCCCAAGCTTCCATCGTCCATGTCTTTAAATAATTATTAGTCGGGCAAACCTGGTGCTTTTCTCTATCCAGTTTTTTAATTAAGCAAATCTGTAAGCGGCAATTTTCAATTCTCAAATATTTTGACAAATGTGTTGCTTGCAATCTAGGATAGGATATTGAGGACTAATTGGACTGTAGTAAATATGATGACATATGAGATATGCATATAACGTAAAGCATGCAGGATCTCATGAGTTGTTTATATGGATGCAAGGGCCTCAGAATAATACTTTGAGAAAAACATGCATGCCGACTGCACGGTGCTGTATGTAACTTTGCCATACTTTATAGCTGATACCTCGTATACCTCGCGTGTATAAATATTAATTAACAAAATGTAATTCTAGTCATTATCTCCATGCTAACGAGGAAGAGACCTAAAAACCCCTCTGGAAAACAATGATATGCGTGGCTACTCCCCAAATGTTTTAACAAGGTGTGTAAAGCTACATATGTATACGTAGACTCATGACTCATGCAGTGTATTGGAAGGCGTATATTCGGTCCAATATTCCAAAACAACCCGAATTATTGGAATCGTATTAAAGCTAATATTGGAAGTGACTTCATGAGTATGTTTGTTTTGTAACTTGAATTCAGTTGTCATATAACCGTGAATGATACACATCCTATGGGGACTCGAACGGGCGCGTGTGGAGAAAAGTAGAGCTAAGTGTATATGAAAACAATACACATAAAATCTGGTAAGCATCCTCCTACTGTTATGCAAAATAATGGATATTTTGTTAAGGTAATATATTCAGCTATCCATCAATCGTTGGCAAAATACTATAGTTGTTAGATAGATAGATCACTTTAAATATCGGTTGGACCGGTAGTGATATGGTATCATTGGAGGCAGAAATAAAAGTCGTTGATGTTTATGTTTTCTTTATTATTATTCACTATCTTTCGGGTGACTTGCCCTTCATCGGGTGATTTTAAAAAATACTATAGCTATTCCGCAAACAGTAACTCGCTAATGCTAAAACTCTATATAAGGAAATGTAACAGGTATCATCAATTAAGGGTAAAATGATATAGATCAATAGAACATTCAGAGTGTGGCAACCCACTTGAAATTGGGCCAATCGTGCAAAAGAGCAATTTGTAGAAACGTTGCAGAAAAGAGGGGTCGAAATTGAGGCGCATATCGATTAATCATTTCTTTCTAATTCTGTGGATTGGTGGAAGGTATACAAAGAACGACAGTAAACTATACAACTGCTTACATGTACAAAAGTTTCATGTCCCAACTTCAACTTCAACTTCAACTTCAACTTGCCAAGTACAATAGATACATGTTTCAACTTCTAATTTCATCTAAAAAAAATAACTCACAAAAATGTTGATGTATATGTAGAGGGAGAAGAGAAGAGGGGTTTGAAAATGAAACTCCGTGAACCCCCGGTATACTTCGAGTGCGTCAGCGTTCGCGTAATGAATGCCAGGGAAAATATTTGCACATGTAACGTTCCGTGATACTCAGTTGACACGTGTTTGTTATGACAGGGACTGCCAGGGGGTCGATGGAGCGGCAAGCCATGTCCACGTTTGGTTACAACTGTCCATTATTAATCAACATCTTCCATGGTTTGTTACCTTTGTCCATTATCAATGTCACCCGTGTGTTTATTTAGCGCGGTAAGCGCTTCCTGCAAAGCATAAGGAATTGAAGAAACTGCTCTGTGATGAATTAGGTAGTTGTTGCCTTTTTTGTTTGAAGCATAGTTATTCATTCAGTCGCTGCAATTTTGCATGTGGGTGTTTACCTTAAAAAATACGCTATGTCTCGCCAGATGATGCATCTAGGTGGTAGGTTGGGCGTAGGCCTACCTTTGTCACCCCTAAATATATATGGTTCTATGTATATTTCCAAATTAGAAAATGATCTACTATCGCACAAATGAATTTCAAACTATGCGTTGAATGTCAAGGATTGAGAACGTGCATCGTAATTAATAAGCAAGTCTTGGTTTCAAATAAGGAGTTAAATCCGTTTGGGTGGGAGATACTACTCAATTATATATGCTAATGAATGATTACATATAGGTATATCCTTCGTCGAAAAATATGGCATTTCTATAGGTTTGATGCATATTCACAGAACGTAAAGCATAATCTACCGTCTTATCTGCATCACGATCAGATCTGGTCAGGTAAGGTCAAGAGAGGTCTGGGGGTCAAAATATGCAAAAGAGTCCACCCACCAATTAGCACACGAGATGGATGTATGTCCTCTGCAATGCAGACCTAGCTAGACCTGTGCAAGAATTTAATTAAGCAACTATAAACCCAAATAGATCCATATCAACTTGGCTTCTACGGCTAAGTTAACATCTGTCCTTATATCTATAGTATAATGGGTTTGGTATGCAGGTCAAGTGTAATCAAACGCTCATTTGAATATAAGGGAAAATATCACAAGCGAACCAGCATATTGCGACTAATTGCAAGGCTGGTAAAAATAAGACAATGTAAATGCCAACAATTATAACTGCATTTCTATTATTGTGCTAGCAAAAGGCTATTCATGCACCCGTTATTTATAACTTATTGTATAATAGGCAAGACAGACAGGGCCTATACGTTTAGCTCGTGAAGATGACAAATAAAATACAATTAATATTGTGTGGCTTACCACTTTAAAGATAGAAGGAATACTTCTCCTCCTAAAATGCCACCCACGGGGTAAAGCAGTCCTAGCACCAGATTCCCTTCTATTGTTATGTCCCTTTGTATGTCAATCTTCCTTGCCACATGGCAATACGCTCAACGACTTTTTACACTCCAAAATACAAGTGTTTGTGGTAAGGTCCTTAGGATATATCGCTTCCTATAGTTTCCATCTGGTCTGTTTGTTTTTAGAATTAACCGAGCCGAAGCTTCTGCTTAAATTGTCACTTCGGAGCAACGCGGTGATTTGAATTGTCGTTTCTCGGTATATAGTAGGCCCTTATCTTAAAGAGATAAACCACAGTTCAACTGGGGAAAAAAACTGAAAATAACATTTTGTTTAAACTTTGCCTTGTGAAAGAACAAGGTTATGTGAATTCAAAAAGCCAATAAAAACAATATGTCACCGGGTTAGTTTTCATTTTAGGGAGCCTCAAAATTTATGGTTGTTCACTATAGAAGTCTATGAGAAAAGGACAAAATAACTTTCTCCTAAAAATCTCTATAAACATAGCTAACATATTGCTTTACCCTTTCAAGCAATAAAAAATGGGGGTCACCGACCTTTTAAAAAAGTTATTCAACTGAATCTGCATCCCGGTGAGTTAAAAACAGGAATATTGAAGATTTTCAATGCTAAATAATATATTTCAAAATATGTTGATACCCTGTTCTTTCATACATGAGGGTAAACATCTATAGTGGTTATGTTTAGAAGACATTTCAATTGAAAAATGTTATTTGTCTGTCTGAAATCTTGGAAAAACTGAGAAAATATCCATTTTTCCCACATACTTCAATACTAAACTTTGCTGGTCTCTAGAAAGAAAAAAAATATGCTGAGATCCATTCTTTTTTGCTTTTTGTTATCCTCCAACCATGTACTTTCTCAAGACAAAGTTTTAAAAAATTACTGTCAATCCTTATTTTTCATGCATTAGTTCCTTTAACTCCCGCCCAGTGCGTATAACAGTGGTTTATCTCTTTACAAATGTTAACTTTACTTTTCAAGTGGAAAATTACTTCATCACAGTATATATTTTCATGTTATAGATAGATATAAAGAGAGAACAGAGAGAACAGAGAACGTATTGAATACGTTCTCTACACTGACTCTGAATTCCTCTTTCATGAACACAAGAATCCAACACGTTGTAGATCTTTTTAATAGTTAACAAAGTTGCAGAATTTATATAAGTAAAAGAGCATACTCTTTTGAAGAGTAAGAGGAGCTCTGTCATTACTTCTTCAAATCAGGCTGTATACTAATGGGAAATATTCCACCATCATGGGGATTGAATGGCATACCTTCTCTGTTTAAGGCGCAACCGGTAGAATGTATTGAAGAATTTCCTGTAAAAACATATATGTTTTCTCCGAATATAAAGGGACTTTTTAAGACCACCAGACACCTTAGATCACGTTTTAAATCTTTCTTCCAAATGACAAGTGAAATATTGTCGCATGCTTGCAGGTGGTCCCCCATTAAATCAGAACGGTGTGGAGACATACAAACGCTATGCATAATTTAGCAAAAAGCATGAAAATTGTTATTCCAGAACACACCTTCCTACCACATGTCGCCACTGGCAAAGATTTTTTTTTTTTTTTTTTGTTTTTACATCATCTTCTTTATTCAATCTGTCAACAAAGCTATCTTCCATCCGAGCATATAAACATCGAGATCTACATATGCCCTTTCTCTTCCGATGTAACGTATAATATTTGTTTTACCTGTTTTCGAACCATACATGTGACATTTAAGTGAGAAAACCCTATTAGGACATTTTGGGTTTCGCCTAGGCGACAGAAACACATCTAGCCATTATTTTCTCTAAGAGTATCTGTTATGTCAGCAAAGAACTTCTTCCAGGAGATGTTTTCCTCCTTACTTATTGTGCTTAACTTATTTTGGTACAGTATAATCGATAGTTTTGATCTTAACTCGTGAATATAGAACATCCACTCCATTTCTCCTTGGTGAAACAGCTTCTGTCGATGAATAAATGCCTTTGTGTTAAGGATTACCCAGTTAATTATTTTCACATTTGGGCCTTTCTTATTAACGCCGAACATAATGTTTATTTTCTGTATGTTCCATTCACCATTTGTGTTTCTTTCAACTATTCTCCTACCTCCTATGTCTTCGTTGAGGTAACCCACCGAATCTATTAGGTTGAAAATCTTTTTCCAAAGCCTTTCAGTATTTGGACAGGAAATAAAAAAATGTATTATATCATCTCTCTCGTCGCAAAAAGAACACCCTGGGTTATCTCTGAATGAGGCATTTTTTAAATATAAGTTACACGTTACCGTTCTATGGAGGATCCTATACTGGAGAACCTGTAACCTTGTTTCACACGTTGTTCTGTATGGGTTACTAAATACATCATTCCAAGAAAGGTTAGAAAACTCTACCTCACTTAAACCCAAATACTCTCTCCATTTGTATAGTTTCTCCCTCTTTACTTTCATACCTTCAACAAGCGCGTTATATATAGCTTTACTAGAGCATGATCGAATATCTAATATTTTACTGTTAACTAGTATGTCTATATTCCCTTTGTCCTCGCAGGGTGGGGAATTTTTGATCACGTGCAACCATTCTTTGGGTATAGCATGCTGTAAATCTTTTTTCAGATAAAAGTCTGGGTATATACCGTATTGCTTATTTAATTCTACAATAGACATAACTCTTCCTTGCTGGTCAACAATGTCTCCTACACATAGGAGCCCATTTTTTTCCCAGCTCTGATAATAAAACATTTGTCTCTTTTTACTTTTAATCAGCCTATTCGCCCACAATCTTTCTTTAAGAATTTCATTTCTAGTTTCTGGTGACTTGCTGTAGTAGTATTTGTCCCATACTTTGAAAACTTCTTGATAGAAACCATTTAGAATTTTCTTAGGCTTGGACCTGCTTAACATAATTTCCCGTGCTTTTCTACCAGGGGCAGAAAATTCCGCCATACTTCTAAAGTCACTTTCGTTATTAGAGGCCAGAATTCTCTGTACCCATTTGAGCCTATTTGTTATTATAACCTCTTTGATGGTTCTGAGACCTAGGCCCCCGTTTTCCGCTTTTTGGGCTAAAAAAGCAGTGCTGATTTTGTGTCCCTTATTAGACCACACAAAGTTCATCATTTCTTTGTGGATTTCTTGTTGTATTTTATCCGTGAGGGTTATTGTTGCTAAGACATGCTGAAAGATAGGCAGAAGAAAAATATTACACACAAGTACTTTGCCCTTTATAGTCAGGCTTCTCTTTTTCCATTGGTTAATTGTTTCTTTCACTCTTTCTAACAACTTCTCACTGTTTATTGTGGCCATTTTCGACTCATTTCTTGGAGAGAGGAGAGTCACCCCCAGCACTCGCATCTTGTCCGTCCAGTCAATTTTTAATATTTCTCTATTTGTTAGCTTTATTCCTCCTATATTAAAACCTTTCGATTTCTTTGTGTTCAACTTAAGCCCTGAGGCTTCAGCGAATCTATCTAACATTTGGATAGTTTTATGCAAAGAAAATTCATTTTTTACTGTGACCGTCAGATCATCTGCAAACTGTACCAGCTTTGACTCTCCCCCCTCCAGCACAATACCCTCGATATCCAAGCTTCCTCTCATCTGCTCAGCGAGTCTCTCTACACATAGGATGAACAGGGAAGAGGATATAGGGTCCCCCTGCTTCATTCCCTTTTCAACCTGAAACCAGTTCGATGTAAAACCATTGTTACAGAAGGCTGCGACTGAATTTGTAAGTAAGGCTCTTATCCATGACACATAAATAAAATCGATACCATACGCCAATAGTGTATTTTGCAGAAATTCCCAACAGATGGAATCGTATGCCTTGGAAAAATCGAGGGCTACTACCAGTCCTTGCTGTTTTCTTTTTTCTAATAGAGAAATCACATCATCGACCCTCCTGATGGCAGAGCCGATATACCTGCCTCTAACAAAACCATACTGATCCTCTCCTATCAGTTTAGGAAGAACACCATTTAGCCTTTCAGCTAGAACTTTTGAAACAATCTTGTAGTCCACATTAAGCAGAGTTATTGGACGCCAATTTGCCAAATAGGCACTATCCGACTCTTTCTTTGGAATTACATTGATTAAACCTCTTTTTTGTTCGCTTGTCATCTCACCTTCTTCTAAACAACATAATAACATTTTCATAAACATTTCACTTATCAAGGGCCAGAAAGCCATATAAAACTCAATAGTAAATCCGTCGCAGCCAGGTGCTTTATTTTTTTTAAACGACTTCATAACCTTTTCGACCTCTTGTTTAGATATGGGACGTATCAGCATATTATTTTCACTCTTATCCAGGTGAACCGATATGTTGGGATCTACAAATTCCTCCGCAATATCTTGATTTAATATTTCTTTAGAATATAATTTGGTATAAAACTTTTCACCTTCGGATAGTATATTTTTTTGGTCCGAAATCATGGTACCTTCTACATTAAGCTGAGTTATGCTCTTCTTACTGGCCTTATACTTTTCTAGGTTACAGAAATATCTGGTGGGTTTTTCGCCCTCGACTGCCCACTTTGCTCTAGACCGAACTAGGGCTCCTTCTGCTTTCTTTAACTCTTGGTTTCTTATTTCTAATAGCAACCTTTCTTTTTCTCTTTTCTGCTCAATGCTTAATCTGTTAATTTTGTCCAACTCCTCCACCCTTTTGGAGCACTCGTTATTTTTTCTCCTTCTCTCAATCGCCTGGTTCTTACCTATTGACATGGCCAGTTCTCTGATTTGTAATTTGAAAAACTCCCATCTAGTTTTGTCCGACAGGTTGTTTTCTTTTACTGATAAAGAGATCTCCTCCACCCTTGCTTTAAATAAATCATTTTCTAGCAGGGATGAATTAAATTTCCAGAATCCTTTACCTCTCCTGACCTCCTTCTGTAACACGGATGCTGAGATTACTTTATGATCCGAGTGGGCTGAGGAAGATACCTCCGTCTCTATGATTAGATTCGACATGTTATTTGACACTAAAATATAATCTAACCTTGACTCTTGACCAGTTCCTGTCCTTTCCCAAGTATTTACCGGGATACCATTACTTTTTGCGGCTATAATGTCGCCTAAATCGTACTCTTGGGCGAAGTCTAAAAGCAATTTGCTCGATGGAGAGGTAGCTCTATTAGTTAAATCAGTATTAAAATCGCCAACAACTACCAGCTCATCAAAGGACTGCTGGTCGAGCTCTAACCTGATAGCATTCAGACATGCTTCTTGCTCTTTTATGAAATTTGCTGTAGGAGCATACACATTAATAATACACCTCTTAGAATCTCGATTTTTGACAATGATATATATCCATCTACCATCTTGATCTTTACCTGATTTTATAATTCTTTCATTTATATCTTTGGATACAAGGAACATTACACCCCTGGATGTCGAGGAACCGTTAGAGAAATATACCTTGCCTGGCCATTGTGAAGACCATATGGCTTCCTTGTCTAACACTGAATGTGTTTCTTGAAGGGCTATGACACAGCTTCTATTTGCTTTAAAGTCATTAAAAATGGCTGTTCTTTTAACAACACCCGACAGCCCATTTACATTTAAAGAGATAATTTTAGTCTGTTCGTGCTGACTGTTTCCCTCCATTTGGTGAGAGTGGGCAGCCTTCTGGTATTACCCCAGTCCTATGATGCAGTCTTTATTTTCCCTGCTCTTCCTGCTTTTTCTGGTCTTGTTCGACCAGGAAACTTCTGGTTTTCATCCAGAGTTCGCCTAGGAGGTTACCATTGTTGGGCCACTTTGATGAATCCAGGGCTTCAAGATGTTCCAAGTCCATCCCTATGCCCCATAACCTATTGTACGACGCTTCCCCGATCTTCTTATCTCCTGTCATCAAGAGATAGTGCCTTACTTTTTCATTTTTTGCTGCTTTTGCTTTGAGAGCTCTAAGCACTAGCTCTGATCTGTGTATGGCCCACTCATCTTGATTTTGTGTAATGGCCCTGAAATTCCGCTTGCAACTTTTGGGGTCTGTTGTATTTAGTGCGTACTCCATTTTCTCGACATCTTTTCCGTAGAAGGCTTTGTGATAGAGAATAAATTGCTCCACATTATTGAATTCGTGACCGTCCACCACGAATGGGGCAGAGTAGTGATTAGACAACGGGTTGTCTTCGGAGAAGAAAATGAAGGTTTCATCATCCTCCCTCTTTGAGATTTTTGAGAGAACCAGCTCAGTGGGCAGGGTGGCTAGTTGATCATGCCTATAAAAGTTCCCATTTACTCTGATATTTCCTCTCAATAATTCCACGTTGTATCCTTCCAACTTCTTGCTAGCTTCTTGGATTTTTTTGGCTTTGGCGTACCTTTGCCTAAGAACTAAGGGTGTATCCCTTTTGATCCCTATTTTTCCTACCTCTGGGTCCGTGTCATAGTTTCTCATCCTGTTTCTTTCTTTCAGGACAGTAGCAGCGCCTACAGCTGTGGTGAATTCTACTTTTATTGGACATCCAGGCGTGGAGCTCACTCTGTAGCTTTTCTTTATTTCGATGTCAGCAAGCTTCATAAGTGTATTAACCATTTTTTTGATCGAGTCTTCTATAATGGCAGATGTTTCGTCGATTGCTAACTTCCTGACTCCCATGAAGAGCAGATTCTTTTCGAGCTTCTTTTCCTCTGCGAGGATAATTTCATTTTCTTTGGCTATTCTGATCTGTACTTCTTCCACCTTTGAGATGTCTTTACTCGTCGGTGTCTTCTGGTGAAGTATTTTAAGGGCTTCTTCTTGCCCCTCTAGCTTCTGCTTCATGTCGAATATAGTGCTTTTCATCTCTCCTATATCTTCATCCCTTTTTACGTTGTCCTCGACAAGGGTATCCACTTTTCTAATGCTCAAGTCTGCTTTAGCTTCAGCTGACAAAGCGATCGATCGAATTTCATCAAACTTTTTCATTGACTCAAACAGCTTATCGAAATTATCCTTTGCTTCGGCTGCTGCCCTGGCAGCTTCTTCTGCAGCCAGTTTCTGTGCTTTAACTGATTTCTTGGCATCTTCGGCCATAGATTTGACCATCAAGGTTAGGTCAGAAGCAGCTGTGTTCACCATATCGGTTTTATGGTTCTGTTGATTCTCGATATTTAATCTTTCCAGCTCCAGGTTCTTTTTAATTTTAAACTTGCTTTGGATATTTTGCTTACTGCCCTCTGGCTCAGGGGGCGAGTTAGGATGGGACCTTTTTTTTGTGTTAGCCGGGGAAGAAGCGCCACTATTTTCTGCCTTTCCTACCGTATCGAAGTCCATACTCGATTCAGTTGACTCCGCGGCGGGAGCTGGCGTTGCACCTGGGTGCGCGCGCCTCTCCTCACTGTTTGTACTAGATTTTTCTCCGTTTTCACCGCTTTCCAATATGGTGGACATTCTCTTCCGGTTAGCCTTCTCCGGGCTTGTTGTTATTCTCAAAACTCTTTTATCTGTTTATTGAACGCCTCCTTGGCCTTCTTACCAGAGCACAGGTCTATTTTACTACTTTCCTTTAATGTCTTAACTTTTCATAATTTTCTGCCTGGTTTGGTCTTCTTACTCACGCTGCAAACTTTTGGACCGATCCTCGCCTAGCCTGGCAATGGCGGCCGTTGAGCGAAGCCTGTGTCTAGCGAGTCACTGCAGGGGGTCGGCGGTCAGACTGACCAGCCGCGCTATTTGGGTCAACTGTCTAATATACCTCCTCGCCTCCTGGCAAGAATATATAATCCGCCCTGGGTCTTTTTTCCCACGTAAAGCCTTTTCTTTTGAAGAACAGACCTTCTTTTCTTTAGCTTTGATATTGTTCTTACTTCTACTTTACAATCCCACACTTGATTTCTTTAGCGTTAATCCTGCTTCGATAATCTCCGGGTGAGCGATAAAGCCTCCAGGGCCGATGCTATGGCGGCCGCTCCTCGTGGTTGTCGATCGAGAATCTTAATTCCACTTGTATTGTCACTAAACTGTTTTTTTTTCACCATAAAAATGACTGTCCGCTTTCTATATGCTTATATCTTTTTTCCTGCTCACTTATGAGTTGCTCCGCTCGCTGGATCTGAAAGAAAAGGGTATAAACTGGGACCAAGCCCTCACACACTTTCTTCTTGACCAATGGCTGACCGGAAGTTCTCACTGGCAAAGATTATAGCGATGTGTTTTGTTGAACATGTTGACGTGGGTACATGTGTATCACATGCTTGCTTCATGTTAGACCCTGGATTGGATCTCTGTATTTAGCGTCACTAATGTATGATCTTATCTCTCTAGGAAAGCTTGTTTAGCCCCATTTATAGCATTGAGTGTACAGAAGGCTCACCCTGTACTTTTCATTCTCCTCACGTACCTCCACTAAGACAGCATACGGCGCCATAAGAATTTACATTTGATTATTCTTTGGCCCGTGGCTAGAGATAGGGATCTGATTTAGCAGTATTTATTTGTTCAGCGCGTCTGAGAGGTTTTATCATAGGCTAATTCAAACATAGGATGCAAAGGTTTATGTGGGGGTTAACCACCCTCATGGATCTACATGCTCTAAAATATCATAGTTTTTCTTCGTTTTATCAAGGATACACATTTAGCATCTAATATATCACACTGTCACCAGTAACATCTTATATAGGCTATCTTTTTCGGGGTTGATCTCCTTCAATATACACCAATTTAACATGATTGATTGCGTATATATAAAAAAACAACACACGGCAATCCTGTTTTAATAGTGTCCCTTCTTTCTTTTTTCCTCGTGGCAGGCGACTCGGTTCCTGCTTGTGCCCGCGCCGTTACAGTCAGGTGCCGTAGTTTTTGATCCAATCAAATTGTGGCTTGACATTTGGCCCGGCACCCGTCTGGGTCAAGGGAAGACGCGAGATGAGTTGCCAAGTAGCTTGTATGTTGTCGTCGATTATGGGTGAAGACAGTTATATAAATATTACCAACGAGTGTTGAATTATCAAGGCACAAAATGTAGAGGGAATGACACACGCCTCTATAGACAAATACCACAACCTGTTTTTCCCTGATAAGATTTATGCCATACCATTTAAGAAAAATTAGGGGTCTTTGGTCCAGTTTTGTCCCTAAATTGCCCTTGTAACGGACAATCCTACCAGCGGATAGAGTCTGTGGTCGACCCCTAAAGGACTTGGAAGGTTGTGTCTGAGGTTGACATGGGATAGAGAACTCGCTATCGCTCGTCCTCTATCCCATGCCATAAGACTCTTCGCTCCATAAGTCCATAATAATAGGTCTGTAAAAAAAAAGACCTACATAGCTTAGTATGCGTAGGCAATGTGCACTTGTCGATGTTGCACACAATTTATCTGATATAAAGTATGTTTTTATATTCTAGAAAGGGAAACTATGAAACGTTACATCGGTAATTACAGCGAAATGTCACATTTATTGAAGGACCCATAATAAGATTTATATGAGGTTACACCCTCATATAAAACGATACGATAGAGACCAGGGACCAAAGTGTTATGACACATACTGAGTTAATACAGAACATATTTTTCATTTGTTAGAAATACTATAAAGTTAATTATTATTTTTGATTCCAAACATTTTTACCATTGTTGATTCATATATCAATGTACATTAAATATTTTTATCATTGCATTGTCAAGCAAAGGAACATAGCAGATTTTCCGTACCATGGTTCTTCTTTAATAATCAATGACTATCTGAGTTGTCTATCTCTATGACTATCTTGATTTTAGTAGAATAGATCGACGACCAGTTTAAGTTATAGCCATCTTTGATAATTGATTCCTTAGTAGTATGGCTGATATAATATAGTCATAATTACAACTATGAAATCGGAATGGGGAGAGATGAGGGACAAGGGGTGAGAGATAAGGGATGTATTAGCCTACTTTAATAATAACAGAATAATCAATTGTCCCACGACAGATTTTAGCAAGATTTATTTCTTTTCAACAGAATTTCTCTTCCACGACAAATTAAAGGGGGAACTACACAAGTTTTATTTTTTCTTTCATGAATATTATTGGCTCTATTATATATGCATATCATATTTACCCCTGTTGGGGGGTAATTTCATTTTAATCTTTTTTACAGACTTTACTACCCCCACGCAGTGATTTGAGCCATTTCTTTTTGCCCAAAAGTGGCAATCAAAATAATATTTCCTATATTTTCTCCCCAAAACGTTTAGTAAATTGTCGAATTCCTATAACAAGTAGAAAGAGAGCAGGAATAGGAGGCAGGTGAAACAGGCGGAAGGGGAGATCCACAACCTGCGTATTTGATTAGCAAACCTTGAAAATCCCAAACGATTGAACATCTGGTTTGTGTGGAGGTCTTTGTTGTCGCGGCCAAGTAACTCCTAAATCATTCCTCAGGGGTTCAAGATGTGCCCCTAATTTTTAAAAATTTCAAGTGTCAAGGAAGCGTCACTGATTGGTTCAAGTCACGTCAGTAGGGCCGTTAAGTATGACGTAAGGGCGACTTTCCGCCTTGTTTGACTGTATTTGGTGTGGGTTTTTTTCTCCTCGCGTTTGGGATACAATGAAAGGGGTTATTTTCAGCTTGGGTTCTCAAGCATGCACAATGGACACAAACGGTCTGTAATATTGGGATACTACCATATCTGCCATCGCAGGCTTGTTACTCTTACCTCATGGCTTGGGGATGTGTTTATTCATAATCGGTTCTATAGGGGTTATCCTGAACATCGCCCCTCTATAACACAATTGAGGGGCCCCAATTTCTTAGTTTGCTCCTTTCGATCCATCCATCCATAGCCATCTACAATTTTAAATGGATCTAAAATGAACAATTTGATGTTTCAAACCAACCACCTCGACTCTTATCTAAAGAGTGTCCTAGGGCACAAGTTGAAATTAGGAAAGACTTTAGAAGGATATGTGACTTGTGTACACACAAGGGTATCAATGTTGAAATGAAAAATACACCGACTCACCTATATATGTCTGTTTTTTGTGTGCAAAATGAAAATCATTTTGGAATGGTGTATACGTATGATAGTCCCTTACAAACCAAACATACCATATAATAACATAACATAACATAACGTATTAACATAACATAACGTATTATAACATAACAATTCCAGGAATGAATATAAGAAGTCTGAACCTACTATGATGCTAGATCAAATATTGAGACACATTTGATAAGGCCATGGGGACAACGATCGCCCCCGATTCGGCATAAACATACACATAGAATTTCGCCATCCACACAAATAAAAAATAAAAAACTAAGTGCAACTCGTGGCTTGGCGAGAAACAAAGGCCCTATCTACTGAGATATTTGAGGACGAGATAGCTTCTATTTGTCTCCCTTTACAGGGAAATTTGAGACGAAAATGGCCCTCTGTCAACGTGGCGAATATGTGTGCTTATATGTTGCCGATTATTTCCCGTCCATGCGTGCAGACACGAGGATAGATTGGAAGAACTGATAACCAGATTTATATCTGGTAGGAAAAGGGGGGGTACTTTGTGTAGAGGGTGTGCTTGAGAATATTCCTCAAATATTGGTCAATTATCGGGAAAATTTCTTGGTGATACATGGGTGAATGACAAGAGGAGAACACAGACAATAAAGCTTATCTACTGAGTATTTAAACATAATGATCAGCGGTCGGGCTGGAATCTATTACACCTTATGGGGGATGGTTGTAAGTTTTGATCAAAATGTTGATAAAACATATGGAGACAGATGTAGCTTATTTCTATTGATTCTGTCTTTCTATTATGCTATAGATAAACTAAACTATTATGCCTTTCTAAAAGGATTGTTCAGCTGTATGAGAACAATATATTATTAAATTCAACACACTTTTTATCCAGTATTTTATTTATGATTGTCGACAATTAGAAGGGAGATATGGACGGTTTGGGACGAGGTAGAAACTTTCCGCAACCTGTTTCTAGTCTTTGAGCAAACGCCGAATGTACCATAAGATCTGGGGATCTAATCACACTATAATTGAGACAGGTGTAGCAGGTCTAGTGTACCCCCCATCAGGTGTACCCCCCGATATAACTAACCTAGCTAGGTTGAATATACCCCCTCCAGTTTTACATTAGACCTAGGTCACATGTACCCCCGCCAGGTTCAAAGTACCCCAAAGAGGGAAACTAAACCTAGGTCGATGACGAATTTTAATATGAGGAAAGTAAGGAAATCATAGGATTGACAAACTTCATTGAAATTGAACAATCAAACGAGAATAATATATTGAGAAAATCACTTCGAAATGTTGTTTGTAGCATCAGAAAATGTAATTATTGGGTATTTTTTCCCCTACACCAGGTCTTTGTTTCTGAATCGAACAGGACCTCTGTGCCAAACAGTCTACATCTAGATATACAGATGTTCGAAGTGTGCACATCTTTATTTCATTCAAACCAACATCACTGATCACTGATCAACTACCGAATGAACCTGGGTTCACAACACTCCTACTTCTCGGCTTGTACACATTAGAGGTCTCGGAAGAATTTTTCCCATTTTCTTAACTCTTTTTTGTAAGAAGCTTTGTTTTTAGCACAATCGCTCAAGCTCCTTTTTAACTCTCTTAAATATTCAAAAAGACAAATTTTATTTCCTCCAAATAACCTTTTCTTATAGATATGAAATCTTGCCGTTAGCAGGGAATACCTTTTCGGGAACCAGGATTGGTGTTTATTTTTTGTCGGGATTCGGGATTTAAAAGAGTCTACCGGATTTGGGAAAGGGATTCAGAACCAGATTTAATTCCGATTGCAAATAGAAAAATGGGATTGCAAATTGAAAACCTGCGGGATTCAGGAAATGGGGCTTATAAAAAATGTGAAACGGGATTCAAGGGGGGGGGGGGTCTTTCATACCCTGTCTGAATTTTCATACCCTGTATTCAGACTACAAGCAGGTCGATATAAGCTCCCTATGTGTTTTTAAGCATTGCATATGCTCGCTGACGTCAGAAAACGCTTCGCTTCGCCCCGGTACTGTTCACACCAGCAGAAATAACATTGGTAAAGCAAAGCGTTTTCTAGAATTCACCTACCTGATATGAGGCGAATTCTAGAATTTGCTTCACTTAATTTCTGATTCGGTTCTCGATTCTGACTTCTCGAAAGCACTTCAAAGCACATCGAAGTCCTTTCTGACGTCAGAAAACGCTTCACTTCGCCTAGCCTCAGTACTGCTCACACTAGCATAAATAACATTGGTAAAGCAAACCATTTTCTGCTTCACTTCATTTAGATATTTTGAGAGGCAATACCAGATACTTTTAAAACCCAAAATATTCGAAGGGGAAAGCCTCTCGCCTCAAACCGCAAAGTGCCATTATAATTCCTTTAAGACCACAAAATGTGTCTCTCAAATGTCATTATATTCCCGTTCTTATCTGATTTATTTATGTCTGGATGAAAACAAGTTTGTTTGGGAAATCACTTTTTTTTCATCCAGACATAAATAAAAATGTTGGAACCAGCTATACACGCTTGCCCATTTATTTATACAATGCAGAGAGATTTGGTCGCTTGTCATTGGGCCACTTCATGGTGAAAGTGCCAAACATCATTTTGCATTCCAAGCATCTTCCAAAAGCAAGTAAAGCACATAGCATGCTTTACTCTGCAAATACTTATAGTTATACGGGTATACAAGGAGCCTGACCAGCCCGCCCTCACCCTCACCTGATCTGTACATCTATATGGCTTAGCGGCTCGGAGATGGTATCTTGTTTCACCGCTACACACTCTGCACATACACATGGCAAATTTACCAATGTGATCCGTTGATCCAATAGATTTGGATGTCTTGATTTGTCCACACGGTCTTTGTCGGATGAAAAAACAAATTGTTTGCCCATAAAGATTACGCCCTACCATACCCTTCGGAAAGGAAAAAATGGAAGATGATATCAGGCCAAATTTCCATTTCAGATTCAACCTCCAACGTTGGAATGACAGCTGGCATTCCACAGAGGGCATCCTTTGGGAGAGGTCACTTTACAGAAAGAGAAATAGAAAAAGAAGGTATGTAATGTATACTTGTCTGGGTCGTGTTCCCTCCTTTAGGGGCCTTTTTCATTCGACTTTACTTATCACACATTTGATTTAAGCAGTTTGGAAAATAGGAATGGACATATAAAAAGTAAAGGATGTAATGAATTCTTGTGGTCTTGTAGATCGCCGTTCTTCCGAGCCTGTTACATTCATATCAACTATAGTAACAACAAGGTATGGAAGTTGTTCATCACGTTACAATACCGCCACTTTTAATAGGAGCAAGCAATGTTCCTGCATGGTAACTGTACCGTGCAGCTCATGTTCGAAATTCTTCCTCAATCAGTTTAATTTTGATCCTACATTAGACCTCAGATGACTTAAAGTAAAACACTGGGCTGGAACACTTGCAGGGCATACAGCTCAATTATGATTTATAAGTGGGAACTCACATTATAATACTGGTTTCTGAGCAATGATATTGTCAGAATCAATCAAGTAATTTCTTTCCCCGCTCTCCCAAACCCTTAGACTGGGTGCCTCCATATTAGTAGCTGTATTACACTGACTAGGGCAGTACTACTTCCTGAGCTGAGCTATGTGTGGTCACGGTCTAGTGAATCTGTACTAAACAATCAAAGTGGCCACTTTACTTCAAGGTCAACTTAGCTATAGGGCTGCACCCCAAGTTAGGGATATTGCTGTATTAACCATTTTTTTCTTAATCCTTGGATATGAACATGTTTTCTTTGTTCATAAGTTCATCAATTTTTGCAATAGGGATTTTCTCTGTATTTTTCTAAGAATAAAAGACCATCATTCCATACCTGCATAATTATAGTGCAAAATTTGAGTAAAAGGAGAGAATTAATTGATATAGGTTGTCTTCACACAATATGAAAAAGAATTTTTGCAATTGTGCATGCAACAGTTTCAAATATAGACAGCCCTGAATCTCTGCTTTTGTTTCACATATCACAGTAACATTTAGCAGAAAAACTCTAAAAACTTAAAGGAACCTTATAAAATGAATTAAGGCAATTAAGGTTTTAGTCCCTAACTTAGCACACACCACTATAGAAATACTACCTTATTCTGGTCATGGTCTACTGATCCACTTGACGAGATGTGACCGACCCGCCCTCTGTGGGCGGATAAGCCTACATCAACAATTTGTGACGTCACCCAACCCATCAGCGTCCACTCCCCATATAGACACGACCCATACTTATGGCCTTCTTTTTAACGTTTTCCCTGTAAGTGGCGACCTGTAATTCGTCTGAGAGAAACTTGACTAAGTTAGCTACCCTTTTGGCTGGAGAAACTACTGCGTTCATGGTACAGAAATGCTATTGTTCCTCTACCTGTTGTCACTCAGTCCTGCCATGTTTACATAGCTTCAACCACCCCACACTACACACAGCCATAGGCATCAGCTCCCCGTACACACCACGCCAGTGCGGTGGTGTGTACGGGGACACTAACGGGGGGTGGGGGAGGGGGAGTGGGGAGGGGTGATAACAAACTTAATCTTACTAAAGTAACCCTGCAAAACGCTCTTCTATCCTTGTGCGGTCCTTTTCTGGACACTTGACCTCAATTCTCAAAAGTAAATACATAAATGTTTAGCTGTGTTTTTACTGTTGAAATCAATTGAAAGAGCTCCCTGATGTCTTTCTGCTGCCACTATTTGTTGTTATACATCCATATGCTTTATAGGTTTGCATTTCTAAAGCAGGTAGAAGTCAGGGACTATAAATATTTAGCTTAGATTACAATATATACTGTCTGTGTGCATTCACTTCCACTGAAAAGGAAGTTTACCAGACCTCCGGCTTGTCATTTATGCATAGCACGCTGGTAAGATGTCAGCCTACACTATCCAAATAACAGACAGAGTCTTCTCTATTAAATGGTGCTTTACAGCCACACACATTATTGGATTATTCATTATAGTGTGCAGAACATAATATCTTAGTTTTCCTCGATGTCTGAACATAGGATATACTCAGTCCAGTGTCCCCCTTTAAACATGTGCTCCTACAGCCAACTTCGCCTTGCGTGTTGTACTATCGTGACGTCGTGACGTTCTGTGTCATTTCCAACCTCCATCTTTCCCAGACTTGCGAAACGCTTGCCCAGTGATTGGAGGAAAGGCCTGATGAATTATTCATGAATCCCCCAAAAGTCCTATAAGGATTCGACAGGGTGTCTCACAGAGAAAGTGAGAAGCTTGGAATACGTTTGGGAATGCCAGTCTACCAATGCCCACCACTAATCCGGAACCCGAAGGCAATTAAATCTTATCAACCAACTCTTCGGGTTCTCATGAGAGAGTTGGCTCTGGACCGGGTTTACCGTACGTCATGTCTGTGACGCATTTGTCCCGTTCTCAGATTATACACGACAAAAGATTTGGTGAAAGTTTGATGTGACGGTATGAGTCCAACCTTAGTTTTCATATTTTTAATAGACGGATACCGTTTTCATCTGACTCTGTGTTGGAGCTAGTGTATGTGTGTAAGTCTTTGATGAATATTTTAAAATTACAAACTAGCTACTGATGAATACATGAATATAGTGGTCCTGGGTATGACCATAAAGTGCCTTTCTGTCTCTTTTCTCTGTCTCTCTCTCCCTTCTTCTCTATCTCTATTTCCTGGGTATGATCATAAACTGCCTCCCTCTCAGGTCTTCCGCCCTTGATATAACCATATTAACTGTGTTGATAAGGGCGTAAAGCAACCAATCTCACTCACTCACTCACTAGCGCAGCGAGGCCTGAGAGAGGCACAGGTAGGTTGGTGTGATAGGCTGAGGGACTCAGTGCTAGTCACAGCAATGAGACTGAACTGCAACTCCAGTTGGTCTAAGCTAGTCAAGCGATTCATTATTCAAATGCAACTTTTAACTGATCACTTGTTAATTAATGGGGGGCGATCAGACTAGTTCAAGCACAGTACTGATTTTGTAAAAAAAAAACACACTGAAAGATGTTACAACATGCCACCTGTACTTTGTGTCTCTGATACACTTACTGGAAATCCACAGATCTACAGCTCCTATCACCTACAACCACTGCTACTAGTTGTCACTATCCTAAATACTGCTATTTGATCTAGCCGCCACCTAATGTTTAAATTTGGAACTAATCTGGACGCAGTGCATTCTTCCTCTGCTACATCCAGCTATGGTCAAGTGCTAGGGTGGTGGTGCTGCACTATGATTCTGCATACTCCAATGCTTACAGAAAAGTATGTATTCAAGGTATAAACATAACATAAATGTTATACACCAGGAGAATCAAAGATGTCAGCAACACACAGGCCTTAGAATTTCTCCAATTGATTAGAAATTAACGAAACGGCAGTCAATTGTCTAACAAATGTTTAGTTTTAGCACTGAAACAGGAAGCTTCTTTGACTGCTTCTGGCTAGTGGTGGGAGCGACAATTATCACTGGTGTCAAATTCGCACACCACACACTGTAACCTAGATATACAGAAACCTCAGCCATATACTTTTGTTCACCTTCCTACACCCCAACCCTTTCCCTGAGAATTGGTGATGGAAGTTCCAAGATGAATAAGTCTAACCTGTATCTACTGATGTGTACCATGCTCCTGACCAGCTATGATAGAATTACTTGCAGCAACTGCCAGAGTGACTGCAGTAGTCTGAGGTGTTCTTGAGGTGGTGACTGCAAACAGATTCAGTGCTAATGATGACAGCCAAGAGGACAACATTATGACTTAGGCTAATGGTATCATGGTCTTTACCTTAGTGGTATATCATGCCATTTACCTTAGTGGTATTTATAATTATTTAAAGAGTTTGCAGTGTTCCCGAAAACATTTTTGTGATGCAGGCCAATGTCGCCGATGTACCCCAAAAAACAATCAAATACAACTAAAAAGAAGGTGGACATGGTTTGTAACAGGCTGGTTATTACAGCAGCAATATAGGCCTAACATCGATAGAATTATCCAAAACCATTATAAACATCTTTTCTCAAAATGAAATGAATATAACCGAGATAACATTAAAGGTATACGGGACCGTCTGACCCCAATCCGCTAGGTGGCGCCTGGTTGTGTGATAAAGAACAGTGTACAAAGGTAGGGCGGTGGTCCCCTGGTGTCTAAACCTGATCATTTTCACATGTCTGATCATTTTCACATCTATGTAATCTTAATGCCATGACAAATACACATTTTTCACTGTGGGAAGTATAATCACAATTATATTGATGCAAAAACCCCTTTGGCTGATGATGACACTCCATATATATATGAGTTAAAAGGCTGTACAATGACAAATTTTAATGTGAAATGAATGGCATCAGCCAGACCAGCCATGAAAAGTGCACTACATGGTCAACTTTAGAGGTCTCCAACTTTTCTTTGATCCCAGTAAGGTATGATTTTTTTTGTTTTAATTTGTGAGATATGACCTCAAATAAATGTATAGAAAGTCTAAACTAATTTAGACTGGGCATTTTTTTATTATTCCATAAAACGTGAAAAAAAAACACATTTTCTCATAGAGTCCCATAGTAAAGCACTTTGTTTTTCAAGTGACCCTTTAAAAAAAACTAACGTGGTAACATATCAGTTTTTTTTCATTTATTTATTTCTTCAGTACTAAGGAGCATTCCCTGAAAGTTTCATGGCATTTGGACTTGGCATTTTTTTTCATTGAACTGTCCTGTATACCTTTAATGGCACATTGTATTTATTTCATTTGATTTGAGAACATTTGTATTTGCTAATTTGTATGAATGTTGAACTAAATAATCAAATCAAATATTACATTGATGTTGGCCGTCTTGGCCAATGTGAAAGGAGCAGATGTTGGCCATTGAAATTTTATGTCCACTTTTGCCGACATGCCAACGTCTTTTCAGGAACACTGAGTTTGTATTACATGTACGGCTACAGAAATATGTTACTTGGTGTCCTTGGTCTTGAATGCCCATAATCAACTTGAATGGTATTTGTTATTACTTCACAGGAGGCAATTTCGGTGATGTTTTCTCCCTTTTCTCAGATATAGTATGATAGTATAATTACTGCCTCATTATTGATTTTTATTGATATTTCACTGTGTTCCTCATGCCTCAAACACTAAGAAAGCGTATTCAAACTTGAATGTAAGTTGATTTTAACCAATGCTATGGTATTTCAAAGGTTTACTGGTGGCCATTTTGCAATTTGGGGCATGTTCACCCACCTATGTTTTTGTAGAAATATATCAATAAAGGGTACTAATACTACCCAACACTGTTGTGAAACCTTCTGTTGCAATTTGTCATAGGTCAAACCCTATTTCTACTGGACTATATTTTTTGATAGAAAATGACTTCAAACATAGATGTCAAACTAAAAATCTTTGTACATGGGGACTTGGACATATGAACATATGGTGCTAGTAGGAGCCTAGATAAGACATTGCCTGTTCATGGCAGAGGCCATATTTAAATTTGACCTTGAAATGACCTTGAAATGACCTTTAAACATAAAAAGAACTAAAAAAATGAATTTCTCATACTCAAAAACATCCAATAATAGGTATATATACTTGAAAATCTAGTCAGTAGAAGCAAAGATATAGCACATTTTGTGTTTTGCGGCGGACATTTTGAATTTTGCAGCTACCGGCCACCAGGGGGGTCAGCCAACTTGTAGCGAGCGTTTTTTGACAATCCCATGGCCTGCTCTAACACCATGCAAAATTTCAAAAATCTACCACCAAGGGCACAATTTGCAGTAAATTGAAGGATTTCCCCCCCAAGTAAAAAATTGTTCCCTCCATTTTCACGTCAATCTGTGTGCCTCTGAGGGTGTTTTTAATATATAGCAATGGTCTTATTGCAGGCCAATTTCCCGAAAAACGTGCAAGAGTTGAGCTTGTGAAAAATAGTATGTTATTTCTAGGGTCATACTGCTTTAGTATGCAAAAAAAAAACTTACCCCCATGAGGTGGTCACGAAAACTCAAAAAAATGCATCTCGGCCCACTGTCTACAGGGTTCGTCTGGGTTTCGATTTTTTCTGCATCGGATCACCAGCGCTTTCAATGTTGGGTATCAGCGTCGGCATGCGTTGGGATTCAAAGAATTCGACACCTATTCAATCAGCCAGTATATCAAAGAGAAAAGTTCCTTACAGATATGATATAACAAACAGATATTGCATAAGGCCAGAAGTTGGGCAATATTAACTCCTGCTGGTAGCGACAATTATTTCATCTCCACCGCCTATTCACCATGACGGGCGATCTCCGCTATACAAAAGCGCCACCGAAGTTGGAGGGGGGTGTCCTCCAATACCTCACGTGACCTATTGGGCCAGAGGTCTTGTTCCCGTGGAGAAAGCAGGATTTGGAGGTCCAGCGGGGCGCGGAGAAACACACGCAAGACCTTGGTGAATGGACACAAAAGTGACACGGCGAGGCTTTAAATGGATTTAATGAGCTGGACTCCTTTTCAAGCTCCCGAAAAAGACCGTCTCGGTGTGTGGTAAATATGGTTAAAAGCGAGCTCTACCCTCGCAGGGGTTTTAGCAAACAAAATCGTAATTCCCTCAATGTAAATGAAATATTTGTTTCGTATGTGTATTGCACTGAAGTCCGGGTGGGGTTTACCCGCAGGTGTGATAGCAAAGGTCTGCCCCCACCCACAACCCGCCACCACCACACCCATATTTTCAATATTTCATGTGGTCATATCATAACGTTGCCTAATAGGTGGTTAGGCCATAATCGGAACCCCGATGACACTTATTCTACATACAGTTTTTATTTCTTTTTACTTCAAGTTTTTTTCAGTAAAATACGCATACAATTAAATGAAATGTTTCCAGGTTAGGCAAAAAAAAATAGGTGTGTTTCCGATTTACCCCCCCCCCCCCCCCCCACCCCTACCTAGAAAAACGTTACCCTACCTATCTTCATTACAACAGACACAGACTTACGAAATTTGATGTTTAATTTCATATGTGGGCATTTCCAATCTGTGATTTTTACATCAAGGCACAGTATACAATGAGTGATACAATTCTTTGGCATAAGAATAACATGATGTGAATCATTGAGAATAGTAAATAGCCCTATGAGTTAAAATTGAACAATTTTAATAAGTAAGTGAATGGTAAGGGTGGCACGGAGGGCAGAAAAGTTGCCTTGGAACACGAGAAACAACGACAGAAAACCTCGTAAGTTTCTGATTTTTTTACCATACCTGATTTTTTAAAAATCATATCTTACTTTTGGGGGATAAAGCAGGAAAACGGGTTTTCCTAACCCAGAACTGTCAAAAAGCACATTTCCCATGTTTAAAACAACTATTGTTATGAAATAGACATTTTTTTCAGTTCCTGGGAGGTGGTTTCCCTCAAAAAAAATTAAGAAAAAAAGAAGTTACCACCCCCCCCCTACCTAGTTTTCAGCCAGATAAATCGGAAACACACCTATTTTTTTGGGCCTTAGATAAAGCAAGCTTAACACGCCCGGGTTGAATAAAGCTAATGATCTGTTTAGTATGAATTGATTTAGTATAGACTGATGATCTGTTTAGTATAAATTGGACATGATCAGTTTGACAATGCACATGTTGGACAAGGCGTTATAACAATCCATTTTCTGTAGTCTTTGTGTGAGAGGGAATCCCTTCTTCAAATCAAGAACTTGGGATTAAATTTTCTCAAACCTAATAACTAACTTACGGTATCCAACGATAGGTTGCTTGTTATGCATTTACCAATTTCCAATCAAAACACCCACATCCAACTCCCCCGTCGGTTTATGATGTTTATGCAGGCATCACTGGAAGATCTTCGTACGCCTATATAATATTAGCCCTGGATCCACTATCAAAAGTAAAATAGTTTAACTTCAATACTTGCAATATTGATAGAAAACTGTTTCTATGCAGTGGTTAATCGGAGAAAATGAACATGCAATCGGAGAAAATGAACATTGTAAATACAGGCTTCTTGAAACCTAAAGGTGCTTAAGTCTATAACGATTTATAGCGATTTCTATATAGAGGTTAAGAATAAAAAAACAAGCTCGACCTAGGTGGCCCCATATAGGCCCCTCCCCTGGTCTTCCTTCCAGTTCAGTCTCGTTGACGCGATTGGTTGTTGATAAAGACATCTAACTTTTTAAACCATATTTTCTACAGCCGGGATAGTCGCATCGCATATAACTGCTTATCAGTTTAGAGGGAAGGCGCTCTTACCGAGATAACACCAATATATGTGAGATAGCAATATATGTAGAAATGAATAGAATAACAGGATGGACGCGGTAGTACGTATACGTGCTGGCATTCAGTAATGAAGTGAGTCGCACAAACAAGAGATAAGAGTAATAATCACATTGACGCCTAATCCTACACATACATTGTATTTGGTTCAAATGCACATAGATTATTTGGAAAGACTGAGTACTGTACAGTTGCACATTTAAAAACAATTAAATGTGTTTTTCTCATTATCCTTTAATTCGGCAGTTTTAATCTCAACCTGGTCTAATCTCAGCGAGAAATTTCTTTAATTTTGAAATCTAATCAAGGATATTAACATGTTCTTTCAATTCGTTGTTATATATCTCTTGGTCTCTATCTAATTGGCATTGACATAAAACGTGGCATTGAGAACGATTCATATGTCTGCATATTTAACATAACCTCTTTGTTACTCTGTGAAATGTGCGTAACAAATATTAATTCTCAAATATTGACCCATACCCATCAGAAAGACGAACACGAGATTATACATTAGGTTCAAACAAACGTTTCGTTCATGATCTTGGCATCAGTCATATACCAGTGATAACAACTTATATGGCAGGCGTTATGTCATGAACTGAATACCTGCTTATGGAATAAGTTTGATAGCAAGGGTCAGGCAACTGATGCCAAGATAAAAGCTTATCATAATGACATGACCACAGCTCTACACAAAACTCATCTCTCTGATATGGATTGATCGGAGGGTGAAGATCCCCTTGTTGGCGTCACTTATCATGCTCCTGTTAGAGTACTCTGACACGCGCCCCACGCTTCCATTATCGAAGAGTTGATTTTATATGGCTGCCAAGCACTTCAAATTCCCCAAGACACGGGATACAATGTTACTAAGCGATAAGACGTGTGTGGCCATCGTAGAAGATCACAGAGTCCCATGCAAGTAATCGGAGGTAAAGAGGCAGAGTGGCACGACACAAATCTCCTATTATGTTCCAGCAAATTATTATGGGAGTATGAATAATTACTGATAGCGAGTTACCTATTTGTTCCTTCTCAGATTTGACATATTTCTAAGTCAAGCGAAGTATTTTTATCAAAAGTGTCAAAAGTTCATGTGAGCATAGTGCAAGTGTTTGTATGTAAATTCTTGTAGGAACACAACAAACATTATCCGTTGATGCATTTGCTCTAATCAATGATATTCAAACGCCATAGCATGATGTTAATTCATATCATATAACTATTTCATAGGACTTTAAAGTAACAGTACCTTTTATTCTAAGATGAGACAAAAAGAATTCGCGCCCGGGATATATATATATATAGTAAAAATCAGTCTTGATAATGAAATGTATTATTATATCATTATTTGGTGGAAATGGTAAATATATTGTTTCATTTATTATTATCATTATGTATTATTGTTGTATTCTTATAAAAATAGAATATACAGAATGATCACTGCATGGGGCACTTCCACTTGCACAACAGGACTTCCACGTCGCTCTGAATGGATAATGTACCGTGACTTGTTTCTTTCACTGTACCGTAAGCTTTATGGGGCAAGGATGAAGAAATCGTGTGACTCCTTGTGGCCTTTGGCTCGTGATTCCCTTTGTTCGGTCTAAACTCCTGCTATATGTAACAACCTAGACTAGCCACAGTCTCTGAATGTCATGACAAAAAATGTTGGTATCCAAGCATAATCAATAAGAGGGTCGGCTATAATTAATCTATACTTTACAACATTGTTATACTTGCATCTATGTAGTATTGTAGACGTCAAAAGAAGAAGTATTGTACATGGGTGGTGTTTACTTGGTAGAGTGTTCTATAGTGATCTGGTACTTCTGGCCGTTTGAGTCATAATAGGGAAATTGATTTGATTAAAAACTGTTGGCCGTAAAATTAATGTCATGTATGCGCAGTTGTTTGGTGTAAATTGGTAGTCTACTATTGGTCTTCTTCTTTTTTTATCCTACTTTGCCTTTACAAAATGATTCACGGGAAAGTGGGGCAACTAAAAAATGACAAAAAACGGTTCCAATAAGACCAATTCAGAAAATTAGCTACACCAATAAAACATATTAATTTTCACATAAAACTATGCGAAACAAATGAGGTATACTATGGGAGACCTGGATTCATTTCCCGGAGAACGTATAATTATTATTATTAAGAACATGCAGAATGTTCTATTCAGAGTTCCAAATCTTAAGACGTCATTACAGTGAAAACTCGATGAATCAGAAAGATGTATTATCAGCACTATTTGTCTGGGGTGAATGATAAGTTAGAGGGTTGGATTAAGTCTAGTGAATTGTTGAGGGGAGTAGAGGAAGGCGAGGAGGGAACAGCTGGCCCTCTACCTCACGGCCGCCTGCCGGCTCGTGCCCCCCGCGACACATGAGGCGACATCAGACGGCCTGGGGAGGATCCAACCTCAGGTCACAGGGAAAAGGATCAACCACTACATGTATTTGTAACACTCAAGCCATCGTCATTCTCTCTCTCTCTCTCTCTCTCTCTCTCTTCCGGAACTTCGTGTTGAGAGGGTGCAGTTCAGACATCATTATTCGTGTCATCTACTCTTGAGTGCGTTTCAGAATTCTTGGTTTAATATTGATGATTATAATTAAGGCAGGCTAAAATTGGCGAACATACAGCATGATTTTAATGTAGGGTCTACTTCAATGTAATCAAGTCAGCGTACTGCATGGCGGATACGGATTCTAATTAGATTGATATCGCTTCTTTATTGATGAGAAATGTTATGTGCTGGGTGAAATAATATAAGGTAATTAATGTGTCTTTTGTAAGAAATGTGTTTAAAATCTGGGCCAATACAAAAATGTTTAGTAAAAAAGAAAGAGAAAGGCATTTTAAAAGTTAAAAATAATCTTCATTGGAATACTTTAAAACTGACAGTACGTCTTTTTACCATAGGAACACGTCGCCACAATTAGAACAAGGTGCTGCATACAGAGGGCTTAATTAAATGGGCCGACCTTTCAGTTTATAAATAAATACCATTAAACCGTGAAAACCTTTCCAAGAAAATGTGGTTCTTGAGTGGATAGTTGAGGGAGCCCCACTCGTGCCTTGCCTCACTTCTAATGGCGAGTGAATGCCTGGGGCTATTAGGGAGGATCCGAAACGTGGCATGTCAAATAGCAGGAGTTTCATTTTTATTTCACTCACCCAATAACCTCAGGTCTGCGACACCAGAATGTTGGCAACCAAAGCCGTCACGCTAAATTTATCGCAATGCCTGGTAGCGTGCATCCAGTTTGCTCCTCAGTGTTGGAATATTAGAATGATGTCTATTATTTGTACCCCTGCGGACTCATGGACTATGTATGTATCCAACAACCGAGGATTAGAATTTGGGATATGTAAAGTCAAATGTTGGCTGGGAATTAAACCGTTAATCAATAAGGCTAGCTTAATAAATACCAACAAGTCTCTAAATAACTCTAAATCAAACAGGGGTTTAACTTTAACATGGTCCCATGGATATATTATAGCTCAATCAAATCTCAACTTCCAGAGCGCCTACACTGTCCATATATTCAGGGAGGTATGGGCCCGGATGTCTTCATTATGAAATTGTGTGAATTATGATCTGTAGGGGGGGGGGGGGGGGGAAGCGCTTCCTCTTAGCGAACATCATTCAGCCTATGCATCGGAGAGAAAAATGGGCCTATAGGAAAATAGTTCAATGTTTACCGTATATATTATATATGTTTCAATATATATTGCCTGCGCTATATATTTATATAAATCAGAGGTTGGCCAGTTTGGGTCGCCACCTAGTGTATGTATTGTTGACCAAACATCTCTCTCACCTGGGTCGGGTCACTTACCTTTTGGTGACCAACCACTTTTTACGTTCTGGTTATTCGTGCCATGGGTAAGTGTGGAGCTTGCGGGTATTCTCACCCTAGGCCTGGTGTTAATGTATGTAAATATCGCACTGACGCTTTGGCGAAATGCAAGGAAGCCGGTCATTTAGAGACTGATTGGGTGCGGTTTTTGGACACTCTCACGTTGCAAAAACTAACTGAACAAGAGGAGGCTCAAGCTAATCTGGATTTTACTGAGCTACGCCGTCTTAACGCCAGCCAAAGTGCCGAAATTAGTGATATGCTGGATAAAATGGACGTGATGTCAGATCAGTTCAAGAAAGTTTTGAAATTTGTGCCTACCGGTGGTGGAGGATGAGGTGCAGGTGCGTCCTTCGGCCATCTTGAGTCCGACAACGCCATGGGCAGTGGCTTGGCGGGAGTGCTTGACCCGGCCTTGACCAGCGCTCTCCACGATGTTGCCCTTTCTTTGGACCCAGCAGTTGCAGTTAAAGATAAAGGTATGCCTCTCCGTCCGGAGTATTATGTCCAACATTTGCTGCATAAGACTCCCATCAAAAGCTTAGACCATAAAAAACTGACCTATCGCGAGCTCATTCACGGTATGGTGCAGGTTGCTGTGCATTTATTGGAGTCAGACGGCGATATTGCTAATTATCTTGACCATATGAGTTTTTTGACTGAGGAGGGCATTAACGACACCTTCTTGGACAAGGCATATGCGGTCTATGATCACCGTATGGTAGACAAAGTGTCCAGTGGCAAGATGAACTCCTTCAGTGCTGGGGACCCTTTGTGTGTGGCGGTGGGCTTCAGCCCCTCATTGCGCAAGCTAGGTAAACAACCGTCTGCCTCTCAGCAAGGCTCCGCTACCTCCGCTACCTCCGCTACCTCTTCTACTAATAGCGGCAAGAGGAAATGGAAGTCTAGGATGCCAGCAGACTTCCCAGATGATGTCTGCTATGACTGGAATTACCGGAATTGTGCTAATTCTTCTGCCAATTGTTCTCGCAAACACCAGTGCCGCCTTTGTAAACAAGATCATCGCACGGTGGGGTGTCCCCAAAGGAAACCCCGGGACCAGCAGTGACGTCATTCTTCAATCTGATGCCTCTGATCTTTGAGCCCATGACTGTCTTCAGCCGTCACAGCCTTTGTCGACGGATTGCCTTGCCGATATCCCGTCTAATGGACTTACTGGAAATGCAACCTGCTCTGACTCTTGTGCTTTGTTTACATCGCGTATTGGTAGTAATGCTGTTTGTACTGACGCCTACCCTATTTACGATTCAATTTGCCTTGACGTACGTAATCATGTTTTCCCTCCCATTGGTTGTACTACTACTGGTCCAGATACATGTCTTCCCGCTACTTTCCATGCTGATGATTGTATTACCTCTGCTTGTGATTGTGATCGTTGTGATATTGCTTGTTCTGACCTTGATACTGAATGCATTGATTACGAAGCCTTATATGTTGCCCAGGTGAGAGTTACCCAGTTCTTGATATTGACGATGTACCTTGTATTATTGATACAAATGTTTTTGCAAATGTTGACAACTTGTCTTTTGCCAGTATTGATTATGCTAAGTGTACTATTGTCCCTGAGTTGCGCCAATCACCCTTCGTTAAGCCGAGCCTACACTATGCCTCTCCCCACTACATTGGAGGTTTTAGGTTTCAGCTAAATCCCACAGCGTGGACAGATGAGTTGCTTCATGAAAATGACCCTTTCCTTCGTATGTACTTACTAAAGGGTGTAATGGACGGTTTTGACATCGTCGACAGTTTTGCTTCAGTGCCACAATATCATAAAGAGAATTATGCCTCAGTTCTCCAACCAGCTGCCTTCGCCTTTGTGAATAATTTGATGCAACAAGAGTTAGACGCTGGCAAATTTAAAGTGGTTTCTTCCCCCCCTCATTGCCTCCATGCCATTGGGGCGGTTCCGAAGAAATGTGGTGCCTTCAGGCCTATAACTGACTGTAAACAACCGTTAGGTTCTTCTATTAACTGTTTCATGTCTGAAACTTGTCAGCCTTTCAGATACCACACTATACAGGAAGTAGCCAGCGTAATGACTAGGAATTGCTTCATGTGTACCATCGACATCTCGTCGGCATATAGGACTGTTGCAATTAACCCTTCTCAATGGACCTTTCAAGGGTTGTGGTGGCCTTTTACCAATGGGGGCAGGTACTTGGTGGACACAAGGCTTTGCTTCGGGCTCCGTTGCGCCCCCTTTATCTTCACTCAGCTCTCCAATTTTATCTCCAGGTGTATGGTGCGCAGAGGATGCGCCCGTATCTTCAATTACATTGACGATTTCATAATTTTAGCTGATACCTGGGATGAGTGCGTTTTCCATCAGAGAGTTCTCTTCAGTCTGCTGCTAGGACTGGGATTTCATATTTCTTGGAAGAAAGTGGTCGCCCCGTCGCATCGCACTACCTACATCGGTATAGAACTAGACTCAGTTAATATGCTACTTCTTCTTCCAGATGATAAGATTGCTAAGCTGCACTCCGAGTTGGCCTTTTTTCAGAACTGATCTAGAGCCACTAAGCGCCAGCTTTAGAGATTGTGTGGTGCGCTGGCGCACTGTGCGAAGGTTATTTGTGGTGCTAACACCTTTTCTAGACGTGTGGTTAGTCTCTTGCGTGGCCTTCCAGTAGACTCCAACCCTAGAGTTAGACTGACTGATGAATTTACCAAAGACTTACAGTGGCGTCTGGTTGCTGCTGATTTCAATGGCGTCTCCCCCATTATTGACTTCAACTTTGGGCAGGGCCCTTGGTTTGTAACTGATTCTTCTTTGAGTGGTTATGGCCTCTATGCTGCTGACGACTGGCTAGCTGGCTATTACTCTCCCCATACATGTGACATAGTGATTAACCCTTGTGTTACAGGCCACAGCCATTGGTGTGACATCGATACTTCGTCGGTGTCTCAGGGACTGAACATCAATTTCCTGGAGCTCGTGCCGGTGTGGTTAGGCTTGTTGCGCCTAGCTCCTCGTTTCCCTGGTACACATATAATCTGCTATAGTGACAACATGCAAGTTCTACACATGGTCGGCAAGGGTCACAGTATCAATGCTAACTGCATGGCCTTGCTGAGACATATTTTCTGGATCTGTTCAGTTTTCAAGTGCCATCTATCTGTTCAGTACATTAGCACGCATGACAACTACTTGGCTGATGGACTGTCACGTATTTATGATACCAAGTCCTTACCTCCCGATGTCTTATCTATATGTTCCAGATCATGCCCCGTTAGCCGCCTTGGATGTGGAAGTTTCAAAGATTATTGCTTCGGCCTACTCCACCAATACTTTGGCCACCCGGAGCTTGCAGTGGAAGTGCTTCCTGTCTTTCTGTGCCAAACACCAGTTGGCCCCGCTTCCAGCTTCAGAGAAGACAGTTGTGCGCTTCTTAGTAATGGTTAGCTTGTCTAGCAAGTATTCCACCGTCAACAACTACTTATCTGCCATTATGGGCCTACACAGAGTCTACGGTTTCGAGCCTACATTCAGAGAAAGCTTCATAGTGAAAATGTGTCTGGCAGGTATCAAGAATACGATTGGCGACCAGGTGTCCCAGAAGCGTCCACTAAAAGTTGATCACCTTGTTGCCATGCATCTACTAATTGATTCTTCAATCCATGATAGGATCTGTTGGACTGTGATTGCTGTGTCGTTTCGTTCATTACTACGAAAATCCAACCTGGTGGGAGACTCAAGCTTTTCTGGCCACATTCTGCTCAGACGTGACATTTCCTTCAAGGAAGACATGGCCTTCATCACTGTTCGTTTGACTAAGACCATTCAAGCTAGGCAAAGGACTCTCAATATTCCTTTGATGCGCACCTTGGTTGAGGCGCTGGATGTTGTGAGCATGCTGCGTTGGATGTTATCAGTCATCCCGGGTAAGCCCGACGACCCTCTCTTCATGAAACCTTCGGGTAATAGCTGGACCCCGCTCCTGTATGGTGAGGTTCTGGCTTTCCTCAAGCATCTAGTGAAGGCTATCGGACTGGACCCCTCGGAAGCTGGTTTACACTCTCTTCGGCGGGGTGGCACTATGTATCTGCATTCGATTGGTGTGCCCCTGGCCGACATCAAATGTTTGGGTGATTGGTGTTCTCATGCTGTTTTCTTGTATTTAGCAACCCCAGATGACAGGAAACTGACTATCGAGAGTTTTGTGACAACTAGACTCGATTGTGCTAAGGTACCAAAGACTGAGTGAGACATTGGGTGGTTTGGTGGTCACTTGACAGCCGGCCATCAAGGCAATTCAGTTTCCAGTTATTTTTCCACTCGCCATTTATGTTTCAATATATATTGCCTGCACTATATATTTATATAAATCAGAGGTTGGCCAGTTTGGGTCGCCACCTAGTGTATACATGTATTGTTGACCAAACATCTCTCTCACCTGGGTCGGGTCACTTACCTTTTGGCGACCAACCACTCCACACCTCACAGCACCTTTCGTGTGGAAAAAAATCTTCAATAAAAATAGGGCGGTCACTTGACAGCCGGCCATCAAGGCAATTCAGTTTCCAGTTATTTTTCCACTCGCCATTTATACCCGTGCATAAGCCCCGGCTTATATTAATTTCAAATGGTGATTTGACCCGGCTTATATTCGGGGTGGGCTTATATTCGGGGCCCGGCTTATATTACACGACTGAAAACCAGTAGATTTAGCTGAAACACATTTGTATTATTATCTTTAATTGCTACTCTGGTTTTCGTGTTTTATACTTCAATTTAACACAAAAAAACACTACCAGAATTCAGAATCGATCAACAACAACTGACTTCTCTTATTTGTGATCCGTTTTAGGAAAATGAGTCATAAGTCCCAAAATATGGATTTGGAGATATCATCATATATGAATAGAGGAGATAGAGGCAATTCCAATGATAGTAAACACTAGGACATTTAAGAAGTATATCTATATTTTATGTTTGATATTTTTATTTTTGGAAAAAAAGTTTGCAATGTTTCTGGATGAGTAATTATCAGTAAAATAACTAAATATACTCCATACGAAAGCCTTCGCAAGGCTATATTTAATGCAATGTCCCGAAATTTGTTATACGGATTTATATGACTATAAGTGCTAAACCCTCTAAATATCAGAACATTTCAATAAAGGGATCTTGTGAAAAAAACACTTTGAAAAATATCCAGGCACCCGGCTTATAAACGGGGCCCGGCTTATATTAACGTTAGATCGTGCTGAACCCCCGGCTTATAAACGAGGCGGGCTAATACACGGGGTCCGGCTTATACACGGGTATATACGGTATTTCTTAGGTTCTACTTTTAGCGAACAAATGTTGTCTACTACATATAAATCGTTATAAAGCTGTTAGATTTAAGCACCTTTAGGTTTCAAGAAACCTGTACTAACAATGTTCATTTTCCCCGATTACACCAATAATAAAATTACAACCACTTCATAAAAACAGTTTTTTATCAATATTGCAAGTATTGAAGTTAAACTATTTTACTTTTTGATAGTTGTAACAGTTTTTTGTCTTTATGTAAACGGCTATTACAGATTTCTAGCAGCTGCAGTACCAGGGATAAAAGTGTGGCAACTGCGTGCCTCTCACTCAGTGTACACATTGGTGCAAGTGTAAGCTTATCATTTGGTACCTTCAGAGACCATTTAAATTGGTCCTTACTGTAATGTGTACCCACCCAAGTAGCAAAAGTAGTTGGGTCCCAAATGGGCCCCACTTAGGCTTGAAACTGGGCCCCATTTGGGCTGCCCAACTAGGGCCCGGCTAGATGTGTCCCTCGGCTCCACCCTGGGCCAAGTTGGGCTGCCCAACCTGGGCTCCAGTTGGGACCTGGTTGGGCCCCATTTGGGCATAAAATCAGGTATTGATAGGTGCAGGGTGGGTTCCAGTCTGGCCCTAGTTGGGCCCCATTTGGGCATAAATTTGGGATGAATGGGTGCTGGGTGGGCCCCAGTTGGGCCCCATTTGGGCTTATATTAGGTATGAATGGGTGCAGGGTGGGCTTTTAGAATAGGCCCCTACTGGGCTAAGGTTCATAAAATATTGGTACATCTTTTATTAATCTATCTTTATTTCATTGGATGTTCGTTGACATTTTTTTCTCCTTTCCTGGTAATCCTTATCCAAGTGTGATGCAGGCACATATCAAAATCCCCTAGGGTTAAACCTGAAATAAGAAAATACAATAATTATATTATTATTACTCCAACATATTTAAGGACTGAAAGGTTAATGCAGTCCTATCATTTTGATACATATTCTAGATAGATTTGGAACATTATCTTGCTTTAACATTTCATTCTGTCATTGATTGAAACCTTTCTCCATAACATAAGCACACATACAAATGAATAATTTGAGTAATAGTAGTACATTGTATATTAACATGAATGGATAAGTTTGGCTAAATGTCATATAATTACCACTTACTAAATGGTGTTTGTACTTCCTATAAGAGCTTCCATTTCTGAGGTGATGAATTTGCATTGATTTTTCTTCTCCTGTAGTGGCAACTGACACAAAACCATCCAGCAAAATTCTGAAACACAAAGAATATTTCAAGTTTAAGAATGGAGATAAATGATAACATACAGCATACTTCCCTGCCTATTAGTTGTCCTGTGGTTTTAATATCTTCTTGAATGAACAAAAGGTTAATGTATGTAATAAGCAATGGCTAGACAGAATATTCAGTATGTCTGTATATGTTCCCAGCTCAGAGTAAAATGAAAGATGAAGACACCAAAGGTACTGGATGCACTGACCCAGACAGTTGCCATATGGCTGTTCCATGTGGGCACATAGGGTTGTCATGGTAACTGGTCCCTGGGGTGCAGTGTTGGGGAGGGAGGGGGCCACTGCAGGGATGTCCTGCCAGATATACAATTACTAAGTCAATGAGTGCAAGCATAAAGCTAGCTAAGAAGGACAGTCTGGGAAAGTTCCACCTTAACTTGTTAAGATATTAATGTAATTCATGGGAACCTTTTCTTGTCCCAAACAATTCTATTTCATGGACATAGCCAATTTAAATTTTAGATAATTTTACAGAATTGCTACCTTAGTGAATGTAGGAAATATTTCTTCCTAGTTTTTTAAGTAGTCAACAAAAGAAATAAAGCACCTGTATTGGGTTTATTCAAAAAGGAAATAAATATAATTGTGTACTTACATTGTTGTTGGCTGTGTGCTGGGCCTCTGCCTTTCATTGGTTGTTGAATACATGGAGATTGCATCCAAGAATGAGAGTTTTGTACACAGATATTGGACAATAATAAAAGGGTCATTCCTGAACATCTGAATACATTAAGGTCTGTTAGTTTGTGCCGAGATTATGGGGCCTTTTTTAGTTTTTGCATCAAAAAAATAGGAGTAAGTTTACAATTCCCTTCCCTACAGTCAGCCTAACTCAAAACTGATTAGGCCCCAGTGCAGGAAACAAACCTCAACCCATTCCTAGTCAGCCCAACTAACCCAACTCAGAACTGCTTGGGCACCAGCACTGGAACCCAACTCCAACCCAAGTCCAGTCAGCCCAACTCTTAACCGGTTGGGCCCCATTGCTGGAGCCCAATCACAACCCAAGCCCATCCAGCCCAACCCAGCCCAGCTCAAAACCAGTTGGGCCCCAGTCGGCCATGCTACTAGGGCACTGAGATGTACAAGATGTATTAATAGGGCCTGCAAGGTGTCACGAGAGAGGCCGAGAAAGGGGCGGGGTGGTGTCTGTCAAAATGCCGGGACTATAGGGTCACTATGGGAGATAAAGAACATAATCTAATACATCATTTAGTGTGGTCACTGTCTTAACTGTTTTTTGATTATAGGTAACTAACACATATCTAATGAATTCTAGGCATTTGGTCCTCAGATATTATCTGATGTTTATATTTGGGAGAAAAACAGCTGTCATTTCCGACGTAATGTTATGATATAGGGATCACCAACTCGTTAGTCCCCCATTTGATTTCCTGTTGTGAAAGTATTGCAGAAACTTATTGTATACCCTACAATTATATCTAAGATGCGATTTTCATGTGAAACTAACTGTACTCCAAATCTTCTGTCATGTGCTGTTTACACTTCCTGTGAGTGCTTCGACAGGTATCGTTTTCAAATGATAGTGGGGGTACAGGCTGCTACGACCACATACGGGGATACGGTGCGCTACGATATACATTGTGTTACAGACTGTCTACCAAATATCATTTCCAAACGATGTGCAGCCGTCGCATCAGGGGACAGTGTTCGGGTGTTTCTGAGAGAGAGGGCTAGAGTGGCGAGAGTGTTTGTAAAACCCATTACGTCACGTCATGCTTTGCTGCTCATGTCTCCCTGCAACCTTTATCTCCACCAGTGGTCAGTGCTGTACAGCATGGCCCTCCTCTCACTTATCTCCACCACTGGCTTATTGCCTACATATGGAAAACGGGCTAAGGGGAACGAAAGGGGGAGGAGAAGGAAAATTGATAAATGTATAGGTGTGTGTGTGTGGGGGGGGGGGGGGGGGAGGGGTGCAAGTACTTTTCAATGAAACCCTCTTATATCTGTCTTTCTCATCTCTCCTCTCCCTCTGTTCTCCTGTCCCCTCTCCTCAATTGTGCTCTCTCTCCCCTCCCTTCTTTATCTAGCTCTCTCCTATATCTTTTATCTCCTAAAATTCTCAACTTAATTCTTAAAATGCTAATCTTAATCCTCATTATTTCTGTTTTCAAATAGGTTTCCAGTGTTAAATTTGCCAAGTCTAACATTCAAAATAATGAAGGTATCGTTCCATTTCTTTCTCAGGATATACCCAGATATTATGAGAAAAACGGCCGAGTGAAAATCTAGTCTTAGTTTTGGTAGCTATAACAAAGCATGAAGGTGTGGAAATGGACACACATTTCATTCTAGCATTGATGAACGAAATGGCAGTGTCTGGTAAACAACATGTACATCAGAACTTTTAAAAACTAGATTCTAAAATATTTTGTGTATTTAGGGAAAATAATCTGCCGTTCCATTAAAACTGGCTGAATTAAAGTACTAACTACTCTCTTCAGATTTGTCTGAATGTGAAGTGTTTACCATCAAAAGGAAGCTTAGGCTGAGGCGAATGTGGCTATGCAACCCATATAACCTTAATATTAAGTGCGTCATCGACGATGGCGTGTGATCGCCGCAATCATGACCACTTGTAAAAACTAAAAAACATTGCTTTCCACTAGATAGCTCATATCTCCCTCAAAAAGCTTTCAATCTGAATATATAAAAATTGCCCAAGAATCCCTGGACTGTCAGAAACACAGCCCTGCTTTCAGATTTATAATCGGATAGTTAGTTCCTCCTTAATGAATTATATTCGTCGGCCTCATTAAGTCGTTCGAATCGATGTAAATCACCCAACTCTGTCCCTGCACATTTTTTTTTTAATTTCTAAGTAATTTATTCACACGATTTCTTTGTTGGAATGTGCCAATTTTTGGAAGGGTTGTTGCTTCTAGTCATATGAATATTATGTATACCAAATCTCAAGATATTGCCTTGAATATATCATTGCGTTTTAAGGTTATCATAAGCCTCCTATTTCTAGGGATATTTCTGAGCTTGTAGGAACCTTCAGTCACTTTTCCGCCCGTAGCTGCTATATCACTTACAGAATTAAGCCTCCCCCCGACCCACATCCTGCGGCCGTAGTGCAGTGTTTTCCAGTTATGTAACTGTTAATGTTAAACTTCTCTCAGTCTAATAAGTATGAATCAATTCTAGTCACAATATTAGAAATATGCTACTTTTCCTTGTGGTGCAATTTTCCCCCTATGATATATAAGGCAATAAAACAGCAAAGATCAAAACGCAAAAGATGCGCTCAAATTATGCAGATATTTTGCAGTTATTTTCCCTTCAGAAGAAAACAGAACAGTGTGTTAAAAGGTGCAAAAGATTCGCAAATTATTTTGCAGTAATTTACTTCTCAGGTTGATGTGATTCTGTCTATTATAGTGCAATGAATCAGCAAAGATCATTGCGCAAAACTTGCTCTCAAAATATACAGATATTTTGCAGTATTGTGTCTCAGGCATTGATACAAGCAGGCCAGATATTAATTTTTATATCGACCAAAAGGAACTTAAGAGTATGAATCTAAATCATATATTGTTATTTCAGTCCTTATTTTCTCCAAAAATAAAACAAGTACAAAAAAGTGCAAAAGATTTTGCAAATAATTTTGCAGTCATTTTTTCTCATGTCTGCAATGGATCCGCAATACATGTGCAACAGATTTTGCATTGCAGTCTACTGCTGTTATATTGCTGATATATTGCACACACCATTGCACATCATGCCCATAGCTATTAATTAACATAGCCTCTATTGCCATTCTTTACCTATATCTTGGGTTCTAATTATGATAGGGTGAAAAATCGATTACCAAAATATTTCTTGGTATATGGGGAATATAATTCTAGAAGAACACAACATGTATGAATATTACCTAGTATAAATCATATACCAATAACTAAAATCTTTTACCCTGAGTATTTTATTATTGCCACCTGTGGTGATGTCTCCCAAACGTTTATATTATGGAGAAATGCCCTCAGAATGCTCAGTGTCATTACACCATTTCATTACACCATCGAGGTGAGGCTTGGTCTGTACAGACAACTCCACCCCAAGACCTTCCCCTGCATATGGGTCAGATTTCCAGAAAATGTACAATTTGTCTTCACCGATTCTATCAAATAACACAAACTTAAGACAAAAATGACTTTCAAAATGTAGTTTAAACTAACCAAACAGATTGCTAGAATCAATGCAATGCTGAATATACTCAAACTTACCTAGTATTGACCAAATTTCAGTCTAATTTAGCAGAATTGACCAAAAGTGTAGATCTGCCAATTGTACATTTTCTGAAATTCTGACCCATTATACATGTGATCCATCGATATTCTTTAGGCCTGATCCATTGCTTGTGTCCCAGACAGCTGGGCGGTTTACTCTCACCCTTTGAAGTGGTGACTTCCTTACCCCCCTCTATGTGTGTTCCATACGATCTAAACAAGGGCCATTTAGAGCGGTTAATTACAGTTTTTATGAGCTGCGTGGTCCAAAGAAAGAGAGAATTGCATACCTAACCTGCTATATTCCAAGTGCCGAAGGCGCTTGTTCGGTGTAAATGCGCGGCTCGGCATTGGCTGAGGCGTCCCCTTCTCGATGCATAGGTCCCAGCCATTCACAACGTTCCATCACTCCTCCTCAGCCACAGCGCCACCTGCGATAGTTCACCAAACGGCCTGCGAGGGCGCCACTCCTAGAACACCCCAACCCATCGCGGATGTCCTACATAGTTCTCCATTCCACTAGTCTGTATACATCTGTGCTGTTGATCTCAGCTCATACTGGAAATAGGCGGAGTACGCATACAGCAACCTTTTGGCATTGGATTGAAACTAACACACAAATATATGCATGTGATATACGGGCCTGACGTAGTGGATTTGTAACTGTGTTTAGCTAACTTAAGGGAGCATAGAATGAAGTGCCTGGGGACGGCCCCATGGATGATTTTGGCCGGGATACGGATTCCGATGAGTGCGGGAATGTTGGCCGGCCCAGTGCGGGGAGTACCCGCCACTGGCCGGTTCATCGTCCCCTGGTCGTCACTGTTGGGCTTGACGTTAATTTCTATCTGATGACAAGTTTAGCTTCGTCATGTCTTGCTAAACCATTGGAGGACCTTACGACAACGAATGTAGAAGAGTCTATGGATGGCTGTGATCGGGTTCTATGGTAAGTAGGGCTACACGTTGATTATTTTCTTAAGAAACAAATAGGCCTACAGGGTAAGATCAGGTCCCTGCTGGCCCATATAACTAGTATAAGATAATACTCCAGCCTCACTCAACCCAACGTGGTATTTCACAATTTCGGTGCCTAAAATGAAGAAAGTAAAATCCACAATAGCTGTAGCCAAACTATAAGTAGGCCTACTGAATCGCATCTTATACCTAGGCCCTATAATGTGTGAAATACACACGATTCCTCCAATTTGGCTGAGGTCCCTTGTTTTTCCGACGAATGAAGTCGGTGGATTGGCATCTTGCTCGCCTTTTTCCTTAACCCAAGGCCAAAAAAAAAATAGATGTGTTTCCTATTTACCCCCCCCCCCCCCCCTACCTAGAAAAACCTTACCCTACCTAAAAAAAATTTTACCATACCTGATTTTTTCCCCATCATATCTTACTTTTTTTGGATTTTTTGACAAAACAACTAATGTTATGAAAAAGACATTTTTTTCAGTTCCTGGGAGGTGGTTTCCAAACAAAAAAAAAATAACAAAAAAAGTTACCACCCCTCCCCCCCCCCCCCCCCCCCCCAACCTAGTTTTCAGCCAGATAAATCGGAAACACACCTATTTTTATTTTTTTTGGCCCAAGGAGAGCATGATTTGCCAAGACTGAATATGCAATGGGTTCGCTTGCCAAATTGTAGCTTCAAAGTAAGAACTGGTTTCTTTCTTCTATGCACTGGTACTGAAATACTGTAGGCCTACATGGTTCTTCCCCAAGCATCTCTAGAGAACCCCGGAGAGAACCTGAACTATATTCATGAATACGTATGACCCGAAAGCTAGACATCACAAACCGCAAACCTAGCCAAGTAGAACATTATCTAAAGCTCCTATTTGATTTTCACCCCATTATTTTGATTCTGAGGAGGACTGATGTATGGGTATATGGGCTGCCATACACGCTCCACTGATTCAGTTCATATGATCTCATCTCCTGGTCATTTATGAACACATAAATTATGGATTCATTCATCCAACCATGCGAGATAAGGGTTGTTTGCCTATAGATTTATATATCCAAGGGACGGGCGACGGATATGGAATTTTCAGATCGATAAGAGGGATTGGAGTGGTCAGTTCATAAGAGATAGCTGTGGTTATGACAAATATAGGGGGCGGAGGGGGAGCGGTGTTTGTGTATTTGTCCTGAGTTTGAAAGGTGCACTCGAAGGTGACTCGTGTGAGACATGCTGATATGTACGACATGCTTCATGATCTCGCTTGACACACGGGCCAGTCATTCATGAGTAACATGTTAACAATACAGGGCACTTTTATCGCTGTCTACAGGTGTGTATAGCCTGTAGGAATCTGGAGCTATGTTCTCCATCTACTTATAATTAATTATATAACTAGCATGAATCCCCCTCCCCCCAATTTTTACTGCGTCCCATTTTGAATTCTGTTCTTTGAATAAACAGATCAGATAGCCATGTATGATAGGAATCCGATCTACTTGTTGGTAGAACAACATTATGAATTCTCAGGGTTAACCTCCTAAAGCAAAAATCGGATCCTCCACAATGTCTATGCACACGTAGGCTTAACTGACTTGGCTTTCCATCTAAAGAAAAGGGAGCGTTTCCAATGGCTAAAGTTGTAGTTCTGCGTACCGTATATAGTTTGAATAACACAGTTATGTTTGGATAACGTGCATGGGTCTGATAGTAATTTTTTAATACACACGCCTGTGGAAACGCATTTATGGAACCATTAATATGACTTTATATTTATTCATGCACGGTCTTATTGTCATTAATATGCAAATATGATAATAGAACAAGCGTAATGACAGTGTCCTCGGGCTTTCTTATGATATATATATAATACATGTAACGATGGCTAGTCCCTATGAATACATATATACCGGTACATGGAAGTATTTACATTGTGTACATGAATTCAAATCTTAGTGTACTTATACTGTAGCCAGGGATGCCATTAGCTGTATGACCGATATGATTAGAGATAATGCTATGAAAAAAAAAGAGTCATTTTCATGTGTATGCCCCTCCGACACCATTTTGTGGAAGTGATTACCTTTTTTCCCGCTCGACCTAATTCAGGGATGAATCTTTTGGGGAAGGCACTGGGTGGGGGGTGGGGATAGAAAGGGTCAATGATGTGGCCGTAAAGTGTGCTTGTTTTGAGCGCTAATAGTATATGTCTACCACTGCTGTGTATGTTACTGTAACAAAGACCATTGTGACAGTCGGTGGATGTTGCCACGCGCGAGGACAAACCAGGCTGGATCCTCAGGAACCTCTTGGGGGAAAAAATCTCCAAACCAGCATGGTATTAGGGAGCAGGGGGAATGGTAGGGTATATAGGCAGAGACAGCTAAGTATGGATAGGCCACAGTAGTTGTATTGAGGATGATCTCACACACAATTTATCCATTACTTGCGGGGTGGGAGTTTTGGTGGGTGCACGGACGACTGTCCACATCCATTGGCAGGCCCAGGAGGGGGACAAAGTTGAGTCACACTGGAGTCTGTCTGAATGTAAAAAGCACTGTGGTTGTAGGAGGAACAGGATTGGGAGAGAGGCGATCCTTGAACCTTCCAATAAAAACAACAGTTGGATGGGCCCTGGATTGGAGTCAGACAGACAAGCTGACGCATGCCATACTCAGAGCCTCGGATGACATTAACATAGCCTATATATGATATATCTATATATCTATATAATTCTCAGCCCATTCACATTTACCGAGAAATGAATCATTCACATCGAGAACTGAAGGGTATGTACTACTTCCTGATCGTGTACACAAAGAAGAGCGAGATGAGAGGAATGATCCCAGCCCTGTGATGATCACTTTGTGTTTTTAGTTGGTCGCGTGTGGGTGGATCCCAATGTGGATTATGATTACTTAGTTACAATTGAGGTCTGTTCATATGTGTATTACTGTATCTGCCCAACCAATCTTTTCTAATTCCCAGTGTATATGACTATTTGGTTCTGAAATGATCGATAAATAACAAGTGCTTATTTATGGCAAATTGAACACAACATTATTCCAATATAGGACATAGGCTAGGACATCCTAGCATAGGGATACTTGCATTCCGACTCCCCCTGCATGAAACGACTTACCATAGGCACTGAACCCCTTGCGCACTACCGCCGCCTAACGGGGAAAACTCACAACCAAGTGTAATAAAGGGATGGCATTGTCATAGGTGACATGACTGAAATGTCCCGAGTGCCAGCAGAAGGCCCTGTCACATAGGTTTGCCAGTGAGTCACATAGGTTTGCCAGTGAGCATTAATTCCCCTTTAACAAGTTCTCACGTAACTTACCATACCCTTTCTATAACCTAGGTGACACTAAATGGTATTATATGTAACGAGTCGACATGTATCCTCAGAGTGAGCGTTACAGCGTTAGATTATTAACAGTTTTATTTACACAAACTATACTCAAGTCTAATGTGTTTCTGTCTGGTTCTAGTCGACGTCTCAAGTTGTTCAACAGTATCAGTTAAAAAACATATTGGCAAATAATATGTAGGATCGCTATCAGTTATTATCTCATCAAATTACAAGATAATGTACAAACAATACGCTCTATCGTTCATTAAAAATACTCGGATGAGGCAGAGACAGCTAAGTATTTTACTGGGACCCCAGAGAATCTATTGTTGTGTTAATGATCATGCATATGGGCACATATGATACCCAATATTTCTGCCAAGAAATGCCCCAAGGGATCAAATAGTTACGGCATGCCATGGGAAGGGTGACCTGTACATCTATTTATCTCTGACATGGGGAGACTAACGGCGCCATGGGATTGATCATCCCGGACTTAGCTACAATTAGCGCCTGTGGATTGAATTTACCATGGCGTAAACTTCCTTATGTTCAATCCTTATCCACTTCTGTACAAATGTTATAGGTTCATCGATGAACTTTTGTTACATATCAATTTTATGAGGAAGTAAATGTATTGGTTAATAACAAGACTACCCCCAGGAAAAGTGGGGTGGAAGGATTGAAGAGAGCCGTCCAGGTCCAAACCCTCAAATCAGGCGTTCTAATAGGATTATAATGGCATTTTGTGGTCTTAATGAATTATAATGGCACTTTGTTTTCCCTCCGTTTGAAGGGACTCGCATCTTTGGGCCTAGACTGAGTGCATGTTTTGTGTCCATTTATTAACAAGGAGAAGGGGGTATTGGGACCCCAGAGAATCTCTATTGCTCTATGCTGGGCAATGCTGGAGGGAAACAATGGTATGGAGTCGTTGCTTTATCTCTGGGTTTGATGTCTGGACTGTGTCCCTATGGAGACCAGCATGGAGTGTGTGACTCAGGTGGCCATGAAAGATAAACACCATGCCCCTTTTCTTGGGGTCGTGGCTAATTTACTATTTGAGAGATTAACTTATTTTCAACTAAAGTATGTCCCATATTCATAACCATTAGGTATTATTCCTTAGATCATGCCATAACACATGGCGTAATCTATATGGATAGATTATTTCATATTACTTCATTGTATGATTATCATTTTCTATTCCCATAGTAATCATATCTTCGTCTCTGCCATCCTGAGCTATCCTGGTGTTTTGGAATGATCAAACAGTGTAATTGTATTCTGCATGTGGTGTACGATTTCCACCCCTCGCCTTCAATACTAATCCCAATCATTGCATTGGGGATGAAACGGTATCTATCCCAGCCGGAGTGGTTCAAGGTCAGAAATGCATAAGTTGTAACTGATTTCTCGCTGGAGGTTGTCAGGCCAGTTATGTGGGGATTCTGGTGGTGGTGGTAGTGGGGTGGGTGACGGAGTGGCGGAGGGTCGTGGGAATGGGAGCCTGCTTCCACGGGGCCCGATGACAGGTCACTAGTCACTGGAGAGCCCCGACTACCACTACTTGTTCCACTGAGAGGGTGGAATAGTGACGTAGTAATGCTGAGGACAAACAATACCCACATGTGGCCGGGTGTATATTCCCCCATTGCATTGATGGTACCATGCAATGCATTGACATAACCGTGGCACATATCATGGCTCTGCACGGTTGGATTTGGCACTTAGAGTTGAGTACTATTACTACCTCAGACGCTGCTCCCGATAGCTCCCGATCTTGTCTTGGATGTCTCTGATTTCCATATCTTGGCCTTCTTTGCATACTAGTGCCCCCAAGTTCATCAACTTCTACCTAAACATTTAAAGTGAACATCATACACCCAGCAAGTCTTCATAATGCCTTATTATGACAAGGTCTGTCTTATTATTGTCTGCACGTGTTGGCATACATGTTTTGATTATTCACACACAATGTGTCTGTGTACATGGAAAAGTTCACAAGGTTATCTTCTATCCTTTGTATGCTTATTTTTGTAACATGCGCGTGCAAGGCTTGTGCAGAGCTTCCCTTGATTAAAGCTGATCTGCACTGGGGGACTTTCATTGATATGTTTTAAAACCTAAACGCCTCAGACAGGAAATACTGATTTCATACATCACTCAATGTAATTAATTGAGTAGGTATTTTATCGCGCTTTTCAGTTAAGTGATTTGTGGTCCGCATGGAGAAAATACTGAACTAAATCGTCTAAATATAACAAACTCATTATGAATAAATCAATATTTTTGAGAATGAGATGAAAAGATGTAATCCTTATCTCTCAACTCTCCTTAACCTGAGTTACCTTTCCAACAATGGGTCAAGTAGCACCCGGAGGATATGACTTATCTAGACGACATGTCCACTCATTGCCATTAGAGATGATAGAACTTATTCTCATCTACTTTATCTGGGATCCTTGAAATATAGTAGCGTCCCTGGACAGATGGGTAGATTGCTAAGATCGTGGGTCTGACTTGAGGTGAAATACTGCGTACTTTCTCCCTCATGTTGTGTCCCGACTCTAGAAATTATGTATTCTATCGATTTCAGTCCATCAACGATGCCTGGATGCACTGGATGCATTGGAAACCTAGTCTGTATTACCTTCTAAATGGGATTTATTTCCCTTTTAATGGCATACAACTTTGTATTGTATCACCTGTGAACCATAACGTTGTATACTTGTTATTGAAATCAGGCTATAGACCGTAAATAATTATTATATCATACATAGATCCGTGTACACAATATTAACATCAATGTATCAACAGCGGATGCCTCGGTAGCGACCTTTCCCCTCCTCATCTAAACTAATAAACCGATATGATGCTGAATGAAGCAGGACGAGGTACTTGAATGAATCACGGAGAGTCGGTATCACTCTCAAGAGAGTATTTCTAAAGATATGAATGAATATTCCCACAGCTTAGGACATCCGTCATTCTAAACTTAGAACTCATCCTTGTCAATATCTGCTTTATTTATGTAGCTGTCAATTATCTGGTGAAATCCGCATCATATACCTGTCCACTTGGTCATGGGAAACTTAAGACAACTCTGTGAATATTTACATATCTTAAATTTCCCACGGCCATATTTTAAAGACTCAAGTGCCTCTTAATCTGGCCAAACCATAGTGCCTGAATGATTGATAATATTATAAATAAGGTAGGTATATGTGCCGTGGATAGCGCGTGTTTACACGAGATTGTCCTCCAATGAATACAACAAATTTACAATTATACGAGATATGTTCATGGGTCAGGTTTTCATTTATGATTGTGATGTGTTTGGAATAGTCTCGCCATTTATTAATTTATCATTTGCTACTCCATTACTTGCTTAAATTCATCCTTTGGGATCGATCAACTGATTAAATACAAAATTAAACGATGATATTGATTAAGTCAGTAGTATACCTTCGCATACTCTATTGCGACGTACCCAATACCGTAAGAAGTGCAGGTTCTAGAATATAACTTTGCATCTTCCATCCTGACTTTGGGTAACGTCATCTTAGACCATGAGCCTGACCATGACATGAGACCATGACCATGTCATGGTTGATTTATCGGTAATTAAACGGTCAGATTCCACCTGGTGGATTGCCCAGAAATGTGTCTGCCTGCGCGGTTGGTTTTGTGATCAGAAAATGAGCGCCGGGTGCCCCCAGGTCAGGAAAAGGGGGAGAAACTGTACTTGGTCGTCTCTAGGGAGAGCCCCCTCCACCATCTGTCTCGTCCAGTCTAAACAGAGTAGCATGTAAGAAGCATGTACCCATCATCCATTGGCACCCTCCTGGTCCAGCGCACATAATTAAATGAAGTGTTAATTAAATTTGAGCTCGGGGCCACTGGATGAAGTGTCATGAGGGCGGTGAGATGTGAGAGTGTCCAGAAGTCCAGTAATCAAGGCTGTCGTTACAGGCATCGCCAGAGCGATAACTTACTTCGCCTTCCAATCTTTTAGTGATAACTCACAGATCTTGGATGTGCGTTGTTAATTAAGCTGGCAATATTCATGTGTCCTTATAGAGACGGAGCATTTCTTCCAGGGCGTATTTCTTTCCGTTGGATAGATTCATTTTGTAATTATCACATTTAATTGAGTGGTCCCTCGGGATAACGAATGCCCACATTGGTCAAGCGGCCATGTATAAACATTGTAGATGTTGTCACATCTCAGGGTTCTCACCAGGATGATCTGGCAGTGTCCCTTGTAGACATTTATTGGGAACTAATTGAGTCAATGTATACTGATTTATACTAGTATGTGTACATTATTATCATCCTTTGTCCCGTAAGATTTATCCTAATGAGTAATCGCTCAGAGGTATATATTATATATAAGTTGCGTTTAAAATATTAGAAACATCAACACCCCTTAAAATATTAGAAACATCAACACCCCTAACTGTTCTAAGTTAACCCCCTGGACCTAGCGTATGGGGCACTGTCTGATACCATGATCGGACTATTCTTCCTTTTTTTTGATCTCAGGCCTCTTTAAGAGGAATCACTACTAAATGTGCCAATCATTCTTCATCTGATAACATTTGTAGCTGTATGTAAGGTGTTAGAGCTTAGATATGACATCAGGGGAGCATGCCATATCTAACTCACTGATCAGTGATTAATTTCGCACTTAGATGTTATGCCAACACCTCAGCCCCTCAGCACCTCAGCCCCTTCACCCCCTCCCTCCCCCACCTTCCTGCCTCACCCTCCGTCCTCGGTATGTGGTAAAAGGCCCAAATGGGGCCGCCAAACATCGCCACATATTACGACAACCTATGTAGCAGACCCGCGGTCACCCATTACGTCACATCATGCCTCGCTGGTCAGCCCACTCCCTCTCTCCCTCCCTCCCTCCCTCCCTCCCTCCAATGGACAGTTTTCATAGCGTCAATTACTGCGGTGCGTTCGGGCAGTGTTCTTTCATGATACAGGTAGCATTGGGGCATTGGCCTGTTCTTTGAACTCTCTTTAAAAATGCACTCCCAGCTATGCATGTGCAAATCTGCGCAATTTTTCCTTTTGCCACATACACCAAGTATATGATAAACCCAAACATGTGCCTGAATATCTAAGAATTCCGAATCCATTAAAAGCATGTAAATAACAAAAGAATTGGTGCATTATTCAATCGGTGCGCACCGAATGGACGTCCATTGGAGTGTCTCTCAACCAGAGATTTCACAGGGATTTCTCCCTTGTTAGCATACGTCATATATTGGAAATGAGGGTGCACCATATGCTAATGATCTCAGTTGACTTCATTAGCATAGTGCAACGTTTTGTGGAATTCCGTTCCACATGTTAAACAGATGTTTGTTATTTTCGTTGTCTTATTGATTGAATTTTAAGTGCCAATCGTCAGACCATAGTCAGACCCAACTGATGGGTATGTTTGTTTGTTTCTAACTGTGACCAATAACTTGATTGCCTATTCAGGGTTCACGAAACGTGGTCATCATGCACTCACCCACAGGACTAGTAGAGTACAAAAACCACTAGTCCTTATAGAAATCTAGTAGTCCTTACAATATCCTCAGCATTTTTCAGTATCTTTTCTTGCAAGGTAGAGGCAGGGACAGGGGGCTGACTAATGTATCGAATAACATGTAAAATGCCTCATAATTGATAGAAACCAAAGAATAGAGAATCTATTTATTCATGTTAAATATTATAGACAAACATATATTTCCTTTATCTCTTCAAAAATTAAAAGATAAGTAAAATGAATACATGTGAATAATGCATGAAGATAATTTTTTTAAAAACTGAAATGAGGTCTTTTCCTCGACGAATATTGTGTGGGAAACTACCCATTTAATAGTCAGGGGACTCTAAATCGATTTCCTCATCAGAATCGCTGGTGCCTGACTCACTTCCAAAACCCAAACTAAAAAATAATTTTAAACATAAAGAGAAGTAATTTTGTTAAATTGTTGTGTCAACATTGGTTTGGAACCCAATTCCAGTGACCATGTGTAAATAAGGTATGTAATAGATGGATCAATTGTGAAAATAAGATTATCAGTTTAAATTTTGCTGTTGATTTTACCTCCTCCACGATACTCACAATTTTGGGCTGAAAATTGGGGCAATTTACTCAGGAAATAAAAATCTAAATTCCCTCAAAATCTCCACTCGCCCACAGGATGAGTAGCCAGGTAGGATCTACTAGTCCTTACCAAATTCTGGTCGCCTGGGGCGAGCGGGCGACCGTGTTTCGTGAACCCTGCTATTAGAAACTGTGAAGCCTATTTTTATAAACCGTGCTTCTTTGGACCCATACACATAGATGCAAACATAGGTATATCTATACAACTAAATTTCTGAACAGCTATTATTATTGAGGCGACCTAGTATGTAGTATGATTACATCCATTTAAACTTGAAATGTTTACGTCTGTCCTAGACTGTGAGGGTGCAACTTGTTATAAGAATACAGTTGATAATGTGTACATAAAAGCATAACCTATTTACACCCCCTCCCACACACCCCTGTGTAAGAAACTGAGAATCTCCGAACATTCCAAGGCCATTTAAAAGATTAAGGATTCAAGTCCATGTGATGATATTTCAGGCCCTTCGACCTATACATATTAATGTTTCAACACTTGAATTCATTTGCCTATATTTTAGGCTTTTCCAAGCCCCATTATTAGAATACAGTTGATAAAGTGTACATAAAAGTATATATAAAGTCCTATTCATTTTATTTATGTATTTAAATTAAGCCTCCTTCAGATCTGCTATGAATGCACATTAATAATGTCTAACTAAATTTGTATGACCTCACGCTCTCCGCCTGGACAACAAGTTAATAAATTGACATCGGACACAAGTAATTCGGCCTGAGAATATATATATATATAAAGATTTTTATTCAAGTTGATCAGTACAGTTACATGAAATGGACAGGAGCCTCTGTGAACAGATCTTCCAGATCCGCCCATCGGATATACCTACTCCAATCTCCAGAATAACAAAATAAAATACAAAGCACCACTTCTGGATACATTAGTCTTCAAGTTAAAGCTAATACAGCACCAATTTACAATGAAAACTCACCACAGAGTCTATTAATATGATATGTGATATAATGAGTAATAATTATCTTGTGTAAGACATAAACCCAATAGACCTGTTATAATGATAATTGGTTAGTAAAACCTGCTTACTATGTATTATTGTGAGCAATAATTGTCTATGACAATACATTACTTCCAGCAAACATTAATGAAAATAATACTTGGTCGATAAACTTGTTCACTGACCATACAATGAATCAGTGTTACATCAGTCATTAATATCCTGAATTAAAAGACCTTACATATGGAAAAGAACAGCACCAACATAATGTGACCAATTCAAGTCACTCATTCTCCCCCCAGATATCGATATATCGATTTTGTTTGAGGACTTACACTACTTTACCCCCCCTTCCCGACATGAATCCCCTGTGCCCTGGGTACAATGTGGTATGTTTATAATACAGATTTAAGATATGGATCGAATTCAGCTATATACCCCGCATTAAGGTACGACCTGAATTTAATCCGCGTAGTCGTAAGCTGAACCGTGTCTGGCAATTCGTTCCATAACAATGGCAGTGTGAAAAGATAGGATTTCCTGAAAACTTCATTTCTTGGGAAGGGAACTTTTAATTTCTTCCCTTTCTTTAATCTTCGCAACCCTATATTTCTGGTATCGATATTACTTGTGTCCCTAGAACGTAAGAAGGCCCTGTCCAATGTATGTATATTTCTCCTGGTTCTCAGGGATGGGATTTTCAGTTTGGCATGTATTGCAGCCGTGCTTGTATACTTTGGGAGATTTAGAATTATTTTTAAAGCTGAATTTTGAAGGGTCTGCAACTTACTTAAGTAGTGTTTTGAAGTTGCCCCGTAAAATATGTCCCCGTATTCTATAATTGGTAATATCATTGTTTTGTAAATAAGTAGCAAGGTACTCCTATGACATGTGCAATACAACTTGGACATAGCCCTCAGTCTCGCCCTAGCAACACTTATCTTTCTAACCATAAATTTATTAAAGTTAAGCTGTTCATCGAGATCAATCCCCAAGTACTTGTAGCTATTAACATTTTCCAGCGTTTGTCCCACAATATCATATGTTACTGGGTTGTTACAATATTGTTTAGTTTGTATTGATAGGGTTTTACACTTGTTTATATTTAGAGAGATTCGGTTCCTAGCGCACCAGCTCACTATCAAATTAAGGTCCTCTTGCAACAGAGGTATCTTCGGGGCTCCTCTGTCCCTGGCCTTAAATAAAACAGTGTCATCCGCAAATAACTGTATGTTGCTGTTTTTAACACTTTCACAGAGGTCGTTTATATAAATGCTAAATAACAGAGGACCTAGTGAAGTGCCCTGAGGGACTCCGCATGTGACCGCCTTCAGAGAGGATGAAGCATTATTTATCACCACTTTTTGGAACCTGTCGGCTAAATAATTTTGGAACCATTTAAATGAATTATCGTCAGAGCCATAGCTCTTCAGCTTTTCCAAGAGTAAATCATGATTAACCGTATCAAAGGCTTTTTTAAAATCCAAAAATATAAGGTCGGTGACTTTCTTCTCATTCATATTGTTATAAACTTTCTCTTATAACTGATCATGGGCTTCTACAATAGAACGTCCTTTCCTAAAGCCATATTGGTTATTTACTATGAAATTGTTGGATTCAAGATAGTGAGCCAGCTGGCCTTGGATGCAACTCTCTAGAATTTTTGCCGGTAATTTGATGCAGGAAATAGGTCTATAATTTCCAGGTATTTTCCTATCACCATCCTTGTACAGAGGAGTGACATTCGCTTCTTTAAAGTCTTTTGGTATTTCTGCTGATTGCAATGTGAGGTTATAAAGGTAGGAAAATTGATGGACTAATGCATACATACATGGTTTAAGGATTTTTGTAGGGAGAAGGTCGAACCCTGATGCCTTGTAGTTGCCTACTTTTGACAGTGCTACTTCAATAGCGACTCTATCTATTTGTTGAAAGCTGAAGGTATTTCCTTTTAAGTTTTTGTTGGGTAGTACCCTTGGATCTGGGTCACCCATGTCATCCCTTTTTATTTGACCAGCCAATTTTGGGCCAATCCCCACAAAAAAATCATTCAGCTCGTCTGCTGCTTCCCTCCCTGTTAGTTTCTTGTTAATTTCATTTACTATAATAAGACCCGATTCAGAGTTTTTTGTTTTTTTCTCTGATATTAGTGGTTTCAGTATTTCCCACATTTTGTGCGGGTTGTTTTTATTCTCATGAATACTATTTTTTAGGTATTTATCCTTAGCTTTCCTTATTTCGGCATTCAAATGGCATCTCAGGTGTCGGGCCTTCTGCCAGTCTTCATCCCCATTGGTTTTCCTCGCCCGAGCATAAGCTTTATCTCTTTCTTTACCATACTGTACTAACGTGTTGTCGTACCACTCTGGAAGAACCCTGACTCTCTTTCGTTTCCATTGGAAACGCCAGGTATATAAATTAAGTTGACACTAATTGTAAAGTTAAATAGATAAACCAAACTTAACTTGTTGGTTGATGTGACTTGTGAGGCTTGTGATTGTTTTGTCTGGGCATGGACAGACAAGACTAAGTACGGGTAGGTAAGCTCACCTCTAAAGCACTCAGATTTACTGAGCAGCATACCTGTTGTATAGGGTACAGAAGGACAGACACAGTATTCATACACTTCGTCTGATTGAAAATAACGCTTCTAAGCTCTTCTAGTTTCGACACTGTCGATGTAAACAGGATGTTATTTATATCCCTTCACTCATATCTATACTACATACAGATACCGTAGTTTTTGGCCCGTTTCTCTGGCTGTATCTCTGCTTAATAACGATTGTTCGTTTGAATCGTTTGGGGAAATTGGAAAAAAAAGCTTTTCATTATGTACTCAAAATGCGCGTTAACATATATATACATAATATGACATGTAGTTTTTATACCAGTGCCTTTAAGTGAGGCTTTCCCATCTATTGTACACCCGTTATGTGTGTGCGTGTCCGGCTTTGAAAATGCCATGAATACCAGAGTTATATCAGAACACAGTGTGCCTGGCCTATTCGTTGATATCAGATGCTACTTTACTCTGGGATCAGTTTAGATCACGCCTCAAGTTTAGATCACGCCTCAAATACAATGGAATCCACTCCTTAGTGGAAGTAGTGGACATGTTCGCCAATGCTATCTATAACCGTACATCCCTGTGCTTTTAACATGATACTAACTGAAATATGATAATACTCATTTGAAGCTTTACCTTTTGGAACTTTGCTAAATCTCGAAAGAGTCAGCGCTGAGTACTGGCATGTATAAGCTTAGAGTAATATAAGCTAATATAGTATGTTACTCTGTCTAAGTATAGAACTACATTGTATGCACCAATCCGTTGGTTATGTATTATGAAGCATTAACAATTTGGTATTAATGACAATGACTCAATGAGTCCCAAGGAAATTGCAGGCTCATGCCAATAAAAACAAGGCAAGGTGATGATCACATTTTTCCTCTTCCTTCTTGCCCTTGTCTCGGATGATCTTGGTTTGTTTTATCCTGTAATGCTAGTCACATTTTGTCACATGCCATTGTTATTTTTGGGACGTTTCCCGGTAGAAAAAACGCCATGAGTATATGAGCAAAATTAAACATGTGGTTGACCAGACTTGCGTCCTTTCTGTCCCATGTTGCTATGGTTACTATGGCAAGAGGATGTCGTTTTTGGCACACTAAAAGCAATGACGTCTCAAGCACGTGGCCAGCTTTTATACATAGTCTGTGGTAACATCCTGCTTTCACTATTTGGAAACCTTTCTGGGTCAGAATCCCAAGACCGCAGAGGTGGTCCTAGCTCAGTGGGCTCTCGCAGGGTTTCTTTTTCTACTCTGAGGTGGTGGTTTTATGTTTTTCCATGAAGTATTTGGACACCTGTAGAAAAGTCATCGCAGGTACTGTTTGTAATTGAAACAACGTCCCCAGACTGTTGTGAGTCGACTCCCTTCCCTTATTTGTTTCTTTTTTGGGTGTGTCACATTCACTAGAAACTGTACATGGTGCATTTAGCCTTACTACTCCGTATTTGTAGTACTGTATGTATACTATCACATTGGCTCTTTGAGGCTTTTTTTTTTCCCCCACAAAATTGGGGAGATCTTATATTCTAGGTTTTAATGCACATCTAAATTTGTACAGAAGTACAAAGTGTATGTATTACGTTTAGGAATATACCGTTACGTTTAAGAATATGAAGTCATGCTTGTATAATCTTATGAAATCATGTGTACTAGCCTGTTGATAGACCACTGTAATTATAAATGCCACACCTATGAGCCTGTTAGGCTAGGCAGAATATAAAAGCTGGATTGACCTAAGGGTAGGCAGACATTTCCTGCCCAGATGCTGTACTAAGAACTACCGAAATACAAGTCTACAAGAAAATGGGAATTGTCTTGAATTTATTCTTCACATTATGCTGCATGAATTGAACTTAAAGTAATCACGAGCTCCCCAAGCTAAACATTACTTTAATAATACATTCACATGGCATATGTCAATATTATTAATTATTTTTTAAGCTCGTTGTTTATATTAATGAGGTTTGGATGGGCGAGTGTTGATATGATCAACGCTGGTGTTTTAAACTCGTTGATATGATACACGGTTCTCTAATCGAAGCTGACAGGTGTGCGGGGGTTTGGTGACCTGCAACCCAGCAGGGAGTTTGTCCCACTCCCCCTAACCTCCCATGTCCCCAACCCTCTAGCTTCAAGTGTCAGGTGCAAGAAGTTGGACGGACTGTTCATTGGGTTCATTCACAGATCACTTATATATTTCAGCCAATTTGCCACATGTTGTAACTTGTAAAATATATCCCCCTTTGCAGTCAGTCACTAAATTGCGCCATATATTTTTCTTGCATCCAACCTTTAGTCTGGATTCCTCTTATTTCATTCTCATCATCAGAGTTCTTGTCTTTCCCTTTCTCGTCTCCCTGGATACACGTCCTCTGTCGTTCTCCAGGGCGTTGCCATGGGGACGCGTGGGTCGCACGGACTTACACGCTGAAAGCTGAGTGAGGCATTTCCCGCTGGGGTAGGTGGGAGGGGGGCTCTGTCACCAATTACACGCCGCCAGGGCAGTTGGAGATCAGCCATGCGAGGCGATGTCTCGTGGTCAAATCCCGCTATAGGTGCTGGTGCTGGCGGTGACCGTGATGTATGGCTATGGTGAACAAACAATACCTCCAGACCGGACCCTCACTCTCTTATTTAGCCCATACAGCACCAAGAGACCATTACAAATCTTGGAACATGGCTTTGGACTGGTTTTAATTTGCTGACCAAGTTGACACGAGCTGTGCTTTTAGAATGCCCTACATATAAATGTATGGTGTATATATATATGATGTAAAGCCGTACAGCCTCCCTCCTAACCTTCGCGCACCCCCCCCCCCCCCCCTCCTTCCGCCAACCCCAACCTCGTACGATGTCCTTTCAAATGCATCTCTCACCTAACTGTAGGATGACGCTATGTTTCCTTGAATTGGATTTGGATTGCCTGAAGCATTACCAATAGTTATTATCCCTGTCGCCTTAACAAATCAGTAACTTCTCCACCGAGAATGTAAGTGACCCTAAGCGTTCTTTTAACGATTATGACGACCCGTAATATAATTCCTTAAACAGAGGTATGACTATAATTCCTTAAACATAGAGGTCTTAGTCAAAGTTTTCAAAAGAGGGTAAAGTTTACTTGAAGGCTCGCTGTACTTCTGAAAATGCTTGACGTTGAAAATAAATCTCAACTGCCTTTCAAAGTTTCATATCTGTTCATAACTGATAAAATTATCGTAGAATATAATTTGAAACCAGTTTAGCTTGATATGTGCTATAACAAGTAATGTAAGTGGCGACGCCCTGGGCGACAGAGAAAGGCCCAGAGAAAGCTTGAGAATGATTTTTAGAATTTTGAGAGACTTACCCGTTAGGTAGTAAGTTGAATTAAAATTAGGATTTTTTCGAGGCAACTCGAGGGGTTGCAGGGAATACATGAGAACCAACCACTACGTACCACGTGACATCAGGCTTTCGAGTAGCTGAAAAAACATTGGTGAGTGAAACAGGAATTTTGAGGACTTAGCATTACCCATGAGTAACCAGTAGAATTTTTTCCCTTTTGGAATGGGAAGGGTTTTAGGGAGGGCATATATTCCCTGCAACCCCTCGAGTTGCCTCGAAAAAAATCCTAATTTTAATTCAACTTACTACCTAACGGGTAAGTCTCTCAAAATTCTAAAAATTTTCCTCCCCAACTCTCTAGGTGTTGGCAGGAATCCATGAGAACTTCAGAGTCGCCAATGATTTCAGCGATCCCGAGTGAACTCAAGACACCTTAGCTAAGAGAGGTAATATTACTTACGTAATCACCTTCCTACTGGGCCGTAGCCGCGTCCAGTAGTGCTTCAGCTACCTTGTGAGTCTGTGACGACTCAATTTCCTTGTGGTAATGTCGAGCAAAGCTGTCAACACACCGCCAACTAGCGTTCTTCATAATCAAGTTTAAATGTACGCCACATTTAGAGGCCGCCGAGGCGGAAGCTCCTCTAGTAGAATGCGGTTTGAACCGATTCGTATCTACACCTGAAAGTCTTAGGACCTCTAATGTCCACCGAGCAAGGGTATCCCTTGAGATCGGGGCATGAGGCCTAATATATTTTATATTGTATATATCGGTGAGGTGTAGATATCACTAGGATATACTTGGAGAATATGGTAGAGTCTTTAGTCGTTCAGCTTGGCAAATATGTGTAAGGTACACCTGTAGGATTACTCAAGGATATATTACTATGACTTCGAAATATAATTAATTGTTAATAACACACACAACTGCTGGTATACCTTGCTGGGATCTCGTATTTATTTGGTTCACAATGGCCGAATGAACAGTTAATAAAATACACAACCCAGAGGTGTAGAGCAAGTTGGTGGTGGCAGTCTCTAAGTTAAAGCAGAAGTGATTCAATATGCCAACCACACAACCTTATATACCCCTCTACCCTCTGGTAACATGGTGATACATGGAAACATGGTTACATGTACAATTCAATATAGGAACAGAACATTAAACAAACATAAAGGCAGCAACCAGACATGTTTCAGAACCCTGTTACTAGGTTTCCTGGGGTATGCTAATCCCCTCCTTCCTAGTAGAGGTAGCCTAGAAGTTAATCCTAATTCCCCTTAGCATAGCCCCAAAATCAGTAAACAAGTTAATCCACAGAAGGCATTTTATATAATTATGAACATGAACAGTCAACCTTAGCCCAATAAATATTACTCTAAATGTCCCTTTAAGACATTAAATCGAATGTTTCAAATACATAGAAATCACATATATAAGTTATCAATACCTCCTGACACACTGGTCTTGTGTTACCACTACACAAGGTAAATATAAGATAACAATGTTCTTTGTAATCTTTCCGTAGAAGACATAAATCACAATACAAGAAATTACTGGTAATCAAATTTTCCTGATTAAGGAATCATAGCTAAAGATAAATCTCAACCTTTCGTTACTCATAAGGCTCTTTTAAAATCTGAGATGACTAAATCATCAAGAAACAAAGATACAAACAAAAATACAAACAAAACTGCACATGAAAATACAAGGTCGCCTCACTGTCTAAGTTAATACGTTATCACAACTTAGATAAAAACATGCTTCAAAAATAATGGAACTAGAAAATAAAGATATGATTGTCTCTGTTTCATCCGAATAAATCTGCAGGAGTTTTCAATATAGTCTCTAGGTGGCCCGGATTCATCCAGGTACTGAAGAAGATCGGTTCTATCAGAGTCCATTCTTGTTGTTCATTAACTTCTCCTTTTGATCATAAAGTTCCTCTTTCAATAATTCGATTTAAATATATCAAACGCAATAAATAGATGCCCATGACCAAGACAATAAAGGCGTCAATTGTCTGGTCTGCTGATGGGTTCTATATCTCCCTAGATATTGTTCATATGGGTGTAGATGTTCCGTTGTAGAATAGCTATATATAAAGAAATGTCCTTCAAACCAAATCGATGTCCTGCATTTTATCATCCTGGAGCAGATGAGAATTGCTCGCCAACATCTTATCATGGGGGGTTTTCTGTTGACGAGTCGGAGAAGATGGTGGTGTACCGCAGCTACTTCGCCTCTGAATGAGAAGACATCCGTTATATACATGCAAAAACTATACGTTTCCTACAGCTTACTTATAGACAAGTGATTGTGGAGCAACCAATAAGTAAAGTACGAGTCAAATTATACCCTTTTATAAACCAATATTTGAGATACAAAATCACCATATCAGACACCATCAGCTATACCATTTCCCCTTACCTGAGGCATCCAACTTAGTTTACGGTTGGGGGATTTTCTAACTGTCGGTTCATTCTCAACTGGTTTGAGAAGAACTGTTTCCTCTGCCTAGTCTTCCTTCTCTTCATCTGACGAATTGATGATTAGTGAACCCTCTGGTACCGCTTCTAACTGACTCTTGGACTTTGAATATAATACCTTCCTTGGAAAGTAAGGAGTACTAAGTGGGAGTTTGGGAGTTTTACGAGGCATGATAGGAGTGTGGTTCATCTTGTCGAGCTCTGGTGGATCAATTACTTCATGGTATCCCTTCGTTGACTTTTGGATAAAGATTCCTAAGGTCATTGTGTCTAATTGCTGGCTGTCTAAGATTTCCTGTAGTCGGTGTCCAGTCCAATTGTCCAACTGGATCTCTGTAGGCACCGCTACATTCCAAACCCGGCTACCTCGCTTAAAGGTAAAATATCCGGCCGCTTTTACTTCAGCTTTAGTCGCACAACATCCTCGATTGACTGCCAGATGTAATATCTTAGGGATTGCCATGATCGTCACCGCATTGTCTTCATGTAACAGATTAATCATTGGTAAACAGAGGTTATCATGGGTTCTGCCCATTTTAAAATAAATCTGTTCTCCTGTATGAGACATTCTCTTCGAGGTGCGATCCAAATAAGAGCATAATCCACAACGATCAATCTTGTTTAAAGTAAAACATATTATTCTCCAGATCACTCTTCTTCCAACCGCCATAATAATTACCAATACCAGGACAGTTAGGATGAAATCCTGGTAGTTTAATCTGGAGAAAAAGTCATCCAAACCATATCCCTGTTCTTTCCAGCTCGCAATTGTGGGTAGTGGGTGTGCAGGAAGCAAATTGATAATCTGTCTCTTTGGCTGGATGATAGATTTAGCTTTAGCTCCTGTAATTTGAAGAGCTAAGACAGCCACCCACAGTTTCCTGACTTGTAAGATGGAATAAATTCCAGGAATAATTGCGGCTACGATTCCCAAAATAAGAATCAGTTTTGATGACATAATAAACTGCCAATTGAACCATTCTGGTCGGAGCATAGAAGGCTGAGTCAACAGAGGTAGACGTCCAAAGTGCTGGTCCTTTAACTTATTTACTGCTGATTGCAGATCCTGCTCACCCTCCAATATTCCTCCCTCATCAAAACTTTCAAAACTTGGGAATGCGAAGGAATACGTTGTGTTAACATCTATGGAATCTGCTGAAACCTGTGGTAATGATATATTAAATGCCTGCAGTAAGGGTAGGTTAACATGATGGATTATCTGTACTTGAGTATCCAGTGAACATTCTTGTATCGACTGTGAAGTTTTATCCCCCAATACTAGTTGAGTTTGGCAGGGTAGATGAATTGTACAGAAGGTGCAAGAAATGTTTTCCATGGTGTTATTAGCTGGGTCGACCATCATTACCTCTCCCTTACTGGAGGTGATTAGAAACAAGGAATTTCCAAGATCTATGATCGAATCGGGATATTGACCACGGATCTGGAGGTTATGTTGGCATGCCTGCTCAATTCCAAGTCCCTTCCATACTGCCCAGGTACACAATGTAGTGGTCACCTCTATCCGTGGCTGGATAATATTACATTCTGTGTACTGGTCAGTATTACATTGCTGAAGATTGGCTGACTTTAACAGAGCATAAGAATTACCACTCTTACTAATAAGTAGATGATCTGCCACGCCTTTGATTTGGGTAAATCCTATCATTCTATCTCGTGACATTGGTACTGGTAACACAAGAGAATTATATAAGACAAATACACATTCATCCGAAGCGATTGGCAATTTAAGTAAGAGGTATAATTCCGTCTGGGTATACTTGTAGGTGAGAAGATGATTAGAATAGTAAAAGGATGGATCCTTAATACATAGATCTAACCCTTGCTCCCTCAATACCTGTTGATAGTCCATTAGGATCTTGTGGAGTTGTGGAGGACTGACAAGCCTAGTGCTTATGCGGCCTTCCTTAAGGTTTTCCATAATCTCTACCCATTCTGAAAGTTCTTCAGAATAAGCAGCTAGGAGTTCTATCTGGTATTGTAAGTAACCCATTGATAGAGAGAAGTAGGCATTCCAGATAGTGCCCCGCCTATTTCCTTCCATTAACAATCCCATGTTTTGGACCATATTGGTTAGGCTTATCCTCGTTCTCTCCATACTCAGTTCAGCTGCTGCAAACTTTTGATTTAATTGTTTCATTACCACTGCTGATTTTTCCACCACTTGTACTGTTAAGTTCTTCAATTTCTCCTGGTCTTTTATAACCGTCATTACATTTGTAGTGAGACCATTCATATGATTAGCCAAGGTAACAATATCTTTGACCGTGGCAGTTCCAAAGATTGTGCGTGATAAATCCCCTATGAAATCCAGGGGGGCACTGCGGAATTTTCGAGCTCTGCTTGCCATAGAAGGATGCCTAAACATGTGCCAAAGGTCCCTATCTAGTTGCATAGCTCGTTTCTTTACTATATGAAAGTGGTCTCTCTGCATATCAATAAAATGCTTGATTTGTGTGCAGAAAGCACTGGTATGTTCCGACAGTACAGATCCCTGAGAAGTATCAATACCCTTAGAAGGATCAACACAAGGGTGAAACAGATTCACTGGAAATTCATTAATCTTGTTTGGAAGGTTAGTTTTCAATCCTATTGTTGCTCTTCCTCCTGGTAATATCACAAATTTCGGCGATTTCCGAAATATAACTCCCACATTATGCCTATCTACAGTATCGTCCCATATTCCCAGAGTCAGTTGAATCCAAGTACCAAATATCAAAACCTAAAATAACAAAGAAAATAACTTCGTCTAATTATCCAAGTTAAATAAATAGGTAGAGATATACACGTTTTTCTCCTTGTACATCGACCGGTCATGCTATATAAAAATTCCATACAAATCCAAGTCATAATAGCATGTCGTATAAACTAATATATATAGTCAGAACAGACCATATAAGAGAACCTTCAGCCGGTCGACTGTACTCAATCAAAGGGAAGACATAATTAGGTGCTAAAAGTGTCACAGTATCAATGCTAAATCTCTCACAAGGCCGTAAACATATAACCCAAATGTTATAAAGAAAATATCATTTTGCTCACCCAGAGGAAGCCTGTCATCTTGAAAATCATGACTTGATTTTATCAAGAACTGCTGCTTATGTCGTTTGGAGATATCCTTGTGTCTACACGTTTGTAAAACACTACCAAAGGAGGTATGGCCTTTACCTCGAATCCAACCATCATATATACTTGAGAGAGAAAAGCCTAATCACTGTGAATTCTAGCTTTTATCAGACCCGTGACAAGCTTAATTAGACTGGTCGCCCTAGAGGCGCAGGCTTGTCTCAGCTTTTCGCGAGCAGATAAGATGTAAGTAAAGGTAGGGTGCAAAAAGCTAGATTGTCGCGCAGATCTAGTAATTAAGTAGCTGAGCTATTGTGCGGCTTTAGCACAGAAGTCAAAATAAGGATTATGATATATTAGTTTGAGATTGGTAAAGCCAAAACGTTGCGCACCGTTTCAAAGCTTATGAAAATGTCATGTTTGGGCACATAGACAATAATGGGTACAATTAGTCATAAATAAATCAGATTTTTCTCCCCTAAACTACTCTAATAACGAAACGTATTTCACTTGAACTCACCAAATTGCATTGAAGATATAAGCACCGAAAAGAGTCTTGCAAGATTAAGCAACCATGGTATGGGAGGTACAATAACAATCGGCAATTGAGTCCATAAATAAAATATATTTCCTACGTTGGGTTATAATCTGAGTAAAGCTATAGTATTTATTCAACTTCTACAAGACCGGGAACGGGTCCTAGGCACTTCCCTAGCTTCAAACTCTGTTGTCACATAGGTTTGCCTGGCTTCCTCATTAAAATGCCTGATAGGTAGCCATAAGTTATCCCCATCTCGGAATTGAACTAAATACTTTAACTCCTCCCCACAAGGCTTACTTACATCCAAAATTCTGTCAATAGGATGGTAAGCAGGCGTCTCTCCTTCTACAATTGATTTCGCCACCCTAGGTCCCTCATTGGTAGGATTGTATAAGAGATCTTCTTCCTCATCAGATTCAGGGAGATTTTCATCACAAGAATATTCAGATTCATGATCAGAATTCCCTTCGTCTGTAGGTTTGATTACCTCCTCCTCGGGTCTACTAGCTTGGGCTTCATCAATTATGGAAAGATCTGGGGTCGGAGCTGAGGTTTGATCAACAGCAGGAACGTCAGGGTTTTCAAAACTTTCTATAGGTAAATCCCCCTCTGTTAAATCTGCTGGATCATCAATTTCCTCAGTGTCTTCTCGCCAGTCCGTCTCTATCTTTTCTCTAGACAATCCTCGCTTCAGCCTCATGATACTAACCGGTTTTGCCATAAATTTGCCTGATTTGACTTCTCTAAGGAAAACCGTGGAGTCAGTGTTAAATCTGACAATGTAGTAAGGACCATGATACTGCTGAGCAAGCTTTAGCTTCGTCAAGGGCTCATTTATCCGAGGCCAATGAAGCCAACATAGATCACCTTCCCTTAGATCAGGATCATATACTCGCTTATCATACCGTGTTTTCATGCTCTTCTGAATGCGTTCAAGATGATGTTTTGCCTTGATATGAGCCTTCTCTTGATTTTGTAGAATAGAGGCAAACCTCTCACCTACCGTGTCTCCTTCTTGAAGATCTAAATTAACATTCACTTCAAAGGGAGAGAGCGGTTCACAGCCATGGACCAGGGCATATGGAGACATCCCTGTACCATAGGCAGTGGTGGTTTTAAGGGCATAAGAAACAGCATCCAGGTATTCGTCCCAATTATTTTGGAAATCATTCAAATAATTCCTTAGTACACTCAGTATGGAACGATTGGAACGTTCCACAAGACCCGAGCTCTGGGGATGGGCCACCGAGGTAAAGGAATGGGAAATATGATAACGAGCACAGATCTGTGCGAAGTGTTTGCTAGAGAAAGATTTTCCATTATCCAAAATGATTCTTCGAACCCCTCCCACCCTACACAAAACCTTAGAAAAGAATACTTCCCCAAAGGTCTCTGCTGTCATGTCTTTAAGAGGAATACACAATACGAAACGGCTGTAGTAATCACACACTACTAAGATGTGCTTGAATCCAGCGGCCGTCTCAGGTAATCTCTCTAAAGCATCCAGATTAATTGTGTCCCAGGGTCTAGGAGCTGGATCTCTAATGGTAAGCGGGGGTCTAATGGGATGAGTCATTTTCTTCATCTTAGCACAGGTACCACAAGATTTACAGAAATTTATTACATCTCGTGAAAGACTTGGCCAGAAATATCTCTCTTTCATAGAAGCCATCATTTTCTGGGGTCCCAAATGTCCTCCCTGGACTGAGTCGTGATGCATTTGCAAGATGATTTCCCTAACGCTCAGGGGAATAACTACCTGAGGTCTAACTTTTGCATCAGGACCTAATGAAACATCTAGATGATAAAGAAGGTCGTTAACTACCAGAAAATTTGCCTCCCTATGAACTATTAGATTGGCCCTTTTAGAATCGTCAGGCAACTCATGATCAGATATAAACTTGATTATATCCTGACATAGCTCATCTTGATCTTGGTTCTCCTTGAGAGATTTCCTAGATATTCCCAAACCTTCAAATTCAATTTCTTTCACTTTATTTCTGTACCTGTTTCTCTTGATGTTATTGGGTCGAAGAGCAGACTTAAGAGTATTTACGGATATCTCTTCTCCCATCTCCTGCTCATACCTGTATATCTGGGGTTGTTCACTGAAATGGACACATGGATGAGTGACTTCTTTCTCATCATCTAGCTGACCTTTTCTCAACCGCTTAGGTAACCTTTCCATGTGAGCAGGGGGGCGTGTCGCCACATCGACCACAGAGACATTACATAATTTGGGAAACGTCTCAAATAAGGTGGTATCTTTTCTATCAGGTGTGTCAATGTTTAATCTCGATAAAGCATCAGGGACTACGTTGTCCTTCCCTTTCAGATGTTCCACCCTGAATTCGAATCCCCTGAGCTCTGCTGCCCATCTTATCTGTCTAGAGGACAGGTGGCTTCGAGGATTTAAGATATATTGAAGGGGGGCGTGGTCAGTTTGAATCAAAAACTTTTTGCCTTCGAGATAGACCCTCCACTCATTACAAGCAAAAATAATTGCTGCCAACTCACGATCAAGAGTGCTATAGTTTCTCTGAGTAGGAGTGAATAATTTAGCAATATATGCCACTGGTCTAAGCCTCCCTAGATCATCACATTGACTTAACGTTCCGCCCATTCCGTTGGCACTTGCATCGCAGGTGACAGTGAATGATTTGGAGAAATCAGGATATAATAAGAGGGAACTATGTTTTAAAGCATCCCTGAGATCTAGAAATGCCTTTTCATGTTCCTCCTCCCACTCCCAATCTCGATCCTTTTTGGTTAGAGCATAGAGACTCTTAGCCCTAGTAGCATAGTCAGGTATAAATCGCCGATAGAATCAAGTCATTCCCAGAAATCTTCTTACCAGTTTCTGAGAAGTAGGAGATTTAATCTCTCCTATCACCCTCACCTTCTCAGGATTAGGTTTGATTCCATTTTCATCCAAGATATGACCTAAAAATGGTACTTCTTGTGCGGCAATAACACACTTGGATGGTTTCATTTTCAAGCCGGCTTTGACAATATTTATCAATAATAATTCCATGTCCTTTAGATGCTGATCAAATGTTCGCGAGAATGTTATTATATCATCTACATACAACTTTAATCCTCGCAGGACCATGTCAATTATTGATTGGCAAGATCGAGCAGCATTCTTTAATCCCATGCTCATCCTTTTATACCTGAACTTGCCAAATGGAGTGAGAAATGCAGTCTTATCACGATCTTGTTCTCTGATGGGAATTTGATGGAAAGCCATCATAAGATCACAAGCTGATATGAATTTAGGCTTGATCTGCCCGACTGCATCTAGGGTGTCATCAATTCGGGGAATTGCCAAATATTGCGGAATTGTGACCGTATTGAGGGAACGATAGTCACAGACGAGACGATCCCCGCCTGAACTCTTGGCAACCAGGAAGGCTGGAGAGGCCCATGGCCCTCCCTGGGTCGGTTCAACAATATCCATATCAATCTGGACTTGTACCGCCTCCCTGAGTTTTTCCCTCATATCTGGCGACATTCTAAAGGGCATTTGCTGGACTGGTCTTGCCCCAGGCTCTAAATCTATTTCGTGTTCTACCCAATTAGTATGTCCCAAGACCCCATCTGGACCCACAAAAGCCTGACAATATTTAGTAAGTAATGCATTCATTTGCGACTTCTGAGTCTCATTTAAGTTTGAACGAGAATAATCAACAGCTGGAAGAAAAGATTCATTAGATTTCATGCCCTGACTGCTACTTTCATTTTTTCCAGTGTGAGTGGGCGCCACAGCTTTGACACCTAGCTGACTGGCATTTACACTAACCCTTGTCGCACTCACATGTACACACTCCTGTGCGTTCATCCTCCTTACCGATCCCACCACTGTGTTTTCACTTAGACTAATACTATTAATCCCTGTATTAATTAGTCGGATTACCACGTTGCCCTGGTGGGCTCTAACACAAGTGCGGGCGGCAAAAACATGAGGAAACTTTTGGATTTTAGTAGCAGAAAAGTGCAAGAAAGTTCCATCATGTATTTTCGTTCCAGAATCTAATTTCCCTGTATATAATACTTCGGTTTCCCCTGGTATAGTTAACACTTGGGCAAGTCTTACCGCTGCTCCTGCAGTAAAGCTTCCTACCTCCCCCTCATAACTGATGACTACCCCATAGTTACGGAGGAAATCCCTACCCAATATACAGTCATATTGAAGCGAAGGAATGACATGGAAGTCAGAAACATATTCTACCCCATCAATAGTTATACCAGTTGAAATATCACAAACCGCATCAGTTGTTCCCCCACCAGCAAAGGTACAAAATATAGTAGATGGTCTGATATCAGTGATTTTACCCTCTTTTCTGATTTTCTGAAAGTAAGATTGACTCATACAACACCTATCGGCTCCAGTATCAATAAGTGCTGAGGTCTAATCGTAGTCGGTCTCATTATCGGTAGTCCACAGCAATAGTCGTTTCCATTACAAACACAGTCCTCCTTCCCTGTAGCACCCCCATCGTTACAAGGAAGTTCTAGTTTTCCAAAGCCTGATTATCGGTCGACTTGTTCTGGTTATTGGAGTTACTCCTGGAGGAATTACGATTGTAGTTTCCCCGTCCTCTTCCTCCACAGCCTCTCCTCAATCGTGTAGCGCATTCCCTGGCCATATGGCCCTTGCCGCCACACTCATAACATGTTATTTCATTTGAATGGGTTGGTGCTGTATTATCGTTTGAGCTTACAGCATTAACAGAAAAACCTTGGCGCATAGACTGGCGCATTTCTTTAAGTAAATCGATCATGACCTCAGTTGAATCAGCCGATTTCTGTGGCTTCTGCATGTGGATCATACTAAGCTTCAATTCCTGAATCTCCTTTTTCAGGCGATCGGTTTCTGATGTACTTTCAGAAACGCTTGTCTGGACCGCACTAATATTAGGGGTCATGTAGGTTGTTAATTTGCCCAAAATGTCCGCAATCCCATCAACCCTTGAAATGGTTGCCCCCAATTTCTGCTGTTTTAGAGGGACTTTCTTGCCAGCTTTGAGCGCGGCTTTTACGGCTAAATCAAAGGTAAGGTCTGGAACTTTCTCGACCTCCTCTCTAATTTCTGGAATCAGAGCATCCATGAGGCGAATCAATTTTTCTGCTGGTTTATAACCTAGGGTTCTATATGCTTGTGAGACCCTTGGAATAAAATCATCAATAGATTCGTCATCATTCATTTTGGTTAATGCCAATTCGGCTCTAGTGTCAGATGTGACGTCAGTAAAATGTTCTAAAAAGTCCTTTTTCATTTCAGCCCAAGTGGCTCTATTCTCTATGTTATGGTCTAAATACCATGCTCTTGCTTTTCCTCCCAAATGGAGCATGAAGGCCGCCTTATTGGCATCAGCCTTTTCAGGGTCATTGTATGCTAGAAATTTCTCGTATGCTGCTATCCACATCTGTGGGTCCTCAAACTTGCCTCCAGTAAATACTTCTGGGGCCAAAACACCTTGTACACGAGTCATATTGATATTGTTCACTGCACTGTCTCTTAAAAAGGTAGATACCTCACCCACAGCTTGCAGCATTTTCTGTTCGGTTTTTGTGTTCTTGCTTTGCAGAGCGGAGATCTGTTCCCTCAGATCGTTGAAGTCTTGCAGTGAATCTGTCCTTGAACGAGTAGCCATTGCCCGGCGTTCGATCACCAATTTTATCCTATATATATCGGTGAGGTGTAGATATCACTAGGATATACTTGGAGAATATGGTAGAGTCTTTAGTCGTTCAGCTTGGCAAATATGTGTAAGGTACACCTGTAGGATTACTCAAGGATATATTACTATGACTTCGAAATATAATTAACTATTAATAACACACACAACTGCTGGTATACCTTGCTGGGATCTTGTATTTATTTGGTTCACAATGGCCGAATGAACAGTTAATAAAATACACAACCCAGAGGTGTAGAGCAAGTTGGTGGTGGCAGTCTCTAAGTTAAAGCAGAAGTGATTCAATATGCCAACCACACAACCTTATATACCCCTCTACCCTCTGGTAACATGGTGATACATGGAAACATGGTTACATGTACAATTCAATATAGGAACAGAACATTAAACAAACATAAAGGCAGCAACCAGACATGTTTCAGAACCCTGAAACATGCCTGTTACTAGGTTTCCTGGGGTATGCTAATCCCCTCCTTCCTAGTAGAGGTAGCCTAGAAGTTAATCCTAATTCCCCTTGGCATAGCCCCAAAATCAGTAAACAAGTTAATCCACAGAAGGCATTTTATATAATTATGAACATGAACAGTCAACCTTAGCCCAATAAATATTACTCTAAATGTCCCTTTAAGACATTAAATCGAATGTTTCAAATACATAGAAATCACATATATAAGTTATCATATAACTCAAAAGTAATTGCTTAGCTCCTTTATGCTCTGGTCCAGTTCGTACCAGATACTTTAGAGTCTTTACAATGCAAAGTTTAGATTCCTTTGGGTAATCTCTAAGGACCACTGTGTCCAGTGGGTCTCCTACCCTATTGTGTTTCAATAGTTTAGTCATTTTGAAAACAATTTCATGACGTGAAATTTTTATTCCATCTGTTTGTAAGTTCAAAATTGTCTGACCTCGTTGAGATGTAACCAAAAGCAGAAGAATAGCAACTTTATATGAGAGTAACTTCATTGAAAGTTTGTCGTTCCAATCCCAGGATTTTATCAAGGCAAAGACCTTGTTAACGTCCCAGAATGAACTATATCTTGGTTTAGGAGGATTCCTCTCGTAAACCGCTCGTACAATCCAACCCACAATTTGGTGTTTTCCAACAGGTTTGTTATCAAATCCTGGTAGGATTGTGCCTAATGCGGACCTGGCAGAATTTATTGCGCCATGGCCACATCCTTTATCAGCTAGGGTTCTCAAGAACTTAGCTACTTGGGGAAGAGTGGGGTTAAGGAGTCTCACTTTGTTTTCCACGCAAAACACCGCCCACTTTCTAATATATGAAGTATATTGTTTCTTGGTCGATGGTCTCCAAGCGTCCATAATAAGACTTATTGTGTTGGCGTCATAGCCTTGTTTGGTTAAAATATGTTTTAAAAACGGAAGACCTCCAGGGGGAGTCTTGAGAAGGCGGCCTCGTTGGTTGGGCTGCCGTGGGGGGTCAAGTTGTTCTTTGCCCTCCTGAATCGTAACCATCCTTGTGCGTGTTTCCTCGCCAGGGTTGTCCACGGTTGGGTGTCCCAAGCTGGTAGAACGATTATTGCTGATGTTTTGGCTGCCAATAATCGCTTCAGGACTTTCCCCGCGAGGCTGAAAGGAGGAAAGCAATAAACTAGGTTATTTTCAAACCTCCAATTTGGGGCAAAAGCGTCCACTCGCCAGGCTTCTGGCTCTGGGCGCCAAGATACAAAAGTGTCACATTTTGTATTAATACGGGAAGCAAATAGATCTATGTCAGGTGTTCCCCATTTTGCACAAATTTTGGAAAATAGTTTATCACTGAGTTCCCACTCTATGTCATCCGAAAATTTTCTACATGCTGTGTCTGCCCGGACATTGAGTATTCCCGGAATATGGGCTATTGAGAGCCAAATGTTCCTAAACTCACACCAGTTCCAAATTTCATAAGCCCAGGTGTTGCAATTGTTCGAACGAACTCCGCCCATGTTTTTAACATAGGCGAGAGCTGTTGTGTTGTCTGTTAAGACCTTCACATGTACCCCGGTTTCTTTTACTAAGCCTCTTAGACCATGAAAGATCGCCTTCATTTCTAAGACATTAATGTGGTCAGACATTTCTTCCTCTAACCACCTGCCCCCAGCTACCTTAGGTCGCCTGTAGGCTCCCCATCCGAGGAGGGACGCATCGGTCTCCAACTCGATAGTGGGTTCTGCCATTTGAATTTGTTTCTTAGCAAATGGAAACATATTTTGCCAATACAAAATATCTTGTTTCCCTTTTGGAGAAATAGTCATTTTTGAATCAAAATCCCCTCTAGACCAGTCCAGGGCCTGGTTCTTGTCTGATTCTAGCCATTTAATGTGGGCTTGCCCATATTGAAAAGCTGGAGCATAAGCAATCAATAGTCCTACTATGCCCGCAACCTCTCTAATGGTTGGCCTTCTTTTATCCAGGACATCATTAGAAGCACAAAGAAATTTCTCAATTTTTTCAGGGGTAGGTTCTACCGTCATTTCCTCTGAGTCCAAGATGAACCCCAAGAATACTAGTCTTTTAGTTGGGATTTTTACTGATTTCTTTTCGTTTATCACGAAACCTAAATCTTCTAGTATTTGGACCATCCTTTCCAGAGTTTCTTTGCAATTGTCGAAAGAATCCGACATTGCAAAAGAATCATCCAAATACGCGAAACATTCATGTTCCTCTCGTCTTAGCTTTGCAAAAACAGGGGTTAAGATCTTTGTGAAAATCAAAGGAGCACATGTCAAACCATTTGGCATTCCCACGAATTGGTAAAGGATTCCTTCCCAATTAAACCTCATGAATTTTCTATAGTTCTTGTCTACTGACACAGAGAAGTAGGCATCTTTCAAATCAATGGAACCCATAAAACAACCTTGTCTCATCATGTCCAACGCCGTTCCCAAGTGGGACATTTTGAAATGTACATATTTAATGTACTTGTTCAATAACGTCAAATCCAGGATAACCCTGAACGTTCCATTTGGTTTCGGGCGAAGAAACACATTTGAGACAAATTGGCCATTCTCTGGGAGCACTTCTTCAATAATACCTTTTCCCACAAAGTCATTCACCGCTGAGGACATAGCTATGTTTTCTTCATCACTCATGCGAAAGGGGCGTGGCACCCAGACTTGCTCAGGGATAGTCTCGAAATCTAATGAAATACCTTTCACCATATTTAATACCCAAGGATCTTCTGTCACAGAATACCACTTGGTAACATCGTTAGAGATTCTCCCTGCCAAAAATTTATCAAAACTATTATCATTGTTAGGGCTCACCTGAATAATTACTTCGTCTGTGAGCCCTTCTTCCCAAAATCCGGCTTTGCGGGTGTTGGGGAAGGCTTCTTGGCATCATCAGTGGAGGTTGAAGTGGAGGCCTTGGCCTGGAAGCCTCTACCTCCTCTACCTCGGCCTCTGCCCCGTCTTTGGTTACCGTTCCCTCTGCCTCTCTTAGCCCCTCCGTTGTTGAAACCGTTTTCAGCAGGGCGTTCAGCCGGGGCAGGGGATAGTCTTTTCATAAGCTTTGACGATGCTTCTGTTTTCTTTACCACCTCGTCAAGCTTACCTCCGAATAGGAATTCCGGGGATCCTTCCTCCATGTTGGACATGGTGGTAGCACAGGTCTTTTCGATTTTCAAACGAATAGAGTCTCTTCGCTTTCTGGTGAGGCCTTGGTGAACCAGACCTAGATAATCCAATGAATCAGTGATAGCCTCGCTGACTGCGTTCAGCTCCTGATTCTGATCACCTTGCCTTAGAATGGTGGTGTATATTGGAGCTAGTGCATTTATCGTTGCAGCTACTCCCTTTTGGATTGCAATTAGGCCAACCTCCATGTTTCTAATATTAACATCCTGCTTGAGGTTTTCCATGTTAGCTATATCAGACTCCAACTTAGGGGCGCACGACCTGGGCAAGTTTTTGGGTGTAGGGTACTTTTTAATAGCATCCTCCATATCCTGAATTTTGAATTTCTTCGAAAGTTTCAGTTCCATCACTTCTGCCACCTGACTGTGCAACTTTGGGCCTGGAGCTGACTCCGCCTTATGCTTAGCCAATTCGGCTAGCATAGAGTCTGCTAGCTTTCCAGAGAAGGTTTCTTCCTCCTCTTCTTCTTCTCCTTCTATATCCTCATCTCCCACGTCTCCCATCATGGAGTCTCCTTCCCATATCGAGCCAGAGTCCAAGCTCTGGGCCGGGGTCCTAGGCTGGGCAGTGGGCCGGGGTCCTAGGCTGGGCAGTGGCCCGGCCGGCTGCCGCTGGTTTAGGAGAAACTGTTGGAGCATGGTGTGGAGGAGGGGGAGGGTGGTACGGCTGATGCTGTGGCCATCCCCATGGGTAGTAGTGAGGCGGAGGCGGGTAGTAACCATGGTACCCCTGGTAAGGGGGGTATTGACCCACATTTCTATAGCCATGCTGCTGTCCTCCAGGCGTCTGGTACGGTGCATGACCCCCAAACTGGCCGCCATTTTGGGAATTGTGTCCAACGTAATGATTATTGGTTCCCGGAGAATTCTGGTGTCCCAAACTATGGCTACCTTGAGAAGAATTCTGGTTTGCCTGGCTGTTTACATGGGATGGTAATCCAGATGAAACAGATCCATACTCTCGATTAAAGCAATGGCTAATTCCGAGTGGTTGGCTTTGGGATGACATGGGAGGCATCGAAAGACCTTTCTGTGCCTCGGTCAACATGTCGGTGTACGAAAAACCTGGGTCTCCCTCAGATTTTCTCGACTCCCATGTGTTCTCAGAGCTGCTCATGATGGAACACAAGCAAAATAGAGGATTGCTGACTTCTCGATTCCTGAAAGGATAAAAGAGGAGAGCTTTAATTAGAGCATCTTTAACTGCGATGAGGCTGCGTGGTACAAACCCCACGTGGCCGCCATCTTCGTTACGAGTGATCGGGGTCTTACCCAGCTAACAATCACTGCTCCAAATATGGAGAATCTATCGAAAAACAAGTTTTTCTTTAGATCTCCAGAGCCCCAGTAGTACCACCAACGATACTACTAGGGTTAAACATGCAAAAATGCAATAATTTGACAGAAAATCGTATAAGTAATACTTACACTCTCCAAGCACGTCTTGTCACGTAGGGGTGCGAAGCGTCAACTGATGTCACGTGGTACGTAGTGGTCGGTTCTCATGGATTCCTGCCAACCCCTAGAGAGTTGGCGAGGAAAAACTCCCAGTAAGTTAGCTTGTTGAAGATTAATAATATCGGTTATGCTATAAAACCTCATGTGAATGTGAATAGGGAAGGACTCTTGCCTTGCTCTACTAGTGTACCAACATCGTGACTGAATTAACCTCTCCACGAGCGGGGCTATGCTCCGCCCACCGTCTCCCGGGAGTCCACGCGGTGCCACCTCAGACAAACAAACCCTCGACGGCCACTGTATAGCATTAAAACTGCCTATATAGAGGTGTGTTTTGATCTTAATTTGGACCCAGATACTCTGATTTCTCTGATATTTTCTCATCATACAACATATAGACATCTACACTAAGGATATGATTATATATCAAGTCTCAATGGCAGCGTAAAATATGTTTGATAGCATAAGATATAGAGAAAGAGACAAAAGTTTTACCTTCACCTTGGAGATGAAGGTATGAGATTAGTTTAGGCAGCAAGATAACAAAGATCAGTAACAGCATGGCTTATTAAAAATTGAAATTAACATCCATTGTGGAGGTTGAGTGAGTCAGTATTCTAGTATATTGTATTATTATTATTATTTTGCATAAGATTTTGATTAATGTTAAATGTTTTCAGATAAATCGTTAGGCTATTTCTATATTGATTACTAGAAGATTGGCAACTCATAAAGAAGAACTGTTTAACTTTAATGTAACAATATTAATTGTTTGAATGTTTGTCCTTAATTGAAATAAAATAGTAATATTCCATGAGGAATAACACCATATTTAACAGCAGGTATAAATATATCTAATGGCATGTTTAAACCATCAATAGTTGAAATTTTCAAAAGAGGGATTTAGGGAGATGGAGCGAGAGTATTGCTTATGTAAGATCTTAGTTACCTACATTTGTCTCCTGAATAAGGAGATTTTTTTAGAAGGGATCTATATTTTTCCACAAGTTTGATCTGTTATTTTGGTGATTTCCTTTATGTTTCTTAAAACAAGCCGCCCTGGTGACGGTAGGGGGTATTGGTGGGTCCATACCATGAATATAATAGTCCAAAACACTTCAAATCCAATGAAAAATGCTATATTTGGGGCAAAACATGGTACGTTTCTATGTTAAAGTATAGGCCGTGTTGACATCTGTGTCTGAGGTTGGACTTGTAAACATGCAGTGCGCGCAAAACAACCCATGTGGGCCACATCTGTTTATGGTTTCAAGCGCGCTGACTGGCTATCGGTTACATAAGGGGGTTGACCTTCGATGCTCGTGGAGAGGTTAATTATGAATACAACTACATTGAAAGCAAGAAAATGTCTATATTCTTCATTTATTCCTTACCAAGTGATTGCTGAAAATGACTATTAGAATAGAGAAACCTGTTCTAAAATAACCCACGATTAATTGTGAGCTCTTGACGAAATTGGAATACCTCTGCGCTTAAAATAAGTGGCAAACTTCTCGATATAATTTTCTTGTAACCACATGGACGCCTTGTGGTTTATGCTTTCGTAATCCCCCAATCCCCCTATGAATAATGATCGTATCAATGAGGTATCGAAAGAGATTGTAGGATTGAAGAAGTGCCCTTACCAAACCTTATTTCTTGAAGACTTTTGTACCTTTCTTTCGTGAAGATGTATACCTGCCAATTTTAGGCCAGTTCACCTAAATTGGAGTTGGAGGAAAATTATTAAGCTCTTCTTTTCCTGGCCATCCTATTACTGCTTCAGGCCTGCACCTGAAGTTCTGGCTCTATAATATAGGAATAATTGTATGTACCATAGCCATTGTGGGAAGATGTTACACTTATTATTACTTGCCCCCAAGATGATGAATTACAAAGCACTTGGTTAACGCAAAGAGCAAGAAGAGATAGATCATCTAAAGCTGAAGAAACTTTTTTTAAAGTTACCCTCGCCAAGAGGGACTAGAGCCTGCACCTTGATAAACCATATCTAATCTATAATCAGTTGGCCATAATGCGCAATCACTAGAGGACGTTTCATCTGTAATAAAGCGTCAATAAAAACGAGTGATTTATAATGAGAAAGGTTTCTCAATTCTTCATTGATCCCAAGCCTGTTATCAAGTTGAAATCACATTTCATCTCTTATTTGAGATTTTTTTCTTCTGCCTCTCGGAGAAAATGTGTCACGCTCCGTTTCCATCGTTTTTCTGTTCACATTATTTTTTCCTGACAGTTAACGTTCGTTTGAAGAGGAGGAAGGGAGGTTGTTTAGACCACTATATCTGGATGCTCTGCTTCTGATGTTGTTTTGAATTTCATAAGCTGAAGTGTTTTGTCATGGGAAGTAAGTGGCCTAGGGGACTCTGGTACACTGCCGTTGTCATTCTAGAAACACCAACGAGGATAAGCTATTTCCATGTGCGCTTAGGTTTCATATTCTGAGATTGCGGACACACGTACACTTCTAAACTTTAGTTAAATAAACTGACCATCGCTGGATCGGAGAAGGGAAAACAGCTGCTATAACTGGCCCTCTCTTGACCTCTATTCCCCTCCTCCATGCCCTGTGAGTGACCAGGGTGGAAATGAAAGCAAAAGAAAGGGGGCGGGGGCCTCCTGTCTCGGTTGGCATGGCAACAACAATAATGCTGATAATTGCCATCGGGTAGGATTATTATTGAATATAAGGGCTGCCCTGACAATCTATTGTTAAAATATAGGCACTGCCTGGACAATCTATAGGATTAACTGATGATAATCGCTATCAAACTATTGTAGCGATAACTGATGGCGACGACTGCGCCCTGAGGCGCCTTTTTGGGGAGACTGATATTAAAGTTGGCGAGGGACAAGGCAGTGAGAGAGAGTGACCGGAGACTTGACATATGCCACAACAAGTGGAGGCAGTGAAGCCTCATATTCATACCGATACAATCTTTGAGTCTGATTTATCCGCCTATCCGCATGGAATGAAGCCGATGTGGTATGTGGGCTGGTTTGTTATAGAGTGTGGTCCCTAGTTATATTATGATAATAATATTTAGGAACTGGTTCACGGTGTTTTGTCTGCGCGTCCCGCTTTCTACAGCTTTCCCTCTGGTATTTGAATCAGGGTGTGTGTGTGTGTGTCGGGGGGGGGGGGGGGGGCTACAAATATAACGTGCATGCAAAATAACATTTATTTTTGTGCCCCATTTATTTTTGTGCATCAATTGTATAGAACATACATTGTCACGCAAGACGATGAGTATAGAGGTTTTGGGATCATATTCCTCTAAATGCTCTCTCTTTTCAATATGGACGAATAAAGGACCTATCACATGAAATTATAAGCTAAAAGGGAAGCCTGTTCAATCTGAATACTTTGTCCCTTAATACATTGACCTTGTCCAAAACAATCATCTATTTCTGTTCCAAAGCTCGTACTTGCACGGGGGAATCTTCTTTCGAACACCATCTTGCCATTATAGAAGGAAGACAAACCGAGCATTGTTACATTCTGATGAGAGATCATGTTTCCAATAATGCACCACACCGCGCAAGGGGTTTTCTCGTGTATTCAGGAGCCCCATGTGAACAAACTTTGTTTCCCCAGGTCACTAGGGGGCGTCCTGTACCATTGGGTGCCTGCGTGCGCATCAGGGGATCTGTAGGTGGACGCTGGTCAGTCGTTTGTACAGGTGTCTAAGAGTGGACACCAGTCACTATCCACTGTGTCACTAAGTGGTCCCCATGGGCCATGGTCAAGGCCGAGTGTCAAGTGATAATGTGTGCACGAACTGAGCGCATCAAGACATTTTCTGTTAAAACTCTTCTATGCTTCTGTCCCCTATTATCATGCCCTCATTTTACTTCCCTACCTACCGGGGTCACTACATTTTTTGTTATCCAAGCAGTTCAAAAGAAATTGACATCGATGAGTAGTATATGTTGTTATGGTTTGCGATGTACACGCCCTCCTATAAATTTATTATGATGTATCGCTACAAACCACAGCTAAGATATTTGCCTTAGTCGCTTTGCTAAAAATGTTATTTTTTTTAATGTAAAATTGCTTATATACAAAAACTTGGTAATTGCATATGTCTAATTCTAATGTTTTCTGTTTCTGTTTTTCAGGAGTACGCAAGAGACTAGAGGGGTACACACGCTCAGTACACGATGTTCAGAGGGCTATGTTTCTTGGCAGCAACCAAACGGAGCGCTGCGTGTCAGCTTCCGACCTCCTACTTCCGTTCCTAGCAATTCCCTCATTGAGACCTGCTTCAGCGTCTCTACCCACCTACTCAAGGTCATCGTGTCGAGAGAACTCTCTGCTAAGGAGGGCAATAGGGAGGTTGAGGGCTTGGAGCATCTTGTGATGCTAGACAGAAGGTTCCCCCGAACTAAGACTGATATTTGCGTTAGGACCACTCGTCCTCTTACTCTCTTCGTTGAAGCACAACCGGGAGAAGTGACTGCGTCCATAGGCCATGTTAGATTGCAGTATGACGTCATAGTTGTCAATAAAAACCAGGAGGATAGCTTAGAAGGTGAGCTCATGTACATGCATATTGTTAATTTACTATCTATTGAATACGAGTACAATACTGTCTTAGATAACGTTTAATATTACTTATTAGTCTCTCAGGAGCAGTCCAAACAAGCTTTCAAATATGGACATTACCTTTGTTACTAAAGGTTAGATGGAGTTCAGACAGGTTAACCACCTTGTGTCATATGATACCTAGCAATCCTAGAAAAGACCCTTGAATGCGCCCAACACCCACCCCTCAATGCATCACACATCGTTGTTCTACCTTCAACTAAAATGTTCTTTTGTATACCCCAAAATTGGACTTCTAGTCCACCATAGACACCATAGATCGTTCAACTTGACTTCCCTTGCCCAATAGAAGATTCATTATCAGCTGCCCCTTCCGCCCAAAAATACTTTGACACAAAATCTGTCGTTTTCACTGCAATGAACCAATGGTCATGCCTGCAGACCATGGTCCCTGCACAGTCCATGCACCATAGATGACACTGCTGACCGCAGGTGTAAAAACATTGATTGCAGTCTAACCAGCCATGATAAACTGGTTTTTCTATAGATCAGACTGCCAAAGACCAGAAGAAAATAATCAAAAACCCACTTATTTGTTCTGTCTGTCCGCCATTTTTACATTATATTTGATATTGTCAAATGGGGGCGTTTACAAGCTTCGATATCTTGTGGGAAGAATTTTACATCACTCAAATGTTATGTTTGAAAATAATTCTAAATGTAAATATCAATATTTGAAGGCAGATCTCTAGAAGTATAGTGTCAGCTATAGCTCCCTGATCTATAGGACCAGTCAAGTGGAAGGTTTTACATTCTAGGGGCATTCATGCTGGCCTGTGACTTATGTAGACAAAACGGGAGGTTAGGAAAGGGGGCAACCGGACAGTGTGGTCAAGGTTCGCTCGGTCAGCTGATGGTTGGATGTCTGTAGGTGTTGATAGGAGAGCGTCATTCAAATACAGGCGATTTCTATGACTCGGATCTCAAGTTGACCCTCTCAACCAGTTGCAATAAATTCTAGCAATAATATGATATAAGAACTCCGGTTCCCTTCCTCTCATACACTTCACTTGGAATTGCACTTGCAATTGCACTTGCAATTTCACTTGGGAATTGTGCAAGCGGTTGCATTTTTGGGTGGAATTACATTCTTTCGTCTCTGCATTTGATCGTGGGTCATTGTCATTCCCCCTTCCAAATTATAGAATATTAGAGTGACTTTCAAGGAATCACTGTTTACAGTATCATGTATGGTTTGTTGTATAAATTTGACTAACGATTTCCTTTTTCAATTTTAGAGTGTCGTCCATGTACTGAGGAAGAGTTACTAGTCAAGGTGTGTTCGAATGATTTCGGTAAGTTCCAGAAATTTCTAGATGATTTTAAAGTTAAAAATATTGAGAGCTAATACAAAATCATGTGCCCTCTTAGTTCTTGAATGATAAAATCTTCCCCCACAATAACTTGAGGCACTTGGGACATTTTAGTTTACTTAAACGTGAAGGAGTTTATTTCACGATAGACTGAGACCCTATGCCAAGCACTGTTTGTTTTCATGTATGTGAAAGGCAGATATGGTGTTGTGAAAACTTAAGACTGTCAGCCTATTGACTGTTGTGCATTAAGTGCTGGACTTAAACCTACCCTCCGTTTGTTATCATAGAATTTTATCTAGGAAGCACTTAAGTTTTATTTTCAGAACTGTTAAATAAATAGACTTGAATATACCTAGCATCCTCTATAATGGCCGTAGGATATACGAGAGGGGTCTTATGAAATCTAAAGCGTGCATCTAAAATATTTGTGATTTAGATGACGAACGCGAAATCTCTTGACAAGCCCTTGAAATTCCGAGTAGTTTGTATGGAAATAGCATATATAGTGGTTGGCTCTTAAGTGGCGCATTTATGACGACAAGATGTCTGCTAGCGGGGGTAAATAAAGTCCAGTAATCTTATAACGGGATATCTAAATAATACAAATATTAGATTCTTTAGTTATAATCTCTCTTACTTGACTTCAGGAATGTCTCATTGAACACATTTGTAGAAAATGACTTGTTATTAATTGTTCTCCTTTTTTGCAGTCATTTCCGGTGAGATGAATGACGTACACACGAGCGATGCGATGAAGCAGACGGCTATCGATGTGAAAATTGATCGTATCTATCGCCAAAAGATGGGGCACTTCGAGAGTCCTTCCCACCATCGTCGTCGCCGTGAAACGTCTGACGACAAGTCGTCTAAGTCTAAGTCTAACTCTAAGCATCAAGGATCTGTGATTGCACCACATAAATGTGGCATCCGAAAGGGGGCAGGTCACTTCCTGTTCGTGGGCAGGATAAGGCTGGGGAAAGCCATATTACAATGCGCACCACGGGTGGATGAATTCAACAATATCTGGAATAAGGCTGTTCAGCAAGGAACCAACCCTTGTTTCCTGGACTGACTTTTGATATCCTTTTGCGAACATAATGCCTACAAGACAACCCCTGTCAGTGGGCTTTGAAAAATGTCCCAACAATTCTACATTCCGTCCATTTTTCTGATGATCCAGTCAAAATGGAATTTTATTTTTTTTAAATGGCTATCTTAAAGTCATTTATGAGAGACAGTGGTCTGTGTCTTAAATTGATCTTGGTCTCCGAATTTGTCACATAGGTGGATCTCAAATTTGGAAAGACTGGACTGTATTGGAGATTAACATTCTTCATTTGATGGTCTTTGACTTATTAATTAGACTCCTGTGGTCAAGGTTTTAATAAGCCCATGCATGACTTTACAGACTGAGGATACTTATCAATGAACACTATGCGTCACTTTTCTGGTCAGTGCACTGGATATGTTTGAGGATCAAAATCCGGATCACCTGGTCATTTGTTGCTCACTTCATTAACGTCATTGACACCTCATCCAACGTCAAAATCTTTCATTTTCTCTTCACCAGTATGGATGAAGTAAAGCGCACATGGCGCTGGTCGCCTTCATTTCATTTTTGTTCATGAAGTATTCATTTCACTGCATGTGAACAAGTCAGTTGACAACTTTAGTAAGACCTGTTTTAAACGACATCAAAAGACATATTTAACGAAACTATATATATTTCTCGTCGAAGAAGTATGGTTGAATGCAAAAATGACTATATCTATGTTTTAAGTTCAGATTAGGTTAAGTCACAATAATTATTTTAATCTTTAAAAGGCGACGGAATCATTATATCACCTTTAATATTTTCACTGATAATGCACCAGCATTACGACGTGCTTCAATTACTTTATTTTGAAAAACCATGAGAACAACTATTTTGATTTACTTCATTGGAAGAATGTATTATTTTGGATCGACCACATTGCACTGTTTGTTGCAATGTGGTCGATTTGTTAGTTCAACTTTCATGTTCAAGTTTTAAAAAGTTCGAGTCTGTGTAGTTATGAAAATCAAGTTCGTGTTACAGTTTTAAAAGCTTTTTTTTGTTGACCTCACGAATGAAAACGTTCATAAATGATACCAATAATTTAATAACTGTCTTTTCATTTCACATTTATTATCATCGACTGATTAGTACATAATTCTTTTTTCATTTGATCACCTTTGTATATTTTGAGACAAAGACGCCTGCAGTGCATGGCAATTCTGTTTGATTGTATCATTTATTTTAATGTATATATACTGAATGTGAGTGCTTTCAAATCTTAATAAATATGATTATAATTTCAATCGCTCTGCTATTTCTTATATCTAGTTAGAATGCCAAAAGCCCCTTACACTTTGTCCGAGTAGAAAAGCCCCAAGTTTAAATCTAGCATTTAAATACATTATCCTGAATGTCGAGATGCATCCGTCCCTCAATATGACGCCCTCATAAAATCAAAACTAGAAAGTCAGACACTCGGTCCATAAAACGACATAAGAGCGTCATTTAAAACGCCTTTCTGGGAGACCGACAGATAAATCAAGACTCCGGTTACATCTCTATTGAATAATGCGAAATTACTAAGTGTAACTATAGAATGAAAGACAAGTATTTTCACCTATAGTAGGGTGCCCTTTGTATCCCCGCCCCTTGAAGATCATTTACATCGCCTTCTTATCAATAATGGCACTATTGCATAAGAATACGTAGGTGCGTAAGAGGCAAACGCTTTTATTGCTTGGAGTATTTTGTTAGCAAGTGTCGGGTTCTGTAACTATTTCCACCTGATGGTCCTTTGATCTCTGAAGACCTTGAGTGTTAATGGGCGTCTAGTTATTTTAGCGTTTGATTATGACACTCTGATTACAGTTAATGGTCATGGAAAATGAAGTAACGACTCCTACCAACTAACTATCGCGTCGAAACGCTTTCATAAACTGACGAGTTCCTTAACAGATTCGAATAATTGTAAGCTGTTTTGAAATTTGTTTTCTTGGTTGCCCATTTAGACGCAGTTCTCTGATATCTTCTGCATATACGCTAATCATATATATTTTATGCAGACAGCGATGGTCACTGAATTCCTTTGATCTTATTTTTCTGATAAGTAATTGATTGTGAAAGGCCGTGTGAATTATACAATATAGTATTGGTAATGGATTCATGTCGCATAAAATAAATATATAATGATGTGTTTTTGCACACGATTGAGACATTCTGTCTAGGCTACCATGATTTTCTTTTTCCACTTGAGAGATAATTTCCATGGAATTGTGAAATTCTGTGCTCGGGATATAAAATACGAGACATAATTTGGTGTTAACATTTAGAGGGGCGTAATCTGCCGAATTATCTAAGAATATCATGTTCTCAATCATTGTGGGATATATTTAAACTTAAATTTTCCTAAAACTTAACAGCAATTCTGATCACATCGTATCGTACCTATCCAGGCGAAAACAATTTTCGAAACTTAACAAAACACTGCATCGTCGGTGCGGTATGAAAACTAAGATCCGGCAGAAGTACGAATTAAATGAAGACTGGTGATCCACTTTAATCCCTTTCGATGACGCATAAAAATAAGTTGATGGAAGCAGATACCGCTGTGGATCCAGGCGGTTCCTTTCATGTCTGGCTGATTTGAATATCTCCGGGCTAAAAAGTCAAGGAGGGAACATCATTTCAGGAAAGGGTATAATTTCCATGTGTCCACCAATGGAAGGCTGAGATTTATGCTGTCTGCCAGTACAAACATAGATGCTCAAATCGTTTGCATGAGAAACCCATAAAGGAAAGGTAGTGTCATCGATAGTTTCCCGCTTGGCAAGAATTTTGCTAATTTGTACATATTTTTATTGAATATATACTAAGGACATCTTGTTCCAACACCCATGTAACAAAACTCACTGTAATTAACGAAGACCGTTATGTAGGTGTGGCAATGTTCACTCAACCAAGTCTTATTTCAACGCACCATTGAATTCGTCACTTGTGAATATTAGCTAATATTTGATTCCCAGACAAGCTATCAGTTTATTTCATCTGGCCCTTGGGCTTCAATAGCGCACATCCTGTCCTTCTTGAAGAATTTACGTGTGCATGGTGTAGTGGGGGCTCAATAATAAGAGGATAATGCGGGGATAATGGTAAGGCCTCACAATGGAAGATGAAGTGGGTACTGGCGACAGGTGGTACCGGCAAAGGGAAAGGACACAATGTGGTTTAATTACGGCCTGTTAGCCACTTGGCACCTTCAGCTTGACTCTTTTACAGCGGTGTGGTCAAGGGTGGCCGCAGGCAAACGTCACTTCCGGGCAGTGAAGGGCGCCTCTTCAATGACATCGGCCTTGTTGAGCTTTGCCAATACCTGAAATCTTCTCATAATTGATTCTTATGAGTTTGTTTTCTTTGCATGCAAACTAGGGGTGTTAAAACTCTTGTGAGTCACTTAGATTTGGGGATTAACCGTTTGTAACACAGAGCCATGTATTTTTGGGTTTGGATTCTACCTTTTGAAGATACATTGTTAGTGTGGGGTACCACCGTACGTTTTTGGTATATCAGCGCGAAACTGGAAGGCGAAATTAAGTTATCAACTCATCACAAGAAGAAAACGCTACTGAAAACATGAGACTAACTATGTCAGCATTGTGGAGGAGTTATGCCTGAAGCGTTGCCTGAAGTAAGCATGTAACTGTAAGTCATTTTAAGAGAAATGCGATGCACATACCATAGGCTACGTATAGGTATGGAAATTTCGTCAGATCTTAAAGTAGTCGATACTTCTAACCGTGACCCTCACTTTCTTAGTATATTTAAATGTCTTGGCCTTGAAATGAATAAACAAACTTTTTGTGAAAACTAACTTCTACCTGGCCACCACACAACCTTATATACTCGCTCTCAATCCTGGTAACTTGGTAATACATAGAAGCATGGTTACATGTACAATTTAATAAGGAAAACTAAAATTAAACAAAACATAGGAATAGTAACCAGTCATGTTCATAACCCAGTAATATGATCAGAAATGTCCGGAGAATATTTAATTAACACAATACACAACATATCACATAATTATATAAGTTAATTATCAACTGTGTAAAATGTGTTGCTTTCAACATTAGCGTGATTGAACATTGTGTTAAAAATAAGGTTTTATTTTCATAATAATTCCTAGGCTTTTCTAGATTCATTTAATGGGCTATAACACTCCTATTTAATTATGTTAATGTTTCAAACTGACATGTGATAATCTTTAATTTGGGTCTTGTCTTGAATTTATTCTTCACATTATGCTGCATAAATTGAACTTAAAGTAATCACAAGCTCCCCAAGTTAAAGATTACTTTAAAAATTGCATGAACAGTGTCATTCCATTTTGAGAAACGATTCAGCCCAACTCTAAATATCTGGATACATGTAACACAGTAAAATATTATGCTAAACATATAACATGGATGAACATTATATCAACAATAATTTTCGATTTTGGAAAGAGCTTCGGCCTAGTATTAGATCACTCCTGACTCAATTGCAGCTGAAACGAATTTGTAAAGGCTACAAATTCGGTGCAATTGCGCCGGAGTTTATTTAAGGACTTTTCTTTTCCATGCCAAGATTTGGACATAGCTCATCATGAGCAGAAAGATGATTTGTTAACAGCAGGGCGTTAGCATTTCTGTGAGTAGCTGGTATGTGGGCAGGTGACAGGCAACACTGACTCAGGTGCCACCCCGAGCAGCTGTCACAAAATGTGCAGCCCACAAGCACCTCTTAGTACAACTCGATAGCGAGTTCCTAGCATGGGAGAGCATTCCTGGAATCCTCCCTGGATGTCACATTTTAAGACTGGAAATAAGGTGATTTATTTTGTTTGCCCCACCTGTGTTTCCATCACAAGACATTTTTCAAACACTCGTTCAGTGGACATGGCAAGAACTGTTTAAAATAGGATGTTAGGACAAATAAACAGACTCGTCAATCGACAATCGATTTGTGATGAGATGGAATTAAATTGAATTTAAAAAAAATTCGCCCAGAGTCCACTGGTCAAGAGACCTCGTTTAAAACATATTTCTTGTATTGAGCAAATTGGAACTCAAAAATTGTATATTGGAACTCACAAATTGTATAAGATGTTAGATAAGAGGTTAAATAAGGGAATAAAACAGGACAGGAGAGAACTGCAGATACTGGATGTAATGATTTTATTTAAAATAATTATCTAAATTTGTTTAAATTTAAATTGTATAAAGTTTTGGTATGGAAGGAAGGGAAATGATAAAAATTAAAAGTACGAAATGCGATCCAAGGCCAAGTAATGGCACGGTCACGGGCACGGTCACGGGCCTCAAGTCAAATTACCAAATACGTGTCACTACATCCGGCACGAGTCACTCGCCCACTGTCCACTAAAGGTCAAGTGGTCAGTGGAGAGTGGCTCCTTGCGCATAAACATCCGGCTCTTCATCCCCATTTATTTGTCGGGATAGTAGACTGAAACATTTCTGACTATAACTGCTTGTGGAAAAAAATATATCGAAAATAACATTCAAGTCAAATAAAAGACGAGCTTCCTCTTCTACGATGATCGAGGAAGTTAACATGGATAACCTCGGAGGGAAAGAGTGTTAGATTAAAGGAGTAGTTTTAGGTAGTTCCTGTTGGCCCAACGGGATGCATGTAAACAAACACAAATCCTAGTGACCTGGAGTTTGTATTCTTTACCCGCTTTCTCTCCTGCCTTTTTACTTGGTCAGCGCTGGAGGTTTGGATCTTGAGATGCCAGACCAGTCTGAGCTAGTCTGACACGACAGCTGACACGGAGCTACACGGGTGTCCACGGGTGTGGAGTGTGCAGTTGAAGTCAGTACTGTCAAGCTGAAGCCAACAAAGACTGAAACAACTGTTAGGGCGAGTTAACAGCCTTTCCAGGATCTGTTGTATTTTTATGGAAAGGAAACAGATCTCAACGTACTGCCCATTTCATAAAACTTGATACATGTGTTAGATAGAGCGGGGGTTTAGCAAGAAGATCGGTGTTATTTTCTCAGGTCAAATTCAAATATAATAGTGAAGATGTAGCCAATATTTATCTATAATCGGATCCATCTCTCTTATTCCAAGTTAGGCTCATTGCCTGGGCTTGAGCTGACGACTATAACCGATCTCTGACTTCATTCTTCCGACTACTAGAATACCGAATCTCTGGGCAATTTGCTGTTAGTATCTCACACTATATCAACGAGTAAAATGGCATGTATTCCCGGCAACCCCACGAGTTGCCTCGAGAAAATCATGATTTTAATTCACCGACTACTTATCAGGTAAGCCTCTCAATAATTAAAATTAAAATTCTAAAATTATATGGAAACTAGTATAGAATAGGATTTTATCTTTCAAATTCAAAGATAATAGTGAGGATGTACATTGTCCCTAAAACCCAGGCGTGCACTGATAGATGGATCTGGGCATTGCGCAGAAATACATTCCCCTTTTGTCAATATCAAGTTGACGAATAAAGAATACTGATGACGTTTTCATTTTTCGAGTTAACTTTGCTCATCTACCGCAATTTATATTTAATTATAATATGTATGTTTATCGTCGCACGTTCTCACTTCAAATTCAAATTCAAATTCAAAAATCCTTGATTGCAGATGGTTTTAACAATGCGGTCGCTCAAGTCTAGAATATAGGTCTCCCGGAGAGTGCCTCTTTAGATTGTTGTCTTGTTAACAGGAAAGGTTACAAACTGGTTTCAAAATAAGTTTACATGGTACATACATTGCAATAGATGTGATGAGATGGGAAATGGATATTTACATTTGGATGACCAAATAAATGCGCATCCATGCTCATCCCCATATATGATTGTTTTGGGAAATAGGCAGCAGCGACACTGCCATAACTGAGTCAACAAGCATGCAACCGCAACATTACCGCACGTGCATGATGTCACAGTCCGACTGCCAGGAAGCCCCAAGCCCCGGACGTGTCACTGAACAGTCGCCCAGTAATATAGAACACACCTGTGGCAGGAGGGATCAAACCATCCAACTCTTTCCAGCTTATCTTTGACTCCAGCTCCTGTGCGTGTACATGTAGATATAGAGCAGCTTAGTTATGTTATAAATCATGCTCAATAAACGCCACATTCAAACCATATGAGGTAGGGCTTACAGGTGGCATCCGCCAACGCCAGCAGCTCCTACCCCTGCCTGCAGTTCTACTGGGCATGCTGCTACATACTGCTACATGCCTCAGGTGGGACTTTTATCCGGGTTTGTTTTGAGTTAAAAGGGCGACCTCGCAGGTTACAACAGACATCCTAGTAATATGTCTCTGTCATTGGACTAATCTGGACCTGATGAGCTAGAGAAACAAGCACCCTATTGCTGAGGAATTTATAAATATATTGCATTTTAATTTGAGTGTAATCTGAATTAGTTAATATTTGACATGTAATTGCATTGAATGTGGAATTGTCATATATTTTAAGTTAATGGTTTTTATTTTAGTTGCTTATGCATTCATAATAATTATATTGCCTTACCGGTGCCACATAATTATAGTGATCTTTGAGGTCAGAGTATCTCCAGGTCTAATTTCTTCATCAATCGATATGAGAACCATCGTTTAACACTCTTGTTTCCCGTTACAATTTTATTTATTAGGACCCAGTGTTAAGAAACATGGTCCCAGAAAGCAAAGCTAGGTTTACCTGGAAAGCCGACAAGGAAGACGATAACCCGAAGCATTTGTGCCACTGCCTGCAGCTGTTGAAAATCACTGGCTCCATGAACATCTTATCTCAGACACAACATGTGACCAGGAGTTTGACACCTTCAATGCTCTGCGCATGTATTCCCACTCGACCCCTACTCCTGTAACCTCCATGCGTGCCCTGACAGCATCCAACCATTCAATTTTTCACCCTGATTGCATTTCATGGAGACATTTCTTGGCCAGGGTTGCCAGGAATGTTATGTCCACATGTTCTATTTCTGTTTGCCAGATTATCCAGGCATACTAGGCTAAAGCATGTGATAAAACAATATTTGATTTTATACTAGACATATATATTCATATATTAGAAAAAGGAACTTAGATGAGAGTAGAAATGAATTATTGTACAAATATAAGCTACCACACCTCTAGGCTTGGTAGGGTTGGGTTAGCTGTGCTAAAGCTAATCCCTTTGTTGTCTACCTGGACTGGGGTAGCAACCTCATTTAATCTGGGTTGGTGAACATGTCTGAAAGCATGTTTGAAGCATGTTCACCTACCAAATTCATGATTATTGTTTGTTTATGGTTGTTCATATAATATAGAAAATGTACTGTAACCATATGGCAACCATAGTGCTTGGATACTGAGCTTCTGGGGTATATAGGAGGGGTGCTGGTTGAAGTAAGACAGACCTGATCTGACCAGAGAACTGCTGCTACTACTTCACCATCACCTTCTCCAAGCCTATATACTCTAGACTCTGTATCCCATAGTACTTGTTCATTAACTTTGACATTACTTTGGAAATACAGTTTGATTGATATTGGCATTGTGAGTTGTGTTACCTTTACTTTAGCAGTAAGGCTCGTCGATCAGAGCCAGATTATCCAGGCATACTAGGCTATGGCAACAAAAGCCCGGGTGGGTATGCTCGAGATCACTCCAGAAAAGAGCAGAACGCTTCAAGTTAGGCTATGCTGATGTTTAAGCTTTGTTAATTTTCTACCATTTGGAAACACATCTGCTCTTGCGTATTACAGCAAACAAAGGAATCGAGGGGAAACAAGAGATTTACGGTCGTGAAAATAGTCCCAGCAACGTTATCTGTTATGGTCAGGCTTCTTTGAACTCGCCATTCATCTGATCACTCTGCGACGCATGATAACCCACTTGATGTGGAGACCAAGTCAAGTCAGAAGCATCTAATTTGAACTACCTTTGAAATGAGTTTTTTTTATTCATGTTTTGGGTTTTGGATCTCTTCTCTCTCTCTCTCTCTCTCTCTCTCTCTCTCTCTCTCGTTTACCCTCCCCAGACCCCATCTCTTACCATCTTACACCCAATAGACGAAAACCATAGCGTTGTAACATGAAACAGAAATAGCTAGAAATGCCGTTCTCTCAAATCTCGTCTGGGCCATGGCAACCTTACAGACGCGAGATTTTAATGAGATTCAGCAGACATGTGAGATGAACTTCTGCCAATGTTGGCTGGTGCTTTGATGTCGCGAGACGCAGCTAGACGATTCTGTCTCTGAAGGATGGCCCTAGGCCATTTAGCCTCACCGCCACTTCACGCCTCACGCTCACTTGTAACCCTCCGCCACACAGAATAATGTTCCCCTTCAAACCATCGATTTGCCAAGTTGAATTGTCGTATAACATGAAATTTGCCTCCTGCTATCTTTTGTGATTGAATTGAATACCCAAATTACGATTTTTGAGCATGAAGACAACAAATCGGCAACAATGGCACTGCCAGTCATTGGGTCAACAACTCCAGTCTCAGACGACGAACTCCACCTCTGAAGTGCACCTATGCAGGTAGGCTAATAATGGCTCTTAACTAGATATATTTATTCTTAACCGTCACATAACTCTTATAGGCAAGTAGTTAACTTCACCTAATCCACATTTTCCGTACGGGAGAGCAGCAAACCTGCTCTCGTGGCCAAGCTGGGGGAAGCCCATAGCATAGGGGTATCCCCAATGACGTTAAAGACCCACTGACACGTAGAACACAACTTCAGTGAAATGAGTAGATATTTGGTATATGAAAAGTGACCCACAGTTGTTTTTCGAAAATTCCTAATAGTAAGTGAGTATAGACGCGATTTGTGTCCCCAGTCACCTCGGGACTGTGAGTGCAGCTGGTGGAGGTGTTGATTACCCTGTGACGTCACCGGTGGAACTCGTTCCCGGCGTGTACTAGCTAGTTTCAATGAGAGACACACTAACTCACATCGGTTACTGTGATGTGTTGAGTTATTCAGTATTCAGGTATATTGCACTTATTATATATAGTGTATGATGATGGTGCTTAAACTATTCTGACGAAATATATCTAGATAAAATGTAATTTCTGTACTGAATAGAAGGAAATCCATAGTTTGACAATGCATGAAAAGAACATGTTGAAGGTTTTGCATTTTTTGTTAGTTTCTTTAAAGATTGACCTTCATCTCGTGATATAGCACTCAGGTCGTCCGATTCTCATTAAACAGTCATAAACGGCAATGTCCTATATTGGATATATGCATCTTTCTTGGGTGTCTCAGGTCGGCACATCAAACACCCCCAGCAGGGCCTTTCCTCTAATCAAAGCAACGGTCATTTAAGACGGCACACACCCACGACAATCATTTATTACTTGCACGCTAGAAATGATAGAGCATGTTTCAGGGAAAAATAGAGCACCCCTGAGATGGGACACTAAAAGAGAGCACAGGAGAGAGAGAAAGAGAGAGTCCGGGAGATGGAGGGAAAGGGAGACGAAATGATAAATGATGCCATGGTATCAGCAATTAAGAGGGGTAACTTAAAACGGGGACAGACTATAAACATACATCTGGACTATTATTACCCATGACAATGAGATACAAAAGTATTATAGCATAGAATTATAGATATAAAATGTACATGTATCATCGACAGGTTGGCATCTATCTGTGAAGCAAATTCAAGAAAAGAGAGGATAAAATAAGGACGATGAGAGGAAATTCTAAATGTTTATTCATATCATTACTCTTTTCCCTATTTTTGTTTTCAGGAATTAGATTGATAATAAGGTTTTGTTTAAAGATTTATCCCTTGTCTAGTTTACTCTTAAATTTCCTTCCTGACCGTTGGGAGCAATACAGGGAGTATAATGTTATGTGTTACAGGAAAATGAGTCACACATCGCAAAAAATGGATTAATGTCATTTAAACATTAATATGACTATGGCTTATGGCAATGGCTATGAACCGGTGTGACTGGCTTATTGAAAATTGAAATTAACATCCATTGTCACTTGTGGAGATTGAGTGTGCCAGTATTCAAGCATATTTTAGGCCTATCATTTTACATGACTTCGCTTAAAATGGTACGATGAATATTAAATATTTTTAGATAAAAAGTCACTTCTTAACTGAATACTTGAAGATCGATATCAAGGCAATGCTTTAAAAAAGAACTAATACATTCAAACAATTAACAATGTAATATATTACAATGTTAATTGAAAATTTGGCCTTAATCAAAATAAGATTATAATACTCTACGATGAATAACATCATATTTATCTGCAGGTATAAATATATCTAGTAAGTTGTTTCAATGATCAATAGTTGAATTGTAAAAAGAGGGATGGAGGGAGATGGGTAGAGATTATTGTTAATGTAAGCTATAAGTTAGATACTTAAACCACTAATACCACAAATACCGATTTAGCATTATAATCAATCCAACACTAAACGAAAATGCCATGTTACATGAGGCACCCTTTTAAAGTCAAAGTAACCTAATCTTGTAATCGTCAGAACATATAGTATAAGTGAGCATATACAAGTACTGCAGCCATGTCTCCCTGTTGGAGGGTTTGGGGGAGGAGGGAGGTTTCCTCCAGAACTGGGAGCCCTTGAAGGAAAATCGTTTTATTGCCATTTACCACTGTGGTGGCGGTCAACGATGAAGGGAAGAAGAGATGGAAAGACATCGAGGACCTGGAGGAGGTAATGGAGACAATATACCAAAGTTGTTAACAGCATGAGGGGCTTTGTTTGCCGATTCATGACGGTTAAATCAGAATCAGACGACCTTACGTGCAATATAGTACTTACACCACGGTCAGTCTAATGACATCGTGTTGCTGCCTTTGAAACATAGCACTCGTACCTCGTGCTATATTTCAGGCAGTAACACGATGTCATTAGACTGACCGTGGTTTAAGTACTAACTATACTTGTAGTGAATAGTTCCCTATTTTATAAAGAACTTGTGTTAAAAGATTCAAGAGATTAGATTTGAGGTATGATTTTAACAAGTGTTGTATTTTACTAGGGTATATCGGGATGTATAGCTCTGGTTCAAAAGATCCAACAAGACAGACGATTGCATGGAGTATAATACCCATACCTTGGTAAATAAACTCATATCAGCCGATGAGAAATTTTGTATAAAATTATGAGCAATTCAAATTGCTATCCAGGGCTGAAAGCTCATAATATTTCTAACAATCTCCCTGCCCTACATTCTCCCGACCGAATGACCTCCCCGCCAACATTTCTCCCGCCTATTTCTGTATTCTTCATGATGCATTGCAAGGAGATCCTGGACTTCTGTCATCATATCGTGAAAACAATTCTTGTTTAATAATTGTCCAAGACTTGGCAAAATATACACTTTCCAAAGGGTCTTAACGTTAGGTTATGTATTACTTGGGATACCTGTATTACAGAGTATTTTATTTTATCTCTTACCTAATATTCAATGACAATGATCATTCTTTAGTATACAACTTGAAATTATCAGACTGGAAAGCTGGAATATTTGTGCATTCGAATATTCAGTTTTTAAAAATATATTTTTACCCAAGTAAAATTGATCTAATATATAATGTACTATGTGTACTATGTAATGTACTATGTGTCGGATATCCATTTAATGCAACAGTTAAATGTACTTTTGATAGAATAAAATGGCCTTATTATGCTACCTGCCAGTATATGTGCACATGAGAATTGTGATTTTTCTTCAAAATTGGTAAAATTTATATTTTCTTCCAAAGTGAAATCGATCTAATATATAATTCACATACATGTGACAATAACAATCAAATCCACCCAATACTATTCTTTTTATTCATTCCCATCAAATAATAGAACTATATTGCTGTGTTTGACATGATGTATTTTATGGTCAATTCCCACTCAACTGGTACAAATAAATTGAACAGTGGGGTTTTCCGTGTATACATGAGAATTTCAGCAAAATTTCATCATTGCTTGGCGTCTAGACAAATTAATAGTTTATCGATTTATTGGCGGTCACTGACCCTCTGCATATACATATAATTATAACCCATTATATTTAGAATATATGCAAAGATAAACATTCATACCTCCTCACTTTCTTATAAAGTTGACTTGGATATTTATATTGGTTGTTCATCAGCTTTATATTAAAGATCAAGGGGCGAAGGGGCCCCTGCTATGGCAACATTTGTATTCCCACCTATTTCCCTAGTTTCCTTAACCCCTCTGTAGAGCTGGGAAGAATTAGCAGAATATTGCTCCATGGGTACAATGGATGTACTGATCATAGACAATGTTATATACTAATTTTGGTGTGATTTCCAGTTTTTCTAGGCCTATATGTTCCAAATCAAAACAACATAATATTTCTGAATAATGAGTTTTATCCCGAAATTACTGGTTACTATTTTAAAGTAGGCGAGTACTTCTCCCAATAGGGTGTCATTTGGTTTACCAACCTAGGTTTTTGGGATTATCACACAGAATTATAACAATTTTATTTGAATTCTTTGGCAAAAATAAGGCTGTAGGAACCCCACTTTCAAAGCTCTTATGCCAGAATCTTTGCCGCCATTGTGATAGAAGAGCTTTTTCAGGCTAGTAAATATGTAATGATTATATGGAATATGAATATAATACGCAACCTGATTTAGAAAATATATCAATCCTGCTGAAGAAAAATGGTTTCTACATATGCACACATGTTCATTATTATGAAAAAACACAATATTCATGTTATTATACATTTAAACTGATCTAGAATTGGAAAATATTGTTTTGGAATATCTGTGTCGCATTACGACATCTATATTAGCTTCAAAATAATATATCTCTAATATTCTTTCTATAGAAACATATGGAATTTCGACCTTCCTCATAATTGCTTAGGCATGCTTGAATTCGGGGGAAAATATAAATATGATTAAATATTTATGTAGTTAAAGTGAGGTGAGCTTGTGTAGTAATGTCGCCGTTATGCTATAGTGTTGCCATCATGCCATAATTAATACAGATAAAGAGACCCTCCTATTTAAACACAGTAAGTGTATAATAATATAATGGATATCTTTACAAAATCAACTCATATCATACTCAATATCAAGCTTCTGGTTAAAACCAGGCCCCTATTTGATGGCCAACATCCATTCTTTATCTCTGACTTTTCATTTAATTTTGCTAGCCGTAGTAGCGGGTAATTTCAATTCAATTCAATCCAAGTATTCTTTATTTTGCTGATCTTGTTGCACATAGGTAGCTCGATGTCTGGTTGATACAAAAATTAAATTCCTGATTAGCCAGGTCTTCCAACGAATGCTTAAAATTTACCCCAATCTTACACTAAAATGATTTGATTAATCAGGTTTAATATGGCTGAAATAAGGCAGAATAATAGAGAAAATATATGTATCTGAAGCATAGGTTTAGGAATCGAAATATTTCCCCCAGCCTCCCCAAACTTTGTCTGCATTTTACTGATATTCCCTGCCATACGTACACCAAAGATTGTAGAGATTCAACGATTTATTTTTTTTTAAATGCTGAAATCAAATGATGCCCCTTTGGTAGAATTACTCAGGTATTAATGTTAATGATCTATGAAAACTAAATGCATCATGGGAATGGTAGGGCACTGTGCTATGAACATTATGTAAAACACATTGATATTGACATTAGAGCACCGATAAATATCCCATGCTGAACATGATATGTTTGCTATAAATTTTACACTGTACCATACGTTGTATGGGATTATACAAGCTCAGGAAGTTGGTGCATTAAGGTTTTGTGAAATAGTTTGGTCATTAAGTATATTTGATATGTTGAGATATGCTTTGATATAATTAATTAAACGATCTACTTCATAAACTGTTTACAATATTGATGTTAGTGGGCCGATTTAGAGTTTTCCTAGAAATGAAACATTTTAGATGGGCATATCTTCTATGGAAAGAGATTTGAATTTCTGTCAATAATCGGTAAAATTGTAGGTAATATACATGTGTTACCTCTGTGTCAAATTGAAAGTATAGCGGTAGCAAAGTTTACCGTATCCATGCACAGATCTGTACACACAAAACTAGCCCTTACGCTGTGTGACCGGGAGGAGTGGTAGGGTACAGGAGGTGACTGTTCCACCGGTGACGTCACCGCGCCGCTGTACCATCGGCGGGTGGAGAGATGAGTGAGTCCCAAATCGGGGTGTTCATGGGGCTCTAACTTTAAAACCGCTGGACATACAAACTTAATATTTCAGATCTGGTATCATGGTTAGGCCAGCTATCATACAAGGGGGGCAAAATTACATACTATTTCACGTGTCAGTGGGTCTTTAATTGTAGGGGGGATTCCCACCTTGATGACGTCATAGTGGCCCTGGGCCCCGTTTCATCATTCATGAGAGTAAAATATATTTCTAAATATTTTTATTGGCCATATTATATTACAAATATTTATTTCATTCTTCATTTCTGAATAGGCATAACAGACATCGCTGTTATATTTCATGCGTTGCCCTTATACGATTTTATAGCCTAATACTGAGTGTTATTATAGTGTTACGGATTTGTTCAGTGTTTATACAAAAGCTTAACAGTTGACTTTCTATACAATCTTATTTCTTGTGATGGTTACCTAGATAGACAATATGAAAAAATAAAATAAAACACAAGCTTGCAGTATAGGCCTATGCAATTTGTTGTATCAATTAAGGTGAATTATTTAACCTCAAATATCATTACTAATGACACTTTTTATAACTAAAAGAATAATTTATATTCATAATATATGCTCTCAGTTGTCTCAGTTTATTTATGTAATAATAATGTCTATATTATTGTCTATATCAAATACGTTTCCAACATATGAGTAGGCTACTACCAGGGATAGCTCTACTCAAACAGACTAAATATGTGATCTACCGAATATATCGAATAGGTTTTAATATATTTCCATATAGGCCTATATGTTCTTTGTCTATAATGTTTAACTAAATTATCGTGGTGAATGTAAATATAAATATTGAATAATCATCATTCATACACTCTGATTATAGTTGCCTATAGCAACGTTATAGCGGACGTGTACACATGGCAAGGCAATCTCTGATTCCTCACTGTCACTAGGGCTATATTTAAATGCAGTTTTAAATGAAATAAAGCTTATTGACAGAAATATCTTCTACAAAAGATACATTCGGATTTCCGCTGAAAAGAGGAAAAGTGGCATCTCTGTATGAAACTTTGAGCAATAAAATTAAGAAAAAAATATTATGAAATCAGACCTACTAGACCAGCCCCCACCCACCCAGCATATTATTCATTATCATTATACACAAAGAACTTATATGGAAACATATTAAAACCTATATTCGTTTTTTTTTGTTTTTTTAAAGAAATTTTATTGGATTCTTTTTCATAACAATGATACTCTCACAGATTCCAAATAAACGTCACTATACAGATTTTTTTGTTTACCTCTTTACTAATTTAAAATGTATATATGAGTAATTCTCCCAATCGGGCAGCATTTGGTTTTCCAGCCTAGGGTATCTATAACTTGTATAGGATGATCACACATGATTATAACCATTTTATTTTAATTCCTTGGCCAAAATTAGAGTGTGGGAACCATACTTTCAAAATTCTTATGACAAAATCTTCGCCGCTATTGGGATAAAAATGCCTTTTCAGGCTAGAAAATAAATAATAATTATGGAATTTGAATATAAAGTACAGGGGCATTTAGAAAATATATTACTTCTGCTGAACAGAGTGGTTTCTACACATGCACACTTGTTCATTATTATGAAAAACATAATTTTTATGTAATAACTAATTTTATGACCGATTTTCATGAAAAGTAGTCATTTTCACAAAATGCAGTTGAAAAAACGTCAAAAATAGAATTCATCATATATATATATACTGATGATTTTTCTTGTACATATTACCATGTTACCCAGCTTTATTTCTCTGAAGTTCGGCAGCTTAATATCTAATAATTCGACTTCAGTAGCCCGGCAAAGTTTTCCTCCTCTATCCTGCCATCACCATACATCACGCTAAATATTAAAATCTTTAAAGTAGTATTTCATCAATGTAGGAGGTTCATTTTAATCATTTCATCTTTTTACTTTCAAAAATCGACCTATTCCTTCAGATTTTGATAGTAATTTGATACATTATGATAACAATATTTAGTGTAAAATGATCTCAAACGCTTGTGTTTTTTAATTTCAAATATTCTATGTTTTTGATGCTCTAACTATTAGATTGTTTTCCCTGTCATTTTTCCTTTGGATTATAAAGTTTGTAGTATAACATCAGTTTTTATATCAACGTCATTGGTTCTTACATTGGAATCTGGTCCATTTGATTTGTAATAACCAGTTTTTAGTAGCTTAATAGCTGAGAGTGACGTACGGTGATGCGTGACATACGGTGACGTTTTACTATATCAAACATACCCCACAGTCAGGAAAATCTCCCCAAAATGTCAATATAATGCTTATAATTTAACCTAACCTATATTACAACTGAATATCTATAACAATTATCTTATTCTTTAGCCTCTAAATTGTGAGGATTGATAATTGGCGTGACATATGGTGATGCATTTACCTTCCCCAATCATCTTTCTGGCATTTGAATGATCTTTTAGATACATCTCCTAAATATTACTGCAAATCTAACATAGGATTATGAAACTAGGTGAAAAACGTCATTTGATAATATATTGGATATGTATAATACCTTAATATTTATTATTGATATAGGCTCATAAAAATGCGTGACGTACGGTGACACACACATTTCCCATAGGGTTCCCCTCAAGATAAGAGAGAAATATTGAATTTATAACCTTAAAAAAATGACCATGATCAATTGCCAAGTACTTAACCTTAATATTCATAGAATGAACGAATGGAAAAAAATATTACTATTTTTTATCATTACACCTTGAAGTAATAATTTCATATAAATTTATGAATATTTTAGAAGAGACAAACACATTTTAGACATTGCCTTCTACTTGGCTCAAAACGAGAAAAATATTGATAACAGAGTCATACCTACTAGAAGTCATACTAGAGGGAAGAGAAATATGATTATATTCCCCTCAAAGCTCAATAAAATAATAGACTCAATAAGATATAAATCACGACTGCGGTGGAACGAATTGAAACATTTAGGAAATTTACACAACAACTTCTAGCCCCATTTTAGATCCACTCTTACATCCCCAAGAATGCTGGCTAAAATATCTTGTTTTATTATTATCTTTGCGATGCCGGGGGCTCTCTGGCTGAGCCTGCTACCTTGCCTTATCACCCATTACAAAACTCTGCCAAATATACTATGTGTTCGTCTATTGTACCCAACCTATCTCCAATGTCAAGCAGAAACTAATCGCTCATTTAGCGTAACTTTTATCTCTGCAATTGATCACGTCAAAATACATCTAGGCTAACCGGCCAACAAAATGTAAAATGTATATTGTTTACCGCAAATCTGTTATTATTCGTAAGGGATAAGCTATAATCTCTAAGTGTCTTAATAAGCTAGTAATATCATCCGCCTTTCATCTGTTATTACTCATATCATATATTGTTGTTGTTCGGAATACTTCTTCCTAATTCCATATAAGGGATCTCATGTATTTGATATTAGGAATGACTTGTTATCTCGTCATGATTAAGTTATTAATTTTCCTGTTTTACCCCTATTAAGGGCTTATCGCGCCTCCTATGTAGCGTCTTGTTGTTAATCCTAGTTTATCCTACTGTAACAAATCAAGATACGTAACTTGGCAAACACCGGAAGAACTGGCACACTACAGTGTCAGACTTGTTCGACCATTTGTATTAAGATCATGCAATAAAGGATATTTGAATTGAATTGAATTGAATATTAGTTAAAAAATACTAGTTTTTTGCCCATAACTTCCTCATTTCTGATGATAGAGCCACAAAACCAGGATTCCCATGAGAGATTTTGAAGTTACACCCCGTCAGTGTCATACAATTTAGGTCCGTCATGAATGTTACCCTGTTATGGCTAAAAAACCCAAATGCCTACCAGTCGTGAAAATTGGTCATATACTAATCCAGACATGGTAAATTTCCATGGTGCCAACAATTTTTTGAAGTCGAAATATTCAAAATAATCATAAAAAATACCTATAAATAATCATAATGAATAATAAAAATAGTAAAAATAAATGTACAAATTCACTCCACCAAAATCAGGGACCTGCAAACCACTCACAAATCAAAATATTCACTAAAAATAGCAATAATTCATTATAAATCAATTTAAACGATAAAAATAAATGTACAAATATAGTCTAAACTTCACAGGAATGGACAGGAGGTTCATTCACATCACGAGCACCACTTATATGGCCATTTAAACAGAATAAATAAATAAATTTAGGGTCCCGACAAAAGTGTAGGCTCCCGACAGCGGTCACCCCTCCCAACGATTATTAAAAGTTCCCATATAGATATAGCATCAAGTATGCATATATGTAAGTGTCCCTGGGCCATCATGATATGGTATCTAATATGTTGATGGCCCAGGGACACTTATATATAGGATCTAGTATCATGATGGCCTGGAGACACTTATATATGGAATATAGTATCCTGATGGCCCAGGGACACTTACATATAGGATCTAGTATCATGATGGCCTGGGGACACTTACATATAGGATCTAGTATCATAATGGCCTGGGGACACTTACATATAGGATCAAGTATCATGATGGCCTGGGGACACTTACATATAGGATCTAGTATCATGATGGCCCTGGGATACTTACATATAAGGACTAGTAATATGATGGCCTGGGGACACTTACATATAGGATCTAGTATCATGATGGCCTGGGGACAATTACATATAGGATCTAGTATCATGATGGCCTGGGGACACTTACATATAGGATCTAGTATCATGATGGCCCTGGGATACTTACATATAAGGACTAGTAATATGATGGCCTGGGGACACTTACATATAACATTAATGTCATGATGGCCTGGGGACATTTACATATAGCATCTAGTATTGTGATGGCCCAGGGACACCTACATATTGAAGGTAGTATCATGGTGGCCCGGAGATACTTACATATAGAATTTGATATGATGGCCCAGGGACACTTACACATAGCATCTATTATCATGATTGCCTGGGAGCACCTACCATATATATAGAATCTGATATCATGATGGCCTAGGGATGCTTACATGTATGTAGCATCAAATATCATGATGGCCTGGGGACACTTATATAGCATCTAGTATCATGATGGCCTGGGGACACTTATATATAGGATCTGGTATCATGATGGCCTGGGGTCACTAACATATAGAATCTAGTATCATGGTGTCCCTGGGCCATGAATATACTAGATATATGTAAGTGTCCCTGGGCCATCAATATACTAGATACTATATTGAAGTGTCCCTGGGCCATCAATATACCAGATACTATATTGAAGTGTCCCTGGGCCATCATGATACTAGATGCTATATTGAAGTGTCCCTGGGCCATCAATAAACTAGATACTATATGGAAGTGTCCCTGGGCCATCAATATACTAGATCCTATATGTAAGTGTCCCTGGGCCATCAATATACCAGATACTATATTGAAGTGTCCCTGGGCCATCATGATACTAGATGCTATATTGAAGTGTCCCTGGGCCATCAATATACTAGATCCTATATGTAAGTGTCCCTGGGCCATCAATATACCAGATACTATATTGAAGTGTCCCTGGGCCATCATGATACTAGATGCTATATTGAAGTGTCCCTGGGCCATCAATATACTAGATACTATATTGAAGTGTCCCTGGGCCATCAATATACTAGATACTATATGGAAGTGTCCCTGGGCCATCAATATACTAGATGCTATATTGAAGTGTCCCTGGGCCATCAATATACTAGATACTATATTGAAGTGTCCCTGGGCCATCAATATACTAGATACTATATGGAAGTGTCCCTGGGCCATCATGATACTAGATGCTATATTGAAGTGTCCCTGGGCCATCAATATACTAGATGCTATATTGAAGTGTCCCTGGGCCATCAATATACTAGATACTATATTGAAGTGTCCCTGGGCCATCAATATACCAGATACTATATTGAAGTGTCCCTGGGCCATCATGATACTAGATGCTATATTGAAGTGTCCCTGGGCCATCAATAAACTAGATACTATATGGAAGTGTCCCTGGGCCATCAATATACTAGATCCTATATGTAAGTGTCCCTGGGCCATCAATATACCAGATACTATATTGAAGTGTCCCTGGGCCATCATGATACTAGATGCTATATTGAAGTGTCCCTGGGCCATCAATATACTAGATCCTATATGTAAGTGTCCCTGGGCCATCAATATACCAGATACTATATTGAAGTGTCCCTGGGCCATCATGATACTAGATGCTATATTGAAGTGTCCCTGGGCCATCAATATACTAGATACTATATTGAAGTGTCCCTGGGCCATCAATATACTAGATACTATATGGAAGTGTCCCTGGGCCATCAATATACTAGATGCTATATTGAAGTGTCCCTGGGCCATCAATATACTAGATACTATATTGAAGTGTCCCTGGGCCATCAATATACCAGATACTATATGGAAGTGTCACTGGGCCATCAATATACTAGATACTATATGGAAGTGTCCCTGGGCCATCATGATACTAGATGCTATATGTAAGTGTCCCTGGGCCATCAATATACTAGATACTATGTGGAAGTGTCCCTGGGCCATCAATATACTAGATACTATATGGAAGTGTCCCTGGGCCATCAATATACTAGATACTATATGGAAGTGTCCCTGGGCCATCAATATACTAGATACTATATGGAAGTGTGCCTGGGCCATCAATATACTAGATACTATATGGAAGTGTCCCTGGGCCATCAATATACTAGATGCTATATTGAAGTGTCCCTGGGCCATCATGATACTAGATGCTATATGTAAGTGTCCCTGGGCCATCAATATACTAGATACTATATGGAAGTGTCCCTGGGCCATCAATATACTAGATACTATATGGAAGTGTCCCTCGGCCATCAATATACTAGATACTATATGGAAGTGTCCCTGGGCCATCAATATACTAGATACTATATGGAAGTGTCTCTGGGCCATCAATATACTAGATACTATATGGAAGTGTCCCTGGGCTATCAATATACTAGTGTAATGTCTGCTTATTTACTTCTACGGCGATTCGGGTAAATAACAACAAGAATAGAACAACACAGATCTCCGAGTCCTTGCTAGCACTTTAGTCTTTATTGCCGACTAAAAACCCTTCAACCACAGTGAAAAAGGTTCTCCCTCCGCTTCACAGAAGAGAGGGATAAGAACAAAAAAGTTATAGTTAAGAAAGGGTAGTTTAACACAAGAATTGAAATCAGACATATGCTAACAGTAAAATATTAAAATAAGAGAGACAAAACCCCCACACGACATCTGGTGGCAAACCATCCCTGCAACAGGTAGAACAGCCAGCCCGAATCCAGTCCGGCCGGCCGCACCCGGATAACCGGGCGACTAGACCGGGGGTTCGGGATACTGGCTAGCAGCGCCGGGCCAGAGCGGGGATAACCGCTCCGACCCGGCACCACCACACTCAGCACCACAATACCCCCCTCCCCCCCTTTTTCTGGAGGGAGGACCGACTAGACACGAACTGGCTAGAACTAAACAGGTCCTAAGCAAGACGTATAATATATTAAATCGTAATGACACATACAGTGGAAATAAAACATAAGGACATAGAAGAACGACATGTGAAAAAGTAAAGTGAAGGAATATTAAAAGCCTACACACGCGCGGTGTAAGTAAAAACCATATATTCCTATAACAACACAATACAATATGAAACATACCTTTAACTTGGGAGAATAATAATGAAGTAAACTCTAACCCGAGGTATAATCACAATCACAGGTAGGATAAATCCGGTATATAAAATCACAGAGGTCCATATGCTTTAGCATAAAGTAATGTCCATGTAAATAGAGTAGTTGTCCACGTAGTGTCTGTTGCAGGGAATCAGGGGGTTGTTGTCTCGGAGAGGACTGGAAATATCCGCGATATCCGGAAACGACTGCATCCGGCCCGGTTGACTTCGGCGTAGCCAGATGCCAATGATACTAGCGCTCCCACGCCGCCGTCCATCCGGAAAAACAACAAATAAACACACAACTCATCAACACACTACAAAAAACAGTGGAAGAGCACTAATACTCATCCATCACTGTGCCCTTCTCACCCCGAAGCAACCGATTCTCCTCTTCAACAGACATCTCCATCTCAGGACTTTCCTCAGCTGCATCGGAATCCACAACTCCACCCTCACCCGTATCCTGGGTCAAGTTTTCCTCCAGCCTCTTCATTTCCAACGCCAGTCTTGCGGGACTATCCAATGTCTTATCGGGAACTAGCACGGCGGCTCTCTCCGGGCTAGCAACCGGAGTGGAAGTAGTCCTCCCAGTGCTAGGCCTACCTACAGGAGTCAACGTCACCATAGTGCGGGGTTTCGGCAACAGAGAGGGTTTTCCCCCCCGTACCATTCCCGGCTTGACAGCATGTGGCACCGATCCACCGGAGGGAGGTGGGTTTTCCCCGAAACCAACTCCACCAGCCACTGCAGCACTATAGAGAGGCACTTGAGGTGACTGCCGAACCCTAGACACCGCGGGTGGACTGAACAAAGGCAGAGCCATGCGCATAGCCATCTGCGCATTTGGATCCGCGAAAATCCTCACATCAGGGTCCGTAGTGGTATATTGCGGCAAATTTTGTCCAAAAGATTGGAAAAAGGCATCCCAAGAGGGAAAGGTCGGCATAGTCATAGCAACAGGGGGTGGAGGCGGCAATTGTTGAACAGCCGGCTGAGGCAAGTGTTCCTCAAACATTTCCTTGAACAGACCCGACATCACTTCCCGCATATCCGAAATACTAACCGTGCCACCAACAGCTCCGGTTTTCTGCGACTTTTCCTCCTCCTCCATAACTTGATCCTCCGGCTTACCCTGCACCACAGTTTCCACCTTATCTTTCTCCGTCTTTTTCCGCTTAGAATCCGGACCACCTTGCTGCTCATAGCGGGACAACTTACGACGCAACTCCATATTTACTTCACGCGAACGGTTATCTTCCTCCTTATAAAACCTCAACTGATCCTGCAAGTCCAGATTTTCCTGTTCTAGATTTGGAATCAGTTTAACCTGTTCCCGCAACTCTTGGATTCCTTCCAACGGTTCAAAAGCTTCCCCGATTAAGGTGCGAATATCTGCCATGACAGCCGAAGCAGTCGACTGAATGGCCGAAACTCCGGCGTCCATACACGCAGTTATCCTCTCCAAAGACCTAGAGACATGATCATAGGTGGCATCAACATTCGGGATCCGACTTCCCATCGGCCGAATACGCTCCGAACGCTCCGAACGATCTGCACCAGACAGCATAGAACTCTGGTCCACCACCGACGATTCAATAGAGGAGTTCATGTGGTCAGCGCTCCCATAACTGCTACTCGGAGGCTTCTTCCAAATGCTCGGAGGAGCCGGGCCTGAACCATGAGAGGCCGGAAGTTTGGGGATCACAAACCGCCTAGAACCACCCGTCCTCCCGAGAACAGTCTCCTCTGGTCATTCTCGCAAACTTCTGACACCCGTAATTTGGGAACTCCTTCTGAAACACCCGAAAACTTATGCACATATCAAGTGCTGTGTCCCTCTTCTCATGGTGCTGCGTCATACAGTGTCTCACCAATTCTGATCGGCGATCCAACCTCACCAAACAAGACGAAGCATGTGGGCAGGTCAGTTGGTAACTAGCCGGACAATGCTCCTCCACCAGATGCCGATAAAACCTTTCTCTCGTTCTGTACGAACGAACCCCATCCGGATTGATGGACGGGTCCAAATGCCGGCAATACACAAAAGGACACCTCTGTCCCGGGCTCCACAAACGCTCCACACTATTTAATTTCACAAGTACCGTCGGGTTGATCACCACCTCCCGGGTTGACTCCGGCTGCCGCCCGGTACGACTCTTTAAGAAATGAAATTCCATTTCATACTTAGACATCAAAGTCCCGTTTGAGTACTCGGCCATGGCCTCATCCTCATCCTCGGACTCAGGGCAGACAGGGAAAGTATCCTCCACACTTGGTATAACAGGGGCAATATCCTCCTCCAGCACTACAAAAGTGTCAAGCTTTTTCTGCAAAGCGTTCCACCGGGTAATGTTCCTCACAGCAAAGTCAGGGTCCTCCCGTTTCTTAGCAAATTTCCCCGACCTGTAACGAGAAATCCCGTGTTGCCGCTCAATCGCTTGGACCTCCTTCTCCGAACCCACTTTCACATTACCAGCTTTAGCCTTCTTCTTTTTGGATTTCACCTCCACAAAACCACCATCATCCTCAGGTTTTTCGACTACAACATCAACAACAGGAGTGGTATCCATTTCCTCCGTCTCCTGTGTTTTTTCAACACCCACAGCGGTAAGCTGAGCAGTGTCCGGGGTGACACCTTCCGTGCCCGGGTCTCCAACAGCAGCCGTAGCACCACCCTCCACTATCTCTCCCTCTTCGGCTCGGGGAGCCGGGGTAGACTCTGGACTGTCCACAACCACCACGTTAGAGGCTGCGGGAGAAGGAGCTCTCTCCATCTGTCCCGCTGCAGCAAGCTGAGCCTCGGGAAGCTGAGTATCAGCCACTACAACTCCGGGATTAGCCCTCCGGGGACTGGACCTCTCCACCACCTTAGTAGCTGGTTTCTCGGCTGGCCTCTTCCCGAGTTTCTTCACCTTAGGGGCCTTTACCTCAGCCGACTTCTTCAACAGCGCCTGCTTAGCCACAGTTGCCTTCTTCATTGCAGCAAGCCGGGACTGCTCCCGAGCTTTTCGCTCAGCCTTCCTCTGCTCACTCAGCTTCTTCTTCACAGCAAGTTCAGGGTTCGGGGCAGGAACTTTCGCCATCTCAGGGAAATCAGCAGCATAAACCTGCGAACCTCCCGGCTTCTCCTCATCGGCCATAACACGGCCACTGACAGGATCACAACCTGATCCTATCCAACTCCAACACTTTCAAAGCTGGGTCACGCTTTCTGCACAGTTACGACAACTGAAACTCAATGAAATGCAAGGGAATATTCAACAATTCGACTGTTTTATTCCACGTGGGGCAATAGCATACAGTGGGACACGACCGACCAAGTCGACCGAATGCAACTGACTGACTGGTTCACACCAGCCACCTCTCGTTCCTTCACGCGAGAACGAGGTCACCGGGTCTAAGAATAGCAACACCAGTCAAGTAACCAGCCGCAGACGACTCATGACCCGGCCTCAATTGGTCATACCCCCAAATGAGCAATGCCCCCAACCCCTACCTGTAGACACAACAACTGATAATGCCCCCGAGCAAGACATACATACAACAAAAACACGACCATATCAATGATTCAAGCCAAAAGGTTATAGACTGGTACTCCCCACTTTATTTCCCAATGGGTCCGGCAACCCGAGGAGGTCAACTGGCCTGTTAAACCGATCGGAGCAAAAAATTAACACAGCCAACCAATATAGTGATATCTCCTAAGGTCGGACCGGAGCTCTACACACAAGCTTCCGCGCCCGGCCCGACTCTACTGCAGTACTTCTCGTTGTGTAATTTTTCCTACTTCGCACCAAAACATCTAACCACTTCAATTAATCCCCATTCCATATCTATCCGGAGGTCTAACAGTTCGGCGGGGCCTCTCAGACAGATACTCGGACTGCAACAAATTATCCATTGTTTCAGCCAAGGGTAACTCATCTTCCTCCAATACTGCAACTGCTTCATCCTCTTCACCCGACTCGACAGAATTCGCACCCGAGTCCCCCGAAACCTCTGACTGTGGCAAGACAGTAGTTTTAGGAGGAGCACGCGGCGGTCTGCCTCTTTTCCTAACATGATGAACAATTTTCTTAGCAGGCTTAGGAACTGGTGCCTCCGACGCGGGCAATAACTTGCCAACAGGAGAGACCCGAAGAATGTCCCGGCCCTTAGCCACCTGCTTCTGGTATTCAGGGGCCCGATGAAGGTTAGTAGCCTGAACCGGTTGTCCATCAGCATCAAAAGCCAGCTTCAACAAATTGCCATTCCACCTCAAGAGACCATCCGCAGTTTGCAGTTCATAGGTAGAACCCTGCACCCTCCGAACCACTAGAAAGGGTCCATCCCATTTAGGCCCATACTTCTTCTGAGCCATGGGAGTGGCATATCTCCACACTAGGTCCCCCTCCTTGAATTCCTTCGGCCGAGCTCTCCTATCAAAGTACCTCTTCTGAAACACAGCCGAATGGCCCAATTGCTCCCTCACAAATTGATGTCCCTTCCTTAATAAAGAACGAATCTCCTCCACAAACACAGTTGGGCAAGGAAAATCCACATCACCACTTAGAGTTCCATAAATAATGTCAGCCGGTACCGTCACCTCAGAACCAAATACCACCATGTTTGGTGTACAATGTGTACTCTTATGGACAGCACCCCGATAAGCATGAGCAATGCAAGGAACTAATAAATCCCAATTTACATCCTCATACTCTGTCAGACACGACAATTGCTCGACCAAAACTCTATTAAAACGTTCCACCTGTCCATTAGATTCGGGTCTATAGGGCAAGGTCATTAGCTTTTCAATATCTAACATTCCCAGCAAATTCTTCATCAAACTTGACCGGAACTCCGGAGCCCCGTCCGTCTGCAAAGAGACTGGCGGGCCATAGCGCAATATCCACTCAGTGAACAACACCATCGCACACGTTGCAGCAGTATGGTCGGGCAAGGGGTAAGCCTCGGCCCATTTACTGAAATAATCCGTCACCACCATAACACATACATTCCCTCTAGGTGTTTTTCGAAAAGGACCAATAATATCTAGGGCCACACGACTCCATCTCACTCCCTGTAACTCCTTTTTCAAAGGAGAGACACCCCGGCCTCCCCGGCTCTTGCACGAAGCACAAATTTCACATCCCCGTACCCAGTCGGCTATATCAGAGCGCATCCGGGGCCAAATAAATTTATGTAATGCCGCTTGATAAGTCTTAAATTCACCGAAGTGGGCCGCCAATTTGTTTCCATGCAAAGTATGGAACAGCTCCTTACGCAAACCAGAGGGTACAGCTGCACGATAATAGATTACACCATTATCACTCTCCCATTCCAAACACAACAAATTATCCTTCATAACCAAAGTTGACAGTAACCGGGCATAGAAACAATATTCATCCCCTTCCGGCAACATGACAGCCTTAGTGAGAGTTTTGACTCCCTCCTCTACCAAAGCGATTATGCGAGAAAGCACATCATCCTCATGCTGGGACGATGACAACCGATCACCCGCCAAAGATGAGAATAGTTGGTAATCTATTGTCATAACAGCAACCACAGCCTCATGTGCCCCACAGTCCGGGCAGTCCTCACGGGGACACTTCCGAATGGGAAGTCGTGAAAGCGCATCCACATTCAGATGATGCTTCCCCGGCCGGTGAACTATCTGATTCTCCGAAACCCCATAATGTTGAAGGGTGGTCAGCCACCTCGCCAGCATATTGGTCGGGTCTTTGAAATTCATAAGCCACCGCAAAGACGCGTGGTCTGTTCTCAGCATAAAATCACTTCTACCAATGACATAATGTTGAAACTTACTGAGATAAGTCAAAACCGCCAAAAGTTCACGTTTGGTGGTACAATAATTACGCTGTGCCTTAGACAGGGAATTGCTAGCATAGCTTAACACCACTTCCTTATCCTTCTGGATCTGGGATAAAATCCCAGCCATACCAAATCCGGAAGCATCCGTATCTAAAATGATGGTACCCAGGGGTTGTGGATAACCTAACACTGGGGCCGAAGTAAGCAAATGTTTGAGTTTCTCAAACGCCAACATGCAGCTTTCATCGAACACAACTTTTCTACTTTTCTTTTGATCTCCACCAACCACCAAGGCTTGAATCGGACCAGCAACCTCGGAAAAACAAGGCATAAAATCCCTATAATATGATGCAAACCCGAGGAATTGCCTCACCTCTTTAACGGTGGATGGTATCGGCCAGGTCTTCACCCGATCCAATTTACTCGGATCCGGGCGAATTCCTTTCTGTGACACCACCCGTCCGAGATACAACACTTCCAAGTGGAAGAAGGAGCACTTCTTTGGCTTAAGTTTTAACCCGTAACTCCGCAATCGTTGCAACACCAATTCCATATTCCGTATAGTTTCTTCAAAATTAGCTCCGAATATAATTATGTCATCCAAGTACACCAGGCAACACTTCCAGCGCAACCCTACTAACATCTGTTCCATCATGCGCTCAAAAGTAGCCGGGGCATTGCATAACCCGAAACTCATCACTTTAAATTGGTATAGCCCACTGGACGAGACAAAGGCTGTTTTCTCCTTACTAGCCTCATCCATCGCTATTTGCCAATAACCACTTTCCAAGTCCAGGGTGATAAACCATTTCATTCCTCCAAGGGCTTCAATACACTCATCAATTCGGGGAAGCGGAAAAGAGTCTTTCTTAGTCACCAAATTAAGGGGCCTGTAGTCAGCACAAAACCGACTAGTTCCATCTTTTTTACCGACCATGACTATCCCCGCCCCCCACGGGCCATTGCTGGGTTCAATGACGCCTTTTTTAAGCATATCCTGGATCTGCAGTTCCGCCGCATCACGTTTCGCCGGGGGCAATCGCCGACATGCACATTTAATCGGACGAGCATCCCCAGTATCGATCACATGCGTAACTTTATCCGTATGGCCAAGAATCTCTCCCGGTAGTCGGAAGCAATCTTTATACTCCCACAGAATAGTCAGCAATCTACGTCTGTCAGCCACTGTTTCCAGATGAGACTCCCGAACTAATTTCTCCAATGGACATCCATCCCCGGAGAGCATCATAGGCACCTCCGGTTCCAACAAATCCATATCAACCATGGGGCTCTCGCCTTCCTCAGCAAGATCCCTCAGTCCAGGTGATGATAAACTGAACATCAAAGGGGAGCTGGCAGGATTATGCAACGATATTGTCGTACATTGCCGGTCGCCTGCGACCAGCTGACTCACAACTACACAATGCCCCAACTCGGCTTGTCCCGATTCAAAGAATACATCTTCACCCGCCGGTTCAAAGTCCACACAACTACAAATGGTAGAGAAAGCATCTAAAAAGATTCCCTCGTACCCATTTCGGCTGAGTGCACCGCTTTGCAAGCCCCGACACATCACGGACTGTTCACCTGCCTCAAGGGTGAATTCACCGGACCAATCCGAATTGCATCTGTGCGTTAGGATAAAATCCATGCCCAGAATACCAGCTTCTCTTCCCACTAAACCACTTATTACCATACAAGTAAGAGCGAACCACGCTCCTCCTATCCCGAGGGCTACTCGTACACAACCATGTGTGACAAGATCATGTCCCGTGCCGGCATAGCACGTTACCTGGCACGGTATCAGATAAGGCTTTACCGACAACTCATCGTACATTTCCTTCTTTATTAATGTACATTGAGCACCCCAATCAATAAGAAATTGGCCAGTCACATTCACTATCGTCACATCCGCATACATTCGGTCAGCAATCCACGGTATACTTCTGTCCGAAATAGTTATATCAAAATTACGAAGATCACATGCCATAATCTTGCTTACCAGGGAGCCATACCCTCCCCATTCAACCTTTAATATTTGTCCCGGCAAGCAAGCATGTTCGGGTACACCCTGATGCACCACTTCCACCATACATGAAAGCATATCCGATTTCACCTCCGAATCTCCGCATACACTCCCCACCGAGTTAATACCACGGGCGTCCCCTAACCCGGCTGAGGGCGGCCGAACCGAAACCTCCATCAGTGTTTTCCCCGAATTCTGACATACTGCGGCATGTGTATTACCCTCTGCCCCGACTCCACCGCCTAGGAGGGGCTGGCAGAGTTTCCCGGATTCCCGGATTCTTTCAATGCTGCCTCGCGCTCCGCTTGTCTCTTCATACTCGCAAAATGCAAAGCTTGCTGGTCACACTCAGTTATCAGATGGCCTTCTTCCCTGCAATAATAGCAGATAGGTTTTTTAAACGAGCCTTTCCGGAACGGCTTACGTTCGGCTTCTGGCTGAGTTTTCTCAGTACTCTGCATCTTCGGAGTAGCCTTGGACTTCGTAGCATCCCAAGCTTTAAAAGCATAAAATTCACCAAGCAAACCCGGACTTATAGGCAGGCTGCTAACACCCTCCACCTTAGCAACTGCCGCAACATTTTCACCTCTCGATCTCTCGCTGCCTTCCGACCCCCCTGACACAGTCATCAAACTAGCAGCTAATCGAGGGTTATTCTTAATCACATCCCCATAGCGCGTGGCAATAGCTCCGGCTGCCGCAATATTCTTCGGCTCTTGCAGTGCTACATGCATAGCCATTCCCGGATCCACCAAACCGTCCAGAAACACCTTCATAGCCATAGTGTGTAACGTACTATCCCATTTCCCGAAAGCATGCAAGGCCTTCTTAGAAACAGTATCTGCAAAGTTAGCCGGAGTTTGACCCGGAGTCTGCCTCAGAGCCATAAAAGCATCCTTTCGCGTCTGAGAAGACATAGCCGAGCTATGTACCGCTTCCATCATACGTAACAACTCCCGAACTGTATATTTATTCGGTTTAATGGAAGTAGCATGGGGCATATTCTCTTCAACTGCAGCAATCAACTGCACTTTATACGTGTGATCGCTCCAATTCATTGCTCGAGCAACCACAACTGTCTTCCGCTGATATTCCCTCCAATCCTGTTTACCATCCCATTTTGGGAAAGTAAGGGGTTTCGGCCGATGTTCAGGCATACTAGGGTCCATTTCATGGATTTCAAACGCCTCCGGTTCATCCTCCGGATCATAATCAGCAGCAGGATCAATGGATTTTCGTTTTCCCACATCAATAATTGCAATATTACCACCGTCTCCTGCCACATCATAAACCGGACTCTGAAAAGCAACCTTCCTTTTCGGGGTTTCCGGAGCTCTCTGACTCTTATCTTCCCAACCACCATGGGGAGTACCCACAGCTCTTTCCTGATCCATATCCCGTGACTGAATAGGACCTACTTTCTTTCCCTCATTCGCAAAACGTGTTGATTGCGGAAAATCAGGTAATTCACCCATCAATCTGGCATAAGAGGCCTCCGTTACCCCAGGTGGCCGAATCGGACTGCTAGCAGCTAGGCCCCAATCTCGTTCGGGCGGTAGTACCCTAGACTGCCGCCTGACATTATCTAATTCAGCTTCGGTGGCTGCCGCTTTTCGGGCCAACTCCTCAGCAATCGACAATTCCGCCAACCTGTCAGCTTTTGAAGCCCTAAGCTCCTGTTGTAAGGTGAACATTCTCTGTTCCTGCTGTTCAATCACCAAATGCAAATTTCGTTCATTCTTCCTAGCGTTTTCCAATTCCCGGGCTGACTCGGCAGCTACTTGCGAACCACGAGTAGTTGTCATGTGCAACGAGTCAGTCAGTTCATTAATGCGCTTCATTTGGACCCCTAATAGTGTATCCATTCGATCAAACGTCAAATGTTGTCTACGCACTGTATATTGTTCATCAGTATTCTGCAGGTGTTCGGACATTTCATCTTCATTTCTCAACCTACGTTCGGGAAAACGCAACCTAACTGGCGCTTGAGCACCTCTAGGGACAGGACTAATAGGCTGCTGTCTTCCCCTCCTAACACCTACATTCCTATCAGGTGTACGGACTTCATCCCAAAGTCCGCTACCTGCCAAAGAACCATTATCTGATCCTAACGACTGAACCTCCACCTGATTTTCCAGTGCATCTACAAACAACTCATTTTCAGCACGACAAACGGGTCTACGTTCCATCAACCTACGGTATTCCGGTGGAGGCAAACAGACCTCCGCGGGAGCAGGCAACCTTAACTCAGCCGGAGCCGGAGCCGGGAGCTGCATCGGAGCCCGCCTCACCGGAGCCGCAGGCGCAGGCGGAACGTCCACTACTATCTCCCCTGCAGGAGGATTGACTATTACAGCGGGCTGGATCGGGACAGGTAATAAATTAGCTGCCTCCGCTCCGACTTCAAGTTCAACGTTTTCTACATCTTCAATAATTTCTACACCTCCCTGTTGATTCGGATCGACCTCCTCCTCAACAGGTTCTATATTCAAACCCGGGGCCGCCAGTTCCGGGTTCTCCTGAACCTCTTCCTCCTCGGGAAGAAGAACAAGAGCTTCCTCCGGCAAATCATCCCTCCCAGCCATAAGGCCGGAGTTCCAAGACTAAATACAAAACAAAGTACAAAGAAACCCGAATTGGTCACGGCACCAAATTGTAATGTCTGCTTATTTACTTGTACGGCGATTCGGGTAAATAACAACAAGAATAGAACAACACAGATCTCCGAGTCCTTGCTAGCACTTTAGTCTTTATTGCCGACTAAAAACCCTTCAACCACAGTGAAAAAGGTTCTCCCTCCGCTTCACAGAAGAGAGGGATAAGAACAAAAAAGTTATAGTTAAGAAAGGGTAGTTTAACACAAGAATTGAAATCAGACATATGCTAACAGTAAAATATTAAAATAAGAGAGACAAAACCCCCACACGACATCTGGTGGCAAACCATCCCTGCAACAGGTAGAACAGCCAGCCCGAATCCAGTCCGGCCGGCCGCACCCGGATAACCGGGCGACTAGACCGGGGGTTCGGGATACTGGCTAGCAGCGCCGGGCCAGAGTGGGGATAACCGCTCCGACCCGGCACCACCACACTCAGCACCACACTAGATACTATATGGAAGTGTCCCTGGGCCATCAATATACTAGATACTATATGGAAGTGTCCCTGGGCCATCAATATACTAGATACTATATGTAAGTGTCCCTTGGCCTTCAATATACTAGATACTATATGGAAGTGTCCCTGGGCCATCAATATACCAGATACTATATGGAAGTGTCCCTGGGCCATCATGATACTAGATGCTATATGTAAGTGTCCCTGGGCCATCAATATACTAGATACTATATGGAAGTGTCCCTGGGCCATCAATATACTAGATACTATATGGAAGTGTCCCTGGGCCATCAATATACTAGATGCTATATATAAGTGTCCCTGGGCCATCAATATACTAGATACTATATTGAAGTGTCCCTGGGCCATCAATATACTAGATACTATATGGAAGTGTCCCTGGGCCATCAATATACCAGATACTATATTGAAGTGTCCCTGGGCCATCAATATACCAGATACTATATGGAAGTGTCACTGGGCCATCATGATACTAGATGCTATATGTAAGTGTCCCTGGGCCATAAATATACTAGATACTATATGGAAGTGTCCCTGGGCCATCAATATACTAGATACTATATGGAAGTGTCCCTGGGCCATCAATATACTAGATACTATATGGAAGTGTCCCTGGGCCATCAATATACCAGATACTATATGGAAGTGTCCCTGGGCCATCAATATACCAGATACTATATGGAAGTGTCCCTGGGCCATCATGATACTAGATGCTATATGTAAGTGTCCCTGAGCCATCAATATACTAGATACTATATGGAAGTGTCCCTGGGCCATCAATATACTAGATACTATATGGAAGTGTCCCTGGGCCATCAATATACTAGATACTATATGGAAGTGTCCCTGGGCCATCAATATACTAGATACTATATGTAAGTGTCCCTGGGCCATCAATATACTAGATACTATATGTAAGTGTCCCTGGGCCATCAATATACTAGATACTATATGGAAGTGTCCCTGGGCCATCAATATACTAGATACCATATGTAAGTGTCCCTGGGCCATCATGATACTAGATGCTATATGTAAATGTTCCCAGGCCATCAGGATAATATATCCTAAATGTAAGTGTCCCTGGGCCATCAGGATACTATATCCCATATGTAAGGGTCCCTAGGACATCATGATAGTCATTTTAAGAACTCTTGGTAGTCTCATAATGGTATGTCGACCAATTTGTCTTCTCTCATAAAAATCACAATTACTACTGTATTTGTACCCTTTTAAAGGCAAATAAAAAACCTCTTATCTTATCTTATAGTAAATGCTATATGTGCAGATCCCTTTTTGTCACATTGAAGTGTTCTTTTGGCCATTGCTATTGCTGTTGAAAATGGAAGTGGCATGGGCTTTTGCCTGACATTAATGGTTTAATTTTCACCAAATAATAATGGTCATTTTCCTTCATTCAGTGTTACAGATCGTGGAACCTTGGACCTTTCGCACAATGCTTGATGTCTGTGAACTACACTGACAAAGTTGGAAATAATAATGGGAACAAAATGTACCAGCCAAGTGTATTTCCAAACCTTCAGCTATTCAGGCAGCAGACCATGCAATACCTTGGAGTTGATATGATTTTCACTAGTTGACCCAGAACTAGTACAGATGATCACCTCCTTCATATGCCCATCACACCCAAGTGATGCAGATAAGAATCTAACAACAAAGGGTGAGATGCCAATAGAACTAGAAGATTGTCTAAAATTGATTTTTCATGTTTAGTCACAGCAGGCTGATCTCTACAAGTTGTTATTCAGATTGAGTAAAATGGGGGGAAAGCCCAATTTGGATGCAAGTAAATTAGATATTTGCAGAACCACTTCTAATATTTAGTTCAGCCAAAGATCCTTTTGTGGTGGTTTTGATACGTAATATTGATATCTATGGGGGACGTGTTGTCGCCCGAGTAGCGCTACCACAACTGAGGCTGGAGCCTCAAGAACGAATGTACTACCGTAACTCACCTAAGCAACGTTGTTGTTGCTTAGTGAGTTTGGTAACACCCAATTATGACCTCATCATGGTTGTCAACAACTGTGGATGAGGATTGCCGAGGTTGATAGGGCCTCTGTTTGTAACTAACTGATGTAGTACTGTCATAATCTGATGAAATAAATAATTATTGTGTAATTATAATTATTTTGGGTTCACCAGGGGGGTGTTTGATGTGGTTTCGACCTTAGGAGGTCTCATCAGGCGCTAGTTTGGTCACGTTGGTTAAATGTCATTTAACACTGGGCCCAAATTTAAGTTTGTACTACCAGTAGTACATTGTTGTAACAATTTACTGACACTGTAACTGTGTGCTGGTCCCTGTTTGGTGAATCGTTTGATTCTTTCACAGGGTGGTGTGAGTTACTGTAACTTTAAGGGAAACAGTCCTTCCGGTGACTGAGTGTCACCTATGTTAGCCTGTTGCTCTTGGGGGAGCAATAAGTTAACAATGAAGGTAGGTAGAATCTGTGGTAGGACCGTGGTCCGGGCTGGAGGAAGATCCAGCCGTAGCCTTGAAGGGGCATTTTCTATGAAGACTTTATTTGTGAACGTAATGGTTGAAAATGTCAGGTAGATATTCAGTCCAGAATGTTGAGTCCACTGGGTACCATGGTTTGGAGTCTGGCTATCCATCTTTTCTCTTCTGAATTCCTTCTCAGTCTTGCGGTGGCGGATTCTGCATCTGCTTTATTAAAGATAGGATCGAGATTGAGATGTTTTGTCATTTTTCTTTCACATCTGGGTGAGAAACATTTAGGTGCCGAGCCACCGTAGTGTCATTGTTCTTACTGATGTCAAAGAAGTGGTTGCCGAAGCGTGATATGATGGAGTTTATTGTTTGTCCAACATATTGCGTCTGGCAGCTTTTGCAGGTTATTAGGTAGATCAGATTGTTGCTCTGACAGTTGACATACTTATGGCAAGGTATGTTTCGCTGTAGGTTTTCTGACCAAATGTACCCGCTGGTGTTGATCAAAGGGCAGTAGCGGCACGAGTTTGGTCGCTTGCACTTGTGTGATGCGACAGTGCGACCAGGTGCTTGTTTGGGGACAGTGGATGCCCTGACCAGGTGATCATTGAGATTCTTGTGTTTCCTATAACCAAAGATGATTTTAGAATCTTTCAAGAATCGAGAAGTTTTTGTCTTCTCTACAAGGGTCCAGATTTTGCGGACCTCCTCGCGGATCTTAGGGTTGTTGGGGTTGAAGGTATTGATTAAATAGAACGTATTGTTCCGATCGTTTCCTTCTGTGGGCTGGTTCCTAAGTCTAGGTATGAAAAGGGACTCTCTGTCGAGTAAGTCCGCTTTATTCCAGGCCTCCTCTACTATTGTTCGAGGATAGTGGCGGCACTTGAAATGTGCTGCCAGTGTGAGTGAGTGTTTTCTGAATTGTTCCTGTTTGGAGCATATTCGTTTCACACGCAAGAATTGAGAGTATGGCATACCCTTCATGCAGTGTGTCGGGTAGACTGAGAAGGAATTCAGAAGAGAAAAGATGGATAGCCAGACTCCAAACCATGGTACCCAGTGGACTCAACATTCTGGACTGGATATCTACCTGACATTTTCAACCATTACGTTCACTAATATTGATATCTACTCTTGATATATTCTCGGGCCAACCACTGGGTCTAGTTCACTCGAACTACCCTAGCGGGAGGTGCAAACCTTTGGAGTGTGTCCAAAGTAACCACTCCATGTTAGTTCATCTTTAGCTAATGTGACTTATGTCTTTGATCCATGTTATCTATTCCTTTCATTTGTGCTGTGTCTTAAACTGTATCCTCTGAATGTGCAATTTATTCTACCCTTTTAGTATGCTTAAACCTATAATCTCTTCTACACGTTATGTTTATTGGTGCTTTGTGTGATGACACCTTTTATTCTTGTGACTCTTAAGAATATGGTTGGAGCAGCAGGACTGCTCAGGGTCGGATTTTATCTGTCTACAGATTGCAATAAACAACATACAACAGGTTAATGTGTAGAATATGCACAATCTGCCTTTCTCTGACCATTTGCTTGTTGGGCAAAGGGTCATAATGTGTAATAATGCATTGGCATACCTAAATTTAACTTTTCTATATTCCTATACCCTAGTGTTTTAATCCAAGAATTCTGCTTCTTATGTACCCAATTCCGGCAGAAATTGACAATTGTATATTAGGTTACACCCCATTTTGTGAATGGGTGATTCTATTGCTATAGTGCAGTAATGAAATAATAAAAAAAAGTGATATTGGAAATCTTTTTCACTCATGTAAGAACAATTATTATGCTGAGTGCCATACATATTACATTACAATATGGGGATGTTTTCTGTTTATTGATTGAACTAATTTGGTGATAGATATTATTTCAGCCCCCTTCTCTCCCATACCCAGGCTTTTTCTTCGCAGTGTAGATGTGAAGTAGGAATGCTTGTTGAAATACCAACTATATGAACGTTATGAACCTACCTGTTGCAAAATGTTATAAGTGTGTCAAAATACATAGAAATCATACAGAATATTAAAAGGGTTCAATGTCTGTAAAGACAAGTGGAAAAAACGTCTCTCTATAACTCAAAGTTATTTTAAAGGTTAAGAAAATTTGAAATATTATGTAATACACACACTAATACTTCTCGAGCTTTTGGCTTTTCTGAAGGAATTCCTTCATTTTATATTTTCTTTTTTCTTTTTTTCTCACTACTGACATGTGGCTAGATGAGACTTATTGTCCCAATACATTTGGGCTTCTTGTGCTTATAATCAAAATATCAAAATAATCAAAATATTTCTCCAAGGCTTAAAGAACCTCTTGGCTTGTAAATTAAAAATGTATAATGCTGTCATGTACACCACAATAATCACCATCGCTATGGACTTTGTTTCCAATGTTTTTTGACAGGCTGTTACTACATATGTTTCTGTGAAATACCTTGTATTGAACGGCTTGCAGCCACACATCATTAGTGATTTCATATGGTAGCAAATATATTTTTTTCCACCAGTCTTCATTGTCAAATTACCTTGGATTCTTAAGATCTCTAACCATTTTGCTATTTTGGGCATGTCTATTTTGTGTTTTGAATAAACAATTTGTATAATAATTTCGCGTTTGTTTTTAGTACATTGACCCTGCTGTCACCTATTCTTATCATAACTTCATTTACATTATCATTAAATATTTATTATGAATATTTAAAGGGTTGATCAATCCCGTGCATAATTTGCAGCCTTTTTTGTATCTATACCGTAAAGCTCTTCACAATAATACATGTTGAATTGCTGTTGAATTCTTGACATGAGCAATGAATTGCAAATAATAATTTTACTATTTTGTGTTTTGAATAAACAATTTGTATAATAATTTCGCGTTTGTTTTTAGTACATTGACCCTGCTGTCACCTATTCTTATCATAACTTCATTTACATTATCATTAAATATTTATTATGAATATTTAAAGGGTTGATCAATCCCGTGCATAATTTGCAGCCTTTTTTGTATCTATACCGTAAAGCTCTTCACAATAATACATGTTGAATTGCTGTTGAATTCTTGACATGAGCAATGAATTGCAAATAATAATTTTACCTTTAATGGAGAGGTTTCTATTGCTTCATGTTCCAGCAAGCTTTTTAATATTTTCTCTGAGAGCATCACAATTTTTTTTTACCATTTTGTCATGTTTCCTTGGAAATACCAACACAATACCTAATACTTTCATTTCATTAACCCATCGTACATTTTGTATGATATTATTTTCACATTGAATACTTCCTATGTTAAAACATTTTTTTTTCATATTTAAATTTAAACCTGACACTCTGGAGAATTTTTGCATTAATTCTAGAGCTTTCACAAGTGAGTTTTCATTTTTAATTGTCAAGGTTACATCATCGGCAAATTGCACAATTTTACTATGTTGATTACCTAACTACCCCACATATTAGTTATTATATGTAAATACTAAATGGATAGGGCTCATGTCCATTTTGCCCAAAAGATTGATTTTCATCTCACATTTCTAATTGTTCAGTATTTTGGACCTCTACAAGGGCACTTATTGAGAAATATAACCCATTTTCATTAAAAAGTAAAACAAAAAACACCTTTTTTATGCCAGAAAATATCGCAAAATGCATAACTGAGGTAAATCTATTTTGTTTCAATGAAAAGAAAATAAAACTTATTAATTTGTTATTCATCTTCAAGTTTAAAAAAAAGGGGTGCTAGTGAGTCTGTGTGTGGTTGGGGAGGTGATGGGGAGGCTGTTGTGTTTGGGGGTCATTGCGACTATAAGCAAACGTTATAAAATTCAGTAATAATTAATCTTCCCATTAGATGTATAGGGTGTTGGGTTCGAGGATGGGGATTTTAGACAGCATGAATAAAAAGGGATTATTAATAATTATTAATTAATTAATTATTAATGGAATATTAAATCAAAATTAAGCAGAAATAGGCTATAAGCCCTACCCCTGTGAGGAGAAAAGGATAAAGACGTAGATAATGGCAAAATAATAGATATTTATAGGCACTTTTGCAATAATTTTGTCTTAGGGGGCAAGGACCTTAGGGTTTATGATAAATGAGCATAAATAGTCATACAAGATCACTAAATTTATATTTATTTTGTTACTAAAATATTCTTGCAATGATTGCGAAAATCAGTAGAAATATTAGTTGTTGAACTTTGTTAACATAGTTAGTATTTGCTATTTATATTGACTCAATTTAAGTAAAGTGAACCGTTTTGAAGATCGAGAGTAGGCCCTATTATTTGGCCAATAATTCTATGCCCCTTATTTCATAGAATGCATGGATGTTTTTATTCTATCCTGTAATCCAAATTTTAGATTAACCCAAATAAATGACTATTTTTGTAAAAACAATTTTTTTTCCCTATCGAAAATAAATGTCATTTTTCTGATTCTTGAGTATGTATATGATTTATGTATCTTGCCGTGTGTAACAGTGCAAAAAAGCTTTTATTATGCCGAAAAAAATGATACAACCACAAGAAATGGATTATGGAGATTATACGGATTCTGTAATTTTTTTAATTTTCCAAATCCATTCATTTCAACCAGAGTTATGATCAATTATATATGAAACTAATTTGCTGTCACTGGAATTAGCTTAAAAATACATCCTCCACCTGCCCTGCCCCCTCCTCCCCCCCCCCCCCCCCCCCCATGCCCCCTCCCCCATGCCCCCTTACCCCCTGCCCCCTCCCTCACCACATCACTATAGCATAGCTGGACGCGCGCGGGAGGGCCTTGGAAACGTTGATTTTGTACCTCCTTAGTGGAGAGTTCCAATGAAAAAGTTCGGTATTCATGCGCTATGTTGGCGCTTGGGCCTCGATGGCCCAAGGCCATCCTACAGAGACAGAATCGTCCAGCTGCTCCTGGCACACATGAATCACACGAAGTCTCTTGCCTTCCGTATTCGCCGACAGATGGCGTTCTTTACTATTCTCCCGCGAGATTACAGCCGATTACAGTCATTCGGACACGTGACTCTGCGACATCAATTCGATTCAATGGGTGATATTTTCGATTTCCTTTGCAGGGGGTATGAATTTACACTAACTAACGGAATTTGGTCTCACACTTGTCCCTTATCTTGTTTCAATGAAAATATATCTGAGAGATTTTCGAGGCCCAGGGTTGTGCCCCTGGATATGCAGTATATGTAGCTCTATGTTTGATTTGTTCCGTCTCGAATCTGTAAATGAGGATAAATCCTTGTAACTTATTTCCTCACTATTGCTAAATGAAAATATAAAAAGAAATGTGTGTCAAGTGTCTTTAGCGAATCTAAAACTTCAATATGAACAACTGTATTTGTGATTGAAGCTCCAGGCGACGGGAGTCCCGACACCCTGTAAAATGTCTGATAATTGCTCACCTGGGGTTGACCATGTATCCTTATTATCGCCCTCAGATAAATAGAGATTAATGCCAAATCCGGCCCTGCACTGGCCCTGGTATCCCCCATTATCAGTGGTCACTGCAGAGGGTCAAATAGACAGCAGAGGCAATGGTCAACTACTACCAGCTTCCGGTCATCCTGTGGTCACTCAGGACATTATAAATGATCAGTGTCCATGACAACATGATCTCTGCCACGTGAAGCTACGTGATGTGAAGTTATCCCTTGATGAAGAACAGACAGTGGCAAACGACATTTTGACGCACGATAGATGAAAGAGTTGGGTCAGTCAAAACTGCTTTCAATCTGCCACCAAGAAGGGACATCGTGAATATTGTCTAGGGAAATCGAAAATTTAATTCAAATCAAAACCAGTCCATTAGTTCAAGGGCAGACATCCTTTCCCAAATGGTTCCAGTTTTCGACCATTGCATTGATGATTGCTTTCAGTTATTGTTTTATAGGTATACATTCGTGGCAAATCCCTGATCCATGGACCCTTCTTACATCAAGTCTTTGTGATTCCCACGACCCCACCTCCGACTAAAATTACAGGTGATTTGTAAAGGAGGTTTACCAATGTGTTCTCGCTTTCTAAGATAAACATATTTAGCGCAATCTTGGGTTTAATGTATCCTTTACCTGTATTTAGAGCAGAATACTAAGTGCATACCAGTAAACGTCGGTGAAACCACAGCCTTATAATTCAGAGTGCACCAAATGCATGAGACGTTATTGTGTCATTATTGGGAAGGCAGTGAGGTTCTGGTTTTGTAAAGGGACACTGGGTGATTGACGACGACAGATTTCAGAAACTTTTCCGTAAAGCATGCTTAATCTGAGCAACGAGATTATATGTGTTAATATAATCTCGTTGATCTGAGTTTTCGCCTTCAATTCATGCCAATGTTTAGTCTAGTTCTATGGTTTGGACGTTGTTTTTTGTATGATACACAAAGAATTAAAGATTTGATTAACAAGAATATATTGTGTCTACTTCTATAGTTTCCACCAGGTCTTCAGTATCCAGGGGCGTACTTATATAAAATATAGATTGTGTATGGCTTTGGATATTGCATGTACTTGGGTAATATCACCGATGGACTATATATATATCGGCAATGTAGCTGTTATTGTTTTATGTCATATATCATGTGAAAGTGTTTATTCATATGTCAGTGATAATAAGGACTAATAGGTGTGGCGTAGCATTTGAGAGACTATGTGCGGGCCGATTTACATGATTGCAACGAAATGGGTGCGTAGGTAGCATTTTAACCCACAGGCAGACAACCGATTTCCCGAGGACAGCTCTGCTAAGTATTTTTGGACGTGTTTATTAATATCTATTATATACGCATTGCCGTTGAAACAACGTATTGTAGAGTTGTATACGTTGTGTACGTATACAACTCCACACTCTGAGTTGCGTCGTATATAGACCCTTTTCAGTGTTTACAAACATGAGGCGACGCAGGAGAAGTGGAGGCAGAAGGTCCAGTGAAGTTTAGCCGCCAGAATCGTTGAGAACATTTGTTTCCTGTGATAAATTAGTTGCTTAGAGTTAACCTTATAAATTGTTGACTGACAGCATTGATATGTGCCCACCGTCCGCCGCCTACACCACCCGGGACCCGCGGTGACTATACGTTGATTAATCCATGGAGAAAAGGGGTCGTCAAGTGTTTTGCCTGGTCATGTCTGCCGCCATTCTTATGGTATATCACCATAAGATGGCGCAGACAATTAGATTATATATTTTGTTACCTTTTTTAATGTGATAATCCTAGATTCTTTACGTTTGTTATGATGCCATTGACGAGCGTGACTGTTTTGGTGGAAGTGAACCCCGAACAAGAGCATCGCGCAAGTGCAGAGGAGACTACTCCCTATGGAAATCCTTATGTATCGTTACGGGCGAACGCAATGGTGGTTAGCCTAGTTGAGAAGCTTGAACGGGTTGTGCGTCGTAAATTTAGCAGTTTTTTCAAGGGCATCATTGAGTAAGTCTGAGTGGCTTGTTCGGTATAGGTAGGTCTAAATAGAGTGAATCAGCAGGCGGTTGGTGACGAACCCGGGAAAAATTTCTAGCTAAAGTGTTTTCTATGCGCTCCTTGTCCTAGTGCCGTTCTTTGGGAGGTATGGAGGGCCTGGTGAAATTTTTTAGAAGAAGCTAGCGCTTTTGCCGGCAAAAGGCGGAAATGGACCGATTGGTCCAGCTTACTCAACTAGGTCACAAGCATGGAGGAATGGCCGAAACCACTTGGCCGTCACCAACGTGATCTTTACCAAGAGATATAAGGAGAAATAAACACCTAGACAAAAACTTGAATCGAGAGAAACATTACCAGACCCTTTTAGTTAAAGCTCAGAATGTATGGTTATTTGATTTAAAGAGATGGCTAAGTTTTGGGCCCTCACAATTATTGATCATTTATTTGGTCAACACTCAGCATGTACACCAACCATAACAATGCAGCATATACCATTTTTGGATGCCTTTAGTTGTGTATTATATGGACATGTACAAAAGATCAAATATGATATCCAATATGATATCCAATAAAGTTAGAGGTTTCACCCAGTTATAGGGAAAACGAAAATACTGAAGTGTACAGGGTGAAGGTGCATTGACACATGTGTGCTGGCTGTGTGTCCGTGAGGGAGAGCTATTTGTCATCGGGGCACCAAGCCACTCCCTGCTGTAGCTAACTCCAGGCTTCAGGCTTGTGGCCTGCAGTGACATAGCCCGGGATATAGCTTGATATACTCCAATATATCTCACACAATAATCACTGACACCCATCAAAGCAGATCTTCATATACTACAATGTATTCCTTATCGTACTGTGTCTGTAAATGGGTGGAATTGCAAAGGATATGGCTGATAAGAGTCAATTTACATGGACGATTATTAGCAACGATCTACGGCGCCTCCAGTGTTGTGGAGGCAGGGACTGGCGTGACCCAGTTGACTCTTGCCTCCAGTTTGAGTTCCCGCGCGGTGACCAGCTGTTCGTGACGTCAGCTGAAAAGGGTCTATAACTCCACGCTCTGAACATTGTCTGAAGGCGCCTATGACAGCGTATAGGCCCACCTCAGGGGAATCACGCTATTGGACCGATCAGTTGTCAATGCACAAAACGCAGACAGAACGAGAGGTAGAACGGTAAAATTAGATCAAAATAAAGGAAATAAACTAGAATACTTTCAACTTTATATAAGTATATCCTTGGTTAAAGCATTACTGTGAAATCATTTAAAGCTGTGAAAAGGTTATAAATTGATTTGAAAATGTGCATAGTAATAGGCATAGGCATGATATCAAGCATCTTATAAGATCATAATTTGATAATATTTCTACAAAATATTCATTGTTTTTGTCTTATATAAAGCATATATAATAAATCAGATAACTAACTCGTTGGTGAAATATTGTGAATATGGCACTCATTGCTTCGTAACTCGTGCAATATTCACAATCCTTCAACCAGCTCGTTAGTTATCCTGTACCGTATATATCCTATCCTCAGAGTGGAAGAGACAGAGTCTCCTCTTGGAGTTTTATGGCTTACTCCCTGCTGATTCCTGGCCCAAAGATGAGCCGGAACACCTGTGGTGCAGGAGGGCTTTGTGCACCATGATGGTCACCGCCGATGCCCACCCCTCTCCAGTACCTCATGGCCTAATTGAGGTCTGAGCAAACTGGAGATAAATTATTGGTGCATGATCAATACTAACTATTATTCATACACACTGCACCATTCCAGAATTATGTTTCCCATGTTGCAAGCATGATTTTGGTAGTTGAATTATCTTCCTACCATGATTAGAACTCAAGTTATTGTTAAATTTCTTTGGAAGACTTATTTGAAAGCACCTTTTCTTTTCAAGATCTATATATTTCCTAATCCGTCCTAATTATTGGCATTTGGGTATGTGATTCTTGAGAAATGCAGCTTTCCTGTGGTATATGTGGTTAAGGTGTCGCACAATGTCGCATGGGGATAAAATGTAAGTAAAAATGATGAATTTTGTGTAGTTGGTACTTGATATCTCCACTTCTACTGTATGTATTTGAACCGGAAAAAGATATTATTTCTGCTCTTAACTAAACACTTGATATCATATTGAAATAATCCTGATATTGGTATCAAAGACTCAAAAGTTTAAAATGATTTTTTAAAATTGCAATTAAGTCATTTAGAAATGGTCAGGGACACCCCACTGCTAATGACTATAGATAAGAGCTAAAGACCCAGATGAGCGGCGGAGATGATGGAACCTTTCATCTCCATCAGTCTGTCCTCTGTACTCTAAGTCCTATCTTACAATGAGCCTCTCAGATCGTTCCAGTATGACTATGAGTACCTTTTACATTGATTTATGTACATGTACATGTATATACCGGTAACAATTAATAGTCTTTACATGAAGCCATCGCTCTTTGTGATACACTAGTATTTTACAGTGTTTTTCGCTAACCTTCTTACCTCCATTTCTGTCCTTATTTAGGATTGGAAAATGGTGTCCATAACTTCTGAATGTTGGAACAGAATGTTTTGCTCATACGTAGACATCATGGAGACTTTAACCATTTTCCTGCAAGATTCTCCGTGTTTCCTTTCTCTCCTGGATACAACCAAATTTATAATTATACCAAAGTGTTAAAAGGGGCGTAAAGCAACCAATCCCCTCCCCCACCCCCACCCACCCAACCCCCTCACCTGCAAGATGGATGAAAATCGCCATGTTTCTCAGACCATGGGATCCAAAACAAAAACTAACTAATAATGCAGTTGCTCTCACAATGGCTTATCAACTGTATTCTCCCCCACTTCCCTCCGGACCTAAGATACACTCAGTCGACGATTGATCCAGACCAAGGAGATTGGGTAACCCCTGGTCTCTCTCATCTTTCACAAGTGAGAGAGAACACTCCCGAAACCGATTTCCCCTCCCTCTCCTTTTCTCTTCAACCACCTCTCCACCTACAAACCCTCTGCATTGTGAGATGTACCAGCACACGAGTATTTGTCACTGCGTTGTAACGTGAACACTAGGAATAAACACCTAAATCCTATAGAAGATAAATTGCTTTAGCTCGCTATAAGGTCTGAAGGGTTGCTTACAAAATATTACCGATACAAGAATCATGCTTAATATTATGGCTATGGACACATTTCTAAGTACGTTATCAATCTCAGTATTTCATGCGCGATAAGCTCTATATTGAATTAACCGAGCAAATAACTCTCGGGCAAATAACTTTTAGGTCCAAGAGCAACATATACCCGCGAACCTTGCTGGGTCTGACTGTTATGATGACAAATAAGGGACCTTCCAGCGAGACATCACCAAAAGTATCCACGAAAACAAAATAATCCTCAACTTTCATCAAGTAAACTGGGCAGTATTTTGGTAATGATGGGCTGTTACCTTCTTGTTAATCGCGGAACTTCGATTTTGCAGCGCAATTGCTGTTCTTTGATCTCGAATACTTTAACTGGAACTATATGTTGATGTGTTGTCAATTTAAGGATTTCTGGTCCGGCCTTCGATATCATGTATCGTACAAAACAAAGGGGATAATACTGATATAAAAATTAGAGTTTCATATTCGGTTGAATATTTGCCGTATGCATTTCGAATGCATTTTACAAATATGAGACTTTGAAAGGGAAGAAATATTATCTAACAACAATGTTCGGGCTTTATAAAATGGGATAGACTATCCATTGTCTGCGGATGTAATCCAAATGAAATCCCTGGGATTCTGATTCGAAGGTAATGCACGAAGGCCAGTCCCTCACTTCTATTGTTATTCGGTGTAATGTGAGTGAAGCAATTTTAGCGCTTCTGGATACAAAAAAGTAATACTTCCCTTACTTATGTAATGTCAAAGAATATAATTGACAGAAGAAATGCAATAGACTGTGTATTCCTTACCTGCTACGTCTCTGGTAGTAGAATATACGTTCTCCAACCCCACTTCAAGATGGCCGCCAAATTCAAGATGGCGGCCATGGCGGCTGTGTCGGCGCCGCCAGGGGTCGGTGTTTGGGTTGGCTCCTGAATGGGGGCAGTGTTGGGGCTTGGGCAGCTACCCCCTGGGGCTGTTTGCTTGTTATGTAAGATGTGTACACTATGGAGAACACTACCGGTTCTGGCTCACTTTGTGGCTTTGTTCTGTTAAGGTTCTAAAATATGTATAACCATACCTTTTTTTATATGTATCATTATTAGCCGGACATTGAAGAGATCAACATGGTTAGATATACTTGCTTTGAGTCGTTTAATAAGAGGATAAAAACCTTTGCCAAATGGCAGGGCCCAGTGGATAATATAAAATTGGCCAAGCATGGGTTCTTTTGGATGGGTCATATGGATCATGTACAATGTTTTGATTGTGGGATTATACTGAATACATGGAAACCTAATGACAGTGTGAAGGTAGAGCATTTTAGGCACTCACCGGAATGTACGACTGCCTTAAAAAATATAAATAAAAAAGGAATGAAAAAGGTGATGACGTTTTTGCTGAAAGATGTTGTCAAAATGAAAGCTGATATAGAGAATGCTCATTTATATGAAAAACTTATTCCTTTTAAAAACGCTATCGATCTTGATGATGACTCATCATTTGCTGGATTTGATGAAGTTGGCTAATTCAAAATTTTGGGGTATAGTACATTAGTACACAGAGTTTGATAGCCCACTAATAATCAAGTATTGAGAAGATATGGACGTGTCAAGAGTATTGTCAGCAGTCGAATGGAATGGAGAAAGTTTACCTGAGGAAAAATTGTATTGGTGGGAAAGCCAAAGCCTTTTACCATTTAAACCGCGATCCAGTATTTGTATAAACGGTACAACAGGCTGTGGTAAAACGTTTTGGGTATGTCAATTAATACAGGAATCATCTGGCATGTTTGCCCCAGAGCCTCCACACAAGATCATATATTGCTACGGTGTTTATCAAAATTTGTTTGATGAAATGGAAAGAGAGACCCCCAACCTACACTTTTATAAAGGCCTTCCTACTGAATCATTGCTTGAAGAAATAAGTTCAAATGGGGAGCATAACCTTATTATTATTGACGATTTAGCGCACGAAGGGGTAAAAAATAATGACATGGAAACTTTATTTACACAGGGTTGTCATCATAGAAACTTTTCAGTTGTATTTATTTGCCAAAACATGTACCAGAATGGCAAAAATGCCCGTACCATAGCTCTTAACACGTGGTATCAAGTTATATTTAAAAATATTAGAGACGCTTCGCAAATTATTAATCTAGGGAGACAAATGTTTCCTGGAAAGCCCGAAATATTGAAGGAAGCGTATGAACACGCAACAAAATTTCAATTTGGATACTTGGTAATAGATAACTCTCCACATAGTGAAGATAAATATCGGTTGAGAACGAAAATATTTATTAACGAAGACCCTATAGTGTATATTCCCAGAGTATAAAAGACCTTTGCTTGATATTCTGGCATTCACTTTGAATGCAAAGTTCGACATGAGTAAACGTTTGAAAAATAATCTAAGTTTGATAGAGTTTTTGACAACTGTTCAAACTCCAAAACAATTTAAACTTATTTTAAAGTCTTTAACCAAGGAACAGGTTAATGTACTTAGCGAAATAGGAGCAAATGTTCTTCAAGGTAATATTCCTATATCGCCTCAACATAAGAAGAAACTAAAACCCAAGCAGCGAAAAATTGAAGGTATAGCCGATTCGAAAAAATCTATAACCACTAGGAAAAGAAATATTGAAAAGGACCCCGGCCTGGTAAAATTACTTTTGCTTTCAGTAATCGGTGTGTTGAAAAATTTGCTTACGTGATGGCGCAGAAAATGGTTTTAGTCCCTTTTGATAAATATGAACGAATGAAAGCTAACAGCCAGAAATTTGTACCCTCTCCAAAAACGGATACCATTACTGCAACACAACAGGTTGTTTTAGAGGATATTGTACCAGAAGAGGGTTTGGATAAAGATATGATCCTTACCTCGATTCCTAAAATGTATAAATCCAAAGGTAGAGCTATATTGACGTATATTGAGAATGGAAATATTTTAAACTGGAATGACAAAGGAGAAATTATATACAAAGGCAAAGTAGTACCTAATAGTCACATAGCTGACCTATTAAAGGATGCTATGAGAGAATATAAAAACTTTATACCCGTGGGAAGAACCGAATTTCATGAAGGACTGGTCGCTTCCAATGTTCCACTTTTATTGGTTGAAAATAGAGAACATAGGGACACATTACAAAGACAAAGGATAAACCCTTCCAAAAAATGCAGGATAAAGAGACCTCCAGTTAAGACCAAAACAATGAAGTGGGTACACATATAAATATATGACACACATTGATTTTTAGTCATTTACCTTTATGGAAGAAGTGGTGGAACTACAATACAGCACACCTGCAGCACCAGGCAGTTTTCAAGGACCACGAAAGGTATATCAGGGCGCAAAAAAAGAAGGAATTAACATTGCAAAATCACAAGTTAAAAAAGCATTGCAAAAGGAAGAAACATATACTCTTAACAGAGAAATTGTTCGCAACTTTCCTCGTAATCGTGTTATTGTAGAAGGATTAGACTCACAATGGGATGCCGACCTAGCCGACCTGAGCCTTTTACACAAGAGCAACGGAGGATACAAGTACATTCTTTTGACGATAGATATATTCAGTCGACATATTCAGGTACACCCCCTGAAAACAAAATATGCCAAGGAAATAGTAAAGGCATTCGAAATAATATTCCAAAAAGGAAGAAAACCAAAGGTACTAAGAACAGACGGGGGTCGAGAATTCAACAATCACATAGTGAAGACATTTCTAAACCACCAGGGGATACATCACTTTAGCACGAACAATGAAAAACAGGCAAATTATGCAGAGAGAGGGATAAAAACAATTAAATCAAAGCTTTACAGATATATGGTTCGAAACAAAACATTGAGATATATAAATGTGTTGCAAGACATTGTGAAAAGCTATAACCACACACCTCACAGAAGCTTGGGAATTTCCCCTCAGGAAGTAACAAAGGACAATGAGAATGAAGTGAGATATTTGCAATACAATAGAAGGCGTAAACCAGTCTTTAGAAAACAAACATTTACCTTAAACGTGGGAGACAATGTTAGAATGGCATATACCAGGGGCAAGTTTGAACGTGAATATGACCAAAAATGGAGTGGTGAGGTATTTAAAGTAACAAAACGAAAAATGAGAGATGGTATTCCTGTTTACTACTTAAAAGACTGGGACAATGAGCCTATAAAAGGAACATTTTATACCCAACAGCTTCAGAAGGTTACAGTCAATCCAGATGACCTGTTCAACATTGAAAAGATTGTTAAAAGACGTGTAAGAAACGGTGTGAGACAAGTATTCATTAAATGGCAGCACTGGCCAAAAAAAATTCAACAGTTGGATTAACGAAAGGGACATTGTAGAATGAAAGATATTTATTTATATCTGTGCAATACCGATTCAGCGCTGTATTTTCCAGACAACACATCATCACAATTTACTGTACGTTTACCACAAGCAATACGGCTAGGACAAAGCTGGACATGTGCCCTCAGAGATTTAAAATGCGAAACAAAATCCAAAAAAGACTTGTACATTATGTGCGACATTGTAGAAGATTCATACGTAAGAAATGGATATCATCCCATATTAAAATACATTCCTGGGGAAGAAGGACTTATGGTAAAAAACTTTGATTCGTATGTTTGCCCCCGTATCAAGAACCCTTATATCCACTGCATATCTATCTATATAACGGATTCCGAAATGAATCCTGTTTCATTAGGTACTGAGAACACAACGTGTACACTTCACCTCCAAAAGGAAATATGAGTGGGAATATTTGGACTACACATTTTAAAGATATGATGGAAGGAAAAGGATATCCTGATGGGAATGGAAACTGGAGACTTAATACAACCCCCTCAAGAAATGTCAAGCTTAACATTATTAGCCGTACCCAGCAAGCCGTTAACAGAGCGAAGAAAATGATAAAGAAAAGACCCACCAAAAAGACTACCACTAGTACAGGCTCTCGACGTAAAAAAAGGACACGTTCCTCTCCTTTAAAAGGTATAAAACGTACACCCAAAAAGAAAAAGAGTCAGTCTACAAAGACAGCAGGGAGGAAGAAGACCAAGAAAGCACCCGTGAAAAAGTTATCAACCTGGTAACATGTCTGGACATAATTCCAAGCTCGCTTTATTTTATAAGCCTTTGACAGACAAAGGTATTAATAATATTGAATGGGTACAATACAGACCTGTGGGACAATTAGTTTCCGATGGCGCTTTGGAATTTTTAATTCCCGCAAACAGTATGAGATATATTGACATGAAAAATACCAAACTTAAGGTAAAATTTAAAATAACAACATCCACAGGTACCGATTTACCCTCATATGTTGCCGGAGATGGAAAACCTGTGCCTGATGCTTCCAAGGTGGGACCTGTTAATCAATTTTTACAGGCAATGTGGCAGCAGGTAGATGTGAGCATCCAACAACAGACGGTTTCCCCGGAAGTTGCAAGCCGATACCCTTATAAATCGTATATAGAAACACTTTTAGGATACGGATATGATGCCAAAGAAACCCATTTAGGATCCCAGCTGTTTATTAAAGATAAAGGATCACCAAATGACAGTAATCCAACTGCCAGCGGAGGGAATGAAGGCCTTGTCGAGAGAGCACAACTTACTGCAAAGAGCCAAGAAGTGGACATGGAGGGCCCTGTATACATTGACATTTGCCAACAAAACAGATATATACTTAATGGTGTACAGATAGGGTTTAAATTTTGGCCGAGCTCCCCTGAATTTAAACTAATGAGCAATAGTACTTCAACAAAGTATGAAATTGAAATTAAAGAAGCCTTGCTTAAGGTTTGTATGGTAGATGTGGGGCCAGAGATTGTTCTTGCACACGCAAACACTCTTAAATCTGGACCCGCCCTTTACTATTACGAAAGAACCGATGTTAAGGCTTATGGAATTCCAAAAGGACAGTTTGGAATAACATTGGAAAATTTGTATAACGGTACAGTCCCTAACCGCTTGATTTGTGGACTCGTTAGTACCAAGGCATACATGGGAGATTATAGAAGCAATCCCTTTGATTTTCAGCACTTTAATACAAACTTTGTGGCACTTTATATTGATGGGAAATCAACACCTTCAGAACCCCTTTTGCCAAATTATAAGACCGGTAATTACACATCAGCGTACTTGACCCTATTTGGAGGGGATGCAATGTCCAATAGAGGCAACTATATTGAGAGAGATGAATATCCTAAAGGAAACTGTTTGTACGTTTTTGATGTTTGTCAAAATGCTTGTGAACCGTATGGTAATGTTTTAAAGCAAGGTCATACAAGATTTGAAATTAAATTTAGTGAAGCGCTTAGCGAACCAGCCACATTAATTGTATATGCCAACTTTCCCGGTTTGCTGGAACTGGATGAAGCCAGAAATGTAAAGATTAACTAAGTGACAATATTGTAAAATAAATAAGTTGTACTAGAACGAAAAATGAATAAAAAAAAGTAGAATAGAACTATATTGTGTTACTCGTTTTTATTGTTTTACATTAATACAATTACTATTAATAACCATAAGGAAGGGTGTCTAGATTTGGTTGAATCACACGTTTTGTGTATACCATTCTGTACATTTTGCTTTCCTCCCGGTTAAAAAGAACATGTTTTATCTTGTTTCGACATATCTTATTGTTTTTTACAGTCAGTTTTTTATCGGGGTTTACCGTTACAATGTCTTTAATATTTTCATAGTTAATAATGGCAGAGTTTTGATGATTCAAAGTAAATCCTCTAACCTTACATACAGTATCACCATGTTGTGTTACATACGCATAGTTTTTAGGCCCTGCCGACACAAATTCCACAATGTAATCTCCATCATTTAATTCATTCGTGAGATCCCCCAAATAATCCCCCACATGAACACCTGGATGATGTGGTTTGGACACATAGATTACGGAATCTGTGTCATAGTACAATACATTATGGTTTATTGTATCCAATACGTCATACAGTTTTAAACGCGCATAACATGTTGTGAATGAGGCAATAAAAATATTTGTTTTAGCCTCTGAGGGGATAAAGTCTGTTTTGAATTTTGATCTTATTCCAATCACACTAGGGGATAATATGTTGAAATCGGTTACATCCTTTCGGATATCTGTAAGAATGTCAAAAAATTTACAATTATCTGAATCACTAACAAGAGTTGAACCGCCCAGATTTAGTCTTTGAGCATATTTACCCCAAAAGCTGTTTAACATAAGCTTGGCCAGACTTCTTAGTCCTGGGTTTTTTTGAATATTGTTTTTATCGAGACATATCCCTTCATTGCTTTCATACAAAGCTATGTACTCCTCCTTTTGAATGTCTGACACACACCATGATGGCCAACCACTAGCCTGCTGCTTTAGCTTAACAAATGTATCAATGTATTCCGAAAGAAGACCCCCTTTTTTTACTCGTTTGTTATATTGAGATGTGTGCTCAAAATGGTACACTTCATATACTTTTTGCACAACATATCCTTTCTCCACAGCCTTGCTTATTTCGGGTGTATACCATGTACCTGTCAGCATTCTTTTATCATCAGAGCACTTGCACTCATTTTGATATTCTCCTTCCGAACAATATTTACATAAAGCAAATTTTAATTTACCTCCGGATCTGGTTGGTAACACCGAGTGGTAGAGTCCTTTGGGAGGTAAAATGTCAATCTTAGCAATACCAAAGTAATTCTCCATGGATTTAAAATTGCTTGTAATAATTTGAGGATGCCCCAGCGGATATGAACTATACTTGTTGACAAACGGGTATAAAGAAGTAAAATCAACATAGTGGATTTTTTCTTCCTCTCCAATTTTATAATGTAGCTTACTAGCATTTGTACGTCCTCCAAAAAATGAATCCCTAGGGTCTAATCTATCAGGAATTGACAATGTTTGAATATAGTCATTCACACCTTGTGTATTTTGACGGATCTTTTCTCTAAAGTCACACTCCCAAATAGAAACATATTTGTAACCCTGCTGTTTTAAATGATTCATTCTTTCAATGGTTATTGCCAAAAGCTCTCTCATAGTTTGATTTGTATATGGGTGTTTGACCTCTGTGTTTTTATCATTAAAACATTTTGGACATCCATGCCAGATACATCCCAAAAATGAAAAGCAAGTTTTACTTTCAGCCTCATATCCGTCCAGTCTGTTTCGTGTACCTGGTACTACAAATTCACCCGCATTTAAAGCGTGCTGAATGTATTTTTTAGTACAATGAGACATCCATTCAAGCCATTCTATAGCTATTTTACTATATCCTGACATGCTAAAGTAACCCAAAGGAGGAATCTGGGCAATTGGGGAAGAAATAAAGTGCTTACTTTTTACAATCCATGTAGAATCAATGTCACCGGTGCAAGTCCAAACATCATTGAATAAAATATACAACTTTCCACCTTTTTGTTTTCCCTGTACATTTTGTAATTCACCACTATTTTTATGTTTAATTGTGACATTGTACCGTTCTTCCAGAAACTTATTCTTAAAAATAGACATACAAAGACTGGCAATTGTTGTACATTTAAACGGATCGATCCCATTTACAACTTTTGGTTTTTTTACTGGGTTTTCTTGTTCGTTATCGTCTTGTCCTTCATCTTCTTGTTCTTGTTCTTCTTGTTCTTCTTGTTCTTCCTCTTCTTTTTCCTCATTTTCATTTTGGTTATTTTGATTGGGTAATGGCTGTGTGGGATCAATACAGCAATCCAAAACAAGTTTTCGAAATGACATGCATGCCTCTCTTAGAATAGTAACATCAGAAATACAATACTCTTTAATCTCGTTTTTAAAATCAAAAACGTAATTTTGAAATACTAAATCATTATGCCACTGTATAAAAGAATTCCTTTCCGGAGTAAACATATAGTCTACTCCATAAAATTCTGGGGCAGGTAAGGGACCGATATAATTTTGGTTTTCACTAGTGTTGAAAAAGTGAGGAAAATAACCCTTTTTAAGTTCAGTCAGTCCAAATGCTTTTGGAAGACATGCCAATTTCATGGGTAGAAAATTTAACGAATCCAGCACTTTTATATTGAGACCGTGTTGAACTGTAAATGTCATAATTTTTGCCCCATTATAAACGATACCTGAAGGGCGCATTCCATTGGATATCAAATATTCCAATAAAAAATATCCATCATATGCTTTCATGTTATGAGCAAATAACGTAGCATTCTTGTTGGACCTATGAAATGCCCATTTACAAAATTGCTCACAAGTCCCCTCACCCCAAAAAATAATTTCCCTATCACCACATTCGTTACAAGATTTACCATCCTTGCATTGGTCACACTTTTTTCCACAATGCGTACATTTTTCCGAAACTGGACTGTCCTGGCACTTGTTGCAAACTGTATGAGCCACAACAAAATTTGGAATGTGACGTTTTGTACCGCATAGCCTGTCTTTACAGTTTAAACATAACATACATTTTGAACAGCCATTGTCACAACATTTATCACCAGTTTTGTAGCCTTCCTTACACTCACCCATTGTGTCTTGGGAACATTCAAAATCAAAAAATATGTAACTGAATATGCCATCATTGTTCGATTTCAGAGCTCTGTGGTAGCAAAAATGCTGGCCTATTGTGTTGAAGAAATGCGGGTCATTCTTCGTAATAATTCAGGGTCAGTAGTTGGGCGAGAAATTAATCAACGCAACACACAGAGATGTATGCTTCAAATCAGTACCAGCCTCGGAAGAGACCGATTTCCATCTTTCCTTTATTTTTATACTAGACAGATTAGGACGAAATACACTGGTCCTGCGCTGATTGGCTTTGGTCTCGTTGGTCCAATTAATTGACAGGTTACATTAGAGATCCAATCAGCCACAGGATAACAATGACAGACACTTATTAAAAACGAGGCTCAGAGTGACCACTGCCACTCTGACCAATCTCTTTGGGTGGTGACCAGGTCACGGGGTCATCTCCCCTCCCCTCTCCCTCCCACTCTTTAATCAGTATTCCCTCCCCTCCCTTGACCTGGCGGTCAGCCCCTCCCCTCCTTTCCCACGTGATTGACTTTGAGATAACGGTCAGACCTGGACCTCACCTGTACCTTTGGACTTTGGGATGATAAGAAATCCGCGAGCGTTGTGGTGGTAAGAAAGTGTGGGTAGCCTTCTGGCCGGTAGGGGCGCGACGAATGTCTGGCTGAATGAGACAACTTTAACTTAAAATTAGACAATTTGGGCTTGTCAATTTTACATACGTCCCAATCTCATTTGGTTCGGAGAACTGTGTACAACATAGTTCTCCGAACCACTCCAGGAGCAGACAACACATCGACGCAACCCTCATTTTAGTTTCCGGCCGACAACCCCCGAGCAACCCCGAGTATCACCGAGCGGCGACCCCCTTGGCTGACCGAGTTCTGCCGAACCGGAACCCCCGACCTAGAACCATAAGTGGGCATCACTTTTCTTCCACTCACGAATCCATTGCCATCCCCAGTCAAATTCTACCCTCTTGCTTCATTAGATTTGGGAGTTTTGATGCCCGATATCTAATTCCACATGAGAGACCTTTATTTACGTTGGGGCACCTCGATCCAGTATTTTTATCTACGGGATTTTTAACCTTTGGCCCGCCGGACGAATTCACAGCGGCCATCCCTATGTGGATCGAGGCTCCCTTTCTCCCGTAAGTACATACATGTTTATACAATTGAAAAATGCAAAAATAGGACAATCTAGAGAAGTACAGAGAAAGAAATCACTCCCCTAAATCAAAATAATAGCTAAAGATTTTACAATGTCTTAGCGTAAAATTATTACTGAGGTACGGCGAACCCGCCTCGGATAATTTGTAAACACAGTCTCTTAAGAGTTTTCACTAGGTGGCGTATTACCGCACTGTCTTTTGAGTTTAATGTATTGTTCATCAATATCTCGGCTTTGCTGGTCTATGGGTTCTCCCCGTAGAAACGTCTCAGGCATTTTCACGCAGTCTTTGAATATTGCCTTATACTTTTACTCGTTCTTGGGCTGCCTATCACTACTTAACGTCCGTAAGGTGGCAGCATGTATCTTATACACTTTCTAGGTACCGGTCGCCGTGAACATCCTCAAGGTGGCGACACTGGTACATACTTATACATTTCCTTTGGGAGCCTGGCTCCTCTGGTCTAGAAGACTGACAAGATTCTTTTATATTTTCAGCCCTTCTCTCGACCCAAAAATGGCCCGCTGAGGTGTGCACATCGGTCTAGTGACTACCGACCGTTCCTAGGCTGGTCTCCGTGGTATCACTACTCCATCAACAACGTGACAACCTCCCATTTTTGCTTCACCCTACTTTCAGAGAACGGGTCCTTCATCGTCCTCTCTCAAGTGGTGGCTTATTCCTTCACATAACAGCTAGCTTTCTCACCCTAACTTGAGCAGAAGAGTGCGTCCCACTGCAAGCTAACACCGGGCGTACTTACTAGGTAGGAATTGGTGACTAGACCAATTAATTAAATTCTACGAAAGGGGTGAGGACTTTGTCCACAGTCCAGCACTAGGCCTGCTTTAGAGTAAACTAAACAGCTTTCGTGACAACACCTCCTTTGTAATTATTACCATTAGATTCCAATTAAATTAGCACTACAAAACATTTTAAAATCAGAATCTGCTCACATTTGCACTTAAGACTAACATTATATCGGCTTAATTTTATCTCACACCACATATTCATCTGAGTCGTTGTTTTAACACACTACTCCACGGGGTACTGCAGATCTTTGCTTCATATCCATCGATCGAGGGGGTTTTGGGGGTGTATTCTGTCTAAAGGAGGATAAGGGGTCAGTTTGGAGGGGTTGGGTCTCCGGGTTTTCGAGATCGTCAGTACCGCCAAGGGACTGGGGTTCAGAATCTTGCAGTGGAATCTCTTCAGCGGGTTGCTGTTGGGATGGGTATAAATTAGAAAAGACATTGGGGAAGGAGGGAAGAGGGGCAGAAGGTTTACTGGGTAGTCTATCTAGACTCTGGTTAGGACGTTTACCTAAGAGAGGGAGGCAAGAGCCGTCTCTCTTCCTCTTCACATACACCACCACTCCTATCAATCCAATCACGATTGCTAGGGTGAGCATGAGGGTCGCGAATCCCCATGTGGTGGATGCGGAGAAGGAAAAAGGTTGCACCGTAGGAGGAAGGGGAATATCGGTCAGAGAAATTAGGGGGACGTCGATTCTGCTGTTGAACTGGAGTTGTTGCTTCAGCTCAGGATAGTCTTCGAACTTTCTATAGGTTAAGTTGAGAGAGGGTAGGGACAGGGCTTTGGGGGGTGGAATTCTGATCGTGGAATTATGTTGCTCGATGCTGCGCACCCTCCAATCTTCACTATATAAGACGCAGCCACTGTTTACTGTGACCCGTGTGTGTTTGGTAAAAACATTTCTTATAGGTTTCTTACTGATACACCTTAATACAGTCTCGACTGGAAAGTATACTGCAAGGATAACCGATGACAGTTGTTCAAAATCTCTGAATATTTCGTTACTGACATTGCCACGCTTCTTAATCTCTATCTGACACTTTACTGGACCTTTGCCTAAAATTATTTCTGTTTCACATGTTGGTTTTAGGTTCTCCAACGCAGAGGAACATACAGCTGGGCTGTATCCCATGCAGTGGTTAGGAACAAAAGAGGCACCACTAGAGACACTGTCCATCGCTAATTCAGCGATGCCCTTGATGATTTTGAGGTAGGATGGCCCATAAGGGGTAGGAAAATACCTTAGTTTATAGTGTAAATACTTAGTAGCCGAAACTGCAGGGATGACCACCTGATAAACTAATTGCTCGTCTGACTCAGATATGATTTGAACTTGTACACTTCTGTAGTACCAACGAACATCGTCTATTGGTTGGTGTCCCCTCTCACTCAATTGGTGAAGAATTTCATTTAAATGTACTTCAGGTAATATTTCATCAGTCAAGTACCCGTGCTCTAGGTGTGTTCTCTGGCGATGGAATAAATCAATTTGCCTATAATATACCAGCATAATGCGGTCAACTTGGCTTAGGGCCTGATCAACCTCTCTTCTCATATGCATACGATGAATATCTCTAGAAAAACCATTTAAATGATGAACAATTTCAGATACCTGGTCAGTCAGATTTTGGCTTATCTCTTGCAGGTTTTGGATGTCGACTCGATTCTCTCGTAGGAACAGACGGGTCTGGTTTACCACAGAAACCATCTCTGACTGGAAGTGAGACATCACACTGAGGCCTGCCTGCGATGCCTCCACTGCCGCTCGGAGCTCGTCGATCTGGTCTGTGGTAGCTGTACCGAAGAGAGATCGGCTGATCATTCCTACCACTCCTAGCAGAGCTCGCTTCGTGCGAACTGGTGGAGTGGGTAGATGATCCTTGATGAATTGAACATGAAGCCGCCATGTTCTGAGGTCGGTGATTCCTACCACTTGCTGCTCGTGTAGTCCTTCCATCTTAGCTTCAAGGATGTGGAGCCACGACTCCATAGGCGGAGGAGCAGGGGGCTGGAGGAACATTAATGCAGTCCATGTTGCTGTGAGGGCCCTTACCTCCCCAGCCGAGTATACCAGCACACCTTCTTCCTCGAAGATGTCTGCTTGGCTGCAAATGAGGTAACAGGTGAGCAACAGTAACCCCTTAGTCACTGTCCCCACCGCCATCTTGTGCATCTGGTGCTGAGGTTGCCTGCGTGTCCGGTACTTGGTCAGTAGAAGCTGATGTTCTTTTTGCTCTCTTTCCAGGTTTAGGCTCGCTCTCCTTCAGTGGACTAGGCTCTCTAGGGCTAGCAGGCACTCTCCGCTTGGCATGGAAACGCCTATGTAAATGACGCTGAGGATTGTCTGGTGGGAGCACAATCCGCGGAGCTGCTATCAAGGCCCTTGTCTGAGACCTGGTGCGTATCTGAGGAGGTGGTAGAGGAGTACTTGGAGTCCTAGGTGTTGCTCTTCCAGTTGGGTTAACTGGAGTCTCTTCTATGTTTGCAGGAGTCCTGTACCTCATCTGAGGTGGTGTGAACGGTGCTGGAGCCGGTGGTGGAATGACCAAGGCTTGGTTCTGGTCAGCATTATAAGGAGGACGACGGGGCGGATCCGGAACCTCTGGTTGGTCCACGTCACTACCCATATCTTCGTCGGCTGAATAGAATTCTTCCTCGACTTCCGGTACCATTTCCACGTCCGCAGCGCCACCTACAGCTGGATCTTCCGCCTGGAGATAGACTTGATTCACAGGTGGAAGCAAAGGTTCATGTATTAAAGCATTGGGGTCAACATTTAGATTTTGCCCAGGAGGTTCAGGGGGGAGTGGCCTCGCTGCCCGAGCCCGTATTCTCGCCCGATTGCGCCTGCCTTGGCCTGCCCTGTTTTGCCTATTCCTAACTGTATCCCAAGCAATATCCCCAGATACCAATTTTATTCTCTCCCGATTTATTAGTTTTCTCTGACCTTGTGGGTCTCTTACGATCACTACAGCTCCCCTTACACCTAGGACTGTATACCCATGATCCCATCTAGGATCTAGGGGCGCTCTGGCGCCTGCTAATACAACTACTGAGTCACCTACACGTAAGTCACCAGCATTTGCCCGAGCTCTAAGCCTCTCATAATTATACTTACGGCTGGCTTCAGTATTTTCTGCAGCCAGCCGGAAAGCATCTGTGAGGGCTTGTAATCGTTCACTTAACACTTGGGGTTCTGTACCATCCGGCCCAGGGAAGATCTTAACAAAGGGGACCGGGGGTTGACGACCAAAGGTGAGAAAATAGGGAGTGAAATTCGTGACTGAAGAGGTGGAGACTCTATGGGCCCAAAGTGTGGGTCCGAGTTGATTCTCCCACTCTGCTGGTCGCGCATTGATGAATTTTTTTAGGATATTCTTAAAGCTTTTGTTAAACCTCTCCGTCTTACCGTTAGTTTGGGGGTGCCAGCCAGAAGTATGTCTGACTTGCGTCCCAATGGATCTTAAATAACCTTCGACTTGTTGATTCATGAATTCTAGACCCCTGTCAGTAATGATTACCTCTGGGGGCCCGTACCGGGGTACATATTCATTTGCCAGATAGTCAGCTATATTTTTCCCAGTTTTTCTATCAATAGGTTTAACTTCCGCCCATCCACTACAATGATCAATTACAACTATAATATAACGATTCCCATTGTCTGAAACAGGAAAAGGACCACATAAATCCATTCCCACTATCTGACCTGGGTACCTTGCTATAGGCATAGCTGTGGGAGCAACCTTATCTTGACCTGCACGATTTACTGCACACTTATCACAATTACTCAACACACGGAGGGTATCTTTCCTCATAGTAGGCCACTTGTAGGCCTCTAATATCCTATCAAGGGTTTTTCTCATTCCCTGATGGCCCACTTCAGTGTGTGCTCTTCTTATCACTCTGTAACGAGCTGATTGCGGCAACACCAATCTAGGATAAGCTGGTTTATTGGGTGGGGACATGATTGTAAACAATAATCCGTTGATTAGTGTGTAATCGTCCACCTCCTCTAGGCCCAACTGATACTCAGCCATCTGTTGCTGCTCTGTTCTGACTTGTTCTCGCTCAAGCTGATCAAACTCCCAGGGGATTTCCTCTGTTTCCTCGAGGGCACCTACTTCAAAATTACTGAGAGCGTTCCCCTCCCCCTGGTCATAAGTTTCATGAGTCTTTATGCGAGATAACATATCAGCCCGTACATTGTTCTTACCTTGTCTATATTCGATGGGGGCACCGTATTCTGCTATTAAAACAGCCCAACGCTGAATTTTTGTATTTTTAACCTCACCAAGAAAGAGCGATTTGAGGGGTTTATGGTCAGTATAGATGGTAAAATCACTGCCATATAGATATGGTCTAAGTTTAGTTAGAGCATAAATAATGGCAAAAGCCTCCTTTTCTATAGTCGCCCATTTGAGTTGGGGACCTGAGAGTTGTTTTGAAATATACTGAACTGGTCTTTCCACTCCATTCTCGTCAGACTGGACGAGTATGGATCCCACTGCGTACTGACAGGCATCTGTATAGAGCTTATAAGCTTTTCCAGGTTGTGGATGAGCCATGATTTGGTCTGAAGTAAGAACGTCTTTTAATGTTTCGAACGCTTCTTGTTGTTCAGGACCCCATTTAAATCTAGCATGTTTCTTTGTTAACGCCACCAAAGGTGTTACAATTCTTGCATAGTCAGGAATACACTGACGATAATATCCACAACAACCTAGAAAAGATCTAATGGCGGACACACTGTCAGGCGGGAGCATTTCTCGAATGGCTTTGACTTTGTCCGGATGGGAATTTATCCCTTGTTTAGACACCTGAAAGCCCAGAAGATCAACCTTGTCTTGAAAGAATTTACATTTATTCTTTTTGATGGTAATACCATGTTCGGATAAAGTGTCAAAAATGATTTTGAGATGTTTTTCGTGCTCCTCCCGTGTTTCAGAATAAATCACCAGGTCATCGATGAATATACCAAGAAATTTCCCAATATATTCGGCGAATATCCGGTTCATTGCCCTTTGAAACACAGCCGGGGCATTAGTTAATCCGAAAGGCATTCTACGCCATTGAAATAAACCTCTATGGCAGACAAAGGCCGTTTTCTCTATGCTTTCAGGGTGCATTTGGACTTGCCAATACCCAGATTTGAGATCTAGAGTGGAAAAGATCGCTGCTCCTGTTAGACTATCAAAGATATCTTGTATATTTGGTAGGGGGTGGGCATCTTTCTTGGTGACAGAATTTAATTTTCTAAAATCTGAACAGAACCTGGTTTCCCCATCTTTCTTAGGTACTAAAGTTATGGGACTAGCCCATGGTGACGAGCTTGGTTCAATCACACCTAACTCAAGCATTTCGTCAATCTCCTTATCTACTATCAGCTTTTTGTTTAAGGGAAGGCGATAAGGTCTCTGATTAATAGGGCGGGCATTCCCCGTGTCAATCTCCATGTATACATCTCTTACTATGCCTAATTTACCATTTTTGCCAAAAACTTCTGGGTATCTTTCTTCCCAGATTTCTTCCTCTGTTTTGAGGGAAGCAAATTCAGAATCTATTTCTTCTTCTACCGTTTGACTTTTATATTCTCTACCTCCTAGACGTATGATTCTTTTTCTGTGCCAGATTACTGAATCCAAAATGTCCAGAGCATCGTCCCCTAGTAGGAGATCGTGTTGGAGGTTTTTAACAACGTATACAGGAAGATGACTACCCCCAGCCTTAATTATCGCCCTGCCTTCTGACTGCAAAGCGTGACCACTCAGTGACCGTAATTGTTCACCTTGTTCCAAAATTAACGGTCGGTGGTTTACCTTATTGAAATGTTTCCACAAATCATACTTAACTAAACTTCTAGTGGCGCCGGTGTCGATAAGTGCTTGTGCTTTCCTTCCCGCCACAGGAAGGGCCACACGAAACCGCTTATCCGGCGAATTTATTCCCCCGAAGGGAGAACAAAGGGGTTTGTGGGAACTCTGGGAGTCAATGCTTGTATAGCCGCTATAACGGGTTGCATTTTGTTATCCATTACTTCTTCCATGTCTGGCCGTACAGCCGCTCTCATTTGTGCGAATCGAGTAGGGCATTCTCTAGCAAAATGTCCCTCTAATCCACATTCATAGCAAGTATTCTTACCTCTAAACCTTTTTCCCCCCTTCTGTGCCCCTCCCTTCCTTTTCTGACCCTGTTGTGACTCTACCTGATTAGAATTGGCAACCGGGGCAGGGTTTGGAGCGCTATAAGGCGGAAATGCAGGCAAATAGGATGGTTGCACAAAGGGAAACTGAGTCTGGTTCTGAACTGGTGGTGCATGAACTGTTACCGATGAAGGTTGAGATCTTTCCCTCCCTAAGAGTTCTACCATATTTCTTAATGTTTTTAATTCGTCCATCACAGCTTTTGTTTCAATATTGGTCTCCCCAGTAGGGGTCGGTGGAGTCAGAGTTTGGGTTGGCGTCCGAAGTTTTGGGAGTAAGGCGCCTATTTCCATAGGTTCCTCTCTCCTTTCACCTCTAGCTGGAGCATCGGCTAACGTATGGGTATACGCTGCCGTTGTCGCCAGGTCAATTGCTTCCCCCAAAGTCTCTGGTCTTGTTGAGAATACCTCGCACCGTACCTGTCTATCGGTGAGCCCACGTATAAAATCTCGAGCTAATTGTGACTGAATTACAGGCAAGGCCAAAATGCCTGGTTCATAAGCCCTCATAGCTGTTTCCAGGTATTTACGGCCATAAATTCGTATGTCTTCGTATGGGAGTTGATGGATCCCCTTCAACTTCTCTCTAAGTTGAGTGGTCTCCTCTTCTCCCATAAACAAGCGAATTATTTCCTGTTTTACACCCTCCCATGTGCGTTCATCTCCCCGTGCTTCTACATAAGATTCGATGGAACGTGCTAATGATCCCTGCGCTAACAATATAACTGCTTCTATGGCTATGTTATCATGTGCCCCTACTGTGATTCTAACTCTGTCCAACCCCTCCAACCACTCTCTGAGTGATTCTTTGTTGGTCCCATCGTTAGGACCCAGCAAGGTTGCATGTCTCTCCATACGCCTTCTAACTACTTCTATTGACGCATAGTGTGCTTTACGATCAGCATCATTGAGTGCATTTACCTCTTCGGCGGTGATATCCCAGTTAATGGGTGTTGTCAACGCCATTTTGGAGGTACTTGAATTAGCTGATTATGTGTAAAGATGAATTACTATTACCTGCTTGATTTGGAATATTCTATTTCTATATAGAGAATTTGGAATATTAATTTTTGCCTAGATCCAACGTAACAATTTTTGTGCAGGTATTTCCAAAAACAAAAATTTTGATCTCTTTAGTCCCTATTCTTACTCATTACATTTTATCCCAATGGTAAGACATAGTTTCTAGCTGTTCACTGCTGAACTGAATCACACTTTCAGAGGTGCCTACGCAGTCGTTCCAATCCTCAGGTTCTGCGATCGGTGGATAACCATCATTGAATATCTCCTCTAGGAAAATATCCTCAGCTTCGAGGTATTGTGGGAACTCTTCCACATACTCAATTCTTTCCGCCGGTGGCATGTCTAAAATACTATCTCTACAGGATAAAGTAAGATAATACTTGTGTGATCAGCTAATGCACCTTCCAATAAAAGCCCAGCTCAGAGTCCCAAACATACAACACCCATAAATACAATGGCAGTTTTGAAAAAGGCACACTCACCTGACTCCTTTTGCTTGCTTCTAAGGTCGGATACCGATCTGACCAACTAACTAGTCCCTTCATGGTCGCCAATGAAGAAATGCGGGTCATTCTTCGTAATAATTCAGGGTCAGTAGTTGGGCGAGAAATTAATCAACGCAACACACAGAGATGTATGCTTCAAATCAGTACCAGCCTCGGAAGAGACCGATTTCCATCTTTCCTTTATTTTTATACTAGACAGATTAGGACGAAATACACTGGTCCTGCGCTGATTGGCTTTGGTCTCGTTGGTCCAATTAATTGACAGGTTACATTAGAGATCCAATCAGCCACAGGATAACAATGACAGACACTTATTAAAAACGAGGCTCAGAGTGACCACTGCCACTCTGACCAATCTCTTTGGGTGGTGACCAGGTCACGGGGTCATCTCCCCTCCCCTCTCCCTCCCACTCTTTAATCAGTATTCCCTCCCCTCCCTTGACCTGGCGGTCAGCCCCTCCCCTCCTTTCCCACGTGATTGACTTTGAGATAACGGTCAGACCTGGACCTCACCTGTACCTTTGGACTTTGGGATGATAAGAAATCCGCGAGCGTTGTGGCGGTAAGAAAGTGTGGGTAGCCTTCTGGCCGGTAGGGGCGCGACGAATGTCTGGCTGAATGAGACAACTTTAACTTAAAATTAGACAATTTGGGCTTGTCAATTTTACAGTGTATTGCTTGCAAGTTCTACAAAACCACTCACCACATTTATGAAGATGTACTGACCGTTTTGTTTTGTCCACTACTTTTGTACATCGTTGACACTTCCAAAACATGTCACATTCTGAAAGATTTTGTTTTGGTCTCTTTCTCATTTTTTTAGTCTGATGTCTTGCATAGCATTCATCATTGCGACATACCATGTTACAGACAGAACATTGCTTTTCATTTTGTACACGACAATCTTTGCTTTTACATACAAAGCAATAAGTATAACAGTTGTGTTTTTTCTTACTGGAAAAGGGTTTTAAACAAGTTTCACAAAAGTAACTCACATTAAAAAACCCTGAAATCGAACTGATGGCATGGAAATGTCCCAGTTCATTCTCATTTTGACCATCTATATAATACAAAAACAGGACTTTATTGGTTTTTCCATTTTGTGGTGGAACTCTTATAAACTTATTTCCCACACCAGCGCCAATAACAGCTATATCCATATTTAAACATTGTTCAAATAAAGGTATATCTGCAAGGGAGGATGGAACATTTATGGAAACACCGGCTAAATTAGAAATGGCTACTGCTAACTGTTTCTGATTTGACCTGGACTTGTCACAAACTTTTTTATAATACCATAATGGTACTTTTTGCACCCTCATAATTTTGTCAATCACAGCCAGGTTCTCAATACCGTGTGTCCGAACTAAATTTACAAACTCTTCATTGCTGACCATATTATACTTTGCCCAGCTAACAGCGATTGAACGCGCCATGCACATAAAATCCTGATTAACAATTGTAATCAAACTTTGTTTTCTTTTCAAATCATTGTCAGTACCAAAAAGACAGTTTAAAAAGAATCTAGCTCCGCCACGAGGAAGACGGATTAAACCTATACTAATTGTAAACAATTCATCAATGTTTAATCCCTCATTGCTGTTTAGCACATCCATAATACGTTGCATGATTTTTTGAGGCGTTAATTCGCTAAGTTTCATTAAAGGTACAACAATAGGATTTAATAGACCCTGGTGATGAATTAGTGGTAATTGCAAATTACTTGTAATTTTAAAGAAGCTATAAGCAATACGATTTGGTAGCCGAACAGAACCACTTGTATCATGACGTCACACCACTGACCAGGCGCTGACCGGTCTGTTCAAACCTCACTTTACTCACTGCATTCGATTGGGAAGGAGCTCTCTCTCTCTGATCCCAGCTCTCTCTCGAGCACCGGCACTACATCAAACGTGCAGACCAGAATGCCCAGACCTAAAATCTGGCACAAAAGAAGACAAGCAGCTATGGCAGCTGAAACAGTAAAGAAAAGCTCGGTGGCGGCCAATGCCAAAGAAATTGGGGATATACGTGGCGAACTCTCTGAACTGAAGACCATGATGCAACAGCTCCTGGACACGAAGGAAGAAAAGAAGAAGGGCCAGTCAGACGATACTGGCTCCGTATATTCGGTGTCCGAGGCTTCTCCAAGGCATAGGTCGAAGACTAAATCACCAGCACACGAGACAAGGCATGAAAGCCTCAGGCGAGAAGGGAGAGTACACACGGGCGCATGGAACTTGGGTGACGAGTTTATGCGCACCGGCAGCCTGGACAGACGCTTTGTAGAGCCTATACATATACCATGGTCAGACTGGAACCCACCTGCAACATACGGCGAGATACAGGACGATGAAGAAATACAACAGAAGGTCACAAAAGCCATATCGATGTCCTTAAATCCTCTTTCACAAGCAGCGAAGGGTAAGAAATACTTTGCGCACGCGCACGTTGTTCGGGGGTTAAAACGTACAAAAACGGCTCTGGGCGAACTCAATGTGTCCGAATACTCATGGGGGTTATTTCAAGTTGCAAAGCTACACGGTGGCAGAAACAGAGCGTATATCATTGAACATATTGAACATGTATTGGAAGACGCGATACTGTATGACTTTGAATGTGTGCGTAATTGGTCAGAGGAGGTATGCGTGCGTATAGCGGAAGGCCGTCTTGAGTGGCACCATGCCTCAAAGATAGAAATGCTCAGGCTAAAGTTAGCCCAGACAAAGCCCTACTCTGAAAGTAAAACTGAAATAAAATACACAGAAAGTAGAGTATCCGAAAAGAAAGAATTCGCGATGACGGCAGAGCTGGCAGCGGCCAAACCGGGTCCCCCATGCAAACCATACAACTCAGGTACGTGCCAGCAAAACGCAGACCATATAATGAACGGATACAGACATCTACATGTCTGCTCATATTGCACGAATAATAAATGCGCAATGCTCAGGCACCCAGAAAGCGAATGCAAGACTAAGAAATTCAAAAACGAGAAAAAGAAAGCGGGAAACGAACAAGGGTCGAGCCAGCGCTAATCATGTTGGATAGCCTGGCCCGACCTGAACGCACGACCTCCAATGAAAACCAAATTACGCGCCCAAACGATAACCCCCAAACTCAAACTATCTCAGACTCTGAATCAGCCATACCCTCTGAAACTCTGATAGACGCACCGGCATGCGACACACCTCTGATACCCGGCACCCTCGAACACGCGCGTGCAAGCGAAGAGTATAATCAGGCGACCATGATTGGACCCTGGGGATACATGAAATCAATAAAAGAAATGTGGCCCACAGCTTCGAGCGCAGCGATCGAAACGGCCCCAACCCATATGAAAATCTATAATGCAGTAAAGCACTACAATCTACCAAACTATTTGGGAGCCAGAATCCCAATCCCCTCCCAAATGAACATAAACCAATGGGAGGAACAATTGATAGGATATAGTGACTATGAAATTGTAGATTACTTCAAATTCGGTTGGCCAGTCTCTTACACAGGTGAAAACATACCTATAAGCTCGCATACAAACCACTCATCCGCTCTAGAACAAGCATGTCACGTAGAAAATTTCATCAAAACAGAGCTAGAGCATCAAGCATTGGTGGGCCCATTCAAACTAAAACCTTTCATCCCATGGACCCAATTGAGCCCCATAATGACACGCCCGAAGAAAGAAAGTGGTAAATACAGGGTCATTATAGATTTATCGTTTCCTGAAGGGAGAGGTGTCAATGATGGCATAGCTAAGAATAACTTTGAAGGTAAACAATCGGTATTCACCCTTCCTTCGGCGCTAGACCTAGCAACTATAGCAAAGGGCATGGGGACCGGTGCATATGCATGGAAAGTTGATTTGGAAAGGGCATATCGACAGCTAAGGGTAGACCCACTCGCTTATCCCCTCCTCGGAATAAAATTCGCAGACAGCATATATATAGACATCTGTCCATCCTTTGGATGCAGGGCATCCGGGGCTGCACAGCAGAGGGTATCCCAAGCTTTATGCCATATTATGAAAGTCCGGGGACACACAGTAATAGCATATGTAGACGATTTTGGCGGGGTAGAAGAAACAAAACTAAAGGCCCAAGAAGCATATAGAACATTCAACACCATGTGTGACACACTCGGGGTAAAAATTGCACCTGACAAGTCAAGGGCTCCTGCCCAAAACATAGAATTTCTGGGATTCGAAATAGACATAAAGAATAGAATAATTTCTATTCCCAAAGAAAAGCTGGAAGAGGTTCTAAACGAGGCCCAGAGGTGGCTCAATAAATCACACGCAGACAAACGCCAGCTACAAAGTTTGGCCGGTAAGCTGGCGCATGTCAGTAGTTGCGTAATACATGCACGCAAGTTTATGACAAGAATCCTAGAACAGATCAGAAGTATGCCAAATAAAGGTTTCAGAAAGCTAGGAAGAGAAATGACATTAGACATCAAATGGTTCGGCCAATGTGCCCGTGCACTGAATAACAAGGTCCTAGTTGACCCTGATTATGCAACATTCACGGTTGAGTGCGACGCGTGTCTAGAAGGTGGGGGGGGTTCTCACAAGATCACTTCTATTCGATAGAATTCCCCTCCATATGGCGGGCAGAGCACCATATATCTCGCCTCGAAGCTATGAATATCATAATAGCGGTCAAGACCTTGTGCCCAGCGAGCTTCACGAAAGGGCGTCTGAAAATAACAACAGACAATTCGGCGGCGGCATGCGTGCTGATGTCAGGTAGGACAAAAGACAGGGTCCTGGCAGCATGCGCGCGAGAACTCGCCATGATAGCTGTCAAGCAAGGGCTCTCACTCAGTGTGGTTCACGCCCCTGGCGAAACACTGATCCTAGCTGACGCGCTCAGCAGGGCGTCTATAAATCCAAGGCTCAAGGCTACGGCCGAAAGAATGGTGGTCGAGAAGAAGCTTGAGAGACTGTGCCCCATTGACATACAATGTATAATTGACAATTCTTTGTAATTCCAGACTTTCACAGCACAGAAATCTATGCCAAGGCTCAACGAATATATGCGCAGGCTTTCTCGTCAGGCACGGTGGCAAACAAAATGAGGCAGGCGAAATACTACCTATCCTTCATGTTCTCATACGGGAGGCCATGGCACAACCCAGAAGTGGCGGACGTGTTACTCTATATATCATTCCTATCTAACTCAATTAAATCGCCCCAGTCAATAAAGAACTATATATCTGGAGCAAAATCTTTCATAGCGCAGAATGGCCACTGTACTCAGGTTTTTGACAACATAGCGATCAAGCACATGACCAGAGCCCTATTCAAAGACTCAGACCACTCAGTAAATCAAGCCCCCCCTTTATCAATCGCTGAGATAAACGCTGTAGTGGAATTACTCCCTTCTATGTTCCCGCTGGGTCAGATATATGCGGGCATTCTTATATTCGGTATAGCAACGTTGTTGAGACAAAGTAACTTTCTATTATCAAGCAATCCCAACCATTTGATCACAAGAGGAGACCTCTATTTTAATGAGACTTTTATGCTAGTTAATGTGCGCTCATCGAAGACCACATCAGACCTAAGAACTATTCCTGTAATGAGATGTCATGACTCCCCCTTGTGCCCGGTCAAGCTGACCCTGCAAGCATTAGACGCAGCCCCGGGAGGTGCGTCGGCCCCTCTATTTTTATATCCAGATTCTGGACGACCCATTAGACCAGCGGAGTTCACGAAGGCTGTGAGGAAGGCGTTGGAAGTAGCGGGATCGAGCAAGAGCCAGACGTTTAGTACGCATTCGATGAGACGATCGGGGGCGCACCTATGCGCGCAAGCGGGAGTGTCCATAGAAGGAATAAGAGCCCAAGGAATGTGGAAATCAGATTCAGTGCATCGATATTTACCAAAGACTGACAAAGAAGCAGCTATAGGCATAAATAAAATACTCAAATAATCTTGGCACTATTTTATGCCTATATCACAGCAAATAAATATGATTTAAAAGGCAGCTTTGGCTTTTATAATTAGTGGTAATTGCAAATTACTTGTAATTTTAAAGAAGCTATAAGCAATACGATTTGGTAGCCGAACAGAACCACTTGTATCATGACGTCACACCACTGACCAGGCGCTGACCGGTCTGTTCAAACCTCACTTTACTCACTGCATTCGATTGGGAACCCACCCACCATCCCTATGCAACATGTCTCTTAAAACTACCATATCTTTTACTCATGTACAACCAACGGAATGCACTGTATTTTATGCCTATATCACAGCAAATAAATATGATTTAAAAGGCAGCTTTGGCTTTTATAATTACAACTCTCCCCAAATCGTCATCATGTCACGAGTCGTTTCATCCAATACATTTTGAAACATTAGTAACAGTTCATGATGTAAAGCACTAATACTCTGTCCCTGCCACTCATTGTTAAATGAAATTTGATAAGTTGTATCAACTGCCTGGTTTTTTTTAAATTGTCTAACTCCTTTTAACTTTAACGTGTAAGGACTTTTCTTTTCTACCTTCTTTTGCTGTTGCTTTTGCTCTTGATCATTACCGGTGAGACCGTGCGGCGTGTCGTCAAGGGTCGGCCGCTTACCATGCACATTCCCCTGCATGCCGCTAGCGTCTTGCCATGTCTCCTGGAGGCCGCTGGGGCCGGGTTGAGGACTAGGCGGCGTGTCCTGAAGTCCACTGGGGCCGGGTTGAGGGCTGAACGGTCGGTGCCGGTCATCCTTCTCCGGGGCTTGTGGCGGGGCCAATACCCTTTTTCTTTTTATTTTTGATTCCACATCTTTGGGTTCTCTAGATTTTTTCCTTTTTGAAAGTGGTGTGGGTGGTACCTCATTGTCTATTCCATCTAAAAGTATTGCGGCAGTTAAATCCCAAATTTCATTTTCCTCCAGTGTAAAATCTTGAAGTGGAAACCCAAAAAATTCCAACAATAGTAAAGCGTCAGCTGTCGATAAGTTTTTAGCATCTTCCTCTGTCCAGCTAGAAGATGAAATTTTCTCCAACAGTTTATCGAGTCTTTCCTTGTCAGCCATTCTCACCAAAATGAATAATGAAATCACACGGTAAACCTTTATTCAACGTAAAATGACTCAATCAAAACATTCTTTTTTGATGTCTACCGCCGCATTTTCACACGCTTTATTTAAATTGTACACCTATTGTGCCAGCCATTTAAATTCTAAGGATCAAAAATGCCAAAATGTGCTTCAACATGTTCCTTTCCTAGGGTCTTTCCATTTAAACGCATACTTTACTTTTCCCCAGGGCTATTTACCCCAAGTTATTGTGTCTAAAACCTCCTGCAAAACCCTCTGGTCGGTCTATCAGAGCATCATACACCCAAAATTCTTCACCATGGCAGGATCTATCGGAGAGTTCCAGCTTACAAAATACTTTAGAATGGAAAAGTTTGACAACTGTGTCAAGTTTATAAAAAACTTGGGATCGTATCGCAGAACTGTATTCATACCGAAGGATGTAATGGAGGCCAGTTTTCAATATGGAAATGAGTTAAAGACGCTTGATCTTTCTAAACCTACCGAAATTGTTGTTACATCTCTAAGAGAATGGGTTGTTTCAGTCATCGCGTTCAAAGGCAAAGGCTATATGGGCTTTACAAGAATGGATTCCAACGGACACAGATTAGGGTAAGTTAAACTTAAAACTAATTATTACTTACTATGTTACGGTTATAAATCATATATTGCATATACATATAATAATGGGGTGGTTATCATTTATTATAATCAGTTTATTGATTTTGTTTTTTAGAGGCTTATCCATGAACTTTGAGGAAGCCGTGTTTCGAAAGATTTGCAATAACATGGTCGGTTATGACGCAAAGGACTGGCAGGATGAGGCGTCTGATCCATTTAAGGGTCAAACAATTTCCAATAACATGGTCAAAAAGAACGAGGCGTCTGATCCATTTAAGGGTCAAACAATTTCCAATAACATGGTCAAAAAGAACGAGGCGTATGATCCATTTAAGGGCTCCCTGTTTCGAGCAATGTCCAATAACATGGTCGAAGAGGACGAGGGGTCTGATTCGTTTGTCGATTCCAATGTTGACTCCAAATCTGCTAAAAACTTGCTCGATGTCTATCTCTACATATTAAATAAAAAGTTTAACGAAATTGTACAGGCCCACTGCTGGGGATGTCTACATGAATGTGGAGCGCAAAAGGAGCATATGTCATTTGGATGTTTACATCCTGAAAGCGAGCGATTGGATCTGGTATGGCGATACGGTAAAGAGGCTCATTTGAAAATTACTTCTGAGGCGGTTTTAAAAGGTTATGAATCGATATATGCTAAAGGAGTTGTTTCTGAGGAAACTGTTTAAAATTTACTTAACAGTGTTAAATACATTCGTTTGCTACGAAAGTCTAAAGAGTTTGATATTTCCTATGACAAAATGGCAATGTAAATGTACAATTGATATGGCTAATAAAATTTTATTCAAAAAGTATATATGTTCTTCTTCTATGCTTTAGTATATGACATGTTTTATTTACAATGTTTACAACATGAGGTACATAAGTACACAAAATCACGAGTTAAAAGGTTTATGACTACAACATAAGGTACATGAGTACATTAATATAGTAAAAATATCAATATAGTATACTCTCAAAGGTTTCTCTCAAAGGTTACACTAAATAGGTACATGGGTACCTTTTATGACTACAACATGAGGTACATGAGTACACCAAATCACAAGTTAAAAGGTTTATGACTACAACATGAGGTACATGAGTACACCAAATCACAAGTTAAAAGGTTTATGTCTACATAGGTACATGAGTACATTTGGTGTGCACCGCCAACGGTATATTAATATAGTATAAAAATATACAATCTGTTATACTCTCAAAGGTTACACTAAATAGGTACATGGGTACCTTTTATGACTACAACATGAGGTACATGAGTACACCAAATCACAAGGTAAAAGGTTTATGGTTACATAGCGATATCTAACTACATAGGTACATGAGTACATTTGGTGTGCACCGCCAACGGTATATCAATATAGTATAAAAATATACAATCCGTTATACTCTCAAAGGTTACACTAAATAGGTACATGGGTACCTATGTTCTCTAAGGTATAATGATACCATATAATGATACAGCACTCACAGCGCATATAAAAGTCAGTACGGGTATAGCAATATGTCTCAGTGTCTAGTATATATGCCTAAAGGATCTTCTGGAGGATTTGCGTTTCCAGCCTTTTTTTAGTCGCTTGTAAGGGGAGAAACAGTCCAAAAAGGGCCTATGCCCCGCAAAAGGCCTTTTCACATGGGGTTCCATATGTTTTGGGGGTGATGGTGGTGGTGGTAAACCATCTAAAGGCGGTGGTTGTGGTACGGTGTTAGCAGCAGTGTTCATAGGGGGTGGTGGTCGAGGTGGCGGTCCATCTAGATGTAATGGTAAATCATTAGTGTCCATAGGCTCCATACCTGGAGGTGCGGGGAGTGGTATGACGGCAGGACGAGCGACAGGTGGAACCATGGAGGAGGCCAAAGGTGTACGCAAAGGTGTATATACAGCCACTGTCCCCAGCTGGGGTGACATAGGTGGTGCATGTACAGTTACGGGTCCTTGAGTTAATAAAGCTGAAGAAGGGGGACATGATGTAGAAGAGGCAAGGGGCATGTTTGAAGATATAGAGGGGGTCTGTAAGTCGGTAGACGGTTGAGAGGAAGCAGCGGCTAAGGGAGGTGGGGGAGGAGGGTCAAAGGGGCGACTCTTCATAGAACACCGTTCTGCCCTGTGTCCTGCCTCCGAGCTTTCAATGGATACAGTGCTTTTGCGATTCCCCCTTCTTTCCCTCCTCCTCCTACGCCTCCTACGTACAGCAAAGGTGACACAAAATGAAAATAAAATTGTTGAAATGACGGCACTGGATGCTGTAAGGGCTATTGTCACTTTTGGGGGCGAATAGGGTGTCTGGTCATAATGTCCATCATGGTATCGCACTACTCCATCCTTTTTTTGTTCTGATGAAGGTGGTCCTAAGCATTTGGGATGTATGATCCTGTTCTTTAACCTATGTTTTTCAATGGTCGTACAGTTGATAGGATTTCCTCGTAAATCAATCATCGTAAATGTGTTATAATCAAAAGGTGGTCCAGTTGTTAATAAGTTGTTTTGTAGATTAATCACCGTGAAATTTCCAGAAATGTGAGGGTATTGCCTTAGCCTCCTTTGGCTGCAAAGCACAATACCCTCCACACAGTTGCACCTTTTACATTGGTATGTAACCACTACCATGCACAGGCTCCATAAAAGGAGAAGAAGGAAAAGACGTCTCTCCATCTCGGTGACTTTCTGAAGATGGGCACATCAGCTGCCTTGTGAGGAGGAGGACACTAGCGTGGTGTCACTAGCGAGGGGGACACTGGCAAGGGGACACTGGCAAGGGGAGAGGACAAGCGACCAAGCCAAATGTAGACTTGCTAAAAGTCTTCACTCATATCTTCAACGGTTGAAAGATAAATAAGGTTTACCCTATAAGGAGCATTGGACTGTCGTTTCTTTTTCTTATAATAGTATACCCTTAGTATTATAACTACAATTAGTAATAATAGACAAATTAGGACAATAGTTAATGTTACGGCTAGTTTTATAGGGTTAGATAAAGGCTGGGGGGTTGTAGAAGTATTAGACTGCAAGGTATAATTTTGAAAAGTATAATCTTCAAATGTTGATAAAGTGTATTGTTCAGAAAATGAAGTATAACCAAGACTTGTAGAAATAGGGATTTGAGTCGAAGTAGGTTGAGTAGTAACAGGTTTTAAAGTTAAAATAGGTTCTTGGGTTGTAACTAAAATGGGTTCTTGGGTTGTAATAGATTCTTGGGTTGTAATAGATTCTTGGGTTGTAACTAAAATGGGATTTTGGGTTGAAATGAAAGGACAGTCCATAATAACTGAAACATTTCCACTTTGTTTAATAATTTTGATTCTTTCGGCAATACAGTTCCCAATATATCCAGTATCTATAATAAATAATTTTTGCAAATTAGGCCAGTTAGAAAATTTAAAAGAGTTAAATGAGGGAATTGCAGTCTTAACAAATGCCAGTGAATTTATTCTAAACCGAGTGATTAATTTAAAACGGGGAATAATTTTGATCCTCTCCCCTGTGCATCTAGCCGCCCTTTCCTCAAAGTCACACCTACACTTGTTGGAGACTCCACACGATGTCCATGCCATAATAGGGCTCAGAAGGAAGAAAGAAATAATCCAGATATGCATTTTGAAGGCTCAATAAGTCAAATAAGTCCAAAAAGTAAGTCAAATAAGTCCAAAAAGTATGCTATACGTGTACTTGTAGGTATACGACTGGTGTTGCACGTCAAATGTACTCATGAAGTTGTAAAACAGGAGGCGTTGCCGGGCCACGTGATATTGTATAACTGATAAAAATATGTGTAGTGGGCGTAAGGCAAGTCTTATCTAGTTGGTCTGTAATGCCCGGTGATTGCGAGTAAAATGAGTGGTAAAGCCGTGGCAGGAGAACTAAGTTGGAAGGAAACACATGGTAATTTCCATATGTAAATTTGGCTCATTACAAATGGTGCTCGTACTTGTAGGAAATTTTCTCCCTGGCTATACGCCTGAAAATATAAATAAAGCAACTTATTAAATAGGAGCAGCTGTGCAACTTGTAAATACAGTAAAATACAACTTATACAACTCGTATTAAATACAGCAGCTGTGCAACTTGCAAATACAGTAAAATACAACTTATACAAAAATACAGTACTACTTTACAGTTTCCTAAACTTACCTTAAACTTAGTCCGAGTATCTCATCGACCACGTTTCCAGTGTTTATAATGTTTGCCAGAAAATCAACACCTCCTTCTATATCCGTGTCTCCTGGTCTTTCATTTGAAAGGTTGATGCGTTTATAAATACGGGTATGTCTCGGTTGGTGCTAGTACCTTTACTTTAACCCCCATTAGGTTTAGCTCATTCGTTTGGGGGATATCGTTAATGAGCATGTCTTCCAGTCTACTCACGTTTTCTCTTATGGAGGTCCACTGTTCACGGGTAATCAGCATGTAGGTCCCTATATTCCCTCTAATTTGACTAAATACAATGCTGTCAGACGCCCGTGTTTTCAAAAGAGATATAAATGTTAACCCTCCAAATAGTTTCTCGAGAGGAATTATAAAATCAGCCCCTCTCACTCTCCTATGCTCAGGAGCTGAAAAATTTGTATAGGTGGAATGTACAACCTCACATTCTCCTCTAATTTCTCTAATACAGATCAAATAATCTGTCCAGCGGTCGGACAAATCATCAACCCCTGTCAGTAAATGCTGTGGAAACCACGATAAAGTAAAAAATCCGTTAGATGCCATGTTGTCAGTGTAGGTGGGTTGTCTGTGTAATAGTAATAAAGTAATAAGTAATAATGAGCCATGTACCCGTGTACCTTTTAAAGTATAGGTACCCATGTACCTATTTAGTCAACTGCCTTCTGATTGGAAGATGTATCTAATCCTACATGACATGTCTAATGACATGTCTAATGATGTCTAATGAGGCGCTGCCGTGCTGTCATGTCAACTGTATATACAGCGTGTACATAGCCGTTTAATACCCCCTCAGCCATGGGGTTTACTGGTTATTTTATACTTTTGCAAAAAGTGTTACATTAATATGTGAGAATCTTCACTAACTAATGGGACATTTAAAAAATAATTTCCCGCACAGTGCTCACAGCACTCACAGCGCAAACACACCCCGTTTAATCCAATATTACGTACTGTTCCATTAAACTGAGTTAGTGTAACACACGGAACATTATTTTTGAAACAACAGTTATCATTTAAACATGTTGTCCAGTAATTAGCATTACTTAAAGACACACTATAACCACAATAACAAGGTATATGCGTATGCCCATCATTAAGTAATTCATTACGCCACTCATCAAAAACTCTATAGGCAAAAAACATATCTGAACTTTGCGCGGTGCGCTGCCCATACAAAACAGCAAATCTTGAATGGCTACACCCTGTACCCGTAAGGTTAAGAGCTGGTAAAATAGGAGCCATTATTTTGCTGAATCCAGTCTTGGTTGATTTAAGTTTAGTTTTTGTAAAGTAAAAATATGCTTTGGCAAATGGTTCCTCACTCCCAAATCCGTCATACTGAAAAATGATGTCTGGTGGAATGACAACTCCTTTAGTATCGTTGCAAACCTTTGTAGCAATAACATACTTGTAGTGCTGTGCAAAGTCAAAAGCTGCTGCTGGTGTTATAAAATCAAAGTCCTTTGCTGTAAAGCAAATGTTAAGCTCTATGGAAGGAATACTTAGCCATATTCCCGTACTTGGTATTGCTGAATAGTAGTAAATATCTTGATGATCAGCTTTGGTGTAATAATCTAAATCTGAGTTGTCCAAAAATGCTAAAAAACGTGCCATTATGGTATTATAGCAAAGTTTGTGTCAAGTGGTACATAGCATTGAAAACCAGGCTATTTATTGTCAAGGGGTGTGGGAGGGTTGCATTCTGATTGGAAGTTGTATGTAAACCATCAAATTAAAACGATGTCGGTCAAATTAAATTGTAAACGGTAAGACTATATAAAAATATACAGTGCGCCTCATTTGCCGTTGGGAAACATATAGCAGATGTGGAAAAATAAGCGGCAAGTATGTAAGCCATACTAAACGGTTGGTCTTATGTAAAAGAGGTTCGGGGGCACCAGTATAATGCACGTGTGATTATCTGATAAATATTTTACAACAACTAATCAATGAATATATTACCCTTTGGCTTACTCTAAAATCAGTTAAAGATACCTGGGGTATTAACCGTCTCATCCAGTTAAGGTAACCAACTGCCACTGTTCTAAATGCATGGCATGTTAATTCCTGTAAAGCTAAGGTGCTAAAAAGTATTGCGTAACACCCATATGCGTAAGAAAGGGTGTCTCTTCTTTGACAGGATGTGTCTTAAACTAATTGCATAATCTCCAACGTCTGAAATATATTCTACTACAAAGTCCGAAAAACTTTCTAATTCGGTTTGTCTAATTTTTTATTAACTTTTTATTCCTAAAACAGTGTAGTACAGTATTTTTAAATATGTATATAAATACCAAGCTTGTAAATATACTTATGTATCCGTGTAGTGCTTTAGGGCATAACTAATTCCTGCAATATAAAAAATGTAAAGTTTTAAGTAATTCTAAGTTGTAAAGTTTTAAAATAAGTTTTACTAAATTCAAAAAATGGTTATACAAGTTCTGCTTTTATATGGGATGAATATGTCAAAGAAAAACGTTGCCATGGCTAGGGGTTCGAACTCACACAAGGTAAAATCACAAAGTTTATCCTTGGTTACCAATTCATTTTTTTTATATAAAGTTAAAACAGTATACGGTGACCGAAGTTCCACGTCCTACGACTTCAACCACCGATACTGTTAATGAAATCATTACTTTTACTGATATTTAGCTACAAGACCCGTTTTATTTTGGGATATATGTCAACTTTTACTTAATGGGGTCGATGCGCGCCCATTGTTTAATCTTTGCTGACTAAGGGCTTATCGATAAGGTCCTACTAGGGTCCCGGCGTTTCCTTGGCGAGGGGCGACGGTCTAAGTCATAACAATGTGTCAAAACGATTTAAGACCTAAAAGAATTAAATTTCATTAAGTGAAACGATATTGGGGAAATGGAAAAGTTGAATAGAATAGGTTTAGGTTTAAGTATATTTTAAGCAAAAGCAATTTTACCTGACACCCTTGTTTCTTGTGATGGCATAAACCACTATGAAATGCGTAGTGTTTCCCACATTTCTGACAGCGGTACTTTTTTGCGCAATTCCTATTCATTCTTAATGTATCTCTGGACATACAGGCTTGGGTTGGGCGATGTTTCCGTTGTCTGTGATCGTAAAACCCTCCCCCGGATGCATATATTTTATTACATACAGTACACTGGTACTTTTTCTTCCCATCCAGTCCCATAAGTATTGCAGGGGGTTCATCGGATGGATGTTGCACACGATGTGTGTGAAATACAGGACTAGCCGGTATCTCTAACATTTCTTCCTTTTTTGGTAAAATAATATCCACTAATTCCCCTTCTCCTGGTTCTGGTCGATCCGTAATTGTAACTTTTACACGGTTGGGTTCTTGTCCAGGCATTGGCACCCAAATAAACTCTCCTAGCTCAGTCTGCTCCAAAATTGCGCGTTCATATTCATCTTTCAGGGAAATAACATTTTGTATCATCCCTGGTATTAATTCTTCTATCACATGTCTCGTTTTTAAATCAGGCTGTAATTCCTGATAGCAAAGAGCCTTCATAGACTCTTCCCTCAATTTACGCTTAATAAAAGCACGTCTCAACATTTTAATAATAGCTGTTAATTGATCAAGCAATAAGCAGTAAGTGACTCTTACACAATATAAAACCATACTACTCAGAACCATATGGGCGGTACTCACTTGGTCTAAAATCATTAGCATACACCCACCCTAACATACCCCCCAATCCTCCCCCAAAAGATGCCCCCACTCAGTAGCCATCCTAAACAACTCCCCCTAGTGGCCACATCTTAAGTCCCCTGGTGACCACATCTTAACAAACAAAATCGGTAGTGTTCTCCATAGTGTACACATCTTACATAACAAGCAAACAGCCCAAGGGGGTAGCTGCCCAAGCCCCAACACTGCCCCCATTCAGGAGCCAACCCAAACACCGACCCCTGGCGGCGCCGACACAGCCGCCATGGCCGCCATCTTGAATTTGGCGGCCATCTTGAAGTGGGGTTGGAGAACGTATATTCTACTTCTGGTTTAAACCAAATATTTCCTTTCAAAATTCTTAGAATCAACAATGATCCCCGAATTCTCTGCTCAATAGCCTATAGCTTTCGAGTTACGCAACTGTGGGTGAGGAAGATATTTTCATTGAATTTCAATGGATAAACCCGTGTTATTTGATGAAACAGTAAGCTCTCAAGTCTATTCCTATACCCTCTAGTCAATGATGTAATACACTAGAATGGACAACCCTCAAGTTGCACAAGATTAATTCAAGATATGTTGTGGGAGGTACCAGGTGAGCCTCAGGTAAAATAAACATCCGTATTCTGTTACAAATCACTATACTTCTCCATTTGTGTGGTCAGAGGGAAGATTAATGAAGTCCTATGTAATAGGCCCGCGGGATTCGTGGGTCTAGGGAATACACCTTTCTATGAGTTAAATGAAGTAAATATAGATCTTTATTCAGGTGGAATAACTAAGACGCTACAGAAGAAACCAGCTGGCGATTTTTAAAAACTGAAATCCTGTTTTTCCAAGTTTCCTTTTTATAGAACTTGGAGACATACACATTATGGGATTGTCTATGTAAGCTAGAAGAAAAGTTCTTCCTTAGATTTTTTTGACATATAATGTCTGACAGTATCTTCCATAATGATATATTTGCGATAGGAGCAAAAAGTAGACAGATTTTGGAGAGGAAGTCCTTAAAACTGAAAATGACCCCTCGAATGAAATAGGCCTACTGGACTTGGTCTATACCATATTAGTGGCTAATACAATAATTCGTAATTTATTCATGTTCATGCACTGCAAAATCCCTATGCATCAGAAAATACAGCCAACTTATTGAGACTCCTTATACCAGGGAGTTTGATGATTGGACGAAACAAATGCAGGACAAACACATCACATTGTCAGTATTACCCTTTTGATTCGAGGACGCCAAATGAATGGAAACAATAATATTCCTGCCATAGATCTAACTGTCTCCATAGATACGCTGTATATATATATTGTGCCACGGTCTCTGACCCTGGACTTTCATTGTCATATCCCATACGTCCCTGGATTAGACGTCACATGGCTCACTATAACCTACGCCAGATGTATATTTGAAAATCACCTGACACCTGCCGAGCGATTCCGATTGCGCCCGAGTGTCGCCGAGCAGCTTGAAAGAGTTCATTTTAACCCTGAGGGTCTTGAGCTATCTGGAATTTTTTCAAGGCGGAAACTTGAACACTCTTGAATGCCCCCAGGCCTCCAAGAAGTTCTTGTTACAGAGGAGGGGACCAACCCAAAGAAGAGATTGTGAATTATGTGTTACTCACTAGGGCAAGGTCTCTCTATGGGGTGAGGGCATAGGTCACGGTGCCTTACCGGTGAGGCCCATTCACATTACAACGGCCGATTGGTGTACGGCTGCCGCACGGCAAAATACACAATGTTAAAGTATCACAGCCGGTAAGAATCGGCCGGCTGGTCGTGGTAATGTGAATGGGCCCTAAAGGGCTGGTTCCATTGGTACGGATACGGATACGGATACGGATACGGCAAAATTCGCTCACATTAAAATATACAGGCATGTTTCCATGTGTGCGGATCCGTACACGTCAACAGGTACGGATACGGATACGGTAAAACCGATCGCTCCATGTAGCGATCGGGACGTTTCCGTACTCCATTCGTATGGTTTCCCTCTTTGATGCCATTACATTCTAGACGTATGGGTTCACTTCAAAATAGGTTACCGTATCCGCATGACGGATTCGTATCCGTACTAACATTCGTATCCGTACCAATGGAACCAGCCCTTTAGAGGGCACAAGTTCTCCAACCCCACAACCCTCAGGCACTCCGCAAGGTGGCACTAAATATGTTTTTACATCGCTTTGGGCGTTAATTGTTCGCACGTGGTCTTCCGGACTGATAGGAACTGATAAAATATAAGATGTGCCCCGAACTGTCAGAAATGATATCATTAGATGTCTTATTCCCGATCATTATAAGGACGAGTTAATTCGCACAATTAATAATGGGTTGCATACATGATTTCAATCTCACAGTTACGATTTTCGTGGCACAACCCTTGGAAATATTTCGGGATATGGATTACAAATGATCTAGTTACTACTTAACACTTTGAGAAAGCTTCATCCAGATTGCTATAGCAAAGGAAATATGCACCTGATATGAATATGTCGTGGATATTACAACGTGTGGGGTTTGAGATACAGTCAACCCTGATTTCACCCCTGGCCACTCATACCCCAGTCTCAGTACTAGCAACGAGATGGTACTAGCCTTTCTTCCCATTATAATGCCCATTCAGCCCTAGTAGCCTTTTCACAAATCCAATTTCCATGCGCTTTCAGCTAATAATACATGCTGCGTGGACGCAAACCTGGAATTATTACTGTGCAAATTCTAGCATGGCCTGGTCAGAATGAAAGTTCATTTTCATGGCAAGGATCTATTACAGAGTAAATAAAATGAATAATTCTGTCTAGAAGTGGTTATTTAGTCGGAGAGTGAAGACATCCTGTAAGCCACAGGGACTGAGGTCATTTCCAGGGTAGCGTTTGTGGCCTCTTTATGGCGACGGGAGAAGCATTATGTGTGAGATGAAGAAGGTGTTTTGAGGAATCATCTTACAAGCAAATAAGACAACTGGGAGATACTTCTCAGAAGACGGAGATCATGCTCAACAAGCAAAGGCTTTATGGACAGCGTCTCGTGTTATTGTGTGAATGGACTGCAACAATAACAGGAGAAATATAAAGAGCGCGACATATAGAGAGTAATACGACAAGAAAGAGTCACGACACAAAGAGAAGACATGCAGAGAAAGAAGCAATATTCAGAGGAAGTGGAAACGGGCAGATGTTAAAATGGAAATAAATACAAAAGACAGTGTTGTTGGAAGGACCTGAAAGGATGATTGGCAGCAGGCCTTTAGACGTATTTTTTGGTTAAGTTTCTCCCTCCTGAACCTATGCATTTGGGTCGGAGAGCAAATTTATGCATACATACATATATATATATATACATTTATTATACGCGCATTCTATATGAGACGTGCCATAAGTGGGGTGCTATTAAAATATTCATATAGGACGCGTCCTATATGAAATGTAGTTGTCTAAAAATAGCACTGTTTTTATGCATGTAAACAAATCCCCGCGATCGGTAATCCACCGGTGATTCTGGTACTATAATTATGGAAATGCATCATAAAACCTACATCATTAAATAGAGCATTAAATTCTCTTTTGAATGATATAAATTGAATTAATGTAGCTCAAGGAATGGCCATGATATGAACGTTTTAATTCAACAATGTCAGTAAGTAAATGTACTGCATGAGACACACAGACAGACTGACAGCTAGGGCACCGCTGTACTAATGGGACTCTCAGCGGGACAGTGGGGTTCTCTGTGACATTTTTAGATATTTTTCAGCGATATCTGATGATATATCATCAAATTTGTATGCACATATAATAAATATAGAATGGAACTCGCCAGCAATAATCGAAAATTTATAGGACTTGATTCGTCCACATAAGCACTCTGCTTACGGCATTGTGCTTATGTGGACGAATCTCGTCCTATAAATTTTCGATTATTGCCGACTCGTCCAATTCTCTCTCTCTCTCTCTCTATATATATATGGTCCATTCCTACGAAATGGGCCCAGTGGCCTGAAACTATTGTACAAAAAAAAATCCCTTTAATCTTTTCCATAGTTAGGGAACTTAAAGTAGACTAATGGAGCTTTTAAAATCTAAATTTGCTACTAAATTGATTAGATATATTTTTTTCTACATAAAATCAATGACTGGGTTAGGATTTCCTATGTTTTTACGTCGCACATTACATTAACATTATATACTAGGCATTTTGGAAATGGGAAATAGTTTTGGTTTGATTAAGCACTTTTTTTTAGAAAATAGGGGCATTTCAACCTTTGTTTGACCATATATGGTCCATTCCTACGAAATGGGCCAGTGCCCTTTTCCCTACCTTTGGTCCCTCTACGCCTCATATCTCAGTGTAATATTCATTGATATTAAAACAAATGATACTGACAGATTCCTCTTGGCATCAGAATTCCTCTGATATATACATTATTACAGGGCTGATGGATATTCTATGTGTTATAACCCTTTAAAATCGATATTTTCATAGAAAATTGTCAATGATTAAACATTTGGGACTTGGTGATTCAGAAATTTATATCAATTTGTGTTTTTTATATCTGATTAATTTTGCTCAATCCCCAGGTTCGAATTTTAATGCATTTCAGTAACCCAACTTACTTTTCAAAAATATTATAGCAGAAACAAAATAAAAAAAGTTTTTTTTTCTGTTTTTACATCGCACATATTGCTCACTTTCATGCAATGAACTTGTGGTATGACACAAGAATAAAACTCATTTGATATATATATAAAACAATCCCTAACTTTTGATACCTAATAAGTCCAAATAGAATTGTTAGTAAGGATGTTATGCCTGTTTAAAAAAGTTCAATGGGAAAATGGCTAATTATGTATGTTTTTACATCGCCACATTGATTAGTTGTGCTTTTCAATCCTATTATAAAAATTCATTTAAAACTAATATGAATACATTGGGCAACCAATTCTCTTGTTGTGTATGCAATATGAATGGTCTGAAGAGATATGTCTTGTGAATAGAAGGGGAAAACACCTGTTTTTACGTCGCACATTGTATGTTATTACGTCGCACGTTTTTACGTCGCACATTGCATTTGCTTGATAGAGGCAAAATGATTTAAGATAGAAAGTTGTAACATAGACCAGACAAACCGCAAGAATATCAGCTTTCTGCTGATATAAAATCATCCATATCCTTTAAATGGTTTGAACAGAAATGTCTTGTGCATAGAGTGGGAAAACACCTGATTGCAAGTTTTTACGTCGCACGTTTTTAGGTTGCAACCTTTGCTTGACAGAGGCAGAACTATTTCAGATAGAACGTTGTAACATGTGCCCAACAAATTGCAATAATGTCAGCTTTCTGCACATATATAATCATTCAGATCATTTGAGAACTAGCAAGGCTACTACTGCCAAATAAATATGTGTCTATATTTTAAAATTACCATTTAAATGTTTTTACGTCGCACATTTTTGTGTTCGAACATTTGCTTAATAGAGGCAAAACTATTTATAATAGAAAGTTGTGACACATACCAAACAAATTGCAAGAATGTTAGCTTTCTGTTAATATATATAATCATCCAGATCCCTTACATATATGCAAGGCTACAGCCTAATGAATATATTCATTTCAATATTTTAAATGACCATTTATTGATTTAAATATTTAAAATGAACATTTTTGGCCCTAGATTCCTTGATAATTGACTCTGGATGCCATTATTTTCAGGATTATATAGAGGAGAATATGAGTTTTTAGGAAATGTTATCCAGAAACCTCTTATATTTAATCTAAATTTCACTTTTTCTCATTTCCATCACAGAAAAGGAAAATTTTTCAGAGAATAGCTCTATAGCGTTTTTACATCGCCCATGTTTTCAACCTGGTTTAGAAAATAGAAATATATTCCCTGGCAGAAATAATACTTGGTTCTACAAGGTAAGGTAATTACAAAGCTATAGGGTTCTTTTTTTCTCTCATTTCTTGAAAAAAAGCAGAATAGTGATGGATGAAAAAAGGTTAGATAGTGCAAGGCTATAATTGAAAAGTGACTTGATTTTTAATTTTGCCATTCCTGAATCTAAATGAGAGACTTATTTCATCACAAATTGCCAATAGTATGAGGAAATAGTCATATATCCTGAAAAAAATGCCAAATTGAACCCAAAATTATTTTCTCATTGTCAAAATCCATATATTCATGGCAGTTTAAAATGCGACGTAAAAACATAGGAAATCCTAACCCTGTCTTTAATGTTATGTACAATAAAAACTATTTGATCAATTTAGTAGCAAATTTAGATTTGAAATGCTCCATTACTCTACTTTAGGTTCCTTAACTATGGAAAACATTGAAATGATTTTTTTTGACACAATGTTTTCAGGCTACTGGGCCCATTTCGTAGGAATGGACCATATACATATATATATATATATATATATATACATATATATATATATATATATATATATATATATATATATATATGACCCATTCTCACGAAAGTGGTGCAACCCCACATTTTTTTCATTGATTGGTCAATAACTTGGTGGATTCTGATCTGAGAGACAAATGAATTGACCAGATGCATCCGTCTTAACATGGGCGTTAATAAGATATATACTTTTGTATATCTATAATGTATATTTTATTAATTATGTACTATCAAATCAGGAGAAATACCCAAATAATCACTCTCTAACTTAAAGTTATTATAGAAACAAATCCGATTGAATTGATATACATTAATAAAATTCATGGCATAGAATAGGGGGATGAAAACCAAACAAAATGATATATTAAGGTTAAATATATTGGTATAATTTATGCTTCCAACTCAATTTATAAGAAAATGGCTAAATTGGTGTGAAAAAACGTCGCCAGACAAAATGGCTGTGCTTTTTAAAATTATTAAATAAATTTTCTCTAAATAGTCTTATTTCATAACTATAGGTTTGGAGACACACATATACCATCATTGGAAGAAACTTATTACTTACAATGAGCAACAATCCTGATAATCAGCATATAATCAGTGGAAAAAACGTCGCCACCTGGCGACGTTTTTTCACATTATTTTTCCAAATATTAGCCAAATTAAATTATTTTCCACCTAATCTTTAAATACGGTTAGCTTTAGGAATTATTTAACAAAATAATCTCAAAATATCTTTCCTGATTTAAATACTGGGCTGTGTACATTGGGCGACGTTTTTTCTCTTGATTAATGGGCGACGTTTTTTCTCTTGAAAATGAGTCACAAGTCATATGAAATTGGTTTAGAGATATCATTATTATTGAAAATATATGATCAAGTGGATTCCAATAATGAAAATATTAATGCCATCTAAGAAATGTTTCCATATTTTATGTTTGACGTATTCATGTATTCATGTTTGAAAAAACGTTTGTAATATTTCTGAATGGGTAAAGTAGCTAAATATACTCCATAGGATGATGTTAGGATGTATTTAATATACTGTCCTGAAATTTGGTACAGGTATTGCTATGATCAATAGCACAAGGCACTGCAAAAATGAGAATATTCCAACCACAATATCTGATGATTTAATCACTTTGAATAACATCACTTTTTTTATTTTGACTCATTTTTCTATGACACATCATATATGACTCTACTGCATGAAAACGTCACCGTCCTTGAGTGGATAATTGTTATGAATGACAAATTTTCAATAAATAAAACTAAAATGGCCTAAAATGGAGTCAGTCATGTATTAAAAAAGTCAAAAATAACAATCAAGCTTTATATAATTGACTAAATTTGAAATAGATTGGGCGACGTTTTTTCACTCAGAAAAAACGTCGCCCAAATTTGAAGTCCTAAAATGTGGATGATTACCAAGAATCTGGGTAACTAATCATACTCAGGGTTATATTTGATTATATTATAACATAAAAAACGGAACAATTTGAAAATAATAAATAAAAACACAGTCAATGATGGGATGTTTCATCTGATTAATATGGGAATCCAGTTTCTGACATTTTTGGTTGCCACGATTTTAAAAGATTTTATACAAGAAAGAAAAACTTAATAGACCACAAGACAAAAACTATCAGAAATGCACTAACACGCATCAACAATGAGAGACTATCACACAAAGAACAATTGAAGAACTCAAATAGAGACATTAGAACTTAAAAATTATCAATTATTTCAATATGGTGTCATTATCAATGTCATTTTTATTTAAGGGCTACCTGGAAAATCTCCGATGGAGAGGGAGCAATAGCCCCATTCTTTATTACCATTATGTATATGTTGATATGGAATAAAAGTTGTATCATAATAATAATAAAAAACGTTTCTAGGCTATTACATCAAAAAAACATTTAGTTAGAGAATGGTGATAGAAATAATTGATGATATACCAATTAAATTTACTCGACTTCCAGCCGTTATGGTTGTTTCCTGGGCCGCATATGCAAATCCATGTGCTTTCTGGGGTTGCAGCACCTTTTGGGAATTTAGAAAAGTAGTCCCGGTGTCTGTATCTACAAGTCCCCATCTTGCTCTGATAACATCCATGCCCAATATCCTGCCTTCATCCAGTTTAGCCACAATGACTTTCATTTCTAAAAATAGTGATCCAAAATCCACCCCTATCTCTGCCTCGCCTAGCACGTCTTCCGGTGATCCTCCAGCCCCTGTGATTCTTATCTTGGAATGTCTCAATGGGGGTGGTTCATTCATTCTTTCCCACGTCCATTTACTGATTATGGTCGTGCAGGCACCTGTATCAACTAGCCACTGAATGTCCACACCCTTACATCTCCCTTCCACCACAATTCCTGCTGTAGACGGATCCCAATGGCCTTCAACTGCTATCCATGCTTCATTGCCGGTGACTTGCTGGACAGTATCCCGGTGGCTTACTGTCCTCTGTCGTTTCCCTGACCTCTAGAGCCATCCTCTTCCGGTCTATTTGGGCATTCTCTCCGGAAGTGTCCTGGATCTCCACACTGGTAGCACACCCTAGGTCTAGAATGGTACATGTTACGTGGTGGTGCTGACTGATGGGGCCCACTTTCCATCTTACTCAGTCGATCTAATATTTTTCCCCATATCTGTTCGAACTGAGATGCTACTGGTGGTGGTTTATCGTCGGCAGCGGTCAACCTGAGATGACCTTGGGCTTTGGGTTGCGATGGTCTGTCTCGCTCAGCATGGTGAAAAGCTTCACCATGCAAAGCAGCAGCCCTGGCCTCAGCAAATGATCGGGGGCGGGCCTGCACTGTCCACTGTCTGAGCTTCTCATCTTTGAGTGCAGCGATTAGAGCATCTCTACTGAGACCATCTCTCACTTCTCTATCAACTCGTGGATTGCCAGGCGCACCATCCTCTCTAGTTCATCAGCTAAATCATTAACAGCCTCATCTTTCCCTTGCTTCTTCAATCTCAGTTGAGTCCTGTACAAGGCTAATTGATCGGCAGGCTGATAGCGCTTCTCCAACTCCTGTACAAGGTCAACCTTATCTAGTATGGCGAGGGCGGATCCATCTAAACTGGCCCCCAAATATAAGGCGCACTCTCTGTTTGACCATCCATTAAGTTTGGCTACCACCCTAAAGTGATTTAAGAAATCATTGAGCGATGTTGAACCATCATAGGATCTTGGTGCAGTTTTGACCTTGCGACCTTGTCGCTGCCCCCATTGGTATCCATCCATGTCAGCTCTCCTTCATCCCCTATCCATGTCAGAAGATTCTCAGACCTTAGACCTTAGGCCCGATGTGCATTAGAAAATCTGCCACTGCATGCAAAAGTGCATCTGACCAGTCACAAAACTGGAATCAGCTTAAAAAAGCGGTTTTGCACCTGATTATACACCTGGTGAAAGGTGCGTCATTTGATGCACTCCAAAATGTATTTCAAAATTATGTATCAAAATCGGGTGTAAATGCACTACAGCTGCATGCAGTTGAATTATTTTATCAAGTGATAAACATGTACATAATATTGTACTGATGAAAAACATTTGGTCCTTTGGTCCTTTACTGCATATCCTGTATGCGATGTGTCACAGGAAAATGAGTCACACATTGGAAAATTCATCTTTTTTCAAATAATATATCATGGTCAGTAAGTATGAGACTATTTTAATCATGAATTACCAACAATCTCCCATTTCTACACTAATGCCTGTCCCTGGCAGGTGAGGATGTGGTGCCAATTCAGTGCGAATCCCCTCTATGGCTAACCCTCACACACACCCATATAGTGCAGAGACACAAACTCTTAGCAAAGCTTTAACACCTTAAAGAAGCCTGTCACAATGGAGAGTCAGGGACAGTTAAAACTCTTATAATGTGTATTCTTAGAAAACACAGTATTTGTTGTATCTATATAATTATTTTACTGAAATCTCAAGGAGCAAAATGAATTTTTCTAGAGAATCATAGAAAATATTATGAAAGACATGCGAAAATAAGTTGTTTTTCAACATTGCTAGATTGAAGCTATGGACTGCGAACCAAACTACCCCCTAGTTTTTATTTAGTATATACATAGTTGCATTGCTTGTCTTGGTGTGTTGTAGCAGGTGAGAATGCACTATTATACATGCATCAGGATGGTCTATTGAAATGTGCGTCAATATAGTATTGTATAGTGCATCAGCATGCTCTTCTGCGATGCAAAATGTGTTAAATAGGCCCATGCGTGAACATTTACCTACTCAGAAATAACTATTTCTACAGTATCAGACAATTGAATCATGCATTTAACTTTAAAATCTCTAGCTAGTACTGTATTACCCACAGAAATTATTTCTCCAAAGAGCTGAATTTTATATTCTAATAAGCTTGTCATATCAAAGGAAAATAATATTTCTAAAAGTATGTTTTCACCCGTTTTTTTATTTGTGAGGATAAAACTGTCTGTAAAATATAATAACTACCATAAAAGTATTCAACACAATGAAGCCTGGCAATGCACACTCAACTGGCATTCACACTCACTGTCGCTCATGACACTCCACTCTGACACTCACACTCTGTCTCTGACACTGAGTCATAGAAACCCCTACGCACCAAACTAAATGATATAATACTATCTCCATAACGAATTATTATTACTGCTCCCACTGATGTAATCTCCTTTTATAATTCCCATCCTGTTATTCATCTGAAGTTAAATTACCATCTAACTAATTATACAAATAATTCCGAAAGAAAATGCATCATTTGGGTTCAGAAATAAAAGCTCAATCACAGGTTAAGATACGGAATTTAGAAGAATTTGAAAGCAAACCATAATTAAGAATGTTATTTTCCTTGATAAGTACATCCATTGTATCTATGGAAAAATATCATCCCACTTCTGTAGTCATCTCTACAGTGTTGAAAAAATGCTACGAAATTGGGCGTTAATACAAATGTCAGCAATACAGGAGTCTAGTTTTCATTGTTCCTCTTTCCTCCCCGTCTCCCCCTTCCCTCCCCCATCCTCCTCTTGCTCCCCTGCTCTCTCTATTTCGTGGTAACAACTTAAGAAGGAGAAAACGGAAATTTTTTCAAAGAAATTGGGGCCCTCTCTCTTATAATATATCAAGAGGAACACAGTATCAATTTAACTCCACATTCTCCTTATAAATCCCCACAGCACTGTCCCACAATCTTTCTGACCGAACACACTTCATCCCTCCCGAACCATTCATTTTCCCATGGAGGAGGGCTGTTCCCTTTCCATTAAAATGTTATTTGTACCGATTCGGGAAATGAATAATATATAATACAAATGCATGCTGCATCTCGCCACAGTGTCAAATCTTAATCAGTCAAATAAAAGTTTCAACAACAACAACAACAAATAGGTTTACCATTGCGCCAAAAGTTCTCACTAGGTGGCTAGGTGAACTAGGTCTTTTTTCCACCAGGTGGCGTTTACGGGTAATCCAGTTGTATTTGCACTTACTTTTGACAATGAATGCCCCGCTAACACACTTATGTGCAATTTATGCACAAAAGACATTCCCCATCATGTACTTGGGCATGTTATAAGTGATATCCTTCTATAGTTTATTTGTGTACTATATATTTGTTTGATGTTGATGATCATGTAATTAAAACACTCCCATCCTAGTATATATATTAGAGTGGAGTGAAGTGGCCTGGGCGAGTCAAGCTAACCCAACTATCACAAGTATCCCAGGAAGGAAGGTTTTAGGGGCTCAGCGGCTGTGTCTGCTGCCCACTGCGCCGCCCTGCCCTAACACTGAAAGCTGAGACTCTCATTGGGATGGTGGCAGTCAATGGACTTGATGTACAGGATATAAAAATTGATGTATAGCTAGCTTGAATATAGAAAATTTGTCATTGACTCTCAGTTATTTTAAACATCCCTAAACATGAGAATTATCTGTCAACATAAGCAGAAACAGATCCGCATTTTAGAACCTGATCAATAGTGCATCGTTGAGAGCATCAAAAGTGCATCTATAAATCGGGTCCATAGATTACTTTTCTGAGAGCATCAAAAGTGCATTCATAAATCGGGTCTATAGAGCATTGTAAAATCAAGTTTGCGCCTCACAACCGTTTACGATTTCCACTAGTAAAGCACCAGGTGGGAATCAGGTCTAAATGTCCAGGTGAAAATCATGTTAGAAATGCCCTAATGCACATCGGGGGCCTTGGGGTTGATCCTAATAATCGGTTTTTCCACACTATGGGGACGTTTTTACATGAAATCATGAGCTAAATATTGGCCAAATTAAATCATTTTCCACTTATTTACCATTATATCATCTTAGACTTTGTGGGAAATGATCTCCAGAAACTGTCAAGATTTCAATAAGTGAGTTATTTAGACTGTAGATAGGGCGACGTTTTTACAACTGTCACTCAATATATGACTTGGCAGCATAAAAACGTCGCCCCTATTTGAATCCTTGTACTCAAGAAATAATTTGATTTTGATGTTTGTATCCTGCTCAGTTTTAAGGAACAGGTCCTTAGGTAGCTTCCCACAACAAAATAAATAATGCTCGGCCCATGAAGACTGTGCCTATTGATTTCCCCGATGACATTTGTTTCGACTGGAACTATAGATCAGCTTGTACTAACGCTAACTGTGCACGTTCTCATCATTGTCGTAATTGCAAGAAAGATCATCGGGCTTCGGGGTGTCCCCTTCAGAAGAAGGCATCCCAAAAGGATTCCCAGTGACGTCATTTGCTCTCGCAAGATCGCGGGGGCTTCCACGAGAACTGTCATGGCGGCGACAAGTTGCTGTTGTTGTCTCCCGTCAATATTGACAGTGTTTCTTCTAATAATTCCCAGCCAGAATTTTTTCCCGAGCTGGGAAGGCCAAAGGCGTGTGTGTAGTAGTAAGCGGTGAGGTGGAGTGACCCGACCAAGGTGAGAGCAATCAATAAGTAACCACAATAAACACGAGGGGGCGCCCAACGTGGCAACCATCCCTAAATTTATATGAGACATATAAGCAAGCGTATATATATTATCAAATATTTTATGTAGATAAGTGATTATAATACATTGCATGGAAGAGGTATTGACATCACAGGATGCAACATATTTTTGTCATCATTCTTTGTCAAGAATGCAAGAATATATTTAATACACTGTCCTGAAATTTGGTACAGATATTGCTATGATCGATAGCACTAGGCAATCCAAAAATGAGAATATTCCAATGAAGAAATCTGATGATTTAATCACTTTGAATATCACTATTTTGATTTGTGACTCATTTTCCTGTGACACATCATACATGACACTTCTGCGTGAAAACATGCCCATCATCATTGAGTGGATAATGGCATGAATGACAAATTTTCAAAAAATAATGCTAAAACAGTCTAAAATGGTGTCAGTCATGTATTAAAAACATCAAAAATAACAATCAAGCTTTATATGATTGACTAAATTTAAGATAGATTGCTATCTATGCTTCAAATTTGGGCGACGTTTTTTCTGAGTGAAAAAACGTCGCCCAAATTTGAAGCATTAAAATGTGGATAATGGGTTGCTAATCACACTCAGGGGTAAAAGCTGGTATTTGATTATATTATAACAGAAAAAATAGAACGATTTGAGAATAATAAATAAAAATACAGTCAGTGATAGGATGTTTCATCTGATTGATATGGGAATCCAGTTTCTGACTTTTTTGATTGTCCCCAATTTGAAAATTTGTCATACAGGAAAGAAAAACTTTTCTTGGCTATTAAATCAAGAAAACATTTAGTAAGAGAATGGTAATAGAAATAATTGATGATATACGAATCAAATGAGAGAAATGTTCGCTAATTAATGTTAGACTACTATAATATGACAGTTTAAAGTGTAATATCCAATGGTATATGTGTCAGAGCACGACGCGATCATATAGACATTCTGTTCATTGTTTTTAAAAATGTTTTTAGTAAAAATACATAGAGTTGTGAAGCATATCACAATGTACTCAGCATATCGAAGTCCTTATGTATTGAAATGTTTAAAATTTTTATATAAATTTCTTCCTAGGTGTTATTGAATAATTTAGTGCCATGCCTTTGCAATCAGGCAACTTCTGAGAATATCAACGCTTGTCGCTGAAATGTATTTTTGTTGTCCTGAATAAACATAATCTAAAAATCAAATCAATAAGATATATAGGGGTGGGCGACGTTTTTTCACCAACTTTTCTACACTAATATTTGATAACCTCCTGTACAAAAAATAATGGTCTGATTTAAAGGCAAACTCATATATATTACCGCTTATATATTACCTTGAAACCCACCAACTCTCAGATCAATTAAGCAAAATATAATTTTGACTGTTTTAGGATGGGCTGCACCATTTTCGTGAGAATGGGTCATATATATATATATTATATATATAATATATATAGAAGAACGATGTCTACAGGGATATGAATTTGAACCCAAATTCCCAACACAGGCTCGAAATAGTATTTAGCAAGAGATTAGGCATAACATTTACCAAGAGCTTCTACTGCATATTTTTCTGGTTTGAAAATTCTCCAGATAGCTGTCTGTGGATTTTATACAGTTTCCACAAACCCCCATTCCCATGCACCAGTACCCCCATTATACACCCCTCACCTCCCAGACACTGTTGGTCTGATTGTTTACATACGTTTATCGAGTGGCTCGTGGCAGGCAATAGATGTCGCCTTGCCTGACAATGAGACGTTTGTCACCAGACAACTTAAGGGCATCCAAAAGTTTGACCCTACACTCTAAGAAAAAAGGGTTCTTTAAGGTTCCATGGGTTCCCCAAAGAACCTAAGGGTTCTTCAACATCTAAAATGGTTCTTCAGGATCATCAGGGGTTCCTCAAAGAACCATAGGGGTTCCTTGTCAATTTTAGGGTTCTACTTAAACTTAAAGGGTTCTTGAGCTCATGGAGGTTCTTCAAAGAACCTTATCACACTAGATGGTGCCACCTAATAACTAGATGGCAGCATGAACCAGCCCATCATTATTACTAATTACTTTATATTGAAAACACTAGTAAAGCAAATATATGATATTTACGCACTATATATTAATTATTCTGTAATTAAGAACATTTTTGATATCATATATCATATATATTGGATATTATCATATATTCTATTTGTGTATTTTATGTATGGGATATTTTAGAGAGGGTGTAATAACAATACCCCTTCATCATGCACAACCATATTGTATAGCATCCTAAGTGGACTCAGGTTTCATCATCTACTTCCATTATTGCAAGGTCAGAGCTGGTAAGGTCTGTCAACATCCAGTGCTGATGATAAATGATGAATTAAAGGATGCAGCTATGCTACTGTACCTTTAAAAGCTATCTGGGCTGTAGATGTTCAATCTAACCATATTCATGGGTTGCAACTAGAACCATGAGGTTCTACAAAGAACCACTGACAAATAAATCTATGGTTCTTGAAAGAACCTAACCTCTGAGTAAAGAACCCCATCAAAGGGGCCTCATCTAGAACCCTTTGGTTCTTTAAAGAACCTCCAGCTGGAGGGTTCTTCAAATCCAGGGTTCTTTGTAGAACCCTACATATTTTCCAAATGGGGGTTCTTCTAAGAACCTTCAAAAAAGAGTTCTTCTAAGAACCATTAGGGGTTCTGCCATGTCGACAAACTGAAGAACCCATAAGCGTTCTTGAAAGAACTCTTTCTTCTTAGAGTGTAACAATGAAAAACTCCCAGATAATTTTATCTGTTAATTTCAATTCTGATATATCTTTTACAATTTGGTCTACTCTGCTCACGTATACATTTAAGAAATATTTCCCTCGGTTTTGTCTGCTCGCGGGTACTGTTGCCTGAGGGAAGTTCGAGGGCTTGCCCGAGAACTTCCCAGAGAACAACAGTCCCCGCGAGCAGACCAAACCGAGGGAAATATTGCTTTTAGAGGTGATTTGATGAGATTCAATTTCTGGGAGACAAAAAAGGATAGACAAACCTTTTTTATTACGGCCGAAAAACATCAGCACACGCCATGAAGTCGCCATACTGTCTACGTGACCTGACCCGGAAGTGCTTGCCTGGTCATCATGTATAGGGAGGAGAGGGCTAATTTTATGTTTGGACTGGGTTTATGTATAGTATAATTATGACAGGATAATTAAACAAGTCTAATAAAGTAATGAGCGATTAGAACCTAAGATTACAGGGGGGGGGGGGCGGGTGTATGCGTTCTTAGGGACAAACCAAGGCGGATGTTACTTTAATCCTTAGAAGTAAAATCTAAAATTGAAGAAAATTAAAGAAAAAACTTGTATGCTCTTAAAATGAATCGTTGAATAGTGAGGAGGCATCACTAATGCTGTATTTAACATAGGTTCAAAAAGAATACCCTTAAATTTAACAAATAACTTTTACTGATGTATTAGACACAGAATGGAAATTCCTTTTGAGTTTTAAGATTATAAGATTTTAAGATTATTTAGTACTTTCATCATGGTCGGTTTTAGTGTTGAAATAAGTGAGTGGCATTTCTGGATATTTAAAGCATTGCAGAACAAAAGCTAAGCAATTAATTAGAATATAACATATTTACACCCCCTCTCACACACCCATCTGTCACATGAATTTTCTTATCACTGTAAATCCCTGTTTATATACAGCATACTTACCTCTTAGAAATAGCTTTAATTAATTACAACAAATTACCCTTCAATTATGACTCAAATAAATAGTACAAAATCATAACTCATAACCCCTAGCCACACATAATTAATGGTCCTCCACTGCCAACTGCGCCGGGTGGAGAGACCCCTATCATGTGACCTGTCCCCCGTCCACACACTGGCGTCGCCAACCACCTAGATTTCAGCCCCAACGTCACTACCAATTCTCATAGCGCAGGGGTTAGAGCACTCAACTTCAGGGGAGAATGCTGAGGGTTCGGACCTCGTCCAGGTCCGTCAGCTTTTTTTTTCATTCCAGGCCTATACTTGTTGGGCTGTGTAGAGCGGGGTGTAGACGGGGGTGTAGAGCTGTCACTCTACACGCGCACTCTGCTAATAACGTAGAACTTTATTTATAAATCTGAATCGGGCAAACCTTTTGTTTTTTACTGTTAGCAAGTCTGTGAAGTTTTCTTGACTCACAACGAAGCTATACTTATGCTTGGTTGTCTGCTACAAGCCTTCAGTTGTAAAACATGTTTTCTACCCATCCCATGTGTCGTCGGGGACTGGACGACATGGCAATCGCCGGAAGCAACAGTACAGGGGAGGGCTCCAAGAACAATAGATCCCGGTCGACCAGTGATCCCTGGAGTCGGAAGGCGCAGCGGGGCTTCTATAGAGGAAAAAGAAATCATGACTGGGCATTAAATTTCCAATACCCTCTACGTCCAGGAGGGAGCCCTAAGCATACAGCAATCATTAATTCCTTAATTTATGATCCGATAGGATCTTAGTGTACACCTTATGTTTTTTTTACTCTAGATACAATGTTTTTTGAAATAAAAATGTAGTCGAGTCTTGACTCTTGAGCTGCTCTTGACCAAGTTGTCTGTGGAGATGCCCTCGATGTTTTTCTTGCTCGGCTATGACATCGCAAAGGTCCAGGGACCAAAGTGTTTCAAGGAGGTGCTGGGCTTCGAGTCTGGCTTGTAGGGTAGGCCTAAATCTTAAATTATCAAATACCAAATCACACAATTTTTCTTTAAACTTTTTTAACAGGGCACATTGGTCGTTAACATGATCAGCCGTGGGGGCATATATATTTACAATACACGTCCTAGCAACATTTACATTTAATACCGCATATACCCATCTTCCATTGGGGTCAGCCTCAGATTCAACAAAATACTCCGGTAAATCTTTAGTAATCATGATTAATACCCCCTTTTGAAGCTGAGCTTCCATGACTATATATTATCTTTCCCTGCCACAACTATACAATTGTTGGTAAATACACTTTTCCAGTATGTTTTGTTTGCAGGGAATACTATCCCCAATATAGGCCTAAAATTCATTCTTCTGCCCCATTCTTTTGTATTTTTGTATTTGATATTTTTTATTCAGTCAAAAACATTATGTAACAAGTCTTATTATGTCCTTTTTTAAAAAAAATCAAGTATCATACCTTTATCAATCATCAGGTTGAACAAATGAGTAAACTGAGGTGTAATAGCCAATAAACACTGCTTTAATATGGGTGTTGGTAAACATGGGATTCCAGAAGATTTAGAGTCACTTGACTTCATTAATAACTTCATAACCATTGTTGACAGATTTTTGAAAACTGAAACTCCAAATCCAGTGCATGGGATTTGTATTGCTTTCTTTATTCCATATTTCAACCCTTCACTCTTCGGGGGATTTTCTATTTTGTTTCTGCTAAAGATGTTCCTATTGAATGAAGCAAAGGAATCATTAAATATCTCAGGTGTTCTGTCCGTCTCTATATCTTCACCTTAATAAGAATAATTTCGCCCAGGGTATCTTGAGCCTTCCCTCGATATACCCTTACCCTGATCACCCTGGCTGCATACTACTATGACGCATTGCTAACAGTTTAGGTCACAAAGAACAAATAAACAAGAATCAGTTAAGATTGACACTTTATAATTGTATGTAATGTGGTCTGCAACCACTTGTGAATCCCAGCAACGTCAAAACCCATTGCACCTATAAATTAAAAGGCCCTTTAAAACTAATAATGAGAATAATTTCGCTCAGGGTATCTTGAACCCTGGAGGCATCTTCCTACATGTTGAGCTGCCAGGTAAATTGGTGGCGGATCCACATTTTGTATAGAGTAAAGATGGACTCCTTTTTCTGAAGAGTTGATTATAAAAGCCCCCAGTATCCATGCGTTATTGGATTATTCGTGGATGCGATTCATTCTTCGCTGGGATTATTGCACAAGCATGGAGATATGATAGGTGTAACTCTGTATGAGCCTTGTATCATTATTTTTAGGACTTTACTGATTGCATGAGGCATGACGGTTCATACATTGTAATCGAACTGGAATTGAATTTGGCTTGACGGTTGGATGAATAAACAAACACATGGAAACCATATTATAACACTGCCTTAGTGTGGACTCAATTCTCAGGGAATCTCTCGTTCGATGGCAGCTATGATCATAGCCCTTCACGATCAGGGCTATGGAAAGGAAGCGCTTGAAACGGGGAAGGTGGATTTGCTGTAGTGTGTGTAGAGTTGCAGAAGTTTATAACCCCTCACTATGACAATGAAATCAATATCTAAAGTCTTATCTACCTACATGTAACCTTTCAACGCTTGATGTGAAAAACTAATAAACTGCAGGCAGAGTTTTCATCTGCTCCACCCAAAAAACCCAGCGAGGTAGCCATTTTGCATCTAGGTTACAACGTTCTCCATAATGTAAGCACTGCAGTTGCAGCCGCTCACCAGTTTTTCACTCATTTACATACTTTGGGGCATGCGCACTGAGACATAAACAAGTCAGAGCGCCATGTTCCAATATCACAAAAAAAATTCTGGAACAGATATGCAGATAATAAACCTAGCAGTTCTCTGTGTATTTTGCATATCCTCTCCCAGGAATGTACTGTAAGCACCACAAAATGTTACTGATTAAGGGCATATATGCATGACAGGCGTTGCTTGAGTATTTTGTCTGGACAAACTAGAGAACTTTGAGCTGCCCTGATTCTAGCCAGTCCAATTGACAACCTAGTAATACACTGCTAATATACTAGGTTGTCTGAGATGGCTAGTTCGATGGAAGACATACCGGTTGGGGTGCCAGGCCTTCTACAGTCAGGTTCAGAAGGCAGTTTTGGACCCCTAAGTTTTAGGGGTCATTAACACTTTTAGCCTTAGTCTTAGCCTTGTGGTTAAGCTTATCGCTGGATGTGGAATCGAGGAATGTTGTCGTCTGGACCTGACTGTCTGACAGAATCTATCACCTTAATTAATCCGCCTAGTTTAGAACCCTATTCGCCTAAATGGAACACCTATGGGACGCCAGAACCAAGAACAGATATTATTTGCCCCTACAGCTAACGATTAATTGAATAGAGAGATTGCAAATGATAATAATGTGTTACATAGCCCAAGATTTAAACCAAACTCGCCTACGCAACAGTAACAGTATATGTTATGACCAAGACACAACATATAATATTCCGTATTTTCTTGTACATATGACGGATCATCCAACGTTGAAGCATGACAATTCGCATTCGCCTGATTCGCCTGATTTCAGCTCAGAAGAATGCACTTACCAGGGGGATATCTGCACATTCCTAAGTTCCACGCGATTCACCCCTGATCCCCCGAACACTTAGGGGCTAATACACCAGGATAGGAGAGACAGATAGTGAACCCTTTTAGACAGATAGTGAACCCGTTTAGTGAACCCTCATTATGTGATCCAACATGGCTGGATTGCCTGTCCACCTTCATAGATTCGCTAACAACCGGCGGGATGAGTATATGGGTATGTGACTGACAAGCATGAGGCTCATTATCCTCCGCATAAATAATCATACAGGCCATTTCTGTAAATTAATCCCACGACCACACAGACCTCTGGTTAATGAACAGGCATACATGTGTCAGACAAGCCCGTCATTCACTATGCCACCATGCCTGTCCCCCATGTTGGCAATGATGGTATACACTGACTGTGATGAATGTAGGCCTAATGGCGCGGACAGCAATTAATATTTTACGTCTCTGATAATTTCTATTAATTTTCCTTTACTCTCTAGCGAATCTTAAATCTAAGCTACGTAAATAACATAGTTTTATTAATTTGGTTCATTTACAAATTTGATGTTCGTTTGGATACTTTTTCCTAAAATATAAACCGACTTTTTTTAGGTGGATACATGTATGTTCGCGTTCGTATATGATATGTAAACTTGTGTACATTCGCACAACGAGCCGTATAGGATAGCAATAGAAGTAACAACACTCCATTATCTTATTCACAATATCTCATTTTGATATATTTTGCTAGTTCTACCCAGAAATTAAGGTAAATGTTTGTTGTTCACCTGTCTATAATCCCCATTTATCAAAAACGATATGGCTCACTATACTTAAACATCAGAATAGAATAGCTCAATATGATGCGTTATTTTCGATGATCCCCATCCCAGATATTACCCGGATGATCCCGTCTGTGTTTGATATCTGTATGGCGTTTATCTCAATTATTTTCATAATTCGCGGGAGATTCATCGCCCTGAAAAATGTGACTGGACTGAACAGAAATACTCGCTATACATGTAATTACCGTATGTATGAAGTGCTCGTGCGTTTGTAGAGTAGCCAGTAGTGTTAAAATGGCGGTTATACTCAGGTAAATAACAAACGCACAGTGCAGTGCACACCTGATTTTGCGCCATTTTCCGTCTGTCCGTTACAACCTCCTGACTGAGCCCAGAGGTCAATTCTCGTCCAAGATCGCCCAGCAATCCGCAACGTCAATAGTGTCCATTCTCTGCAGTAACCGACCCCTTTGTGATACATTGACCTGGTCATGTAAAGACTGATCAGACGACAGGCCGGCTCGTTTTTGGTGCCTCCACGACATGTGATGTCAGCAAAGCCAGCAATTGACATACATGATTGATGGCATGTCACGTACATCCTATGGCTATAATTGCCTGTGTGCACACTATAATTATAATGATAATGGAATATTAGAAATCTTATAAGAGAGACAATGCATCTCTACACGATTGACATTTTTCCAGGTTAATTTGGAAATTGTACATGTATGTACACAAAATCAAATTCCTATGTTAACTCCTTTTTGTTTTCTCAGCTATTTATAGCTGAGAAAACATATGAGTCACTATGAAATGTGCCAATCACTGATACTGCATCTACATCTGATAATATTCTTTAGCTGTCTGTGAGGTGTTTAAGGATGCCTTATCTAATCCTTTCTATCAGGTCCTATATTTCACACTTCACTGATTCAATCAGTCATAGATTTCACACCTAGACTTTATTGAAGGCTGATTGACAGCCTTTCTAGGTTTAGCCAAGGGAGTTGATTGGCTGTTAGTTAGATGCTTCTCCAATCATGATAGGTCTGCAGAAGGCCCTCCCACCTCCCACACCATCCCTCTGCCCACCACCCCCCTCACCTGCCTCAGGTGCTCAAATGGACACTGCTGCCCAACACATTTTCTAAATTTTAAAAGTAAGTTACCAACTATTTAGCCTAGCCTAGCTTACTACTTTTTTATACAACCAACTTTATTTTTACGACCAACTTTTGTTTTTATGACCAACTTTCTTTTTACGACCAACTTTTTTTAATGACCATTTTTTTTTTACGACCAACTTTTTTTTATGACCATTTTTGTTTACGACCAACTTTTTGTTTACGACCAACTTTTTTTTTTTACGACCAACTTTTTTCAACGACCAACTTTTTTAACTACCAACTATTTTTTTAACTACCAACTATTTTTTAACAACAATTTTTTCCCCGACCAACTATTTTTTAACGACAATTTTTTTTCAACCAACTTTTTTTCAACCAACTTTTTACGACCAACTTTTATTTTACGACAACTTTTTTGAACTACCAACCTTTTTTTTTTAACGACAACTTTTTTTTAACGACAATTTTTTTTACAGCCCTGGCTATTGCGTTGCACACTGTTTCCCTCTTCAAGAATAACTATAAGTTGACATCAGGCACAAATGATTGTGGCTGAGAAAATCGTTTCCAGTGGAAACGCCAAGTATATGAATTAAGTTGACACTGATTACAAAGTTAAATATGTTAACAGTTGATCAAATCGGTGCATAACTTGATAATTAGTTAACTTAGTACTTGTTTAAAAACTAAATCTGACTGTACCTGGTCAATTCTCACGAAATGGGCCAAAAAAACCCTGGGGGAGGTCATTTGACAAAGTTCTCTCAATTAGTTTCATACTTTGGTGAGCTAAAGTAGTGGTATGTGGCCTTCACGGTCTGAATTTGCTACTAAATTGGAACATTATTCTCTGAGCTATAGCTACTCAAAGTTTGGGGCCCAATATGTGTGCAACCACTCCGGACACACCCCCTATTTTCAGAAACATGCATTATTTTTTCATTATTATCAAAACGATTCAGTTTATTCATATTTCTTTCTCAAATCATGAACCTTATTATGGATTATTGTGACAAAAAAAGTTCCCGTTCCTATTTTATGATACTTAGTGACTGAAAAAGAAAAATGATAGATTATCTGAAATATCAGTTTTCCAGTGGGTACCTTCTTCCATTTATCACCATTCACTAAATATTGAACTAATCAGTGTAATTCCTCATGGTGCAGAGCCTTAAAGACATCATCTTTTCAACCAGAAATGTGTCATTCCTCGATACCTATTGTATAGTATCATAAGAAGGGCCTAGAATATGTGCGAAGTGGTTGCACAGATTATACAAATCTGTGCAACCACTTCGCACACACCTTATCATCAGAAAGAGACCATGTTTCCATCTATCATCAAAAGTATAGAGTTGGTTCATCTTTTCTTCTCATAATATGAAAATCATTACTGATTATTGTGCTTAAAGTATGCCCCTACTGCTATTTTATGATAGTTAGGGACTGAAAAGTAAAACGTATGATGTGTCACAGGCAAATGAGCCACAAGTTGCAAAACAATGTATTTTGAGATACCATTATGAGGGTCAGATTTTCAAAAATGCACAATTCAAATTCGCCAATCATCAAATAACCAAAATTTCAGAGGAAAATAAAGTTCAAAATACAGTTCAACCTAACCAAACAGATTGCTAGAATCAATGCAATGCCAAATATAGTTAGATTTACCTATAGTTCTGAACATGGTTCCCGCGGAATATAGTGAGAAAATGCCTTATGGTTTGGTCGTTTAAGCTCGCCTCCTTGGTCGTTAAGATCACCTCCCTGATTCGCGCTACCGCCTCCGTTGGTAGACCGGAACGTGGCGCGAAACCTGAAACCCTCTCACTACTTTAACCCTTGTCGCCTGTTGTATGTGATGTGTTTCAGGGAAGAGCTGCTCTATACTTTACCAAACTGAGCTTGGTACATTGGAGGGAAAAGGGTTAAAGCTAAGAGAGGAGGAGGTGTCTCCAAAATCGGGTGGGCCACCAGCTGTTGTTTTAAGGAGGAGGTGACAGATTTCGAGATGTTTAATGGAATTCCGTCTTCCACCCATCCCTATCAAAGAAATATCGCCGCAATGCGGGTATCATGTTACCAACTATAGTACTGACCAAATTGCAGCCTAATTTAGCAGAATCTAATAAATGTGTACAGCTGCCAATTGTACACGTTCTGAAAATCTGACCAATATGGGAAAAGGTGGATCAAGTGGATCCCAGTTGTGCTAAATGTATAACGACTTGGCAAAGAAAAATTTGGGGAGTGGGGTCAAAAGGTTTATTGAGAAAGTGGGATAGAGTATCAAATTAAGGGTTACCCCATTTGCTTTTCTCATCAACTGATGAAAAAATGGCGATTAAATTGGTGACATTGAAGATTTTTAGTGAATTTTTTTGTGACACTGTACCAGCCCGTAACACTCTTAGGGCCTATAACTCTGTACCCGTCCTGTAACACTGTCCCAAATGTAACATTATCGCCCTGTCAAACCAAATCCATCCTGTAACTCTGTACCCACATGTGACTCTGTACCCACCTGTAACAATTTACCCAAATATAAAATACTGTACCCGCCTGTAACACTACCCACCTGTAATAGTGTACCTGCCTGTAGCATAAGCCTACCATGTAACATTGTGCCCACCTATAACACTGTACTCACCTGTTACACAGTGCCATTCCTTTAGCTCTGTACCCACCTGTAACTCTGTAATCCCAGTAACACTGTACCCACCTGTTACACAGTACATGCCTGTAAAGGTGTACCAAGCCTGTGTTGTACCCAGCCCGTAACACTATACCCAGCCCATAACACTGTACCCAGCCCGTAACACTGTACCCAGCCCGTAACACTGTGCACAGCCCATAACACTGTACCCAGCCCGTAACACTGTACCCAGCCCGTAACACTGTACCCAGCCTGCAACACTGTACCCAACCTGTAACACTGTACCCAGCCTGTAATATAGTACCCATCCTGTAACACAGTACCCAGCCTGTAACACTGTACCCAGCCTGTAACACTGTACCCAACCTGTAACACTGTACCCAACCTGTAACAAAGTACCCAGCCTGTAACACTGTACCCAACCCGTAACACTGTACCCAGCCCGTAACACTGTACCCAGCCTGCAACACTGTACCCAACCTGCAACACTGTACCCACCCTGTAACACTGTACTCAGCCTGTAACACAGTACCCAGCCCGTAACACTGTACCCACCCTGTAACACTGTACCCACCCTGTAACACTGTACCCAGCCCATAACACTTTACCCAGCCTGTAACACTGTACCCACCCTGTAACACAGTACCCAGCCTGTAACACTGTACCCATCCTGTAACACTGTACCCACCCTGTAATACTGTACCCATCCTGTAACACTGTACACAGCCTGTAACACAGTACCAAGCCTGTAATGCTGTACCCACCTGTAACACTGTACCCAACCTGTAACACAGTACCCACCCTGTAACACTGTACCCACCCTGTAAAGGCGTACCCAGCCTATAACACTGTACTCAGCCTGTAACACTCTACTCAGCCTGTAAAGGCATAACCAGCCTGTAACACTGTACCCAGCCTGTAACACTGTACCCAGCCTGTAACACTGTACCCAGCCCGTAACACTTTACCCAGCCCGTAACACTATACCCACCCTGTAACACTGTACCCTCCCTGTAACACTACCCACCCTGTAACACTGTACCCACCCTGTAACACTGTACACAGCCTGTAACACTGTACACAGCCTGTAAAGGCGTACCCAGCCTATAACACTGTACTCAGCCTGTAACACTGTACCCAGCCCGTAACACTGTACCCAGCCCGTAACACTATACCCACCCTGTAACACTGTACCCTCCCTGTAACACTACCCACCCTGTAACACTGTACCCACCCTGTAACACTGTACCCACCCTGTAACACTGTACACAGCCTGTAAAGGTGTACCCAGCCTATAACACTGTACTCGGCCTGTAACACTGTACCCACCCTGTAACACTGTACCCAGCCTGTAAAGGCGTACCCAGCCTATAACACTGTACTCAGCCTGTAACACTGTACCCAACCTGTAACACTGTACCCATCCTGTAACACTGTACCCATCCTGTAACGCTGTACCCAGCCCGTAACACTGTACCCAGCCCGTAACACTGTACCCAGCCTGTAACACTGTACCCAGCCTGTAACACAGTATCCAGCCTCTAACACTGTACCCACCCTGTAAGACTGTACCCACCCTGTAACACTGTACCCACCCTGTAACACTGTACCCACCCTGTAACACTACCCACCCTGTAACACAGTACCCAGCCTGTAACACAGTACCCAGCCTGTAATACTGTACCCAGCCCGTAACACTGTACCCGGCCCGTAACACTGTACCCAGCCTGTAACACAGTACCGAGCCTGTAACACTGTACCCAGCCTGTAACACTGTACCTAGCCTGTAACACTGTACTCAGCCTGTAATACTGTACCCAGCCTGTAACACTGTACCCAGCCTGTAACACAGTACCCAACCTGTAACACAGTACCCAGCCTGTAACACAGTACCCAGCCTGTAATACTGTACCCAGCCTGTAACACTGTACCCAGCCTGTAACACAGTATCCAGCCTGTAACACTGTACTCAGCCTGTAATACTGTACCCAGCCTCACCCTGTAACACTGTACCCAGCCTGTAACACTGTATCCACCCTGTAACACAGTACCCAGCCTGTAACACAGTACCCAACCTGTAACACAGTACCCAGCCCGTAACACTGTACCCAGCCTGTAACACTGTACCCACCCTGTAACACAGTATCCAGCCTGTAACACTGTACTCAGCCTGTAATACTGTACCCAGCCTCACCCTGTAACACTGTACACAGCCTGTAACACTGTACCCACCCTGTAACACTGTACCCAGCCTGTAACACAGTACCCAACCTGTAACACTGTACTCAGCGTGTAACACTGTACCCGACCTGTAACACAGTACCCAGCCTGTAACACTGTACTCACCCCGTAACACTGTAGTTGACCTGTAACACAGTACCCAGCCTGTAACACTGTACTCAGCCTGTAAAACTGTACCCGACCTGTAACACAGTACCCAGCCTGTAACACTGTACCCACCCTGTAACACTGTACACGACCTGTAACACAGTACCCAGCCTGTAACACTGTACTCAGCCTGTAATACTGTACCCAGCCTCACCCTGTAACACTGTACCCACCCATTCCCTACTATAACAATGTAACCAGTATGTAACTATGTAACACTGTACCCACCTGTAACTATAGTACTGATCAATCACTTTAGTATGACAAATTACTCTAGTACTCATGGTCAATGACTTTAGTACTCATGACCAATTACTTAGTACTCATGAACAATTACCTTAGTACTCAAGGTCACTCAGTTTAGTACTCATGACCAATTACTATTGTACTCATGGTCAATCACGCTAGTAGAATCCATCAGTTGCACTACATGTATACATACATACATGTGTACTTGGATGTAGGGAGAGGTATGGACAAAGTTCTTTTTTTTAAAGACTTTATTTCGACAGCTTCTCCAATGATTTAACATGAGAAAAAGTATCTTCTACATGAAAACAAGGTTTTCGACTTGCTGCTGAGGTGAGAGCTACAACTATGATGTGCAATTATCTAAGGCTATCTTTAAAGGATTAAAAACGGCTTATGCTAAATGAGCTTATCAAGCTAACAAGTATAGAGTTAAGACGACAGATGAGTAATGATGACAAAGGTGAGACAAAGAAACAATGACATACATGGCAAACAATGACATACATGGAGCTGTGCGGATCTGGTACTAGGGTGTCAGGAGGGGCAGTCACTTCAAATTTGTGTAAAACTATCATTACTTTTGAAATAATAGTCCGATCTGAACATAACTACCCTATGGGCATTTGAGTGCAATCATTGCACTCACTATTGCGTTCACATAGCGCAATGATTGTGCAATGTGACCGCAATGGGTGTAACCACTTATTGCGCTATGTGACCGCAATAGCCATTGCGCAATGAAAACGCTATGTGACTGCAATAGAAGGTGCTTTTTTTGCACTCAGAAATCTATTTTTAGCGCCGCTGGAGCGTCGTGGGCCAGGTTTCAGGGGGGAACGGGGGTGGTCAATTTCGCGGGGGGGACGGGGATGGTCAATTTTGCGGGGGTGAAAACGGAAAATATTAGCTTTAATTATGGTTCATTTATATCCAATATTATAATGTAATTACTGTACTGTACTGTACTATGCTGTATGAAAAAGAGAGGAGTTATTATCGGCGGAATTGAAGCAAGAGAAGACAAAACAATGGTTACATTATATACAGTTTACTCATTTATTTGCATATCACATCAATGTAAAAAAGTGGTTATTCCCTCTGCAGATAATACTGCTTGATATCAGCACCAGCTTTGGACAACATACATTTGTCAAGACGCATAAACCTTGGTTAATAAATACAATAATATAAATTCAATAACAAAACCCTGTACCTTGTACAATATACCATATTTATACATAAATACTTCATGAAATTAAAAAATATTCCAGTCGTTGATAGCAGAAATTCACTGCATCAATGCTATATCTCCATAGAGAAAATAATTTAACAGAAAATCGTCGTCGTTCCCATGTTTTAGAAGATGAACTAAAGAGGCTAGTGTTTTTATAACATCAATATTAGGTACAAATAAAGATAAACTCCATGTTAATTAATTACATAATTAACTGCTGATAGGTAAACATTCCCTATTAGTATGACTACGAGGTTTGCTATGTTAATCATACAGTGCAGTAAGATTAAGTACATAGTATGGCAAGGTTAAAGATAATAATATTAACAAAATATAATACAGTATAAAAATATGTAGATATATCGGTTTACACGTTTTGTTTCACTCAGTACAAACTGATTTCAGGTTTTTTAAATTGTTGGTTCTAGTTGGGGTGATATAAGATATAACATGGACTTAATGTTAATTATAAATATGATAAATCAACTTTACATGATTCATTATTTCTAATGTATATTGTGTTGATTCACTCAGTACAGAGAGATATTATTTAGGTCGATTTCTGATCATAGCTTGTTAGATATACTTCTATTAAAGCTTTACCTTATGGGTGCTAATGTATTCTTTCTTTACCAAATACAAATATCAAATACTAAAGATATAGTAGCTTGTTAGATATACTTCCACCAGTATTGCCGTGTGATGTGTATATTTCACTGAGGACGTCATCAATTGAATGTTCTTTTTCCCGCGCTTGGTCGTCAAGCGTAACGCGACCGAAAGGTGCATTATTACAGACTCATATAGATTACAATAGTGCTAGCAACGATTAAGAAAATCAGTAGAAATATTATTCATAGAATCTTTAAATGTATCTAGAGATAAGGAGCGTCCTCTTAGGAATACATACATACCATTTGTATTATACGATTAGAATTGTCATAAATATGGCATAATCAAAAAATGTGAAATACATCAAAATTGCATTTACATTTCTGAAATCAACCCCATACAATATCTAGTGGTTTCATTATTTTTGGATTTCAATTGGCTAAGATCATATGTCCCTCATTCCGTTGTTCTTCATGTCAGTACAGATCATGCCATTCCCAGGAGGGGAGGGGTGAGAGGGGGTAAAGTTATGAGAGGGGTGAATAGAGGATGGGAGGGGTCAGATGGGGTAAAGTTATGAGAGGGGTGAATAGAGGATGGGAGGGGTCAGATGGGGTAAAGTTATGAGAGGGGTGAATAGAGGATGGGAGGGGTCAGATGGGGTAAAGTTATGAGAGGGGTGAATAGAGGATGGGAGGGGTCAGATGGGGTAAAGTTATGAGAGGGGTGAATAGAGGATGGGAGGGGTCAGATGGGGTAAAGTTATGAGAGGGGTGAATAGAGGATGGGAGGGGTCAGATGGGGTAAAGTTATGAGAGGGGGTGAGTACAGGAGGGGATGGTTGAGATGGGATAAGGGTATGAATGAACCGGTACAAACTTACAAATCTAATCTCAGTTTCTCATATTTATATAAAAAACACCTAATTATTATATACAAATTATAGGTGGAGGTGAGGTGAGGTGCAGAGGTCAAGATCAGGTCCGCTTCTAGTAACGCTTCTAGATGTACCATCTGGTTGCTGGTATCATTCTCTGTCACTTGATTTTGAACCATTTTCGGTGTAGGTTGAGATGAATGGCTATATACAAGTATTTCGTGGTTCTTGAGTTGGTGTTTTGCTTCATCATAACACCATCCTCTAACATCATGGATACTGTGTGGCACCAAAGTTCCTGAAATGATAAAGAGCATGAACTTTATCATTTTATATGACATGCACACATAATTCAAAGATGATATGATCAGTTGGTCAACAACTTATCATTATGAGGTATATTTTAATTCTTAAAATTCTTATTCTAGATCGCTTAGATGAAATCATAATAATAATGATTAAAATTCATGTTAAATATAGGAGATGAAAACCTGCTCCCTGGCTGTTTTATTGCATTTTGGCATCAATATTTTAGCAAAATATATCAAAATATATCAAGTACTTGTGTTATTCGAATATGATCTTTTTAAGATTATATGAATATTATTTCTACTGATTTCCCTAATCGTTGCTTATACAATATATTAGACAACCTGACAGGACTATCTGACTTCCCTAAACGTATATAACTATTGTTTCTACTACAAAAAGCATGAAGCTTAAGCTTTGATTTATATTCCACATAATATAGAGCCCTTGTCAACGTTTCATGAGAAGTGCCCATATACAGGGATAGCTCTAGCAGTACCAGGCTATGTTCTCATCTTTTCCTATCAATGAGAATCGGCGAGAGGTATTAATAATATCTACGATTCCAAAATTAATGGTCAGGAGAAATGATTAGTAAATAACAGAATACAGCTTGCGTGTACCATTGGTCGAAGCGTCCTGTGCTGAGTCAAAGCGTCCTATAGAAGTGTCAAAGCTTCCTATGTGTTGGGTAAAGCTTTACCGCTCATATTGAATGTAACTTATGAACTTACATATTTGTAGCAGCCGCTAAATTAAATTTCGTTGATATATATAACAAGCCTTACAGAAATTGACATAGCTCCGCTAATATAAGGCATTTATATTAGTAATGAACCTTTAAATATTGACAGGGAGGGTACTGAACTAAATGGTCGTTTTTAATCGTAGAGCCCCAAAACTAGGGTTCCCATGGCAGATTTTTACAAGTCAGACCCAGTCAGTGTCATTAAATTTAGGTCCATCATGATCTTTACCCTGTTATTGCTCAAAAACCCAAATGCCTACCAGTCGTGAAAATCGGTCATATACATGTGTTAATTGATTATTTGATAATTTATCCATGATTCGTCAAACAAGTAGGAACATATATTTCATTCATTCCAACTTATCAGAGTTTATAGTAATACCCAAGGGTTGTCATAAGTCCCTCTGCCCCCCGAAATTGAACTTGTTGGGTCTCACTTATTATACTTATATTAGAAGATCATATAGACTAACTTGGAGATATCTCCTCCAATACATTCGAAAGGACTCCTAGCATACTACCATCCAATATCCGTTTCATTTTTTCTTCTCTGCTGACGAATTTAGAATTAAAAGCACACAATATTACATTGCATCTCATTTTTAGTTCGTACATGGCTGAAAGCAAATCAACACATCCTCCTACAAACAGCTTTACTTGTAAAAGTATTCAGTTGATTATTTTCGAATTGATATTTGTTATCTCCACACCAAAAATAATATCTATAGGTTTGATGACAAAATGTTTACCTCTTTGTTTGAATATTATTCTACCTTTATTGTTCTTATTGAGATAACCACCCTCATGAATCCATTAGAGGATACCCTAGCATAATGTTCTTGTTCTTGGGCAGTTTATCAGAAAATGAACAATGTCATCTCTCTCTCGACAGAAAGAACATGTGTCATTTTTAATCACATCAATTTGCTTCAAATATGCGTTACATGTTAATACACCATGTAGTACTTTGTACTGGAATACATGTATTCTGGTTTCAGTTGAAGCCTTATAGGGTAAACTGAAAACTTCTCTCCATTCTATTTCCTCATATTGTTTCTCCGACAGCTTGAGCCTTTGCTGCCACTTTTGTAGCTTACTAAAGAAATACTGGATCGCCCCTAATTAGTAGTTAGCCGTTTCATAGGCATATTGCCACATATCACCCACACATATCGTTGGGTGGGAAGGTGTACTGGATACCGACTGGAAATGTCACATTTCACCCACACCTAGCGTTGGGTGGAAAGGTGTAATACCCCGACGCAACACCTCCATGTTGACCGGAGGTGGCAGAGCGAAAGTAGTCACTAGTCACACAGAAAAGCCGGGGGCCGTTTTGACGGGTCCGTTTTCGCGTGGGGACGTTTTGACTGGCATTCCACCTCTTCACCTGTGTGTATGATCCATGATGATAGTTAACACCACTCCCCCTCACATGCCCCAGCAACCTCTGGTCTCTACCGTTCACGGCCGCCTCCCCTTGAGGGGCGGCAGCAGCCCTTGTAGGTGTGGGCAGTTTCATTAATTTTCATTAAATGTTGTTTGGCCTTCTCTCGCCTATATCCATATACATGTATGCTTTACGCAATTAAATAAAAGTTTACCATATAAACTAGATCTCTTAGTAGGCCTATGCTTTGACTAGGGACAGGACGCTTTGACTGTTGGATGCTTTGACAGTAGGACGCCTTGACCAACCCCTCCCCCTGCTTAAAAAAGACAACGGCCGGGTCAGCCCCTTCAGCATGTACTGTGTGGGCCGTGTACATTACAATATAATTAGTCAATAGCACTGGTCAATAGTCACAACGTAGCCCCCTCCCTCCAAGATCCCAGTACAACATAAGGCCCACAATTTTGTCCCAAGGTACTGCCTTATGTAATTCCTAATTTCCAAAAGGAGTAGTACATAATCACAACGTCTTCAATTTAAATACAATACAGTATGGCCGCCATATTGTTTTATTGGTTGGATTGCGCAACATTGGTTTAAAATGAAAACTAGTTTAGTACAAACGGAGTACAAACCAGTTATTCCTACCACCAATGATCCTGACAATCCCTCTCTTGCTATTATACATTATGATTAAAATAAGGCTTCTTACCTGATGGGTTTTGTTAGGAGAAATCCATGTAAAGCTGCTTGGTCCAGTAGAGGTGGAGGGAGGTGACCGTTACATTGTTATTGTCACAATATTGCAGGACCGCAGCACCATCCCAAGGACGTATACACTAGGTGGCGCACCAGTGCTAAGTAATTAATGTAATTGGTAGACCTATCGTCAGGCCTATCGTTTAGCTGAATACTGGTTTTGAATTGAGTATATATTATTATGGCCGCAGCTTGTAGGCATTTAAAGTATTGTGAATATTTCCACAGCCTCTACCTAATGTGTTTGATGGTGTTTGGCACAACATTGATGGGCTCATCAGGCAGATTAGGGATTATGTAGAAATTAATTTCCACATTACAAGGAGTAACAGCCCGAGTAACAGAGTTATAGGCTAATACTGGTTATATTATAATACAGACAGTGGTATTTTTAATATCCGTATTTGATAGTCCTAATGAATACCCTAGCTATTAATGACTTGTTTAGACATAGGTGCATAATGTGAGAACCATAGTATTCTCCAAAGAAATGAAAATAAATCCATTGTATCATAAGAATTATGGGAGGGTCCCACAAAGGGAGTCGGTAACAGGCTGTCAATAGGTGATACAAACCCCTCCTACTTATTGTTGTTGGTTGCGCAAAAAAATCATTATTATTTGCCACACCATTACTAATTAAACAATTATTATAACAATGTGCATAGCCAGATACGTGGCGGTATAATAGGGAGGTTCAGCAAGTCTAACCTAAATGTAAACGTATCCATATCTCTGATAAATGAACATATATTTTAAAAGGAAGAAAGAGGTTTAGTAAAAGATGGCAGGGATTTATTTGTGAGACTTTTCTTATATTGTTGCTATTGTTTTTTGATCGATCTCCATATTATTTAATATTGATTTTTACTTTCGCCAGGAATATTAGTTAAATCAGTGATCCGAATAGATCACATATAGTCTGTTTGCGCAAGAGCTATCCCCAGTAGAACTCACACATTGGAAACGTATTTAATGTAGACAATTGAAAGACATTATTATTACATTTAGATCATATATATATATATATCTTGCTGTGTAGGGGTTTCTACATGTTTCTATGTCTGTGAGTGTCAGGGGTGAGGGGTTAAATGTGCGGCCGTGAGTGTGAATGCCACCTGAGTGTGAGTGTCACATACTGTGGCCGCCTGTGGTTTCATTGTGTTGTATAATTGTATGGTACTTATTATATCTTAGTTTGTAGAGTTAATTCCGGGAAGAATATATTATATCCCATTGTTTCTCATTATCATTTCCATGGTAAGGAAATAAAAAAACTCAAATTCCAGTGATTTAGACCAAAAATGTTCACTACATTACTGCAATAGATAATGCAATGACCATTGCGCAATGGTAGTGCAATAAAAAAAAACACTGACATTGCAATCGGAATTCTTGTAGAAATAATAGCTTTATACTCATACAATTGTTTCACATACCAACACTGAGCAACATGGCTGTATAGCTTATAGCATGAACTACCCAAATCCACCGAATCTTTTAATGTTTCAGCATGACCCCATCCCCACCTGCCCACACACACAAAGAGCCATTCATTTGCTTACTGAGCAGGAGTGTGTTTGCATTGTCTTGTATATTAATTCTTTTTTTCATAAATTCACATGAATTCCATTTTCTAGAATACCTCAAAAGAATGGATGCTGTAGGCGTCATTAAAAGCAAACTTTTTAACACAACGATTTTTGAGTGAGGCCTTGTTTATTGATAAAAAAAAACCCCATTAAATAATCATATATTTAAGCAATTGTGAACGGTGTATTGGTCTGAAACTTACCACCCATGCGTTTCCCCTGATAATCACCCTTATTATGATGGGGCGATGTGCCTGCATAGATGGACTTGACAAGGCGGTTCTGCTCTTTGATTAAAATCACGATTTATTCAGATCGGACGATTTTAAGCAGGGATTTACAGGTAAAGTCTATAACAGGTAGTATATCAGAGGTTTACATGGGCAGACAACCCTCTGAGGGACACAGTGGTGATGGGTAGTGAGGCCGGGTCAGGCCGGGCCAGGCCACCCAGGCCCATGGAGCGCGCAGCGGTAAAGTGGGTGCGAAGAGGACGTCACGGTAAGGGATCGGCGCGACTAGGTATAGGATATTTGCAGTATGGGCCCACAAGTCAGTGAGGCTTATGTTTTATCATAGTGAATAATAGGTAGAGGCTGATATTCAATTGTACTGAGGTTAGGCTACATAAAGAAAGATGAACCTACTTTTCAACGTTATTCATTAAAAGGTCTTAATTTCATTAGGGCCTATGTAACATTCTTTTCCCTACTCATACAAGATTCGGACTGCTAAATATGATATAACACATTATTTCTCTTGATCCTTTCTCTTAATGGGAACCAAACGACCAGATCCTTGATGAAAAACTGTACTTAGTAAAAAGGGGTAGGCCTACTTCCAGGCACAGCTTCCCCTGAATATCAGCTATATATAATATGTATAATATAATATAGCCGCATAAGAAATCGCAAATTCCAACGATTTAGACTGAAAATGGTCATACATTTCTGCAATAGATATGCAATGACCATTGCGCAATGGTAGCGCAATAGAAATACACTGGCATTGCAGTCGGAATTCTTGTCTTAAAAAAATTGGCAATAATTTAATGGGAAAAGATCCTTTAGTTATCTAAATAATAAATGTAACTTGATGATTGTTGTAGAATGTAATATAGCAAAGGAATAAGATACTGCAATGCCAGTGCAATAGAATTACACTCCTATTGCACTCAACTAGAGACTTGACTGCAATAGGAGTGTAATTCTATTGCACTGGCATTGCATTGCACTCCATTGCACTCCATTGCACTCGTATTGCAGTCGCCATTGCACTCCATTGCACTCAGTGCCCATAGGGTAGTGTTATTAAGTGGGGAATTAAGAGACGAAAACTTTTTGGTGAGTAATTTTCATCTAAGGCTAAGTCACGGAGCCCCTGAATCGGGGGGAGGAAAAGGGTTAGACACCTGGAGAAGTGGTTGCGCAACCACTTCGCCCCATTAAATGACCTTTTTACCATCATATATTAGCAGTTGGAGTCTACTAATTTATGGACCTATAGAGGGAGTAACGACATAGCTTATGATAGTGAAAGTAAGCAATATCTATTAAATACACACAAACCCCTTAGGAAATACTCTGTGCGAAGTGGTGATATACTCTGTTGTTAATGAGTATATACTAATGTACTATAATGTACAAGTTACTGTTATAGATGTAATGTTAAAAGAAGTAAGTCCAACACATCTTTCCTTGACTGACTGGTCCACACACTGCCTTCTGAATGACTGCCGAATGACTGACTTCCGAATGGCAAGTGCCTCTTTTTATTCAACTGGTCACAGCTCTGGTTTCCTAGCTGTGACATGTCTCACTGGTGGACATACCTCCACGTACGTGCATGACACCTAATATATAATCATACTATGTAGACATGCCCTCAGGGTCTGTCTGTCCACCTGGTAGTATAACATATGCCCCCTCTCCCCTTAAAAAAATGGAACCACTTTTAGACAAACTTGGAATAAAAGAATTAGTTTCATTTTTAAAAAGGTCGAATACAGTGGGACACGAAATGCGACACCACTTTTTGATAGTCAAAAATGGTTGAAATAGCTTGAATAAAATCACACAAACCATCCGATCTGTTACATCGAAATTCTCAGAGGGGAATTTTGAATTCCTATACCCCTTAAATTAAATTTAGATAAGCCAAACTCAAAATTACAACATAATGGTATGGTCATTATGTTTCTGCACACCTGATTACTGCAATACCTACCACTGACAATATCAGAGAGAGTAAAAACAATTTTAGTTCAGATACTTGAAAATATTGACAAAAAAAATGGACATTTAAACAATACTGGTTTTGAAGATATAATATTATGGAGTCAATATTCCAATGTAAGAGTCCACCAACACCATAGATGACACACCTGTCCATACCTATCAATATTCTAAGGTGCATTACCCTCTTTCTATTTCCAAATAAAATTCTAAAATTGCTTTTATAATCTACACAGCTAGTTAAAAGAAAGAAATGTAAATTAGTAATTCTGCAACACTGTCAAATTACATTGAACCAAACAAACATCAATCGCTACCTGGTGGCTTTTATAGAAAATAAAAACCAATTGAAAGTTGGGCTCAATCATATGTCATGAAGTCTTTTAGGAAAATACCATACTGAAAGCTGGCTTGATTCAGCATGATCCATTTGATCTGTAGTTCCCTATTTTGACATGTTGGGCTCTCATGGTTCCATTGGATGTAATATCAGTGTGCAATAATAAATCCCAAAGGAGAAAAACTCACCAGAGTTTGCAGATCATTGAAAAGCTTGTTGTCTGTTACGATCTCAAGTTCTGATCTTCTCGATCCCGCGCTTACCAAAGAAAGTGGTAGTCGCTTCTCAATTAAAATACCTCACTACATTGGACCTGACGGAATGCCCATGAACAAGGGAGCCACCTCAAGGCGTTTGTTGACACTAATGTCTCGCCCCAGGATCAAAATATCATCCCTTGGACCTTTGTCCCACCACAAGAGGGAGCCAAAACCGATCTGATTTCTAAGAATCAGAAAGAATTTATCAAACAATACTATCCCTCTCATAATGGTTTATAGGAGTCAGACTTCCAAGTCACACAGGAAGATTAGCGACCCACCTGAGGGCACAAAAGACACGGGGCCAATTAACTCAAAATAAAATAGCTCCCCGATGTGACCCATTAATTGCAACACTGAATATTAGCTTTGTTTTCATAGGGGCTTATGCCGCCCTATTAGCGTGATCTGTCTAATTAGAAGGTTTAGATCAAATTCCTTTTTTATGACGTAAAAATCCTTATTATAAAGGTAAAAATTTCGCACTTTTTAATTTTTGCTTGACTTCTATGTTATATTTACTTCCTACATATGGCTAGACGAAAACTTCACAATCAACCCGACACATATATATAGTTAATATATGCACCATCTTAAAGATGGCAGATATGCGAGATATTATAAGTTTTGGTTGCATTGCATTGCAAACCACTTTATAATTTACGAAAAAACAAAACCAAATTTTTGTTCTTTGGAAATGCACCTATTCCGAATTGTTTTCTATCAAATTTTGATTTAAAATTGTTGTGGTTAACAGTCTGCAATCACCAATGGATATGGCAACATACCTACATCAAGAGTAAAGACATATATATATATTGGTTACATTGTTTAAATTGTAAGTCTAAAAAAAAAAAAAAAAAAAAAAGAAATTTGAAGAAATACAATCTTTAATTTACACTTAAATCCTTGAGCCATGGTTGAACAATCTTTGACTACTCCAACTACGAAAAATAATGTGTTCAAAAACCTCTAACCAGTTAGGCCAAAGAAAATAAAAGAAACAAATAAAAAATGCAAACAGATATCCATGCACTAAATACATGGCCTATTGAAAGTCTAATAGTTTAACCAAATGAAGCCCATTTTAAATACTAGTATTCAGCCAATGTCAAAGTATCTGTTATTTTATACCTAAACCAATTGAGAAGAAACATATCTGAATCAATTCATCTTTTCATGGACACCAAGTCAGATTAATTGCCACCAATTATCCTGCAATAAAATGTTAATGGCATGAGCCACCAACCACATTGCCTCTGGCAATTGAATACTAATCATTGTCATTCATACCTGTCATTCGTGCAGGCCAATGGTTTTCCCAGTCTTTCTTTTAGTTTATTTATAATGTTAAACTAGACACCAAACCTAAAGCAAAAAGTAATATTATTCCAATACAAATATACCATCAAAGTTCACCCATGCACATGTAAAACTACAAAGTTGATGATAAATAGTAACTACAAACCTCATTAAACAATTGCAAATGTATAGTAATTTAAAAGGATTAACATATAATTCAATAATGATTAGTCTATTCAACATTTTGTAATGACAGAGTTATTTAATCAAAGTCTATTTTGTCTGTATCTTTTCAATATACAGTTTAGTCTCTGAGAAATGTCCTAATGCATTGTCCCAATTGTCCTGATGTCTTGATTCATACATCTGGGCCTCCGTTATCAATTGTGAATTAATTCACATCACCTCTGGTTAATAAAATGTTAATGGTGCTTTGCAGCATACCTTTGTCACACCTGGAGCAGCATATGCATTCATGTGAATTGTCTACAGTCATGTCTAGTGTTGATATGGAATGTAAGTGATGACTAATTGTTCTGTGTCCACTACCAACACCAAACAAATGCTTCCAGCAACTGTGACAATGTCATTTGTTTCACATTCCTGCTGGCTATACAGCTTGATTTAATGGCGATCTGAACAATGTAGCATTGTCACACATCTAGCAATCCGTCCTACTAGAATATATCAAACCACCATTTCTGTAATTTACCTATGCTCCTGACACCATTTATTATACCTTCTGGTCATGACATTCTTCATGGTGTAAACCATAAATTAGTAGTGACCATTCCTGCCATCAAATCATAATGGTATGAGCTATAAACTGGTGATTATGCACACCTGGTCGATTTATACAATGCTGCAAAATATTCAAGGTAAAAAATTCACATTGCAATTGGCAGGACAAATTCCGCAACAATGTCAGCATCTCAGAACTGTTTGAATTTCGAAAATCGCTTCAGAATTGACAATGCTGTGGCTGAATTTAGAAATATTATGTGTGCCTTTTTTCAGAATACAATTGTACACGTGTGGTGATATTGGGTTTTACTAGAGTTTATCTCTAGGTGCTGTCTGCCGTGGGTTAGTTCAGCCGATCTACCCCAGTGGGCAGTACTGGTCCGCAGTGACTTTTTAGTCTATGTATTAACTTTTACCTGTTGCATTTTACATATAACAGCAGTCCAGCTGTTGTTGCCAGAGTAACGGCAACCTGGGTTAACCTTATTTTGCTAATGGTTATGAATGTTCTTGTTCTTGTAACTAGTATCTTGTTACTCTTATATTGGCTTGTGCCATGTTTACTTAAACCTGCATGTTGCCTCAGACACCTGTGGTCAAGGGTCACCTAGAGATCCTCGGACTGAGGTAGGATTGTGTTAACTGACGCTCAGCTTGCAATTCCTCACGAGAATAAAACCCTTTGTGAACAGGCAGTGACTGCCTTTTGTTCCATTTGTTTTATACATCGGTAAGGTTAATAGGCCAGCGGCCAAGGGCCAAAAAAGCCATTATTTAAGAAGTTACCCCTACCCACCGTATAACAAGCTAAATTTGAGGTATTTTGTGTAAAATTTCATGAATTTTCCGAATCTGAAGACAAAAATTGCCGGAAAGGTGGCGAACATTGTCAAAATGGCCTGTTTCCATGGAAACTAGTGATTTTTTGTATTTTAGCAAAAAATAGGTTTTTAGTGTCCCATTTCTACACTTTTATCAGTATTGTAACCAAACTTGAGAATAACAATGTTGTATCTAAGGGTTATTATGTCCATTCGAATCAATGACCTTGCTCAAGGTCAATGTCACCAAATATGACCTTGAAATGTAAAAATAGCAAAATTGTGGGATGTGACATTCTATTTTCTCTTATGAAAATATGGCAATAGAGGAAAATGGTAACCTAATGCATACAAATAATAACTGACATGAGGGGAAAGAAAAATAACCCATTGTTGGTATCATTGGAATGTCTGTTGCCATGGTAACCAAGCCTTACTTTTCATTCTATACTAAATTTTGTGTAAATCTAAATTACATACTGCAGTCTATATCTTTTGAACAATTTATTTCAAACCTACACAATTTATACACATGAGAGGGCTCTGAGAGTACTTTCAGAATATATCTTTTAATTGACCTTTGTCAAGGTCAAGGTCACCATTTTCAAGGTCAAACATCAAATTTTGGTTCAAATTTGAGTATTATGTATGTATCTTTGGAACTATTTATCTCTTGTGTATACAATTTATGCATGTGATAGGACACTAACATCTCTTCCATCGGACATCTTGTCAATGACCTTCATCAAGGTCAAGGTCACCATATCCAAGGTCAAAAATCAAATTTTGGTTTAAGTTTCAGTAATAAATATGTGTATCTCTGTAACAATTTATTTCTAGGCTACATACTTAAAGCATGTTATAGGGCTCTAAGTGCCCTTCCATCAGACATCTTGTCAATGTCATATGTCAAGGTTAAGGTCACGATTTTCAAGGTCAAACATCAAATTTTGGTACTAATTGAAGTTTTAGGTATGTATCTCTGGAACTATTTATCTGTAGGATGCATAATTTAATCATGTGATAGGGCTCTGAAAGGCCTTCCATTAGATATATTGTCAATGACCTTGGTCAAGGTCAAGGCCATAATTTTCAAGGTCAAACATGAAATTTGGATCCAAATTGTGGTATTAAGTAAGTATCTCCAGAACTATTTGTCTCTAGATTACACAATTTAATCATAAGACAGGGCTCTAAAAGGCCTCTCATTAAATATCCTGTCAATAACCTTAGTCAAGGTCAAGGTAACCATTTCCAAGGTCAAACCTGAAATTTAGGTCAAATTTTTACTACTAGGCATGTTTCAGTTGGCACTGTATCTTCAGATTCCAAGAATTGAATATGTGACTTACTCAATATTGTTCCCTTAATCAAGCGCTAGAGGGTAGAGGCTAGAGGGTATTAAGGGGGTCATGGAGTAAGATGGATCGTAAACTGATGGTCATGGAGCAGTGTCGAAGGTATAATGGGGCCCATGGAGCAGCGTAGAGGCTCTAATGGGGGTCAAGGAGTAAAATGGTGGGTAAACTGATGGTCATGGAGCAGTGTAGAAGGTATAAATGGGGCCATGGGGCAGCATAGAGGCTCCAATGGGGGTCAAGGATTAAAATGGAGGTTAAAATGATGGTCATGGAGCAGTGTAGAGGGTGTAATGGGGGCCATGGGGCAGCATAGAGGCTATAATGGGGGCCATGGAATAACATGGAGGGTAAAATGATGATCATGGAACAACATAGAGGGTATAATGGGGGTCATGGAGCAACATGGGGGATATAATGGGGGCCATTGGGCAGCATAGAGGGTATAATTGGGGTCATGGAGCAACATGGGGGATATAATGGGAGTCAAGGAGTAACATAGAGAGCATAATGGGGGTCATGGAGCACTATAGAGGGTATGGTCTATTCGGGAATTCAATTCAATTCAATAATTCTTTATTGTAATGATCTTGATTTACAATGGTTGTCGGTTCTGGCACACAGACATGTCAGTTCTTCCGTCGACTGCCGACGTTATTTACTTTGAACATTTGTTTTGTTTTTGTTACAAGAAAACAGAAGAATAACCCTTTTATGGGGCTTAATAGTAACTTAATATTAACAGGTATCTTAACTTTGTATGAGATGAGGAAATTACAGATGAGAAAATAGAATTATTATATGGAATAATATGTATATATATATACAATATATTATGGGGGGGTCATGGAGGGTATAATGATGGTGATGGAGCAGCATAGATGGTATAATGGGGGTCAAGGAGCAGCACAGATGTCATGATGGGGGCCATGGAGCATTATAGAGGGTATAATGGGGGTCATGGAGCATCATAGAGAGTATGATAAGGGTCATGGAGTAATATAAAGGGTATAATGGGGGTCATGGAGTAGCACAGAGGGTATGGTAGTGGTCATAGAGCATCATAGAGGGTATAATTGGGGCTATGGAGCCCTCTAGAGGGTATGATTGAGGTATGGTGGTGGTCATGGAGCAGCATAGACGGTAAGATGGTGGTCATGGTGTAACATGGCGGGTATGACAGGGATCGTTGAGGACTATAGAGAGTATAATAGGGTCATGGAGCACTATAGAGGGCATGATGGGGGTCATGGAGCACTATAGAGGATAAAATAGTGGTCATGGAGCAGCATAGAGGGTATAATATGTGTCATGGAGTAACATGGAGGGTATGATGGAGGCCATGGAGCATTATAGTGGGTATGATGGGGGTCATGGAGCATCATAGAGGATATAATGGGGGTCATGGAGCATCATAGAGGGTATGCTAGTGGTCATGGAGCAATATAAAGGGTATTATGGGGGTCATGGAGCATCATAGAGGGTGTGATGGAGGTTATGGAGTAACATATAGGGTATAATGGTGGCCATGCAGTAACAAAGAGGGAATGATAGGGATCATGGAGAGTACAATAGGGGTCATGGAGTATTATAGAGTGTATACTGGGGGTCATGGAGCACTATAGAGGATATAATGGTGGTCATGGAGCAGCATAGAGGGTACAATGGTGGTCATGGAGCAGCATAGAGGGTGTCATTGGGATCATAGAGTAACTGAGAGGGTATGATGGGGGCCATGGAACATTTTAGAGGGTATAATGGGGTCATGGAGCATCGTAGAGGCTATAATGGGGTCATGGAGCATCGTAGAGGGTATGATAGGGGTCATGGAGCAATATAAAAGGCATAATAGGGGTCATGGGATAACATAGAAGGTATAATGAGGGTCATGGAGCAGCATAGGGGCTATGAATGGGGGTCATGTGGTAACATGGAGGGTATAATGGGGGTCATGGAGCAGCACAGAGGATAAGTGAGTGAGTGAGATTGGTTGCTTTACACCCTTATCAACACATTTAAGAGTGTTTTATCAAGGGCGGGAGAGCTGAGAGGGAGGCAGTTTATGATCATACCCAGGATAAGATGGGGGTCATGGAATAACAAAGAGGGTATAATGGGTGTTATGGAGTAACATAGAGAGGGCATAATGGTGGTCATGGAGTAACAAAGAAGGCATAATGCTGGTCATGGAGCAGCACAGAGGGCATAATGGGTGCCATGGAGCACTATAGAGGGTATGATCAGGGCCATGGAGCACTATAGAAGATATAATGGTGGTCATGGAGCAGTATAGTGGGTATAATGGGGGTCATGGAGTAACATAGAGGATATAATGGGGGCCATGGAGTAATATAGAGGCCATAATGGTCATGGCGGTTATGGAGCAGCACAGGGGGCATGATAGGGGTGATGGAGTAGCATAGAGGGTATGAAGGGGGCCATGGAGCATTATAGGGAATATAATGGTCGTGATTTAGCAGCATGAAAGGTATAGACATCATCATGGAGCAACATTGAAGGTATGATGGAGGTCATGGAGCAGCATAGAGGGTATAATTATTGTCATGGAACAGCATAGAGGGTATAACAATGGTCAATGAGCAACATCTAGAGAATGTAATATTGGTCAATGAGCAAAATTTGTGTGAAAGAATGTGTCAGATGTTACTCAATTGAGTGTAATATCTATGCACAATATTGGTTATACTTGGGCCAAAATCTTGGTTTGAAGCCACAACAGGCCTACAGGTGAAGACTCGCCTGGCAGTCATACTTACTCACTTGACACCCCTTACTCATAGAATCCCCCTATGCTATACTATGTCATTAAAATGAGTGTCATTGATTGTCATTGAATAGATCCATGCAGCCAATCAAATTAGGGAAGTAAATTCAATGCATTTGAAAAGCTGATTCCTCTACTGAAATCTATCCATGCAAATGCCATGGGCAAAACTGGCCCTCTTTTTGTGGATACGCACACCTATCATGGCTTAAATAGTAAGTTACATCTATTCACAGCTCTTGTGTGTTAGGTGATTATTAGGGATTATAAGGGATTATTATTAGAAATTCAGATAGAAATCTTACCTTTGTTCTTGATAATTGTGACCTTATCCTTCATTGATGAAAGTTATTGACAACATGTCTTATGAAAATGCTGTTAGAGCCCTGTCGCATATTTTAATTGTGTACCCCAGAGATCAAATAGTTCCAGAGAAACTTACCTAATACAAGAATTTTGCCCAAAACTTGATCTTTGACCTTGAAATGTTGACCTTGACTATGACATGGGTCATTGACAAGACATCTAATGCCTGTGCTCCCAGAACCCTATCAGATGCTCATATTGGGTAACCTAGGGATAAATAATTCCAGAGATACATATACCTAAATCTAAAATCAAGACAAAAATGTGATGTTTGACCTTGGATATGGTGACCTTGACCTTACCAAAGGTCATTCATATGATGTCTCATGGAAGTGATTTTAATGTCCTATCACATGCATAAATTGTGTACGCCAGTGATAAATAGTCCCTAAGATACATACATAATACTCAAATTTGAACCAAAATTTGATGTTTGACCTTGAAAATGGTGACCTTGACCTTGACAAAGGTCAATTAAAAGATATATTCTGAAAGTACTCTCAGAGCCCTCTCATGTGTATAAATTGTGTAGGTTTGAAATAAATTGTTCAAAAGATATAGACTGCAGTATGTAATTTAGATTTACACAAAATTTAGTATAGAATGAAAAGTAAGGCTTGGTTACCATGGCAACAGACATTCCAATGATACCAACAATGGGTTATTTTTCTTTCCCCTCATGTCAGTTATTATTTGTATGCATTAGGTTACCATTTTCCTCTATTGCCATATTTTCATAAGAGAAAATAGAATGTCACATCCCACAATTTTGCTATTTTTACATTTCAAGGTCATATTTGGTGACATTGACCTTGAGCAAGGTCATTGATTCGAATGGAAATGATAACCCTTAGATACAACATTGTTATTCTCAAGTTTGGTTACAATACTGATAAAAGTGTAGAAATGGGACACTAAAAACCTATTTTTTGCTAAAATACAAAAAAATCACTAGTTTCCATGGAAACAGGCCATTTTGACAATGTTCGCCACCTTTCCGGCAATTTTTGTCTTCAGATTCGGAAAATTCATGAAATTTTACACAAAATACCTCAAATTTAGCTTGTTATACGGTGGGTAGGGGTTCCCTCCCAAATTTAGCCTCTGGCCGCTGTACTATAAGGGATACGAACCTGCGAGATCACTACAATTGGTGCCGTGACCAAACTTAACCAACCGGTTTTGTTAGCACTGAAGTGCTGAGTTCACTTGCTTGGACCTATTGCCATTCTTCATATATCCTTGAGATATAAGTATGCCAAACTTTGTGGTCCTGCAAGATTGCCTCTTCAGAGAAGAATCAAGATTTGCCTGGATTTTTCAATGCTGAAAAATCCTTGCATTGGCCCCTCTTGTGAATCTGGAATCTCGGATTTCAGATTCAGAATCTCTGATGGAATTTCTGATGGATTTCTGACGAATTTCTGATGGATTTCAGACAGATTTTCGGACGATTGTCGGACGGATTTTCGGACGAATTTCGGACGGAATTTCAGACGGATTTTCGGACGGATTTCGGACGGATTTCGGACGGATTTTCGGATTCATGGAATTTCGGATTTCGGAAAATCCTGTCCCAAGCGTGCAGGGCTTCAGGTATGAAGGAGCAATGGGATCAGAACTCACCTTTAGGCCCGATGTGCAATAGAGTAGTTCTAACATGATTTTTACCTGGTCATTTACACCTGATTCTGACCTGGTGCTTTACTAGTGGAAATCGTAAACAGTTTTGAGGCTCAAACTTGATTGTACAATGCTCTATGGACCCGATTTATAAATGCGGTTGTCATGCACTCAACAATGCACTTTTTACCAGGTTATAAGTTTCAGTTCTGAAGCTCTCAAAGATGCTCTACTGACCAGGTTATAAAATACAGTTATAATGCACTCAGTGAGGGCAGTTTCAACCCACAGTAATTAAAGCTGATAAATCTTCACAAAAAACAAATTCCCCAATATAATTCAGAGAGTATATATCAAAGTATGTTATCATGCCTTTGCATGGTAATACATCAATTATTACATCAACATTTTCGCCCTTATAGACAGCCACAGTACTGAGCAACATTCCTAGAGGGGTGATTCAGGTTGTACCTAAGATCAGGGTGGCCCAGTCTATATCAGCTAATGAAGTATGCAATGACCAGGGGTGTTTTGACCAAAACATTTTTTTCATATCAAACAACTCATTGACACAAATAAACTATAGAAGTATATCACTTATAACATTCTATGTACATGATGTGGAATATCTATACAGGTATTCCATAATATGGTAAATTCCATATAAGATCAGAAGCACTTTCATTGTAAAAACAATTGTAAATGCACACCTGGTGAACTCAGTACTGCCGCCTGGTGAGAATAAGTGGCATAATGGTAAACTTATGCAAGAGCACCATTTAGAATGATTAGCAGTATTAAGGATTAATAATAGAGTATTGTTTTAATGTTTGCATAACAACAATCATCAATTTACAACCCGCCCTATTTATATAAAGCAATACAATCCTAAGAATGTGATGTGTTCCAGGAAAATGAGTCACAAGTCGCAAAATTGATATTTTACAAAGAAAATTGATATTATACAAAGGGATTTATTAACAAGATCTGTTTGTTGGAATGTTCTCATTTTTGGGGAGTGTAACACTTTACTTCGTAAGAATTGATGTACCAAATTTCAAGACAGTTTATTAAATATATTATTACATTTCGCAGACTTTTTTCAACCATAAATTATCAGTGTTATGATAAGCTATGTAGACTGCCATGAAGGGGAATGGACTGCCGAATAATGGGTCAGCGATCTGCGATTATGATATGTATATTATTTGTATGTAGGATCATTGTAAATATAATTGTAATTTCCTATAATATATGTATATATGTAAAGGATGGCAGCCTAGGTCAAGGCTATGTTTGAACACATAAGCGTACCCCAAATGAATGATTGTTTGTTTGACTAAGGTTAAAAACAAAGAACGAATGCTTATATAACCATTTTTGTATTTCAATATCATATTTAGAGTGTTAAATATAGGCACCAACTACTCACTACGACAATTAGACTAAAATTTGAATAGTCTGTAATATCATTTATCTCATTTTCCACCTCATTATTTCATGCGCCATGATAAAAGTAACTGAATTTACAGATCTGTACATGGAATAGTATACTCACTTAGGAAACAAATTATTGTGTTATATCTTAAGCTAGGAGAATTTGTGATGCCCTACTTTAGGATGTACTAAATAGGTTACAGGGCAGATGAAAATCAATGTAAATTGAGATGTCCCCTGTAATAAAATGAAAGTTGAACAAAAAAAGATAAATTTATATATCAGACATAAAATACTGTTTGGCTGCCCTTAGTATCTATTATCTTTGAACCCCGCTTAATCTCATCTTTTTAAACATATTGCTTTATCAAAATCCATTTCATAAATATGTGATGCGTTTTCGGAAATTAAATTATAATTTGCAAATTCGCAAGAATTTGGGAAGTAATATTTGGATAATATGGAGGTAGCATTACATCGTTTAGTTTAGTGGAGAGGGGTTTCTATGAATAAGTGTGAGACTGAGTGTGAGGGTTTAGAGAGTAGAGTGTCAGATAGTGCGACATTAGGTGTGAATGCCATGCAGGTGAGTGAGCAATGGCAGGTATTATGGTCGTTTGTAGCTTCATTGGGCAGAGTTTTATGGTAGTTGTGGGGGCGGATTTGGTTGGAATTATTATTTGTGATAGAAATGTTAAGAATGTTTAGGTTATACAGACAAATATCTGAGATTCTCAAATAAATACAATATGCTCCATGGACCTGGTTTATAAATGTGGTTCTGATGCTTCCAACGATGTGCTACTGACCAGGTGTAAAAGACACAATTATGATGCGCTCAGTGAAACACTTTCATTGCTATTGCTATATGAGGGTGAGAGAGGGAGTTGATACAAATTTTTCATTCATTCTTTCATTCATTCATCCATTCATAATCATTATTCATACAAGTAAAAAGGGCATTTAGGTAGACGTTTGATTTTTAAGTATTTTATTCAGACTATCAATCAATCAGACTATATCAATCGTACCCTTTGTATGTGGCTTTAAAATCATAATCATTTATATCTTAATTTGTTGAATTAATTTGGAGATCTTATTTTAGGTGGAACTTTGTCTGACATTCATTAATTCAACTGCAAGTAGCTAGTGCATTGATACCTGATTTATATACATATATTTGATACGCATTTTTGAAGTGCACCAAATGATGCACCTTGCATCAGGTGCAAAACCAGGTGCAAAACTGCTTTTTTGAGCGGGTTGCACTTCTGTGACTGGTCAGTGGCACTTTTGCATGCACTGGCGGATTTTCCAATGCACATAGGGGGTGTCAGTTCCTGGCGTAGGAAGCTAATTTTCCCCCGAAGCTGGCAATAATTAGGAACTGGGATACGAAGGATTCATGGAGTGGTTTTGGACAATACTCTATGAACTCTGTGCCTAAGAATTTTTCTTAGGGGCTTAATCGACCAGGGGAAAGCTGCTTGGGTGAAGCTAAAACAGCCGTTTGACCTTCTCCATGCTATTCTCTGGGCCGAAGTATGGGAAGTTGTAGTTTGGACTTAGTTCCTGCTACTGCTCTACAAGCCGCCTTCATGGGTCCGAAGGCTGTAGTTATTCCATTGGAAATAGCTGCAGCCGAAGCTTCCCACTTGAAGAGACGCAGAAATGTGAACGCCAAAGAAAAGGCCATGGTTCAGGTCAGCCAGGCACTAGCTTTGCAGGATTCCGAAGATCTTAGCAATGCCGTAGTGCAAGCTGTCCAGGCTTGGCAAGGAAAGAATAAAAAACTGGTTCCTCTGCTCAGCAGGTGATGACAACTGCTGGAGCTAAGGGGACCGAACTAGAATCGCCCTGTCCCCTAATGATAAGCAGTAAAAATGGACTTTATTCAGTTAATTCCATTTGTGACTGGGAGACGAACATGAGTCTCGAAAAGTACTTGACTTTACTTTGGGTAACGCTTGCATGGAAAACCGAAAATCCAAAACGTCTTAAGTGACCACGGACTTCGGTGGAACATCAGAATCTATTTATGGACAAATAGAGTGTTGCTTATGCCCGAGGTGGGTTTGAGGAAATCAGAGAATGATTAAACCTCTGTGTTGTCTCAGCAGAGACCCGGAATAGCTGAGTGGGAACACGCGCCCCAAGCTATTTTCAGCTCAGAAGGTGAGCGCGGGAAGGAACATTGGCGCTGCAGTAGTGCGGCGACTGAGCGCAACTCTGGTGTTGCAATGGTTACATATACGAGTGTTTTACCATTTCAGTCAGTTGACTTCCTGCTTCCGCGAAGCAAAGCCTCGAGACTACCTCTTTGAAAGAGAAACGTGCAGTAAGTTTTACTAAGTGATGAACTTTGTGAAATATATTGACCCGTGTTTGTAGTCCCTTTGCTCGAGTAGTCAAGTTGCATGAACACTATGGGTCATATATTAACTGTGTTTGGGACACATTGGTATTGAACGGGCTGTTGTGAGCCCCATAGCGGCCATGTTGGTCGCGCCATTGGTATAGAATGAATGAACTTTCCTGTCCGAAGGTGCTAGACCGAACTTGAGAAGCGTCTTTGCTACCGATCTACCAATAAACGTTAAATCTTTGTGTTTTGGAGTAATCAACCAATACACATTGCCTTAGGCGTGGGTATGCTTGTGTAGTAAACAGGTTTGGATTTCTCGATACCCCTACGCTCTATGTGTGTAGTAGCTGACAGCCACTGCAAGGGTGTGTCCGAGAACTGTCCAAACGGTATCTGCATTGGAACAGGTATGTCTACTTGCTTGTCATTACCTTGTCATTGTTTATTCTTTCAGGATCCGCTAGTTTGAACAATGTCGATATCAGATGAATCAACAACATGACTGACGACCAGTTGGCCGAGTCTCTCAACACCAAGCTGGCCGAATCGGATGCAGATCTTGATCTGGACGGTTCGGACTGCGAAGTGTTGTCCGAGTCCGAGGAGGCTAAGGTCCTCAAAGGATCTGAGATCCTTGCAAACTTGGCCCATGCAGATGTGGGTGCAGTTGGAAAAACGAGGTAGAAGTAAGGCTATGGAGAAAGCTGCGCGAGTGAAGGCAATGTAAAAACTTGTCAGTGTTTTCAATCAGACCACTCATCTCTTGCTGGCTCATCTCTGGATCCTTAGGAAGGCTGGTGACTCGGGTTTTTCCAAGTCTGGTGGTGGAAAACCCAAGTTAACTCCGACCCCGGCTAAAGACTAGCACAGTGGTTGAGGGCAAACCAAGTGCTAGTTCTAGCTTGAAGGCCAGCAGAGCCTCCACGTGACCGAGGTCCGAGAGCCAGTCAAAGGCAACTGAGTCGGCTGCTCCTCCTGCAAGGAAGAGCAGACGTTCGAGGAAGGCCCAGAAATGGGTGGACGGGACTCTAGCCGAGTTGCCTTGCACCCTGAAAACTGCCACTCTGGTGGAAACATCGGAGACTGGAGTAAACCAGGCACTGAAAGCCCTGCAAGAAGCTGCGGAGGAAGCCAAGAGGCAGGTCAAGTCAACTGTGACCGCCCTTGTAGTTCCTCTGAAAAGCTTCAGGCAGTGAGGGCTAAGGTGGATGAGGTAGGCTCGCTGAAGGAAACCATCAGTCAGCAAGCTCTCCTCATTCGGACTCTGAAGGCATCCAACCAAGAGAAAGAGCAGCGGATTCTGAAGCTCCTCGAGGAGAACACTAGACTTCAGGGTTTGCTGTTGGATGATTCAGATGAGTCCAATCAAGGTCCGAGTTGGGTGGAAAGTTCCCTGGGTGGAAAGCCGTCCGCTCGGCCTGACAAGGCAGTTGAGGCTGCTCGAGCCGAACCTTCTTCTGGCTCGAGTACAACTCCTGCTTTGACCGTGGTGTCCAGTCGAGCTGGTGGGATGTTTGAAGTTGACGATCAGCAAATCAATTTCCTCACCAATCTCCTGGACCAGTTCAAGTCCCAACGTCAGCCACCACAGCCTCGGCGAACTGTGACCTCGGTTGCGCTGGGCCGGGCCCCTCTTGATGGTGGAAGCGAAATGCTGGGTGGAATGTTTGCCACACCAGAAAGACCTTCTCCTCAGGACAAGCCCGTAGACAAGAAGACCAACCCTGGAGACGCAAAGATGGACTGAACTGGATGAACATATGGATGGATGATGTCCGGACCGCCCCTTGACCCCTTGAAGCCACTTTGGACACTCTTCGGATGCCCTGGATCCTTGGATACAGAACCTTGGTGTGAGGCGCCGAAATCTGAAACCAAGTCTACAATATGAATGTGAATTCCTTTTTCAAAATAATTAATTTCTGTTAAGCAGAAAATTGTTTGTTTGCAAGGTAGTGAGGACACAATATGCTCCTGCTTGTCGAACGTGAAGAGGTTTTCATAAACTTTTTCTTACTTCAAAGAATGTTCATTTTAATTAGGACACAGTATGCTCCTATATGTCGCAAGAAGTTTTCATAAGATTTATTTATTGTTCATAGTAGAGAGGACACCTTATGCTCCTACATGTAGATGTTTCAAATTTTATACCCTGTCGAGTTTTAAAATGTCTTTTTAAACTCTTAAAAGAAAAGAGGGGGTATTGTGGTGATATTGGGTTTCACTAGAGTTTATCTCTAGGTGCTGTCTGCTGTGGGTTAGTTCAGCCGATCTACCCCAGTGGGCAGTACTGGTCCGCAGTGACTTTTTAGTCTATGTATTAACTTTTACCTGTTGTATTTTACATATAACAGCAGTCCAGCTGTTGTTGCCAGAGTAACGGCAACCTGGGTTAACCTTATTTTGCTAATGGTTATGAATGTTCTTGTTCTTGTAACTAGTATCTTGTTACTCGTATATTGGCTTGTGCCATGTTTACTTAAACCTGCATGTTGCCTCAGACACCTGTGGTCAAGGGTCACCTAGCTGGCTAGGAGGCCCGAGATCCTCAGACTGAGGTAGGATTGTGTAAACTGACGCTCAGCTTGCAATTCCTCACGAGAATAAAAACCCTTTGCGAACAGGTAGTGACTGCCTTTTGTTCCATTTGTTTTATACATCGGTAAGGTTAAGGGATACGAACCTGCGAGATCACTACACACGGACAATTGTACATTCACACAGCAGACCTGCTCTGCCCACGGCAATGACCAGGTTTCCATAGCAACATCACACAGCTATATTGGTCCGAATGTCACCAATTAAGGCTACTTAAATATATACATTTATATGCATGCTCTAATCACCAATGACGTTGAGAGTACATGTAAAAAAGTTCTCTAAAACTCCTGGGCAATGTTTGAAAAGTCTACTAAGAAAACACCTAGGCTTTCATTGCCTGGGTTAGAATAACATGCCTCGCGAAATTAGCCATATCTTTCTTAATATTCATGGTAGAAAGTTCAAACAACTTTTGAAATGTTCAGAAATGATTCAGGATTCTCTCTGTCCTGCCAAACCTTAGCCATCCGCTTTGCTGTACAAGATATCATCGTTCGAATAACTGCGGCGGGTGCGTGTTCACAAATTCAGTCAAACTCCAGTGTGGACACACTTGTCCTGCATTCATAGAGGGGAGAGTAGAGGGGAGATCTTATGCTGCAGGAGGGCCGGTTTGACCCCCATTTCTAGCCAATCCTTTGCTTGCTAGTATAACTCCAAGCTAGCATTTTGGTATAATCTCACCAACAAAAATCCAATAAATGTTTTAAAGATACTTATCGAAGCCTTGGTTCTCCACCATTGATATACTCTGTTGTTAATGAGTATATACTAATGTACTATAATGTACAAGTTACTGTTATAGATGTAATGTTAAATGAAGTAAGTCCAACACATCTTTCCTTGACTGACTGGTCCAAACACTGCCTTCTGAATGACTGCCGAGTGACTGACTTCCGAATGGCAAGTGCCTCTTTTTATTCAACTGGTCACAGCTCTGGTTTCCTAGCTGTGACACGTCTCACTGGTGGACATACCTCCAGGTACGTGCATGACACCTAATATATAATCATACTATGTAGACATGCCCTCAGGGTCTGTCTGTCCACCTGGTAGTATAACAGTGGTTGCACCACAAATTAGCCACACAGCCTTTTAGACAGTGAATCACTCATAACCTTGTAGATAATGCAATCATATTTTGTCTTTATACCTTGTTGGAAAGGGTTTTTATAACTCCTTTTAATGAGATATAATATACCTTAGAAAATTATTATCTTGGCATAAATATGAACACTTTTAAAATGTGCGAAGTGGTTGCACATCTATTTTTGCCATTCATTGGAGGCCTGTGGAAAATTTGTATTTGGTCATAGAATGCAGCCAGTAGGTATATTTTGAAGCTGATATGCATTTAAATAATATAAGATGTATTCCTTGTGTTGTAACCCTCCTTGTGCATATTTTTTAATAATTTATTTTATGATTTTAGGGTCGGATGAGACATTTTTGGCCAGAATAACACTATTTTGGGGGATAATTTTTGAGATATTGACATTAGATATATAAAAGTATATATGGCATTAATCGTCATCCTCCGGCCGATGCATTGGGATATGTAGATTGTCTCTATCCTTAGAACTCACAAACTTATAGCATGCTAATCATGTAAAATTGGAAATTGGCCCATTTCGTGAGAATTGACCACCTACCTACTTTGGTCCAAATGTCTTCCTGGTTGGAAGCAACAAGGCAATGATATTCTTTTTTTTTCAAATTCAATTCAGGCCAAACATTTGACAACGACAAACTTCATGTGTAAAAACGTATTGTCCACCATGGACGTACTTCATACGGTGCATAGACTAAACGACATATCTCAACCTGTTCTTTGAAGGACAAATTTTCACAGATGGTGACTCCCAGATATTTAAAGGATTTAACTCGTTCTATCTGAGTTTCTGACATGATTAAAGGGGACAAGTTATTCACAATTTCCCTTTTATCAAACACACTGTACATACGCCTGTCTCCGAAATTCGAATTACATGGGTATAGTTCTTAACTGACCAAGTTCGAAGCTGAGGGGAGGGAGGACCAGCTAGGACCACTCCTTTAGGTAATGAGGCCCGCCATCCTGATACATACTGATACACCTCACCAGTAGTAATAGTCACCACCGGCAAAATGACTTTTTGTGAGTCGTATTGAATCTGTATTGGAAATGGTAGGGGTTGATTGGTGTGTGTGGAGAAATGCTCATTTTTGGTTTGGATGTGGAGCGGGTGAGAGGTTTGTGGGGAGACTATAGGCGCGTGGTAGACTATAGAGGCGCGCATGTAGCGCGTTGGAGTTTTGGTAGGGGGTATGGGTGGGGGAGAGAGAGGGGGTAGGGTAGGGGGGGTGGAGAGAGGGTGGGGAGAGGGTGGGGAGAGAAGGGGAGGGAGAGGGGGGGGAGAGAGGAGAGGGGAGAGATCGGTGTCTTTGCCCATGTACTTGTTGATGTCAGTGCATTAAGTGGGTATGGGGTTTTATTTGCTAGGGTGAAGAAGAGGGGGTGTTTGGTTGGGTGATTGTATGCTTTTGACGGGCTGTTACATGGATGGGGTGAGCGGGTACACAAGAGATGACGGGTACACAAGAGATGAAGTGTGTATAGAAATCCTTTATTGTATTTGTGTTGAACATAGTATTTTATATTTCCATTTGAATTGGGTATATAGTGTCACAAAAGCGCATCTAAGGTATAAAGTCCTACGTTAATCCTTTAAGTTTATGAGACTTGTTTTTCTGGGTGCATGCTTTGTACTTTTGTCCTTAGTTAGTGTCATTCGGAGGGGATGGGTATGGGGTGGATATTGGTAGATATAAATTAATTTTGCTCTTTGTTTCTTGGCAACAATGGCAACATGTGCAAATTGCGTAAGTGTAGAATGGTTTCAAAGGCTAGAAATATGTTTAGATTAAGATCGTCACAGCAGGTGTTATCCCATATATCCATATCGTTTAATGGGAGTTGTTTTTCCGCACTAACAGGACACATGGCTATTTCCTTCCCTCATGAGTTCTCTTTTCCAATCGCTCGGGCCTTGATGTGATATGAGTGTATCTGGGTATTCTTCCTTTCTTTGGCTGAACATTAACATTAATCGGCTGTGGGAGCACTTATTTCCCGCAGAGAGGACGGGGAGAACTTCAGCTGCGTTGAAATTTACAATTATTTTGGCCTTTAATGTGTCGATGAATATGATTGCGGAGTTGAATGGGCACTCATTGGTAAATCCTGTATATTTGCAAGGTAGTTTTGCAAGGCCGCGTGCTTTAGCACGTTTGTGAATGAAGTGACGGAGGCCAGATTGAAAGGAGACAGCGACCCTTCTCAAGCCATTATTGCAGATACAATGAAATTGCTCGGGAACAGTGCTTATGGAGGGGTCATTCTCAACAAGGAGAAACACAAATCTGTGATATATTCCAACAACAAAAACACAGTGATGATGAAAGCGAACAGCCCCCTTTACCGAAAAATGACAGAACTTGGAGAAAATTACTTTGAGATTGAGATGGCGAAACGGCGAATTGTGCTAGATCTTCCCATTTACTTGGGCTTTTTCATTTTGCAATACACCAAGAAAAGAATGCTGGAGTTTTACTATGGCTGTATTGATCATTACCTCGGGAGAGATAAGTTTGCTTTGGGCGAGACCGATACTGACAGTCTCTATTTTTCGATAAGCACCAAAACATTGCAAGAATCTGTTCGCCCAGAGGTGAAAAAAAACTTCTTGGATGAAATCTACCATCGATGCTCTGATGATTTGGATCCCGTATGGTTTCCACGAGAATGTTGCGATACTCACAGGAAAAGAGACAAGAGAAAACCAGGCGCCTTTAAACTGGAAGCTGAGGGCCAGGAGCTCCTTTGCTTAGCGAGTAAAACCTACATTCTGAGAAATGAAGACAAGGTGAAGTTTAGCTCGAAGGGGATTAGTAAAAGAGGATTAGAGAATGTCTTTGATCTGTACGCTTCGGTGCTAGAAACCGGCCAATCGAGATCAGCGGTGAATCGCAGTTTCAGAGCGAGGAATAACACCATTTACACCTACGAGCAAGCCCGCAATGGCTTTAGCTACTTTTACTGTAAACGTGAAGTTTTGCCCGATGGTGTATCGACACGGTGTTTGGACATGGTGCTGTGTCCCTGGGAGGAGGTTGGAACTTGCTGGTTTGACAAGTCAGATCCGCTATCTTTGGAGTACCCATCCCAGGTAACAAATTGACGTTAACTTAACAGCAATTTAACCCACATTTTCGAGCAACTATATGTTAATGGTAAACGTTAATCTTGACGTGAATGTGTGGACTCAACTTTGCGCAATCTTAACGTCAATATTAACGTCTATCTTACCATCAATTTTACGCAATGTTAATGTCAATCTTACCATCAATTGCGCGCAATCTTAACGTCAATATCAACGTGAATCTTAACACCAATTTTACACAATATTGACGTCAATAGTAATGTGAATTCTAACATTAATATTAGCGTAATATTTACGTTAATACTAACCTGAATTTGGGCAAAAATATTTACGTTATTTGGGGTGTTGATTTCATACATTTTATTAACGTTAATATTCGATTCATACAGTTTGGTCTATTTAGTTCACCACTCTTTTATTTACTCTCAGAAAATCATCATATTCATCTTTTTGTTGGTGTATTTTTCATGCAGTCTAGGCTCAGAGCCTATCAGACCAGGTGAGATTGGTATATCAAAAGTATATCAGGAGTGAAAGGTATCCTATGACTTTCTCTGCATTTGAATGGATCTCTGTCTTCTCTGAGTCTATATTGCATAGGTCGTGGTCAGCTTCTATAAAGAATAAAAAACAGTTGTAGTCGATACAATGCATTCACCATTTCTACATTTCAATAGGGATATATTTAAAATGTAATACTTACTGTAAACGTATGTATTTTCGCACAGATAAATGTTCGCATACTAAGTACTTTAACACTGTTTCGCGCGAATTTAATTTCACACAGCAAGGAAGTCTCACACCTATTTATGCAATAATTATACCATTCGCACAGGATTTATTTTCGCGCACAAGGGTGAGTGCGCTAAAATAGCGAAAATACATACTGCGCGAACATTAATACTTTTACAGTATTTGATTAAATACAATATTGAACAAACAAAATAACATATGTACCACAAAACTATGAGGGATAACTTCACCATTGGCAGAGATGGAGGCTTGCTGGGCGTAGCTGGTCTGTAATCATGTTAATGTTTATTAGGGCTTAGTGAACACCACTAACGGTCACTTCTAGCTTTTAGACTGACAGACTTTGGTGGGCACTACAATAAGATAGCCCCTTGTGCCTAACTTGTAATCAATATCTTCCTGTATTTTCCCGCCTGTAGCATCCTCATCCATAACCGTTTTCTGTACAAAGGAAATAAAACAAAATGTTTAGGGGTCAGGGGTACAGGTTATACATGGCAAAGTCTTAAGAACGATTTTATCAGCAAATATGTTTGATTATCTTTAGACAAAATACCTTAATAATGTAAAAACAGTATTGCGGGCATTTGAATGTAATTCAAATGGATTTGTGCTACTAACATTGAAATACCCATTGGTAGAACTCCAACATCGGCCCATGGCTACTTTAATGTCGACAGATTCTGTAAATAAAAAAAATGATTGATTACATAGCATCTGATATAAGCATCTAATATTGAAAAGTATACCAAGATATGTATGCCTGTTTGTATTTAATTCTAATATTATCTGATCAATGCAACTGGTGCTATTTAGAGAGCTAAATGATTGACAGAAGTTCAATTTGATATAACCAACGCATATACTGGTGAATATCAATAAGAAGGGTCAGAGAAATAAAGAAAAGGCAACTTACTGAAGTTACTCTAGCAGTCGATTTGAAATGATCCTCCTGCCTTGACGGTTAGACTGCAACTATAGGGAAGCGCAGTGACTCAGTGGCTCTAAGCCAGTGTTAACCCCCACCCCCACCCACCCACCCACCCACTATGTCGCAGTCCCAAGGATTTGCCAACCCTAGATAGAGGACAGGATGAGAGAAGGAAAGAGGGTGGGAAGAAAGAGACAGAGACAGAGACTGAAAAAAAGAATAAAGACAGAGGGTGGGAAGAGAGAAAGTGTGTGAAAGAGAAATGCTAAAACATGATAATAAACGGAAAAACGTCAAAGAAAGGAAGAAGTTATAGACCGAGCAACATACATATATTCAACCAAAGCTTGAACAATTATTTTGAATCTCAGTCGTAAATATACATGTATAGGTTACAAACAGGATGAGCAAATAAAGGAATTAACAAAAGCACTAACGTGACAATCATGACATCATAACTTTAGATGAGCGAGGATTATGAGACATAGGAATTGACACCATTTAATATAACAGCTTCATAACGTATCAGAAAAGGGCTCATATTCTGATAAGGTTCATGGCGTCAGCCATTTCCTTCATTATTCATCTCCAGGGGAGGGACATTCTGTTTCCTTGGTCATATATAAGCTCCTTATATGAATTTCACATCTGTACTTTAATTCGTACATAATTAACAGATAATGAAGAAAAGTCACCATAATAAATTGACTTCTGTCTATAATTATATGCCTTGGTCTGCAAGAAAATCCAGTAAAATATTTCCGAGTTCAAATTGTCATCTTTAAAACCCAATAATAATTTTACTGCCAGGGCATAATAAAAGATACACACAGTTAATGTTGATAAAAGATGATATATTCAGGTTCAGATATTAATGTTAAGTTACCATTGAATAAACGTTAATAATTCAATATCAAATTGTAAAAGTTAACTTGATCAGTAAGTTAATGTTAATAATTTGACGTCAATGTATTAACGCAAAGTTAATGTTGATAATACACAAGTATATTGATGTTAAAATATTGACGTTAAGTGACAATCGAATTAACGTTGAGAAGTTAACATTAAGAAAATACACCTTAGGTTAATGTTTGCTTAACGCTAAAATAGTAACGTGAATGAAAGTCACGTCAAATTAAGGTTCAATTCACGTCAAAACATTTACGTTGCTAAAGTGACCTTCCATTGACGTTAACCAACGTGGAGTTAACGTGAATTGTTACCTGGGATGCACTTTGAGGTGGGGGGAGTACATGTTTGCCAACGCAGAGCAGCTGTATTCCTACCTTCTTTGTTTGTTTCACGGCGATGAGCAAAAATCAAGAAAGATTCTTTATTACTCCGACGCCGAGTACCTTCGCGCCGTGTTGAAAGACATTCGAGTAAAAAGTGAGTGGTATGAGGAAATGGGGAAAGTAATGCGTCAGATCTGCTTACTTAAACTGAAAACAAACAGGCAAGTAAGAGAATTTCTCCAAAGCACTCAAAAGGCGCCTTCGGTTTACTGCTTGTCAAATGAGCGCATATGGTCATGCGGTTTGACTAAAAAAGTTGCCTCTTTCTTTGAGTTGAAACACCATGTCAGGAACAACTTTCTTGGAGCGATGTGGGAGGCTATAAGAAAAGATTACAACCATTTGCTCAAAATAGATTTGCCATGATGAAGACTGTAGTGAATGTTCCGCAGGCCTTTTTCCAGACCCCGACAACTGTTTGTTTGAGTGGGTGCACTGGGTGTGGAAAATCCTTCTTTGTAAAAAGACTTTTGAAGAACAGATCGACCATGTTTAGCCAACCACCTGAAAGAGTGCTTTACTTTTATGGCATTTGGCAAGAGGGGTTTAATGATATGCCCCCCGACATTGAATTTATTTAGGGTCTGCCCAATGACCTGATGAGCTATGCTGAAAACTCAAAGCTTGGGTGATAGATGATTTGATGCACGACGTAGTGAACAACAAGGAGGCAGAGCGATTGTTTACTCACGGGAGCCACCACAAAAACCTGACTGTGATTTACTTGAGTCAAAATGTATTCTGCCAAGGAAAATCGAGCAGGACTATCAATCTAAACACGCATTACAATAGGCTGTTCAAAAACCCTAGGGATGTGTAACTGGATGCTCAAATGGGTATGGGAGGACTGCTTCGCCAAGCGTACAAAGATGCGACCAGCAAGCCCTGGGGGTATTTAATCATTGATCTGTCGCCACGAAATCATTCCGACTTGAAACTTTGGACTAGCGTGTTCCCTGAAGAGAACCCTGTGGTTTACATTGAATAATTACAGCAACATGGCTCCTCCCCTACACCCATCCATGGCTGACTATGAGAGTCGATTGGATAGTATTAGGCATTGGATTCATCCTTTTCTATCCAAGTTTGCCTGTTGCAGGAAAGGGTTCTTTTACACAGGCGTTGGAGATTGGGTGCAGTTGCGGGATCAAATTACACTCTTGGCGCGAGGACGACATCCCTGCCGTAGAGCACGCCTTCCAATCGCCTAAATGCGACCTGGCTAAAAGAAAACTTTTGGACGTTACTTACTCAGTGGAGACCCTACTAAAGCTCGTTGGAAAACTGAGTGAGTACAAGGCTCAAGTATCCCAACTTTCGTCACGTGTGGAGGGCCTACAAAGAAGCGTAAACTCATCCCGTCGCCATCACATTCACTGGGCACGTGAACCGAACAGCTTTGCTGCCTTTTCGCTAGATGAGTGTGACGGTCCTGGTGGGAACATAGACGACGAAGGTAAGTACAAAAAAACAAAAAGCTACTCCAAAAAATTGGTGATCAAAATAAAAGCGTAAAGGTGAGAGCCCAATTGATCGACAAGAACCAAGGAAGAATAATTGACACTTTTCACTTGGTGAAAGAGCAACTTTTAAGCCTTACATGATGAGGAAAATGGTCCTTATCCCATTTGAGCGCTACACTTCCATTCAGAATGGCATGGGGGAAGGAGCTGCGACAATTACCGCTCCCGGCAGTGATCATGGCACCGATCCTAGTTTCAACGCTTGAGTCCAACAATGATGCTCCTGCTGCTCCTTCTCCTAAGCTGGCTCCCCCCCCCGCTGCTTCTCCCGAGACTACAAATGTGCGAGCTGCGCCTAAAACCTCACCCAAAAAAAACAAAAAAAGACTTGAACGCAGCGGGCACAAGCGACTCCCTCCACCACCGCCACCAGGAATTTCTGTCCAAGGTCAAAAGAGAAAAAATCGAGCCTGATTGGAAAGCATTATGGCAACCTCGAGGTTTCTGAAAAAGATTTACTATGATCCTTCTCACCCAGCGGGATTTGGAACGGCACGGCAATTGTACAATGAAGCCAAAACTAAAGGAATAAAGTTTGAGGATGTGGAAATTTTTTTGGAGGGTGAGGAAACGTATACTATGTACAACGAATCCCCTGTACCTAAGCACAAATTACGCGTTGTAGCAGCCAAAAAAAAATACCAGTTCGATGTTGACAGCGCCCATTTGGTCAAACTGCAAGATAGCAACGATTCCTACCAATATTTTCTTGTAGCCATCGATGTCTTTACAAGGTATGGCTACACTCACCCTTTAAAAACACTAAAGGGGTGGAAATGGTCGCAGCATTGAAAACCATATTTAGAAAAGGAAAACCTGATGTGTTTCGCTCCGATGGAGGCGCGGAATTCAACAATAAATGGGTGCGTGATTACTTTAACAAAGTGGGTGTGAAACAGGTGATTACTCACAACAAGACCCAAGCTTCGCTAGCAGAAAGGCTTATAGCTACGATTAAGCACAAATTGACAAAATATATGTTCCACAAGCAAATCCACCGTTGGATCGACGTATTACCTTTAGCCACGAAAGCTTACAATCTATTGAGACACCAGATAATTAAGCGCTCTCCCAGCGATGCATTAACAAGCTCAAACGTCGATTTATGGGATGCTCAGTACGGCCCGAGAAAGAAAAAGAGAAGGAAAGTGAGTAAATACGTGCCTCCATTTAAATCCATATTTAAATTTGAGGTGGGGGACATGGTGAGAATTTCAAAATGGAGGCATGCCTTTACTCAAAAATACGACGAGAAATACACCCATGAGCTCTTTATAATCACATCCCGCCAAGCGAAGCAGGCCATTCCTCAATACACTTTAAAGGATTGGCACAACCAGGAAATAGACGGGCATTTTTTTTAGCATGAGCTTCAGAAAGTTCGCGTGAGTGAAGACACGCTGTATGAAGTGGAGGTCATTCAAAAGAAGAAACTCAACAGAAAGCCAGGTTTCATAGTAAAGTGGCATCACTGGCCGTCCTCCTTCAATAGCTGGGTGTCTGAAAAGGACTTGAAAAATATTAACCAGGCGCAATAATGTATTTATTTTTGTCCTCAAACGAAGTTCCAGGTAACTCGATCTGGGACTTTACAGTAGAACTTAGGAGCACAACCAATTTCCAGGAGAAAGCGTGGGAGTGTGCGTTGATGGAATTGTACATAAAGGGAGTGGAAGCATTAAAAGAAGAGCTATTTGTATACTGCAGCCTGTTGGAGTACAGCTCATTGTCTCAGGACCGCTTTCGAAACCTGCTCAAAATCGTTAATACCCCCGGTGAAATAGCTCTACCCTTTTACATGCCTGTTAAACCTGAGAGCACATGCAATAAGATTTGGATATATATAAAAACAGCAAGTGGAGCAGTTCCCTCATTTGATACGGATGAAGTGAGGTGCACGCTCGATTTGAAGGTGTTAGAATGAGCTTTGTGAGCTACCTTCCCGAAAAAGACAAGTGGGAAAATATTACCAAAACCAAAAAGTCATTTGGAAAAGGAGCAGGAGGCATTGTAGAGGTTAATTCATCGGAGCAGGAAGTTTTGGAGCAAGCCAAAGCGGCTTTATTAGAGGAGAAGAAAAAGATGAAGCCTCATTCATCACGTAGAAGGGGGACTGTTCGCAAGACAAAAAGGCAAGCTCGTAAAAGAACGAAGGGTGTCCAAAAAAGAGAAAAAAGATAAAAAAAAAAACGAGTAACCAAAAAAAGAGCAACCAAAAAAACTTCTGGGAAACGAAAATTTAGACGATAATAATAATAATGTCGGCCTCCACATACATATTGAGCAATGCTGAGGAGGGAATGACTAAGCGCATGGATATTTTTAATCTGCCTGAGGTCGACACTTCTGTTAGAGAGGTGGACATAGTCGAATTTAAACCCACAAGCGAGTCATACGGGGGACTCACCCATTTCCTTCCATGTTCCAAACACCTCTGGTGACTCAATAGACCTACAAAAATTAAGGATAGCTGCAACGTTGGAAATTCATGACTCCGCAGGCAATGTCATAAAACCAAGCGACAATGTTACCTTGGTCAACAATGCATTGGTGTCCATGTTTTCTAGACTGGACATTGCTCTCCAACAAACTCAAGTCAACTCATCCCTTTCGACTAACTGGGCCTATAAATCTTACATTGACAGGCTTTTGAGCTATGGCCTTTCGGATACTATGAACTGGTTCTCAGCCACTGGCTTTACAAAAGATTTAGCAGGAAGCTTGGATGACCATGTAGAAACATCAGCTCTGAATCCGGGTTTAACTGAGCGCAACGCTTGGACGTCCGGAGGAAAATCGGTTCAATTGCTCACGTCCCTATGCAGTGACATTACTGAGCAGGAGAGATTGCTCGTCAACGGTGTTCCTATCAATATTACTTTGTATCAATCAACAGACGCCTTTAGGTTGCTTTACGCTCCGACTTCTGGAATGTATTCACAGGCTGCAAAGGCCAAGACGGGTGAGAGCGGAGGAGGAGGAGGAGGAGGAGGGGATGGTTCTACTTTGCCCACAACACCTCCAACGCCACCACAGCAAAACCCAAAAGCTATTCGCTCCACATCAAGGACATTACCCTCCTTGTGCCTTTTGTTAAAGTCAACGAGGGTCTATTGCAAGTCCAAAGTAAGCGCATTGAAAAGTCACCTGCCCTCTCTACCCCATCAATCGCACTGAGATCCGAACATTCAACATCCCAGCTGATAACCTGTCCTTTTCGGAAAGCCACTTGTTTGGGGATTTGATACCCGGAGAGTTGATTGTGGGATTTGTGTCTGGAAACGCATTCTACGGAGACCCAACACGAAATCCATTCAATTTCAAATCATTTTCGTTATCTCGCATCAGCTTTGAAGTCAATGGAAAATCGGTGCCGGGACAGCCACTGGAGTTGGACTTTAAGAACAAACAAGTGACACGGGCCTACGCGCAAATCTTTGAGAGTCGCGATTCCTCTCAACAGGAGAAGCCTAATCTGACCTTGGCCGATTTCTTAGGAGGTTTTGCTCTCTATGTGTTTAATATAAAACACTTCAGAGGAGAACCTCTTCTTTCCACAATCAATCGAGGCAACACACGCTTGGCGGTGTCCTTTTCAGAGAAGCTAACAGAACCAGTCTCATGCATTGTCTATGGAAAGTCGCCAGCTCTGATCAAAATCGACTCGACTCGACAGGTCTATTACGAAAGCTAAAACATGGACCAAAGCAAGGGAATGAGTTCTTTAGACATAGATCAATGTTTAAAATCAGTCAAAGGCTACCAAGGTGCAATGTCTTTTGAGCAGTTACCACTTGGAAAAATGTTAACCGGTTTTATGTTGTTAATACAGCTAGACTGTCATTTTCACAAAATGTTATTGGACAGTGGACTGTTATATACATTGCCAAGAATAATACTTTTGTAGAGTTTTTTGACTCGATGGGTAAAGATCCGGGTTATTACCACCGGGAAATGTTACAATTCTGTATAGACAATGGCGACAAATACAAGTACAGCTCTAAAAAACTTCAATGTAGTGATTCTGCGCTTTGTGGACAGTTTTCGACGGTGTACTGCTTTTTAAAAAGCAAAGAAAATATGTCAATGGAAAACTTTATCGCATTATTTACTGAAGACTGTAAACAGAATGAAAAAAAGATTGAATTTTGGAATAAATGTAGTTAAAACATATATATATTTTGTTCTCGTTGTTACTTACTTTAAAGAGATGTTTCGTTGTCTCTTTTGTATAATACAACCTCCTCTGAAGGGGAGTATCGGACGTTAAGAAAAAGGGGGGTGGAAGGGATATTGGTGTTTATAGATCTTCTTTTTCTCCTCCAAATTAAAACTCCTGCGATAATAATGATAATGATAAGGATTAAAATAGAGCCAGAGGTCATTCCCACAATAAAATTGGTATTATTAGGTAATGGTTGGTCGTGAGGGAGTGGAGTTGTAATATTTTCTGAGGAATTGGTGGGTGTTACAGTCGATGTAGGGAAAATGGCGGTGGTGGAGGAGGAGGAGGAAGAAGAAGGCTCAGCTGTGGTTGATGGTCTGGTCTATGGAGTGGTTAATGGACTGGTTGTAGAAGGTTCAGCTGTAGTTGATGGACTGGTTGATGGCTTGGTACTGGTGGACGAAGAACTGGATGGCTTGGCACTAGTGGATGGAAGACTGGTGGTAGTGGTAGAACTCCCCCTTGTTGTTGTTGTTGTTGTCATTGTTGTTGCCCTTGTTGTAGGCAAGGAAGAAGGAGAAGAAGGAGAAGAAGAGGAAGGGGATATAATACAATCAGTTATAATTTCATAATCTGACGGTGGTGGTGGAAGAGAAGAACAATTAAACTTTATCGTTGACTCGCTGAGATCCAAAAGTCTTATATGTTCGTAATCACTGACGAATTCCTTTTCAAAATTTATAATGCGAAGTGACATTGAACGAGTGGGTTTATAGCCCCACTACATTCAACCCTCTTTTGTTTGTTGATGCACTTGCAAAAGCGCCCAATTTTGCCACAATAAGGTCCGCCACAATAATGAAATGTGTCAACACAATGGAGAAATAAAAACAGATATATGATGCAACGTGCCGTCTTCATGGTTATTTTTCTGATTTGTTGTTGTTCTTCTTATTATTCAATCTGAGACTATTAATAGAGTTTCAAAACACTCGTAAGATTTTATATGCAATGCAGACCTACACAATCCACTTATCGATCGATAATTTAATAATGGAAATCAGTCCATTTTTCATAATCTTACAGTGGAACTACTCCATCAAACCCATTTTGATTCTTTCTATTGTCTAAAACATTTAACGTCAATCAATCCTAACGTCTCAATCAATCCTAATCAATGAAACAAAGCAAAATACTTGACCGATATCGAAAGGTTCCTCCTGCGCTGAGCAAAGGGTAGTCGTCACCACTGCCCCCATTTTGTTAGAGTCCACACGGTAGTCAGCATCTTTCCTTTGTCGCGGTGAAAATAAGCTCAAGCTGGCTACTTTTCCCTCTCCATTGAAGGCTATTTGCTGTGATATTGACTCACAAGACACAATCTGTGCTCTTGTTTAACTTTGGGGGGAAGCAACAAACAAAAAACCAGCCACCCGACTACAGCTATACAAACTATCCACATGCTGTAATGGCCGCCGAGATGAAAGCTGATACGGGGTGAAAGGTGTTTATAAATGGCTATTGTCATATTTACACCCCTCATCGGCGGGAAAAGACGCGGATTTTCTAAGACGACATTAAGCCCTTCTTTAATAAGTATTAAGCCTTTAGTTAAATCAAATCTATTGGGTCGTTACTGCGTAGCAGCTCCTCTGTGGTTCCCTGGTGGTGCTTTTTGTAACAACTATCCCTCCCGCGCTACACTGTGGCTTTTCATTTCTACCGTTGCGTAGGGCCATAGGCTGTCTATACAAGCAAACTAAATGACTGAAATGCATCCTTTTATAAAGCACATTGGTAGAAAATAGGTATTGATAAATGAAACGCATTTAAAACAGATAAATAAAGACGCAATGGACTTTGTTATCCGTCTCGGTATGAATCCGGTAATCAGCCATGACCTTGTATGGTGCGATTTGCTTGAATGCAAGTCTAAACGTCTTGAGATAAAAAATCACGATAGCATTATGAAAAATCAATAAGGTTGTCAATCAAATAGATTTAGGCTCAACGGTAAAATTATGACTACGATTTTAATGTAGGCTCTAATGTTTACATATCGAGGTCAGTGTAGTGCAGGACTGTATTCCTCCCTTAGCTCCAAAATACCATATCGCACCATCGCCATATACCACCTTCGCCTCATCACCATAGATCACCATTCTTCGCCATTATTCTTTTGCTTGGCTCATCGGCTTGAGGAATGAGGATCATCCTCCTTCTCCCCATCACCATCATCATCCTCCTCCTCCACCTACCCCTTTCGTTGGGAAATATATGCTCGCCCTGCACCTGCCACCTGTCAAGGAGAGAGGTTAGGTGTGACCAAGTGAACGTCGGGAGGATAGTCAGAGGAAGCACCAACCTTTTGTGGGTAAAAAGCCTTGTGATAGGAAGAGTTACTGGAGCTATGTTAGACAGGGAAACGTTCCGGAACATAAACATCAAGTTCCCTAACCTGTCTAAGGTAGCTTTTACCCACATTAGGTTGGTTGTTTGCTCTGACTTAGGCTTCATTACCTCACCACATATTATTTCTTCATGTCCTAAGGTAATTATAATCTAATCTAATTATTTATTTTATTTATCGATATTGATATTGTACATAAAATATCAATGGGGGGGAGGGGGAGGTGCAACAGCCATTATTATGAATTGAAAAAAGGTGATAATTGCATAGTCTAACAAAGTGTTATAGGAGGTTAGCTAGCTAGCTAGCATGTTTGAGTCTATGAAGAAACCCATACGGACTAATACATTATAAAGCCCTTCATTTCCCGCTCAGCTCTTAGCTACAGGGTGGTGTTAGCTATGTTGACATAGCATCAGTTGCAGGCATATATATATGCAGAGCAAATACCCCTATTACGCTGTGTGTTTGTGGCTGTCAACCTGATTTTGTACAGGGGAGATAGGAGGGGAGAGAGTTATTTATTTATTCCAAAATCTGCGCCTTTATTTATTTATTTATTTATTTATTTTTTAACAGATCGTACCAACCCCCTCGCCCACGACCACGACCATGACCACGACCACTGAGGCTCCTACCACAATCAAAGAGCAAGACTTGACCACTGAGGCTCCTACCACAATCGAAGAGCAAGACTTGACCACCACCGTCGAATCTCCAGTCACCACCACCACCACCGAATATCCAGTCACCACCACCACCACCGAATCTCCAGCCACCACCACCTCCGTCCAAGAACTAACAACTACAGATGGAAGGGACGATAAGGATGGAGGAGCAGGCGCCATTCCTGAGGATAGTCATCAACATCAACTTTCCTCAGGAATGTCATCTGCTCATCAGGACGGACTTCCAAGGGGAGGTGATGAGGGAAGTGACAATGAGGGAAGGGACGATGGGCGCCTTCATAGACCAGAGGGGAGGGGTGTTGCGCCTCATCATAGCGGGGGGAGGGCAGCAGCTGTTTCTGCAGTGGAGAAACTTAGCAAATTGGTGAGAAAAAAGTTTGTTTTTTTTAATTTTTTCCAACATTATTTGCAATTATCATGCTGTTTTGGCTTTTGTTTTTTTTTGTATTCATTCCAAATAAACTCGTATTTTAAGTCATGTATTATACAGATGATTTTTTTTTTTTTTTTCAGACCAAGAAAGTGGATTGCTTCATCGTAGGTGGCAAAATAATCGCTGCCAAAACAACCAAGGCACTGACTAAGGTAAGCTATTCTCACCACCCTACGCTCTCCTCCTCCTCCTCTTCCCCTAGACTCCTCTTCCCGTAGACTCCTCTTCCCGTAGACTCCTCTCCTCTCATAAAGTCATGCTTCACTGCACACGACCCCCAACATAAAAGGACCACTTTTTCGCTATGTATAACCGAGAGATATTCGTGGCCGAGTTGGTTTGGGCGCTGGGTAAAAGTAAACCAGTTAGTCTCAGGGGCGACGGTTCGCAGCCCCCATCTTCCCCCTTCAAAAAGCAGGGTTGCTTGCTCCGTCGGGAGGTAGCAGTTCAGAGTTCTGTTTATAGCTGAATGGCCACAGTTCACATTCAGTTCAGGGCATAGCTTGCATTGGAAGCGTCGACCAGAGGTATTATCTGGTTGCTCTGAAGTATGCCATTTTCTCCATGAGCCCTAAAGTTCTCCACAGCACCCTGATTAATTTGATGGTGTGCTAACGATAAACCGGTGTGAGCAGAAGTTTGTGCTGGACACATAAATTCAAACTCTAGAGCCTTCCATTTCCTGTTCTGCTCTCAGCTAATTGACTCATTGGGACTATATCTAAATTACTGTGGATTACGCTCACCACCAAATTCCATAATTGCATTGAAATTAAGAGACTTTGTCAATGTGCTGGTCATTGGTTCGTCTAGTGTGAGGATTCCACAGTTGAGTTAAGAAGAGGATCCAAAATCTGTCATCAAACAATTCCACCCCAAAACAACTAGGCCACGAAAATCTCCTTTTGAGTTTGTTTAAACAAGGCTTAGTATAAAGCCAACTTTTAACGCAGCCTAAGAAGGGAGAATTGTATGGCTTAGTCGGTAAGGCGTGGGACCTATGATGGTTGCAAAGCACAAGGCTGGCAGGTTCCTCACAGACGTGGGTTCGCGCCCCGTCTCTCTCCCCTTAAAAAGCGGGCACAAACTGCTGCATTCACCTTCGCCCACTATCAGATTGAAAGATAGGAATAGGGAGTCGGTGTTGTCCTACTATGGTCAGCCCGTACATTGTTCATACCATGTCTATATTCGATAGACTTTCCTCAGATAGAGTGGTGTCGAAATCCAGACGAGTCGTAATGGGTCTCATCAGCAATGATAATAAAAAGTATTCTGGAGTTTCATTATGGTTTCATTCTGGAGTTCCCTCAATGTGCTTCATCAGCAATTATAATGAAGAGTGTCTTTGGGCTGTGAGTGGGGTGTAAGGACGTTGAATGACCACTAAAACTCCTTTCCCCTGTTAGTCCATGTCAATATTCCCCTCACCTCCCTTGCAGCTCGCCAAGTCATTTCTCCCCTGTATAAATTGCATTGTGATACAAGCACTTAGCACGATATGTGCAACGTTCTACCAACAAGTCTTAATTGACTTAGTGATAGAATAGGCCAAAAAAATTGTCCGCTTCTTCATCATCTTCATCATCAAGATATCCTTCAACATGGTTCCTTCCTCGACATGCCATGACAAAGAATAAAGCGTCTGAAATAATACTAAGCCAAACCAATCTCCCTTTTATTTAACGCTGTGTCTTATATTGTATAATTTCAGAAAGACGGACCGAGCCTTGACGACATAAAGAATTTACTGGGGGAAGTAAAGGGCGAGATCGAAGAAGTAAAGGACGAGGTCGAGGAAGTGAAAGAGGAGGTCGAAGAGGAGGACTCGTCATGGCCCATTTTTACATCTACTGGATCTTTTCTCACTTCGCTTTTTGGTATAGTTTTTTACTTTTTCAGCGTTTTTCTATACTACAAAAAAAAAACTTCAAAAGGCTAAGAAACAAAAAGAACATAAAAAAATAGAAATGCAAAATTACGTCCATTCTAATTTACGGCGCACCCTTTCAGACCCAACCCTCTGCTCTCCCTTATTAAATGAAAGATATGAAGATATATTTAAAGAATTAGCTTTTTCGACCATTCGCAATACGATTTTTTAAAAAAATATTCCCCGGTGGACGCACCTCATCAACCACCCCTTATGATCCTAAAGTCGTCCGCTCCTGCCCTATGTTAGACCACGGTGCGTCCTACATTGACACCTTCACAAACTCAAGAACAGACCTTTATGAACACCCCATCCCATCCTTCTCCGCTCCCCGTTTACCTCAAAAGGAGCTTGCGGAAATGATTCCAGATTTAACCAAGACCCCCTCACCTCAGCAAGAAACATCCTTTACCACCCCTGAAATTCACCCCACCGCGCACCTATATGATGACGTTGCTGCTCCCATAACATACGTTACCCCTCCCTCTCCAAAACATCAGCACCGTCCTGTCCCTTCCACTTCAACCCCATTTCGACCTAAAAAAAATGCTCCCAAACAAAAATATTATCCCCCTGGTGTGGAAACACCCAAAACATGCATAGCCAAATTTCTTCGAACTTTGTAAGCCTCTTTCGAAATTTCCCCAAAATAAGATCAGTTAGTAAGTTGATAAAGGTCTGTTCTCGAGTTTGCGCGCAATATAGACATAACACAATAATTCTTTTTTCAATATTTTATTCAACAGCTTAAAAATTTAACAGCATTCCTTTTGTTCCTTAGCTTTTTGCCATATTACAAAATTCAAAATTATCATAATGTGCTTTGCACTCGTCCTTCTACTGTTATTTTAAAAATAAAAAAACGAGTCACATTTTCACGGAGTGCTGACCTCCCAGGTCAATTATAGTTACTTAGTTTTATAGGTACCTATAACTAGCGTGTATAGTTATATATTTGGTTATATATATATATAATATATATTTATTCTGCAGTTCTACAACTTCTATTTCGCAGTACATATTATTCTGCAGTACATATTATTCTAAGTATTATTTTAAGTATTATCAATGTTATTCATGTGATATTCTGTTACTTGTTGCGCATACAGTGTTATAGCCAACTTATTAGTCTACTTACAGGAGTGACAACCTCCCAGGTTATAGATAAAAATATAGTCAACTTTTCTTTGTTCTTACTCGGTGCGTATACAGTGCTATACCGAGTTATTAGTCTACAGTACCAAGTTATTAGTCTACAGTATACATATAGAATATCATTTTGGAGTGACGACCTCCCAGATCATGGATAGTTTCATATATCTCACCTTGACAAGCTCTCCATCTCATAAATAAAACTTCATTATCAAATATATACTCGTGTTTTATTCCTTTTTTTGACTGCGCTATGATCGCATTTGTTTTAATATTTCAAGTCACTTTTTACTTCTTCTGGAATAGCACTAATATCCGAAAAGGATGCCATGTCTGGTATTTCAGCCCATTTTACCTTGAGCACATGCTCGACGGCGCTCAAAGTGATGTCATTAAAGCGTAATCCGTAGTAAGAGTAGGTACTAATAATCTTCCGCGTGGCCTCTATCAAGTCATCTGGATCTAATGCCAAACGAGCGCAAGATATATCTCGCTTGCTCACACCTCCCAAAAGCACTCCCATACATCCTCCTTCATGAGCTGCTTGTCCGCCGCTGTCTTGCATGCATCCAATGCAATTTGCTGCGCGAATTTCATTGTAGTCCCTCCTTAGCATAAAGTCATACACAATTCCAATAAGCTCGATCTTCACAGGAGGGGTAAGGGCATTCCTCTGATTTTGTCTTTGTCCATGCGTCGGGAAAGTAAGGTTTAACACCTCGCAAAAAATCCTCAGCAGCGTTAATGCAGTTTTGCTCACTCAAATATTTGCTATTGTCAGATGAGTTTAAAATGTCTTTCTCACCATCGTACATATCCCAACTAAAGAGGCGGAATGTTTTAGCTGCTGGCTACCAAATATTTTTTTTTTTGCTAGGGGGTGAAAAGGAAAAAGTACTCCCCCTCTCTTAGACGCGCAGGCTGCTCCTGATGTTGCTCCTGATGTTGCTGCTGATGTGCCCACAACTCGCCTAGGGAGAGGAGAGGATGGAGCGGGAGAGGCGGAGAAAGCCTTAAATGATCTTGCCAGCTCTCTTGCCTCATCCAAAGACAAGTTAAACCATGACCAGCCATAAAAGCCATCGCCTTCTTCCTTTTTCTTAGAAATGGTCAGGTAATCATTTCCTTGAAAGTCCTTTTTGATGCACATCCAGCATTTCCACAGTCCGCTTCTGTCCCACCTATGATTTGAGTCATGAACCCAACAATAAGCTCCACTACCGCGAAAGGCATAAATAAATTCCGAGTGGAGCCATCAGCTTTCGTTCTGGAAAGTTTAACGTTTTTGGCGCTCTCCCTTTTAAGGCTGACTTTCTCGCTTAGTAAAAGCTCCATGCTTGACGTGTGTTGCATCCCAAGGTCAATAGTAAACTAATCCTTTTTGAGAAAGGTAACACATATTTATAGGCACTGAAACAAACTTAACTGCTCGATCTAATCCTGGCGTTTTATAATGCCCAATGCAATCTTTAATTCTTCTATCATTTGCTCGCATGATTTCAGCGCAAAAGAACACTTGGAGCACCATGCTTGGAGTAAATCATTCGCAGGGCATGCAGACATTGCTCTTATCGATATTTCTTGCTGTATCACCTCCATTTTATAAAATGGCACTCCCAAATTTATACCCACACTTTTCCAGCAGCCGTAAATCCTGGAGGCGATTTGACTCAAAATGCCCAGGCACACGCATCCTATGCTTCCCTCTCAATCTCAACGCCTTGGCGCCAGCATAAAATCATTCTCAAGGGAGCATCATTTCTAAACATTCCAGGTATAATCTCACTACAGTTCAAACAGGGTGCCAAAGTAAGCCAGTCAGCACCCAACTGGTCAAATATAAACTCTAATTCGGTCTCAAAAGTTACATTAAAACTATCTGCGCTCAATCCAGTGCTTGAACTGGCCATTTTTTCTTGTTTTAAAAGTCCCAAAACTGAGCTATAGGCCTCCCGTAGCAACAGTGACATCTACTACAGCGAACTGAAGTAGGAGGTGTCAAACGATTAGTTAATTCAGCTTGAATGGCAAACAGGTGATGAAGATCTCGGTTATTACAGCAGCGCGAGAAGGATGAGGAAAAAACACCTTTGGAAGATTTCAGCACGGACCCACACAAGCATTCAATCCACTGCCTGTCGGGCTCACCAGGTAACTGAGTTATGTCTTTTCTCCAATTAGCATTGAACCAATCACTCTCATTCCACGATGAGTAATTATTCAAACAGATAGCCAAGCTGGTGTGTCTGCATTGAAGACCGGTCTCATCAAAAATAAGAAGTGGAGCTAATTTCATATAGCTCCCTGATATTACCGACTCCTTGGGTATGTCTTCCTTGAAATAGAAAAATGCTCTGTAGCAAATTTCTTCATTTGAAAAGTTCATACACTCAAAAATATATCCCGAGGGTAAATCCACAACGCTGTCAGCAAACTGATGAGCCAAAGTCTCTCAGCAAACTGATGAGCCAAATGCGTTTTTACCCTGTGTCTAACATTCACCGGAAAAGCCTGCTTGAACAAAAGGTTTCTGCCAAGCCAGGGATAAGGAAAAATCCATCGAGAGGAATCAGGTCTTTGTTCGGCTTTTTCCTTGCTCATGGAAGAAATAGAAATGTAAAATTTCCTAAATCGAGCCACATTCAGAAAGTTGCTAACCCCTTCAGAAGGCTTTTCCGATTTGCGCGATGTCAAATAGGGTCTTTCACCCGCCAAAACTTGAGTGGCCATGTCTATACCCATGTCTTACGTCTTTTTGGTCAATGTTAGTGAGGGGGAGGGGGAGGTGAAGTGCGGAATTTCTTATGTCACCGCCGGACAGCACACAGACAATGTCAATGAACAAAATGCTTAACTATCGGCTTTTGTATTTATACAAACCCTGAGACCACAACCTAACGGCATTTGTCAATGTATTGGCCTGAAAATGAAATAAAAAAAAAAAAAAAGCGCTGTGTCAACAAAAAAGGTCTCTTCATTCTCCCCATCCTCATTAGCATATTCAGCCAAAGCGGTGAAACCGTCTAAAACTAATTCACTTTGAATTAGCCTTCGTCTGCTGCTGCATCGCGAGGTATTTAGAAAAAGCCCATATCCATAACATGGCATTGCGTGTTTCTTCGAGCGAATTCTATATCTAGAGGATTTATCACCAGTACCATTTCCACTGCGTCTCATTGTTAATATTCAAATGGATTATATTTGTTCTTTGCTTTTATATAGCCTTGGTTGTCACCTACAAGGCTTGTCGTGTGGAGACTAAATTCATTATTCTATTTTAATTTGTGTTTATTGAAATTACGCTCAGCACTTTGGATTACGCTCAAAAACAAGTTTGGATTAAGTTTGTGTTTCAACAAGTTTGGATTAAGTTAGCGTGGGCTGTGTTTCATGGACTGTACCCTTACTGTGGATTACGCTCACCACCAAATTGAATTTGTTTTTCATTTTTCAGATACACCTACTCACCAACCAACCCCAGTCAAACAGATTTTGTACTCCCGCCCAAGCGTCCAATCTCTCACTCACTCACTCACTCACTCACTCACTCGCCTACCAATTACCACCAGCAACACCGTCCGATACCCACCTGAGTTACCACCACCACCACCACCAATTACCAATTACCACCACCAATTACACCACCAATTACAACCAACGCAAAAAATGGCCGCCAACCAACGTCAGCAGTTATCTGTACAAATCAGCGTGGCTGAAGGGGCGCAAATGCTCCTAAGCCTCAGGGGGGAGGAGTATGTGGAGACCCCCGCCTCCCGCAACTCCACCGACCGCCCCATGCCTCCTCTGGAGGCTGCCTATGATTATGATTACGATCAAATCTCACCCTCCCAACTCAGGTGGGTATTGGACGAAGAGGAGGAGGGGGAGGAGCAGGAGGAGGGGGAGGAGCAGGAGCAGGAGCAGGAGCAGGAGGAAAAGGAGGAAAAGCAGGAGGGGGAGATAACAGAAGAAGAAGAAGAAGAAGAAGAAGAGGAGGAGCATCGCCAGGAGCAGGAGCAGGAGCAGGAGCAGGAGCAGGAGACATCAGAGGGGGAAATGGACGTGGAAAGCTCATCCTTTTTACCCCCTCTCCTGCTAGTCAACGGAACCCAAGCCCCAGACCATCAACGTCCTTTAGTCCCCCACCTCGCAACTTCCCCCGTAGCTTCTCCCCATCTCAATTCTCTGATTTTTCCGTTGATCCTAACGACGACGAAATGATCCGACAATTGCTCGGGGAGAGGGAGACGGGGGCGGGGGCAAGGGCGCAGGCAGGAGCTGGGGAGGGGGCTGGGGCGGGGGCTGGGGCCAATATTAACTTTGTTAGAAAAGTCACCATGCTTGATGAGGCTGGGCCTCTGGTAAAGGCGAGGCCAGGCTACTACGTGAAGATGCACGTATTCCCCACCAGTGAGCTGAACAAGTTCACGATGTCCTTTGAAATAACACCTCAGGCATCGTTTGAAATCACGGCCTCACCGGCGGGGAACTCGGTTTGCATCATAACAAAGCCTGGCACTCTCATCAATCAAACTGGGAAAATCACACCCTCGGAGTGGCGAATGTGGACATGCACATCCCCCCGATTAAATTTACGTGGTATCCAACCAGTAAAATGTGGGCTATCGCCGACAAGAGCCCAATATCTGAGCGAAAATTTGTGCTGGACACATTTACCCGTAAATTCGGCTCGTGCTTCGAGTGGAAGAAGGGCGCCATGGACCTCATCATGGAGAAACGGTGGCCGTGAGTATTGTTTTACTCATTTTATTTTTTACTTACTTATCTGCCCATTTACATGTAAATACACTGTCCATATCAATTTTACGCAATATATTATAATAAATCAAAATTATATGATACATTACCAACCTACTACGTAGCTAATTCACCTCGTTTTTTTTTCTAGGGAAATCGTCCGATATTTCCACTGTTAAATGGCCCCCTTCTTCCACTCGAAGATCTTCATTCGTCTCTCTCTCTCGCAGCATGGTGACTTTATCATATTTCATATCACCCTTTCATATCATATCATTCCATATCATTCCACTTCAATAAATAAAACAAATTAAACAACAGTTAAAGTTAAAAGTTAATGTTTTATTATTATGTGTTTAAGTTATTGAGTTTTCTATTCTTTTTTAAGCAAGCATATATACATATAAGTCATATATAATATGACTAGGGGTTATATAGCACCAAAAGAGACAGTAGCAACAAGGTATAATAATCATGTATAATCAGGATAAAAAAGATATATAAGCACATGAACAATAATATAATCCTCCTTATAGTATATGGTATATAGTCCGCATATAGTCCGCATAATATAGTCCGGGCGGTGTCCTAGGGTAAATATAATCACACATCGTAGGTCTAATCACACATCCTACAGCAAGGTAAACACTACATGGCAAAAACTGTCCAACTTAAGCAGAACACTGAACAGTCCTGAACACAAGTCCTGAACACAAGTCCTGAACACAAGTCCTAATAATTGGTGACGGTGACGGTGGCGTCCACTCAGTGGCATCCCTAGACTTTTCATCATCATCACGCCTCCTCGTCGTAGGACCCAGCTTAAACTGTTTTAAAAAAAAGAAAGAAAAAAATTGTAAAAAATACTCCACAAAACTTTTTTCATAATTAGCAATCATTATTATCTGTTGTTATGTGTTATGGCAATACAAGTCAACTGTTATGGTGATACAATATCTAGTCATTGACATTTTGATCATCAAGTCAAGTTCATATTTAAATAAGTTTCAACTCACTCTCTTGTTCGATCTTTATTCTATAAACAAAGTGGTCGTGGTCCCAGCGTTCACCTACAATGTTAACCCCCTCGATGTAAAACATCCACCTCGTCATCATGATCCCAGGAGGTGAAAAGGCAGCAAAGCCCCAGGCATCTTCTACCAGTCCCCGAGATCGCCCAATCTCCATCCCATTGTGGCGCACAGTTACCTCTGCGGTAAACTGAAATCCTTCATCATCATTAATTTGCTTCGATGCACTAATCCAATACCCGTCGGCAGTTTCGTGAATCATTCTGCAAACAAATTCAATAGCTATCAGATAACACACACCACGCTCCTATGGCTTCACCCCTCGCCCTCCTCCATTGATACATTCCACAGGTAAATCTAGCAGGCATATCTCACGTATCCCAAAGGCATATTTCACACGAATCTCAGCTCAAATTGAACGCATACAACCCACTAAAACAACTCCCTTAGTATTCTTGGTATATTCATGAACATGCTAATCAACACTTACTTGAGTTTTTTCGGTTTTTATCTTTCGGTTTGAATTGACGATGTCTGGTCTCCTTTTTAAAAAATGCAAAGATGGCCGACATTGGGCTATTTTTAGCTTTTCAAATGCAGCGATATCTGCCACCAAGTTAATTTCCTCTCTCAATCGCACCCTCACCCGAAAGATAAGGCTTGAGCCGGCAACGGTAGCGCCCAAGCGCCCCAGACGGTGTCAACGTGCGACGGCTAAAACACGGGAGAACAGCCACCACCTCATCAGGTCAACGCAGTGGAAATGAAACAGCTGGATCACCCCAACGCACCGACCCAAGAACTTCCCACACCACCCCAGTCCATCTTTTCTCCCCCCTCTATCCTATATGGATAAAAATGATACCTTCTAAATTATTGTTCATGCTTTTTTCAAACCATCTCTCCGATCCCCTTATATCATCATGACTCCAGTGAGTAGTATAGAGAAATGGGGAACCACCGGATAACACAACCCTATACAGCTCCATTCAACACAGCCCTATACAGTGCTATACAACTCCCTCTCCCTCCTCCTCTCCCCCCCCTCTCCACCCTCTCTCTCCACCCCCCTACCCTACCCTCTCTCTCTCCCCCACCCATACCCCCTACCAAAACTCCAACGCGCTACACACGCGCCTCTATAGTCTACCACACGCCTATAGTCTCCCCACAAACCTCTCACCTGCTCCGCATCCAAACCAAAAATGAGCATTTCTCCACACACACCAATCAACCCCTACCATTTCCAATACAGATTCAATACGACTCACAAAAGGTCATTTTGCCAGTGGTGACTATTACTACTCTCACCGCCATCGTGTTGTGCATGACCGCCATCACGGTCATGGCGGAAAGCGTGATGATAAGACAAGGGGAGCTGTCCCCCAAATCTGAGTTCCTCTATCCTAACCCAGCAGTTGTTTTAATGAGGTGGTGACAGATTACAAGTGGTTTAATGGAATTCCGTCTTCCACACATCCCCATCAAAGAAATATCACTGCTGGGAAGTTATTAGGTTACCAACTATACTAGGGGAGTTCAGCTCCTCTGTGTTTTCTTCCAATTATAGTTAAATGAATGGTTTAATATAAAATCTGAATCGGCAGATCTCTTGCAAGGTTGTTTAGCAATAGTTTGGTATGTATTATTAGGGCAAAAAACCTATTGTTGCTTCATGATCTGTGCATGAACAAAATCGGTAGTACCTCTTTAATTCAGTTTTGGTACCTCTGTAATTTTAACTGACTTTCTGGCAAGTACCACTGTTAATTGGTCAGGAGGTTCCAACCTTTAATGTGGGGGTCTCCTATTCTCCAAGCAATGGGTATCATCAACCCTATTCCTTAATTTGATTTTGATTTTTTTGTTTTATTCAAGATATCCTGCCTTCTTGGCGCATACAATGTTAAACCTGGTTGTGGAAATGATATTTTTTTAGTTTTTTGTCGGGGGGGGGGGGGGTTCTTATTTTCTACACACCTTAATGCTTGCTTACTTCATAATTTGGTAAAAAATTAAACTACCTACAGTAGACAATTTATCGTGAATGATATAATTATAAACAGATATTTGACAATGGTTAAAATAATATATTACCCTAAAGGGTGAAAATTCTTTGCAAGGTTCGATAGAAACTTTTCCTGCCATAATTTCATAATATTTTTCAAGATTCACATTATCGCCACCTCTCTGTTTCTATAGTAGACACTTGAATTACAATGGTATAAAAAGTGAATTACAGAGGTACCTCGAATCGGCAAGATCCGAATTACAGAGGTACTATGGATTTTGTTCAAACACAGATCATGAAGCAACAATAAGTTTTTTGCTCTATTAATGCACACCAAACCATTGCTAAACAACATTGCAAGAGATTTGCCGATTCAGATTTTATATCAAACCATTCATTTAACTATAACTGAAAGAAAACACAGAGGAGCTGAACTCCCCTGGCACCCATGTAATTCGAATTACGGAGACAGGCGTATGTACAGTGAAACAGCTGGTACTTTGGGGGGTTTTTTGCGTTCACTTGCAAGCAATTCCTATCACACCAATCCTCATAGAGATGCAGTGCTGCTCTTGCCTTTTGGTATAGAGTGTCGGAATCGAGCCCTTCCATCAAAATAGCCGAATCATTTGCCTATAATATTAATTTTCCTGGAAATCGACAGTCACCATGTCGTTGATGAAAACAGAGAACAGAAGAGGCCCCAACAATTCTCTTGTTAACCCTTCAGACTTCAGAGTAAATTACTCTGAAACCAGGAACATCGTGCTTGTCTTTGAAAAAGGGCGAGCAGAACTCGCATTACAATCTGGAAAGCCTGTTTTCCTCTGTACCTCGGTTTGACTGGCCGCCATCGACACGCTATCCATCATTTTGACCTATTGATTATAAAACTAGTCAGTTTTCATTAAAGGTTGAGTAGGATAGATAGAGGGCGGTGTGCTTTGTAATAGGGCTTCTAATGACCGAATATGTCGCCTAATTACCGAGTTCAATCCCATCTAGTCTGGCTACTATTGTAAGCTCTCTGAGTGTTAAACTAGGCGGAACATTCGATGATACAGGAGACAAGCCGACCGTCGTTTGACCCCTTTGACCTATGGAGTGTGACTCCAGCTGCAGTGTAACCTATACTATGGCAGTGCATGTGCGGTATGGATTTCTTGGCAAAGGCCTACGTCGGCGAGGTTTGTTTGAAAGCCTCTGAAAGTGAAATATACAAGTGGGAAAACTGACCAATCAGGGTAAAATGTGTTAGTGGTCTAATTTATTAATAGGTTCATCATTATTTATTTAGTTGGATTGGATTAGGAAACGTCCTTATCAAATTCAATTAAATCGTGGGTAACTAATTTGGTAATTGCCATATTCTCATTATTTATTTAAAACAAAAGTTTGAATGATCGTTTTCTACTAGAAGTTTATCTTGTATAAGAAATTGTCTTTTTGTCGTTTTGTAGTTTGACAGGCCTATAAATTTGTTCAGGGAGAACTGCGCAGTGACTGCATCAAATCAAAGAAAAAGATCTAGTTTGGTCTAATTTGAACAAGCCTACAATCAAAAGATAAAAGACCGACATGAAAACTCACAAAAACGTCTGTTGGCCCGGAAGGGAATGTAGCTTGTCCATATCTTAACAATGAATTGTTATCCTTTGTACACTTTTTACTTCATTAAACTTTGTGCTACTCTGAGTAAACGAGATTGAAAAACCGATCGAGTTGGGACCACCCAAATAGACTATTATAGTTTATTCGATATCGCCTCTCGCATCTCACCTCTCGCCTCTCGCATCTCACTTTTTAAATCTCGCCTCTTGCCTCTTGCCTCTTGCCTCTCACATCTCACACTTGCAATCTCGCCTCTCGCCTCTCACCTCTTGCCTCCCGCCTCTTGCATCTTACTCTTTCAATCTCACGTATCGCCTCTCGTCTTTGGCATCTTGCACCTGCCACGTTTTCCCGTGCACCTGCCGTGTTTTCCATCTGCATAGTGGAGATTCCACCATTTACCAAGGGAACTGGAACTAGGGGAATTCCCCATATGTGGCACTTCAGTCACATGTGGCATGGTGGCATGGTAGGCCTACATTGTGTCCTTGCTTTTTATTAGTAACTACGTCCATCCATGCAGTTACATAATATGTTGGTTTGGTTAGATATTTTGGTATTAAATATTAAAAATTTTATGTGTTTTTTTTGGTTTCATTTCTTGTTGTGGGGCGGCGGGAATGGGCGGTGGGTGGCGGTGGGAGTGGGGGACTGGAGTGGGGTGGCGGCGGTTTGTTAGATATTTTGTATTGAATATTGATGTTGTTCTGTCCCAAAGTAGACATATGTACCAATGATGACAATGACCCTCCCTCTCCTGCTCACCCTCCCTTTCCCTCTCACCCTAACTCTCCCTCTCACCCTCCCACTCCCTCTCACCCTACCTCTCCCTCTCACCCTCCCTCTCCCTCTCACCCTCCCTCTAACCTTCCCTCTCCCTCTCACCCTTCCTCTCCCTCTCACCCTCCCTCTCCCTCTCACCCTACCTCTCCCTCTCACCCTCCCTCTCACCCTACCTCTCCTTCTCACCCTCATACCTAGCGTCAAGGAAGTCTGCCATTATAAGTTCAGTCTCATTGAAAAAATGGATCTACTATGTGGGAAACGGAAGCTAATGGCGTCAATGTTGCATGTTCAAAGGCGAGAGGTGAGAGGGGAGAGGCAAGAGGCGAGAGGCGAGACTTAGAAGGCGAGAATTCAAAGGCGAGAATTTAAAAGTGAGAGGCAACAGGTGAGAGGCGAGAGGCGAGATGGCAGCGATGGGCTTCCGTACTGAAGCCCATTGAAGTCCTTGCCTTGACGACGAGGCGCCAGTGGCCATCCAAGAGATTGCCTAATTCTCCCCTTTGACAACAGGACGCGCCACCGTTTCTCGGAACGGCTAAATTGGACTAGGAAAGTTGGCTACTTCACCCGATTTCGTATGTTTTCGCAGTCAACGGGAAAAAAGAATTACGGATTTGTCATCCTTAACATGTTTGAGAATGAAATAGTCGGGGTTCATAGTGTCTATATTGTACTGGTAATGCACATAGGCTGATTTCCCAATGCATGTCTACCAGCTCCCAATGCATAAGCCTTCTTCCACGCACTCGGCCGTACTCGTGTAAACCTGCACTACAAGCGCTGGGTACTGCTGCACTATAGGAGCAGCAGTACCCAGCTTTTAACAGTAGGGTGTGTGGGGGGGGGGGGGGGGGGGGAGGGGGGGGGGGGGTAGCGTTATATACTATAAAGCCATTCCCATTCTCATTCCCATCAAATTGTGACGATAGTCCTACTTGCCACACACACATCTGGACGCATCAGTGCTAGTGCCAAACCAAGGGAATGCCTATTCTCCCCTTTGACACCAGGACGCATCACCGGTACTCGGAGGCTGCTAAACTAGTCTAGAAAACTTGGCTCGCTCACCCGATTTCCTATGTTTTTGCATTCGACGGGAAAAAACAAGTATGGATTTGTCTTCCTTAACATGTTTGAGATGGAAAACGTCGGGGTTCATAGTGTCTATATTGCACATACCCTGATTTCCCAACGCATGTCTACCAGCTCTATTAGCTACTATAGCACACTTGGCCATACTTGGTAAGCTTCGGCTAAGTTTGGCCGTCAAAAGCTCGGGTAAACTCGGAGAATGGTTTCTCACTCTCTCATCTGGTAGGCTACCGCCACCAGCAGCGCCAACCAAACAGCTATAAACTAAGCGTATATATGTGCATAACCATCGCTTAGATCGGCGATGGTTCGCACAAAAATTGAACAACAAGTTATAAGTTTATTAAGTTAATCAATGATTTAATCAACTATTTTTCTGTTGGATTTTCCTGCTCACCCTCCCTCTGGTGCCACACACATGCAGGGGTGTCCTCTCTAAACGGGTGTCCTCTCTAAAGTTATACAGTGGCCTTCATGGATTTACTGCAGTGAAGGTAGCAAGTTGTCAATCAAACATGGAAGGTTTTAAGTTTATAGGTTGAGAACGTTTATTTTTGATTAATCGACTAAAGTCTTCAGTAAAACTCAAGCAAAAAGTTGGGCAGGAGAGGAGTTTAAAGGTTTATCGTTTAACGATTATTTTTAACAGTGGGCGATAATATGGTATTTAGGTCTGCCGAGGCTTAGAATTAACCATCGCAAGGACATATCCAATGAAATAAAGCATATCTCCAATCCAAATCAGCAAATTTCTCACAATTCCAACCATATTTGTTCATTTATTAACATGACAGAATTACGCACTGTTGGTCTGAAAAAGAAGTTGGTCGAAAAAAAAATGTCGGAAAAAAAGTTGGTCGAAAAAAAAGTTGGTCGAAAAGATAGTTGGTCAAAAAAAAAGTTGGTCAAAAAAATAGTGGGTCGAAAAAATAGTTGGTCGGAAAAAAAGTCGGTCGAAAAGATAGTTGGTCGGAAAAAAAGATGGTCGAAAAAAAGGTTGGTAGAAAAAATAGTTGGTAGCAAAAAAAGTTGGTCGAAAAAAAAAGTTGGTCGAAAAAAATAGTTGGTTGAAAAAAAAGTTGGGTCGAAAGAAAACAGTGATTATTACCTTTGTGGTTTGGAGCAATTAAATGACTTGGTTCAGATTCATGAACTTTAACAAAAATGCTCAACAATGAGTTCTTATTACTAACTCAGAATACAGTTAGTTGAGAATACCAAACCAGACTCCTCTACCACCACCACACCACCACCACACCAGGAGGAGGCATGTCATAGTCCTCACCAATAGTGGTCGGTTTGACCAATAGGGGAGAGAATGAGATTTGATTCAGATTTGATTGACAGGTGGAAGAGGTGGTGGGAGGGGTGTCAGGGAAGGTAGCAAGTTGTCAATCAAACAATCCTTGTACATAGGTGCAAGGTTAGGAGTGGTTGCGTGAATTAGATATCAGAGATGGGCATCGAGATATCCTCCCAGATAAGGCTCCACACTCCTCCACACTAACACCTAACACAACGCCACAATCTATAACACCAACTTGCTGTTTAGGATGATTGACAGAATGGTACCCCTTCCATTATCATTCACAGTTTTTACTAAAAAACGGAGAATGAAAAAAAACGAAACGATTTTAATGTCACTAGTCACGGGAGGAGGGCGGGACAGCAAGGAGAATGGTGGGCGGGATGGTGGGCAATGTCTACCTACAAAAACAATTCATATTTATGAAAGTAAATAGCCCTAGACTTAAATAGCGTATCCACTTACACGTCCAAATGGTACGACCGTCGACCGTCGACCGTCCGCCCTTGGCCACCGTCCGACGGTGGCCACAGTGGACGGTGGCTGTGGACGGTCCCCGGTATCTACTTGCACGTCCAAAATATGCCAGATATTGTACAGGCTAGTATTGTGATGATCTATCATTATTAATGATAATCGATGAGAGGTATTGGTCAATGGTCAAGAGAAATGCTCAGCTAACAGCAGAATAATTATATAAAATTCACTCAATATAAATATGATCGGCGATAGAAATATATATTAACAAGGTAGACCAGTTAATTGTATCAATTATAACACTATAGATAGTAGCAATTTGACAGGTTCTAGTCGATATGAAGAATCTAGGTGACAATCTATTTTTAACAATCTCTCTTTTTGGCTGAAATACAGTAATGATATGAAATACAGTAATGATATGGTCAATTCCTCGTGGGGAGAATTTACCCCAAATTTAACCAAAATTTCCTACTGCTTGAAATGCACTGTAATTTAAGTGGTACATAGATATGGTAGCCCTTTGTGCATCCTGATAATTTGGGAAGCCTACTCGCATTATTAAGAAAATAACAGGCTACTCAAAATTAACACTGGAATTTCCATAGGGAGAAAAATCATCAATTTTGTGACAATAATTATTAAGATTCACGATCAATTCAAAATGTCATGTATTAAAAAAGAGTGTATTAAGCATAATGAATTCTCATTGTTGTTAAAATTTGGATGTTCAATTAATATGACGATTCTTTTTATAAAGGAGAGTTCTCATTAATGTCTTTTAATGTCACGAACTAAAATATAGGTGCGAAATACAAATGTATAGTAAGTGTAGAAAAGCTTCTTAACCCTGGAGAAGGGTCGAACAGCAAATAAGGGAAACAACAGGAGACCTTATGCAGATTTCTTTTAAAAGCACGAGAGTAAATAATATATTTCTTTCCATAAGGAGTCTTCTTATATGTTCAATATGCCCCCCCCCCCCCCCCCCCCGACGTGGCTCTCTATGGTTTCTTCGGTTGGATTATTTTAACAGGCAACGCTCTTCCCTTAGTTTACCTACCGATACAATTTTACAATAGTTTCAATAGGTTTTTAAGCAATTTAAATAGATATGACATCAGGTTTGAATATAACTAACGTCACATTCAAACAGTTAACATTGGGTATGCTACTAAACACAATAGGCAACGCTCTTCCCTTAGTTTACCTACCGATACAATTTTACAATAGTTTCAATAGGTTTTTAAGCAATTTAAATAGATATGACATCAGATTTGAATATAATTAACGTCACATTCAAACAGTTAACATTGGGTATGCTACTAAACACAATACACAATATACAAGTTGGTTTTTTTAGATTTTTCTCCTCTTTCAGACAATACTATCAGACAAAACTACACAAACATTAAAATCCACATGGTGTCATTCAAATAGTCATATGACAATATCAAACTTCTGGCTGGGAAGCATTGAGCATTTGTAATGACAAATCAATTATCGTTCAATTTTCAACTTTCACATACATATATCATTACCATTTTTCAAGTAGCACTTGATGCGTGGCCAGGTCTCAGATCTAATATTTACAGCCAGTCTATTCCATGTGACTGACACAATTATAGTGAGGGTAATATTATTAGTAATGCCTATATTAAATAAAATGTCAAATCGTGTGAGTGAAATGATTTAACTAATAATCGCGGAGAAGGTAAATATCAATATTAAATTATATGGAACATTAAATGATATGGAGATCGAATTAAAAAAAAGACAATAGCAATTATAAGAAAAATCGCACAAATAAATCCAGTTTCGCTACAGAAGTACAAGAGCCTGTATAGCCTGAATGCTAAAGTCTGAGGTTACCCAATGAGTAGAATCAGAGAAATATCCTAAATTAATTCCAATCGAATAATCATTGTACAAAGGTACTCCAAAGTACTCCCAGACATCAAGACAATGATGTTGAAGAAATGCGGGCCATTCTTCGTAATAATTCAGGGTCAGTAGTTGGGCGAGAAATTAATCAACGCAACACACAGAGATGTATGCTTCGAATCAGTACGAGCCTTACAAGAGGCCGATCCAATCTTGCTGTTTATTCTTATACTAGACAGATTAGAACGAATACACTGGTCCTGCGCTGATTGGCTTTGGTCCCGTTGGTCCAATTAATTGACAGGTTAGATTAGAGATCCAATCAGCCACAGGATAACAATGACAGACAATTAAAACGAGGCTCAGAGTGACCACTGCCACTCTGACCAATCTCTTTGGGTGGTGACCAGGTCACGGGGTTATCTCCCCTCCCCTCTCCCTCCCACTCTTTAATCAGTATTCCCCCCCTCCCCTGACCTGGCGGTCAGCCCCTCCCCTCCTTTCCCATGTGATCGACTTTGAGATAACAGTCAGACCTGGACCTCACCTGTACCTTTGGACTTTGGGATGATAAGAAATCCGCGAGCGTTGTGGCGGTAAGAAAGTGTGGGTAGCCTTCTGGCCGGTAGAGGCGCGACGAATGTCTGGCTGAATGAGACAACTTTAACTCAAAATTAGACAATTTAGGCTTGTCAATTTTACATACGTCCCAATCTCATTTGGTTCGGAGAACTGTGTACAACATAGTTCTCCGAACCACTCTAAGGAGCAGACAACACATCGACGCAACCCTCATTTTAGTTTCTGGCCGACAATCCCCGAGCAACCCCGAGTATCACCGAGCGGCGACCCCCTTGGCTGACCGAGTTCTGCCGAACCGGAACCCCCGACCTAGAACCATAAGTGGGCTTCACTTTTCTTCCACTCACGAATCCACTGCCATCCTCAGTCAAATTCTACACTCATGCTTCATTAGATTTGGAAGTTTTGATGCTCGATATCTAATTCCACATGAGAGACCTTTATTTACGTTGGGGCACCTCGATCCGGCATTTTTAACCACTGGATTTTTAACCTTTGACCCGCCGGACGAATTCACGGCGGCCATCCCTATGTGGATCGAGGCTCCCTTTCTCCCGTAAGTACCTACATGTTTATACAATTGAAAAATGCAAAAATAAGACAATCTAGAGAAGTACAGAGGAAAAATCAACTCCCCTAAATCAAAATAATAGCTAAAGATTTTACAATGCCTTAGCGTAAAATTATTACTGAAGCACGGCGAACCCGCCTCGGATAATTTGTAAACACAGTCTCTTAAGAGTTTTCACTAGGTGGCGTATTACCGCACTGTCTTTTGAGTTTAATGTATTGTTCATCAATATCTCTGCTTTTCTTGTCTATGGGTTCTCCCCGTAGAAACGTCTCAGGCATTTTCACGCAGTCTTTGAATATTGCCTTATATTTTTACTCGTTTTTGGGCTGCCTATCACTACTTAACGTCCGTAAGGTGGCAGCATGTATCTTATACACTTTCTAGGTACCTGTCACCGTGAACATCCTCAAGGTGGCGACACTGGTACATACTTATACATTTCATTTGGGAGCCTGGCTCCTCTGGTCTAGAAGACTGACAAGATTCCTTTATAATTTCAGCCCTTCTTTCGACCCAAAAATGGCCCGCTGAGGTGTACACATCGGTCTAGCGACTACCGACCGTTCCTAGGCTGGTCTTCTTGGTATCACTACTCCATCAACAACGTGACAACCTCCTATCTTTGCTTCACCCTACTTTCAGAGAACGGGTCCTTCATCGTCCTCTCTCAAGTGGTGGCTTATTCCTTCACATAACAGCTAGCTTTCTCACCCTAACTTGAGCAGAAGAGTGCGTCCCACTGCAAGCTAACACCGGGCGTACTTACTAGGTAGGAATTGGTGACTAGACCAATCAATTAAATTCTACAAAAGGGGTGAGGACCTTGTCCACAGTCCAGCACTAGGCCTGCTTTAGAGTAAACTAAACAGCTTTCGTGACAACACCTCCTTTGTAATTATTACCATTAGATTCCAATTAAATTAGCACTACAAAACATTTTAAAATCAGAATCTGCTCACATTTGCACTTAAGACTAACATTATATCGGCTTACTTTTATCTCACATCACATATTCATCTGAGTCGTTGTTTTAACATACTACTCCACGGGGTACTGCAGATCTTTGTTTCATATCCATCGATCGAGGGGGTTTTGGGGGTGTGTTCTGTCTAAAGGAGGATAGGGGGTCAGTTTGGAGGGGTTGGGTCTCCGGGTTTTCGAGATCGTCAGTACCGCCAAGGGACTGGGGTCCAGAATCTTGCAGTGGAATCTCTTCAGCGGGTTGCTGTTGGGATGGGTATAGATTAGAAAAGACATTGGGGAAGGAGGGAAGAGGGGCAGAAGGTTTACTGGGTAGTCTATCTAGACTCTGGTTAGGACGTTTACCTAAGAGAGGGAGGCAAGAGCCGTCTCTCTTCCTCTCCACATACACCACCACTCCTATCAATCCAATCACGATTGCTAGGGTGAGCATGAGGGTCGCGAATCCCCATGTGGTAGATGCGGAGAAGGAAAAAGGCTGTACCGTTGGAGGAAGGGGAATATCGGTCAGAGAAATTAGGGGGACGTCGATCCTGCTGTTGAACTGGAGTTGTTGCTTCAGCTCAGGATATTCTCCGAACTTTCTATAGGTTAAGTTGAGAGAGGGTAGGGACAGGGCTTTGGGGGGGTGGAATTCTGATCGTGGAATTATGTTGCTCGATGCTGCGCACCCTCCAATCTTCACTATATAAGACGCAGCCACTGTTTACCGTGACCCGTGTGTGTTTGGTAAAAACATTTCTTATAGGTTTCTTACTGATACACCTTAATACAGTCTCGACTGGAAAGTATACTGCAAGGATAACCGATGACAGTTGTTCAAAATCTCTGAATATTTCGTTACTGACATTGCCACGCTTCTTAATCTCTATCTGACACTTTACTGGACCTTTGCCTAAAATTATTTCTGTTTCACATGTTGGTTTTAGGTTCTCCAACGCAGAGGAACATACAGCCGGGCTGTATCCCATGCAGTGGTTAGGCACAAAAGAGGCACCACTAGAGACACTGTCCATCGCTAATTCAGCGATGCCCTTGATGATTTTGAGGTAGGATGGCCCATAAGGGGTAGGAAAATACCTTAGTTTATAGTGTAAATACTTAGTAGCCGAAACTGCAGGACTGACCACCTGATAATCTAATTGCCTGTCTGACTCAGATATGATTTGAACTTGTACACTTCTGTAGTACCAACGAACATCGTCTATCGGTTGGTGTCCCCTCTCACTCAATTGGTGAAGAATTTCATTTAAATGTACTTCAGGTAATATTTCATCAGTCAAGTACCCGTGCTCTAGGTGTGTTCTCTGGTGATGGAATAAATCAATTTGCCTATAATATACCAGCATAATTCGGTCAACTTGGCTTAGGGCCTGATCAACCTCTCTTCTCATATGCATACGATGAATATCTCTAGAAAAACCATTTAAATGATGAACAATTTCAGATACCTGGTCAGTCAGATTTTGGCTTATCTCTTGCAGGTTTTGGATGTCGACTCGATTCTCTCGTAGGAACAGACGGGTCTGGTTTACCACAGAAACCATCTCTGACTGGAAGTGAGACATCACACTGAGGCCTGCCTGCGATGCCTCCACTGCCGCTCGGAGCTCGTCGATCTGGTCTGTGGTAGCTGTACCGAAGAGAGATCGGCTGATCATTCCTACCACTCCTAGCAGAGCTCGCTTCGTGCGAACTGGTGGAGTGGGTAGATGATCTTTGATGAATTGAACATGAAGCCGCCATGTTTTGAGGTCGGTGATTCCTACCACTTGCTGCTCGTGTAGTCCTTCCATCTTAGCTTCAAGGATGTGGAGCCACGACTCCATAGGCGGAGGAGCAGGGGGCTGGAGGAACATTAATGCTGTCCATGTTGCTGTGAGGGCCCTTACCTCCCCAGCCGAGTATACCAGCACACCTTCTTCCTCAAAGATGTCTGCTTGGCTGCAAATGAGGTAACAGGTGAGCAACAGTAACCCCTTAGTCACTGTCCCCACTGCCATCTTGTGCATCTGGTGCTGAGGTTACCTGCGTGTCAGGTGCTTGGTCAGTAGATGCTGATGTTCTTTTTGCTCTCTTTCCAGGTTTAGGCTCGCTCTCCTTCAGTGGACTAGGTTCTCTAGGGCTAGCAGGCACTCTCCGCTTGGCATGAAAACGCCTATGTAAGTGACGCTGAGGATTGTCTGGTGGGAGCACAATCCGCAGAGCTGCTATCAAGGCCCTTGTCTGAGACCTGGTGCGTATATGAGGAGGTGGTAGAGGAGTACTTGGAGTCCTAGTTGTTGCTCTTCCAGTTGGGTTAACTGGAGTCTCTTCTATGTTTGCAGGAGTCCTGTACCTCATCTGAGGTGGTGTGAACGGTACTGGAGCCGGTGGTGGAATGACCAAGGCCTGGTTCTGGTCAGCATTATAAGGAGGACGACGGGGCGGATCCGGAACCTCTGGTTGGTCCACGTCACTACCCATATCTTCGTCGGCTGAATAGAATTCTTCCTCGACTTCTGGTACCATTTCCACGTCCGCAGCGCCACCTACAGCTGGATCTTCCGCCTGGAGATAGACTTGATTCACAGGTGGAAGCAAAGGTTCATGTATTAAAGCATTGGGGTCAACATTTAGATTTTGCCCAGGAGGTTCAGGGGGGAGTGGCCTCGCTGCCCGAGCCCGTATTCTCGCCCGATTGCGCCTGCCTTGGCCTGCCCTGTTTTGCCTATTCCTAACTGTATCCCAAGCAATATCCCCAGATACCAATTTTATTCTCTCCCGATTTATTAGTTTTCTCTGACCTTGTGGGTCTCTTACGATCACTACAGCTCCCCTTACACCTAGGACTGTATACCCATGATCCCATCTAGGATCTAGGGGCGCTCTGGCGCCTGCTAATACAACTACTGAGTCACCTACACGTAAGTCACCAGCATTTGCCCGAGCTCTAAGCCTCTCATAATTATACTTACGGCTTGCTTCAGTATTTTCTGCAGCTACCCGGAAAGCATCTGTGAGGGCTTGTAATCGTTCACTTAACACTTGGGGTTCTGTACCATCCGGCCCAGGGAAGATCTTAACAAAGGGGACCGGGGGTTGACGACCAAAGGTGAGAAAATAGGGAGTGAAATTCGTGACTGAAGAGGTGGAGACTCTATGGGCCCAAAGTGTGGGTCCGAGTTGATTCTCCCACTCCGCTGGTCGCGCATTGATGAATTTTTTTAGGATATTCTTAAAGCTTTTGTTAAACCTTTCCGTCTTACCATTAGTTTGGGGGTGCCAGCCAGAAGTGTGTCTGACTTTTGTCCCAATGGATCTTAAATAACCTTCGACTTGTTGGTTCATGAATTCTAGACCCCTGTCAGTAATGATTACCTCTGGGGGCCCGTACCGGGGTACATATTCATTTGCTAGATAGTCAGCTATATTTTTCCCAGTTTTTCTATCAATAGGTTTTACCTCCGCCCATCCACTACAGTGATCAATTACAACTATAATATAGCGATTCCCATTGTCTGAAACAGGAAAAGGACCACATAAATCCATTCCCACTATCTGACCTGGGTACCTTGCTATAGGCATAGCGTTGGGAGCAACCTTATCTTGACCTGCACGATTTACTGCACACTTATCACAATTACTCAACACACGGAGGGTATCTTTCCTCATAGTAGGCCACTTGTAGGCCTCTAATATCCTATCAAGGGTTTTTCTCATTCCCTGATGGCCCACTTCAGTGTGTGCTCTTCTTATCACTCTGTAACGAGCTGATTGCGGCAACACCAATCTAGGATAAGCTGGTTTATTGGGTGGGGACATGATTGTAAACAATAATCCGTTGATTAGTGTGTAATCGTCCACCTCCTCTAGGCCCAACTGATACTCAGCCATCTGTTGCTGCTCTGTTCGGACTTGTTCTCGCTCAAGCTGATCAAACTCCCAGGGGATTTCCTCTGTTTCCTCGAGGGCACCTACTTCAAAATTACTGAGAGCATTCCCCTCCCCCTGGTCATAAGTTTCATGAGTCTTTATGCGAGATAACATATCAGCCCGTACATTGTTCTTACCTTGTCTATATTCGATAGGGGCACCATATTCTGCTATTAAAACAGCCCAACGCTGAATTTTTGTATTTTTAACCTCACCAAGAAAGAGCGATTTGAGGGGTTTATGGTCAGTATAGATGGTAAAATCACTGCCATATAGATATGGTCTAAGTTTAGTTAGAGCATAAATAATGGCAAAAGCCTCCTTTTTTATAGTCGCCCATTTGAGTTGGGGACCTGAGAGTTGTTTTGAAATATACTGAACTGGTCTTTCCACTCCATTCTCATCAGACTGGACGAGTATGGATCCCACTGCGTATTGACAGGCATCTGTATAGAGCTTATAAGCTTTTCCAGGTTGTGGATGAGCCATGATTTGGTCTGAAGTAAGAACGTCTTTTAATGTTTCGAACGCTTCTTGTTGTTCAGGACCCCATTTAAATCTAGCATGTTTCTTTGTTAACGCCACCAAAGGTGTTACAATTCTTGCATAGTCAGGAATACACTGACGATAATATCCACAACAGCCTAGAAAAGATCTAATGGCGGACACACTGTCAGGCGGGAGCATTTCTCGAATGGCTTTGACTTTGTCCGGATGTGAATTTATCCCTTGTTTAGACACCTGAAAGCCCAGAAGATCAACCTTGTCTTGAAAAAATTTACATTTACTCTTTTTGATGGTAATACCATGTTCGGATAAAGTGTCAAAAATGATTTTGAGATGTTTTTCGTGCTCCTCCCGTGTTTTAGAGTAAATCACCAGGTCATCGCTGAATATACCAAGAAATTTCCCAATATATTCGGCGAATATCCGGTTCATTGCCCTTTGAAACACAGCCGGGGCATTAGTTAATCCGAAAGGCATTCTACGCCATTGAAATAAACCTCTATGGCAGACAAAGGCCGTTTTCTCTATGCTTTCAGGGTGCATTTGGACTTGCCAATACCCAGATTTGAGATCTAGAGTGGAAAAGATCGCTGCTCCTGTTAGACTATCAAAGATATCTTGTATATTTGGTAGGGGGTGGGCATCTTTCTTGGTCACAGAATTTAATTTTCTAAAATCTGAACAGAACCTGGTTTCCCCATCTTTCTTAGGTACTAAAGTTATGGGACTAGCCCATGGTGACGAGCTTGGTTCAATCACACCTAACTCAAGCATTTCGTCAATCTCCTTATCTACTATCAGCTTTTTGTTTAAGGGAAGGCGATAAGGTCTCTGATTAATAGGGCGGGCATTCCCCGTGTTAATCTTCATGTATACATCTTTTACTATGCCTAATTTACCATTTTTGCCAAAAACTTCTGGGTATCTTTCCTCCCAGATTTCTTCCTCTGTTTTGAGGGAAGCAAATTCAGAATCTATTTCTTCTTCTACCGCTTGACTTTTATATTCTCTACCTCCTAGACGTATGATTCTTTTTCTGTGCCAGATTACTGAATCCAAAATGTCCAGAGCATCGTCCCCTAGTAGGAGATCGTGTTGGAGGTTTTTAACAACGTATACAGGAAGATGACTACCCCCAGCCTTAATTATCGCCCTGCCTTCTGACTGCAAAGCGTGACCACTCAGTGATCGTAATTGTTCACCTTGTTCCAAAATTAACGGTCGGTGGTTTACCTTATTGAAATGTTTCCACAAATCATACTTAACTAAACTTCTAGTGGCGCCGGTGTCGATAAGTGCTTGTGCTTTCCTTCCCGCCACAGGAAGGGCCACACAAAACCGCTTATGCGGCGAATTTATTCCCCCGAAGGGAGAACAAAGGGGTTTGTGGGAACTCTGGGAGTTAGGGCTTGTATAGCCGCTATAACAGGTTGCATTTTGGTATCCATTACTTCTTCCATGTCTGGCCGTACAGCCGCTCTCATTTGTGCGAATCGAGTAGGGCATTCTCTAGCAAAATGTCCCTCCAATCCACATTCATAGCAAGTATTCTTACCTCTAAACCTTTTTCCCCCCTCTAAACCTTGTGCCCCTCCCTTCCTTTTCTGACCCTGTTGTGACTTCCCTGACCCTGTTGTGACTTCTACCATATTTCTTAATGCTTTTAATTCGTCCATCATAGCTTTTGTTCCAACATTGGTCTCCCCAGTAGAGGTCGGTGGAGTCAGAGTTTGGGTTGGCGTCCGAAGTTTTGGGAGTAAGGCGCCTATTTCCATAGGTTCCTCTCTCCTTTCACCTCTAGCTGGAGCATCGGCTAACGTATGGGTATACGCTGCCGTTGTCGCCAGGTCAATTGCTTCCCCCAAGGTCTCTGGTCTGGTTGAGAATACCTCGCACCGTACCTGTCTATCGGTGAGCCCACGTATAAAATCTCGAGCTAATTGTGACTGAATTACAGGCAAGGCCAAAATGCCTGGTTCATAAGCCCTTAGAGCTGTTTCCTGGTATTTACGGCCATAAATTTGTATGTCTTCGTATGGGAGTTGATGGATCCCCTTCAACTTCTCTCTAAGTTGAGTGGTCTCCTCTTCTCCCATAAACAAGCGAACTATTTCCTGTTTTACACCCTCCCATGTGCGTTCCGCTCCCTGTGCTTCTACATAAGATTCGATGGAACGTGCTAATGATCCCTGCGCTAACAATATAACTGCCTCTATGGCTATGTTATCATGCGCCCCTACTGTGATTCTAACTCTGTCCAACCCCTCTAACCACTCTCTGAGTGATTCTTTGTTGGTCCCATCGTTAGGACCCAGCAAGGTTGCATGTCTCTCCATACGCCTTCTAACTACTTCTATTGACGCATAGTGCGCTTTACGATCAGCATCATTGAGTGCATTTACCTCTTCGGCGGTGATTTCCCAGTTAATGGGTGTTGTCAACGCCATTTCGGAGGTAATTGAATTAGCTGATTATGTGTAAAGATGAATTACTATTACCTGCTTGATTTGGAATATTCTATTTCTATATAGAGAATTTGGAATATTAATTTTTGCCTAGATCCAACGTAACAATTTTTGTACAGGTATTTCCAAAAACAAAAATTTTGATCTCTTTAGTCCCTATTCTTACCCATTACATTTTATCCCAATGGTAAGACATAGTGTCTAGCTGTTCACTGCTGAACTGAATCACACTTTCAGAGGTGCCTACGCAGTCGTTCCAATCCTCTGGTTCTGCGATCGGTGGATAACCATCATTGAATATCTCCTCTAGGAAAATATCCTCAGCTTCGAGGTATTGTGGGAACTCTTCCACATACTCAATTCTTTCCGCCGGTGGCATGTCTAAAATACTATCTCTACAGGATAAAGTAAGATAATACTTGTGTGATCAGCTAATGCACCTTCCAATAAAAGCCCAGCTCAGAGTCCCAAACATACAACACCCATAAATACAATGGCAGTTTTGAAAAACGCACACTCACCTGACTCCTTTTGCTTGCTTCCAAGGTCGGATACTGATCTGACCAACTAACTAGTCCCTAATCATGGTCGCCAATGAAGAAATGCGGGCCATTCTTCGTAATAATTCAGGGTCAGTAGTTGGGCGAGAAATTAATCAACGCAACACACAGAGATGTATGCTTCGAATCAGTACGAGCCTTACAAGAGGCCGATCCAATCTTGCTGTTTATTCTTATACTAGACAGATTAGAACGAATACACTGGTCCTGCGCTGATTGGCTTTGGTCCCGTTGGTCCAATTAATTGACAGGTTAGATTAGAGATCCAATCAGCCACAGGATAACAATGACAGACAATTATTAAAATGAGGCTCAGAGTGACCACTGCCACTCTGACCAATCTCTTTGGGTGGTGACCAGGTCACGGGGTTATCTCCCCTCCCCTCTCCCTCCCACTCTTTAATCAGTATTCCCCCCTTCCCCTGACCTGGCGGTCAGCCCCTCCCCTCCTTTCCCATGTGATCGACTTTGAGATAACGGTCAGACCTGGACCTCACCTGTACCTTTGGACTTTGGGATGATAAGAAATCCGCGAGCGTTGTGGCGGTAAGAAAGTGTGGGTAGCCTTCTGGCCGGTAGGGGCGCGACGAATGTCTGGCTGAATGAGACAACTTTAACTCAAAATTAGACAATTTAGGCTTGTCAATTTTACAATGTACTCAGGGCATAAGAACACTTTTTAAGGCCATAAAAACCAAAACTCAAAAAACAAATTTTGAGTGGGGTACCGTCGGACGGTGACACTCCCGTCCAAATCTAAATTTTTAGATATGGACGGGAGGGGGGGACCGTCGAGCCACCGTCGGACGGGACTAGCCCACCGCTCGACGGTGGCTGCGGTATCCACTTGCACGTCGGACGGTCGCTAGGGTAACCGTCCGACGGTGACTGCTTAGTGGACGGTCGACGTGTAAGTGGATATCATGCTTTACCCTCATTCCCACCGAAAGTAGTAGTACTCACCACCGTCAACCCGAGATTTTGTGAGTAATGGTAGGAAATGGTAGAGATTTTGGTCGATTTGATTGACAGGTTACTCATTTTCTCGCGCGACGCGCGGCGCGGCAGGCAGCGTGCGGTAGACGCGGTGAGAGGGCGCGCGGTAGACGCAGTAGAGACGCGTGGGCGCGCGTAGCGCGTTGGTAGGGGGATATGGGTGGGGGAGAGGGTGGTGGTGGTGGTGGTGTGGAGAGGAGAGGGGAGAGATTGGTGTCTTTGCCTATGTATATGTACTTGGGGATTAAGTGTGTATAAGGGTGGGGAAGAGGGGGTGTTTGGATGGGTGATTGTATGCTTTTGTTGGGCTGTTACATGGATGGAGGTGAGCGGGTACACGAGAGATGGTGTGTAACAAGAGATGGTGTGTAACAAGAGATGAAGTGTATAGAAATCCTTTATTTGAACATGGTTTATCCATTTGAATTGGGTATATAGCATAAAGCACATACGTATAAAGCGTATAAAGTCCTACGTTAATCTCGGGCCCTTTCTGGGTGCATCCTTTGCGCTTTTTAGTTAGTGTCATTTGACGTGGATGGGTATGGGGTGGATATTGGTAGATATAAATTACTTTTGCTATTTGATTCGGAACAACAATGGCAACGTGCACAAATTGTGTAAGGGTAGAATGGCGTTTCAAATGCTAGAAATATGTGCTTTAGATTAAGATCGTCACAGCAGTTGTCATCCCATATATCCATATCGTCTAATGGGAATTGTTTTCCGCAGTAACAGGACACATGGCTTTTTCCCTGCCTTATGAGTTGTATTTTCCAATCGTCCGGGTATTGGTGTGAAATGAGTGTATCTGGGTATTGTTCCTTTCTTTGACTGAACATTAGCATTAATCGGCTGTGTGAGCATGTATTTCCTGTCGAGAGGACGGGGAGAACTTCAGCTGCGTTGAAATTATTCAATCTTTTGGTCTTTAATGTGTCGATGAATATGATTGCTGAGTTGAATGGGCACTCATTGGTAAATCCTGTATATTCCAAAAAGGTTCCAGGAGGAATAAAGAACTCTTTGGTTTGTTTGAATAATTTTTGCACTAGCACAAGTTTATAGTGTGTTGCGAAGTCGTGGAAGGCTCTATGTGAGATGAAATTGGTATCCTTTTTAATGAATAGAATTTTGAGTCCTGCGCTTTTAACAGGGCGCCACTCTTCCCCGTTTGATAGGCAAGCATTTGCTATAGCATTTGCTTTATCTCCACTGCAGATGTTGAATTGAACCCCTGCGTTATCGCGTATGAATTCTTGCAGAATTTGTAGTGTTCTACGTGGGTTTTCCATGGCTTTTTTTTTCTGCGCATTTCGAATGCGATTGAGATATCTATATCTGTATGGACCCATTGCGTTGAGGAGACTGTTTGTTTTGAGTCGGGCGACGCTCGATCTTTCTTTAAATAAACCCAGCGAAATGTATTGCCTCATTACCTCACCAGGTGGAGTTGGTCATATGTTACATTGTACATATATATATATGGTGGAAAAAGAGCGCGTGATTAATTTGAAAAAAACATTTGACCATGGAAGAAGTTACGTATGAGGAAGTTACTCAATTTTCCGATGCAGTGCAATTATACTTTTGGGCTCTTGAACGAGGAATAGAGCGGCATAAGTATGTTCAAGGACAAATGGCTTATTTACGACAAGTGAGTGCCCCTGGAGTTTGGAATTACGACCTTGGAATTATGCCTTTTGGGAATACTGTTGTGATTTTATTTTTACTATGTCTATGTTATGATATTGTAGATGGAAGCAGCTAATAGGGAGAGGAGTACTTTTTGTATGGTGAGCTATTTTTATATTTTATATTGACTGCATTAGTGAAAAGTGAAGAACTGATTACAGTGAGTTGATTAGAGTGAATTTTTTTTTTTTTTTTTCTCTATAGCTTCCAACGACTACTCATGAATTGAGTGCAATTGCTGCTCCTGCTGCTGCTCCTGCTGCTGCTGCTCCTGCTCCCTTACCGGCTCATTTGCCTGTGAGTGTACCTGAAGAGGGGGATTTGTCACCGTTAGATTTGTCTATTCCGCTGGATATATCAGAGATTGATTTCCACACTACAGAGATTGAGGCTCCCACACTACAGTCCATTATTGAGGAGTATGGAATAGATAAAATGGACAATGTACCAAGCGATTTGGATATATTGAATGCCTTGGAACAGCAGGTAACTTCGGGCTTTATTAGGCTTTAGTAGAATATTCTGTTTAAAAAATATAACTAAGAGATGAGAATTACAATGTATATTTTTATTTAATAGTTAGCCGAACAAACTACATTTTCTGGGGGAGAAGGTACAGGGAAGAAACCACTTGAAGTGAACGCGGAGAAGAACAAGAAGAAGGGGGTGGTTCAAGTGCCCCTGGCTGGTTCAGTGCTTTACAGTCCCATTTCATCATGCGACGAGGGTTCAAGAGAGTCTGTTGTACTTCCGCCGCTGGCGCCGCAGGAGGGCGTTGTGGAGGAGGTGGTGGAGGAGGTGGTGGCGGAGGAGGAGGTGGTGGCGGAGGAGGAGGAGGAGGCTGTGAAGGTTGATGAGACATTCCAGTCGCGAGCTCAGGTAAAATTCCTGTCTTGATTTTTTTCTGAAAAATACAAAAAATGTTGAAAGTGGCTCTACAATTTATTTTTTTATATTTTAGGAGCTTTGTGACAAATGCGGATTAATGGTTGAATCTAATTCCAAGACTTCTGCCATGCATAATTTGGGGAAGTGCTTTTCCCTTTCCTTTGCTCCTGAGGAAGAAATGGATTATGGCAATGATGATGATGAAGTGGTGATGGTTGATGATAAGGCTTCTAAAATCTTACATGAGAAGGATCATGAGGAGGAGGAGGAGGAGGAGGAGGATCATGAGGAGGAGGAGGAGGAGGAGGAGGAGGATAAGGAAAACATACATATGGGAAAAGTAAATACTTTACTTAAGAAAATAAAAGTCATACGTTATTGAGAAATTGATTTTTTATTTTATAATCTTTCTTTTTTTCCTTACAGAAACCACCCCGTTTTATTTTGTGTCAGTATTGCGAAAAGCCATTTAAGCGCAAGTATAATTGTCAACGGCATGAGGTGACTTGCAAACTTCGCCTAAAGCCTTGTGGAGATTGCGGCTACAAGCCCTTGTCCAAAGCCGATGCCATTCATCACGCACGTCTTCACAACAGGACCTATAGGTGTCGTACATGTGATGAAAAATTTGCAAATAGACGTGCTCTTTACTTACACCGAGGTCGACTGCATGGAAGAGGCGGCGAACTTCAACCAGAGCCTTGGGATCCTGAAAACTCGCCCTTTGATGATCCCGCTATGGAAGAGGTGTTTAATGCAAATAGAGGCCATGTGTTACGGAATCACGCAAGAGGTGATTTATCCATTGTGTTTAACTTTCCAGTGGATGATTTGACTCCGGCTGTGTTTGAAAGTCAAGTGGATAGCATGTCTACTGAATTAGACCAGACTTGTAAAATTGATGTGTCTTTAGGTATTTTATTGAGGCATAGCGAGACGGGAGAATATCGTTATTTTGTCCCTTTTTCGAACGCGTCTTTATTTGATGAACCAATGTACATATCCAAACACAAGGACTTTGATAAGTTGAAAGAGCGATTAATTAACTTGGACGTTGATGAGCTCATTAGGCAAATGAGGCCTAATTCCAAATGGAAGCCTGTGATGGTTTTGAATGTAAACTACTTTGTAACACTAACCAATTGGCCGTTAGGTCGCGGTCTTTGCCCGGATTATCTCCGCCGAAAGACAAGTGTGATTACTTTGGATACCAAACCCAATTCCAGACATCGATATCCGATTAAAGACAAACTTTGTGCCTTTCGGGCCTTGGCCTTGCATATGGGCTGCGAATTTGAACATTTAGACACCTTTGCAGAGAGGTTGTATAGAGAATGGCGGCAATACAATGAAAGTGTTTTGAATGTAGCCTTGGACGAAGACCCGGCTTTATACAAAGGCTTGCTCATGGAGGAGTTTTCCGATTTTGAGCAGTGTTTTAGTGTTTGTTTACAGGTATATGATTTACAACCCAATGGCGCCGTGCTTGTGAGGTATTTATCGCATGAAAAGTTTAATTCTGTGTTGTATTTGAACCTTTATGAGGATCACTTGAGCTATATTTCGGATTTTAAAAGCTTTGCCAAAAAGTTTGAGTGTGAAACATGTCAGCGGATATTTAAACACAAAACCGACTTGACAAGGCATCGGTTGGTTTGCTTAGCGCAGACGAAATTCCAGCTTCGTGGGGGAGTTTACTGCCCGAGCAAGACCGTTTTTGAAGACCTGGAAGACGTTGGGATATGCAGCGATGATATTACATTCTCGTGGTTTGCTGCATTTGATTTTGAGTCGATATTGGCCACGACACACGAACAGAATTCAGAAAAGTTAGTTTGGGTGCAAAACCACAAACCTATTTCTGTGAGTGTGTGTTCGAATATTGAGGGCTACACAGAGCCTTTGTGTTTTGTGGAGGAAAACCTTGATGAGCTGCTAGGGAGCATGTTTTCTTACTTGCATTTATTGCAAGAAACATCGTTTGCCCTTGCTAAACAAAAATGGCAAAAGGTGACTTTGGAGTTGGAACGACAGTTGGCATTTTGGCAGGTACCTGAAACTATGGATGATGCTAGCAATGATGATGATGATGATGATCATGAGGAGGACAAGGAGGAGGAGGAGGATCATGAGGAGGAGGAGAAGGAGGAGGATGGAGAATTAGAAGAAGCTCGGTTTGTTGAAACCGAAGTGGACGAGAACCGCTCAAAGAAAGTAATGCACCGATACCTTGTGAGGCTGAAGGAGAAATTTGAGGATTACATGAGTGTGTTGCCTGTGTTTGGGTTTAATTCATCGAATTACGACATTAATTTGGTGAAGGAACTATTCTTTAAGCACATGAATTTCAACGATAGGAAAAATTTCGTAGCCAAGCGAAATAACAGCTATCTTGTGGTTCAGAACGAGCGCTTGAAATTTATGGACATTGCCAATTTTTTAGCGCCTGGCTGTTCCTATGCCCAGTTTCTCACAGCGTTTGGGGTGGACGGCGAGCTGTCAAAGAAATACTTTCCATACGAATACCTTACCAGTGCTGATAAATTGAATGACACTCAACTACCGCCGCATGAGGCTTTTTATTCCACCTTGAAAAACTCCAATATTTCCAAAGAAGAATATGAGGAGATGCAACAGGTTTGGAGGGAGAAAGGAATGAAAACACTACGGGATTACCTTGTGTATTATAATAACAACGATACGTTGCCATTTTGTCTGGCCACCTCCAAACTGCAGGATTTTTACCATAGTCGTGGTATTGATGTGTTCAAGAATTCAATCAGTTGTCCTGGAAGCGCACGAAAGATGCTTTACCAATCGGGGAATGAGCATGGAAGCTTTTTCTGCAAGATTTCTCCCGAGCATAGAGACCTGTATGCGGTGATTAGCAGAAATATCATTGGCGGGCCCTCCATTATTTTCAACCGCCGACTGATAGCCGGCGAGACTTTCTTGAGACCCGGCTCGGAATTGAAAGTGGAAAAGATCATGGGGTATGATTGCAATGCCCTGTATTTGTACGCCATCGGACAGGAGATGCCTACGGGATTTTACATTAGACGGGAGAGGGATCGCGACTTTAAGCCTGAGAAGATCCAGAGACATATGTTGATGTATGCCTGGATGGATTGGTTGAATTTTCAGGATCCTTCCTTGGAAATTAAGCACGCGTGCAACTACGGCAAGGAAGTGAGGATAGGGAGCTTTTTAGTGGATGGCATTTCGCGCAACAAACTGGAGAATGGCAAGAACCTTATCATAGAAGTATCGGGGTGCTACTTTCACGGTTGCCCTTGCATGAGCGGTAAGATGGGTGAGAGAGCGAGATTGAAAAAGCTGAAACGGACCATAGAAAGAGAAGAACTCTTGAAAGAATGGGGCTACGAAGTGAGAAACTACTGGGAGTGTCGGATTCGCAAAGAAGTGAAGACAAATCCTAAGTGGAAAGCTTTTTTGAAAAGCTACCTTCCATTGTTTTATTCCAAGCACCCGTCAAAAGTATCCGAAGAGGAGATTTTGAATGCAGTGCAATCCGAGGGGATATTTGGAATGGTAGAGGTCGATATTTCGGTCGATGACTCTGATGAAGCCAGGGCATACTTTGGTGAGATGTGTCCTTTATTTTGCACGACGAAAGTGCCTTACGAAGCGTTTGGCGAGCACATGCAAGCACACTGCGAGCGCTTTGATATTTCAAAGAAACCGCGAAAGTTACTGGTCTCTGGCATTCACGCCAAGCGACTATTGCTAGCCACTCCTTTGCTGAAGTGGTACTTGGATATGGGGTTGAAAGTGACGCATATTTACCAAGTGGTGGAGTTTTGCAAGGCCGCGTGCTTTAGCACGTTTGTGAACGAAGTGACGGAGGCTAGATTAAAAGGAGACAGTGACCCTTCTCAAGCCATTATTGCAGACACAATGAAATTGCTCGGGAATTCCGCCTATGGGGGCTGCATTCTCAACAAGGAGAAACACAAATCTGTGATATATTCCAACAACAAAAACACAGTGATGATGAAAGCGAACAGCCCCCTTTACCGTAAAATGACAGAACTTGGAGAAAATTACTTTGAGATCGAGATGGCGAAACGGCGAATTGTGCTAGATCTTCCCATTTACTTGGGCTTTTTCATTTTGCAATACGCCAAGAAAAGAATGCTGGAATTTTACTACGGCTGTATTGATCATTACCTTGGGAGAGGTAACTTTTCTTTGGGAGAGACAGACACTGACAGTCTCTATTTTGCGATAAGCACCAAAACATTGCAAGAATCTGTTCGCCCAGAGGTAAAAAAACAATTTTTGGATGAAATATACGATCGATGCTCCGATGATTTGGATCCCGTATGGTTTCCTCGAGAATGTTGCGATACTCACAGGAAAAGAGACAAGAGAAAACCAGGTGCCTTTAAACTGGAAGCTGAGGGTCAGGAGCTTCTTTGCTTATCGAGTAAAACCTACATTTTGAAAAATGAAGACAAGGTCAAGTTTAGCTCGAAGGGGATTAGTAAAAGAGGATTAGATAATGTCTTTGATCTGTACGCTTCGGTGTTACAAACTGGCAAATCGAGATCAGCGGTGAATCGCAGTTTCAGAGCGAGGAATAACACCATTTACTCCTACGAGCAAGCCCGCAATGGCTTTAGCTACTTTTACTGTAAACGTGAAGTTTTGCCCGATGGTGTATCGACACGGTGTTTGGACATGGTGCTGTGTCCCTGGGAGGAGGACGGAACTTGCTGGTTTGATGAGTCAGATCCTTTATCTTTGGAGTACCCATGCACCTTGAGGTGGGGGGAGTACATGTTCGCCAACGCAGAGCAGCTGTATTCCTACCTTCTTTGTTTGTTTCACGGCGAAGAGCAAAAATTAAGAAAGGTTCTTTATTACTCCGACGCCGAGTACCTTCGCGCTGTGTTGAAAGACATTCGAGTAAAAAGTGAGTGGTATGAGGAAATGGGGAAAGTAATGCGCCAGATCTGCTTACTTAAACTGAAAACAAACAGGCAAGTAAGAGAATTTCTCCAAAGCACTCAAAAGGCGCCTTTGGTTTACTGCTTGTCAAATGAGCGTATATGGTCATGCGGTTTGACTAAAAAAGTTGCCTCTTTCGTTGAGTCGAAACACCATGTCGGGAACAACTTTCTCGGAGCGATGTGGGAGGCTATAAGAAAAGATTACAACCACTTGCTGAAAATAGATTTGCCGTGATGAAGACTGTAGTGGATGTTCCGCAGGCCTTTTTCCAGACCCCAACAACTGTTTGTTTGAGTGGGTGCACTGGGTGTGGAAAATCCTTTTTTGTTAAAAGACTTTTAAAGAACAGATCGACCATGTTTAGCCAACCACCTGAAAGAGTGCTTTACTTTTACGGCATTTGGCAAGAGGCGTTTAATGATATGGCCTCCTCCTCCGACGTGGAATTTATTCAGGGTCTGCCCAATGACCTAATGAGCTATGCGGGTGGAAAGCCTGCTGTTTGGGTGATAGATGATTTGATGCATGACGTAGTGAACAACAAGGAGGCAGAGCGATTGTTTACTCAAGGGAGCCACCACAAAAACCTGACTGTGATTTACTTGAGTCAAAATGTATTCTGCCAAGGAAAATCGAGCAGAACTATCAATCTAAACACGCATTACAACGTGCTGTTTAAAAACCCTAGAGATGTATTACAAATATCGCGACTGGATGCTCAAATGGGTATGGGAGGACTTCTCCGCCAAGCGTACAAAGACGCGACCAGCAAGCCTTGGGGCTATTTAATCGTTGATCTGTCACTACGAAATCATTCCGACTTGAAACTTTGGACTAGCGTCTTCCCTGAAGAGAACCCTGTGGTTTACATTGAATAATAATAATAATAATAATAATAATTAGCGCAACATGGCTCCCTTACACCCATCCATGGCTGACTATGAGAGCCGATTGGATAGTTTTAGGCATTGGATTCATCCTTTCCTATCCAAGTTTGCCTGTTGCAGGAACGGGTTCTTTTACACAGGCGTTGGAGATTGGGTGCAGTGCTTTCATTGCGGGATCAAAATACACTCTTGGCGTGAGGATGAGATCCCTGCCGTAGAGCATGCCTTCCATTCACCTAAATGCGACCTGGCTAAAAGAAAACTTTTGGACGTTACTTACTCAGTGGAGACCATACTAAAGCTTGTTGGAAAAGTGAGCGAGTACAAGGCTCAAGTATCCCAACTTACGTCACGTGTAGAGGGCCTACAAAGAAGCGTAAACTTATCCCGACGCCATCACATTCACTGGGCACGTGAACCAAACAGCTTTGCTGCCTTTTCGCTAGATGAGTGTGACGGACCTGGTGGGAGGAAAATAGACGACGACAACAACGTCGACGACGACGACGACGACGACGACGACGAGCTGGGCTTTAACTTGAGTCATGTCACTATCTAAGGAAGGAGCATTTTTATCATTGTTTCTTTCGACTCCAAGCAAAATTCAGGCTGAGACATTACTTTCCACCGCCACAAATGAGCAAGTAAAAATGATAAGTGAAATAGCATGGAACCTACTCCATTTACCCTTGAGTCCAAAAGCTAAAAGGGAAGTACAAAAAAACAAAAGGCTACTCCAAAAAATTGGTGATAAAAATAAAAGCGTAAAGGTGAGAGCCCAATTGATCGACAAGAACCAAGGAAGGATAATTGACACTTTTCACTTGGTAAAAGAGCAACTTTTAAGCCTTACTACATGATGAGGAAAATGGTCCTTATCCCATTTGAGCGCTACACTTCCATTCAGAATGGTATGGGGGAAGGAGCTGCTGCTGCCGCTGCTGCGACACTTACCCCTTCCGGCAGTGATCATGGCGCCTTTCCTAGTTTCAACGCTTCTGAGCCCGGCAATGATGCTCCTGCTCCTGCTTTTGCTGCTCCTTCTTCTAAGCCTGATGATGCTCCTTTTCCTAAGCCTGCTCCTTCTCCTAAGCCGGCTCCCCCCGCTCCTTCTCCCGAGACTACAAATGCACGAGCTGCGCCTAAAACCTCACCCAAAAAAAACAAAAAAAGACTTGAACGCAGTGGGAGCAAGCGAGTTCCACCACCACCAGGCATTCCTGTCCAAGGTCAAAAGAGAAAAATCGAGCCTGATTGGAAAGCATTATGGCAACCGAGAGGTTTCTGAAAAAGATTTACTATGATCCTTCTCACCCAGCTGGATTTGGAACGGCGCGGCAATTGTACAAAGAAGCCAAAACTAAAGGAATAAAGTTTGATGATGTGGAAAAATTTTTGGAGGGTGAGGAAACGTATACTATATACAACGAATCCCCTGCACCCAAGCGCAAATTACGCGTTGTAGCAGCCAAAAAAAAATATCAGTTCGATGCTGATAGCGCCCATTTGGTCAAACTGCGTGATAGCAACGATTCCTACCGATATTTTCTTGTAGCCATTGATGTCTTTACAAGGTATGGCTACACTCACCCTTTAAAAACCCTAAAGGGGGTGGAAATGGTCGCAGCATTGAGAACCATATTTAGAAAAGGAAAACCTGATGTGTTTCGCTCCGATGGAGGCCCGGAATTTGACAATAAATGGGTGCACAATTACTTTAAGGAAGTGGGTGTAAAACAGGTGATTACTCGCAACAAGACCCAAGCATCGCTAGCAGAAAGGCTTATAGCTACGATTAAGCACAAATTGACAAAATATATGTATCACAAGCAAACCCACCGTTGGATCGACGTATTACCTCTAGCCACGAAAGCTTACAATCTATCGAGACACCGGATAATTAAGCGCTCTCCCAGCGATGCCTTAACAAGCTCAAACGTTGATTTATGGGATGCTCAGTACGGTCCGAGAAAGAAAAAGAGAAGGAAAGTGAGTAAATACGCGCCTCCGTTTAAATCCATATTTAAATTTGAGGTGGGGGACACGGTGAGAATTTCAAAATGGAGGCACGCCTTTAGTCGAAAATACGACGAAAAATACACCCATGAGCTCTTTATAATCACATCCCGTCAAGCAAAGCAGGCCATTCCTCAATACACCTTAAAGGATTGGAACAACAAGGAAATAGACGGGCGTTTTTTCGAGCACGAGCTTCAGAAAGTCCGTGTGAGTCAAGACACACTCTATAAAGTGGAGAAGGTCATTCAAAAGAAGAAACTCAAGGGAAAGGCAGGTTTCATAGTGAAGTGGCATCACTGGCCGTCCTCCTTCAATAGCTGGGTGTCTGAAAAGGACTTGAAAAATATCAACGAGGCGCAATAATGTATTTATTTTTGTCCTCAAACGACTCAAAAAATGAAGTTCCAGGTAACTCGATCTGGGACTTTACAGTAGAACTTAGGAGTACAACCAATTTCCAGGAGAAAGCATGGGAGTGTGCGTTGATGGAATTGTACATAAAGGGAGTGGAAACATTAAAAGAAGAGCTATTTGTATACTGCAGCCTGTTGGAGTACAGCTCATTGTCTCAGGACCGCTTTCGAAACCTGCTCAAAATCGTTAATACCCCCGGTGAAATAGCTTTACCCTTTTACATGCCTGTTAAACCTGAGAGCACGTGTGATAAGATTCGGATATATATAAAAACAGCAAGTGGAGCAGTTCCCTCATTTGATACGGATGAAGTGAGGTGCACGCTTGAATTGAAAGTGTTAGAATGAGCTTTGTGAGCTACCTACCCGAAAAAGACAAGTGGGAAAATATTAGCAAAACAAAAAAGTCATTTGGAAAAGGAGCAGGAGGCATTGTAGAGGTTAATTCATCGGAGCAGGAAGTTTTGGAGCGAGCCAAAGCTGCTTTATTAGAGGAGAAGAAAAACATGAAGCCTCATTCATCACATAGAAGGGGTACTGTTCGCAAGACGAAAAAGCAACCTCGTAAAAGAACGAAGGGCGTCCAAAAAAAGAGAAAAAAGATCCCGAAAAAACGAGTAACCAAAAAAAGAGCAACCAAAAAAACTTCTGGGAAACGAAAATTTAGACGATAATATTAATAATAATAATAATAATAATAATAATAATGTCGGCCTCCACATACATATTGAGCAATGCTGATGAGGGAATGACTAAGCGCATGGATATTTTTAATCTGCCTGAGGTCGACACTTCTGTTAGAGAGGTGGACATAGTTGAATTTAAACCCACGAGCGTCATATCGGGAGACTCACCCATTTCCTTCCATGTTCCAAACACCTCTGGTGACTCAATAGACCTACAAAAAATAAGGATAGCTGCAACGTTGGAAATTCACGACTCCGCAGGCAATGTCATAAAACCAACCGTTGACGATGTTACCTTGGTCAACAATGCTTCGGTGTCCATGTTTTCTAGACTGGACATTGCTCTCCAGCAAACTCAAGTCAACTCATCCCTTTCGACTAACTGGGCCTATAAATCTTACATTGACAGGCTTTTGAGCTATGGCCTTTCGGATACTATGAACTGGTTCTCGGCCACTGGCTTCACAAAAGATTTAGCAGGGAGCTTGGATGATCATATATCATTAGAAGCTTTGAATTTGGGTTTGACCGAGCGCCACTCTTGGACGGCCGGGGGAAAATCGGTTCAATTGCTCACGTCCCTATGCAGTGACATTACTGAGCAGGAAAGATTGCTCGTCAACGGTGTTCCTATCAATATTACTCTGTATCAATCGACAGACGCCTTTAGGTTGCTTTACGATCCCAGCGCTCAAACGTATTCACTGACTCCTAAAAAGGCTCCTGCTCAAAAGTCAAAAAAGACCAAGACGGGTGAGAGTGGAGGAGGAGGAGGGGATGGTTCTACTTCTCCCACAACACCTCCCACAACACCTCCACCCCCAGCAAAACCCAAAAGCTATTCGCTTCACATCAAGGACATTACTCTCCTTGTGCCTTTTGTTAAAGTCAACGAGGGTCTATTGCAAGTCCAAAGTAAGCGCATTGAAAAGTCACCTGCTCTCTACCCCATCAATCGCTCCGAGATCCGAACATTCAACATCCCAGCTGGTAACCTGTCCTTTTCTGAAAGTCACTTGTTTGGTGATTTGGTACCCGGAGAGTTGATTGTGGGATTTGTGTCTGGAAAGGCATTTTACGGAGACCCAACACGAAACCCGTTTAATTTCCAATCATTTAATTTATCTCGCATCAGTTTCGAGGTGAATGGTAAATCGGTGCCGGGACAGCCACTGGAGTTGGACTTTAAGAACAAACAAGTGACACGGGCCTACGCGCAAATTTTTGAGAGTCGCGATCCCTCTCAACACGAGAAGCCTAATCTGACCTTGTCTGATTTCTTAGGAGGCTATACTCTTTATGTGTTTAATATAAAACACTTTAGAGGAGAGCCTCTCCTTTCCACAATTAACCGTGGCAACACACGCTTGGCGGTGTCCTTCTCGGAGAAGCTAACAGAACCAGTCTCGTGCATTGTCTATGGAAAGTCGCCAGCTCTGGTCAAAATCGACTCAACTCGACAGGTCTATTACGAAAGCTAAAACATGGACCAAAGCAAGGGAATGAGTTCTTTAGACATAGATCAATGTTTAAAATCAGTCAAAGGCTACCAAGGCGCAATGTCTTTTGAGGAGTTACCATTTGGAAAAATGCTGACCGGAGAAAGGTTTTATGTTGTTAATACAGCTAGACTGTCATTGTCACAAAATGTTATTGGACACTGGACTGTTATATATATTTCAAAGAATAATACTTTTGTAGAGTTTTTTGACTCGATGGGTAAAGATCCGGGTTATTACCACCGGGAAATGTTACAATTCTGTATAGACAATGGCGAGAAATACAAGTACAGCTCTAAAAAGCTTCAATGTAGTGATTCTGCCCTTTGTGGACAGTTTTCGACGGTGTACTGCTTTTTAAAAAGCAAAGAAAATATGTCAATTGAAAAGTTTATCGCGTTGTTTACTGAAGACTGTAAACAGAATGAAAAAAAGATTGAATTTTGGAATAAATGCAGTTAAAACATATAACCTTTTGTTTTCGTTGTTACTTACCCTTGTTACAAAGACGTTTCGTTGTCTTTTTCATACAAGACAACCTCCTCGGAAGGGGAGTATCGGACGTTAAAAAAAAGGGGGGTGGAAGGGATATTGCTATTTATAGATCTTCTTTTTTTCCTCCAAATTAAAACGCCTGCGATAATTATAATGATAATGATAATGATTATAATAGAGCCAGAGGTCATTCCCACAATAAAATTGGTATTATTAGGTAATGGTTTGTCGTGAGGGAGTGGAGTTGTAATATTTTCTGAGGAATTGGTGGGTGTTGATGAAGGGAAAATGGCGGTGGATGACGAGGAGGAGGAGGAGGAGGAGGAGGAGGAGGAGGAGGAGGAGGAGGATTGCTCAGCTGTGGTTGATGGTCTTGTCCATGGTGGCGTGGTTAATGGACTGGTTGTAGAAGGTTCAGTGGGCGGAAGGCTGGTGGTAGTTGTTGTTGTTGTTGTTGTTGTTGTTGTTGCCCTTGACGTTGCCCTTGTTGTTGTTGCCCTTGTCGTTGTTGTCGTTGCAGGCACGGAAGAAGAAGAAGAAGAAGAAGAGGAGGAGGAGGAGGAGGAGGAGGAGGATGACGAAGGAGGAGGAGGAGGAGAAGAAGAAGGAGATATAATAATACAATCAGTTATAATTTCATAATCCGTCGGTGGTGGTGGGAGAGAAGAACAATTAAAGTCTATTGTAGACTCGCTGAGATCCAAAATTCTTATATTTTTGTAATCACTGGCAAATTTCTCTTCAAAATTTATAATGCGGCATTTGCGGAATATAAACTCCTCCATCCCACCTGCAAATTTACATTCTGCGAGTGGGTTTATATGCTCACTACTACACTCAACTCTCCTTTGTTCGTTGATACATCGACAAGCGGTCCAACATCGTGGTGAACTTCCACATTGAGAAAAATTTTCAAATTGTCCAAGAACACAATGGAGAAATAAAAACAGATATATGATGCAACGTGCCGTCTTCATGGTTATTTTTCTGATTTGATGTTGTTGTTCGTGTTGTTCTTATTATTCAATAGACTTTCAAAACACTCCTACTAACATTTTATATGACAATGCAGACCTACACAATCTACTTATCGATCGATAGTTTAAACTTGCCCTTACATCAGCTAAAAACTACTCCATCAAACCCATTTTGAATCTTTCTATTGTCTAAGACATTTAACGTCAATCAATCCTAATCAATCCTAATCAATGAAACAAAGCAAAAATACTTGACCGATATCAAAAGGTTCCTTCTACGCTGGGCAAAGGGTAGTCGCCACGACCGCTGCCATTTTGCATAAGCTGCCGCCATTTTGTTAGACCCCGCACGGTAGTCCACATCGCAGTCCTTTGTCGCGGTGAAAATAAGCTTAAGCCGACATCCTTTCCCCTCTCCTTTGAAGGCTATTTGCTGTGATATTGACTCACAAGAGATAATCTGTGCTCTTGTTTAACTTTGGGGGAAAGCAACAAACAAAATTTCTTGTTACAACGTCCCCACATGCTGTAATGGCCGCCGAGATGAAAGCTGATACGGGGCGAAAGGTGTTTATAAATGGGTATTTTCATATTTAGACCCCTCATCGGAGGGAAAAGACGCGGACAAATACATATTGATTTTATAAGACGGCATAAAGCCCTTATTTAATACGTATTAAGTCTTTAGTTAAATCAAATCTATTTGGTCGTTACTGCGTAGCAGCTCCCCTGTTGTTCCCTGGTGGCGCTTTTTGTAACAACTATCCCTCCCGCGCTACACTGTGGCTTTTCATTTCTACTGTTGCGTAGGGTCATAGACTGTCTATACAAGCAAAATACACGTCTGAAATGCACCCTTTTATAAAGCAAATTGGTAGAAAATAGGTATTGATAAATGAAAAGCATTTCAAAGAGATAAATAAAGACGCAATGGACTTTGTTATCCGTCTCGGTATAAATCCGGTAATCAGCCATGACCTCGTATGGTGCGATTTGCTTGAATGCAAGTTTAAACGTCTTGAGATAAAAAATCACGATAGCATTATGAAAAATCAATAAGGTTGTCAATCAAATAGATTTAGGCTCAAAGGTAAAATTATGACTACAATTTTAATGTAAGGTCTAATGTTTACATATCGAGGTCAGTGTTGTGCAGGACTGCATTCCTCCCTTAGCGCCAAAATACCATATCGCACCATCGCCATATACCACCCTCGCCTCATCATCACCATAGATCACCGCCATTTTTCGCCATTATTCTTTTTCTTGGCTCATCAGATCATCAGCTTAAGGAATGAGGATCATCCTCCTTCTCCCCATCGCGATCATCATCATCAACATCATTATCCTTCATCTTCCCCTTTCGCTGGCAACTAACATATGCTCGCCCTGCACTTGCCACCTGTTGAGGAGCGAAGTTAGATGCGACAGTGAATGTCGGAACGATAGTCAGAGAAAGCACCGACCTTTTGTGGGTAAAAAGCCTTATAATAGGAAGAGTTACTGGAGCTACCTTAGACAGAGAAACCTTTAGGGACATAAACATCAAATTCCCTAACCTGTCTAAGGTAGCTTTTACCCACATTAGGTCGGTGGTTTGCTCTGACTTGGGCTACATCAGATCACGACGTATTATTTCTTCATGCCCTAAGGTAATCATAATTTAATTATTTTATTTATCGATATTGATATTGTACATAAAATATCAATGGGGGGAAACTACATTAAACTAGGGGTATGTAGCTACATGTTGACATAGTATCAGTTGCTCCTGCAGCAGCAGCAGTGTGTGTGTGTGTGTGTGTGTGTGTGTGTGTGTGTGTGTGTGTGTGTGTGTGTGTGGGTATCAACATGCTTTTGTACAGGGGGGAGACTTATTTATTTATTTATTTATTTATTTATTTATTTATTTATTTATTTTTTAACAGATCGCACCAACTCCCACTACTACTACCACTACCTCTACCACCACCACCACCACCACCACCACCACCTCCCAGGACGAAGAGCTAACAACGTCGACCCCCACCCCCACCGACCAATCTCCAGACACTACCACCACCGCCCAGGAAACTACATTAGAAGAAGAGACCTCTACAACGTCCATCTCCACCCCCGCCGACCAATCTCCAGACACCACCTCCACCTCTCTCACCACCCAGGAGGAGGAGGACGACGAACAGGAAAACAGGACCCAGGACGCCACCACCACCACCACAGACGCCACCACCACCACCACCACAGACGCCACCACCACCACCACCACAGACACCACCACCACAGACACCCCCACCACAGACACCCCCACCACAGACACCCCCACCACCACCAACGAGGGCGACTATATTGACGAATCGACGACCGCAAAAGATGGAGGGAACAATAAGGATGGAGGAACAGGCGCCATTCCTGAGGATAGACATCAACATTCACTTTCCTCAGGAATGTCATCTGTTCCTCCGGACGGACTTTCAGGGGGAACTGATGAGGGAAGTAAGGCAAGGGACGATGGGGGCCTTCGTCGATCAGAGGGAAGGGGTGCTGCGCCTCATCATAGCGGGGGGAGGGCAGCACCTCTTTCTCCAGTGGACAAGATTAGAAAATTGGTGAGAAAAAAACAAAACAAAAAAAAACTTATTTTTAATTTTTTCCAACATTATTTGCAATTTTCATGCTGTTTTTTGTATTCATTCCAAATAAACTTGTATATAAACTCGTATTTTAAGTCATGTATTATATATATATATATGGATTATTTTTTTATTTTTTCAGACCAAGAAAGTGGACCGTTTCGTCCTAAGCGGCAAAAAGATCGCCGCGAAAACAGTCAATGTTTTAACTAAGGTAAGCTATTCTCCACAGTCATGCTTTAGTGCACACGACCCCCCAACATAAAAGGACCACTTTTCACTATGTATAAGCGGGAGATATTCGTGGCCGAGTTGGTTTGGGCGCTGGGTAAAAGCTTAGGAAAACACTTAGTCCCAGGGTCGGCGGTTCGCAGCCCCCATCTTCCCCCTTCAAAAGCGGGGTTGCTTGCTCCGTCGGGAGGTATCGCATGAGTTGGTAACGAATTATGCTTATAACTAAACGGGCACAGTTCGCACTGGAATTTCCCCCCACCCTCAGTGAGGTTGGCTCACATTGGTACCAGCGACCACCAGAGGTATTATCTGGATGCTCGCATTGGAACCGACGAACAGAGGTATTATAGGGGCAGTTACCACTACCAGAGGTATTATCTGGCTTGATGCAATTGGCTGTTCTGTAGTTTGTAAGAATTCTCCCCCATCAGCTCACCTCATTGGGACTGTATCAAAAAATTAGTGTGGCTTACCGCCAAATTCCATATACAGCATTGAAATTAATAGACTTTGTCAATGTGCTGGTTGTGGGTTCGTCTAGTGTGAGGATACCACAGTTGATAAAACTTCATAAAGTTCATAGAAGTTCATAGTTAAGAAAAGGATCCAGATTCCTAACAATTCCTACCCCAAAACAACTAGGTCACGAAAATCTCCTTTTGATTTTGTTTAAACAAGGCTTAGTATAAAGCCAACTTTTAACGCGGACTAAGAAGGGAGAATTGTATGGCTTAGTCGGTAAGGCGTAGCGCCTAGGTTAGGTAGGCGCGAGAAAGTCCTCCTCATCGTCCTCATCCTCACCGTCGTGGGTTCGCGCCGCACAAACCACTGCATTCGCATTGTGTTGATAAGGGCGTAAAGGAACTAAGGTCACTCACCACTGCATTCACCTTCGCCCGCTATCAGATTGAAAGATGGAAATGGGGAGTCGGTGATTGTTAGAGGGGTGGTGGAGCCTTAATGTGCTTCATCTGTGATTATAATAAAGAGTGACTCTCTCTCTCTCTCTCTCTCTCTCTCTCTCCTGTATGAATTGCACTGTGATACAAGCACTTCGAATCAATCAAAGCCAATCAATCTTAATAATTGATGCAATTAAAAAAATTGTTCACTTGTTCACTTGGCAATATGTGCAACGTTCTACCATCAAGTCTTAATTAATTAGCCATACAAACAAACAAACAAAATAAAAGAAGCATCAGAAATAATACTAAGCCATACAAATCTCCCTTTTATTTAACGCTGACCTATTCTTATATTCTATAATTTCAGAAAGACGGACCTAGCCTCACCGACATTAAAGACTTACTGGGCGAAGTGAAGGGCGAAATCGAAGACGTCAAGGACGAGGTCGAGGAAGTAAAAGAGGAGGTCGAAGAGGAGGACTCCTCATGGTCTCTCTTCACTTCTACCGGATCCTTTCTTACTTCTCTTTTTGGTATATTTTTTTACTTTTTCGGCGTTTTTTTATACTACAAAAAAAAACTTCAAAAAGTTAAAAAACAAAAAGAATCTAAATCTAGTGGAGAATCTAAAACAATAGAAATGGAAAATTACGTTCATTCTAATTTACGGCGCACCCTTTCGGACCCAACCCTCTGCTCTCCCTTATTGAACGAACAAAATGAAAATATTTTTAAAGAATTAGCCTATTCGACCATTCGTAAAAGTATTCATAATAAAATGTTTCCCGGTGGACGCACCTCATTAACCACCCCTTATAATCCTAAAGTCGCCCGCTCTCGCCCTATTTTAGACCACGGTGCGTCCTTCATCGATACATTTACAAACTCGCAAACAGACCTTTATGAACACCCCATGCCATCCTTCTCCGCTCCCCGTTTAGACCAAAAGCAGCTTAGAAAAATGATCCCCAAATTGACCGATTTGACGCCCTCACCACCACCACACGAGCAAGAAACATCCTTTATCATCACCCCCGAAATTCACTCCACCGCGCACCTATATGATGACGTTGCTGCTCCCCTAACATACGTTACCCCTCCTCCTCCTCCTACAACTCCTGTCCCTTCCACCTCAACCCCTTTTGGACAAAATTATAAAAAAACAAAAGTTCCTCCCCCCAAAAAATATTATCCCCTCGGTGAGGATACGCCCAAAACATGTATAAACAAATTTGTATCCTCAGCCTCTTTCCAAATTTCACCCCCAAAATAAAAGGTCTGTTCTCGAGTTTGTGCGCAATATACACATAACGCAATAATTCTTTTTTCAAAATTTTATTCAACAAGCATAAGCATTCCAACAGGATTCTTTTTGTTCCTTAGCTTTTTGTCATATTAGAAAATTCAAAATTATCATAAGTTATCACTCGACCTCGTCCTTCTACTGTTCTACAATTCAATTTTTCAATTTTTCACGGAGTGCCGACCTCCCAGGTCAATTATAGTTAGACTCAGCATATAACTAGCATAAGATATTTATTCTTACAGTTTTACAACTTGTATTTTGCAGTACATATATTTATTCTGCAGCAGTATATATATATATATTATTCTAAGTATTCTAAGTATTCTAAGTATTCTAAGTATTATCAATGTTATTCATGTGATATTTTGTTACTTGTTGCGCATACAGTGTTATAGCCAACTTATTAGTCTACTTATACATTTATATATATATATATTATATGTAGGAGTGACAACCTCCCAGGTTATAAAAATATAACATTTCTTTTACGTATAGAGTGCTATACAGTGCTTATACCAACTTTTTAGTCTACAGTCTTTTACAGTTTTACAGTCTATAGTAAGGTAGCTATGGCAGTATTATATTTATGCCATTTTGGAGTGACGACCTCCCAGGTCATGGATAGTTTAACAAGCAGGACTTTGTCTCAAGCTCTCCATCTCATAAATAAAAGTTCATTATCAAAATATATATATATATATATTGGTGTTTAATTCCCTTATTTCAAGTCACTTTTTACTTCTTCCGGAATAGCACTAATATCCGAAAAGGATGCCATGTCTGGTATTTCAGCCCATTTTACCTTGAGCACATGCTCCACAGCACTCAAAGTAATGTCGTCTAAGGCGTGTAATCCGTAGTGGGAGTAGGTAGTAATAATCTTTTGTGTGGTCTCTATCAAGTCATTTGAATCTAATGCCAAATGAGCGCAAGATATATCTCGCTTGCTCACACTTCCCAAAAGCACTCCCATACACCCCCCTTCATGAGCTGCTTGTCCGCCGCTGCCTTGCACGCATCCGATACAATTTGCTGCACGAATTTGATTGTAGTCCCTCCTTAGCATAAAGTCATACACAATTCCAATAAGCTCTTCACAGGAGGGGTAAGAAAATTCCTCTGATTTTGTCTTTGTCCATGCGTCGGGAAAGTAAGGCTTAACACCCCGCAAAAAATCCTCAGAAGCGTTAATGCAGTTTTGCTCACTCAAATATTTGCTATTGTCAGATGAGTTTAAAATGTCTTTCTCACCATCGTACATATCCCAACTAAAGAGGCGAAATGTTTTAACTCCTGCTGCTGCTGCTGCTGCTGTGGCTGTTGGCTCCCAAATATTTTTCTTTTTGCTAGGGGGTGAAAATGAAAATGTACTCCCCCCTCTCTTAGGTGCACAGGCTGCTCCAAATATTCCCCCTGATGTACCCGCAACTCGCCTAGGAGAGGATGGAGCGGGAGAGGTAGAAAAAGCCTTAAATGATCTCGCCAGCTCTCTTGCTTCGTCCAAAGACAAGTTAAACCATGACCAGCCATAAAAGCAATCGCCTTGTTCTTTTTTCTTAGAAATGGTCAGGTAATCTTTTCCTTGAAAGTCCTTTTTAATGCACGTCCAGCCATTTCCACAGTCCGCTTCTTCCCCACCTAGGATTTGAGTCATAAAGCCAACAATAAGTTCCACTACAGCGAAGGGCATAAATAAATTCCGCGTGGAGCCATCAGCTTTGGTTCTGGAAAGTTTAACGTTTTTGGTGCTCTCCCTTTTAAGGGTAACTTTCTCGCTTAGTAAAAGCTCCATGTTTGACGTGTGTTGCGTTCCAAGGTTGATAGTAAACTAATCCTTTTTGATAAAGGTAACACCTATTTATAGGCAACTATATAGGGTCTGAAACAAACTTAACTGCTCGACCAAATCCTGGCGTTTTATAAGGCCCAATGCAAGCTTTAATTCTTCCATCATTTGCTCGCATGATTTTAACTCAAAAAAACACTTGGAGCACCATGCTTGGAGTAATTCATTCGCAGGGCATGCAGACATTGCTCTTATCGATATTTCTTGCTGAATCTCCTCCATTTTATAAAATGGCACTCCCAAATGTATACCCACAATTTTCCAGTTGCCGTAAATTCTGGAGGCGATTTGACTCTTAATGTCCGGGCACACGGATCCTTTGACTGCGTAATGAGCCATCAAAATCTCACACAGATCACGGCGTTCGCTCTTCTTAAGTGCGAAGTAAAGCTGCTCATATGCTTGCCTTTCAATATTGACGCCTTGGCGCCACAATAAAATCATTCTCAATGGCGCATCATTTTTAAACATTCCACGTATAATTTCATTACACCTCAAAAAGGGTGCCAAAGTAAGCCAGTCAGCGCCCAAATGGTCGAATATAAACTTTAATTCAGTCTCAAAAGTTAAATTAGAACTATCTGCTCGATCGAATGCTTCAACCACCCATTGCCATCCAGTACTTGAACTAGAACTTGAACTAGCCATCTTTTCTTCTTTTAAAAGTCCAAAAACCGAGCTACAGGTTTTCCGTAACAGCAAAAACACCGGCTACAGCGAACTGAATTAGGAGGTGACAAACGATTAGTTAATTCAGCTTTAATGGCAAACAGGTGATGAAGACCACGGTTATTACAGCAGCGCGAGGGGTAGGAGGAAAAAACACCTTTCGCAGACTTCAGCATGGACCCACACAAGCATTCGATCCACTGTCTGTCGGGCTCACCAGGTACCAAAGTTAAGTCTTTTCTCCAACTAGCATTGAACCAATCAGTCTCATTCCACGATGAGTAATTATTCAAATAGATAGCCAAGCTTGTGTGTCTGCATTGAAGACCGGTCTCATCAAAAATAAGAAGCGGAGCTAATTTCATATAGCTCCCTGCTATTACAGATTCCTTGGGTATGTCTTCATTAAAATAGAAAAATGCTCTGTAGCAAATTTCTTCATTTGAAAAGTTCATACACTCAAAAATATATCCCGAGGGTAAATCCACGACGCCGGCAGTTTTTTCAATAATTCTCTCAGCAAACTGATGAGCCAAATGCGTTTTTACCCTGTGTCTAACATTCACAGGAAAAGCCTGCTTAAACAAAAGGTTTACGCCAAGCCAGGGATAAGGAAAAATCCATCGAGTCGAATCAGGTCTTTGTTCAGCTTTTTCCTTGCTCATGGAAGAAATAGAAATATAAAATTTCTTAAATCGAGCCACATTCAGAAAGTTGCTAACCCCTTCAGAAGGCTTTTCAACGACTTTGCGCGATGACAAATAGGGTTTGTCGCCCGCCGAAACTTGAGTGGCCATGTCTTTGCCCATGCCTAGGTCTTTCGGTCAGAGTTTAAGTGCGGAATTTCTTATGTCACGGCCGGACAGCGCACAGACAATGTCAATGAACAAAATTCTTAACTGTCGGCTATGGTATTTATACGTACCCTAAGACCACACCCTAGCTCGACATTTTGTCGAGGGTTCTGTCAACAAAAAACGTCTCTTCATTCTCCCCATCGTCATTAGCATATTCAGCCAAAAGGGTGAAACCGTCTAAAAGTAATTCACTTTGAATTAGCCTTCGTCTGCTGTCAGTTCGTGAGGTATTTAGTCCGAAAATTTTATATCCATATCGTGGCATTATGTGTTTCTTCGAGCGGATTCTATATATAGAGGATTTATCACCAGTTCCATTTCCACTGCGCCTCATTGTTAATATTCAAATGGATTATATTTATTCTTTGCATTTTATATACTTGCATTTTATATACTTGCCGTAAGGCTTGCCGTGAGGCTTGCCGTGAGGCTTGCCGTGTGGGGATTTGGGGATTTTAATTTGTGTTACATTACGCTCAGCACTTTGGATTACGCTCTGGGCTTTGGACTAAGTTTGGATTGTGAACTGTGTTTCATGGACTGTACCCTTACTGTGGATTACGCTCAGCACCAAATTGAATTTGTTTGTTGTTTTTTCATTTTTCAGATTATTCAAAGCCTTTATCCATCCATCCAACCAACCAACCAACCAACCAACCACTCACTCACTCACTCACTCACTCACTCACTCACTCAGTCACTCACTCACTCACTCACTCACTCCCTCAGTCACTCAACCAGCACCACCACCACCACCACCACCACCACCAGCAGCAGCAGCACCAATTACCCACCACCAGCACCACCAATTACCCACCACCACCACCAATTACAACAATAATTATGGCTGCCAACCGTCACCTTTCCGTTAATATAAGTGTGTCTGAGGGAGCACAAATGCTCCTGAGCCTCAGGGGGGAGGAGTATGTGGAGACCCCCGCCTCCCCCGACTCCACCGATCGCCACATGCCTCCTTTGGAGGCTGCCAACTCCCCAACTCCCCAACTCAGGTGGGACGAGGAGGAGGAGCGGGAGTGGCAAAGGTGGGAGGAGAGGCAGGAGCGGGAGCAGGAAAAGGAAAAGGAGGAGGGGGAGATAACAGACGAAGAGGAGCAGGAGCAAGGAGATCGGAACGAGGAGGAGGAGGAGGAGGAGGAGGAAAACGTGCAGCAGGAGGAAACATCGGAGTCATCGGAGGGGGAAATGGAGGTTGAAAGCTTCTTACCCCCCTCACCTGCTAGCGAACGACGCAACCCAAGCCCCAGACCATCTACATCTTTTAGCCCCCCACCTCTCGACTGCACCCGTGACCCAACTGATCCATTTTATGATTATCCTTTCGACCCTAACAATGAAGAAATTATCCGCGAATTGCTTGGGCATACGGGTGCAGGAAGTGAGGAAGCTAGGTCTGGGGCTGAAGGGGAAGCCCCAGCTTCAGCAGCTAGGGCTGAACAAGACGAAACTAGAAATGGAGCTGGGGCTGAACCTAACATCCCCCCAATCAACTTCGTTCGAGAAGTCACCATGCACGATGAGGCTGGGCCCCTGGTAAAGGCAAGGCCAGGCTATTTCGTAAAGATGCATGTGTTCCCCACCGGTGAGCTAAACAAGTTCACCATGACCTTCGAAATAACACCCGAGGCGTCCTTCCAAATTACAGCATCACCGGTGGGAAATTCAATTTGCATCATTACTAAGCCTGGCAGTCACATCACACAAACCAGGAAAATCTCAGCAACAGAGTGGCGAATGTGGATGAGGGCTCCCTTCTTCCAAACGGAAGACAGGAATAGGGAGTTGGGGGTGTTTCACATGCACATCCCCCCGATCAAATTTACCTGGTATCCAGAAAGCAAAATGTGGTGTATCGCTGACAAAAGTCCAATGTCAGAACGCAAGTTTGTCCTGGATACCTGTACACGTAAGTTCGGCTCGTGCTTCGAGTGGAAGAAGGGGGCCATGGACCTCATCATGGAAAAACGGTGGCCGTAAGTTTTTGTTTTACTCATTTTATTTTTTTACTTTATTATCTACTCATTTACACGTCCCGCACATATCAATTTTACGCAACATATTTTAATAAATATAAATTATAAATAGTTATACGTAGCTAATTCACATCCTTTTTTTTCTAGGGAAATCATCCGATATTTTCACCGGTAAATGGTCCCCTTCCTCCACTCGAAGATCTTCATTCGCCTCTCTCTCTTGCAGCATGGTGACTTTTTCGTATTTCATATTTCATACACATTTTCATATCATATCATTCCATATCATTCCATATCATTCCACTAAAATAAATAAACAAATTAAACAACAGGTAAAGTTAAAAGTTTATGTTTTATTATTATTATTACGTGTTTAAGTTATTGAGTTTTCTATTTATCGCCATATATAATATGACGAGCGAGCAATATGTACATATATGCCATATATAATATGACAAAAGGTTATATAGCACCACAAAAGCAACAAGGCATGATAATAATAATAATAATAATAATAATCAAGGTATAATCAGGATATAATAATCATATAAGGTATATAGTCCGGGCATATAACACAAATAAAGTCCGCAAAGGCGAGAGCAGAGGCAGGTATAGTCCGGGTATCACTATCCAAGCACATTTACAGCAGTAGCAGGTATAGTCCAAGCACATTTACAGCAGTAGCAGCAGCAAGGCACAGGTCATGGCTGCCAACCATCACGTTTCAACATCCACAGGTGCAACAGCATCCTTACCCTGTTAAAAAAAATTTTTTTTTGTAAAATACACCACAAACTTTTTTCATAAATACTTTATGGTGTTATGTGTTATGTCAATGCAATCTTAAGTCAAGTGTAATAACGATACAATATGAAGTGACAAAGACTCAAGTCAAGTGTAATAACAATACAAGATGAAGTGACAAAGTCTCAACTCACACTCCGACCTCAGGAGAAATAACGATACAATATCGCCCTGCTCCCTCCTTTCACAGTAAATGACTGTCCCTCCGACCAAAAAACCGAATAACCAATCAACGGCTCCGTGATGAAGAGTATATGTCCACTCCGCCGTCACGTAGGGGACATCGGTTTCGCCTATCTGCACACCCTGATGAAACCCCCGAACAGCAACATCCACACCATCAAACAAGATGTCGATTCTGTAACCATCTTCCGTTACGTGCGACAGGTATACCATTCTGCAAAAAAAAAAAATTCAATAGGCATCAATAGGTATCAACCAGCGACCAACGCTATCTCACCGAGCCTGCCCCCTCCCCCGCCGGCGGCCATAGCTCGATTTCAAAACCATATCTCACGCGAATCTCACAAATATTTCACATGAATCTCAGCTCAAATCAAGCGCATACAAGCCACTAAAGCAACTCCCTTAGTATTCTTGGTATATTCATAAACATGTATCAACACAAATTAAACATGCTAATCAACACTTACTTGACTTTCTTCGGTTATGAATCTGGGAGTCTGAATCTGGAATCTATCCTCGGCTGTTGTTAAAAAAGTCTCAAGATGGCGAACCTAAGCTATTTTTAGCTTTCAAATGCAGCAATATCTGCCTCCAAGTTAATTTCCTCTCTCAATCGCACCCCGAAAGATAAGGCTCGAGCCGGCAAAGGTAGCGCTCAAGCGCCCTCGGATGGTGTCAACGCGAGCAACGACTTCAACACGGGAGAACAGGCCACCACCTCATCGGGTCAAGGCAGTGGAAATGAAACACCTGGATCACCCCAGCGCACCGACCTAGGAACTTTCCCACACCACCCCAGTCCATCTTTTCTCCTCCCCCTCTATCCCATATAAATAATCCCCCTCTAAAATTATTCTTCATGCTTTTTTTCAAACCATCTCTCCGATCCCCCTTATATCATCGCGACTCAAGATACTGTAAGTAGTATAGGGAAATGGGGAACCAGCGGATAACCGCTATACACAGCTCTATACACAGCTCTATACAGCGCAACTCACTCCTCTCTCCCTCTCTTTCCCCACCCCTCTCTTTCCCCACCCCTCTCCTCTCCACACCACCACCACCACCACCCTCTCCCCCACCCATATCCCCCTACCAACGCGCTACGCGCGCCCACGCGTCTCTACTGCGTCTACCGCGCGCCCTCTCACCGCGTCTACCGCACGCTGCCTGCCGCGCCGCGCGTCGCGCGAGAAAATGAGTAACCTGTCAATCAAATCGACCAAAATCTCTACCATTTCCTACCATTACTCACAAAATCTCGGGTTGACGGTGGTGAGTACTACTACTACCGAATTGTGGCGATAGACCTACTCTGGTGCCACATACACTCTAGACGCGTCGCCCGACAGGATCGAGACCACAGGCTTCAGCTGATATCCACCGTACCACGTGCACAGTCTGATGACTTCTTTGATCAAATCCTGCTTAAAGGTATACGCGGGTGTTCAATGGAAAAAAGATTGGTCGGTGACTTTTTCATGAAACGTTCAGGGATCATTCCTGACTACATAAGAAAGCAAGAAATGGAAAAAAAAGTATATCTCAACGACTTATTTTTTTTTCTACAGCCGCCTGAAAATAACATTGCTTTAGCATTGTAGTCTATGGAAAAATGTGTTTTTTTTCACGTTTTACTATATAAAAAAATATTGATCGGTGACTTTTCATCAAAACTTTCTACACATATATTTGGTGTATCATGCTACTGATTTATCAAAAAAAAACTGTACGTTGACGGGTTTAAAAAAATGTTATGGTCATTTGAAGTATGAAATAACCAATAAAACCCAATAAACATAAGCATAACTAATAAAAATGAATCTTAGAAACATGACTTAAAACTGCTGTAATGAAAATAAACCATGTCGATATTGGGAATCGTGTACAAATATATCTCAACTTATCATGGTAACGAAATATTTCAAAGAAAAAAAGGAGCCGCTAGGTGGCGTGTGCGTTGACACCCGCGTATACCTTTAATTAATAATCTCCCATGTGATGCCTCAAGTGGTGGTGTGGACTGTTTTATGCACGCGAAACCACCTGGGGGCCATTAAAACCGAGGAAAAAGCATCTTCACCACATCCGTCTTTATCTCGTGTTTAATCGCGCGTGCAATTCCTGGCCAATCTTCCTCCCCGGCCACCTTCAAAGGGCATCTTTATTTTGTTTCTGATCAAGCGTGAAATTGAGGAGAAATCAACTGGGCGCTGGCACAAACATTTCGGGTTTTGGTCGACGTGCGCGTGAGCCAAAATCGATACTTAGATTTCAGAAAGGTCACGGGTTGGCACAATTTGTGTGCCGGGTTTATGGATCATGTTTGTTGGTTCTTTGATCATACCACACAAAATAAGTGCAGATAACGCATGGGCTCCTTCGCTTCATCACAAAGGTCATGTTACTTTACTATTTTTCGGAAAGAGAAACAGGTGTTAATATATCTTGCTTCATGATATGTCCTGACGATTTGCACATTTGTATTCCTTCTCAAAATTATAAATAATTGGATTTAACGTTCACTCTGTTTCAAACGTTTGAACCAACGAAAGTAACCCTGGATATGATCCTGATATACACATTCCTTTAATCATCAAAGAGGAGGATTAGACCTATATGGATGAGACACGCATATATATAAATTACGCCGAAAGAAATAAATAGGCATACTAATATGAAAAACAAAACAAAAACTCAACCTGTTTTGGAGACCGAAAGGATGTGCCAGTTTTCGTTTTGCATTTCAGTCAGTGGATCATTCACGTGCGTAGACATGACCACATTATATGCTTTGTTGCCCTTGTGTTTCCTGCATCCACTGTGCACACTGCGTCCATTTTAAGAACATGTGTAGGCTACGTATATGTATACATGTACCAGCTTGTACTGTGCGGTCATTTAAAAAAGGGTTGATAATATCAGGAATAGTAGGGATATCAACGAATTAATGAACGGGTAAATATTGTAGAGGCACTTAGGTCAATTTACTACATAATGCGGATCATTCATACCTCGGTTTGAGACTGTTATCTCATGCTGACCCGGGGTATCTGCCGAGGTCAGGTCCAGAAGTGATCCTTGATCTTTTCAACTCATGCTCACCGGTCACTTCCGTTTCCGGTAGCATCCTGGGAAGCCTACGCGGCCAAAATAACACAAGCTGTGGACTGGAATCATATTCATACCACACACGATGATTTTAATACCCACTCTAATTTTTCCCAAATTTGCCCTTTCCCTTATTGCCGAACCTTATACACGTATTAGCCTATTTTATATTATAGATCTCTCCATTCTATACTTCAAGAAAATGTCCTTCTAACCTTTGAAACTTAGGATCGCCTATGTCTACTGTCTGTCTCAATGTTTTCATTTATTATTGGTGGGGATTTAAATAATTATCAATGAAAATATGATAAAGGTTGATAAATATGATAAAGGTTATATAACTTAGAGAAATTGGATTTTTGCGTTTGTTAGAAATTTAACCAGAACCCCTTTCCCAACAGAATTTCTTTGAAAATAATGTATTGATTGAGATATCTTCTATTTAACTAATGTGATATCCCTGTCTGACGAAAGCAGTTCTCCCGGTCGGAGCCCAAATAAACATACAAAAATAATATGATAGACTTCTTTGGGTATTAAATTAATTATTATATATATATGGTGTAGTGAATTATTTCAAAGCATAAATCTACTATTGAAATACTTCGCTACACCATATATATAATAATTAAGTCAATACCCAAAGAAGCATAATCAACAAACAAAAGTATCGATAAGACATTAAAAGTGGGAAATCGCATGAAAAGTCATTCTTGTTATGCGAGAGTGGACCTTGCGTTTTCTTAGTGGCTGGTGTACAAAGTTAATCCACGTGTACATGTAAGCCACTCACCCGCGATGGCCAAATAAACGCTGGCATTAACCTTCACACAAAGTGACCATGGTGGTTCAAAACAACAGTTTCATTTGGAGATAAGGCTGACAGCCGCGCGGGACTGCTTATTTGTGACCAGCGATCATCAAAACTACCTCTTTTAGCCTATCCGTCAAATGTCATCTCTGGACGGTGTCAGGGGTAATCATCATGTCAAGTGAGGATACAACTCTTGAAACAAACAGTCAATCGTACTTTTGTATTCAACAACGATTTCACTTCGAAATAATCACGTAGCCTACACCCACGTTCCCCGTCAAAATCAAAAAGGAATGACACTCGCGTTTTGCATATTCAATAGTTATCTCCAGTTCAAAGGTCGTCGTGGCATTAAGCAACCATCACTCACTCACTCACTCACTCAAAGGAAGGACTCGAGCGAAAAATGGAACCACATAAAAATGAAATAAAAATAAAGCCGCCACCGACAACAAAAAGCCCTCTCTATTTCGCAAGTTACAAATCTGGAACTTTCATGCACTAGGGGTAATATGCAATCTCATCTGACATGGACGTCTATAAATCAGTTGATCAAGAAGAAACGAGACCGTTGCTGTCGCTCCGGTTTAAAGTTCTCAAGTCGCAGCTTCTTCTAGGGGTAAAGGTCAATTTTATGTGATAACACTGACACAGGAACGGTCTCCTGAAGATACGGAAGCCCATCGCTGCCATCTCGCCTCTCGCCTCTCACCTCTCGCCTCTCGCCTCTCGCATCTCGCCTCTCGCATCTCACTTTTGAATTCTCGCCTCTTACCTTCTAAGTCTCGCCTCTCACCTTCTAAGTCTCGCCTCTCACCTTCTAAGTCTCGCCTCTCACCTCTCGTGTCTCGCCTCTCGCCTCTCGTGTCTCGCCTCTCGTGTCTCGCCTCTCGTGTCTCGCCTCTCGCCTCTCGCCTTCCGTTTCCCACATAGTAGATCCATTTTTTCAATGAGACTGAACTTATAATGGCAGACTTCCTTGACTCTAGGTATGAGGGTGAGAAGGAGAGGTAGGGTGAGAGGGAGAGGTAGGGTGAGAGGGAGAGGGAGAGGGAGGGGGAGAGGGAGAGGGAGGGGGAGAGGGAGAGGGAGGGGGAGAGGGAGAGGGAGAGGGAGAGGGAGGGGGAGAGGTAGGGTGAGAGGAGAAGGGAGGGTAAGAAGGAGAGGTAGGGTAAGAAGGAGAGGTAGGGTGAGAGGGAGAGGGAGGGTGAGAGGGAGAGGTAGGGTGAGAGGGAGAGGGAGGGTGAGAGGGAGAGGGAGGGGGAGAGGGAGAGGGAGGGGGAGAGGGAGAGGGAGAGGGAGGGAGAGAGGTAGGGTGAGAGGAGAAGGGAGGGTAAGAAGGAGAGGTAGGGTAAGAAGGAGAGGTAGGGTGAGAGGGAGAGGGAGGGTGAGAGGGAGAGGTAGGGTGAGAGGGAGAGGGAGGGTGAGAAGGACAGGTAGGGTGAGAGGGAGGGTGAGAGGGAGAGGTAGGGTGAGAGGGAAAGGGAGGGTGAGCAGGAGAAGGAGGGTCATTGTCATCATTGGTACATATGTCTTCTTTGGGACATAACAACATCAATATTCAATACCAAAATATCTAACAAACCGCCGCCTCCCCAATCCAGTCGCCCACCCCCTCCAGCTGCCCCTCCCCCACTACCGCCTCCCCCTCTCCTGCCTCCCCTTCTCCCCACCCCCCACTCCCGCCCTCCCTCATATTTCCATATCTCCCAGTCTCAATTTTATGTTTGATGAATGAAAATATGGGAAATAAACAGTTTATCATTGTGACTCATTTCCCTGTAACACATCAATATAAACTCGAAGGTATGCAAGGAATTAGACTATTGAATTGGAAACATTATTCAGTGGAACTAATATTTCCTCTCATTAGGGGAAAGGTGAGAGGGGAGAGTTGAGGGACGAGAGGTGAGAGATATCACTCCTGGGCCAAAAAACAGGTATGAAAGACAGAGAAGAGGGGGAGGGAGAGAGGGAGAAAGGGAAGTATATATGGGGAGAGAGGGTGACCGTCCTACATGCAGAGGAGTGGGAGAGTGAAGAAGAGGGTTAAAATACAATTGTAATTCAAAATTCTATTTTTGTGCCCTGTATGTAACTCGTTTTCCAGTAACACATCATCATTTTTTCTATAATTGTTTAAGATATTATTATGACTCATTATCCTGAAACGCATCCCCTGTATGTAACTCGTTTTCCAGTAACACATCATAATTTTTTCTATAATTGTTTAAGATATTATTATGACTCATTATCCTGAAACGCATCCTTTATTTACTAATAAAAAGCAAGGACACAATGTAGGCCTACCATGCCACCATGCCACATGTGATTGAAGTGCCACATGTGGGGAATTCCCCTAGTTCCAGTTCCCTTGGTAAAAGGTGGAATCTCCACTATGCAAATGGAAAACATGGTGAGATGCGAGAGGCGAGAGGCGAGAGGCGAGAGGCGAGATTTAAAAAGTGAGATGCGAGAGGTGAGAGGCGAGAGACGAGAGGCGAGAGGCGAGAGGCGAGAGGTGAGATGGCAGCGATGGGCTTCCGTATTACGAGACGCATGTGCACGTCCCCACACACGTCCGTTTCGCGCCACAAGTATGATGTACATTTCATCTTCGCCCCATGGCAAACACCTGCAGTGTGCAGAATCTACTCCTGGGAGAAATTGTCAAGGGCATTCAGCTTTAAAATCCACTGAAATGGCACACTGTATGTTAAGAGGATAAGAAAAATGCGCGACCCAAGATCATGACCTCATAGGTCGGTGTCTGTTTGAGCATAAGGAATTCAAACAGAGCTTAATACAAGAGCTAAACATTTGAATAAATCATAACAGTTTCTTGGAGATCAGAAACATGGGAATCTTATAAGACAGTGAGGGACGATGGGCGTGGGTGTGTTTGCCTTGGGACTAGCAAACGTGTCCACGGACAATAGAAAATATGGCAGTTCAGTGGCAGAAATTTGTGTTTCAACAGAAACCAGACGAGGAAAGTTCTTCAGATGAAGCTCCCTGTTGTAAATTCAGATTTCCTATGTATCCCATCTTTTGTTTGATTCAGACGTGGGGTCTTACTTCTACCTTAAATATTCTTTTACTAAACATAAATTTTCAACGAGTGGTTTTCTGCTATATATATAGGTTTGAAGGGGTAACTAAAAATAATACGCTGAGAGTCAGATGATGCAATTGGCGCACATTATAACGTATGGTAAATTCCCATAGGTGAACATAATTAATAATTGTGTATACATCCCAATAGATGTTATCAAAAAATTACGCCGTACCTTATTGGCCTGGGAATAGTTTATGTCACATCATCAAAAAACACTTACTATAAGATGCGGTGTCCTGTGTTGCAGGCTCCCTAGGAGGGAGAGTCGTCGCATGCCTGGTGGCCATCTGTGGTAAAACAAACTCTTTTTTATTATTAAGTTCTCTGAGGAGCACACGAAGAGATCTCGTATTACTTAACATGATCGAGGGATGGAAGCAAAGCGAAGGGAATGTGCCAGAGTGCATTGTTCTTCGAGGTTTTTAAAATTTCTGTGGGGACTGGTACACTTGGAAAAACGCAGGCACCATCCCTTGAGTCTTAGGTGACATCGACGGGTATGGAAATGAATACTTGCTGGTGACAATGAACATTCTTTTAAAACACAAAGTCATTTAAAATACTAAGTTTGTCCCGCCATTGGAAGCGGTGCCAGTGTTCAGGACTACGAAAAGGTTCCCCTCGACACCAGAGAGAAGTTCAGAGGCAAATGTCCCGCGGCACCAGCGACCGTTCTGCCGACAGATGTGTAACATGTGTCTATACGTTTTGGGACAAAGTTCATGTTGGGAGAGAAGAGACAAAATGCTGGCCCTCCGAGGCGACCCTGGGAATCCCATTGTCTTCATATTTCTGCATCCACCGATCACCATATTTCACCATATTTGAAATATAGTTCATAACACTCCTGCCGACTTGCCACGCGGCGCGTTGAGTGACGGCGGTGCTGGTTTGAATCTAAAATGTAATCACCTTCCCATATCTCACCCCGTATCTCACTGACATGGCGATTAGAAGCCGGGCCAATATAGCAAGCACTTAAGAGAAATAAACTACTGAAATATACTACTTATTTACTTCTGCACAACAAGACTGGCACCCACTTATCAAATATATACTAAGGCAGGTCTTTGCTCCGAGAAGGCCACCTCCTTGGCTCCAATGGTAATAAATTTCAAGGATCAATCTTCATCAAGCAGAACACGGCGCACACCCAGGAGGTGAAATGTGCCAATAAGTGCTGGCGTCATGAGCAGTCCTGTCTTGTGTTGCCATGACATCGCGAAAAATCGGTGGAATGACGAGAATGTCGCTTGGCTGTCCCTAGAAAATAGTCTACATAGAAAATCGCTAACAATGATAGCCATCCGACGCAAAAAATAGATTATAATTATTTGCCAGTAAAAGATGCGGGAAATCAAACATCACCATTTCCGTGAATATAGGCTTTTATGACCAATGCATAACAGATGGTAAATATCTCTGCCACATTTTTTTGTATTCATTTCAAGGCCAAGACATTTAAATATACTACGAAATTAAGGTTCATATGTAAAGACGTACACAATGACATGCAGTCTCTATGCCAGACCCCAATTTATATTATGATGACATATATGGGACTAAATACCGACCTAGCCAAGCCTATATTAATGTTCAAGGTTTTCCTGATAATATAGGAATTGCATAAAACGACTTTATGACTATAGGTAGGGCCTAGGCCTCCCGTGGCAAAGTAACCTATAGTTTTGACACCTAGCTATACTTCTGTGAGTGAAATGTGACCAGTACTAGTTTTAGTATTCAGTTCAATCATTATAGTAAAACGAGTTCACAACAGCAAGAATACTAAGGTATAATTTGTATAAAGCAATGGACATTATTCCTTGTCTACAATTACAAATCATATATCACGATATGCCCACGCGTCCCCCTGGAAAGTATCACGATGCTCCTCGTATCTGATGTGCTATCACCCTGCGTGACGTCCTCACGTCCCGGGACGAGTTCACGTTATATCTCGCTCTAGACGCGTGACCTTACATTTGTCACCCACCAAGGACGCTTCCCTGCAAATCATTTCCAAACCTTCCTGGCTACAATGTGGCATTTGAATATACTTTTTTCTGTTTTTTTCCTTTGATAATGCAACAACTCTAATAAATGCAGTCGTTCAAATAATTTGTCAGAACGTCAAGACCTTATAAAATAAATAAATGTCATCATTAAACATAGATTTACAGAGCTCAAGAGGGCTACAATGTGGCATTTGAATATACCGTACTTTTTTCTGCTTTTTTCCTTTGATAATGCAAAAACTCTAATAAATGCAGTCGTTCAAATAATTTGTCAGAACGTCAAGACCTTATGTCATCATTAAACATAGATTTACAGAGCTCAAGAGGGACTCTCTTGAGTACGGTAGTTTCATAGCAAAGGTGTTTTTAAATCTGGTTATTCATGGATACATTCCGCCAATGACGTCAATTACAAGAAAGGCCGCAATGACGTTGCAATGTCGTGCATATAACGATCAGACAATGAAATGCCATTCATGTTGACATGGAGGCATGATTTAAAATGTTCTGCGTTGGCCGATTAAAGCAATCGTTGTCAATGTTCTAGGGACAATTAAGATATATCTCACTCTTCTCCTCCCTGATCTTTTCATCTCTTGCTGGTTGGCATTTACATAGCTTTCAATTCCCTGGCGTGATAGATACTAAATCAGTGCCTAGTCTATCACCAACTGTCAGACATAAAGTATTTTGAGAATCAAATAAGCCTTCATTTCTTGCTAGTGGCTTTCAGTGGCTTTCTCCTCCTTCATCTTCTTCTGAAAGCTTCAATCAGCCGCTGTCAGTCTGTCAGAAATACTCGTTGTCTCGTGAAGTTTTTGCCACTGTTGTCAATCTAAACAGTCTGGCGCGATTGTTGAATGAATGAGGAGTCTTTCGTGATCGCCGGCGCCCGCAGATAGTATCAGATCGCATTCTGTTCTGAGTTCCTTTCCATACGATTTACACATTTCTCCAGTCTTTAGTGTCAAACCTTACAATCGAGCCACCATTAATGCATGTCAACATTACTTTCAAAGTATTCTTTTATTTCTTCAATGCACCAATATCTTTTCTTTATGATGGTTTCCAATAGACATTACTATTTCGTTTTCACCACCTTCCCGAATCATATAATAAAGAACGGGCAAATAGGCCAATAGGGTTCCGAGCCTTGGTAGGGAAGAGAGGGATATTTCCCATTTGCCGAATCAATCGTGACACAGGCATAATCAGTGTAATAACTAATGTGTTTCATTGTAGGCCTATATATATGTATTCGTCGATAGGACGAACAGAATATCATAATTAAATTATGTACCACATTCTTTGTCAAATTGAGACGAAATAAACAATATCAACCAATCAATGCAACACATTATCCCGTTCATAGCTGTTCATGAATGGGTTGTGCGTATTCGTTCTGTGTCAATAGTTCTCCGACAAAGATATTTTTTATAAAAGTTCTTTCAATTCTATATTCAAAACTGGGATGACAGATATATATGAGTATGCATGGTATGGAACGCATTCTACCAATATGTTTAGCAGTAATCATTACCTTCCATTCTCCATCACTTGAAATTTGTTCATTTTGTTTATTCTTATAGACTTAAGAATCAAAAGGGTAGCAGGAACTGTCACATCAATATATATCCACTGGGGAAATACAGCATTTCTTTCATGCATGCATTTACCCTCAAATGTTTGTTCCATAGAAAATCGTCGCTATACTATGTCCCAGTGCAAGATATATTAAAAGTACGAATCAATTTCAACGTTCGCATCGAGTTAATGTTTACATTTCCCATAATACCCTCATGTGTACTTTCGTCATATTTTCCTATATCTCGACATATCTGTATAATTCAATGTACACATGCAGGGACTTATATTTGATTTTCTCATGTGGACACGCATTCGACAGTAATGTAACCTAAATGCAAACAAGATGCCTATACTCATGCATTATATGTACAGGGGTTTGCTTCAGGTCACAGGGATATCCATTTCCCATTTTAATCTTTACTGGGCTAGGTTGGTGGGTTATGAGACAAGGGTATATTCGTAAACATGTAACACAGATTAAAAAGCAAACACATATTGTGTTCATCAGTATTTTATTTTTGATTGGCAGACCTATATGCCATAGCTTAATTCAAATAGGCTAAGAATACATAAATACATGGTTCGTGGCATGCACCCATCCTATACATAAAATTCCTTAATATAGTTAATTTGTATATATGGTTGTACTCATATATCATATGTTCCAATGATGCACGTATTATAACCACTTCCCCAGTCCACCTCTTACTTCACGGAGAATCTTTCCTGTGGCAGAGGGTGCAACATTTATAGGGGGTGGAAACGCACGATAGTTGACATGAGGCGACCGACAGAGCATCGACCAAACCCATGAATATGTCATCTGCTGTGAGTATATTTTCTAATGCTAAATATGAATAATTCATTCAGGGCGGAGTATATCTGGGCAACGGAGGCAGGAGGCAGGAGCTGGGAAGAAAATAGTGACATGACCTACAACACTAGTCAGTTTTTACATTCTACGGTATTTTTAAAAAAAAAAATTCGTGAATGTTAGTGAATTGGGTACCATTCTGTCAATCATCCTGAATAGCAAGTTCATGTGATACATTTTGAGGTGTTGGTTGAGGATTGGTGTGAGGAGTGTGGACACTTATCTGGGAGGATATCTTGATGCCCATCTGTGATATGTAATTCACGCCAACACTACTAACTTTGCACCTATGCAAGGACTGCTTGATTGACAACCTTCTACCATCTCTGCAGTAAATCCCTGAAGGCCAGTGACATCCTATTGGCTATCTTGGTTTGATTGACAAGTTGCCACTTAAGGCCACTGTATAGGTTTTGAGAGGAACCCATTTAGAGAGGACCACCCATGCCTGAATCTGAGTGATCTACACCTACTACACTCTTTGGGATTTCTGGGTTTCAAGTCTTGGAGACAGACAAGCTCGGAATTGCAAAGACTAAAAGACAATTGTGTATTATTAGATTACAATATGTTACGTAGCATCGTTTGATGTCTTATGTCTAATTCCCTTGCATTGTACTTTCATGTTTATCCAACTGCCTTTGTAAACATGGAGCATGCAACTTTACAAGGTTAACCAGTATACATGATTAAATGATTGCGAAATGAATGACAGTGTTATGTTCTTTATCTAATATTATTATCACAAAATTTACACATATAATTAAACATAAGCACTTTTAATTAAATATTAAGCATTTTCAGTCGAGCAAAAACTAAACGGCTAACTATGACTTGCCATTGCGCACAAATAGTTGACCGTAGAATTTGTTTCCTTTGGAAACGCACAATATATACATTAACTTAAACTGATTATAAAGTTAAACAGAAAAATAGTTCATTAAATGATTGATTAATTTAATAAACTTATAACTTGTTATAGCCTACTTCATTTCCAATTGCTCACTAATGTTTCGGGACAAAAATGCAATCGATAGATTTTTTTTTCAAGGTGAAAAGTGAAATTTTCCCCTGCGATGCGATACGTCATCGAAAGTAAAGTCTGTAATTATCTCTGGCTGCCGGTCATCTCGCGTCAAAATTGGACTGATTGTGATGACAGCTCCTGTCAGGAGGAGCATGATTTATATGCATGCCCCAGCCTCTGACACAACCCATCTTTCCTCTCATCATGCAACATGTCAATTCCAATTCATCATAACTTAGTGATAGGAGGACTTCTTAGTAGCTGCAGTGCGCATGTCATAGGCAGAATGCTGTTTCCGCCCTGACTGTCAGACTCTATCTCTCTTCTTGCTGTCACGTGTGCAACGCTTCAGTGCGTCTGGAAAGCGATAGGGGGCGCGATTTAGTCTTTCCTCGCAAAACGTCAGACCTGAGGTGCATAAAATGCTCATCTAATCATAGGCTGTGGTCGTGGAATGGGGAAATGTTAAGACCAGGGTCACCAAGAGGTGGGACCAGGTCATGTCATACCTGATCATGTTTAAGTGAGGACAAATATTCAAGCTGTTATAGCCTAGTTGTTCCGTCAAAATTATATGTCGCACCGACATAAAGGTGAAAGTAAATTTAGGAAACTTGACAGCTTTGACTGACCTAACCACGCAAAAGTTGAATTGAAAAACATTTTTTATTGAGCAATTTGAGCATATCTGTGGAATCCCCCATAAACGCGATATTTTGGTTTGTAGTGTATTACAAAACCATTTGGTAGTGTCTTATACAACGATTCTTAACCTTAACTAATATGTATCCTGGATTTACACAACCTAGATCCCTATATTTAAAAATCAAAAAAAAAGTATTAGGCCCTATGTTTCAGTAAGAGAGCCTCTGGAGATTTCACAAATTCAATTCAAATATTCTTTATTCATCACTGATCTTGAAAAAGCTCGCGTATACAAAGGGTGATCTTTCATTAGCATGCAATCTAATCTCAAACACAATTATCATCGTATCAATCTAATTCTTCAACCTAAGGGACTTATAGATTTACTCAGAATACAATAAAGAATTCTTGAATTGAATTTGAAATGGAAAGAAAAGGTAAATTAGACTTAAAACTGTATTGGTTCAGCTGGAAAGCATTGTTCTGGACACAAGACTTGCATATATATATATATATATATATATATAGGCCTATATATATATGCACAGAAGGGAAAGCCTCCTGTAATTATACAATTTTCACTCCACTTACCAGGTAAATATTTCATTTCAGAAAGAATATAATTATGGCCTCAAGGCATGGATAAATACCCTTCCCTTGGGTCCCAGGTGGTGTCGCATTTGTAAATCCCCTTTGGCTTTGGACAAATATATAAGGGGTTCTTTCTCGAAAACATGAGTGTGCAGAACCGGCTATAAACTGCACAATGGAATATGAGTGCCATCATGGAAGAATCCACCCCAGGCAAAGCAAATATACCTTGGACAAATCAAGCTTAAAACCATCATTACTTTGGACACAACAAAAACACTAATGGCCTTTCCGAGAGAGGCCAATAAAGGTCGTTGCTATCGGCGGAAGTAATCATAGTGAAAGCCTAAATGTTGTGGTCAGTGATCTTCTGGAGTGGTTAGTGTTTTGTCCCTCTTCTGGTATGGACGCAGGTAGTTATGGTCTGGCTGGGGCTTTAATAAGTTGACCGACCGTCTGGAATTATGCTGGGGCAAATTGGAAAAGTACACTGAAGACACGCGATGGTGCCCATTTGTATTGAGATGGGCTATTCCTGGCCTTTGCCTATTATCCATTTTGCATTATGAGCATATATAGGCCTTGAATCCAGAGAATGCACAACACCTACCACTTGAGTTTAATGTGCCACGTCATCGGTTTGGAAAGCCCCAGTTCAAACTGTGTAAATGCAAGTTAATTACATTTTTATTTACCATTGATATTAATTCATATGAGCTTAGAGAAAGAGGAGTATTAGCTCTAAGACATGAGTATGGATCTACAATCATACTAGAGCTAGTCCAATATTTTGTTTATACTATTGGACACACCCGGGAGTTACACATACGGAATGGCTGGCCTTAAAATTTCATTTTCTCTCAATCATAGCTCGAGATTGCGTAGATATTGAAGTGCAGGCAATGAGTTGTTGACTTGATGAAGATGGAATGAGGATGTGGTTGGGCGAACCTTTCGTCCTTTATGCACACAATCTGCTATTTTAGACGATGCCCCACCAGTTAACATTTTATGAAAGAAATCTTGTCCCGGATCCTTTCTACATAAGTCATTATCAAATTTCTCATCCATTAGATTTCTCGGAAGGTAAAAGTATACGTTGACAGATTATAGTTTATGATTATAAAATTGAGACGATCAAAAGAAATGATCGTGAAATCAAATGTTGTCTACGTTCGTTCGGTGATTGTGATCTTGTACAGATACGTATTTCTTTTTTCGATATATAGCCTAACTAACTACAGGTGAAGAGATTATCATTGTTTATTCTTCACAATACATGTACTGCGCATTTTTAATTGATTATCGTATATCTACATAAGACATGATGACATTTAGTAATTGTTAAATTATGTAAAGCCTAAAACTATTTTCAATCAATATTCGTTTGATGCCACAGTGAGTGAGCTTTCTAGGCATTTATATCTGTGCTTATACTGGTGTTGTGGTATCATGTTCTGGCTGATCAATGGCTACTTATGCTTAGGAGAGCGTGTACGCTGCGGGGAAGGATCAAAGATCCACCACAATACCCATGGTCAGAGGGAGGCAGGTGTGGTCCGGAAAGAACCAAATACGTCACTCCAAGTCCAACTTGATCTTCAAGAGATAAGGGGCAAACCCAGCTTTGCTTATCATGGCTGTTAAACCGTTGATCGTCTTTCCTTCTGGGGGTGTGTTTAGAACATAGAGGGGCTCCATTGTGCCATTTCTTGGCCTCGTGATTGTGTCCATTGTGAGAAGGAATGACGTTTTCAGGTCAGTAAATATATGTCATCGTTTACTGGGTAAATCTGATTATATTTACTCGCGCATCTGTATTGGGTTTCATTCCGAGATGACACACCCTGTCCACCACACGCCGAGCGTGCTGCCACCTACCCAGGCCGGCTATTGTCCTTCCTGCTTCCGTTGGACGGGTTCTACGATGCTGATTGGCTGTATGACTGCACGGTAAATTGTGGCTCTAATCAATGGAGTTCTGTGATAGTCCATGAACCTGGACCCTCGCTCTGCAGAGAGTCCGTACACCAGCACCCGGCCGTAGTAGCGTGACGTCACGGGCCAGGAATTTTCTGATTGGCTATCTATTTTTAGACACGGGCGCGCCTATGTGGCGGCCATTTTGCCGCAATGCATGACCCTGGAAATTCAGTAGTTCCGACTCCTGTCAGTGAACAGTCCCACTAAGCCGTAGTGTGGGACTGTACTAGTTTGAATGCCCAACGACCTGTACATTGCCTAGGCCTACGCCTGTCGCAGACAGGGTTGGGTGGAAGTTGATACTAATAAAGAGGGTGAGGGTCAACTGGAAAGGCAAAGATCAATGGGTACATGCAAAGTTGTTCACCCTGTACATGTTGTCTCTAGCAATATCTCGCCGCAATTTTGTAATGCGCCATCGAAGTTTAAGTGTTGTTTTGGTCTGATACATTTCTGAATCGGCGACCAAAACTCCATGCCATACTGCGCCATCTTGCACTGGAGTCACGTGACCGCAAGAGGCAGAAACCTACCATAGCTAGGGGCCAATAACCAGCTACAACACTGCACATATTTTTCACCATTTTCACTGTTCGTTAAGCGGATTGGCTGAGCCAGCTTAGATAGGCGTGGCTTCATTCTGCCAGCCTCTATGACTGGAACAACACTCTGCCTTTTGCAAAGTAGCGCTAAATTTTCAAATATACATGGCGGCGATTCTATCGCCTCGCTAGCAGTTTAGTCTATACTTTATTTAATATTGCAGTATGAGCAACGCACAATGACAATATAAAGTAAGTTTTATAATTGCTGAAAGGTAGGAGATAAATTCGAGAGATTGTTTGTAGTTTGTGGAAGTTATGAGCTGTTAAGGGCCGTCTATGGGACTCTACTATAGAACACTGTACAACTCCACCTGCGGTGGATTTGTATGCTACGACTAGGACTGTACTAGAGTCTAGCTCTGTGATTGCCTCTATCCACCTGTCACCAGGCTTGCTTGGAGAAATGCTATCCATGTGGAAGTGTCACTGATCGAGGGACTTATTAGTTTACCTAGGCGTAGAAGCTTGTCATATAAGCTAGGGTATCTTTTAATCCCAATCGGAGCACCTGGCTCTTAATTGGCGATATGATTGTTTTAATTCGCGATAATGGTCTCATTTAGAGCTATTTAGTGATATTCTAAACTTTAACAGCATACTGCCAACTATTGAAAGCACCAACAATAGCCTACACATATGGCGAATAACATCTGATGTTGGGAAAGGTGTGAATATGTTAAATAAAATAACCTATTTCCAAGTACCACGGTTGCACGGGGGTTACCATGGCAACGCGCGAGTGTCTTGGAAGCTCACAGGGTCACAGGGTGGGTTGACCACTAAGCTAAACTGGAACGCGGTAGAGAGCAACATTTAAACATCGCTAAATTTTGTCACTTTTTTCTGCTAGTTTGCTCTAATAATACAGAGATGAGGATGCTAACATTGCATTGCAAGAGGGTTATTGTTCGACAATTGGCATTGCGTAGAAAATATTTGGACAATAGATAAATAGAGCAGGTAAACACACAAGGCAAGGATGAGGGTATTTTCGGGTAGAACAAAAAGAAGGAAATCCTCTCGATATATAGGTGATTAAAATAAACTGATGTTTTATAAACGTCTATGGCGAGTATTAGCTTAAAACCAATTGTAATCAATGATTAAACTAGGAAAACCAGCAATTTAATTGCATTGACAACTTACTTTTATTCCTTTTTGATTCGAACAATCTCTACAATCATTATCACATTAGTAATCGTCAGCGTTAAACATGAGTGACATTAATTAGATTACAGCAAACATATTTTCATATATATAATATATACGCAGACTTGGACCCTGACAGTGACATGGACCATGTAATAAGATCCTTTCTACCACTTACCACATCAGACTGAACACGAATTCAATACAACTGTGATAGGCCAGATCTACAATTAATCCCAAATAATCTATGTCAATTTAGGAACAGCTTCGCTAAATAAATTATATTATTCTCGCCTCCTCTTCTCTTTTTTGTCTTCCTTCTTTATTATTAATCTTTACTCCGTCTTTATTCTTTCAACGATCAGATTCTATAACAAGAGATTTGCAATTCGCCTAACGCTAACAGACACACTCAAATAGGCGACGAAGCCCATTTCATTACGAACAATGTGTGCCACCGAAGATTATTACCATATGCAACATTATCAACTTCCGTGGTATATAAGTACAATTTTTTGCTAAAGCAACGTGTACAAAGTTTTTTATAGATGAAGTTCAGCTGAAATAGAAAAACACAAAGAGAGCCCACTGTGAAGTAAACGTGAATAAGAACTGTCCGTGCCGTAAATGAAATGGTAATAAATATAAAAACAATAAACACAACAGGTAAGAATATTGGCTCTGGTCAGCTTTGATGTAAAACATCAACTTGATGAACTCGTGAAGATTGTGAAAATATCAAAATATCAATCTAAAAGTACATGGGTATTCCAAACACTGCAATGTTCCTCTTTGACTTAAATGTAACGCAGATATACGAACATATCTATTAATATATTTTTTCAACCTATTAGTAATCCACGATCGGAATTATATAATTCAAATATGATAGTACAATGTCTACATAACCCACCGAACATTGAAAGAAACAATTTGATAAATATCCCACCAAAGGATTAAATCTTGTAAGTGGCCGAATACGTAATGGCACCATGATACGTGAGAAAGACAAAGGAAAAGACATAATACCAGTAATCGCGAAAGAATTGGTAAGAATAGCTATACTGCTATATGTGACTTGGTCAGCTGAAGTCCAACTCACATTCATGGGTAGATGTAAAGGAAGATTGCACAATAAAATCGATTGATCGTTTTAGGACAGCTTTATACTATTTTCAATACCTCAACCATTATTGTTTGACAAAGAGATTAGGAACTCAGCAGTCTAAAGTGTAATTAACGACGAAATCGGTTTTAAATATTGAAGATTGATATAAAAAAATTGTTGTTTACAGGCACATGAATTATATAATCATTGCGTCATCTACAATAAGTAATGTAACAGAATCTTTTAATACTATGGGATCGAATACCAGATTCATTTAATGATACTTTGAACATTTCCTTCGGCAATTATTTATCCTAGAAAGCCTATCAATAATATCAATAAATTAGACGCGCTCGAACACGAAAAATATACACACTGAGGTTAAGGCATGTCATTCCTTATACATGTAGTACTTCCTATAGTAGGGCCATTAAGTACGTTAAGCAATAACATAGTACACTGTGTACTATACAAGCGACATTTCTGTCATGGGATAAATATGCAAGGAGCTGAATCAGGGGAATCCTTCTCCTGACTCTACGATCATTTTGTTTAATCAGAAGAACAAAGACAGATTCTGTTCAATGTAAATGCTGGTCTTATAGCGGAACTCCACTATAGGTAAAAAACGGCGCCAACAGGCAAAAACGGCTGTGACGAATTTTTTGCGACGAAATATCGTGGCGACGAATTTTGCCTGTTGGCGCCGTTTTTTACCTATAGTGGAGTTTTTATAATTTTTAGAGACTTACCGTGGGAAGTTGAATTAAAATTTAGATTTTTATGAGCAACACATAGGGTTGCGGGAGTAAATAGAGATCCCGCGCCGTGGTATCACGTGACATCAGACTTCAGAATTGGAGAAAAGCTGCAATAACAACATTAATGCAACCAACATCGTCACAAATTTTATTAATTTACTTAACCGTGGAATATCATGAGCATTATGAGACCAGGGAGGGTTTGTAATTTTTCTTGGGAGGGCTATTTACTCCCGCAACCCTATGTGTTGCTCATAAAAATCTAAATTTTAATTCAACTTCCCACGGTAAGTCTCTAAAAATTATAAAATTTTTACTCGCAACCCATTTGGGTGCGGTACTAAATAGAGATTTTCAGAGCTTGTATTAATGTTTGGAGTTTTTCTCCAACAACACTATAAGGAAAAGCCACAATAATCTCAATTCTCAACAGTGTTTATTACAGCAAATAACAACATCATAATTATGAAGCTAAACTGAGGATCGCGTCCGCCACACGCGGCGCTTCCTCCACTTGTTTAAAGTAGTGCCTGCCAAAAGAAGTGGCGCACTTCCACCCGGCATGGCGCATAATGTCATTTAATCTTACTCCCAACTTAGCTGCTGCAGACGCAGAAGCGCCTCGAGTTGAATGAGAACCATATTTGCTTACATCAATTCCTGACAGTCTCAATGTAGCTAAAGTCCAACGTGCCAGAGTGTCTCTCGAGATCGACCCGTGAGGTTGAATATAACTAACAAGTAAAAACTTACAATCTCCTCGCAACTTTTTTGTGCGAGCCAAATAGGCCTTAACAGTGGCCACAATACATAACTTTTCATTAAGAATATAGGGTCGTAAGACCATTACATCCAGGGGGTCGCCCAATCTGTTATGCTTCAGCAAACTTTTCAAGAAAAATACAACTTCTTGACTGTAACATTTCATAGAATCAATCCTCAGATGGATTATCGTCTGACCACGTTGAGACGTGACCAATAACAACAACATAGCCAATTTATAGGTTAACAATTTCAATGAGAGCTTCTCATTCTGACCCCATGCGTTCAATTCGTTCAAGACTTCTTTTACATCCCAGAACTGTGAATACCTAGGTTTAGGGGGGTTAAGTTCGTAAACACCCTTAACAAGATTACAAACGATCCCATTCTTTCCGAATGTATCTCCGTTTAAACTCTTAGGCAATATAAGACTCAAAGCACATTTGTTCCATTAAATGTCGTAAAAATCTACACACTTCTCCTAGAGAAGGTTTCAATAACCGAACATCAAATTTCACACAGTACAGTGCCCATTTTCTTATATAAGTAGAATACAATCGTTTCGTACTTGGACGCCAAGCGTGCATAATCAATTGAATCGTTTTCTCATCAATTCCCTGTTTTTCTAAAACTCTTGCGAGAAAAGGTATGCTAGGAGTGGAATTCTTTGGAATACTTGAACTTTGTTTGGGCTTCCGTGAGGTAACAGGTTTCGGTTGCCCTGTCGGAACCGAATCACTCTGCTTGCCAAGTTCCCCGCCGTTGCCGCCCAGGGTTGGCTTTCCCACGCCGGAAGGACCAGAATACAGAGCATCTTGCTTTGAATGACCTTTGTCAGTACTTTGCCTGCAAGGCTGAAAGGAGGAAAACAATAGATTAATCCTCCACATATAGACCAATCTAGCGAGAAAGCATCTTGTTTCCACGCTTCAGGTTCTGGTCTCCAAGACACGAACCTTTCACACTTACAATTTATTCGTGAGTTCCCACTCAATGTCATCATTGAACACTCTAGATTCTCTATCTGCGCTGATATTCAGCACACCAGGAATATAGACAGGCGTCAGCCAAATATTATTCGTTTCACACCAAGCCCAAATTTCCTGGGCTACCTTGTTACATTTCTCAGAACGCACTCCACCCATCTTGCGGACGTAAGCGCGAGCGGTAGTATTATCCGTCAATGTTCTAATATGAATGTCCCTATCTGAGACCAGGCTTTGAAGCCCATACAAAATTGCCCTAAGTTTTAGCACATTAATATGATCGTTAATTTCATTTTCCTTCCACCTACCACCTGCTGTGATTCCATCCATCGTGGCACCCCAACCTGCCAACGAGGCATCAGTGTACAAATCTTTAGCTTGAGGAGAAAAATGTGAGGAGAAAAATGAATTTCTCTCTCAGCCAGAATAAAATGATCTAACCACCATTTAATATCTTCTAAACCTTCTAGCGAAATTTTCATTTTTGCATCAAAATCGCCCCTGTTGAAAGCCAGAGCTCTCACTTTATCAGATTCTAAATTCTTAATATGGGCACCACCATATTTAATACAAATTGAATACGCGATCATAAGGCCAACCAAGCCTGAAACCTCTCGAATCGTTGGTTTCCTTTTATCCATCAAATCGTGAGCCGAACATACAAATTTTTCAATCTTGTCTTGAGTAGGGTAAATCGTCATGGTCTGCGAATTAATCAAAAACCCCCAAAACTTTAACTCCTGACAAGGTTCAATTACCGATTTTTCGGAATGGACAGTAAACCCTAACTCATCCAACAGTTTAGCCAATTCAAAGATGGCAACCTTACATTCTTCATATGAATTTGCAATCACAAATGAATCATCGATGTATTGAAAACATTCAAAACCTCTCGCTCTTAAAGATGCAAATACTGGGACCATAATTTTTGTAAAAATTCGGGGACCTGAAGTGAGTCCCATAGGCATTCCTACATATTGGTAAAGGCGCCCATTCCAATAAAATCTAAAAAATTTCCTGAATTCAGGAAGAATTGGTACGGAATAATAAGCATCTTTCAGATCGACCGATCCCATCCAGCGATTATGCTGCACTAGATCTAAAGCAGTTTGAAAACTAGACATTTTGAAATGCTCATAGCTAATACACAAATTCAGATTTGTCAAATCGAGAATGACTCGAAACTTTCCCTCAGGCTTTGGACGGAGAAATATATTAGAAATGTATTCTCCCGGTTCATTCACCGCTTCCTCAATTACACCTTTGGATAACATGTTTAACACTTCAAACTCTACTTGACTTCTCTCTTCTTCAGAGAATTTAAAAGGATAAGGAATTCTACCCTGTACTGGGTAAGAATCAAAATCTAATCCTATTCCTTTAATCATATCCAGAATCCAAGGATCAGAAGTAATTTCTGACCACTTGTGTACATAATTTGCTATGTTACCTGCCTGAAAATTTTCACTCGAATGATACAAATCCAGTCTCACCTCTGAGGAACATTGATTTACTACTGCTTGGCCGACCCTTTGGGAAAATCCTTCTGTGGATTAGGCGTAGGGGTCCTATATCTGGGACGATAATTCCCTGTACCTTGTTGGGGGAACCGTGGAGCTGGGAACCTTGGTTGCGCGAAGTTTTGACGAAAACCTCCGAACCCATGTTGAAACATATTTTGGAAGTTCCCTTTAAAGGGGAATCTGGGTCGTTGTTGACGTGGCTGCTGTCCTTTAGGGCGAGGAGCTTGAGGAGTCAGGGCAGACTGAACCTCGTTGGCCGCTTTGGCCGCTTTAAGAGAAGCCTGAAGATTTCCTCCAAACAACCATTCTGCATTTTCATCCTTGACATTGGCCACCGACTTGGCATAAGTCTGGTTAATCTTTGGTTTCATAAGATCCCTTCTTTTGGAAGAGATGCCGCAATGAACATTCACCAGAAATTCATAGACGTCCAGCAAATTCTTGCCTACCTTGTCCATTTCTTTATTCTTCTTTCCTTGTTTGAGAATGACATCTCCAATTGGGGCTAGTGCAATCATCGCAGCAGAAACTCCTTTCTGCATGGCTCTTAGGGTTATATCCGTAGATCTTACATTATCGACTGTGACTGACTTCGAATTGAAAATGTCTTGGTCACATTTCTGGGCCATGAGTCTGTCTACGTTCTCAGGCCTCGGATAATCTTCCATGGACCCTTCCAGGTCTTGTTGACTGAACCCTTTTTCGAAAGAATTGTTAATAAACAGAGCCAAATGAGGACCTACCGCCGGGCCTCGCTTCTTACTCTTCTCTTGTTTACTAGTGGCTTCTTGGAGTTTGGTCCACAATTCACCTTCCGGGTAAGTTTCTGCCTGTAAAGGATCAACTTCCTCGGCGGGAGGCTCTTCTACACCTTGATTTTGAGGTTGGATGAAGTTCTGCATGAATGCTGAAACTAACATCTGATTCCAGTCCCTCGCGGAAAAGTTTTCCGACTGATCATTTCCGCCCACTCCACCGGAAGTAGACGTCTCCGCCTCATCAATGACGTCATCTTCAATTTCAACACGCGCTCTCTTCGAGCCATGTCCGCCATCTTGCTTCTCCGGCTCCGCCGACTTTTCAGTCGATTTAACCGTTCCTGACGGTTCTGAATTTTCTGATCCAGAATCCGACAAGTCATGTTTATCTTTAGCACGAAGTTTAGGTGGCATCTACAAAATAAATAACAAGCGGAAATTAAACTCCATTCACAGTTACCAAGGCAACGGTAAAAAACCGTTCCAAATCATCAAAGTTATTTAAATTAAAACTCAAAGCCTTTCAAACCTCAGTAAGAAGTGCTTAAAGCAAAAATCATCATCTTGAACAAAAAAGTTCGAAGATATTAATACAAGAAGGAACTTTGAAAACGGCGCACCGTTACGTCCCTGAACGATCACCACGAGGGCGAGTCGAACCGCGGTCCGACGATCGTTTCCATAAATAAATCACTAATTACAATAAAATTTTACCAAATCTTACTCGCTACAGGATCTATGTCCGTAGCGGAAGAAACAATACTATTTCTTTACCAAGAAAATTTAAAAGTGACGATGAAATTCGAAAAAACTTACCTTCGGTGAGGGAGATCGAATTTTCTGAGTCTGATCAACACCGCGAAAACCGCGCGAACTGATGTCACGTGATACCACGGCGCGGGATCTCTATTTAGTACCGCACACAAATGGGTTGCGAGTAAAAATCCGCTATTATGCAGTACAAATCCTTCCCGGGGGAACTCGGGTGAAAAATAATTATGAGCTATATTTCAAGTAAATAGCGGAGTCAATAATCTTTCTATTGATACTTTCATATAACATAATCTATCTTTCCTCTTGCATAAAACAGACAATAGATACAACACTAATTAACAAATCAGTGCTCAAAATTATAACTGTTGGGTTTACATCTATGTTGACCCGTATTAGTTTCGATTGTTTTTGAAATATTCTACCACATATATTCGCGACACACATATATACAACGAGTATTGTTGTGTAGAACATGAGAATCAGCATAATATTGTATAAAAATGCTGCCTGACACAATCACCATACAACATATAAGGCAAACCAGTCTATTCAGAGAACAAAAAAACTACAGCATGGCTCAAATTTGTCTTTGTATTTGGCAAGACAAGTATTGTGACTGTTTGACCCATATCAACTAAAAGGGGATTAGTATTTGTAAGTGCTCGAGTACAGCACCTCAAGTCTTGTATCGGAGTGATACAAGTATTATTATCTTTCTGGAGCAGCTTTACTGTACCAAATCAAGTCTACTTCTTTAACATATATTACTGGTACACATTCTTTGTATTCCATTCACAAGATTTAGGGTTTAGCTGAACTAGAATGACCACAAATCCTAATCAAGAACGTTCGCATTGGATTCAAGTTAATGCACAAAAACATGCATGCGCCGGATGCGAATTGACCATGTATTGCCCAAACAGAAGTTTGACTAATGAAAGCGAGCAAATCGCTAGTGCTAATGCTTTGGCAGTCAAAACAAACTGAACATCTTGACCTAATTACTACTAATAGTAGAATAATAGACACTGTCAACTGTGTGAAACGACTGCAAATGACTGATACACGGAGTACCTTCTGAACTATACTTGGACCAAGTTACAAACTCCTAGCGTTAACCCTTAAACAACAAATACACATTTAGGTAAATTGTCACTTCTATTAATCATACAGTCGGAGCTCAAGATTCCTTTGCTTCGAATATAATACGTATGCCTGTCAAGCAAAAGGTTCCAAAGCGATAAGACCAGGTTGAACAGCGCTCACTGCAGAACGGTCTTGAATTTTTTAGAGAGGTTTCTGGAAAGCAGTTGGAAACTTGACGATTAGCCAAAGCAAGGAGATGAGAATTGGCGAAACCTTTGTCACATTAGATATGCACCAATTCATGTAGCCAGTAAAAGATTGGTATAGCATTAGAATTTGTTGGATAATCCCATAAGATTTCTTGGGAGTACAGTCAAGGGAAGAAATATTTTATTTGGAAAGTGCAAACATCATAGAACAGTACTTAATAGAGGGTAAAGGGGCAAATTACAGGCAGGAAATAACGCATACAGAAGGTAATATGATTTAAACATTTAAAAGGCAATTGAAAGTGAAACATCGGGAAAACATCAGGAAAATGACACAGGTTCATAAAATCTTCTATTCACTGTTGAAGAATTGAATAATTTTAATCCTATTAAATTCGGCGTGTACAACAATTCTGGTCCCCTAAATATCACATGAAATATAGCAAGACGCCTATTTGAATTCACTTGGTTTATGGATCTCGCATCCCACCCGCAATACTGGCAATTAGAATCAATTTCAAGCCTAAAACTCATAATTTATTTCGTTCTAGATAGATATCTGATCTGTGTGTGGCACACCAAGTAAACAAACCAACACGTAACCACGTGCTACAGGATACTTCTGTTTGTACCGGGGTCTTCAAAACCTCACCCTCCTCTAAAACTCGTCTTCCAAACATACCAACAATGAACAGAATGCCTCCTAATAATCCTAGCAATATCATCCCATCTCATTATTAAACACATCATTCATTCTTGTCTACCGGTATTTATAATATTTAGCTTAAAGTATGGCCCATAATTATTGCCCCCACCCCCACCCCCGCCAATAATATAAGAACACAAAGTTGCAGGTTTAACTAGTGAAGTTTGAGTGCTGCTATGAACAAAGTATGTGGGGTCCCACATTTTGGTATATATCCTGCAGAACAATACTTATGGAGGAATTCCATATAGGACCAAGAGTACAAGGACACATTTTTCCACCTGGTCCAAGTACTTCTCCCAGATTATAAAACAAAATGGCTTGCAGAGTTTTAGGGAGCAAAGAACATAACATATAGCGAGTGTTTGCACCGAGGGCAGCACACACAACAAGGAGGACATTAAACATGTGGCAATTTATAGCCACATATCGCGAAGCCGGGTTATCATTATATTAATAGAGGGGTGATCTCTGTAGAGAGGTGGTTTTGTGCAAGATTCCTCTGATCACCTTTCATTCAAGAAAGTGATACTGTCTGGGGGCTGTCGGGGGTGGGGGTGGGTGGGTGGGGGGTTAGGAGATAGCAAAGGTTAATTTCTAATGGTCACCACCCCCTCCTCCACTGCCCAATGTAATGAATTAATATCGAGCCCCTCTCTCTCTGTTGACTGGCGAGGGGGGGAGGTGTCCAATTAACCCCATTACCCCATTCTCACATTCCAGAGCTTTCAGGGGTCAAGCATCACGGCAGGTGGACACAGCTAAGTCACAGGGGGACAGCTAAGTCTGAGGTCTCAGTCAGCCTACTAGGACAGTAAGGGGGGGGGGGAGACCTGGAGATGGGGTGTGAGTATGAGTGTTTGGAGTTGGAGGTCGGGGCGATTGTGTGTGAGAGGAGAGAAAGAGAAAGAGAGAGAGAGTGCAGAGAGGGGGAGGAGGAGGTGGAGGAGGAGAGGAGGAGGAGGAGGAGGAGGAGGAGGAAGAGGAGGAGGAGGAAGAAGAGAGATTGTGTGAGAGAGAGGAGAGAGAGAGGGGGAGTGAACGAGAGAGGAAATAATAATGTGTTCTCTTAAAGAAGACAATTTTATGATTAGAGAGAGGGCCTAGATTTTCTTATCATTTCATGCCTCCCTTATCTGTCCAATACATGGGTGCATGACGGGCAGGGAGGTCTGATGAAAGAACAGATGTGATAGAAGCTGACGGTCAACAGGGGGCACTGATGACGGCCAACAGGTGTCACTGATCATGACCACTGGATGGCGCTTTGTAGGGGGAGCTGTAAGGACAGTGGACATCACATATGGCAACAATTGACCTCTCGCCGAGCGGGACTTAACTCCTCCCCTCTGTCCCGCTGACCTCATTTCGCCCGCCTCCGACAAACACTGACCACTAGCCACACATGTATACATGCCTCTATAGGTAATCCAATGGTAGATACGGTAGTAACTTTTTAACTCTGATCTTAAGCTCTGATTGTAATCATCACCAGAAAGAAATGGAGAGATATTTTAGCAAAGAGAAGTGGGCATTTATAATTAATGTGAAGATGACTTGAAATTCTATTGAAAACATGGAATTTAGAATCTATGCCTGGCTGCTCGATCCCTCTCTATTCCAGATTATGGGAGCTGTGGGGTCCGCAGATTTTTACCTCTTTCCTCTATTATAGGGATATATTAATACGAAATAAATGCTACATAGTATACACATTCATGCATCTTTGAAATCAACCGCAAGAGAATATGAGAGAACCCTTAAAATCAGAGTAACTTATATTTATATTTAAGTTATAATGCCTAGTACCAGTGCTGGACTGTTAGCTTTTTAAATGATGTGAAGAAGGTGTTGCATAAAACCCCGGCCCCCCATTCAGCATATTGGGGGGACACCAACCCCCATTCCCTAATTTCAAAAACACCCCCTTATCTCCAGAAATACCATATTTTTCTACCCGCTTTTCAAGGATTTTGATGACATTTTTTCCCGATTTTCTACCCCTTATGTCCGGGAATTGTGAGCTGATAGGATGGGGACGTTATTTCAAGCCTCCGTTTTTGTGTTTTACAATTACAATGTCAAATTTCTAAATAATCTATGAGCTATCTATGTATCTATGTACTTCAATGCTGCATATAGTATTCATGAATTTCCTATGTTCTCACGAATAGGTATTTATGAAATAAAGGGAAAAAGTTTGGCCCTTTCCATTATTGGTGGTTAATGATTATTTAAATGTGTACTGAGCAGAATCAAGTACCGTATGAATCTATGATATAGAGAGAACTATATGCAGCCCATTCCTAGGCACGTTGAACTTCACACCAAGATAGTAGAGCTTAATAGCTCCCAAATACCGCTAAATTCATCCTGAAAAAACGTGAATTTTAATGCCTGCAAAATCCCCTTTTTCAACTGACTTAGGACTTTCCAAGCTCACCTTAAAACCATTTTTGAAATCCCCAAATCAATGTACCGGTATACATCAACCCTAGTAGTCCCCTGTATCCTATAGTATTCCTATACACAGAGAGGGTGTCAACAAGCTTGTTTGTCGGAGGTCCGGCCAGCGGGCCTTGGGGTGACCATGTGGTCACTATTTGTTATGGCATCCCTCGCCTCTAATTGGTTACCGCTGCTGAGCATAAGTAGGTCGGCGAGAGGTTAATTAGGGGATAGCAGGGAGGAGGAGGCTGTGCCCCATGAACGCTGGGCAAAGGGGGCTGACTCAGACATGTGTACATTAGTTTTTGTCTACAAATGTTGTTTGAATTCCTTTAAAATGACCTAAATTTAGCTAAAATTTGGTTCAACATGCGCATCAAACATACCAGTAAAAAAAATAGAAGGATACATATAGTATTTTTCACTTTGAGACAACATTAGCAGATTCGACTAAAAGTGCAAACAGTAAGAGTGTGTACACTTCCATTGGCGGACCCATCAGTGAAGGAGGAGGAGGAGGAGGAGGAGGAGGAGCAGGGGCAGAGGGTACTCCAGTCAGCTGAGGGTACTCCAGTCAGGGCTAAAGTCAAAGCTAAGCCAGGGTGAGATAAAGATCTCACTTCAAAGGTCCGAAGGTGGTTTACCGCTTTTGGAAATAACTCTTTTCAAAAAAACAATTTAAAAATTTAAATCACCCTATTCAACCACAATCGGTTTTCCTGAGCCATTTACCAAACAAGAAAGAAATAGCTTGAAAAGAAAGGCATGTACTAGGTGACCGAACACACGCAATAGGTTATTCTATATTTCTAATGTATGTCACTTTCCAGAAGTGAGAAGATAATCCGCTTCGCGAATAATAATACAATGGTGACTCCCAGTGTGTTTTACCCCGGTTTTGACAAGTGTTTGTTCCCTGATGTGAATGTTAATGAAGAGTAGAAAAGGAGACTCAGTAGCAGCAGAATACATAACATATCATGGTATACCCATTGAGAAGGTTGACAGAGAGCTACCATAGCGTACAAGTCAGATGGTGTTGAGATGTTCCTCTATAGAAGTATAACAAAACATTGAGGCTTAATTCTTAAGTTTGAGGTAGCCGGAGCATTGTTGCTTGGTTGTGGCTTGAGATATATATAGTTGCCGGGTGCTGCTCCCATGGTTCGCCATCAACTTGCATTGGTGCGTTTCCTCCGCTGAGAATTATCTATGTGCAAAGAGCAATAGAAAAATTGGTTACACTTCAGATGAAAGATTTAGAACAACACTTTTCAGGAATGGATTGGGTTGAGACACTACCAACTGCTGGTGGACTTCACTATTGATCGGGTGTGTATTAAGGGTAGACGAATAAAATACATTTGCACTCAAAACCAAAGTTGACACCTATGCGAGTTCTCATTTTCAAGGAGAAAGGGCTCCTTCCTTCACTAGACATCAAGGACCTTGAAATCTGAAAAAAGGGTATATTTTTTTAATAACAAAATAAATTCATCTAAGTCCTTTTCACTAAATGTGCGGAACATTCAGTGACAATGGAGTTGTTCAGAAAAAAACGTTCCCACAAAATTGGTGTGGTGTGTGTATGTATCACAACTTCTATAATAAAAGCGCAGTTTGTATTACATTTACAGTTCAAAATACTGTAAAGAGTACATCAAGAATTGTATAATATGCTCACATACATGTATGCATGTGTTTCATTAACATTGAACCTTGAATCATTGATACTGGGTTCATGGCCCATTACTCACATGATTAATTATTTCTCATACTGAATCACATATAAGGCCATGGCTTCTAATAAAGAGTTCACCGTATGTCCATGTTCAAAGTGACAATGAGGGTTGATTTGTTGGGAAGTGGGGCAATCCTGTTATACTTAAAAAGCCTGTTGCATGTACTGGAGTTGTTAAGGATTTTGGATTTATTGGTGACAATAATAGATGCAATGTCACAAATGGGGCAGGTAAAAGTGGGAGCTGCCCACCTCCCTTCCACCTAATGTTTATTCAATTCAATTCAATTCAAATTCAATTCAAAACATTTTTTATTTGCATCAATGGTGATTACAAAAAGGAGGGCCCAGTTTTGAAACCTATGTTCCAAGTCTTCCACTGGGTTCCTGGTTGGTTGGTGATTGCCGAAACAAATTTAAAATAAAATACTACAATAGAAAGTTCATGGCTATTTCATTTGATATTCAAGGGCTACTTACTACTTGTCTAGGTTAAGGTTTAGTTGTTTCTTTATGTGTAGGCTTAATTGAATATTATATATGATAATTAGCTAACACTAAGTTGTACTAACTAGAGCATGAGGTTAAAATTAGGGTACAATAACAACAGTGTAATTAATGGTTGGTAGTTTGTATGGTCGGTCCAGACCAAGAAGTATCATACAGACATAACAAAATACATGTGACCAAACGTAGCATAGTAGTACTTATGTCGCACAGGCGCAAGCCTCAGAAATGGGCACTGAAGGGGGAAATGGATTTTTTATCAATATTTTATTTTCAGCGGATTCCTTTAATTTATAGTGTTAACATGCTAATCCTGTAGTTTCATATCAGAATTAAATGTCTAACAGTGCTAATTTAGCAATTTAGCAACACCTACATTGACATTTTGTCACGAACAGGCCGGGGAGGACGCATCGGCGACGCATTTTCACTCTATTTTGATGCTCTCTCAGTAGCTCCCATCTGGAGCCTCATGCCCATGTTTGGCATGCTTTTGTGTGGCGCGAAATTGTTTACCCAATGGCTCGCTCTCTTATGAATTCAAGTTGTCAGTAAGCCAATCACAGGACGTTTTGTAAGTGCTTTGAAACCCACTCAACCCAAACAGCTTGTTGTCAAGGGCCCACGTGATGCGAATCCACCGCTCTGATTGGCTGAGCGCCTAGCATCCTGTTCAGAGCTGTGTTGTTTACACATGTCGGCGGCTAGTTGGAATTACGATCTGAAGTGATTTTCCCTGTTTAAACGGAGTATTATCATCAAGGATTAACCCATACAGTCTATTTCCGAACTAGACATTGGAGATCAACAAATGGCGGAGCTGGACAAGGTGGCGAATGCTCTGAATGCTATAAATAGGGCGAACTTATCATCAGCTGTGGTTGATCAGGACGAATGGCGTCAAGTGGTCAATGATTATTTTGTATTCCCCGACGAATTTGATGATTCTGAGGATTCGGACCAGGATAGTGGCTCTGAGACTGAGGAGAGTGAGGAGGAGGATATTGAGGAATTACCAGTTGTGGAAGATATTACTCTAGTTGTGTCTGATCCAGTGCAGCTAATCTGGGACGAAGAGAAGGAGGAATGTAACAAGTTTAGGTGAGTGGCGAAAAACGCATTGCAAACTTTCTGATGCACGTACATTTATTTGTCTGTGTCCTCCTAAGTTGAGATGCCCAAATTAAGTCAAGGAGTACCAATCAGTTTACAACATCTTTATGCATGTCTATGACGGATGGAAATTAAAAAAATGTTTTAATTTACCACTTGGCTATGGATTTCTTTAGGGGACGCCACAATGACTTCTATCGATATCAACCAACACATGTGTTGTTTGTTTGTACTTAGGATTTCTTTTCACAAATTTTTAACCAGTGCCTGTCTGATATAAAATTTAAAACCAGTGCCCATCTGATATACGATTTAATTATTATAATGCACTTTACAAATGGACTAACTAGAGTTTGTTATTTATTTCACAGGTGTAGCTGTAAACATGGGGACGAAAATACTCCCTGTAGCACTATGTTCACATCAGAGGAGTTCAGAGAACGACGTGAGGAAGTTGTCCAGCTTCATAAGGGTAAGCTTTCTAAAATAACTGGTTTAATTTAGTTCTCCTTGTTACTTAATTTTCTTGAATTCTTAAAATTATTGAAATAATTATTACCTCAAATTTAAGCATAATTTGATTTGTTCAATTTATAATTGTTATTCTAAATCTGTAGAACTTTCATTAAGATTTCATTGAATAATGATTCGAATTTTGAAAATAATCTTCATTTATTTTAATTTGACAGCTGAGCTTGATATGCTGCTACTTGGGGTACTTGCTTCATGCACAGACAACAGTGCAAGAATTTCTACGTCAAAGAAGGGTGATGAAGGAAAGAAGGACCGTGAGCGTACTAGGACCTATTACAGACTAGGGAATAGGCAGGTCTGCCAACATACCTTTGCATTTTTCTACCGGTGAGTACAATGTCAAGACTATTTTTTAAATTGTATAATTGACAGGGCAGATTCCCTATAATATAATATATTATATTTGTCCCAAACGCAGTACCTGTACCTGATACGAAAATCATTAGAAAATAAATCCTATTTTTTCACAATATTTCGTAATTATAAATTATACATGTGCATTAACTCTTTAATTATAATGATCTTAAAACGTTTTTTTCTTTCAGTATAAGCACTGGAAAACTGAAACGTATCCTCAAGTGGTATAGAGCCAATGGTGTAGTCACACGCCGATTACGTGCTGGAGGTTTACGAAAAACAGCCCTGGAAAGTCCCTGGAACTGAATGATGTTCAAAGAGTTGTTGCCTTCATCAAGTCCCATGCTGAGACACATGCAATTGCTCTGCCAGGGAGAATACCCACGCACAAGAGAGATGACATCTTACTTCTCCCCTCTTCTACCACCAAAGCTGACATATACAGGATGTATAAGAAGGCCATGGAGGATGTTCAGCAGAGAGCCGTTGCCCTGACTACTTTCAGAAGTTTGTGGCGAAAGCTTCTCCCAGGTATAGTGTGTGCTAGGCCGATGACTGACCTCTGTTGGGAATGTCAAAGAAATAATAGAGATATTCACAGGTCCAGCTGCTTTCCAGAGCAAGTCAAGGAAGCAAAGCTTCGAAAGCAGACACAACATCTACAGGTAGTAGCAAAGGAAAGGGCATACTATCAGGACTTAGTTGCCAAGGCTAAGGCAGACTATAAGGAAGCAGGTTCACCTCCCCTTGGCCCTCATCCTCCATGCAGCACAGATTACCGGGTACATGTAAGTTTTGACTATGCCCAGCAGGTTCATCTCCCCTCGTACCCAATGCAACCAGGTCCACTTTACTTTCTGGTGCCAAGAAAGTGTGGTATCTTTGGTGTCTGTATGGAAGCAGGACCAAGACAAGTGAATTACTTGATAGACGAATCTCATTGCAGTAGCAAGGGTTCCAACGCTGTAATTTCTTATATTCACCACTATTTTGAGGAATACTCCCTGGGTGCCAAGCATTTGGATTTGCATTGTAATAATTGCAGTGGGCAAAATAAGAATAAGTACATGTTGGCCTACTTGATGTGGCGGTGTCTGACTGGATTGAACCTTACCATCACACTGAACTTCCTCATCACAGGGCACACAAAATTCGCACCTGACTGGTGCTTCGGGCTTCTGAAGCAGAAGTTCAGGAAGTCAGATGTATCTAGCCTAGATGACCTGAAGAAAGTTATCCAGAGAAGTACCCTGGATGGCGTCAATATCCCACACCTAGTGGGGGATGAGCAGGGAAATGTGACAGCCCCTACTTATGACTGGCAAACCTTTCTGGCCCCTTTCAGCAAGGCAGTAAATGGTATTAAGCAATACCAAGTGCCTTCGGCACTTGGATTGTAGAGGCAGCTGTGTTTCTACTTCTTATAGACCCTTAACTCGGTGACGTCACGCATATTAAATGAGGCCATGCGCGCGCTACCCTGGGGCAAGAGGGAAACGTAAACAACTGGCTGTACACATGTGTGTATGGCGAGGTATGCTACAACGTACATTTCTGGACATTCAGGAGTCTTTTTAGGAAACTTTCATTCAGGATATACACATCTGCGGCTATATACAGTATCATAAAGGTCTTGGGCATACAGAAACAAGATAATAAAAACAAATTTCAGATAAGAGTCAGATACAGATTCAAGTCCCGAGTGTAGGCTAGTGTATGCATGCATGTAACTGTGTGTATGCTCTCAGACCAGGAGTGGCAGGCACAACCGGCTCCGGTCACGGCAGTCACTCCTACCCACGAGGGGCACTCCGAAGCAGTGTGGGTTCCCATGCTTGCTCCCCAACTAAGAAAAATGGCCCCTTTTCAAAAACTTTTCTTTCAGATTAGTTTGCCTACTCTTTTTCTATAAAAACGAGACTTTTCCAGGCTAGGAGAATGATTTTCTTGGAAACCCTTCCTCCTGGTAATTGTACAGAACCCACTTTGGTTGTCAGTGCCCCTCACAGGGTAGCTACTTCCCCTCCACCGGGCCCTCCATGCACACCCATGCACTCTGACCAGTCTACCGACCAGTGCAGGCAAATAGAGATGGATTACTTTTGGGACTCCAAACTAATCTATTTCTTCTAATACATAGCCCAAACAGTTATATGGTATCAGAAAAAGGGTCTGTTAATCTTTCTCTCGATTCAAGTTTTTGTCTAGGTGAATATTTTGTCATATATCTCTTGTTAAACTGTAGAGTAATGATGAACACATAGGTTCACCTATCCCCTATGCCTGTGACCCATTTTCCTCCCGGTCCTTCTGCCTTAGGGCTGCGCACGCATCTTTCCTGGAGGGGATTTGTTTGTAAATACCCAAAAGGGTCTTTAGGAATCCAACAATCTACTGGATGTTTATTTCAATTTGGAGATTTATATTAGTTTGATTGCCCAAAATGGCTAAAATCACAGGGGGCCTATGTCGGGGTAGGAGGGAGATAGAGAGAGAGGGAGGGACAGAGAAAGAGAGAGGGACAGAGAGAGGGGGGGGGGGGGGAGGAGAAGAGAGGGAGAGGAGAGATGAGAATGACTGATATAAGAGGGTTTCATGGAAAAAAATGTGCACCCCCTCCCCCCCCGCACACACCTATACATCTATCAATTTTCCTTCTCCTCCCCCTCCCCGACTACCTCTCCTGCTCTCCCTCCCCTTTTATTCTCCCTCCTTAATAATAATGAGTAATGTGTGGACAGGTACATTCTTTGGTAAAAAAAATCTTTTAAAAAAGTTGGTTGTAAAAAAAAAGTTGGGTCGTAAAAATAGTTGGTCGAAAAAAATATTGGTCATAAAAAAAAAGTTGGGACGTAAAAATAGTTGGTCGAAAAAAAGTTGGGTCGAAAAAAAAGTTGGCCGTAAAAAAAGTTGGGACGTAAAAATAGTTGGTCGAAAAAAATATTGGTCATAAAAAAAAAGGACGTAAAAATAGTTGGTCGAAAAAAAGTTGGGCCGAAAAAAAAGTTGGCTGTAAAAATAGTTGGTCGAAAAAAAAGTTGGGTCGTAAAAATAGTTGGTCGAAAAAAATATTGGTCGTAAAAAAAAGTTGGGTCGTAAAATAAAAGTTGGGATGTAAAAATAGTTGGTCAAAAAAGTTGGCCGTAAAAATAGTCGGTCGAAAAAAAAGTTGGGTCGGAAAAAAAAGTTGGGTCATAAAAAATGTTGGTCCAAAAGAAAGTGGGACGTAAAAATAGTTGGTCACTTGGAATATAGCAGGTTAGGTCTGCAATTCTCTCTTTCACCCCTCTCCTTTTCACTCTCCCCTCCCCTCTTTCTCTGGGTATATCCTGAGAAAGAAAGGGAACGATACATTCATTATTTTGAATGTTAGACTTGCCAAATTTAACACTGGAAACCTATTTGAGGTAAGAGAAATAATGAGAAATAATGAGGATTTAAGATTAGCATTTTAAGAATTTTAGGAGATAAAAAATAAAGGAGAGGGATAGATAAAGAAGGGAGGGGAGAGAGTACAATTGAGGAGAGGGGAGAGGAGAAGAGAGGAAGAGGAGAAATGAGAAAGACAAATATAAGAGGGTTTCATTGAAAAGTACTTGTGCCCCCCTCCACACACACACAAAGTATTTTTCAATTTAATTCAATATTTTGATTTAAGATAATCTTAGATTAAATGTTTGGCTGATCTACATTTATGAAATTATGCCCATGAGTTTCCATACAATGGCAATAACTTTCATAAGAAGAATTACAAAAAGTACACTGCAAGATCTCAAATGTGTGAGTTTTGGGCAAAGCCTGCTACCAAAACGAAGCCTAGAATGCTAGATGGTGTGACCAGTAGAGGGAGAGATCAGAGAGAGATATCAGAGAGCTCCCCGAATGCAACCACTAATGTCTGTATATTGGACAACCAAGCATTTGCTTCCCGAATGCAACCACTGACAGCTTGGTAGGCCTAGTGTTACGTAACACATGCATGCTGTACCCGGGGACCCGTCTCTGTCTCTTGAGTTTGACGGGTTCCCTGTTTCTGTTGCCTCAAGGAGTACATGGTTCCCCCAGCCGTGGGAAACCTCGTTTGATGCGTGGAATCACGGGCAAGTAGAGGCTCGGGGCCGGACCGATTTTACCTTATTGGTCACCATCACTTCGAGTTTAGTCATGAACACCCAGGACAGGTAGTCATGAAGAAGGTGGTGGATGAAGACCCTGTCCTCTGCAACATCCTAACACAAGAAGTAGGAGAGGTTCCCCGGGGCATGCCTGCTATCATTCCCTCCCCAGGTCTCCCCCCCTATAGGCAGTGGTACTTGTTTGAAAAAATTAGAGACTTCTGTACCGATTCAACCAGAGACATCACCTGTCCTAAGCCAACAGTAGAGAAGCCAGGGACAAGGGCAGGACAAGGGAGGAAGGGGCAGGGGTAATGGTGAACTGGCAGAACAGGAGGCACCTGTTGGTACTCGTAGGGGCAGAGGCAGGGGCAGAGGAAGGGGCAGAGGTAATATTGAACTGGCAGAACAGGATGCACCTGTTGGTATTGGTAGGGGGAGAGGCAGGGGCAGGGGCAGGGGCAGGGGCAGAGCTCAAAGACAGCAGCAGGAGCCTAGATCAAGAGGACGACCTAGAGGTGCAAAATCTAGGAAAAGGCCCAGGAGCCCTTCATCAAGTGCAAGTGATTCTGACTAAAATCACTTGTAGTTTGGGATGCTAATGTCAACTTTGAACATTATGGACGTGACATTTGGATGTATCTATTTTATTCACTTTATTATGTCAATTGGTGCAAACAGTAAACATGGAGGAGCCCACCCACCATTTGGATATAGACTGTTGCAAACATTAAACATGGAGGTAGATTGTTGTGAACATTTAACATGGAGGACCCCACCCACTACTTGGATTCTACCTATGATTAATATTATGATGTGTAATGACTCAAAAGACAATTCTTAAGTACCTACAGGATGTGTAAGCTGTCTTCCACTACACGAGGAACAGGTATTGTGCCCACAGACTATTCCACTAAACCACTAACTTGGTCATTTTTCAGGAAAATGTGCATGTTATTGATGACGTTGTATGGATAAAGATATTTATCCAATCTGCCCGGTTCTTGGTGTGGTACAAGATATACCTCCTGGGAACATCTGGTGAAAATTTCATATTGATATCTCAAATACAAGTACCCGTTGCTAGGGTGAGTAGTGACTGAACTGCTCACCAACTGCTCGCCACCAGCTCGCCGCACTTTGAGCGTGCATAGCTCAAAATAGCGCTCCTTGAGTTTTAATCTTAGAAAACTAAAAAAAAATACTTATAACTTGGGTAGCGCCTCATAGGCTCTATAGAAAGGTATTGAGTTGCTCTATAACATGGTATAGTTAACTAGAAATTTTCAAAGTGCGACATAAGTACTACTCTGCTAGATTCAGTCACATATTAAAAATACAATAGTGATAAAAATAGAATAAAATAAGATGTAAGATCTGCAATAGATCATGAGATAGGTATAGTAATATACATATACAGAGTTTGGTACAATGGTAGGGGATGATCTACAGTATTTCAATTGTCTTTAAACAGGTATCAATAATTTTGCTAAAAGTTTTCCCGGTCCTGTACCTGGTGAGCATGAGTTTCAAGGGAATTCCACAATTTAGCTGATTTATAAGTGAAAGAATTTAGAATTTTTGCAGATTTTGGTTGTAATAATTTTAAATTACGTCTTCCTTGGGCATGACTTCTAGTTGAAATTTTTCTGTTATCCAAATTGGTTCCATCGGTAGCCATGAAGTGGCTTAAATTAATTATATGTTTTTGTCTCCTCTTGTTTAAGTGTAATAAGTTCAGGTCTAAATGTTCTTGATCCACATTTGTGTATTTTGTTTTACCAAAAATGATTCTAAGTGCTGAGTTTTGTAAGGACTGGAGCTTACCAAGTAGTGATTTTGGTCCGGAATCATACAAATAATCACCAAAATCGAAGTGTGGGAGAATGGTCATTTTATATAGGTCATTTTTGCTCTTCTCTGTTAAACAATGCCTTACTTTATACAATAATCGTAATTTTGCACTAACTTTATTTCTGATAATATTTATATGTTTCTTGAAGGAGAGGTTTGTGTCCATGGTTAGGCCGAGATATTTATATTCTTCTACTAGATTCAGGATATTATTTCCCAGTTTTATGGTACTTTTTTCTTTAATTTTTGTGTTTGATATCGAAAATTGCATAACATTGCTTTTGGAAGTTTTTATGGATATTTCATTTAGTCTACACCATAGGTCAATTCTGTCCAGGTCATGTTGTATGTTTTGATTTACAGTCTCACGGTTCTTATTGTGGCAGTATAGAATAGTATCATCTGCGTAGTGCTGGACTGTACACTTTTCCACAACCATATTTAAGTCATTAATATAAATTGAGAACAATACAGGACCCAGGATAGTGCCCTGTGGTACTCCATATGTTATTTTGCCTTCTGTTGACTCTGTATTATTTACTCTTACTAATTGTTTCCGATTATGTAGGTAATTCTTGAACCATAATAGTTCTATGTTTGTAATACCATATTGTTCTAATTTTAATAATAGTCTATCATAGTTAACTGTGTCAAAAGCTTTTTTAAAATCTAAGAAAACAGTGTTATTATAGGATTTGTCATTCAGATGGTGATAAACTTCATTCATAAAATCAATATGGGCATGCTGGACTGACCTCTCCTTTCTAAAACCATATTGCTTCTCAAAGAACAGGTTATTATCTTCAAAGTAGGTTGAAAGTTGCTGTTGAATTAATTTTTCTATTATTTTTGCTACTAGATTGATGCTTGAGATTGGTCTATAGTTGTTGGTATCATTTCTTGTGCCACCTTTAACCCTCAGGACCCTATGCCCCGAATATTCGGTAACACGCGGGAGACCTACGCCCCGAATATTCGGGTCTGCGCGGTGTCGTTTTCGCTCGGGTGTTTCCGTGAAAAAAAAAAATCGCTGACCAATCAGAGAACGCCGTACATAGCCAGGCAAAGCCTTTGCTTTTGTAAGAAGCTCTGTGATTGGTCTAAATTCCTTCGGAAACCTCCGTAGATCGAGCGAACAGCAAGCTAACTTATAGAGCGAGGCGATTTGACTGCTTGTTTTCAAAATGGCAGGTCGGCGCATCACCCGTTCCATGCGGAATCGGGATTTGTACCCAGAATCAAGCAGTGAGGAAGAGTTTGAAGGGTTCGATATCGATGAGGATGTTATAGAGAAAACATTGGAGGCTTTGGCTGAAAGAATTCACCGTTTAGACACCAAGGATATTGATCTAGACTCCAAGTCAGATTTGTCTGATGTGGGGGTCAGTTCGGACGAGGAGGAGGACGTGGAGCAAACGGAGCAGGTGGAGGTGGAGAATCAGGAGGAGGAGGGAGGTGGAGACAGAAATGCCCCAAATCCAGTCGATTTAGTTGAAGAACAGGATATTAGTGCTCTAAATGATTCTTGGACATTGGTTTCAGAGCCTGAGGAAGAAGGGATCAGACCAACCAACTTCCCATTTGCCCAAGTGACTGGACCCCAGAATGTAAGTAGGCACACAACCTCACCAATCGATTTTCTCTACCTTTTTCTGAACACCTCCCTCCTGACCATGATATTGACTGAATCGAATCGGTATTATCAGCAAGTGAAGTCTAAGTATGCCAGACAGGTCCAGGAAGGGAAAAGCCCATCTAAGACTTTTGAAAGATTATGTACTTGGTATGACAATACAGGAATAATGACCATGGACAGACTCAAAGCTATGCTAGGGATCATCCTCAATATGAGTATGGTGTGGAAACCAAGGATGAGGGACTTTTGGAATCACAAAGACGTGAGGTAGAGGACACCAAGCTTTGGGGAAGTGTTTGCCAGGGACAAGTTTTTCTTTATTCTTAGATTCCTTCATTTCAACGACAACACAAAGATGGTTCAGAGAGGTGAGAAAGGCTTTGATCCTCTATTCAAAATCCGCCCAGTTATTGACAAATTGAACCACACCTTCCAGCATTATTACACCCCACATAACCATGTTTCTATCGATGAAAGTCTGGTTGGCCTGAAGAATAGAACAAGTCTTATTCAATATATTCCCAACAAAAAACACCACAGGTGGGGAATCAAATTGTGGGTTCTAGCTGAAAGTGTAACTGGCTATGTGTGTAAACTCAGGATTTATTCTGGAAAAGCAGACCCCCTAACTTCTGATCATGGGCAGGGATATGCTGTAGTTTTTCACCTAATGGCAGACCTCTTGGGGAAAGGTTATAGATTGATAGTAGATAATTTCTACACCTCCATACAACTGGCTAAGGACTTGTTTGCCCAACATACTTATCTGATCGGAACAGTAAGAAGAAATAGGAGAGGTATCCCCCAAGCCATACTAACCGCCAAGATCCCCCAACCTCCAGGTACAGTCTATGTAAGGAACAATTACATGTTGCTGCTAGATCTGGACCGACATTTAGAAAGAAAGAGTTAAATTCATTGGCTATCTGAGATGACTCTATATTCATACCATTTTTTTCTAAAATTATACTCTCATTTTTTTTTTACTTTATCCGGGTTTATAAGAGGTTTTAAAATTTCCCAGAATTTTTTGGGATTAACTTCATTGATTTGAAGTTGTTCCCGAACAAATTTTGCTTTGGCTTTCTTGCATTTGTATTTTACCTCATTTCTGATTACTTTTGCCTGAGCCATAATCTCTTTATTGTCATCTCTTCTAGCCTTTTTGAAAAGAAAATCTCTTCTGTTCATTAATTGAGTTATTTCCTCTGAAGCCCATTTTGGCTTTTTTTTCACTTTCTTAAACTCCTGAAGGGGGCACATTTTGTCTAGAAAATGGGTTATTTGATCATAAATGATTTTCCAGCACTCCAGTACTTCTGTTTGCGTAAAGAATATTTTCCAGTCTGAGTCTTTTAATATATCATTTAAAATCATCTGGTCAAGAGCCTTTTTGTTTCTTGCCCAGAAGGTCCCAGTCATTTGTATATTTCTATGTTTTTTCCTGGTTGCGAATATGGGAAAATGGTCTGAAATATTTAGCTCAATGAGCCCTGCTGTTTTGATTATTTTGTTTATTGATTTGATTTATTGTGCTATGTGCTTCATCCTGCTATGCTATTTTATTGTTTTGATTATTTTGTTTATTTTGTTTTGATTATTGCTTCATGATCGCAAATGTCTAATGTCATGAGTTACAACAGGGGGTATGTATTTTCAGAATTAGTATTAGATTGTAAGATATTTGATCAATCTTAGGTCATACTGTATAAAGACTTGAGTATTCAAAATTAGTGTTAGATTTTAAGGAATTTAACTCAATATCAGGAGGTTGAGCCGCACCAAGGATATACTTTCCATGATGGCCCCTACCCAGGGTGCATGTTTGTATGCCCACTAGGAAGGTTGACCACACTCTAAACAATATGAGTGTAAATTTGTGGGCCTGGGGTTTGTGGAACAACTTCTAGCGATAATGCTCCATAAGGTCCAGCCTTGCTGGGGCCCAGTTAATGCAGGATTGCTGGGTGCAGCCAGCATAGGGAAGCTCTCCTTGTTGCACCCAGCTTTTGAAAACAAGACAGCAGGCTGACCTTGTCATGTATGTCTTAAACCAAATTGGATTGCTATAGGAAGGTAGATATTTAACAAATCACAAATACAATAACTAAAATAGAAGGGATCCTCGGGGAAAAAGAAAAGAAAAAGCAGGTGAGCACAGCACACTTACACAGATCAGCCTTGGAGATTATCAATGTGACATCAAGTGACTCTTCATCCTGCTATGCTTTACTCTAACTGAATCAGAGAACACTGAATCACTCAAATTATTATCACTCAATTTATTTCATTTAATTTTATTTCTGATCTTGACCTTAGGTCTTTGTTCATTAGAGTTAGGTCTAGATAGACACAGCGGTGGGCAGAAGACCATGGTTATTCTGTATTGAATTATCATCTGTGAGCCCATATCTCAATGTTAATGTCCTCAATTAATTATTAGAACTTCATTGTCAACTGACGTTATTACAGAAGATGTGCTGTATAAAAATACTAAATAAAAAAAACCCGAAGTCACTTATAATTCTTTAGATAAATCTCCCAGTCAACTAATGGAAAAATTTCTGGAAATTACTGGTGGTCCATTCCGTACTCATGCTAGCGAGTGTGGGTAACTTTATTAAATATTCTGAATAGAATTAGAATCAACGCAATGCCTTATTGTATATATACGCATGGGCATTTCTCATGAAACGTCGAAAAGGGCCCTAATTACATGGGGAAACACAAACACAAACGACCAAGCATCATATCTCTATTGATAGATAGAATGGTTGTATAAGCATAATACTTTAGGAAAGTCGGATAGACATCTGGGAATAAGGCGCGTGTTCCCAGGAATACATACATACCATATGTAGGTTTATACGATTGGAATTGACAAAGATATGACATGAACAAAAAACGTGAAGAACATCAAAATTGCAATTAATTTCCTAGAGTCGACTACATAATTATAATATGGATGGGTTTGATTTTCTAGAGATGTAGAATTTAATAAAATTGTACCTTCTTTCATTCCATCGTTTGCTGTGTCAATACTAATTGTGGCATTTCTTTTATTTTTGTTTCACTGCAAGGAAAAATAGTCCTCTTTCAGGAAATGTATACTTTTCTATACTTATCTCCATTATTTTTGTCACCAGTGTGCGTACAAATTACGCACAAATGTATGCAATGTCACGCGTGATGACGCATGATGCGTGATGACGGCCTATGACCAATTAAGGCTTCATTATAGCATATTCGAATAACATATGTCCCTGATATATTTTTCCAAAATATTGATGCTCAAACGCAATGTGTTCCTTATTTATAGGCTGTTCAAATGCGTTCCAGGGATGACGCTCCTCCTACACAAAATTCAGTAACCCATCTCTGTTCAGCCATACAGAACAAATGAATTGGAAATTCTTTCTCATTTCCTAATATTTCCACCCCAAATAACATTCAGATTTATTTCTTTAGTAGTTCTTTCTCCTACTATTCTCCATATTTCCCAGCCACTACCTGGAATACAACGTGATGCGGAATGATGCAGCCCCTTCACCAAATGATAAAATTCAAGAGATATTAGTATTATCACCTTGAATAATATATTTTGAAAAATAAACAGCATCATGTACTGTTAATCATTAAGAGATTCTCCTAAAATCCAGTTTTCCTTCCTTTTAGAACCAAACAGATAAACCACCAGTAGTTTCCCACAAATATTACATTATATAACTGGGACAGTGATTTAATGACAGTAGATTAATCTAAATATATAACGAACTTCGACAGCTATTCACAATGAAACTATTCCAGTTAAAAAACCCATATTTACAGCCTTTTGAGATACGCATTCAATAATTTGTATCCTCAAATATTATGGTGATCAGAATAATATTTCATGTACAAAATGGCATGTCTAATATTAGTCGCACAAGTAGCGGCGGTGCTGTGCGGGTGCTGTGCGGGTTTTCGGTGCTGTGCGTCTTTTAGTCAGACCCAGTATTATACTATTCTCCTTGTTTCCTTAAAAAAGGGGTCCTATGAACCCGGGAAATTCTCAAAGAAAAAGGGTCCTTATTTCAAGAAAAAATCCTTGAAAAGGGTCCAGTTTCAAAACTGGAGAACTCGCATAGGTGGCAACTTTGGTTCCGAGTGCCACGCCCCCCCCCCCCCCGGCACCCACTGACAATATATATAGTGTTATGGTATAGACTACAGGGCTATGTTTTCCCTGCTATGTATTTCTCTTTATAGTAAAAAAGGTAAATCGCCTGGTGATTCGCTCATGTTTGACAAATCTTGTTCTCTTAAAAGTAATATAATGATGGCGAAAGGCAACTGACGATAAACGATAGACGATTCGCTTATTCTTGTACTATATAAACCCTTGTGAGTGAGTGAGATTGGTTGCTTTACACCCTTATCAACACATTTTAGATGGTTATATCAAGGGCGGGAGAGCTGAGAGGGAGGCAGTTTATGATCATATCCAGGAAATAGAGATAGAGAAGAAGGGAAAGAGACAGAGAAAAAGAGACAGAAAGGCACTTTAAGGTCTTACCCACGACCATGTAAACCCTTGTCTTGACGATTCAAAAACAATAAACCTGAGACCCAAGCTGTAAAGACCTCTTTGACTCCATCCCTCGTGAACACGATGCAGCACCGAAATATCACTCGAACATCACTTATATCTGAGATTAGCAAGTAATACTAAGACAAGATCGACTTGATTCAGTAACTTCATTATGGCTAACTCGATGAATTCACTTGATCACCTGTGGGATGAGACCCTGGAAGACAGGCCCACCGACTCATCGAACAAGGGCGTAACATGGAAAAGGAAATCCGTAACAATAGTTATAAAGATTTATACAGAGGTTTAAAGAGTCCCATTCTTTAAGGATAAGAGAGTATAGGGTATTATGCTATATCAACACCTTTTATAACATCATAATTTGGTTGGTTTACATAATGTTCATTCCCATTAGCACAATTCCTAAGTAAAAATATATATATATAACAAATGCAAACCTTGACACTGCGTGCCTGGCCGAGGCGTAGTGGTTCTGCAAGGCCAACCTGAAGTTGCGCAATGTGGAATGAAGAGTAGAGGGCGAAGACTTCCACGAGCCCATCGTCTGTGTGTGCCTGGGGCACAGCTTTCCCCGCAGCCCCAATCTGCCAGGGTCTGCAGCCTCCGCCCCACGAGGGGATGTTCAATACCACAACACCTTCTATTTCTGGCAGTTTCACTGGTTTACCGTCCATCTCAAGCTGGAATTAGATAAGACGAGTTAAGGGCTGGTTCTATTGGTACAGATACGGATCCGGCATGCGGGTATGGATCCGTCATGCGAATACGGAAACTATCTTGGAGTGAACCCATATATACGTTATGTAATGCGGTATCCTGGCTCGATCTCTCCACTTGGAAGAAATATTTCCCCCTGTAATTACAAATTTATATTTCTTCAACAAGAACTTTGTTTAAATACTGGTGACGAGATGTAGTAAAATGATTAATAAATTCATGATTAAGTTGTCACGTTTTAAGTCTCTTGTATGTTGTATGCATTTAACATAGTACATGTATTTTCTTTTAATCGGAAAAAGGTTCAAAGAAACAATTTAATATTATGCTATATCAACACCTTTTATGACATCATAATTTGGTTGGTTTACATAATGTTCATTCCCATTAGCACAATTCCTAAGTAAATATATATATATAACAAATGCAAACCTTGACACTGCGTGCCATAAAGTCAGAAAAGTCATTTGGAAAGTCAAATAGTCAATCGAAAAAGTCAAAATAGTCAATCAAAAAGTCAGAAAAGTCAATCAGAAAGTCAAAATATTTAATCGTTAAGTCAGAATAGTCAATCGTAAGTCAGAAAAGTCAATCATAAGTCAGAAAAGTCAATCGGACAGTCAAAATAGCCAATCGAAAAATCAAAAGTGTCAAATGTGAAATTGCGGATCCCAAGACTTTATACATGCAATTGTGTTTGGTTTGGAATAACATTAGCAAATTAATGGGAATTAATGATTAAACCGAATAAGTGAATTATAATTCGGCCTCAGATAATATCAGTAATCCTATCATTGGGTTTTTCTAGAAAGAAAGCATATATAGGACAAAGAAAGTGATATCCACATCGTTTTTAAGAAATATTCGTACCAATGGAAATAAGGGCGGCTTCAATAATGATAGATTAAAAGCATTGATATACCTTCATTTTCTGGTGGAGGTCTTTACATTCCCGTTCCAGAACATCTTTAGTGCCATAAGTAAAATACCAGAACTGCAAAGAAAATAAATCACGGTTAAGTACGAGACGCCTTAGCGGTACAATATTCTACACTAAATAGCATACCTTAACTTTTGTATTAATTAATAATGTTTCACTTATTCCCAGGATACATTCTCATATTCTGTATCCAGCCAGACAGACCAAGGATGGGTAGGATATATTTGAAGCCTGCCAAGCAAGACAGGCACCTAGAGTAGAGATGTGATAGATGTTTCAACGACCAATGGGGCCTGCTACCTTCTACATCATGGAACCTAAGTTAACATACATTGTATGACTGAGAATAGAACGAAGTTTCAGAGGGAACTGGTAAAATAGAGCAGCTGTTTATTAGCAACTGGTTATAGAGCAATTGTCTTTTTATACTTACTCTACTTTAATTCTTATTTGGTAACAAAGAATGATATTTCCATTGTGCATATGTTCTCAATGCACAGATTCATGTAATTTATTAACTTGGTAACGTACTGGTTTAATAGTGAATTGTTTATCCAAGGGGACTAAATATCTTGGATTGATAAATAATGACATTTTCGACATTTTCAACCATTACGTTCAAAACAAAACAAAATGGATGTTATCATATAATTTTGTGTTTTAGGGATGAGTGAAGTTTACTTCCATTCACTATTGATTTCAATGGGGGAAACTCATTGTGATACAAGTTTAGCTGAATAACTTTGTTTTTAGTTCAATGACCCCTTATTCTTTTTGATTGGGAGGGTAGAATAACATGTCAGCAATGTATATGCAGATTTTAAAGAAAATCGTATGATTCAATAATATGCTATTGGGGAAAATGCAGAAAATACCCGTTTTCCCATAGACTTCTATAGTGAACAGTAGTAAATTTCAGTGGTCCCTGAAATAAAAACTAATCTGTAGTGGGTCCGCCACCCGGAATACAGCGAGGCTGTCGACTATCGCCGAACACCAACCAGGCTACGACAGCGGGGGCACTTCTACCAGCGCCGGAGACGACTACCACCAGTTCCGGCCAGTTCCGTCAGGGGGCGACATACGACCACCGTGCAGACAACACTGCAGACATCCTCCGACGGACGGTAGGCGGAGGATACTACTACCTCCGCAAGGGGATCCAGGCTTCGCTTAACACTACTTGCTTCAGTGACAATACCTTTGTAACTGTATACCTTTGGGAAATAAACCAGGTTCAAACGAATCTCCTCGTATTCGTGATTCTTTCCGGAATTTCGTAAACTCGTGCCCACGAATCTGCGGTTGACTACATTGGTGCCGTGAGCCTAGGGCCGAGTAGGGAAGTTCCCGAAAGGATCCCCGATGTTAAGAGTCAGACGATGACTCTTGGCGACGAGGAGGCAGCCAAGGCCGCGGCCAAGGCTGAAGCCGAGCAGCAAGAATGCGAGGCTCTCGCTCAGATGTTAACGAGACGTCAGGGCGATGCGCAAAATTTTGCGAATGACTCATTTGCTCAACTAGAGCAAGTAGTTGCACACATAGACAATATGCGTGCCGACGGATTGATCGTCAATCCGGATACACAAAGCTTGGTTGAGAAACTAGTAGCTATCGTGTTAGGATTGCGCTCGTGTTACAACGAGGACGATCTTCGCAACTCATAGAGCGGGCGGGCTTCAACGTCGAGACAGGCGAGGCGGATGGATCGGATCATTCCGACATTAAGCCGCCGGAAACCGAAAAAACGGCAGTCCCGCTGGGACAGAGCGACGACGCAAAGGTCATGATGGACCAATTGACTACCGTACTTTGTTCTTACGACAAGACGGGAAAACCACCAAGCGAAATCGCTGAAGGTGGAATTCGAGGACTACTCGACCTACTGTGGGTACTGCACGAACAACTTCCGTTGAAGCGTGTACAGCGGCTGTATCGTGGTCTACACAAATATGCGGATTGCCCCCAATATCTGATCGATATGTTGGATCGGAGATATCCTGCGATGCTGCCTCAAGGTAGCCCGGATCCGCGAGTGCAATTGCCTTCGCAAGATACGGAAAGCACGGAAATGCGAGCCCCGCGCTTGCCTAGTACTCCGGCAGGATTCAAGACTGCAGGAAGAAGGGTCGACTTTGTAGAGTTTCTCGCATCAGCGATAAACTACGCCGAACTTTGCGGTTGGCCGGAGGAAACGCTTATGCGCGAACTGATTATGGCGACTTCACGACATGTGAACCAGTCTACTTGGGGAAATTCTAGGTCCCTAACATTAAGTGACGTTGTGACGAGGCTTCGTGTCATCTTGGACACAAAGACCGAAGAGCAACGCCAGGAGGAATACCGCAGCCGTGTTCAACAGCCTGGCGAATCACTTCAACACTATGGTGAGGCTCTACTTACCTTGTGCAAACGTGCGTACGAGGGACATTACCTTGAACATATGAAGAAGGAGTCTATCTGTATCTTCTGCACAGGCTTAGAAGACAAATTTCTTGGCATGTGGGTGCAAACAAATCGGCCAAAGTCTATGCAAGATTGCGTAGATCTCGCAACAGATTTCGTGCGAGCAGGTGGCCCAGCAGCATATCAGCGCGTCTTGGGTTCCACGCCGGGACAGTCCTCTAAATTTAAAACTAGAGGATATAAGTTCTACGGAGAAAGGAAGGACAAGGAGCAGAAAGCTTCTTACGCGGCTGCGGAAGCAGAGGCGCAGTCCGACTCTGACTCGTCAGCGGACGAGACTTCGGGGGCGTCTACTGCGACCGAAGTCCCGGACTCTGATTCGGAATCAGAGTTAATAGCCAATTTCGCGGCCTTCCAGGCAATGAGGAAGGACGTGCGAAAGGAAGACGGTAAAAAGTGAGCCCTTCCGTAGCCCGCTCGGGCAAAGGAACTCCAGGTGGGTCGTACAATCTGGGGAGGTCAGGTAGGCAGGCAGAACTGAACAAGGAGGAAACTGGGGTGATGGAGGGTGAGGACCCGACAAAGCCCGCAGACACGAAACTTTGGTCGAAGGAGTCGGTTAGTAGCATTCGAGCCATCCCACGCGATCGTGGAATGTGTTTGGACGGTCGCTATACTGACGCTGGCACGGCGCTGCTCGCGGTTAGCTCTACCGTGGGTGGGGAACGCTGTGTTAAAAATTTGACTAATTCTGCGGCCGGCCATGATCTCTCTATTCCTATCGACGTGGTAGCGATAGTGGATAGATGGTATGTACCTGTCAAGGTGGGTACTAGGCGAGGAGAATTTTTATACGACACAGGTGCAACTACCTTACTAGTGTCTAAACAATTCTATGAATCGCTAGCTCGCAAGCCCGACCTGCTCGCTTCGCGGGTTCGGGTAAAACCACTTGCGGGTGGTACTCCAGAGACGATGGGGTATGCGGTCTTTGACTTTGAGATCGCAGGGCGTTCGTATCCGAACGCTTGTCTCGTAGTCAGTGGTCTAGGCGGTGGGGAGGAGGCCGTGCTGGGCCAAGACTTCATGTGGCGCTATGATACTAGCATGACGGGGCCTGGGAAGATGCTCCTGGAAGGAGGCAAGAATCACGTATTCTGTCGACGGAAAGGTGCGATATCGACTGCATTCCTACGGGAGGATGTGCGGTTGGCCGCGTTCGAGGTGAAGGTCGCGTCTGTGGATGTGTCCCTACCCGAGAACAATGTGGGCTATATCATGGAGTCAGATGTAGGGTTACAGGTAGACGGTCTCGTGGAGGGTTGCGATACATATGTATCGTCTGCTCACTGCCACGAGCTTCCTATTATGAACTCAACGGGACTTGCAATAGTCATGCCACGCGGGACGCCCGTGGCATCCGCTTATGAGCACGGGGGGCAAGCGAAAGCTGACCTCCGATAGCTGTTCAATTACTAGCATCCCTGAACTGGAATCTATCATAGAGGGCGCTGAAGTAGCGGATACTGAAACCTTGAAAAAGGTGCGCGAGTTGGTATACGCGAAAAAGCGGGTGTTCAGATTGCAGGGTGAACAATTGGGGTTTACGAACAGGGTTCTACACTCCATCGACACGGGTGACACTAAGCCTATAAAGTTACCTTTTCGTCGAGTTCCCTTAGCAAAACAGGAGGCTCTGGACTCCCAGGTCAGTAAGATGCTAGCGGAGGATAAGATCGAGGAAGGAAATGGCCCGTGGGCCTTCCCCACTGTTCTTGTTCCGAAACCGGATGGTTCAACTAGGGTTTGCGTTGATTTCAGGAGACTGAACAATGTGACACGAAAAGACTCGTACCCACTACCGCGAATAGACGACTGTCTAGACGCGCTTGGTGGCAATGCGTGGTTTTGTACCCTAGATCTGGAGAGTGGCTATTGGCAAATAGCTATGGATCCGGACAGTAAAGAGAAAACGGCTTTCACGACTTCATACCAGTTCAAGGTGATGCCGTTTGGTCTTTGCAACGCCCCGGCCACGTTTCAGAAAATGATGACGGAGGTTCTCCGGGGGCTTAATGGCAAGATCTGCGTCGTCTATCTCGACGATGTGATCATTTATGGCGCAACGATCCATGAAGCTATTACGAACACGGGGTTAGTGTTTGACAGGTTGATGGCGTACAGCCTTTAGTTGAAACCGAAGAAGTGTCGCCTCTTTCGTGAAGAGGTACAGTACCTGGGTCACATCGTATCTAAGGAGGGGATACGGGCGGTTCCGGAGAAGACGCGAGCGGTAGTAACTTGGCCTATTCCGTTGACAGTGAAGGATATCAGATCATTTCTGGGTTTCGCTTCATATTACCGTCAGTTCATTCCGAGTTTTAATGATCTCGTGCGGCCATTGCAGGAAACTGCAACAGCTGGACAAAAGGTACTACGGTATAAGCTTACTTGGAATAGTGAGCTCGATGATGCATTCGAGGCTACAAAGAAAGCCTTGCTGTCCACGTCCGTCTTGGCGTATCCACGAGCGACCGGCCAGTTCATTCTGGATACGGATGCGAGTGGTACGGCCATGGGGGCGGTCCTATCGCAGGTTCAGGACGAGCAAGAGCGGGTGATCGCATATGCCAGTAATTCGCTCTCGAAATCGCAGAAAAACTACTGTACTACGTACAGAGAGCTGTTAGCGGTCGTATATTATGTGCGGAAGTTCAAACATTATTTATACGGCGCAGACTTCATAGTCCGTACGGACCACTCGTCTCTTATGTGGCTTATGACCTTCAAGGAACCAGAAAATATGCTGGCTCGTTGGTTGCTGGACTTACAGCAGTACGGGGTTTCCAACAAAGGTGTTATTCAGCACCGCCCGGGCAAGAAGCATGAAAATACGGATGGCCTCTCTCGTAGACCCTACAGTCGTTGTAAACGTACAGATTGCGATGATTGTGGGGCGCACGAGGCTGCTGTAGCTAGTCTCGTGGGGGAGGGGGTAGGCACGGACGACAATCTCGTATCTGTAAACCAGACTATCCGTGAGCAACAGCGCACGGACGATACTATCAATCGTATCATGGGTTTCCTGGAAAACAACCGGGAACCCACGAATCTGACTAGTGAAAGTGATGAATTCAGAACAATCTGGAGTCACAAGACGGATTTGTGTTTGGAAGAAGGGGTACTCACGTTCAAGTGGAGAAAACCTTCGACTGGACATGTTTTCTCGAGGATCGTGTTGCCGTTTGACCAACGCCTATCTATGTTCAGGCGATATCACGGCCCGGCCTCAGCGGGACATTTTGGGCACGCCAGAACGAAAGACGTTTTGCGAAGAAGGTTCTTCTGGCCGGCTCAATCCGGGGACATAAAAAGATGGATTCAGTTATGCCCCGAGTGTAATGTGCGAAAAACACGAAAAGGTGTAAATAAATCGCCATTGCAAAAAGAGCTCACGGGAGAGAGGTTCAGTAGAATCTGGATGGATATAGTAGTAAACGATGTACCAAGGTATGTCAATCTTAGTGTTATGGGAACATAGTAGTTAGTAGTTTCTATCAATAAAAGTAAAAGTAACTCTGGGTTTCTTGGAAGAGCTGTGAGGGCACAGAAAGAATATTATCCATTTTCCTGTCTAATGTAACTGTTTATTGAGGAAATAAAAGCATTTATATATATATATATCCTTAGTGGCTTTAAGACTAGCACGAGAGGAAATACTTGTGTATTGGTCATTGTGGATTACTTTTCAAAATGGTCAGAAGCATACTGCTTACCGAACCATAAGGCAGCGACAGTCGCCTGGACAGTATTTCGCAATTGGATCCTCCGGTTTGGCGCGCCCAGAGCGATACAAACTGATGGGGGCCCCGAGTTTGATGAAGAATTATTCCGGGAACTCTGTAATCTCTACGACACGAAGAAACAGACAACTCTCCCGTATAGGCCACAGGCAAACGGGCAGGCAGAAAGGTTTAATCGTGTTCTCGTAGAACAGCTCTCGTGTTACGCAGATTATGGCGCGGATGATTGGGATACTTATATCCCGTGCATCGCGGCGGCCTATAATTTAACGATTAACGCGAGTACGGGCTGCACTCCTCATTCCGTGGTTTTCGGAACAGAGGCATATACACCTGCGGATCTAATTCATGGTGTACCTCGAGATGGCTTCATTGAGGATCTTCGTAAAAATTTACGGAAGTCGCACAAATATGTGCGTCGTACGTTGAAGAAAACGGCCATCGCTCAGAAATGCCATTTTGATTTGTCCGCAACAAACCGGTCATTTGAAGTGGGGGACTGGATATATCGATATTACCCACCAAAGGCGGCAAACAAATATGGTGCGAAGTGGGATGGTCCGTTTAAAATAACCCGTGCATTAGGAGGCAACTCCTATGTCGTAGATACCGCGGCCGGCGGTTTCAGATTCTTCACATGGGTCCGTCAGTATAGACACTTTTACATCTCCATCGTCGCTTTGTATGGCGCTGATTAGAGCAAGGTCACAAGCATCGTCGCCCCTCCTACCTGAAGTATCCATATCCAAGATATTAGGTGGAGAAAATAACTTACTTTTCACTGTCGGCTGGGCTTCATATACAGCATCAGGTTCAAGCGATTGGCCAAACGCTTTTTCTTCCTTGTGTACAATCCATCCATTCCCATCAGAATCACCACTCTGAGGATGATATATCGTTTCTGGGTATTCGTCACAATTGTTTTCACAATTGATAATATTCATAGGGCCCAGGGCCTCAGCTGCGCTTCTCACTGAGACCCCACAGCTTTTCCCTGGTCCCTTTCTTTAGCTCTTTTCTCCTTGCATTGTTGATGTAAGGCTAATACCTCTGGACATTTCCATTTTCCATGGTCTCTAGACAAGCAGAATTTGCATTTATTGCGATTTTTCTCCTGATTAGAGTTGCCTGAAGCATCCGACTTATTCTCAACCTTGCCTGGTTTGTTATATTCGCCAGGTTTCTTACTGGCATAATATTGCTTAGGTTTATAACTAGGATTTTGATAATTCCTATAGCCTTTTTGCTGCATCCTAAATGATTTAAATGCTGCAATTTCGGCCTCTAGCTCTTGATCTTCTTCTACGAGAGAAGGTTCATCTTTCTCTGTCGATACTGCAGCCAAACTAACTTGTTTAGCCTCTTTTCCTTGGAAAGAAACCAAATTAGTTGGCATTTGATCTAATAAGGAGGATCGCATTTCATTTGACCCTCCAGCACATCTCATTTGATGAGCTATATCGACAGCTATCTGTAGAGTACTGGGCTTATAATATTTCACCCAAAAAGCGATGAATTTGTCTCGTAGACCCTCACCAAAGAGCATGATTGTTTTTAGCCTAAGATTTTCTGGGTATTCATTATAGGCCTTTGTACACAAATCGATTAAACTCTCAGCATAATGCTGAAAAGTTTCATCTTTTTGCTGGACCCTGGTTTCATATTCTCTGATTCTGTCCTGTGGGGTTTTCTCATCGAGCTGACAAGACAATCTCCTCAAGACAGCTTCTAGGGATAGTTCTGAAACATTCCCCCATGTAGTTTGTCCAATATGGCCAGAAGTGGCAATAATTAATTCTCTAACAAGAGTATCATCATCCCAGCCATATAAATTAGCCCAATTCATGGCTCCTGCCAGATATTCGCTCCAGTCCGTACCCTTGTACTTTTCCAAGGGCTTGGGCCTAGGCACCTCACAAGGTCGATTCATTGCTAATCGTGGAGCCTGAAACGAGGTATTTATGTCTAACCTGCTAATTTCTTGTTCCATTTCTACCATGGTCGATTTCCTTCGAGATTTAATGCCTTTGTCTACTGGTTTGGTTACCATTGAGGCCATAGGGGCTATTGTATTTGTTGGATTATGTGTTTGCACATTTCTCAATGGAAGTTGGGTGATCGATTTGGCCGCTCCCACAGATTGACCCATAGCAATATTAAATGTCGAATGTCTTTGGACATTTTGCATTTGTACTCTCCTAGGTATTACTGGAGAGAATTTAGCTTGTTTTGGAAGCTGTACAGGCTTAATCGGAGGATTTTGGGTCTGTTTGTATGGTGTTTCCAGGCCAAACTAACATTATCAACTTTTAAAGTATAATCGTCGAAATCTCCCCCACCTTCTGAATAGGTTTTACCATAAGAGTTGACTATTTTTTCAATAGCCTTCCTCCTGTTGGTAGAAATGTCTGGTACAGACCCCCAGAATTTTAAATTCTTAGGCTTTGTATTTTCGACAGGAATGATTATATTTTCCCCATGATCAGAAGATACATTTTCACCACCGAAACCGTCTGGCTGGAGGCCCAGCTTTTCACATTCGATCATTAAATGGTCTACACGACCCAAAGGTAATCGGTACACATTTGCAAAAACAGATTCGGCTTAAGTTTTTATATATACCCGATCTGCTGCTGTATAGGATTCAACTGTCCAACCATTGTCGATTCCCAGCCTAATAATATCCTCAAGTGAGAGCATATCTGCAAAAGCGGGATTAGTAACTTGACTTGTATGGCTGCTAGCCTTTTCATTGAAAACAGACCCAGCGATGGATCTGACCTTGGTCGTTCTCTGGGCTCGACGATCGCGTCGGTCCATATTAACACCAGGATCGATTTCCTTTATTCCAAGCATTGTTTCCCATTCAAGTTTATGTTCAGGGTTTACTTGGTATGTGCCCCTATCTAAACTATCAAGAGAAGCAGCTAATCGTCCATCTAATTGATGATCTAAATCGTCAGGTAATCGGTAACGACTTACTGAATCGTCAAAGTCAATGGTTGTTTCTGCAGGATGAGAACTCAGATTTAGCATGGGATCGCCGTAAGGCAATAATTCCTCACCAATAGTGGGGATATTTAAATGTCCATCTTCAGACATATGAATAATCAATTCCTAAAAAGGAAAATTTCCTTACTCCTCTATTGGTCACGGCACCAAAATGTAATGACCCGGTTGTAGGTAGAGGAGGAGAGTTTGGTTATAATATAAGACAGAAGCCTCAATATTATTACTTTGATTTATTAAGACTGAAGTCATGATGTTGGTAATATGACAATGACATGTAAAAGGGTATTTACAGGTTGGTACAACATGATAATGGTAATCGTATAACAGATAAATACAGAATTAACACAGCTGTGACACACAGGTCCATCTGGTGTTGAAAGGTAGTAGTTGTATGGTTATTCTTCATACAAGTAGTATATGGAAAGTTCAGTCATGGCACTACACATATGTAAGGCCAAAAAAAAAAATAGGTGTGTTTCCGATTTATCTGGCTGAAAACTAGGTAGGGGGGTGATAATTTTTTTTTTTTTGTTAATTTTTTTGGTTTGGAAACCACCTCCCAGGAACTGAGAAAAATGACTTTTTCATAACAAAAGTTGTTTTGAACATGGAAAATGTGCTTTTTGACCGTTTAGGGTTAGGAAAACCCGTTTTCCTGCTTTTATAAGCTTTTTTTGTCAAAAAATCCAAAAAAACTAAGATATGATGGTGAAAAAATCAGGTTTGGTAAAAAATATTTTAGGTAGGGTAAGGTTTTTCTAGGTAGGGGGGGTAAATCGGAAACACACCTATTTTTTTTTTTTGCCTAATAAAGATGCCGGGCACGGATGAATACCCGAATGCTACCGGATAACGCTTTTCACGAGTAGTGTCAGTCCCTGTCGCGCCGGCGGCTCGTACGGCTGCCATACCACGCGAACTTTCGCGAGGGGTGTCAACTACGCAACCGGAACGGTTGGACACGGCTCCCGGCAGTTCGCGAGCGATGTCAACACCTCGGGTGCGATTGAGTTGTTTCATTCGGATGGCCGCCTATATAAGAGCCCCGAGACTAAGAGAGAGGTAATTAATTTCGGCAAACACTCGTGGTTTGCCGTACTCCTCTATCTCGGCAGACTACTGGTTAGGCCGTTCGTGTGTGAGATTTTATTGTGACCCGTGAATTGAGTGTTTCACTTTGTATTACAGGGTACAGACTTCGAGTTCTGGGACGAGAAGAGTAGGACGAGAATACGGATTGGGGACTGTCTCCGAGACGAGCCCCTTCTACCATCGGGTAGCCTTTCGTGGTCACGCTCCTCATGAGCGATGACAGCGAACACTCGGCCGCAGACTCCTTCTAGGAGACTGCAGCCAATTGCAAATGGCGCGACCGCCGTCTCAAACGTGAGGTGGACGGATCCGTCAAGTCACTCGGATGACTTGGACGCGAGCCCATCGGATGGCCTAAAAGACCCCGATGCGGCTGCCGGCAAGTACCGCCGGCACAAAGCTCTCAACGCTGCGGCGAAGAAGCTCAAGTGGGGAGATGGAAAGAAGCTGGTTCTTTCTCTACTCCCCGCAAACGAGCGAGAGCGAAAGGAGGCGGTCCGTGACCCATCAGAGGTCGATCGCTTCCCCGACTACCCGGAGTACCACAAAGCGGTCTCCGTGGAAGAGTACAAGCGTTTCTTTGAAACCTGTACCAACCCCCATAAGGTCTTGCGAACGGCTGACCTAGCGTACTCGTTTGAAGCTTCTGTGTGGATATCGCAGAGACCTACAGGCCTCTCGATAACGTGGACCGTTTGGTTGATAGCCAAGCGGAAATCGCGCAGCTTATGGAGGACCTTAACAGGTCCCTCAATGAGCAGGAACTCCTGGTGGAGAGGGTAAACCTTCTCGACACGCAAGTCAACGGACTTCGCTGGGAGAACCAGGAGCTGCACGCGGAGGTCACTCTGCTGCGGGCTCAGGCCGCGCAACGGGCTATGCGACCCGCGTCTCCTCCGCCACCAAGGGTAGAGACGGCTCCTCCAGTGCAGAATCCGAATGTACGCTTCTGGTTGTACCGTGCTGCGAGATCGGGACAGACAGGCATGTCCGGTGGCCTCTTTAGGCCTATGAAGGCTACGAACCTTGGGGGCGAGTGCAAGCCTGGCTCTAGGATCCGTGCGGCGGAGTGGCATAACATTTGCCCCGCTGCACACGAGGATCTGGAGCCACGAGGATCTCCTTGGTGCCACGGCGGACCCTACATAACTAGTTATCGTGGACCTCCTCAACTCCAACTAGTGAGGGGGCAGTGTAGTGGGTCCGCCACCCAGAATACAGCGAGGCTGTCGACTATCGCCGAACACCAACCAGGCTACGACAGCGGGGGCACTTCTACCAGCGCCGGAGACGACTACCACCAGTTCCGACCAGTTCCGTCAGGGGGCGACATACGACCACCGTGCAGACGACACTGCAGACACCCTCCGACGGACGGTAGGCGGAGGATACTACTACCTCCGCAAGGGGATCCAGGCTTCGCTTAACACTACGGACTCGAGCCGCGCCGCGGACCGAGATACTTCTGTTGTTCAATTTAACCCATTGAGGACGGGGGCAGTTTACACATATTTTGCCTGGCTGACGGGGACCCTTTCCCCCTTTTTTGGGCTTCAAGACGGGTGTTTAACATGAGGTTTAGGGTTTAAAAACACTTTAAGAATATTTTCTTCAAATAATATGTGTCATATGTACATCGTTTAATAGGTGTAAACAGTTATTGATCATTTTTTTTCATAATTTCTAGAATTTGGACTTCAATAATTAAAATAATGGGTCTCAATTGGGTGCAATATGGTGGCAACCTTGCTCCAAATTCACTTTCCAGCATTTACGTATGTTAGTTATGACGTCATCATTATTGTCTCCATGACAACACACCTATAAAAATATTTCTAGTATGTTTGTATACATTTATTTTAAATTTCATCAAAATCTGTTCATTTTTTATTAAGTTATGCCCCCTTCAATTTATATAAAAAGTTGATGCCTTGAGGCATCACCCCGTCCACTGAGCCAAATTATGTGTGATGCCTTGAGGCATCAGCCCGTCCACTAAGCCATTTTGATGTTGATGCCTTGAGGCATCAGCCCGTCCTCAATGGGTTAAGCACCCTTCCTTCAGTGACAATACCTTTGTAACTGTATACCTTTGGGAAATAAACCAGGTTCAAATGAATCTCCTCGTATTCGTGATTCTTTCCGGAATTTCGTAAACTCGTGCCCACGAATCTGCGGTTCACTACAAATCCAATGACATATGTTTTTTTTGGGCTTTTTGGGTTACCCCAACCATGTTCTTTCTAAATCCAAAGTTTAAAGAAAATTCCATGATTCATTAATTTTTGTATTAAACACTGGTACCTTTAACATTGTCAAACCTTTTTCTTCTAAAGGATATAAGAATGGAAGGAAGAAAGGAAACATTGACTGGAATACTCACTGAAGAATAAGGGAAAATACTATGCACGCCATGAAATCGAATTTGTTGAATAACTTGATGAAAAGTGATGTTACTTCAGCAATAAAAGCAATAATAGGTTTTGAAGAACCTAAGTACATTGTGAAGAACCATATTGATGGGTTGCAACTAGAACCATGAGGTTCTACAAAGAGCCATGGACTAATCAATCTATGGTTCTTGAAAGAACCTAATCTCTGAGTAAAGAACCCCATTAAGGGGCTTCATCTAGAACGCTATGGTTCTCTGAAGAACCCTTGGTTGATAAAAACCAGGGGTTCTTCAAGGAACCAATGGACAAGGTTCTTTAAAGAACCCCGGACATTTCCAGATTGAGGGTTCTTCAAAGAACATTGTCCAAAGGTTCTTTGAAGAACCCCAGATATTTCAAAGAATCTCCCCAAAAGGGTTCTTCCTGGGGGACAGACTGAAGAACCCATAACGGTTCTTGAAAGAACTCTTTCTTCTTAGAGTGTAACCTCTAGGTATTAGGTACCATGGGGAGGCATAATAGGCATGGAGTGTAGGAGGGTTTTGTGTAATATATAAATATGAAATTAATGATATCCTAAGAATAGCATCTATAGCTGTAGGCCAAGTGAAATAATCTTTTTTTCCAAATTAGGTTGGAGTAGATTTTGAGACGCCAGGCAGTAAATATAATGAAACTGGCTAACTTCATCGCATGGCCAATTATAGGACGAATAAATTATTTAAGAACCAATTGAAAATTTCGCATACAATCAGTAATGTATCATAGAATAATATCATTTTACGCTAAAATTGGGAATGGTGTTTGGGCAGTCAGAAGAAAATGATTGGGAATAAGAATGTTATTGCAAAACAAATTATTTATGCTTTTAAGGTAGGGTGAGACAAAAATGGTTGGTCTGGCATTCCGGGAGAGATGTGCTTTGATTTATCCCTTTATTTGATGCAGGAAGCCAGACATCTATCCAACCCATTGTAGCAAGTTGTGCGATCGTATCACAGTAATAAGGGTAAGGGTCAGATCTTATGGTTGGTTTCAGTTGGGGACAGGAGACTATTTTTAACCTTTTCTTTTAAATTCGGGACAAAGCCAGAACCATTTAAAGTTATAGTGAGGGCATAGGGAGAAAAGCCTAAACCCGAAAGAGGGGAGCAAAAATATGATGGATAGATCACATTATCGGGTAGTTTCAATTAGACATTTAGATCAGAAGCACCTGCCAAAACAGGTAAGGCACCTACTGGTGCCAATTAGAAGTTTAAAATGGTGGTCATTTTGATGAATGACTCCTTCGAATACCTGAGGCATTGATATAATTGCAGTAATTCATATTCTTCAGACCATGCCAATGTTATATATGGCAGTTCCATACATATGACTCAAAGAAATAAAACCATGGGACAGTGACTCTCACACAATCTTCACATAACCCAACTCATAATTTCCATCCCTCTCAACTATGCACTGGAAGATCCACGTACTTTTTGTCCATGCAGGGCATTTATTTGGCAAATGACAACTATGCTACGTTATCGTTATTATAACTTACATGTCATAATGGACTGGTTATTCTAGATTTCCTGATATACGAATCTACATATTCATTGATGGCTGAAATTGATTATTTAAACTAAAGAGAAAATTTCTCCACAGCTAATTAGAAAATTCGATTTAAAGAGATAAACACCAAAACCGTAAGAAAGACGATGTCAAGTTGATATTTGCTTGAGATGTTTTATTTAGATGTATTGACCAACGTTTCGGAGTTTGTTACTCCTTCTTTTTTTTTTTTTTCTTTTTTTTTTTTAAATTTAGGATGTTTATACAGCAAGTCAAACAATACAGTGAAACATAATTGTGACATAGGCTCACGGGTTTAATTCATATAAGAATTGCCATGGTTATTCTGCCCACTGCTGTGTCTAGCTATTCACTAATGCTACCGCTAGTATTTTTAATACTTACTCTTATGCTAATGAGTATAAGGGTATACATAAATGCGTTATATAAAATTTTGTGAGGGTAGGGATGTGGAAAATGAGTGAGGTGAGATGAGCGGTTGATGATGGTTATGTTGGGTGGAATGTCTATTTCTGTTTCATCGGTCAGGAAGAACTTACCGCATGGCCAGTGCGTTTTGTGGTTGTGTGTTGTTTTAGAGTGCATTTTAGTAGTGCAATTTAAGCGTTCACGGTCCAGCAGGAAGTTTCTGCATGGGCTGTGTTTGCTCTGTGTGACTGTAGGTGGTTGTGAGTGCAATTTTAGCAATCATGGGTCAGCGGGAAGTTTCTGCATGGCCCACAATTATTCAATGTGTCTCTTGTTCTTGAGTGCAGTTTTGAAGGTTTCAAATGTTGGTATGTCTTTTTGGGACTGGGCAAGATTGTTCCAGTTTTTGGCTCCTAGGTAGCATGGGGCATTCTTTAGTGTTTCTGTTTTCGGTAGAGGCAGTGGGAGGTTGTATTTATGTTGTGATCGTGTGAGTCTGGTGTTGGTTTCTGGTAGGGTAGGTTGGACTCTTGATCGTTTGTACATGAGGCATAGTAAGTGCCAGTCTCTTCGGTCTTTGAGTGTTTCCAGACCTAGTGTAGTGAGTTTGTGTGAGGCTGGCTCATGTTTTTTTGTGCGGGTAATGATTCTGATTGCTCTTGATTGGATGCGTTCTAGTTTGGCTATGTTGTTTTGTGTAGCAAAGTGGTAAATAATTGAGTTGTAGTCTAGTATTGGGAGCACCATTGCTTTGTATATTTTGAGTGCAGTTTGTTCTGAGATCATGTATCTAATGCGGGCTAATGTGTATAGCTTGTTATTTGTTGATTGCAATGCAGCATCCACCTGTTTCTGAGCATTCAGCTTTCTGTCTAGTGCTGTGCCCAGATATTTGAAGCTTTCTACTAGTTCAAGTTCTGCGCCATGGAGTCGTAGGTTTGAGGTGGCTGCGTCTATGGCTCTTTTGGTTGTAAAGGATAGAACCTTCATTTTGGTTGTGTTGATTGTTAGTTTATTTGTGGCACACCAGTTTTCTAGTGTGTGAAGTGCTGACTGGAGTGGAATGATGGTGTTTGTATGTGTTTTGTCAGCAAAGTAAATGACTGTGTCGTCAGCGTACGGTTGTGTTTTGACAATAAATTGTTCTTCAGGGTAATTAGGAAATTGTTGACAGATTCTCTCTCACTTAGATAAGATATATTACGTCCCCAAGTGCAATTCGGTGCAACATAGCAATCTCTTATTACTTGCCAAGTGGAAACTTTTGTGCACACTTCTTGAGATATCTATGAAAAATTAATGATGAATCAACCAAACTAGTTTACAACAAGAATTTGGCTGTGACTAAGGAGAAAATGGTTTTCCCTGACTAATTCCACAGTGTCTACTTTCTAGAACCCCCCCCCCCCCCCATTCCGTTTCTTATATAGGGCCTATAGGCGTAGGCCTGCTTTTTAAAATAAAATCTTCCCCCTCCGATACTCCACGTTCAGCATGACTTGTATGAGCGTTCCAAGTATAAGTAGGCGCAAAGGTATATGTAGGGGAAAGTTAGGATGTCTCAGAGGTGGGTGTCCTGACTTGGAAGTGTTGTTGACGGGAGGTACAATCACCATTGGCCCTAGCCTGCTCTGCGGGACCCTAGTCTCGGGCCAGGAGCCTGGAGGGTCAAATATTTTGTAGCTTTTTGTCTACATATAGGCCCGATTACTTATAGTAGGCCTATTTATTGATAAGGCTGGGGGATGGCAGCTGTAGTGTTTAATTTCGACAGGCCTATACTTTATTCAAGATAATATACATTTTATAATTTCAAATAAGATATCCAAGCTTTCTAGTTAGCATGTCTTTCGGCCATGTGCAAACATAGCATAGTTCCATGTATGATCAAGCTACTTCCGAATATCTATTGCTTTTAATGTGATGTAGTTAATATAGTTAGGCCTTAAAATAATATCTAAAAGCATGACACAAATAACGACGACACCACACTTATCATTTAAAAGTAGAACTGTACTCAGGCATATATAACCCCCTTTAACTAACCTAACAGACAAGACTGACAAGAGTATACAACAATGCATAATATTGCTAATATCAGGATCTTGAAATGACATTGTGTAGTGTATGAACCGTAGCTATAGGGGTGCAACAAATTCTGTCCAGGGTGATAATTAAGTAAATGATTTACATTATTTTAGTTCCATTTCTCCACAAAATATATTCATTAAGCCTTTGCTCTGAGTGGTTGCTATGGATGAGCATCACAGACCTAGCAACAAGATGGCCGACTTCAGCGCCACCACCGGCCATTTTCACGCTACTCGCAAGAGGGTTATTCAGGTGGGAATAGGTGGAATTGGGTTTTCCTTATAAGGGGGCAACACGGACGCGCAAAGAACAGGCAAAAACTGGAACCTGGCTCCTTTGGCGCTCATACCGCCTGTGGCGGGGGAAACCTTAAAAAATAGAATTCTTTCCAACACACATAATGCCTCATATAATGTTTTGGCTAAATGAAATCATTTAAAAAATACACATGTATATCATATCAACGAGAGTAAATTCAAAAGAGTTTGAACTCATGAGTCGGCAGAAAGATGTAACAAATTTCCCCATCTTATCTTGGAATCTGATGGCCCAGGCGGTCACTCCTTTCATCCGAGGTTGTTTGTAAGTTCTTAAAGGGCCTTCAGTCTCCCCTCTCATTTTCCGTTTTGGAGGTGCAAGTGAAGTTTCTTTCATTATTGTTTAAATATTGCATAAATCTGATTTATAAGTTGACAATCAGGTTCAGAACATCTATAGCTCGGGACCAGAACACCTGATTTGTGAAAATAAAATCAAACTGAGCCAGTATCATGAAGTAATTCATTTGTTGACTAATTTTCAATCAGTTTTTTTCCATTTGATCATATCTTCCGATTTGATTTGAAGCACCTAAAACATATCAATGTGTAGCCTAATGATTTCTCCATCCATGGTCTCATGGTAATTCTTCAAATCAGATCGGAACAATATTAAATGTGGTGATATTTCCATTTCTCTGTATAAATTAATGAGTTGAAATTTGCCAGAACATGTGGGTTTTATGGCCTTTTATGGTCCTTTCCCCGATTTTCTCCACCAGACCCCTTACTGTGGTTCCCAGCAGGGTCAAACAAGCTCGGGTATAGCATCGGACATAGTTCCCACTCTCCTGTTCCATACTCGTTGATCATATCAACAGTTCCTTAGGCTAAATACAATAGAAGTCGTCGACTTTTAACATCCAACAGCAGGGCCGACCCTCCTTTCGCTTCTCGGTTAATTCCAAGAATCTCGCCCTGGCTTGGGAGGATGACTTGTAATAGTGAATGTAAATGTCTGGTAGTCTATCGGCACCTGATGGTCAAGATCGTTTCGGAACTACGTTCTATGTGTGTTATATGCAATAAGAAGCCAGATCAGAGAGATAATATTGCATTAGTCTAAAGTGGATCTAAGTGGTAGGTCGGGTTCAGAACCTAGGAATCCATACAAGGGGAAGCAATAGCTCCAGGGCATGCCCGTCCCTTCTAGAACACTGGGTCCACTCTGACCTTTCAACCCTCAGTAATCAAGGCTTGATCTGGACCTCCTCTCTCCTCAATAACCACTACTTTCTGTCCATCAATGACTCTTTGCCCTCTTCTTAGATGGTCATAAAAATCCAGGCACCAGCAACCGCACCTCAGACTCCAAACTAAGTTTATTTGTATCGGTCTATTGTTAGAGCATATGTTTGCTTGCAAGTAAAATTATAAATGTGTGCCTTAAAATCAGCTGTTCAGACCAGGGAAATTGTTAAGTACTCCTGTGAAGAACGGTTGGGTACCATGTCGTGTGCAACAATTAACATAAGCTCATTAAGGCACGCGGTCGCCATCATATTCATACATCGTCTATAAACTAATGTCCAGGGGTGCCCTAACCCCCAGAAAGCACTTAAGAATGAATATTGATATTTTCAGCTTTAGGCTAGGGATAACAATAGGGATTTATCAGATTGAAGATCTGCTCATTGTATTGTGTGTATTGTGGATGCCCGGTCAATGAATGAGGCTATTCCATTGATATGGGCCTATTCCATTGATGTACGGCGGACCTAAAATTGTTAGGGGCACGAAGGAATGGTTAAAGAATGAGAATGAGAGGGTTCTATGGACAATGAACCAATCGTACACTCTCAGAGATAACATCTTAAAACGTACATACGGTTGCCCCTTCAGCTATCTAATCCGCAACAGACTCAAACAAACTAGCAATGTTTTAATCTAAAGGACAGGTATAACTTTTATAATTAGCTTTGAGGGCTATGCTAAAATGTAATCAGACATGCCATCAATCCTTCCTAATGACAATACCTGACCGCATAATTCTTTTTAAGATGAAATCTAGGCACGGAGCCTTAAAGACAGAGCCAGGACCGGAGACACAGACTCATGCACATTCCAGTTAGGTCCAGACACCTACATTCCTCGATTCTACATCCAGCGATAAGCTTAACCGCAAGGCTAAGACTAAGGCTAAAGTGTTAATGACTCCCTGAAACTTAGGTGACCTTCTGAACCTGACTGATTCGCCGAAAAACTGAGAATATATTTGTTTTTAAACAAAGACATGTATATTTTCTCCCACCTGCACATTTCATCGAGCACTTGTCATCGATCTTGTTTATTTTTTTCGATCCTCGAACAAACACAGACTTATCGCGTTTCTATCAAAACATTGGCGTGTTGGGGAGTCAGTGACACAATATGGATAAGCTGTGAAGTGACGAAGAAAAGTTATGGGAACCTAATTTTTCTAGCAGGATTATTCCAACAGCTTTTGTGCTGCGTTGGTGCTGCAGACACTGACTCTCGGCCATTGCATGATGTCTATAGCAAGAGTAGCCACGCCTCATTAGTGCTCAGGGCGCTGAGTGAGGGCAGATGAAGTGTCAGGATCAAAGCAGACTGCTTTTCCAGAGCAGGAATTCAAATATTTTTAGTGGATTTAGAAAAGAAAAAAGTGGATTTTTCCAGAGATTTTGGTAGCTTGAACATAAGACCTATACACAACAGCGAATAAAAAGTATAGTTGGAATTCATATATAATTCATAATTCTGATATTGTAGATTATACAAAACTATATCAATTCAGAAGATTATTATGAATAAATGCAGGAATGTAGGATACTGAGTCATAATGGCTCATTAAAAAAAGAATGGGCAATGAAACAGTCACATTTGATCATGAACGCAATCTTCAAACAGATCCTTTCTCACAGGCATATAACCTTTTTTGCGCCTGTGATCTCTCCATCAAAGTCACCGGGGAGAAAGGGGAATACAATAATCTATAATAATGATCAGAAAAAAAACCGGGGAAGAGGACTTTCAGTTAAAATTGTGTACCTAATTTATTTGCCTGATATCCATAGCTGGGTCAAAGGAAAATTAATATCCTGATGGGGGACAGAACAGAAACGAATATTTAATCTGTTTTTTATTTAAAAAAACAACCTCACCATTAAAGAAAGGGGGTATTATTCTGCAGTTAACTAAAAACATCAGCAAGTTAAATGACGCATTTGAAGACGTTTGAGTTGTAAAGAAGTGAGCAGTGTTGAATTACTGAGAGGGTTCTGGGATTGGCACCTGATGGATTCGTCACTGGGTGAGAGTGAGTGGGAGTGACAGATCATGGACACGCTGACATAGAGCTCACATTGTGCGTGTGTGGGTTCAGGCAATGGCAAAGAAGATCAGAGCCAGGCCATCAATGTGTAGTACGCCAAGCAGGGAGCATTATTATCAACAGGTGTGTGGAACAAGGGAATGGCGCGGGGGGGGGGGGGGGGGGGCACAGAGGGAGCGAGAGAGAGCGAGACTCAGGTAATCATAGACAGATACATGGAAACAGTGGCAGAGGTAAATCAAACTAGTGATTAATGATAGACAATAAGTGAGAAGCAACCCTCCTTTGCAACACAGATAAATAACACATAAGGAAGATCAGATCAAAGGGCCTTTGGAATAGTGCAACAAAAATTCCCTTCCCGATCTGCTGTGTCATCACCAGAGATTGGTATCTTATCTTATGGCACAGTAGGATCACGCTTAAAATTAATGGTAGTCCACACAAGTGCAAGGAAATAAGCGACAAAGGAGTAAATCGTTAAAAAAAATAGTAGTTAAGTAACCAATAAACAGCTCCTTTTTGTCAATCTAACTTGATAACTCGCCTTTTTATTTTTCATTGCAACCTGTTCTGGCCACAGTTGAGATTTATACATCTATCTACAACTACCACTTTACAAAAAGCTATGTGCAGTATGTCCCGGCTACAAAACTAAGCCTTCCCCCAATATTTGCTTTCCTAAAACTATTGACATAAACTATGATTTTTTTTATAAACTATCATATTTTCCTCTGAGAATTACAGACAGGAAATTAATTTGATGATACCGTGAGCCCTCTTCTAGTTCAAAAAGATCCATTGCTCATCTAAGGATCCACGTTTTTACACCAGGTCGCTGACCCCGGTAGACAAGTAGTAATTTTCAAAGAAAAAGAATTTTACCACTCGAAGAATTCTAAATATAGGACCTGACACATACAATATAAGGAAAGATTTTCTTATTGCATGGGGAAAAACAAGACTGGTTGAGAGCATAGCTGGTAGTCTAATCCGAATAAAATGAGAGACAGCCAATACAACTATGAGATCTGTGATTTAAGATTTCATAAAAGAGAAAAATGACTAATATTAAAGGGCAAAAAAAGCAGGGATGATTTTCAGTGGTTTTTAATATGAGCGAAGAGAGGCATATTGCAAAGGTTATTGCTATAATCACCGACATTTGACTCATAAACACAGATTTTTAGACAGACGAAATAGTGAAAGAAACAAGACATCTTATAATAGTCGCTTTGCGCCGGTGTCTTATTTAAACTAGGATATTTTATTTCCTTTGGACGGAGGATAAAAGGATAAATCTTTAAGAGCAAAAGCACGAGACCAGACGTCCTGGGGCTCATAAGTGGGAGCTTATTACAAAAAGTAAAGAATGAGGAGAGAGCACTTAAACAATTAAAAGAAGAAAGTCTCTAATTACATGAGGTTTAGTTGGTCTCTTCAAGTTAAGACCTCTGAGCCACACAATTTCTCCGACCGCCAAAAGCCCTAGACATTTTTATCACGGAACAATTTTTAAAATAATCCAACACACTGAGAGGTCCCATTTACCACCTCTAAAGTTATTCTTCTTCAAAGAATGGTTTCAAAGATGGGGAATAATTTGCCTCGGTTCTTAACCATGAAAAGACATAATTACAGAGATGAATATATAGATCTACAAAACTATATCTCATGATGTATGAGTGCAGGCGACACATTAGTGTCCCTTTCCCAGTACCACCGCCCCGACATTCATTATTCACTCGATATGCCTACAAACACACAATCTTAAGGACAAAGCATCTTGTTTCGCTTTCGTATACGAGGGCATTTTGAATAAGTGAAATAGCAACTAAACTAACAACACAATCTAACTGACTGTGTAGTTACCATGGATGAACACTGGTTTGTATAAATGTATATAATACAATCAGTTGAGAAGGATAAAGTAATAAATGGTTTATTTAGAATTGGGACAAACAGAGAACAGGAAACATCAGAAAAATAACAAAAACTGTCCTCATTTCAAGGTTTATGAGCCTCAAAAACATCATGATGTTATCACATAACACGGTCCTTTATAAGAAGCAAACCTCACAGACAAAACAAAGAATAGTGTCTTATGATAAATATTATTTGGGGTAAAATGGACCTCCTTGGGTAGGGCGGATATGAATGGCTAATAACATTTTATGATAACTAATATTTTCCAAGCTGAATGCCAGACATCCTATGAGGGGTATGTTTTCATATTCGTGGTGGTGTTAAATGTTGTTTTGATAGATATGTTTCCGGGAGTGTGCGTCGCTTTGACACAAAACATCAACTATAGCACAAGTCCATGTCTTATGTTACTAGGAAATCTGGACATAAAATGTGAGGCAAAGTCCTGGGTTAAATGTCTGGTCGATAAACAAGGCTTTGTCACAGGAAAGAAAACCACAAGTAAAAGTGTCAAACGTGACCAAAGTAAGATGTTCTAGGGCCTATAGGCCTAGGCCTGCTTTTTAAAAAAAAATCCCCCCCTCCGATACTCCACGCGGGAAAACGGCTATCATGCGTTGTCCAGCACTCTAGTTGTCATGGTGCGTTACCAACGTTGTGGAAATTAGAAGATGTCACTGTTGCGTGTCGAATGGATATTGAGATTGAGTAATAAACACTAGACAAATAGAGAAGGTTGGGAACGGTGTGGTTGTCTGCTAGCTCCGTAGTTGACTCTTTATTCATGAGAGGGCGCCACTAGGGCGGAACACCTAACATCTCCCCTTGTTAAAAAAAAGAGTTTGATATGAAAGGAATTTGAATTAAGAAATAGAAAGTCAATTAGCAGCTGAGGACTGGATACGTGAAAACAGTTATGGACAGTGTTTTTGTGAAACTGAAGATGTCACTATGCCCGGCTGGGTTGACTGGAACAAAACATAACAAGGTCAAAGTCAGTCAGAGGACAACAGCATGTTTATAGCGCATCATTCAGAATATTTTTTTGGCATTTTGACTTCTCTGCCACACCTTGTTGTGTATGGTTCCGGAGCAGATGTCTTGTATGAACTGACCACGACAGTTGGTGAAGTCGGAGAGTTTCGTGTTGTTGAGTCCTCCCAGTTCTTGGCTGGGGATAGCTTAGGTGATGGTGGTACTGGATCGGCCATGGGTTTTGTAGATGGGGTTACCTTTGGCTCCAGCAGAGGTGTAGAGGTTTGGGGGCTGGTGCTAGCTTTGGTGTTGTTGGTCTGGGTGTTTGGAATTGAGTGCGTTGCCGGGGGTACTGCTCTGAGGTGGCCTCTGTTCCGTCTGTATTGTTTGCCTTGACCTGTTGTGACTTCATAGCTTTTCCCGTCTAGTTTTCTGCTCACAGTTCCTTCTTTCCAGATTTTGTCTCCTTTGGGATTAGGGAGTGTCTCCCACCTCCAATGGCCTCAGTGTTTTCTTGCTGAGGTGGTATTCTGCAACTTTCACTTTCCTTGCTTCTTTCTATAGCAGGTGAAGCGTTTACCGGTGTGGACTGTTTGAGAGTGTCCTGGCTTATGGGAAGTAGAGTCTTTGTCCTCCTCCCCATAAGCCTCTGGCTTGGGCTGGATGCTAGCCCTTCAGTAGGGGTGTTTCTCAAGTTGAGGAGACCAATGTATGGGTCCTCCTTGTTCGCAGCACACTTTCGCATCATTCTTTTCACAGATTTTACAGCCGCTTCAGCTGCTCCATTTGATTGGCTGTGATACAGACTCGATGTCTCATGCTTAAACGCCCAGTCTGTGGAGAATTTCTGGAAGGTGGCTGAAGAATATTGAGGTCCATTGTCACTTATGAGTATGTCAGGGATGCCATATCTGGCAAACTGAAGCTTCAATTTCCCAATGACCACTCCCTGAACTGCTAATCCTCATGCAATCCACCTCAATGAAGTTTGAGTAGCAGTCTACTGTTACTAGGTAGTCATGTCCTTCAAGACTGAACAGATCAGTTGCAACAGTGCTGAAAGGTCTATCTGGAGTGTCACGCATTACAAGAGGCTCAGTTGGCTGACGGTCACTAAATGCAGCACAGGTGCCACACCTCTCAACATATTGTCGGATCTCAGATGACATCCCTGGCCAGTAGATAATTTCTCTGGCTCTCCTAACACAAGAGTTTATTCCCAGATGACCTGCATGAATCTGTTTTTTCATGTGCGATCGTAAGGACAGAGGGATGACAATACATTCTCCTCGTAGTATGATTCCATTTTGCACGGTGAGCTCATCGCGGAAATCGAAATAAGGTGTAACACATGTTGGGAGTTCCGATTTTTGTCTGGGCCAACCTTCCATGATGATGGTTTTTAGGAGAGACATTGACTCATCCTCCTGCATGTTTTACTTCTCGGAGACCTTTCTCCTTCAGTGGAGAGTGGTAAACATTCTTGACTGTTTCTCTGTCCACTGTCTCTTGATGAGGTAGTGGTGCTCTGGATAGGGTGTCAGCGACTGGTAGATTCTTTCCAGCTCTGTATTTCAGAGTGTACTGGTAGTCTTGTGTTTTTAGTAGCAAGTTCAGTAGCCTTTTGGGAGCTTTAGCTAGTGGCTTCCGATAGATTGATACAAGTGGTTTGTGATCGGTAATGACCTTGACTTCCCTACCATAGGTGTATTGGTGGAACTTATTTAGTCCATAAGAGACAGCAAGCATCTCTTTTTCAATTTGGGCATAACGTTTCTCCACGTCTGTTAGTGTACGGCTAGAGAAAGCAATAGGTTTTCCTTCTTGGTAGAGAGCTGACCCGACACCATACTCACTAGCATCATTCTCGAGGACAAGATCTTTCTTTGCATCATAGAAGGCAAGTATTGGTGTAGAAGTTACAAGCAATTTGGCTTTGTCAAAAGCTTCTTGCTGGCTGGATGAGCAGTTCCAGGCTACGTCTATGTTTGAGTACTTGGGACAGATTTGGTACAAATTTAGCTAAGTAGTTTACACAGCCTATGAACCTACGCAGTTCATGAATGTCCTGAGGCTCCGGCATCTCGGAAATAGCTTTGACCTTCTCAGGGTCAGATTGGAGTCCATCTTGAGTCACACGGTGTCCCATGAAGGTGATTTCCTTCATGCGGAGTTCCATTTTTTCATCATTTAGTTTGATTCCCCTCTCTGTGCAGCGTTGGAGAAATTGAGTGAGATGGCGATCATGCTCTTGCAGGTCTTTGCCATGTATGATGACATCATCAGCGATGCATACTATTTCCGGTAGTCCTTCCAGGGCATCAAGTAGTTTTCGTTGGAATATCTCAGCAGAGACAGATATTCCAAAAGGAAGTCTGAGCCACCTATACCTCCCATGGCAGGACTGGAAGGTTGTCAGAAGGCTTGAATCTTTGTCCAGCTGGACATGCCAATAGCCTGAAGCAAGGTCAGCTTTTGAGAACAGACAAGATTGGCCCAGCTCATACAGCTTATCCTCAAGGACAGGCAGAGTAAAACGCTCTCTTATAAGCACTTTATTAAGTTCCTTTAAGTTTGGGTCAATGCAAATTCTGAGCTGGCCAGACTTGTTATAAGCAATGGCTTACCCAAGGTGTATCGGTCGGTTCTGTAACTTTACAGATTACACCCAATTCTTCCAGTTGGTCAAGTTCAGTTTTCAGCTTTTCACAGATTGAGATGGGTGTCCTATGGTCTGGCATCACTATAGGTATCGCATCATCTTGGACCCGTAGACGGACCACTCCAGGGAGTGTACCAAGCTTGTCACAATTGACAGGGGTGTCATCAATTTTAGGTTTAACAGAGTGGACTTGAACCATGTTGTCCTCATGGACACGCACTAGACCCATTTCCTCGGCTGCCTGAAGGCCTAGGAGTGGCATGTGTCCTCCTTCATCAACAACAAATTCCACAGAGTATTTCTTCTGGTTACGAGGGTTCCTCACCTTCAGTCTACAAGTTCCCCCTGATACAGATGAGGCTCCATTCCACATCTGAAGTGAAGTGTATATTAGTTTTACATTACAAGCATACTTCTCTGGGATAGTATTTATTGAGGCCCCAGCGTCTACTTGGAAGACAACCTCTTGGCCTGCAATTAGGAGTTTACATTTGAGCTGTTTTGATTTGGTTGTGTGCACCGCATTTATCCAGTCCCCATCAGAAGAACTCCCATCTCCCTCTTCCTGGACCAGATGGACTTTCCCTTTTCCTTGACATTTTCTAGCGAAGTGGTTATCCTTTTGACATTGTGAGCACCGCTTACCCCATGCAGGACAGAGTTCCTTCCACATGACACAGGGTGTGCCGCAGAACTTACAGTCCCTGACATCAGTTTTTGTGGATGGGTTATCTGTTTTGTCTGTCTTACTCAATTTCCTCTCTTGTGCCAACGCTTTCTTCTGACCCCCGTTAGATGTCACTTTGTTGACTGTTGTTGGGCGTATAGCACATCCTTGAGCGGATGCATTTTCCGCAGCCTTGCATATATCAATGGCTTTATCTAGGGTCAGCTTCCTCTCCTTCAGCAGTTCGGTTTGGGTGTCTGAGTCCCGTATGCCAATGACAATCAGATCTCTGAGTATGGAGTCGATGCAGCCATCACAGTAGCCGCAAGTTCTAACGAGGGAGCGAATGGCAGAGTGGAAACTCTCAAATGATTCCCCTTCATTCTGGGCACGGCCGTTGAAGATGAATCATATGTCTCATTAACTTCACCGATGGCGAACACCTCAAACTTGGCAATTATTTCATCGACTGTCCTCTCTGTCTCAGCAGTAGCGAACTTGAAGCCATTATACGTTCTGAGAGCGTCATCCCCAAGCGAGTGTTGTAGGAGTGCCACCTGGTATTGCATAGGTTGTTTGTCCAGTTTAGCGATTACTGAATAAATTTTCCACTTTTGCTTAAAGAGTTTCCAGTTTTCTGTGACATTAGAGTCCAAAACTAGAGGTTGAGGAGGTCGAATGCCGGATACTGGGGCTGGCTCGTCAGGCATGATGAAGTATTAAAATATATCGTTCTAGTGGTTGGACATATACCAATGGCCCTTCACTGGCCTTGATTATAATAATATAGTGTCAGTATATAGGCCTGTGTAGTGTCTCAGAGGTGAAATAGCCTTCACATTAAATTAGGTCAGTACACTAGCTTTGTCACAGTAACTTGAGTAAGGCACACTAATACCACCACCAGCATGAGGTTACTACATATCCTGCATAGGGAGTGTAGACTAGATGAGAGAGAGAGATTCTATATAGAATGGCATCTTTATGGAGCGAACTTCCAGCCAAACCACGGAGTATTAAAACTAGAGAGGGGTTTAAGGTCTACTTAAAAACCTCATACCCTCAGGAATTTGATGTCTACCTTAGTGAATGATGAACCTGTTTGATGGGAAAGGGAAAACAGTCTAATTCTCAGCTAAAACTTTAGCAAGGTATGAAACATGATCAATAACTTGAGTCACTGATAGTCCTTAATGTTGGAAACCGGGGCGGTGAATAAAAGGGGGGAGGGGGGATGAAAACGGGCACGTAAGACCGGTTGAACAAGACCATCATAATGGTGGGCAGGGAGGGTAATGTTTCTTCAAACATTGAGGCTATTGTTAGTAATTAAGTATCAATCTTGGGTAAGTACCCATGCTTATTTCTGTTAAATCCTTTTAAATATCTCAGCCAGTTCAGGGTGAGAAGAGTATGTTGTAACGTTCCCTACCAATACAGGTAGAAAAGTCCCCAATAGTGGGACATTGATCTATAAATTGTAATCAGCGGAAGACTCAGGCAATGCATTAAATCCAGATCTTTATTCCATTAGGAAAATTAAATTGTGTCAATGTAAAGATACATACATGCTGAACAAAAACATCTGTTGTATTGCATTTCAAACTAGGAAATCGGCAGTGACAAAATTGTAAGCTAAAATATTATATTATAATAAATAAGTGTTTCGATATAAAGCAATATGTATGCAATATATTAAGGACAAATGTTGAAATGTACATCTGATAAAAGTAATCATTGTATACACCCAAAACCAAGGGTAGGCAGCTGAAATCTACTTCCGACAACACTAAAATATTATACTATATTCTTAAACTTCATTTCTGAACTATTATTGCCAATTGTATCTCTTTATAATTATATCATTATTTTCTAAGGGGCAACTTGGAAGAACTCCAGTGGAGATTGAGTTCTGTCCTATTCCCGATTATATTGCACTATGTATATGTTTCCTAAATAAAAGTTCCATAATAATAACAAGAGGGGTTTAATCGCTAATGTACCTTCCCTCCTGATGGAGAGACAGGCGAAATTGGGTCGGTTTTTAATCGTGTTTAACCAATTCCTTATTTTTTATGTTTGCGGCGACAGGTCTTTGAAGGTAGGAAAATTAGTCAAAATAGAAGGTTTGGTCCCTATAATCGTTTAATCCAGTAACTGTCTAACAGATTAAAAACGACCCAATAATATGAGTAGCAGACAGCAGTAGCCTAGATCCTATGTTGACATGCAGAAGTACAAAACTCACACCAGCATCAAAATCACACTAGACCTTTCTAGGCAGTACCAGCATACACAATAGATATAGAGGTTTCAATAAGTCCACAGGGCCATAGGCCGTAGTTGACTCTTTATTCACTAGGGGTGAACACCTAACAGTCACTATGTACATTATTGCGTTGTGGCCGGCATGGCATCTAGTCCTATACTTTCCCTTCAAACTTCCCTAATTTCCACCAATATTATCTTCCTAATTTAGATACAAGTGTTGATAAAATCAAATATGTAGGGGTAGAAAGGCATGCTTATTCCGAATCTGAACATATTGGCAATGTATTTCGAGTAGAAATAGCATTTTTTTTTATTATTTTGAGGGAGCGTCATTTCCCAGTGATGTACCGGCTACAACGTTCTGTTTACTCTCCCTCCCATCTGCCTTATCTACCCACCAATAGGCCAATCTAGACCAGCAGCGACCGACCCGCCCTCTGAGAAGAGGGGGATTCCCACGGAACTAAAAAATTGAAGCTGTCGCAGGATATCTCGGTCCTTCCCAGTAATGTCTAGGTCATATGGATCGTCCAATCAAGCAACTTTAACACTATGTACAGCAGCCTATTTAGTCTTAATCAAAAGCTGTATTCGTAGGCTACATTTTCGATTGGAGGAATACAGATGTTTATGGTACACTAACATCAGGATCAGCACTTCTTTTGGTCCTATGGCTATTCCATTCAAACTTTTGCACACGGCACCACTGGCCACTACCACCATGCTCATGCTTCCCTCCCTGCTCTCACAGTAGCGGCGACGGCGGTACTGTGTGGAGCAGGTATTACACACAAACACTAACAAGGAAGAGAGAGTGGAGGAAGCAGGGCGGGATGGTGGGCAGTCATTAAAAGTGAGAAAAACGACAACTATAAGAACAAAAACAGAAAATAAAATAATATCCTCTAGCGGGCTAAATTTCTGGATTGAGCGAATTAAAGAAGGGCAGGGTTAACCCTATAGGACATTTCTCCTATAGGATAAGGCAATTATTTCATATTAATGCCTTAGAATGCGATATTAGACAACCCAGTTTTCCACGACGATCGGATTTTTGTCAGTATGGTAGATCTAGAGTCAATCCCCTAGTCTAGGCCTACTTGTCAAGCAGCAGGGGAAAGGCCTAGCCGATTCTTCAACCGTGCTACTGACTACTGTGTAGGCATGAATATGTACTTCAACCATACAGCAAATTTGAAACAGATATGAATCTACTACTGATATTTTCCAAGTTTAATAGACAAAGTGCTTATTTGGGGAAAAAAGCATGGGGCGCTCTACAGCCCAGTCACTTGAATGGGCTGTATGTACAGCTAGGGAAAGGCCGAAAATTATTGTTTAATGGTAACAGTGTAGTTTCCCTCATATCTTCCTTTTGTGGGAACATAATTTCCCCGCGATGTGCCTGCCACAACCCAGATCAGGTCATCAGAAGATGTAGGCCTACAATCGTCGGCAAGCTTTTTTCTTGTTTACCTATATGTAACTGAACACTTTCTCTCATATCTGCCTCATTTAAAGGCTGAATTTGATATAAACACATATTTAGGGGTAAAAAAGCATGCTCTTTCTGGATTCCAACATTTTGGCAACGTATTTGGAGTAGAAATAGCATTTTTTTTTTATCAATTTCAGGAGCGTAAAATCACCGCAATGTGTACGCAAGTGTGTCTGAAATTCAGGTGGAAACTGAACTGGGTTTTCCTTATATAAAGGGGCAACGCGGACGCGCAAAGAACAGGCAAAAAACTGGAACCTATATAAGGTGTCCCAGTACAAGCGACTTTGGCGCTCGTATTGCCTTCGGCGGGGGAAACCTTAAAAAAGATATTCTTTTAGAATGGTTTAATTATTCTTATTATATATGCAATTGCTCTGCTAACTTTAATCAAACAAAAAAGAAAATATTGGGAAGGCTTTAGAATATGTCTAGGACTATACCTATATACACCCAAAAAAAGATAGACCTTAATACGGAACTTGTTTAATTGTATCAACATCTGTAAAATTATTATGACACTACAAAATAGTTGCAAGGCATTAATTAATTCATTAATTGGTCTGTTGAACTTAATGTATTAAATATAGATACAAAAGAAACCACAAATATTTTATACTGGATGGCTAGCCCATTTGAATAATATTAATGGCGATCGGAATCTCTTTCTTCTACTTAAGCTGATAACATTAGTATTATGCTTATGGAAAATAAAAATAAAAAATAAATCACTTCGAGGGTCTAATAATGAAATAGCCAATAAGTATAACAACTTTTATTGATGCTACAATTAACATTTTAATTAACAATTAACATTAACATTTTAATTAACAATTAACACATACTGGGGGTATATTAGACCTAGGTTCAGTTACCCCCTTCGGGTTACTTTGAACCTGGCGGGGGTACATTCGACCAAGGTCGAAAATACCCCCGTACATATATAAGCACTTAGTTAAACTTAGTTTTGCGTGGGGGTACACAAAATTTCGTGGAACCTTTGACAAATCTTGCCTTAAACTCTAAAGAGTTAATGAATTGACAATATCCACTGACGTGTGGCGTCGCTATACCCCCCCCCCCCCCCCCTCGACGACATCATGAAAAGGAGACTGTTTACGTCCAGTCACCATACAAACCATTGGGACACCTGACCAGCATTTGACGTCTCGAGGCGGGTGCCATTCTCCTGGAAAGATCTTATCTCCTGATGGAGATGCATATGGGTAGATGGCGTATGGAGATAAGCAATGGTCTATACGATGGGGCAATGGTCTATACGATAATTCATAATTCTATCACCACATGGCATCTCTCAATACCCCGACCACCAACTCTTATCTAAAATCCTGCTTTGGTTCAAACTAAGGAACAACCTGTTTAGATTAGATAATCTTACGAGATAGCAGATAAAACATGTTTTGAGTGAAGTAAATAGATTTATCCATTGAACCTTTAGGCATGGACAAAGACAGGATCCATTAAAAAGGGGAAAAGCAGTGACCAAGAAGAGGTTATGTTGGCAAACATGACAATAGAAATCACGGCTGGGGTGTTGTTATGTCTACCGACTAATGGATAGACTCGGGTTCAACAAGTTTTCTCCCCTCAGTAAACGATATCTTTAGGCACAATGTAATAATTTGTAACGCAATTCACATATTTGACAGATTCTGGTGTGTAAACTAAAGAAAAGATCCATTATTGCGGCACTTCCATCCTCTGAGTTGTGTACTCTGATACAGGTCTATAGGCAGACCCTACTCTGTAATACTTCCTGTGCTATTTAGTGTTTTCAAATAGGGGTTGAAAAGTTCAAATCCATTGAACATACTTTGGCGATTATTAATATAATACTCCTTTTCACACTCTAAAAGACACGAAAAGTGGTATAACAAAACAATTCTTGAGAACGGTGCCGGCCGTTTGTTTCAATTACAGAATGGTAGTTGTCATTCAGTAAATATATATTCCATCTCACATGTCATTGTCTGTCAAATACCAATGCAATAATAGTTTCCACCATTACAATTTCCAATGCCTATACACATTATACCTCCCACCCGTCCTTCATACATCTTATTTCTCTCTTGTGCTGGGGAACACGCTCCATTTCGAGGCCCTTCTATATCGGGGAAGATACGATCAGAATAAGTAAACTATGCGTCAGTTTATATTGTACGGCTGGCCATTGGTCAGTGAGGCATGGCCATATTTGTGCATGAGGCGCACACGTTCTTAAAGATTAAGCGCCTATATGTATGAATAAAGCGCACACGTACACAATCCATTTTGAAAAAGTCAGCACTTGTGTTATGAATAGATGGTGGTCAGATTATGTTCACAGACACCACAATCGAGGTGATGTTTCATTGAAGACCGCACAGACTCAAGGCGAAAATAATATTATTCTTTTTAATGAAATATTAAAAGAAATATTAGCTACCTGATAAAGGGCCCTTGAAGTCTGAAACGTTGGAATCCCCAAGTCCAACTTCTGCCCTCGTTGTTTTTATGGTCTTGACTCAACTTCTTGATATTTACAAATCAGCTATACAAATAAGGAAACAAAAGCGCTGAGACAAAGGTCTGCTGGATCAGAATTAAACATCTAAAATCAATCGTTGTCTGAAGTAGGTTGAAGGGTCTGCCAAGTACAAACACTTTCACCAGAATTCGCACTGACCGAGACACTATCACTTCAAAATCTCACTTCAGAGTATAATCTAAGAAATGGCATGTTTCTGCATATTTCTGTCCATGTATCGTTTGTGGCGACACAGAAATGGCATCGTATTTCGTTGCGACACAAAACTATCCCAAAGTGAAAATGCATTACATCTTAGGCTAACTGTGAGATTTATTTCCTCAAAAAGAGTCTAGAACATTTATCAAATGAGCATATAAAACTATTAGTAAAGTTCTGCACGAACCATATTACACGCCTCTCTGTATAGAAGGGGTGAACGGGTGCTGAGACAAAAACCTGAATCCAACCAGCACAGACAGAGATGAACAGGGAAGATAAAAGGAATCTTTTACTGTTTCACGAGAACAACAAAAAGCAAAGAGCAGCTTTAGAGAACTTAGAAGAGTCTTGTTATACTCCTAATCATATTTTCACCTGCCAAACCAGAACAACCACAGGTATTCAAAAATAAAGGAATGAGCAAAAAAGTAGCAGGGTGCTCCGAGGACTGAACACTGGATCCAGCGTGAGTCATGCCAAGTTTTAGAACAAAGCCTACTGGTGATTCTGTGAACTTTAAAAAAAACGAGGAGTCTCCCACTACCCACAACACCCCCAGATTCTTTGAGACGGAAAGTCATGTGATTGCAGGTGGCGCTGCGAACCAGGGGTTGACTTTTGAGCGGTATTAGGTGCATGTCCCATAGAGCTCCATAGTAAACTTTGAAGATTTAACCCCCCGAAAAATATAGAAAATATTAATAAAATAATAATCGCTTTCATTGACACCAAGTTTGATATTGTTAGTATCACATATGTTGAGGGTGAAACAATTTCTCATCGTTTTCATGTAGAAACAGGAGTGTAAACTTGGGGGTTTTAATATGGGACCCTATGGGGGCGGAGGTCTGTATGCAATCCCTGCCGATTTCGCTCACTCTTTTACCCTTTCCTACGGACTTTATATCGAGTTGTAAATATCACGTTTCTTGGACAGAATGTGTTGAAATTAAGAGTTTTCTTGAAAGGGATATCTGTATTAATATATATGTAAAAGAATTTTTCTTGATAGACAGCATAAAGAGTTGTAAAACAAGAACTAATATTATGAGAACAGTACCCATTGCAACGCTACCGCTAGCGGAACTCGCTTGCCGTCTCAAAGAATCCAACTTCAACTCGCAAAATTAAAAAAATAAACACCCTGATATGATGTAATGTGAACAACGAAGATATTTGAAATAGATGCAAGACGTCAATGACGGATTGAAGAAAGAAAACCATCTGTACAATTACATTGAAACAATAAGTGAAAATTTTCAGAACGATTCTCATATTCGGTTCGGTTCAGGTCCCATTTTTGAAAAAAATGGTTAAAATCCTAACAACTAAAGGAGTTATGGTGGTTCCTCGTGTTGACCCTCGCATTGGGTCCTGGTTACAGCCTCCGGGTTTAGCATCTTCTTCAAGTTGTCTTGGAATGCTTGCTGCTGCTCCTGTGAAAGCTCAATTCCCAGAAGCTTTGTAAAGGCTTCATTCCTCTCCTTAGCCTCTTTTGCTGCCTTTTCTAGGGCTGCCTTCTCCTGCTTCTCTTCTTCCTTACCCATGATGGAGGCAAACTGGTAGCTGTCACTACACATGGGCTGATCAAGTAATGACCAAGCAATATGGCCACCGGCTAACGGTCACCAACGGTACCAGAAGCTTGATGATTGTTGCATTTCCTAAGAATCCAAGTCGATTAAGCTATAACCAAGTAAACGATTGAATATATCTGGCGAATGAGAACACAAGACGAGAAGCGACTTCATTAATAAGACGAGAAGCGAACTTCTTTATAAAGACGATAATAATATAGTAATATGGCATATTCAACATCACCATCCTTGGGTCATCTATGGGACGATCAACCAGAAGGGGAAGATCCCCTCAAGCTGATGGGTCAACGATTAGATAAAAGGCGAAACCGTATCAATACCTTGTAACATCAGAATTCAAAACAATTAAAAAGTGTGAAATACACCTTCCGCCATCTTGAATTGAGTTACGTGTCGTGAATATGGGTTGCTAGTAAAAATCTTAGTCAAATCTCAGTGAACGAAATTTACACTGAACTCAAGACTAATTATAAGGGATTCATAGGTATCCATTTAACAATAAACATACCTGTCGAGTGCATTCCAACAGCCATGGAGAGGGAGGACTGTCCCCTACTCAGAGCGAAAGCTAATCTATCATTAGGCTTTGCCCCCCCCCACTTCTGTTCACCCGGAGAAAAATTCTCTTCTGGCAGAGAGGCATGAACATGACTGCAAATCATTCATTCTGCACCGTTCAACGTCAATGCACGTGGCAAGCTCCATTCCAACAACCATGAATAGTTACAATAGTTATAAGTATAAAGAATATGGATATAAATGCACAAAATAGGTTTTTAAATGAACACACATCATGCACAGTTGTGGTTGGTTGGGTGCCCAACTTTACTTAACTTGAAGCTATTTTACATAAAAGATCAATCAAAATGAGAATAGCAGAGGAGAAACATGCCTGGAATGTTCTCGAATAAATATTTATAGGATCACAAGAGCCAGGCGCCTTCTCGGGGCTTCATGCTGGGCAATTGTCTTTCTACACAAACAGAACCAGTCAGGTGATGAGAAAACTGGGGGTAATTACACAACTTTGTCACTCTACGCTGTTGGGACAAGGCAAGTGGTAAGAAAAAATTATACATATATTGGTCTTTAGAAATATAACATATTTTAGGTATACGACGATCAGAGGGAATCTGGAGAGTATAAACGAGGGCAGGAAAACATCTCAATGCGACGCCCTTAAATGAAGTGATCCATTTTGCAAAGTTGAACTCACGATTTCTTTTTGGTGTCTTTGCATTTCAAAAATTTATAGACAATCCAGACTTGTTCATATGAATCGATCACAGAATTTACATTGATATGAATTTGAAATTTCTACAGCATCGCTGTTTATATGAAAATCAAAGTTTATACTCGCTATTCATCTTTGCTTATAGCAGTTGCTGCCTATTGCCTCAGCGATCGAATTAAAACTGTTGGGAAATATATGTTGGGGAAAATGTTATCAAGTGAAACCGTCAAGTTCATAGGACAAAAAGGTCAAAAACTTATTTTGCGCCATTTTGTTGACCGGTTCTTGGGAGGCAAATGGTTGAAGATGAAGGACCCCTCGTCTTGTACTCTGATTCTGTCAAACTGCAGAGCCACGATGAGACGGAGTTCTTATTATATATGCCAGGTACAAAAATGATGTCCAGTCTGCCCCCATGACCCCATGACTGACCTCCAATCCACCTGAGGATACCGGGGGGCGCGGACAACAATGTCCAGCATGGAGGACGTCGCTGCATGACGTGTCGTCATGGGACGTGCTGTCATCACCATGACAACTAAACAAGCTTCAAAATAAACACTCTGTCGCTCCTTTTGTCGCTGCATTTTTAGATGTGAGTAGCGATGCACGCAAACCAAATATTGCATAGATCCTTAGAGTAAGAGGAAATAGATCCAACGTCAAATGCAATTTAGCAGGTTATTTTGAATGATTGAAGTAAGGCTTAATGTTCTACCTAAGACGCTCACAATTCATTATGTGTTATGGTTTATCATCGTAGGATGCATAGCTATGCCAAGTTTGCATTCCCATTTTCCATTATTTCATCTTCCTGGTCCACAAAACTAAACAAATTAATGGATTGAAACCAGAATAATGGTACAAATCCAATAGTTCAAACACAGCGGGAAAAGTGGTAGGTGAATTGAAAGGACGTATATAAAAAGAGGAGGGTTTATTTAACTGAAAAAAAACCTCTAAATCTCTATGTTACGTTGGAAAAAATTGATTCTGGAACACAGGGTGGAAAATATTCTTTGTATGATACCAAGAAATGTCCAGGTGCCACATACAAAAACCAAAGCTGATCATAAATCTTTTTCTAAGGTTGGAGAGGGTGGAGAAGAAGGACGCCTCCCCTAGTGGGTCCTTAGAACGTTGACTTTTCTAAACGCTTTTCTTCAACCCACGATTCTGGGGGCGGGGATTGTTGTGGAGTATAATAGCTGGTTGTATGAGCTGGCCAGCCTTGCCCTCACACCGACCTTAAGGTCAGTGTGGTGGTACCCCGGTGGCTGTCCCTACAGGTACTGACCATCAGATCCACACAATCTCTGGCATGATCAAATGAGTACCTGTCGTCTAGAGGTCGCAGCCGGTGGATATCTCCATTCTCAACCCCCTGGGCATTCCATCACTGGATGGGTGGGTGATAACTCTTAGATTGACCAATTTGGTTATTTGTTATTGGAACAAAAGAACTCTAACCGTAAAGGGCAGAGTTCTGCAATGTCTTCTTGTTGCTCATTTTTCAGCATGTATAAGCTTGCATCTCACTGCCTGAAGTCGCCCAAAAGAAAATTAATGACTTACTGTTGGAAGTTATGTGGATCAGTTCTGCCTCTTTGTCACAAAATGTGAAAACGGTGGTCTAAGGTTGAGACTCGTACAGAAGATTATTGAAACTAACAGATTAAAATGGATCCAAAGAATGCTGTATCCTACGATTTCCATGAATTCCAGAGCCATGAGCTCTTATTCAGGTTTCGGCAGAAGATTGGAAGATATTATTTTATGTAGGTACATGCCCATAAATATCATTATCGCAAGACCCCTGTCACTGTCAACCAAATGCTGAAGGAGAATTGCCCGGGTTCTCCACCATTTGATATGACTGATATATTATCAGTCAGGTAGAGTAGAGGTATGTTCGTGTGAAGCCAGGCTAGAGGATAGCCTATATGGATATTAATAATAATAATAATAATACGTAACAGCGTAGTCCCGTTTCTAGACTAAAGAACATCATTTATTTCTCCTTATTTATACAGCTGGTCATGTGACCATTGCATCCATTGAGCATGCGCATTAATTAACATGTAACCAATCATCATAAGTCATGTGGTATATATTTACATTTCCTTACATGCTCAGCCAATGATGAGCATTGGCCAATCACCTTATTGGAGCCTCATTAAGGCATCCAATCAGCTGTTGGTAATTGGGTCACCGTCCGTGACCTGAAGGGGGAGGTCAGTAGGTGACGTCACACCTGGCTGACCCCTGGTTCCCCCTTGTGTGTATGTGAGGTATTAACATATGGTTTATGAGTAATCATACATAATAAGGAAGATGAATAATTAATGTATTCAATAATGTTGCACAATGTTATGTAATCAATTATAATATATAAAGGTGTGATTTATAGTCGTGACAGAACTTATAATTATTATTATTCTTTCGGAGAGGTTTATGGAGAACAAAGATGACACAAGCTTGGAGTGCTGCACGAACGTCGGGATGCTTTTATTTGCCCCTAAACATAAGCCCAAAGGTAGTGGGCAGACAAATATAATTATATACATATTTCAACAAATATCACACATAATTATTATTATTCTTTCGGAGAGGTTTATGGAGAACAAAGATGACACAAGCTTGGAGTGCTGCACGAACGTCGGGATGCTTTTATTTGCCCCTAAACATGGCCCAAAGGTAGTGGGCAGACAAATATAATTATATACATATTTCAACAAATATCACACATAATTATTATTATTCTTTCGGAGAGGTTTATGGAGAACAAAGATGACACAAGCTTGGAGTGCTGCATGAACGTCGGGATGCTTTTATTTGCCCAGACCCAGATAAAGGGTTAATAATAATTAATAAGGCATCATGACTTAGAAAGTTAGTTCGATAGGGCAGATGAAAATCTGTGATCAATGCCTATGCGATACTCAATAGGCGTTGATAAATATCTCCATATGGCATCGCTTTTCCAGTCTCCGAAAAGTTGGATGTCCGGGACAGTGATGCCGTTCATATACATACACACCACAGCACCTCGTCGAAGACTGTGTAAGCCAATGTTCTTGAGAATACCTGCCTGAACACACCATTTCTTCAACGTATTCAAGGCAAACATATAAGGAACAGGAGTTCCATGAGCATGAGAAGTCAGAGGATCCTCAGGATTGGCAAGGCATCGTTTGAAGAACAATTTCAACTGGGAGGCCAGGCACAGATCAGAGTTGCAGAATGTAATAGGGCACTCCAGGGCTTTCAGTCCATACTGATTCGTTTTAGACGATGGTACAGTCACTTTCACACCCCAATCCATGAATGTCACATCTTTACGTTTCAACAGATGAATATTTATATCACCTGAGAAAACATGACACTTTCTAAGAAGAGTTCTGAAACAGAGCAAAATACCTAACCAACAAGCAATGGTTTTATCACAGGCCAGATCCACTTTCTGGAATATCTTCCTTAAATCATCGGGCAGCAAACCTTCTTTAGGATTCGTTTTAGTACCCAAAATTCGTTTCAGGCCTCTCATAAGCAATGTCAGTCCAAAATCCTCCCTCAAATTCACTCCATGAATTTTGCTTAGATGGTTGATCGCAGAAAACAGATTGTCCAAGGAAGAATAACACAACCTTGCAGAAGAATGAACCAAAAATAAAGAGAGATTGTCTGATGACACTGGAATAGGTGATAATTCACATGTTCGGCAAAACTCGTAATATTGGTTCCATTGGGAATTTCTTGTGCGTCGAGATGACTCTGCCAAGGCTGGCTGTTTGATTTCAAAAGCCCGATGCCTAAGCCGCTCTGCAGAAATAAGAAGGACAGATTCGAATATTATATTTCACGCAGATCCAAAAAATGTCTTGAAGTATTTCAACTTCGATACCTTGGTTTGCATTGAGAAATAATACGGCTAACTTTGACAGATAACCCTACAAAGTCAACATTGGAATCTCTAAGCAGAAAGGCTAGGTCTTGAATACATTTCCGAACAACACACAATTGTAATATTTCATCTTCATTGTTATCCAGAGTATTGGGTAGAGTTATATCAGAATCGTCAACCTCACTAGTGGGATCTTGCCCCTGCCATACATAGCAACCAGTAATAGATTCTTCATTACATTCAGCCACAAAAACACCGGATGAAAAACAAAAATCAATACATTTGTCTGACTTAATGTCGGAAAAGTCGAAGGTACCATTAAAAATGTCTGCACATGAAATCCACCAATGCAAATCTGCAAGTATACATTTAGCGACTCTTCTCCTTCGGAATTTAGATTTGATCATTAGGTTCAACTCAGCAAGAATTGCCTTGCTATGCACACAACCACCCTTGATTACTCTAGAAGCATGACATAATACACCAGCAAGGCGACGAAGCTGCTTAACAGTGGTCCATTTACGATTAGAAAAGAAATTCAATTCCTGTACTAATCTTAACACCTTGTTTTCTGGAAGCCTAAGTTGGCTGAGTCTATATCGATACCTAAATAAGTACAAAACTTGCGAAGGACTTGTGAGTTTCTGCCAACATATGTAGAAACCTAGGTCTCGTAGGAGAACAATAAGAGCCTGTTGACTCTTGATACAATCTTCATAGGTAGGGGACCATATCAGAAAATCATCTAAATAAGAGACCACGTGATGACCCCTATCATTTAGTATTCTACACACAGAGTCAGTGATTCGAGTGAAGCAGAATGGAGCTGTTCTCGAACCAAAACACATAAAGTTATCACACAAGAATTCAGTACCATGATCAAATGACCAGGCTAAACCAAATAGACGACGTTGTGTTGGATGAATCGCAACTGAGCGATAAGCTGCTTTTATATCCATAGAGCACATAAATGAGCCCCTCTCAATATTCTGTACAATCTCGTCGATTTTGACATACTGAAAATGAGAGAAAACTTCCTTCGTATAGTTATTAACAGACTCTTTTGCAGTCTGTTATCATCCGTATATCACCAGAAGCCTTGTTCAGTACACCCACCGCATGAACACAACTAGGACGATCAGTCACGATCGACATCTTGCCTGAAGACAATTCAGAAAGTAATGATTTCTCCAATTTTGCCTTGTTCTCCGCTGGATGGAAACAAGAATTATAGTTCTTGCAGTAGTACGGAGGAATATCAATGTCGGGGTCAACCAGCTTAAACCCATTCACCAGCTTAAACCCATTCAAGCAAATAATGGCTGTTGGGGTCCACATAGTTCTCGGAGAAGAGAGCACGAGCCCAGTTGCATAATCAAACAACAAACGCAGATCTTTACTTTGTATGTTGTTACTAACCGTCTCCATTTTGGGGTTTGGTAAATAATCCACATCACTTGCTTGAAAATTCAACAAAACTTGACAAGGTCCGCCATCTTGTCATTTTGGGCCGGAACCGGAAGCAGTTGGTGGGTTCTTGGCTGGAGTCGATGTCGTAACATGAGCTTTTTCCCAGTCGAGTTGAATTTTGCAGGTCTTAGCCATGTGATCTTCACCACATAATCCGCAATAGTGAGCATAATAGCAGTTTTCACAATTTTTGCCGTTGTTCCATCGCCAGCATACTCCCTTCGGCCGGGCATCGATGTCGAAACGAGGAGACTTGACACTCTTGTCGTCAGTTGACTTCCGGTAATGGCGGACATTGTAGCCGTACCGAGAAAACTTATCTTTCCTAGACAGCAAATCACGTATGGCAGTAGTATTGTCCGCACTAAGATGTTTAGAGTCGGACATCGTGTCAACTCCATTCCAACGAGGTACCCAGCCTTCCAAGACCCGGGTAGTAGCCTCTCGTTCATATGAAACCAAGGCTTCGTCGACGAAGGATTTACGGTGGGCCTTGTACGAGACAAACTGGAGATGGCTGACATAACCACGCACAATATCACAGTTGGCACCAGAATCCATAAGCGAACCAAGAACGCCTAGACCCCCGTAAATGAGATCTCTATAAGACATTTGATTCCAAAGCTTTTTGTCATCTACATAAGTTTCGGGGCGAAACCTACCCATATCAGGCAAACGACAAGATCTTGATGGTGGAGAAATCTGTGACTGCTGATTCTGAGAACGACTGTCAGTAGTGTCACTCCATGACTGACCGAACCCACTCGCCTGACTGCCGGAAGGAGGATTATTCGTATCATCTACAGATAAACGACGAAGTTTCTCCTCTGCATCACGAATCTTCATGGCCAAGGCAGATTTGGACTTTTTCTCGTCATCTAGGATACCAATGGCTTTCTCAATAGCAGACAAATACTCTGGTGAACACTTCGAAGGTAAGTCAGATGTTTCTTCACCCAATATGGCGGCCAATCTTGAAGCCTCCATACTCGAAGCAGGTCCTATGCGATTTTGTGGTGTAAATCTTTTTGGGGGATCCTGTTGAGCCCAACAGTCCGGCTCTTTATGCACGTTGAAACAATTTAACAATTGATCAACGACATCAAGTCGATCTGGATTGATCAACAGAAATTTTTTTTTCATGCATTCACCACAATGGCTAGCTAGCAAATGCGCCGATCTGACGCGACAGCCTCAAAAGGCGGGAGCTGTCGCCCAGCAACCAAATAGACAAACAAGTACGGTGGCCCAAAGGTAGTGGGCAGACAAATATAATTATATACATATTTCAACAAATATCACACATTAAAATCAAAACACCTATATCCTCCATTGGCAACAATGGGAAAGGTACTGTATGCGTATGAGATATTCATTGACATCCAGTTTTTTGCAAATCCTCCGCCATGGAGAATGGGGAGGAGCAGCCGCCCGATGTACAAGCTGAGGGAGAACCTACGATCGCAGGACTACCAGCGATCGTTGCGCCCACAACGGAGGAGGAAGACGGCAATGTGTGGAAGAATGTCAGGATAGGATGATGCAGGCGGCTTAGAGGCGACACAAGGCCTGCGCGATGACATCTTGGAAGGCCTGATAGTTATGGGGAAAGGTAAATTGGAAACACACCGAAATTTTATTTGGCCATACCAATAGACGAATCTGGTCTGACGATTGGCACTCAAAATTCAATCAATATGTCCAATACTGAACTTAGCCACCAGCAATGCCTGCATGCAGTACTGACAATACAAAACGAAACGATATGAAACAAAACGATACAATACAATACAAAAATTTACCACTCATACACTTTTCATGTTTACCTAGAACATGAAAAGTAAAAAATGAAAGGTGGGCCAGACAATTCCTTTCCGGGTGTATGTAAGCGGTAAGGAGAAATGCCTATTTTTTTAAAAAACATATTTTTATTTCGACAAACAATTCCACACACGTGGTACGTTGCTGAGAGATTATGCTAATAGAAAGGAACAGGGCAGTAGGTTTTATGTCACCAAATACAGACAGATAGTCCATCAAACATTCAACAGCGCATACAATAAAAACTCATAATTTATTTGATTTTAAGATCCACAATGATGGATCGAGTACACTCCCGCCCGTAAGAACTCAAACAAGGCAAATAAGACTCAAGAAATCATAAATTGATTCTGCTGGGCACTGTTTGCCAAATACTATGTCATTGGAAAGAGAAGTACCCATCCGTCATGTGCATAATGCCCCTTTGTGTTAGATGGACATACATGGGCACTAAATGCAAACTTGAGACTATAAATAAATACCGTGACAAATCGATCATACTATGATAATCACGAGTAATTATGAGTAGAGGTAACGTTGCAATCATGAGTAAACGTAGTGCTATAAAGTCGATCGAAATATTAATTTGAACTATAGATTATAAAGTTATTGTATTGAAAAGATGATCCAAAATACGAGGCAATTTTTCTAAATTTATAAGCTCTTCTTCGGGATTCGGGAGGGCATTCTGGGTATAATTTATTCTAGATTCTAGTCTCAAAATACAGCGAGCTTCTCCTCTTGGTACCAACTATTGCATGGATAAATTAACAATATTCCAGGATATTTTAGATGAGCATGTTACATATTGATAAATATGCAAAAATAAAATGCAATCCACGAACTGCCCACAACCTAGCTGGTGTAATCACAAGAGCAGGCCACATGTAGGGCCCCTGGACATGACATACACATGTGTTCCCGAAAATGTTGCTGCCACCCCCCCCCCCCCCCCCTACACATACACTTTTAGAATTACTGAATTTATAGAATATATGGAATAGTTATCATTATCCATAAATGAATATTACCAGTTTGTAAACATGTTCTTATGTTTACTGTGTCTCAACTCATCAGGCGTGGGGTGTGGGAGCCCCAGAAGCTAAGTTTTTGCTTGCTCTCAGGTGCATTTTAAGTATTTTGAGTGTTAAATATTATCTCAAAAGGAACAGAATTTTCCTTGTTCGATTCCCATAATAGATACTATTTGCAAACATTTGGATGAACTGTGTGTAAATTAAAAGTCATATCTACAATATAATAAATATGCAGCTTAAAAAAATATGGAGAATGACTTGTGACTCATTTTCGTGTGACACGTTACATTTAAAGGTTGATATTTGGGGCAATGCTGGCGGGCAATCAGGGTCACTCTAGCCTAATGATATCCCTGGGAACACTTGCTTTAACTTAAATTATCACTTTGCCTATATTTCTTATTTGAATTGATACACAAATCCACTAAATTTACAAAATAAATTAAGTTCATGTTATATAGTGTATCTGCGTTAATTGTTGATATCCTTTGCTTGCACTTCACTAAACTAGTAAAGGAAACACTAAACAGGTTACTACATCTGAGTAGATTATTTCTTTCTTGACGTCGACGTCGGCCAAAGTGGCCGACGTGAAAGGAGCAGACGTCGGCCACTGAAATTTTACGTCGGCTTTTGCCGACGTGCCGACGTCTTTTCGGGAACACTGCAGGGTCATGTCCAAATAATTCCCTTATCAAACGAAAGTCTACTTGCATGTGTACCTTGCTCTGGCAGTGGTAGATTATCACCTGTGGCTGACCCAAGGGTTACAGGAGGATGACAAGTGAATGACCCCCAGTTGACCCCGGGGATCCTCCCTCCCTGCCGGTCATGCTGGTGACCAGTGTGTCACCCCCCACCCGCGGTGATGGGCAGGTGAGTATGCCATGATTGACAGCTCCATGGGGGGGCCAGTCAACATGAATATCATGTACAGCCACGGATATAGAGGGGGGCTTTGTCCATGGTGTTGTTGAAAGCGATACTCATAAGTCATACTATAACTATCAAATATTAAAGAGAATCATTATGTTTGCCAACACTACCACCGTAAGAAATTCTGATTGATTGATTAAATGGGAGTAGATTGGAGATACAGGTATATTTTAAAGGAATCAAACATAACGAGATGTTCAATCATAATTTGGAATGTTTGATATATTATTCACATAATGACAAGTGATGGGAAATTTATTAATTTATTATGTATTTATTATTTAATTATGTAATACTAGTAACATGAAAATCAAGTTTTTCTACACGGTGATTGATTTGAATGAACAAAATAAGGGTATGGTTATGAAAAAGACTTAAATGTGTAGGGCCACTGACAGTTAGGACAGAAGTTGCTGTCGAAATACGATTTTTGTTACTTTCTGCAGATCTGGTTACTGTCTTGGGCAGTCAATGTTTGGTGACAGATGAGCTTCTGACATCATTTCAAATGACAGAAATTACCATCATTCCATTCATGAGGGTATCATGTACGTTAATGATAGCGTATTTTTTCTATCTAACTAGTGAAGATTTCTAGATTGACCGATCCAGCCAGATTTTCCGTTGGTACCATGTCATCCAACAAACTTGGAGAAACCATAGGAAAATGCTAATGAGTAATGGCATTTAACCTCTTCTTTATTTCTTCTCTCAGGGTTACCGTTGGCTCACTGAAATTGTTCATGCTAAAAAAAATACTAATTCAGGTGTAAGTAAATTAAAAACCAAAGACATTTTCCCAATTGCCTTTCATAGTATCTAACTTATGTTCTTAAATGATAAAAGAATTGGGTTCAAAGTAATAAAGCGAGTTACACCATCAGTAGGTAATGATTGTTAATTAGAGAAGAAAGATGGCCGACTACAACTTATTCCCCACAGCAATGGGTGGACATGCAAGGTATCTATTACCCCTCCCATCATTATCTGTCTGTACCTCGGGGGTCGGTCATCTCGTCGTTGTTCTTTCACAGTCCATGAGTGGACCATAAGGTGTGGTTTGAGTAAGGTTATTGGTAACTGTTAGATCCTGAGCAAGGGAGATCTCGTCTTACCATCTCGGGGAACTGGCTTCACAAATAACTGTCAATCTTATCGAATTATTAATCCTTGGGGCTATTTTAATTGGTGTACATTTACAAACTGTCTTGGACCTTGAGATAAAAGAGATTACCATACTCTAAGCTTGGACTGTAGATGGGATAGGGTAAATCAAGTGATCACTTTCATTGATCCCTCCTGAGGGGCATGGTGGGATTCTAACGGCCGGCATCACTTGTCCCCCTCACCCTAGGTATGGGGGAGGCCGTGGGCGGTTGACACCCTCCATCACTCGTTGTAGAACTGCTAGCTGACCACCAGTCCCTGACCACTGACTGGTCAAGGCACAGGTAAAAGTAGGTAGCAACCACCTGAACCCGTGGGAAAGAGAGGCATCTTTCAGCCTCTGCGCAGATACCTGTTACTCATCTTAGAAACAGTGACAAATATATGCGATGCCAAGGTGCCAGCTTAAGACGAGCATTAGCAGACCAATTTAATTCACACCAGACGACGAGTTAAGGCTGGTCCTTTTTTGTTCTTAACTCGTTCGCATGTGGGAGGATTTAAGTCCGTGATAAAATACCCATTGGGGGTAAAACTTTAGTGCATATCCAAGATTAACAGTTAGTGGCAATTTAGAAAGGGGAATACGAAAAAACCCACTTGAAAGCATAGAAGCCCTGTCGTGAGAAATAAAATTAAATATATTACATCAATAGAAATTGTCAGGCTTTGAATGGGGCATGAAGTGGGAGGTCCGAAATTTGAAAGGCCATAATCATGGAAAAGTATATATGTGCCATACCATTAAGCTGTTGTCCCAGGTTTGCATTCAAGATACTTCAAATAATACAGGATCACCTTCAAAGCTGAAATTTCACACGGGTGCGGAGAAAGGATGTAGACCAAATTCGACCGGTAATTTTCTTATGATTTAAAAAAATCGCTTGTCAATGTATCCGACATTAACGCCCCCGCCCCCCTAGGGCATACATGGGGTGACGGGTGCGGAGGCTAATGTAGGTGGGTAAAGAGAAAGGTGTTTAACTAGACGGGCTTTAGCGTTCCAAATAACTAATTCTAGCATCTTATATTTGCTGGTATAAATTGCATTCACAATGCAATTTGCATAAATGCATTCACTTTTATGATTTCTTGAGTCTTAGTTGTCTTGTTCTAGTTCTTACGGGTGGAAGTGTACTCGATCAATCATTGTGGATCTTAAAATCAAATAAATTATGAGTTTAATTTTATACGTTTATTGTATGCGCTGTTGAATGTTTGATGGAATATCTGTATGTATTTGGCGACATAAAACCTACTGCCCTGTTCCTTTCGATCAGCATAATCTCTCAGCATTTGCATAAATGCATTCACAATGCAATTTGTGCAAAATGTTGCTTCAAAATGGGAACTTGTAGAACACTTCAATGGCACCCAAAACCTTATTATAGGCTCGACCTGACTCGAGGTGGAAATTTTACCTATCAAAACCTTTGATGAGATAAACTATCGGCAATACACCGGTACACCACATTTCATGTCCGTAAAGTACATGTCTGATTTCTGTCGTTCTAAATTGCTAAGCCATTTAATAACATCAGAAGACTAACTTCATCCAACAGATAGCTAATGTCTCTAGATACGTAGGTTATTTACTTATAATATTTATCAATGTTAATTGGCGAATAATTGGTTTTCGTTACATATTTTAGCCCAAAGACGGTAACGTTCAATTTCAACGCATTTTGAGACACACAGACAAGGAGGTTATCTTGCATGACAACCGAAGTTCAAAGAATGCTCTTACTTCATGATAAACAAGGCATCATGCAGCCACTTCAAATATGGGAGGAGAATATTATCATCAGGCTCAGAATAGAAACCCTAAAATAATATTAATATAGAAGTCGATAACCATCACTTCGTGTAGAACTAGAAGAGTTGATTTCAGAACTTGGTTTCATTTAAAAACTGAGACCGTATATGGTAAATAGATTATTCAAAGTTTGGCGAAGTGAGGTCGTATATGCCCCAAATAGTCTTTTCTTAGCTGTTATTAACGCCAATACATCTTGTTAGATAAAAAGAAACCCACTCATTCGGTTTGCGTGAACGCATTTTGCGAGATGAGAGATGAGAGATAATAGGATATGAGAGAATGCTTTCTATTTCAGTTATCATCGGGAAACAGAAGATGACAGATTACAATTATTCCTCCTAATCCATGAGCTAATACAATCATTTGAGGGAGACATTTGATTTGAATAATTTGAGATTATTTAAAACCTAGGCATGTCTATACTTAGATGCAGGAATAATTCGGATTTCAAGTGAGCATACAAAAGGGCCCGGGATTACGTCATTTAATTTTGCAATCTATATAATGTGTTCCCGAGGAGAGTAGGAAAAGTGTTTCAGGTGGATCCGTGTAAGAATAAATTCCTAAATTTCTTTAATTAAGTGAAGTTGAGTCAGTTTTGATTTCTTTGGTGTAAAACATCGATTGGAATCTACGGAACCTCGGGGCAAATTACGTTTAACTATACCCGTAAGTCAAACAGCATTTTCTTCTTAAAAATATAACAGTGAACGCGGATGAATCCAGGAAAAAAATTGTGCCCCTTAGAAATACACTGTATTGTTAGCATACCTCAAACCCAAATGTGGTATTGCCTTCATTGGGGACAGGGCGAACACTTAGAACTAAACTAATGACAGCAAAAGGGAACTATAGTCAAAAGTGATGATGGTTCGTAGGAAAGTTTGGAGCTAAAAATAATTCCAAATTCAATCATTATAATGGAGAGGCTAGAAGGGGGATAGATGTAGGAGGCGTTAGACCTTACTGTGATAATTGTCTCTAACGAGCCATTATCCAAACTTGAACTTAACTCGCACAATAACAGCACTTCCACTCGATAACGTGTGTGTCTCAGATGGGACAATAAGGCAATACATCATCCCCGAATGGTACAAGCCGAGATAAAAAGGAAAGTTCGTTGACAACTGGTCACTATATGTTTTAGACGGAATCCCAGGGTAAAAAAAGAATCGATCATGCTGAGATGGACTCAAGGCCGAAATTAAAGGATGAACTTGGAAAAACTCAGTGTAATGCCAATAGTATAGAAGTATTAATAGAATTAAAAACTAAATGTAAATAAGACAGGGGATTCCCCAATTCAATTATATAGCGGAGAGATGTCCAGGAAATAGTCAAGGAAATGCGGAATCATTTCACGATTACTAAAGTCATGCATGTGTAAAATAATTGCAATTGATCTTCGATTAAGGTCCTTCAAATCCAACACAGTTACAGACCAGTGGTCGCTCGGCTATTATACTACATGTGTAGTGTACTTTGTACACCTGAAGATTAATTTATTCTTTCGCCTCTTCATTCAAACTCTCTGAGGGGGTCAGGAACAGCAGTGAGTTGGGCCCAGACCACACCCATCATCTGAAACGCTCCTTGATGGTCTCATTAACTAGTATTTAATCACTCTATCTGGACGTGGGACGCGCGACTAATTTGTATACGACAATGCCTCGTCCAGGAATCATCAGGAAGTCGGCGGGGTGTAAGGGAGACCAGTGAGCTGCTGCCCGACCACTGGAAAACATATCTGTCCCTACTGAAACCAGTATAGAACTGAATGGGAGCTAATGGGAGATTTATCTCTTTTTACATTCACTTAAATGGCCGCAGCCAAGACTGAAATCTTTAAATACAAAAATGTTAATGCCCCTTCAATAGGTCTTTTACAATCCTTCCGCGGTGACAAATATTAGATTACAGTGTGGGATGTATGGATCATTAAAGGACGCGGGGTGTTCGGGTGGCTAAAGTACATGACGTCACCCCAGTCAGTGGCTATCCTCACTGGCAGCCATACTGTGTGTCTACGCAGAGAGCGGGAGGTAGCAGATCGACGGGCTTTCCTGTTTCGAATGTTTGATATTGATAATGGCGATTATACTCATTATTCCATCATGACACACTAAAAAATGACCGTATAACCTATCCTTAGTATTACATTCATTCTCTAAAATTTCCGGAGGTGAAAACGGCCGGAAAACAGCATTTTCGAGGCTTGGAGCACACATGTTCAGCTAATGTTTACAGGTGTTGACACACAGTATGGCGAGCCGCGGCGAGCGCCCTGACGTCAGTGAATACTATCTATAAGGTGGGGTGGCACAGGAGAGAAGGCTTTCAACCGAGTCCAAGAAGAGTCACGAGAGGGAGGGAGACCAGTGAGTCAGCGACAGGGAGGAGGTAGAGATCCTCTTTGTCTGGCGCGAGTTTACTGCTTTATTGGGGGAGACATTGTCGCACGTTTAAAGCAATAAAATCGCTATAACATATGCTATTGCTAGAGATTCAGGAGAGCCATCCCTCAAAACCTGGGTAATAACTAAGATGATTCATAGTGTAATAATACAAATCCATGTGTTTGACAGCCTAATTAATATAACGCGTGGGCCTGCCGTATGTTTATTTTATTGTATGTAAAGTGACAATTACCAGTTAGTTTTATTGGACCAAGCCCCAATCTTACCTCAGTAATTGTTATAGTGACACATGTCAGAGGCACACGATGGTCAAATTTAGCTTAATTCTTACAACTAATTCCTCGGTAAGGAAATCTCCTCAAAACGCATATTCCAATAATTCAGAATTCGCGAAATATTTCGCTTTAAGAGGCAAAATTTGATTCTTAGGGTAGAGGAGAGACTGTACTCCGTAGAATATGTATAAGCAACGACAGTATAGGTATAAGTATGAAAACTATAGTTTATGGCAGGGTAATTATAGAGCGGGGATATCTCTCTGATGTCGAGGTGTGGAAGAAGGCATATTCCATTAGTTCCTCTTAATCAGTTCACATCCCCATAAAAAACAGCTGGGCTCACCCCCCTCGACCCAATTTGGGGGGAAGTTCCTCTTGTGTTAGATTTAATCCTCTCTCCTCTAAGCCAGGTCATGATAGCACATATCAAGTAGGCGACCTTTAATGGCACTTAAAATAATAAAATGACGCCTAAATGACCAATGGATATATATGGCCCTCCCTCCCCTTCCATCTACCCCTTCCCACTTCCCTCTAAAGGAAAGGAGCGCTAAACTAGCAGGTCATGTGTATTGTAGATTACAATATCTAGTTAGTAGCCAGGTCGCCATTATTGAATCCCTAACATTTCATGAGTACATTCATGAGCTAGAGTATGAGAGTAGATTAATTTCATTGCCACACAGTGGGGAGAAAGTAGTTGGGGTGCAATGATGCAGGACACCATCTAGGCACTGAGGCAGAAGATATGCAGGCGATCTAAAAGCTCACCACCCCACCCCACCCCCAGCACCAGGGCCTTGTTTGGTCAGGTGGCGCCTCCTGGTGCTGGCATGTGACCCCTGCCTGGATCCCGTGACCTGCACGATAAAAGAAGCCCGGATGACCGCCAAGTGTGGACGGAGACGGTGGTACTCTTTGACCTTGGCGTGAGGACTAACGTCGTTCACTCACAGTGTATGATAGTACCTAAGACTTAGTACTCTGTTGTTTTGAGTCAGTTGGAAACATTTTTTTATATTTTTACCTTTGTAAAAGGTCCTCTATATGGGGGGGGGGGGGGGCTTTCCCTCAGTGTGGTCCACTGAAATAGACATAAGATATGATCAATTCTGCCCCCCCCCCCCCCCCCCCCCCACACACACACACAAAATGTGTTCGCAACAAAAGAGGCCCCCGTCGGCAAGCTTGCTTATTTGCTCACGTGGTGACGCTGCGAGATCAAAGTGAGATTAAATGGTGGCAGACAGGGGGCGGCACATTGCCTGTGACGTTGTTACACTAACGTCGCACCGTGACGTACGGACCTGACGTAGCTGCTTACCGTGGCGATAAGTGTCCTGCAGAGGGGCCGCGCCCTAACTGTAAGTGACTGGTCACAAGGCATGCATCGCATTAACCCTCCTCGTGAATTCTGGACAACAATAAAACTTAGCCATCTAGAGCAAACTGCAAACAAAATATTATCCTTTCTAGGCGGAAGTTATCGCTATTTCATACCTTTTTAGGTGGGTATTGTGTTATCTTTTATTGATATAAATCGGTGCCAGTATAGAGGCTGTTCTAAATGACCATAGCTATTTCTGAACCTCCATCTTCAAAAAGACAGGCCATTCAAGCTGCGTGACCTCTGACCTTGTCTGATCTAGGATCGCTGGCCAAGAGGAGCTCCCAGACAAAAAGGTCCACAGTAGCATGATTCATGCCAGTTGTCGCTGGCTGTGTGTTGAAGTCTGATTTACCGACTTTCAATCTTGCACCTGTTGTTTTCTTTTAATCACAAAAGTTGGGGGAGAAAAGGAGGCCCATGGGGTGCCAAAATAAGATACAGCGGGTCACCAAAGCACTCCCCCCCCCCCCCCACACACACACACACCTCGGCGTTAAAGTAATAAAGGATAAAGACTAAAGTCCACATTTTTTCATTTAGAAAAAAAAAGTTTTTATTGGACACATACCGGTATCTAAATAGTTGAAAAGGCTTGCTTTGGTTTGGTTTGTACAGGTTGCGCAGGAGCCCAGTCACTTCGATACTATTGGGTGGAGGGAGTCCAGGGGGAGTAAATGTGTTGTTCTTTGGACAGGTGTGGGTGCCAACCAAGTACCTTTGGCTTCAATTGTACTCAGTGACCAGTGCAGTGAGAATTTAGTTCTCCAGTGAAACACTAGGTGTCGGCTTGGTGAGAGCTCGTGTCTTGCACCATGGTTGTTGTTGTTGTTGTTGTTGTTGTAACGTTTTGTTATTTATCTTTTCAGAATAACTCGATTTTTCCATCATTTTTCGATTGTATGATATCTTACAATTTAATACAATGCATCACAAAACAGTTTACTATCTATCTATCTATCTATAGTCCTTTCAACGGCAGAAAATGAAACAGGAAATCAACAGTATATATTGGTATATTACTATTAACAATAATTATATAATTTTTTTTGGAACGTTTTTATTCAGTGGTGCCCGGCCCTCTCACTCCGAAGGTGATTTTCGTAGCAGGCCAATAATATAATTGTTTTCTCTTCTTCGTTATCTATTATGATTTAGTCCATTTTGGGTCAGATTTTGCATGCATGTATGGTACTACAGACCGCGTTGGTCTAGTGGCGCCACCTGACGTGTCCATCACGGACTAAAATCAATATACAACTCGGATTTAGCGTTCGAACTGTCTGTACTCCCATAGACGTCCCTCGGCCTTCGGCCTTGGGACGTCTATGGGAGTACAGACAGTTCTCACGCTAAAATCCTCGTTGTCTATTGCTATAATATACAACATGTTAGTATTGTTAGTTCCCTAACTTTTAGCTGCTAATATCTTATATTCATATTATAACAGTTTCCTTCAAAACCGTATTATTTTCTAACTAATTTTAACAGTTTCCTACAAAGCCGTGCTAAAATATCATTACTGGTTTTATCTCTAACATATTGTTCACCAGTTTCCTTCAAAACCGTGATTGGGTGTCCTTATTGATCTTTATCTTTAATAATTTGTTTTCCACAGTTTCCTACACAAATGTGTACTGGATTTTCAGCTAAATCCCGGTTGCTTCTGTAATTTTTCTGTCAATTCTTTTTCATCAATTGATTTCTGAATTTCTAGTGGTAAATGATTCCAGCTCTATTATGAAAACTTAACCTTTCTGTTTTATGAGTGTTCTGTTTAAGATCCTTGTTATTTTTAGTGTATCTGGTTTCTTTGTTTCTATGGATTATTTTTTTCGATTTTGAGCTAAATCATATAATTATGCATATTGCATCAGGTAGGCCATCAGCTGAGCCTTAGAATATGGCTAGAAAATGATTTTCGTTCCGGATTTTGGGCACTACTTTTTGACACCAGTTTCCAATTGCTAATACTATATATTATAATATCCCAAAAGTTCTCCATGATATTCATGCCAGTTTTTGAGAAAATGAGCAATCAATCAGACAGTGCAAAGCCTATGGAGCTTATGGTCTGGCTTCAGTTTTAATGGTAATTTTAATAGTCCATCATTTATTTGGTAAACGTTGAATTCTCGGTCCTACTAAATTTTTATGATTGATTCAAAATCTCTAGAATCTCCTAATTTCGAATCTGCCAATTTCCACTTTGTAATTTTTGAGGAATTTTAATTATTGACGTTTGAAAAAAAAAAAGTTAAAAAATTAAATAATTAATCAATGAATAAATTATCTAATGGGTTTAGAATCAAGTGACTGATATGAATTGATAGGAAATGATGTCCCATAGAACTGTTTTTATTTGTCCTAATATGTCAGTGCATTATTTTCAGAGTTATTTGCAAAATACCTCACGATTAATGACCTTTGACCTTGACCGTTATGAGGCATTTTGCTAATAACTCTGAAAATAATGCACTGACATCTTAGGTCAAAAGAAAACAATTTTAGGGCACAGTATTCTCTATTGATTGATATCAGTCACTTCATTCTAAATATAGAAGATAATATTTTTTATTATTGTCCTTCAAATATAAACATCTGTGTCCCTTCGTGTTTTGAGTTGTCTCAATCTACTTAGAAGTTTTTTATTATTTATTTATTTAATTTTTTACATTTTATTTTCCAAACATGGAGAACTAAAATTCCTCAAAAGTTAGAAAGTTAAAAATGGCAGATTCAGAATCAGAACATTCCGGAGATTTGGAGTCAATAAAAAAATCATTGGTATGACTGAAGATTCAACATTCATCAAATAAATGATGTTCTATTAAAATGACCTTTAAAATGAAGCCAGGCCGTTGGCTCCATAGGCTTTGCACTGTCAGTAACAATGCCCAATTACTCAAAATCTGGCAGGAATTGCATGGAGAACTTTTGGGATATTATAATATAGGGTATTAGCAATAGGAATCTGCCACTAAAAAGTAGTGCCCAAAATCCGGAACGAAAATCACTCTTTTGGGGTACAGCTGATGGCCTAAGGTGTAGTGTGCGCCTGTTGAATAATGGAAGCAATTTTAGTTCTTTCTCATGATCTGTAGTGTTAGTTCTTCTTGGCAATTTTTTTGTATATTATTCTTATTGCTCTATTCTGTATTATTTGTAGTTTTCCTGTTCCATTAGTGGCAAGAATTAGATAGTAGTTTTGTAAGCTATTGTTGATATTTCTGTTGTGAGTGCATTTCTGTTTTTTTTCCCAAATGATTGGATCTTATGTTAGCAATATTTGCTGTATGCTGTACTTGCTTTTTAAATGTTAATTAATGTACATTAACATCTATATACGCTCCCAGATATTTATACAGTGTAACTGACTCAAGTTCTTCATTCTGTGTAAATAAAGCAATTTGATGCCTTTTATATTGTATAGTCATACTGTTAGATTTTTTTTTGTATTTATAGTTATCTTATTTAAATTCCACCAGTTCACTATTTGTTTTAAATCTTCTTGTAAGGAGTCTGATTTTTTTTATCATTTGTAACTTCTGTATATAATATTGTATAAATAATGAAATAAAAATTACATTCAGAACTATCAGGTCTTCCTAGGTGGTGATTTTCTAAAACCTGACATTACCTTAACAATAACTCAACTTTTATACATAGTGTATATTTAAGTCCAATGATGGACAGTGATCGCGTATTCTTCACACATTTTTCTTATCGCTGTTTAATTATATAGTACTATTACTCAGATTTACATATCATACTTAGGTTTTCTTAATAACTAAATTATGAATCATTATCGCCAACAATGAAAAATCCTTGTGTAAAATGATGGAAATTATAGAGGAATTCGGCAGTGTCAGGGCTAGAATTAAATATAGGAAAAACAAGAGGTTTTAATATTGGCCAGATGGTTCTTTTCCAACCAGTTACTATGAATATAAACTGGGTTACCTCTATGAAAATTCTGATTCTGATTCTAATCTGTTATATCCGTATAAGAAAGAACTACAGAATAATATTAATTTTGAGTCTGCTTTTGACAAAGCTCATACAGTCGCCACACATTGGGGAAAGAGAGATATTTCCTTGAAGGGTAGAATTATAATTGTGAATGTATTAATTGTTCCACTCTTTCTATATGTCGCCAATCTCATAGCTGTAGATGAGAGAATGATATGCGAGATTAAAAAATTGGTAGGTAAATTCATATGGAGAGGTGGCAAGCAGAGAGTCGCCAAACACTATCTAAGCAGAGAAATAGAGGATGGTGGACTAAAGTTGATTGATATAAGAGCAAAATTAATAGCTGGTAAACTGAAATGGATTCAGAGAATCTTGCATGAACCAATGAGTAAATGGTGTGCTAGCTTACAAACTACCTTTGGAGATAATCTGAAAGAGAGGTTAAGATGTAGAAAAATCCTAATCATGAGGGATTCCAGCTTTTATAATGATATATTCTTGATATGGAATAGGTTTTATAGTTCCTGTGAGCCAAGATGCAAAAAGAGTGTGTTGTGTGAACCTATATGGTCTAATCAATGGATCAATCTGGAGGATGCTATATGTAATATCAAACTATGGAAAAGAAAGGGCATAAACAAGATAGAAGACATACTAACCAACAATCGAACCAAAAACAAAAATGAATTCAAAAGTGACTTTGGTATCAAAATTAACTATTTGGAGGAGATGAGCATAAAGGGAAAAATCCCTGAACGCTGGATTTCTATAGTGATAGATGGAGAAATAGATAATTATAAAGAAGAAATTTTGTGTTCAATTGGTGAAAAGCAAGTCAATATCATCACAGCCCATTTTAAGGAGATTTACACAGCAGTGAAAGATAAACTATACACTCAAGAGGACAGAAATAGTGACTGGTACGATCGTTTTTCGCAGAAAAATATTGATATTTCGAATATAGAATTTAAAATATGGTATCGTGTTCCTTTTCTATGTACCAGAAATGTGAGACTACAGTCGTTCCAATATGGTGTTATTAACAAATTAACCGTTTGCAACGTTCACCTGAATCACCTGAATGATATGGATATAGTAACCTCAAACTTATGTAAATACTGCGATTCGGTAGATGACTTATTTCATTTTTTCATAGATTGTCAAAAATCATGTGATTTTTGGTTTAGTTTGATAGACTGGGCCAAGAAGAATGAACATCTTGATAAAGAAATATCGGAAAACATGAACGCGATATTCATGATGTTGGGTATTCCAAGTCTGGAAGAAAAATACTGCGTTTGGAATTACATTTTAATATACGCGAGATTCTATATATACAAATGTCGATTGTTTAAAGAAAACAAGTTGTGCTTCTTCGAGTTCCTGAGGGAATTAAAATTTAAGTTGAAAGCAATGAGAGATGGGGCATTTGTTAATGCTTCACATAAGAAAGACTGGAGGAGGTGGGAAAAAATATTTGATACAATATAAGATTGAGAAGTAATATCTAATAATCAGTGTTTAAGCAGCCCCTCCGTCTAACTGTGTATTCTTAAAAATATAAGCAATGTCGATGAAAATGATCTGGTAGCCAACGCCTAGTCAAGTTGGTGAGAAAATGCCAAATACATGGTCTTCTTTGATTCTTAATATGACCCCCCCCCCCCCCCCCCCGGTGCTATCGGTGGGTCGGATCAATGGGTGCTCGACCGCTGTGGAAACTATGTCATTTTTGTATAATTTCTTGCCTCTTCTTGATCTGTAAACCTGTGATACCTAATGTTTATCCTAGGTTCCACATATATATTAAGTTTTAAAACGGAGAAGTCAGTGTGGATAGAGAAATGAAAAATAACGAATATGCTTGGGTATATAAAGTGTTTTATTTTTCTGTCATTGTGAAAAAAGAAGCGATGTATCTAATGTAAACGCTTCTCATTGTTGACTCTGTCTACCTCGGAAATAAAGACCCGGTGTTGGGAAAAAAAAAAAAAATTATGAATCATCTATTGAGGTCCATCGACCTGGTTTTCTTATGGAAGACCTATTGTACATTTTCTAGAACAAATGATCTAAATTCCTCTTTAGAGGTTCACATTTTCCCCTTCTTTGGTAGGTCGTTCCACATAACTGGTAAGTGATAATATATATGTTGATTATTTGACCTTCTCAGAGTGTCTGAGGTACTTTCGTTATCTTCCTACTACTATGTGACCTGAGGTTCAAGTTTCTATTATCTGTATACATATCAACCTGGCTTAGTTTATATGCTAATTCGAGCATATATGATGTTTTCTCCTGATATCTAATAATTCTATATTATGTTCATTTTGAATGTCTATGACATTTGTTCTCCTATCAAGGCCAAAAGCCACTCTCATAAACGAGTTCTGAATAACTTGCAGCTTCCCCAATAGGGTCTGAGGTGCAACATTATAAAGGCAATCGCCATAATCAAAGATGGGCCTTACAGCAACCTTATAAAGTGTAATAATATTTTTTTAGGTTAACGATCGATATATTCTTCTTATTGCTTTTAATCTGTTGGAGGCCTGCAAAATCTTGTCTATATTAATGGAGATCTTATTTCTCCTACACCATAAGCTAACATTCTGAAGATCATTATTGCAAGTCATCACATGCCACTGACCTGCTTTGACCGATCAGATGTATTCTTTGAGACGAGAATCCGGGTATTTACAGGTGGCGCTACGATCGGCAGCAAAAACTCGGGTGAATACACCAGCTGAGTGCCATAGGCGCTGACGCTAAATTACCTGTTTTCAACCCCTTTGAAACCATACATAAACGGGTCAAAATGCTATGAGCACACATGTATATATCAAGTATTGTTCATACATTGCAGTCGCTGGTTCCGTTTTTCCGACAATTGTGTATAATTTAAGAAATCGAGGGGGAAAGTTGGAGATTTTAAGCTTGGTTGCTATGGTCGTCAAGGGCCAGAGTCCCCCAAGTACCGGCCCACTGCCCAGCAGTGGGGTGAAAGTAAACAATGGGGGAAATCTCAGCATTACTGTCGATTTTAGGCAATAAATGTTGGGGAAATGTTGCTCATGTTCATTATGAATATATTCTATGATATGGATTTTAATATTATATATGATTAATTGTTCAAAATTGCACAAAATCAGTTCGTTCCTAGAAGTGTGGATGCACTGTCATGTGACCAGATGAGCGGAGGCCGTCTCTCCCTATATAACACCATATCATCAGCGAAAAATTGAAAACTTGTTTTAGTAATAAATCTACTCAGACCATTTATATACAGGAGGAAGAGCAAAGGCCCTAAGCCGGTGCCCTGAGGTAGGCCTACCCCGCATGTAACGTTTTTGATCCCAGAAGTACAATTATTAATAATGACCTTTTGTTGTCTATTCATTAAGTAATTTTAAAACCACAATCTCCCGTCTATATTACAAAATTAGATCATGATCAACGGTATCAAAAGCATACATTTGTTTGACGGTGTCATCAGCATACATTTGTACTGAGCTTTGTTCCCCGCTAAATGCTTTATATAGTGTAAGCGACCACTTTTCTCTCTTTGACCCCTTTATTTTTAGGTAATTACTAGCCCTTCATTATCCCTCTAAATTAGGTCCCTCCTTTGTTAATTACCACTTCCCTCCTATTTTACCCCTTCTTCCCTTTGTTTGTAACTCTTAGCATGGCTGGGGGTGAGGTAGGGAGTCTGCCCCCAGAGGTTACCCATGCCACGCGCCCAGATATGACCTTGGTATTCTTCCCCCAGTGGTGTAGTTTGGCACAGGCCATGTCAACATATGGCCCGGGCCACGCGACTGAAATATGACCTTGATAGTTTTCCTCCAGTGGAATGGCCTGACCAAGGTCGGACCCCCCTTTTATAATAGCCCCCTCCCCTTCTCCCCCGAGTATATAAGACAGTGTCTTCCCCTTGTTGAGATAGTCAAAGTCATATAGTGATAGAGCCATGGAGTTATAAAGTCATCAGATCAGAGCTTTTACACAGAGAGAGCTAGTAACATGGATTGTTGAGGAGCAATAACCAAGGATTAGTTAGTCTGTAGTGTAGAAGTTAGATAGCTGGAGTTACTATATGGAACCAGTAAGGAATTAGAGAGGAGAGCCAACTCGGATTATGCTCTGCCTCTAGTGAAACCTCTATTTTACCCTCTGTCAAGTCTTGGGATTCTATTGTGCATGCACGGACTGGTGTATTTGCTATTGGACTACCTGTACCCTGTGACTTGCTTGGTTTTACGTTGTGTGTGTGTATACAAAAGGATCTAGTGTAAACTGTTGACTACATCATGTTATACAGGTGAGAAATAAACAGACACCTTGATACTGTACTTATTTGGAATTGACTCTACTTCATTCTACATCCTCGTTGCGCTTCCGCCCCGCTACCACGAATTAGGATTAAGCACCAGGAGTAGTAAATAGAAGCCCAGAGTTAATCTAAATGTAAGTCTAAGGAACATCTGCGACCACATATCTCAAAGACCCCATCACTGATCGGTATCGCTCACTCGCCACCTCTTCCCCCTCCCACCCACTAGGAAACCATATCTCACCCCGCTATGGCCAGTAATAGCCCAGCACCCTTCCAAGATGCCCCGACTTCGCCTCTAGTAGACCGATTCACCGCTTATCTCCCCCCTCCCCCTCCTCTAGCGGAAGTCAACCAGAACAACATGAGACCCCGGCGCTTGCATCCCTATCGTCTTAGGACCATGCCAGCCGACTCACCCACCCCCTCCTTCTCCCATACCACACCATCTCACCACTCTCACCCCTCCCAACCCCCTACCCCCTCTCCACACCCTCCTCATACCGTAGGTAATGGCAGCGACAGATTAGCCCTTCCAGAGTTAGAGCGCTCGGCACGAGCAACTCAGGCACCGGTGACCGGCGGCAGGCTGTGGGCGCGAGGCTGGCACGAGACCGCCCGCCCTTGACCTTGACCGTGGCCCTCTGAGGGTGGACACTGGGGTGCTGGACCGAGCGAGCAGTTTGAGAGCTAACAATAGATAATACACTAAGAACATTAGAGTGCCGATTGTGGTCCCTTGAGGTATGCCACATGTAATTTTCTTAGCATCTGATGTAATGCTATTGCATATTGTTCTTTGATATCGATCCTCTAGGTAATTTTGTAATAAATTGTATAAATCTGGATACCTCTCTTAAATTTTGATAACAGTATTTTTATGGTTAACAGTATCAAGCTCTCCAGTATAGCTATTTTTAGATTTGGGTATCCTGAACTTTTTGTGTTTTTTATTTTATTCATGGTGTTTGAGTGAAGTGGAGCTAAGTGGAGTTGATATATCTAGTATTCTTGGGGGTGCCACTTGCTGACCAGAGCAGGTTTAAAATCGGTTTAAAATTAAGGTCAAGTACACCACATATACATAATTTACTAGACTTTTCTAAGACTTTGATTTAAGCAAACCCCCCAAAATAAACTAACAAAACCAGAGTTCTCTCCCCACTCAGAGGAAAATCAAAGGGCGGGTAGCTGAGCTAAGCCTAGGGCCCTACAAATGAGTTTGGGGGATGACGGCTAGTCTAATATTTTGCATTCAAACATGATTTGGGCATCTGAAAATATGGAAAAGCGTATTAAGGGCAAGAAATCTTCCCGCTCCAAATTTAGAGCATATTTTTTCCCCAAAATCTTACTGAAATTTGTAGAAGACACAAATTACTTACTTTATTGATGATCCGGGATCCAAAAAGTGCGGGTCTGCTCTCGCGATGTCTGTGGAAATTTAAGGTGACCAAGGCATCGACGCCAATGGAAGCGTAGTTGTTCATGACCAGCTCCTGTTAATATACATGAAGAATTTGGTTACTAAATATACTGTAAGAGCAAAACTAGTGCTGGTAAAGATATTTTAAATATCGTCGTTATGTTAATCAGGGAGACCAAAGTTATAGACTTACCTTCCTAGGGCGTCGAATTCCGAAATGTTTGGCTGGGGCTATTTCAACCTTCCACCTAAAACAAGAGATTCACTAAGATGCACATCTATGACTGAACCTGGTTCTCACCAGAAATATTTGACAGAGTAGCGGGGCCAAACAAGCACCTATGTGGGGTCTGGTGGTCAGCCAGGGTCTAACATCAAACTGACAGTGATATGAAGCCTTTTGGCCAAGCAGTCAGGGTAGCGAAGTGGGACCTCTCTCAAGCCCACTAGACTGCCACCACCACTACCACTGAATCCGTCCACCGAGGACGATGACGCGGTAATACGAAGTAACAAATAAAAACATGCAAATATAGCAATTCCAATGAGCAACTTCTACATAAACACATTTAACTGCCCATTGCAATTAAAAACGGGACAGTGAAATGAAATGAATTTGATTTTACAGACAGCTTGCACTAGTTAAGTCATAAACGAAATATGTTCGACGGCCGAGGGAAATGGTTTAGGTTCCAAATTAAGGATAATCAGAGCAATTAAAAGTTGATAAATAGGCGATTTGAAAATCAACTCATTTTAAAGTTCTCCGAAATCCTGTATTCATAGAATGGCGAAAGAAGAGCACTGTTAATTTATCAACTAAAGGGTCCATACAATCAGAATATATAAGTAGGTTGCAGACAAAAAAGTGTCCACAACAGACATATACTAGATGTCTGAGGATTTGGAAAAATCAATATATGTTTTTATATATAACATATTTAAAATTCTATGTAAAAAAAAATCCATTAAAGTTTATCAAAATTAAATGAAAACAAAATTCATTAAATTGTATTACAGACCTATCTAGTTTACATGGAGCCGCCGTCTCTAGTTGGTCGAGGATTTGGGTGACGTCCACATCACCTGTATAGCCTTCTCCCCAACCCAGAACACGCGCCAAGTCGTTTCCAGTTCCAAGTGGGAGAATACTGACATGTGGACTTGGCTGGAAATACAAAAAAATGTGATGAATATATCGAGGATTACCCAAGGCAATATAAAATATTAATCATTTACCCCTTGTCATCCACATATACACAGGTATATGTGAATTACCAACCGGTGGAATTACTGGTAGTAAAATTACTGTTGCGCAGGTTGAAAGCATACAACTGGTCGATAGGATTTTGACTTTTTTGTATTACTCAGTCATGAGAAACGTTTCAACCTTTCGGGTCTACATGACCCTTCATCAGGGAAGTGATGAGCTAACGTCTTTTATGCATGTTCGCTTTTTCTCTGAAAGGTGTCGATGTGAATTTTACGGAAAGGTAGAAACAGATCAGCCTCACCCAGTAATTAGGACTGGGTTTATTTGTTTGTTTTAAGTGTTTTATTTCATCACGACTTTATGTACAATTTTACACTGATTCTCAGTACGATGATGAGTTACGTTTAATGTTCTAACATATGAGATAATTCTAATCTATTATACAAGAATAGATTTTCAAACAATATTTGAAAGTATTAACAATTTGATAGAAACACCACCACCTGCGCCGTGTCATCACAATACATGACATTCATATTATCATACAACTATATATAAAATATGCATTTACTCATATGTATTTTCTACCTCGACGACATAGGGATAACTCTACCATACATACATACACATATTATCCTATATTAAATCTTCTTCTCAGAGGAGCATGATACAATATTCTACTGTTGTGGTCGATTGAGTGTGTCTGGTATCTCCCACACCTCTTATTTGTTATTGTGTGATATATTTTGTCATCCATCAGATAGTTGACCTTTGAACATTTATTTTCAGTGTTTTACATAACATATTTTCTGTGTTTCAAATGTTGAGAGTGCAGGATATGCAGATCAGTTTTATCATTTCAAAATATTATCCTTTCTGCTACTGTTTACCTTCACTAAGGTTTCTACATACAGATGATATAATTTATATAACATAACATGCGAGTTACCAGCTATTTTATATGAAAAGAATGCGCATTGCAAACACAAGATATAAAACGTCATAACAAGTAACCTCTTAGTCATTTTTATCATCAGATATGAACACAATTTTTAGGATTAGAAACAAGCTACTTGTTGTTATGATGTTAAATGTATTGCATAGCATTTTTATAGTTGCACCATGCGATGTCTTTATCCCCGATGGCGATATTAATTTATACATTTAAGGTTTGTTCGGAGATGCATGTCGTAATACGGTCAAGTAGTCCAAATACGATTAAAGAGAAACTTTAAGACGACGGTGACATCTGTCAACTTACTGTGAATAAGGAAAGCATGGTTAATGCAACGAAGCAACAAACAAGTGACCATAAAATCGTCAACCACAAAGCCTTACTTACGAACACGATCTCATATGAGCCAAGAGGTAGAATGTTTCTCGCAGGCTCTCGCTGTTTTACAAGACAAAGTATTGGTATTGAATGATTTAAATTCAATATAAAAGCAATGGAGTTATTATTCGCTGAAACTATTGAAATACATTATATCGCACACGCAGCTATTGGACATTAAATAGAAATAAACGAAAATAAATGTCCCTGGGGAGGAGGATGGAAGTAATATCGATGCGTTCTTTCAAGGCCCCCACAAAAGCAATTATAAAAAATGATTTTTTAAAACTTACCTTGAGTTTAAGGTTATCTATAGCACTAAGAATCCAGCCGACTGTGCCGTCGCCGCCAGCAGCGAGGACACGGAATGTCACATGGGGGAGGAGGTGGCACCACTCTAAGCCACCCTCGGGCGGAATGTCATACAGGTCAATTACCTAAAGAAATGAAAATAAAGTGATTGAATACACCCTGGAGGGGCGAATAGCGTTTAGGAGTTGAAGTACGGGAGGTATAGATGAAGGCATGTGATCTAGAGTAGGTCTCAATAATTCATTAAACTTAACCTAAAGAATTAAACATCGATTACGATCTTTCAAATAAGCCTAACTAAAGGATCAGCATCACTTAATGTATCATCAAAATGAACATTTTACAGTATGGATAGCAACAATGCATATTTTTAAAAAATCTATACCAACAAATGGATAATTCATATCAGGGACATGTCAATATGTATAAGAACTACATTTCAACTTGCTGTTCTTTTACACTGAGTAAATTAGAAGTATCTAATCAATGATCGATAAGTAATTGTTGATCTCTTAAACGATCTCTTTTAAAAATGGCCTATCCATCTATATATACCTGAGCTGGGTTTAGTAATCGTCGAAATGCTTGGAGAATAGCTTCCCCATCGCCGTTCCCACTTTTTCTGTTGGCGATCACAATCAAGGGTCTCCAGTTGATAATCGGTGGCTCCTTGACAGATTCAACGACTAGGTGTCGGCGTCCTTTGAAGCCTACTTGTTTAAGTCTAACACAGTTTGGTGGCACAATGAATTCTTTATATGTTCCGAGAGAGCAAACTTTGTTAACTGCAGATAGACAGTCTTCGTGGACAGTTTGCCAGCACCAACAACACTTAAAGTCACAGAGTCTGGGTTCTGACCCACACACCTCCCCACAGACTTCACAGTCGCTGCAGAGGGGCAGGTTGCCCTTGATCCAATGGTGTTCTTGGAGCTCTGAGTTGTTTGATAAGGCCTTGCAGGGAATTTTCTTATTGGCAGATTTCATATTTCTGTCCTCAACACATATACCACAAGAGTCACAGAAGGCACCGGCCAGAATGTGCTCTTCACTGATGTTGCAGTACGTGGGATGAGTAAAGAGGTCCGTCATACTCCAACGATGACCTTTCCGTATGTCGCGGACAGAAACGTCATAATGTCGCTTTCGGAACCAGCGACAGCTTTTTGTGATCATTATGGTGATGCCAAAGGCAGCACCAACAGCAAAAATATATATGAAAGCCATCTGAAACAACGAAGGCACAACAGTTTTATGAAACCTTCGGATCCATGTTGAACGGAATTACAGATCTAGTAACACTTTCAAAAGATCAACATGCAAGATAGATAAGGAACACGCAGCCCTGAAGAACCACTAACAAATTAATATACGGTACGGTACTTACAATATAACACATATAATACAAATAATGGTCAACCAGATGCTGTTATTCTGAAGGGTGTCGGGTCGATCGGGACAAAAACCAAACGGGACAAAAATCGCCGGGTCGATCGGGACAAAAAGTGGGTCGATCGGGACAAAACATATTAATTAACCAAATTGGTATTTACACGTCCACAACTATGTCATAATCACCCTAAAAGGTTGTGTCAATACTATACCAAATGATGACAAGAAATCGTACATTTGTAGCGCTAATTACCGCGAATACCTAATGTTTTACAGCTTTCCCCAGTGCGACAAGTGTTTGTCCCGATCGACCCGCCTTTATTGTCCCGATCGTCCTGCAGAGCTGTGACACCTCTTTGACTTGGGATTACTTGGCTCGGGTATGTGTGAATGCATGCATGCAATGTAAAGGGGTGTTGGCAATGTATTCTAGCCATTTTAATGAAGCAAGGGTAGTAGCTGTGGGGAAATTAAATGCATCATCGTACGTCACGCCAATTACCGTATCTATCCTCACAATTTAGAGGCTAAAGAATAAGACAATTTTTCTAGAATAGGTAATGACAAATCAAATTGAGCACATTTCAACATATAAACCCTGGTGTCCCTCTGATGTACTGATATGCAACTTTGATTTTTTCGCTTACCTGATATTTTCCCTCACCTTCCAAAATTCTGTCTTATTAAGGGGTGTCTGTTAAGGGGTGGGGTTGTCTGTTTTACTGTATCCCAAGTCCCTGGATTAATCGTATTTGTAAGATATCTTCATGTAGGCCCTTATTATTGGAATTTGTGTACTACCATCTCTCCTAGTTATCACATCGATCTAATACAGTTAATACAGGATATTCTTTCAAATACCAATATAAAGTATATAACGTATATAAAGCGATTTAACATTATCATCATTACATTAAATTAATCTCTTTCCACAAAAGACATGGGGCTAGGGCTAATGACATCCCTGCCGTCCCTCCCCCTTCAGGGGCGGCAGGGGTAACACCACCAACCTCTACCGTCCCTCCCCCTTCAGGGGCGGCAGGGGTAACACTAGGGGTGACAGTGACAGTGACAGTGTTGGTATTTGTGCGACATTTCTTCCACACCTTCCACATTAACGTTTCTACACAGACCTTATTGTCATTTGTATCAAGATCTATAACCATTCATATCACATCTTATTATTATTCTTGCACATTTTTCACTTTGTCCCGATCAACCCACTTTTTGTCCCGAACAACCCACTTTTTGTCCCGATCGACCCGGCGATTTTTGCCCCGTTTGGTTTTTGTCCCGATCGACCCACATTCTTTTGAAGCATATGAAATTTACATCAGAAACGTCAATGTTTTGCAATTCATGACATTAGTATCCAAAAAGTTTAACTACTTAGGAAGCGTCATTATTTCATGCTTACCGTCCCGAATTTCGGGCCTAGAAATCCAAGGCCCAACCACTCAAAAATCTCAAAATAAGGCGGAGACATGAGACTTGTCTTCGTTTCGCCTTTCAAATGAGACAGAGCTATATGGTGTCCACTTTTTTCATAACAAACTCCGGGTCTCATTTACAGGCATGATTTGTATTTTTGCGGCTTGTTGTAATCTCTGTGTGTGTCCAAATGATATATTTCCATAGAATTGGTTATTTTCTTGGCTATGGTATTTAAAATTAAAGTTGGCGACCGCTGTGTCTGTGATGATTCAGATTATGATGGTTTTGACTGCTGAAAATGAGTCCAGAGTCCCAGACCAAGTAGGCCTACCCAAATTCCAAAGAGTCGATATTAAAGATAACAAAATAGATTCAAATATGTTTTTCAAAAGTAGTTATGCAATTTAGAAGAATGAATACCGCCTGGCCCTGGACACCACGAAGTATGTCTATGACTATGACTATGTCAATTGTCATTAGTCTATGACCATGTAGATATAAACAGGAACATTCGTGAACGAGAAATTGGCATTACTAGTAATTATATAACTGAGAAAACAACAAGGCATGGTGCAATAATGCAATAACCCAAAAGCAAGTTACAGTTAGGTGTACCGTACGTCTACGAACCGTTATAATATACGGTGAAATAGTAGTAGGTAGTACTAGTAGGTAGGCTAGTAGTAGTAGTAGTAGTAGTACTTTTAGTAGTTTGGTTTCATCCTCGAATGTCAAGCGAAGATTAGTGTTAATTTTCAGTCCCAAAACAGGTGTTAGCCGTTAGGGCATATACGACCCATAACAGCAGTTCCATGCATACACCATGTCTTAATGATGATCTAATGTCTCTAGATTCAATATAGACAGTATATCTGCCGAAAATAGCCCTTACTCAGTCTCATTCACATCGTCCACACGACACAAACATTGCACTTCCTGCGGGTAAAACACAGACGGTTCACACCGTTTTCACGTGGTAACGTTACCATTTGATGGCTCCCAGTCCCAGGTGGCGTAGTGATGCACGGCGCCACGTAGATCTATGGATATTTATTTACCTAACTGTAAATAGATCGACTGCAGTCGGGGACAATATAGCGATAAATTGATAGATAAGGGATTGAGTAATGGAGAGGACATGTCAAGTAAACCAACAGAACATGAATCTGTCACATGACTCCTTTGCCTTTGGTTTCTAAGAAATAGAGGAATTAATCTGGGGAATTAAAATGTTAATTAGGCTACGTACGCCGTACGGTATGATAAAGTTTTGTATAGAAATGATGTAGCATGATGTAAGATCTTAAAATCATATAAAGGTAAATTGAGATGTAAAAGTTTTGGATAATAAGATTGAATTGTATGCATGAGATTAAATTGATGAGTAAATTTAAGAATTTAATGCAGGGTGAAGGAACAGTTATTATGATAAATATAAATGTTACGAAGTAGCCTACTAGTAATCCCGACGGGCACTGGGTGCAATTGAGTGTGACAGAACTGTGATCATTTTGTGATTGGCCGCAAACTAGTAAAGTGTGATACTTATAGCTTTGAATCACAGTGAAATGGACATGCCATTAGCAACCATTATGTGAAATCCATTGCGTCTATTTACTTCCATGTTGTTGGTGGTCTCACACTTGTGTTGGATCAAGTTCTCATTCATATTCATTTATGTTTGTATCAAACATGTGTTACTCAACTAATTGTATCTGCAAATACACGTTTTCCTCAAAAGTCAATAATATGGTAGTGATCTCAATTGCGCATATAATGCGCATTCAAAATCGCGTCTAAATACTCATTATTTTTGTCCCCAAGTTAGACTAAACATATATTTAAAACCTTTTCCCCAATTATGGGAAATTTTTTTTTTAGTTAGACTAAACATCAATTATCTAGTATACTACAGTACAGATTCTAATATGATCACATTATACTTGGTGATGTTTTCTTGATATTATATGAGTTCCATAACGATGAGATGAGATGGAAATGAAGGCTACTGACTATTGAATCTTTATCAATACATTTAAGGGGAGTTTTGTAAGATTTGTTTGGTTATAAGAAGTGTTTAGTTTGCTACGGATATGGGTTATGCTATTTGATTATGGATTCATAATAGGCGCATTTGCTTGCCTTGTTGCACAAGCAGGGATTGCTACTCTTCTAAATCACCATAATGCAGCCACAACTGGACGCAATACCTGGCACTGTTCACTCACCTAGCATTCACACTTACTGTCGCGCTCTGACACTTCATTCTCTGACACTCATACTCTCTGATACCAAGTCAAAGAAACCCCTACACACAAAGCTAAACGATGTAAGCCTAGCTCCATATTACTAAAAATTGGCTGAGAATTATAGAGAATAGTAGAAAACAATTCTATTGTAGTGGGTTTGGTTATAATACCAATATTCTATTCTATTGTATGGTGGTGCTGTCCGCTGTGGGTTAGTACACCTGAACTACCCCAGTGGGCAGTACCAGTGAACATGTCCACTCATCAGTATATGTGTGGGGACTTTTACCATTATATTGGTTGTTATGCTCTTTTAAGCTAATCTTCTGTTCATAACCTTTCTACCAGTGTATTTCTATGATATATTTATATCCACGGACGTCAGTCCGAGAGTCTTCAGTAACATAATGCCTGAGTGCATCTTACCTTTATCATCTATATTGAATGTCTACTCACACCAGTTTTGTACGAGTCAAGAATAAGGGAGAACCCCAGCTCGAGTTGTGTGAGTCAGGACAAGTGTGTCCCATGTGATTAAATAAAGTCCGTAGAAAGGTTAAGCCTTGTTCTGTCTTTATTTAGCGTGCAAGCGGATCGGATCCGAAGATCACTACAATTGGTGCCGTGACCAAAGCTTGCCTTGGGATATACTGTATGATAGAGAACTAGATTTATCTAGGTTCCAAGTGGTTTCTAGTAATTGGAAAATAAAAGAAACAAAAAACGATGGGTGACAATTGACCCGTGGTGGACGTTGCAACTCAGATTGCGGACAATCTGCAACGGACCAAAGCCGTGACACCTCCGAAAGGTGGTGAAATGGTTGGCATTGGTGCGAGAGCGAAGTTAAAATTGACACCGTTACCAAATCCTGCTCCTGTTTTTGGAACTGCAAATGTGGTTCCTTTGACTTTGGACCAACCTTTGGTACCGCTTGGCGGTCTAAGTTTGGATAATCCAACAGGGGGCCTTGGTTTAGAGAATCCGGAAGGGGGTCTCGCTGGTACGGACCTCTGGATGGACTATAGACAACCTCTCCGTAATACGGAATCCGAGGATGAAATAGAGTTAGCAACTCTTAGAGAGCAGGCGAAGAGTTGGCGGAAGGCTTACGCCAGCTCTCACCAGCAAATCATTGATCAGCGGAATTCGATGGAGCAACTTGCTCAGCAAAACGCGGATTTGCAGGCGACATTGCATGATGTGTCCAAAGATGCGCAAGCTACCACGAAAAGACTCATGATTGAGAATGATAAGTTGAGGACGGAGGCCTCAAGAGTGGATGACTATTCTAGGCTCCACAATGAGTTATTGGAAGAGACTAATGCTGCGGAAAGGATTGCTCAGACTCCTCTTAAGCTTAGGCAACCTGTAACGTCCACGTTTGCGGACACACAGGGAGCTGTAGCTTATCAAGAGGGAGATTCGTTCAAGCTTATGACTCCAAGACATTTTGGTGGCCTTAGGCATGTAACGATCCGGGAGCCCTCTGCTGTTGCTGTTTCCTCTCCAAAGGAAGTTCAGGAAGTTGAGAAGAAGGTAGAACTAGCCACCATGTCTAGTATTAAGAAGCCTGCCATTACTGGAAATGATTCTTACATACGCGGACAGGTGGTGAATGAGACATATGTCCGAAAGGATAGTGGTAGGACTACTACCATCACTGGGATACCCACACCAACTGTTAATCCGGTTGTGGATACTGCTGGTGCTGGTACTACCACTGTGAGTTTGTCTCAGGATGTTCTGTCCTCCACAATCAACTTACCTCGATCGGATCCGGGCATTGCTTATGCCAATAAGTCCCTAGTTCAGGGATTGACATATGTTGGTCCGGACCCAACCCGCGCTCCGTTCAGCTACACATTCTACAATGATGAGGACCACGTTGAGCCACGATTAGGTACCATCAGACTATGGGATTCTACAAAGGATTCGTGGCAGCATCATCTGGCAGAGATGAAAGTATTGGCTGAAGCCCATAATTGGACGGATGCAATGTTTTTGAGGCAACTCAAGAGCAGTTGTAGACGTCAAATTGCGGCTTTGGGGGAATTGCCCCAGGGGACAAAATTGCCGGACTTGGTAGCTCATTTGGAGACCAACTATGGTGATTATTGTCAGGAAAAAAGAGAAGCTGAGTTCTATGCTTCCAGACAAACCCCTGGTCAGAATGCTAGGCATTTTGCCAATGATGTAGCAAAGGCTGCACGCTATGCTTTTGGTATCCATTTGGACAGCACTATGCAGACTTTGTGTATCCGGACATTTTTGAAAGGTTTGACTGACCTTAAGATGGCGGAATTTGTGAGGTTCAAGCAACCATATGACTTGAACCAAGCTGCACATTGGGCTGTAGTGTTCGAAAGCTGCACTATGGATTTGGCCACGGTCCAGACAACAACAGTAGAACCAAAGAACTCCTCGAACCTTGCCATATCCGCACCTCCTGGTGGTGTGGCAAGTAAAAAAGCTCAGAAAGCCATTGCCCAGATGATGGAGTTGCTTGATAAACCGTCGGAAGTACAGCCTGAAGTATCAGCTTCGGACGATATTTCTGATTGTATTATTCAGGCAATGCAGGCATGGCAGATGAACAGAAAGTCCGCTCCTAAGCCTGGACCAGTTGCTCCCTCTACAGGTGGTGGGCAGAGAAGGTTCAGACGATGGAAGCCGAACAATGGATGCTGGTTTTGTGGTGAGGATGGACACATCGCTTCAGTGTGTCCAACGAAACAGATCATCCTTGGGCTAGCTCCCAAGTCCGGTGCATCAGCTAAGGACTCGGGAAACGCGGACAGACCCTCATAAGGAGCGTGATGGGGGTCGGGGAAAAGACGCTTCACAGTGCCACAGTCCGAAGTGAAGCTGAGGGTAGTATAGGAACTGGAGGACATGCCCAGGCACCAGCTAGTATGCCGGAGATTACACACCAAGGTAATCCCCGTCCGAAGACTGGAGATTCTAGATCGCTGCCGGAAGGAAAGCTCCTACCTCAAGGCTTATTACCTTGTGGTAATTCGGACTCTGCCTCTGAAGTGAGGTGGGGACAGTCCGGATTCCAAGCTGAACGAGATCAGTTAGTGTTGGTCAAAAGTGGATCAACTGAACCTGCTCGAGTTCAGAAAGTTTCTGTACACAATCAGGGAACTTTGGAGATCCCTGCTAAATTGCTAGTACGGGAGAGATGGTATGCCCCTGTGACAGTAGGTGGGGGAAGTGGACCTTTTTTAGTTGATCCGGGTGCTACTACTAGCTTGATCACTAAGAAGTTCTACGATTCCCTTCCAAATCCACCACCAATGACTTCGGTACGGATGATGTGTGTGATGGGTAATGGGACACCGATAGTTACATATGGGAGCGTGCTTTGTCCCTTGAAATTAGGCGACCGGACTTGCATGATTACTTGTCTTGTAGTCAGTGGTCTACGTGGTCCTGAACGCGGGATACTTGGTGCGGATTTTTATTTTGTGCACCAATGTAATCTGGATTGGTCAGGGACTTTCTACTTGGAAAATTTCGGGTATTCTGTACCGTGTACGTTATGGAAGAAACCTGTTAGCGGTATTGAAAGTCCCTCTGTGAAGGCAATGGAGGTGGAAGACGTAATTGTTGGGAGAGAGGTGAAACTTCTTAAGGCAGTTGTCCTCAAACCTAGATCAGTTACTATGGCCAGACTTGACCTTGGCAGTGGCTCAGTCACATCGGGTGGATTGATGTTCGAGCCAGACCAAAGATTGTTGAAAGATTTAGCCTTGGGCAGCCTGAATACTTATGTAGCAGGCAACGGTTCTCCGGCCGTGGTAGCTTTCTCCAATCCGACCGGTCGCACCTTGAAAATAAAACGACATAGGGTGGTTGGTAAAGTGTTTAGAGTTGATTTATTAGCTCAAGACTCTTTGTCAGATGTTGGGGAGAATGAGGAAGTGATCAGGGAAGCAATCATCAACTCTATACAGTTGCTGGAGTCTCCTATAGTGGATGATGATCTGATCGCTCCTACTCTTCCCATTCCGCCCGCTCCAGAGTGTCCGTTGGCTAAGATGATCAAAGAATCGGATTTGTCCGGAGTCCAAGATACTTGAAATGCTCTGAATCTCTTAGAGGAGTTCCGAGGCTGCTTTTCTCTCCCGGGAGATAAGGCTTTGGGATGTACTCATAAGGTCCGCCATGTTATCAATACAGGTGATGCTTGTCCGATCAAACAAGCGTACAGGCGGATTCCAGTTGCTAAACGTGATAAGGCGGAAGCAGAGATCTGGAAGATGTATAGAGAAGGCCGGATTGAGCATAGCAATAGCCCTTGGGGAGCTCCTATTGTTATGGTGGCCAAGAAGGACGGGACACAGAGGTTCTGTGTAGATTATCGCCAGTTGAACTCTGTCACGATAAAAGATAGTTTTCCTCTGCCTAGGATTGACGAGTGTGTGGAAGCTCTTGGTGGAAATCAATGGTTTTGCACACTAGACCTTGAAAGTGGATATTGGCAGGTGGCTATGGATGAGGAGAGTAAAGAAAAAACTGCTTTTCTCTCTAGTGTGGGCTTATTTCAGTTCAAAGTTATGGCTTTCGGACTGTGTAATGCCCCGGCTACCTTCCAACGTATGATGGACAATATGTTGGACGGACTCAAATGGAATTCATGTTTGGTTTATCTAGACGACATTGTTGTTTTTGGAAAGACGCTGGATGAGTGTCTCCAAAACCTCAGGCTTGTTCTAGAACGAATCAAGGACTACGGATTAAGATTGAAGCCAAAGAAGTGTGAATTCTTCCGTCGGCAAGTTGAATACCTGGGCCGGATTGTTTCTGGTAAGGGAATTCAAGCTAATCCGAAACAGATTGAGAAAGTCAGAGATTGGCCAGTCCCTACGAATGCTAAGGAGATTAGACAGTTCATAGGGTTTGCTTCCTATTATAGGGAGTTTCAACCTAACTTTGGTGAAATTGTCTCCCCTTTGCAAGACATTGTGACGGCGGCATGCAAGGATAAACGCTATACCAGACCTATAGTGTGGACTCCTCAGTGTCAGGCTGCGTTTAGCAAGGTCAAGGAATTGCTGACCACATCGCCAGTACTGGGATACCCCCGGAAGGTGGGAGATTTCATCCTAGATACGGATGCAAGTGGTTTTGGAATGGCTGGTATCCTCTCACAGATTCAGGACGGACGGGAAGTAGTCTTGGGCTATGCTAGCAATAGTTTGTCTAAATCTCAGAAAAACTATTGTGCTACTAAGCGCGAGTTGCTTGCTGTTCTGACTTATCTGAAGAAGTTTAGACATTACCTTTTGGGTAATAGGAACTTCTATGTGAGGACGGACCACGCCTCTCTCCGTTGGTTGCTAAACTTCAAAGATCCAACTGATATGCTTGCTAGGTGGTTAACTACCATGCAGGAATACGGACTGGATCAAGGCATGATTCTGCACCGTGCAGGGCGCAGGCATGAAAATGCCGATGCGCTTTCTCGCTTGCCAACACGTAAGTGTGGGAGATTGGATTGTCATGATTGCGGACTACATGACGCTGTGTTAGCTGCTGTTACCACTGATGTCCCTTCGGACTCGGATGTCCCCACGGACTCCGGGGGTAACAAGCTACAAGAAGCTCAACAGTCTGATCCCATGATCAAGAGGTTGATTGGTATGTTGGACGGCTCAGTGGAAATTCCTTCTAGGGAAGATCTTGCTGGTGAGTCCGATGAATTTCGGACTTATGTTCAACACCTAGGTGAAATGGAAATGAGGGATGGTGTGCTATGCCTCAGATGGGTCCGGCTAGCCACCGGTAGGAAGTATTGGAGGAAGGTGATCCCAGCTTCCATGAGGAAAGAAATTTTCATGGGCATGCATGGGCCTAAGACTTCAGGACATTTTGGTGTTTTTAAGAACACTTGGTCGGCCAAGATGAGATATTATTGGCCGGGCCAAAGATATGACCTGAAGAGATGGATTAAGGCTTGCCCTGAATGTTGTACCAGAAAGACCCGTGGGGGAGGAGGAATTTCTCTCCTAAAGAAAGAGAAGCATGGTGACAGGTGGAACCGGATATCATTGGATATTCTAGGTCCCTTTAGGGAGACACCTAGGAAGAACAATTATATCATGGTGGTTACGGACCATTTTTCTAAGTGGTCCGAAGCCTATCCCATGCGGGACCATACTGCAGAAAGCTGTGCAGAAGTCCTTTTCAAGGAATGGATTCTGAGGTTCGGATGTCCGGTGGCTTTACAGACCGATGGGGCCCCTGAATTCCGATCACAGCTATTGAGATGTCTTTTGGACATGTTAGGGATTGAGAAACTGATAACTCTTCCCTATAGGCCTCAGTCCAACGGACAAAGCGAGCGGCTTAACAGAGTACTTGTTGAGCAGCTCTCTTGTCTGACAGACTATCATAAAGATGACTGGGATATGCTTGCTCCGTGTATAGCACACGCGTATCGAGCTACTGTGCATGCCAGCACTTTATGTACTCCAAATTCTGTAGTTTTTGGGACGGAACTCGTAGCTCCTATGGATATAGTCCATGGAGTGGGATCTGACGGGTTGGACTTTCCTTGTAAGGTTTCTTATGTGGAGAACCTGAAGCAATGGATGCGGAGAGGACACCAGTATGTGCGGGAGAATCTTGGAGTCTCTGCTATAAATCAGAGACGGGATTATAACAAACGTACTAGGCCTCCAAAGTTTGCTGTGGGGGATGTTGTCTATCGATATTGCCCTCCTAAAGCAAACAAGAAATTGGGACAGAAATGGGATGGCCCATTTAAGATCCGCAGGTTCATAGGCGGTACCACCTGTGAACTTGAAACAGCAGAAGGCTTGTTGAGATACCACATTGATTATCTCAAGCCTGCTTTTGATGAAGATGGTCCTATCCAGGCTAGAAACCTTCATAGGGCTCCAGAATTTCAGAAACTGGAAAAGGCAGGTAGAGATATTCTCAGGCTGGAAGCTGGGAAAGTTGTAGCAGGAGTTGAATGTCCGGCTAAGTCCGTGAAGGAGAAGGTTACTATAGGCGTCAAGCCTAGAGGTAGGCTGAAAAAGAGAAAGTCCGTTTCGGCCACAGATCTTCCTCCACTGACTAAAGGGAAAAAGAAGGGTCCTGTTAAAGTAGGAAACCAAGTGTTGCCTACTAAGAAACAGACTCTAGGGGAAATGAAACGAAGGCCTGGTAGACCAAAGAAAGGGGGGACGGGGTCAGGAACAGCAGTAGTTGTTCCTCCAGTTCCGCCTAGTATTTGTGTAAAAACCAAGAAGAAACGCGGTAGACCGAAGAAACAACTTACGGACTTGCCTGCTGTTCCTTTAGTGCCTGTGAAAAGAAAGGTTGGACGTCCGAGGAAGGAACCAGCTCCAGTGGTTTCCTTGCCAACCTCTCTACCCCAGAAAAGGGCACAAAGAAATTTGTTGCCTAGTGTGAGGGACACCTCCCCAGCGCTGGTAAGGGCTCAACGCTTGCGTAAAGCCCCAGTTCGGTTTAATCAGTAAGAAAATTGGTATCCGGGGGGAGAATTTCTGAACTGGTTCTCTCCCACTTCAAAAAAAGTACACAACGAGAAGTCAGACTTGCAGTTTATTTGTACCGAATAACAATTGCTTGTCACCATTCGGCAATGTAGACTCAGTTCTATTTATGACTGGGAAACGAACATGTGTCTTGGAAAGTATTTGGTTTGAACGATAGAGAAAAGCTAGGCCCAGGCTTGCCCTGCGAGCAATTGTGGCTTGGAACTTGCTGTAAGGCCGGAATCTATTTATAGTGAATAGGTGGTTGCTTGAATCTGTCCTGAGAACCAGAGAAATTTGAGGTAAACACCCTGTGTAGTCTCAACAGGGGAGAACAGGTTAGCCGGACTGGTCAAACACGTCCGCGCTATGGCTCAGAAGGAGCGCGGGAAGTGATTGGCGCTGCCAACAGCGGTGGCGGACTGAAGCACTACGCGTGGCCACGGGTCTTGCCGGTGTGTTTCACTCCTTTCAGTTGACTTCCGGATTCTGAGTGTGCGACACGCTCTTCACAAAGGAAAAGTAAACTGTAAGTTTTCCAAAAAGATGAACTTATTGTTTTACATCTGTATGTGTTGATATGTAGTTGCAAGAAGGCGACAAGAGTTTCTGGACCAATGTGTACTGTATTCGCTGAGAAATAGTAGTCAGAAATGACTCGGCGGACTGGCGCCGAACACGTTGTGGCCATTTTGGTATGTTTTGCATAGCGAATGAATGAACAAGGGGTGTCTCTATGCTAAACAGACCATTTCTTGTCAAGTCCCGGTGATATTAGCAGGTTACACTCTGAATGCATGTTGGTTGACGAATTAATGTGTTGTTTAGAACTTGGCTTGTTGTATATGTATACCGGTGGTAGATTTTTAGACCAAGCCACGCCCGTGCCACGTCCGTGGTTAGAAACCAGTTCTGTCTAGGTCTAAAAATATTGTCCCTGAACTGTGCCCTTATTTTTTTTGCTGTTGCTACATGTCGTTATTTTTCTATCTATCAGAACTAGGTTGAGATTCAGTCCAACATGTCTGACCGAGAAAATGATTTGGACCTGTCGGCGTCTGACGGCGAGTTGTTGACCGACGACCAGGCGGCCAAGGTGCTGGATTCAATCATGACAGCAGCAGAGAAGGAGGAGTCGGAGGACACCACGTTCTGGGAACAGAAGGTCCCTACCCCTGCCGCGTTCGAGGTGGACTTGGAGGAGGAAATGGAGGTTGAGGTAAGCGTTGCTCCCTCCAAATCCTCGGACAAGTCGGACAGGTCCGGACGGACCACCCACCAGTCTGCGGACAAAGCCCGGACTTCCAGGTCTTCGGACAGGAAAGCCGGAACCACAGGGACAAAGGGTCCCAAGCAAAGTCCTGCAGAGGACAAGTCCGAAAGGAGACAGGTGGAGGTGACACCTAGAAGATCACCACGCAAGCAGGCCGACCCGGGGAAGGTCTTGAGGGGCAAGGACGCGGACGCCATCCGGACCCGTTCCCAGTCTGACTCTCCAGGCAAGAAGAGTTCAGATCGTGATCGGAGCGCTTCCTCAAACCCCAAGGCTAAGCCTGCAGCCGCCTCTCGGCCCAGGGGAGCTGAGTTGGCGAAAGCTCTACAAAAACTGCCCCAGAACACTGCTAGCACTAGCAGTACGAAGACGCCCCTTTCTAAGCTTCCCAAAATCCGGAAGCTGAAAAGGGTACATGTGTACCGATCCGAGGCTAGGCGGGTGCAACTGGCCAAATTTGGTTCTCTGACCAAGTTCAAGGCTGAATTGGACTCAGCAGCTCTGGTTCCCCTGAATCCGAGCATGGATCAGCCCGGATCCGTTCCTCCTCAAGCTCCGGAATCGGACGATGAGTCGAAGGAATTTGACGACGACCAAATGACCCGGTACGAACAGGTTATTTGGCCAGAAGTGGTCCGAGAGGACAGCCTTGACGCGGGTACGTTTGGGAAACTCACAGGAGTTCACAAACTGTGGCAGCCCGGGTTTAGGTGCCCTTTCATGGTGTGCAGGTACCTTCCTGTAAACGAAGGTGGCATCAAGAGGTACCAAACCAGAGAGCGCTTCTTTAGGCATCTCTGTGAGGTACATGCCCCCTATTCACAGGTGTGGGTGTGCTCCCACGACCAGTGTGCCCAGGTTCTAGACCGCCGTGTGGAGTTGGTGCAACACTTCATGAACGGCGAAGTCAAGCAGCACCACCTGAATAGGGAGATTGCCTTGGAGAAAACCAGAGCTGTGATGCCTGTCATCCGGAACAACTCTGCCTTCCTCCGCATGACCTACATGTCGGCCCAGCACTTGAGGGTCACACGCAGGATGAGGTCGGTTGCGAAACCATCCAAGTCCAGCGCTTCCTCCTCTGCTGCTGGACAGTCCGGGTCAGCCAGCTCTTCCTCTAGCAGCCAAAAAGGGAAGTCTGGAGGCAAATCCGTGGCAAAGAATGCCTCCTCCAGCAAGGAGACCACTGGAGGCACTGAGGGTGCCCAGAAACGCGGCCGGACTAGCTCCGGAGGTGGAATGCTTTCACCATCCCTTCCTGCAGCCAAGAAGCAGAAGGGCCGCAAGGCGCAGGTGGAGACAGACACCTTGTCTGCCCAGCTGCCTGAGAAGGTAGAAACGGAGCAGCTGGTCCGGGCAGCGGAAACCGAGATCCAACGCTGTTTGTTGACCCTCCGGGCTGCTGCTGACGCTGCTCAGCAACAAGTCTCTACCTCAATGGCGACACTGACTGTCCCATTGCAAAAGCTTGAAGCCGTGCAGGGCCAGATTGGAGAGAACGCCGCGCAGAAGGAGACAATCCGGACGCAGGCGAAGATCATCCAAACCCTGCGCTTGGCTGTGGCCAAGAAGGATAGCGAGATCCTCAATCTGACTGAAGAAAACGCCAGTCTGCGTGGGGAACTCGCGGAATTCGGCCGCAGCTCCTCTCCTGAAAGTCAGGAGGTGTCCGAGGTGGAAGCGTCCACCCAGTCCGCTACAGTGTCTACTGCCCGTGCCCCTCAGTCAACTGCTGTTGCTGGCCCGAGTACAGGTACTGTAGTGTCAGAGTCCGGAGACTCTGTCAATGTGAGCATGGACTTGGCTCAGTTTAACCTGCTGTCAAGTCTGATGGCCAAGTTCCAACCTGTGTTGGCCCCGCGGACTGCTCCCCCGCCAGTGCAGCGAACCGCTCAAGCGAGTCAAGGAGGCCAAGACCCTTTTGGCCTAGTGAGAATGTTTGGCTCACCCGGAAATGCCCTTTCTCCTCTATCCGGGGGAGAAATCGCAACGGCTGTTGGTCCTGAAGACGGGCGGAAGCCTGCGGACCAGCAGGACGGATCCACGGATCAGCAGGAAACTGGTGAAGGTGTCCCGGACACTGAGAACACTCCCATGGACTCCCAGTGATGCCCGGACCTACCTAGCCTCCGCCGGATGTGGCGTCGAGCATTTTCCAGTTCAAGCCTCCGTCGGATGTGACGTGGAGCGTTTCCTTGCCTTGCCTTGCCTTGTTGGCTCGCCCACGGATCGTTTCTTTCGGATCCGGACCATGTTCTACCACCCCGCGGACTCCCTTCTCGGATTGATGACACATCAACTAAGACTTTTAATGTGAGATTACTCTTTTTTACTGTCGGTTCACTCAGAAGGAGGAACTTCAGTCAATTTTATAAAAATTTTCTACACTGGATTCTGTAAGTTAGTGAGGACACTATATGCTCCTGAATGTATTTGGTGTTTACTATTACTACTTTCTTCAGATGTGTGTATTGAACTTTTTTACTTGGATTTTTAAGTCCGTAATCTCTTTTTGCATGTGTGCTTGACATGTTTGTCACTAGAAATGTGATTTTTTACTGCTTTTTACCGAGTTTGTAATGTGTTAAAACTCTTTTTCGAAGAGGGGGAGTATTGTAGTGGGTTTGGTTATAATACCAATATTCTATTCTATTGTATGGTGGTGCTGTCCGCTGTGGGTTAGTACACCTGAACTACCCCAGTGGGCAGTACCAGTGAACATGTCCACTCATCAGTATATGTGTGGGGACTTTTACCATTATATTGGTTGTTATGCTCTTTTAAGCTAATCTTCTGTTCATAACCTTTCTACCAGTGTATTTCTATGATATATTTATATCCACGGACGTCAGTCCGAGAGTCTTCAGTAACATAATGCCTGAGTGCATCTTACCTTTATCATCTATATTGAATGTCTACTCACACCAGTTTTGTACGAGTCAAGAATAAGGGAGAACCCCAGCTCGAGTTGTGTGAGTCAGGACAAGTGTGTCCCATGTGATTAAATAAAGTCCGTAGAAAGGTTAAGCCTTGTTCTGTCTTTATTTAGCGTGCAAGCGGATCGGATCCGAAGATCACTACACTATCATATATGTTCGAAATAATGGGAATAGCCCATTACCCTTAGCCAATAGCCCTAACCATTATGCGACTTGTTCTTTGCCAAGCCAATATAATATGTTGTAACGGCGACACAACTATTCCAAAACAATATTTTCCAATTCTAGATCAGTTTAAATGTATGATTACATGAATATTGTGTTTTTTTCATAATAATCAACATGTGTGCATGTGTAGAAACCATTTTTCCTCAGCAGAAGTAAAATATTTTCTTAATCAGGCTGTGTATTGTATTCAAATTCCATAATTATTACATATTTTCTAGCCTGAATAAGCTATTTCATCACAATAGCGGCGAAGATTTTGGCATAAGAGCTATGAAAGTGGGATTCCCACAGCCTTATTTTTGCCGGAGAATTCAAATAAAATGGTTATATTTATGTGGGATGATCCCAAATGCAGGATGTAGACACCCTAGGCTGGAAAACCAAATGATGCTCGATTGGGGGAATTACTCATATATACAACAAGATGTTCAAAATATGGTGCGTTCTAAATTGCGCAATAAAAATCGCGTCTAAATACTCATTATTTCATTGTCAGCAGGTGGCACAACTCGTAACTGGGATGCATTTACAATCTCTTTTACAATAACAGTGCTGCTAATACACTTGAGGGCATTTATACACTATAGATATTCCACATCATGTACATAGGTATCTTATAAGTGACACACCTCAATAGTTTATTTGTTTAATTTAGTTGTTTGATATGGAAAAATGTTTTGATCAAAATACCCCCCATCATTGCATACCTCATTAGCTGAAATAGACTGGGCCACTCTGATTACAAGTAGAACTCGAATAACCCTTCCCAGCAATGCGGCTCTCTAACAGGATGGAAATAATGATTAAATAATTCATGTATTACCATGAACTATTAATTATGAGTAATTCCGAATAATATTATTCTACAAATAAAAGGAATAAAATAAAGTGAAAATTGTGCATAAAATATCCCACTCAAATGCCATAATGATTTGCTGATTTTTGCACCAATATTGCGTTATGCCCTTAGCACAACCATCACGCAATCATTGCGCAATAATTATTGCGTGAAAAGCGTCCACTCTCATCACAGAACTATGGCGAGATGATTGCGCATTAAAAATCGCGTAGAATTGCGTTCATTTGCCCGTCGGGATACGGTACCGTAACCATCTCTTTGTGCTGTACCGTATAACTTAGAAAATATTAGAACTAGGTTAAGTACAAGACCGATGTAAATGGGTGTGTAAAAATTCTTACTAGCACCAAGAAAATACAACAGGTCAATTATCACTTAACTATATAGTAAGGTTTGATTATATGTAACTCTGTATTCTATCTATTACTATTCACTATTCACCTCTTTGTTTCGAGGTTGACCTGCGAGTGTTTCTTATCCCATATTTCTATCTTTATGTCTAATATTACAACCCTACGATCGCATTGTACTTAAATTCGTCACGTTAGTGGGGCATATGTTTCCTTTAATTATCTAAAATCCCAAGGCTATGTGTTTCCAACTTTGGGAGAAACACATATTTGAATGTGTATTACATTGGTATCTCTGTCTCTCTTATCTGTACCGGTAGTTAATGAAGCAACATAATTCTCAACTTTTTCTTGTCCACATATTTATACCTATACATTTTCAAATACAATATCCTGGGCACAACACAATGTAGACATTACATCCTCTCCCTACATATTTCGACATTACATCCACTCCTTTCTTATTCGGCCAGTCTTAACATTTACTTTATTTCGCCGAACCTAATCAAGGAATCGCGTTAGTTCAAACTTTTTGTAATATAACCTCAACTGCACTACAATGTATTATGTCCATCTGCTCACATAACATTTGACCTTTTTTTTATTATCTTTAAAATCTCGTATCTTATTGTAACTGAATTACTGCTTGAGATATCGTCATTTCTTTATACTTGATGTTAAGCTGATTTCTGGTAGGTTGACGTGTGTTGCAACCGACTGCGCTACCACAACTGAGAGATTGCGCTTCTCAGTAGAACATTCCACCTGGCTCACCTGGATACGCTATTGCGTCTCCATGGTCAATAGGTGTCAGTTGGCAACCTGGAGTTCTTGCAAGGCAACAATCTCCAAGTAGCCCCAAAATAGCCTCAAACAGATTATATATCTCTGTTTTGAATGTATTTTGGGGTGGAATTTAAGTAATTATGATAATGTTGGTTAGCATAATTAGAATCTAGAGTGGATCACACAATAATGTGCATTTTTATTGTTCTCCAGCTTAATTCCAGCCAATTGAAGTGTGGTTTCGACCCCAAGGGTCTCATCAGGCGCTAGCTTGGTCACATTGGTTATTGTTTTCAATAATAACTCTGGACCTAATTGTTTTGTTATCCCTCAGATAGGAATTGTTTCCACATTTTTAGCAGGGTTTGTGGGGCTGATACTATGAATAGTGGGTTTTTCAACCTTAAAGGGTATAGTCGTAGTTGGTGAGTGACTCGATTCTAGGTCGAGATCAGCCCACACCTACCTCATGGTAGGCTCCAGTTTGTTCCCCCCAGGCAAAGCTGTTGGGTGCTGGTGTGGGGTGTGATGGAAATAGTGGTAGGACCTGTGTCCGGGATGCCTTATATGGGCATCCGTAGCCTGATAGAACCTCTCTCAATGCTGATAAGAACATTAGTTTAAACGTGTATTTGATTGAGATTGTTCTACCGGATATTTTAATCCAAAATATTTAGTCCGCGTGGAATGAGTGATTTAAATCTAGCTATCCACCTTCTCTCCTCCCTGTCTCTCTCATGTCTGGCCTCCTGGGAGTCGGAGTGTTGCATGATGAGACTTAGAATTGAGATGGATATGCTCTCCCATTTTTGTGTGACATCAGGATGTGATGAGTGCATGTGTCTCGCCACAGTTGTGTCATTGTTTTTCCTGATGTCTTTGTGGTGTTTCCCAAACCTTGTGACTATAGTGTTTTTGGTTTGGCCCACATATTGGATGTTGCATAGGGTGCATGTTATGAGATAGACGAGGTTTGAACTTTGACAGTTCACAAATTTGTGACAGGGTATCTGTCGATTGGTTTCTCTGCACAGAATGTATCCACTAGTGTTGATACGGGGGCAATACCGGCAGCTGCTTGGTCTGTTGCAGCTGTGTGTATCTATTCTATGGGGGCGGTCCACCTGCGGAACGGTGGATGCGCGTACTAGAGTGTCCTTGAGGCATTTGTTCTTGCGGAATCCGAAAGTCAGTTCAGCGTTCTGTAGGAATCTAGTGTTTTTAGTTTTCTCCACATAGTGCCAGTTCCTTTTGATTACTGATTTTAGATCCGGATTTTTCGGATTGTAGGTCAGTATCAAGAAGAAGCGGTTTGCGGGTACGGTCGGAGGAGCTCGAATGCGAGGGGACAAGAGGGTTTCGCGGTCTAGAGCTGTCAAAGTTCAAACCTCGTCTATCTCATAACATGCACCCTATGCAACATCCAATATGTGGGCCAAACCAAAAACACTATAGTCACAAGGTTTGGGAAACACCACAAAGACATCAGGAAAAACAATGACACAACTGTGGCGAGACACATGCACTCATCACATCCTGATGTCACACAAAAATGGGAGAGCATATCCATCTCAATTCTAAGTCTCATCATGCAACACTCCGACTCCCAGGAGGCCAGACATGAGAGAGACAGGGAGGAGAGAAGGTGGATAGCTAGATTTAAATCACTCATTCCACGCGGACTAAATATTTTGGATTAAAATATCCGGTAGAACAATCTCAATCAAATACACGTTTAAACTTAAGCTGATTTCTGATGCGGCAGTTTTCTGATGAGAGCTTGAGGAATAAAAACAAGACAACATATCATGACACGTTCTTTTATTCTCCACATACAAGCATTCTCAGTTTTGTACATTCTCGAAAAATAATTACTTCTTACACATGATGGAGCTAGTACTGACAACTCCACCAACTCACTCATCCCACAACTAATTCAATGTTATAAAGAAATCTATTTAAGAAAATAGTGATAACAGTAATTTCCCTGTGTGTGGCTCTATTATATACATATACCAATAATGCATTACCAAATTAAGATAATTATCCCTTCCGAGGACATCACCATCAAATCGGAATAGTGAGATCTCCTGAACATTAGATAGGATAAATTCAAATAGTTCAGCTCCACGTGGTCTCTACCAGACAGAATCACTCCTAAAGCTTTCTAATAAATAAAATCATTTGAAGTGCTAACTTGGGTCACAAGTGCCTTGGCACCGGCTACTAGGCACACATCTTTAGATGCAATCGCATTTTTACCTCTCAAAATTCTCATTTTAATTCACCTCACTGTTTATCAGCAGGCTTAACGCCTCCCAAATTCTAAAAAGAGCATATTTCACACATTTATTTCAATTAAACTTGCTCGATATGAGGGAGTTCTGCTAGTAATATAAATCTGAATTCGCAGCTGATTTGAAATATTTAAAAAATAAGGTTTACCATTACTTGATGCATTCTTTCTCTACCTAAATATGAAACCTGGGACTTCCGACATGCCAAAACGCTTTAAAAGCGCATCTGTATACCTCAACTGCCAGTGTAGAACATAAAACAAGTATGTAAGTTCTGAACATTTTGCTTGTTTTCAATATTAAAATCTTCCAATACTCATTGTACATCCAATGATAACATAATTATAGGTCAGACTGCTAGATGCGGCCCAAAACTTACACTTGGGTCTGCCATTCATAAAAATATAATTTCCAACACATCACCAACTTCAGAAACCAGACTCAAAACATCATGTGAAACATGATTTTTAAATCAATATTTACAGGAAAAGGAAGTTCAGCTGGTGATGCAGCATGACATTACCCTTTCTAACACCCGACACCTGAGGCACGCATAATATAAGCAGCATGGCAAGGCCACTATTAATGCTGTATTGTATGGTATCATAGTATAAGATTAGTAACGGGCATGTACAACTAAAACCGGTTTACACAACCGATAATCAAATAAGTTGGTCTGGTTGGAACATGCACTTAATATAATGATCATCTTTGAATATCAACGGACAAATGAGAATCCAACACAACCGCCAATCGGATTCCAATCAGATGGTCTGATGGCCACCCGATTAAAAAATCGGATTTGGTGTGTAACACTCTTAATTAATTCACACAAAATGGTGCACTAACTACATCACAGGTAACAAGATAACGATACACATTCTCATACACTTCTATCAAAATAGCCTACCAGTCATAAAAATATAGATTTCCAACAGGTCAGCCCATCACCAACTTCAGAAAACCAGACTCATACGTCCTGCGAAACATGATGTTTAAGTCGATATCCATATAATATACGGCTAGAGCGATTTCTAGGAAAGGAGGTAGAAAAGAAATGGTAGAAAGAAGGTTTTCTTTGTCCAGAATGTTCTCGGAATTTGTTGTTTTACAAACCACTTTACTCATCTGGTCTGTCCCCCCCTCTCTGGATGTCGTCGTATGTGGTTTGTGAAGGTATTTGGGGTGGAAATGTGATTTTGAAGCCTTTTTTAAATCGGGATAACCACACTCTATTTATAGCCTGGGAAAGCCCCTGTGAGATACTACGTCATTTCCCACAACCTACGTCCAGGGGGACCTAACTCAGTGGGTAAAATTAACTTTTTTCTTCACCCGCCAAGTTTACCCACCCACACAGAAATTTATCGGCCCTCTAATTACCCCTCAATGAAAGAAGATCAAGTGATTTCAATCACACAATTAAGTCCTTTCTTTGCACCAAAACAAGATACTCCAGTACAGAATACTTGACATATTTCATCATACTATTTAAAGCAAATCATAAGCACTATAATAATTACAATATACTTGAATATCGAATTACTCAAACCATTCACAATGGACGTTAAATTGTACTTTTTCTGTCTCTCTGTCTCACCTTCCTTTACCCGCCAAGGAGGGTGGGTAACTTTTGGGTTTTACCCGCCCACATAATGTTTTACCCGCATTTGGCCGCGGGTGGGTGTTAATTTTACACTCTGTAACTGCATGCAGAGGAGTGGGAGAGTGAAGAAGAGGGTGTAGGAATAGGAAAGGGGGGAGGGAAAGAAGAGGGGGGGAGAGAGGAGGGGAGAGAGGAGGGAGAGGGAGAGAGGGGAGGGGGAGCATGAGGAAGAGGGGAGAGAGGGGGGGCAGGGAAATCGGAGATGGGGTTGGGAGAGAAAAACAGGTATGAAAGCCAGAGAAGAGGGGGAGGGAAAAGAGGGAGAGGTGTGGCGATAGAGGGTGACCGTCCGGAGGACGGGTACTTTGCTAGTATACAATAAAACCAGATACACTCTGTCCAGCCTCTGAAGAACCTACACTTCAAAGAGTATGGTATAGGCTAGGACAGGGTGTAGGGACAGGGTGTAGGGACAAAGCATGCTTTATAATGCATCAACCTCCCTTCCTTTTTTTCATAAGAATTGTCTTAATCTTCAAATCATATTGAGCAAACTTGTAAGTCGCTCCACCGCTTGCGCTCTCATTTTTACCTTCTCAGGAACTGAGAAGGTTAGTGGATTGAGTACCATTCTGTCAATCATCTTTTTATCGTTTAAATCCCACATAAATGTGTTAGCTGATTGTGGTGTCACGAACGATAAATGCCAATATCGCATTACATAAGATTACATAATATTACATAAGGATATGGCATAAATTAGCATTAATTATTAAATATGATTATATCATATTACCAACATTAGGAATAAACTTATAGACTAGTACAAGTCTAGGTAACTAGTTGGGCAATATCCCACTAGGGGTCCACCAAGGACCAACATGGTAATTATGTGGGTTGACCCAATTAAGGTAACACCTGATTGGTAGATTACATCATTGGTCAGCTCTGCAGGAGACTGAGCCAGATATTTACATACCTTATCCTATTGGTGTAACATAAGCGACCCCCTGTGGTCAAATTAGGTATACTCATGATTATTGGATAATGCAAATGAAGGTAAATATATGTATGATGATTGGTTATTAATTACGCATGCGCACTGACATGTATGATGATATATAAACCCATGTTTCTCTTAATAAAAGTTATGTCTAAACAGGACAAACCTCTGCTCTTCTTATTATATAATTCTAGGCTATACTTAGCCTAGCCTCTTATTAATTCTACATCCACATTATCAGGGATTCTAGCTAGCTCTACCATCGACACAGATCCCTCGGAGAATAGTGATTGTATCAAATGGTGGAAAACCTAAATATTTAAACCTGGCGACACATACCCTACGTAACAGGGTAGTTACCAAGGTTAGCCCGAAGAAGAGAAAGTATAAGAGGAAGGATCCTGCTCAACTGTCTGATCAGTTTGCATGTTTGCAGAAGGCTTATCTACTCCACCCATTTCTCACATCCACCATAAACCACTCCACCCTGCCCCCCCTCTGGTTATTACATAATAAGACAAACCAGGCCTGCCCCTAACCCAGTCATGGTTGGTTGCCCACGCCCTCCCTTGCCTTCCACCCATTACCCCCATCTCTCTTTCACTATGAGTGCTGTTTTAGTGCATTCTACTAATTTTAGAGAGATGCACCCGAAAATCCCAAAATCATAATTACTTTAACAGACCTTTTACTGACCTCAGGAACCCTGTATATGACAGTATATTCCCTGTATATGACAGTAAATATTCTGCATTTTCAGTTTAAGAAAGACTAAACTTCAGTAACTATGACTTGACATCGCACACAAATAATTGATCCTGAGAAGTTGTTTCCTTTGGAAACGTAGGGTATAAACATTAAGTTAAACTGATTATAAAGTTAAATAGAAAAATAGTTGATTAAATTATTGATTAACTTAATAATTAGTAAACTTATAACTTGTTTCCCCTATTAAAGTAAATGGCATTTTTAAATGCGAACCAACCTACCTAACATGCAAATAGATCATGAATGGAAGCAATACCAGCAGCAGTACACATCGGGGAACACCGGTATGTGGAAAATAATACAAAATTGATCCCCCCCATAAGTTATTCTACATGATAAGCTCCCTTTAAATGCCAATAGGCACAAGTGATCATGCTTGAATCATGAAAGTAAATGCTCTGATTTAGTTTGGCGCTGTATTTTCCTTAACAGGAAAGGGGGAAGAAGGAAGACCCAATGTTTTGAAAATTTAAGTGTCATAAACGTCAGCTACGTGATATTTAAGTGTCATAAAACGTTGGCTACCTGATATCGAGGGGAGAGGATTAAAGCCAAGACAGGAGGAACTTTTCCCCAAATTGGGGCGAGGGAGGCGAGGGAGGCGAGCCAACCCCATGGCCCAGCTGGTTTTTTATGAGGATGTTAACTGATGAACAGGGACTAATGGTATTCCTTCTTCCACGCATCAACATCAGAGAGAAATCACCGTTGTTTAATTATCCTGTCATAAACTATACACAGAGTGCTGGTATACGGTCGGGCAAATATACATTCCTCGGAATTACCAGTTTGTCTGGTAAAAATCTGCTGGGTGATCACTCAGTATCATAGGCAGGGATCATGTTGGGTCATGCCCAAAACATCCGAAAATTTTTCGAGAGAAAAAAAGAGTGAAATCTTTTTTATCTAGGGCATATGTACAATACGTAGAATATTTAAAAACATCTTGATGAGCAAATAATTAGATTTTGAGAATTTTAACGAAATTTGGCCACTTATAATTAAATATTGAGCATTTTTTTAATTTGACAATTTTTGGAACTTTTTAAAAATACTTATTTCAGTACAAATACTGAAGACTAGCATCCCTGCCATAGGAGGTGAAGACCACTAGCTAACAAACTAAAGGATGTACCTCCTCATTCATTCGAATGACAAGACATAGATCTATGCACTTTACGAAATTAAATGGTCAGCACCATTTTTAAATCTTGTATTTTGATTTAATCCACATGTGAACCAGTTTATATATATACTTACATTGGAAAGATATAGAAGCTGAACAAATTATGCTTTGCAAGTTTCCTAAATCATTAAAGACGTCTTCGATTAACCATTTCCAATTTCAGCTAATTTCTAACTCCTTTAGCAACAATATTGGACAACTCGGGAAAGTGAAGAGATAATAAACCACTAATACTGGGAGGATAAATAGTTCTACATTTAACCCATTCGGCACAAAAACCCAACTCCCTCCCTGTAAAAATATGCCTCGAAGCAATCACAATAATGTTATTACGCTATTGTTATTCTAATTCGTATTCCAATTGACAACCCTATAAATCGAGTTCGTCAGACTCCATGTCGTTTTCCAGATTAGTAGGAAGAGTCCTGTATTGCTTTGTTCTATTCTGTTGTTTCAAATAATGGCAGCCACAAGCAAAGAGTGTAATAACCATCACGGCGGCTAGAGCTACTATAACCGTGATGATGACAGAGCGGAAAGACACAGACTCAGAACTGCTGGGCCAGAAATCTGAAGAAACAAACGTTTCTACACTGCCCCGTGTGCCATTATGAGCATTGGGTAAGATGCCTAGTATAGAGCACATGATTTGATAAAGTTCTATGCTGTCGAAGGAAGGTATTTCGAAGCCTTTCTTGAAGTGGGGGCCGCGAGCGAGGAAGATGCCTGCCATCTGTGGTATCATATTGTCATAACCATGAGTGCTCATCAGTCGCTGGGTGCCATCATCATTGTCTATGGCGTGTTCTCGCAAGTCCTGAAGAGTAAATCAAATATATATACAAAATTTTATTTCTCAAATGACAACCACCCACTGCAATCAACCAGTAGAAATCCTACTTAAGCGGGATATCCACTTGCACGATAATCGGTCACCAGCGGTGCAAAATACATTCAAATTTATTTGTTTATTAGTTCCTTCTCCTACTACAGGCCATATTTCTCAGCAACTACCAGGAATAAAACGTGATGTGTAATGACGCAGCCCCATCACCAAATGATAAAATTGAATAACTATTAGTATTATCATCGCATTGTCATGATATTTGCAGAATGTGACCACCTACGACCACTTTTTACGTACCCCTACACACAGAAATCTTAGATAATATATTTCGAAAAATTGACAGAATCATTTACAATTAATCATTGAATAATTCCCCTAAAAACCCAGATTTACTTCCATTTTAAGCCAAACAAATATAAATTATCTCTGTTTTGGCCTACATTCAGTGCCCATATGCATCTAGCATTGGGTGAAATAGGAACCAGTCGGATATCAAGCTATTTTTTTTCTAAATCACTTATTATCATGAAATACAGGTCTAGGGACTTTGTCAACGTTTCACGAGAAGTGCCCGTATATTAACGGGATGTTCTGTTCCATAACACAAGGCAGGGCATGGACAAGGCTCTCACGTCATGACAATGGACAGACTATAATAGCCTATGTAAGGCATGTTGCTAGGCAGCGTTTCTACGTCGACGACGTTGCGTCGCCAAAATAGGCAGGCGCATTTAAGTCGCGTCACCGAAATACCGTATTTCCTTGAATAAGCGCAGGGACAGAACATGATTTACTAAAAAGCACCGGATTGTGCAAAAGTGGTGGGCTTGAGAGATATGAATCAATTATGATGCAATACCATTGGGATGTATTATACTTAGCACTTATTGGACGAGTTGCCGCACGGCGCGTAAATAAAGGACTCGATCTTCGATCTCGTCCTTTATTTACGCGTCCGTGCGGCAACGAGTCCTATAAGTTGATTATTATACATGCCTAGATTTGAATGTAAAACGTGCTTAATTAAAAAGATAATAACATAATTTACCACAATATCTGGTTTCGTATAAGAGAAATGGAACTAGAAACAGTTGAAACATGGAGAAAGAAAGCACTCGCACTGGCAACCTTGCGTCGGCAATCTTGCGTCGCCATGACAACGCACCGGTAATATACTAGTCCAATACCACGTTACAAGTAATGTGCGGCTGTTGGGGCCTCAGTATTGAATGCGTGTATAATAATTAGCTGTAGTGGCAATGATTTGTCATTTGTTTGTTTACTGTTATGATAAAAAGTAATCAGACACTGGCATAACTTTACACTGTTAAGGCCTATATAGCCTATATTATTTTATGACGATCCTTCTGAAAGATTTGGGATATAATTTTGGCAAATTAAGACCAGTACCGGTATGTAAGTTGGACTTACAAATTATTTCTATTTTTGAGTAGCCTAAATAGGATATGATTCCTCCGAACACAAATCCCTTTATATAGGACCTAAAAGATTCTCAGAAAGTGAAATTATAATTTCCATGCTCATTCTGCCTTTTTTGGAAAAACGCCATGCCTTGAATACACATCTGGTACAAAGTGCTTTGACTTAATTAGCGCCGGGGGCTCTCATTCAAGGAAATACGGTAGGCTACCAATGTTGTGTCGTCCAATACGACTGCATTATCGCAGTGCATCAACCAATTAGACATACATACTGCCTATATATGAATAAATATTAACTTATAGAGTTTATTTAACATAGAAACAAAAAAAATACATGAAAAATAAATCACAAATGTTAAAATATTGTTCCAAAACTATAAGCAACTGGGATAAGGTGATAGGAACCATACAAAATAATAAATAAGGGGAAAAATGCAGAAAAATGCTTTAAATAGACCAATATGAAATATAATCAACCTCAAATAGTGACAAAATTAAGGTGGAAAAGAACAAGCCTAAAACGTTGATGCAAATGTAATTGGGTTGTTTCCCTATAATAACCAACATAGATAATGGCCATATCAGCCGAAAAAACAAAAACATTTCTTTGCAGGGGTGACCGATTGTCGGGACCCCTCCCTGCAATAGCGATATGCCGTCATATTGTGGCCAATAGATGCCCATAATGAATCAATATTACTAATGGAGACTTAAAGTAACGTAGAAACCAAAATAAATACCAGAAAAATAAATCACAATGTTAAAATATTGTACCAATATTATGGCTAGATATAATATCTAATACAAGCAACTGTTAGGAGGCGGTAATAACCATAATAGATAATGAATAAGCGGAAAAATGTGGAAAAATGCCTTAAAAAGTACCAAAATAACATATGTAGTGGGTCCACCACCCTGAATACAGCGAGGCTGTCGACTATCGCCGAACACCAACCAGGCTACGACAGCGGGGGCACTTCTACCAGCGCCGGAGACGACTACCACCAGTTCCGTCAGGGGGCGACATACAACCACCGTGCAGACGACACTGCAGACACCCTCCGACGGACGGTAGGCGGAGGATACTACTACCTCCGCAAGGGGATCCAGGCTTCGCTTAACACTACGGACTCGAGCCGCGCCGCGGACCGAGATACTTCTGTTGTTCAATTTAAGCACCCTTGCTTCAGTGACAATACCTTTGTAACTGTATACCTTTGGGAAATAAACCAGGTTCAAACGAATCTCCTCGTATTCGTGATTCTTTCCGGAATTTCGTAAACTCGTGCCCACGAATCTGCGGTTCACTACATTGGTGCCCTGAGTCTAGGGCCGAGTAGGGAAGTTCCCGAAAGGATCCCCGATGTTAAGAGTCAGACGATGACTCTTGGCGACGAGGAGGCAGCCAAGGCTGCGGCCAAGGCTGAAGCCGAGCAGCAAGCATGCGAGGCTCTCGCTCAGATGTTAACGAGACGTCAGGGCGATGCGCAAAATTTTGCGAATGACTCATTTGCTCAACTAGAGCAAGTAGTTGCACACATAGACAATATGCATGCCGACGGATTGATCGTCAATCCGGATACACAAAGCTTGGTTGAGAAACTAGTAGCTATTGTGTTAGGGTTGCGCTCGTGTTACAACGAGGACGATCTTCGCAAGCTCATGGAGCGGGCGGGCTTCAACGTCGAGACAGGCGAGGCGGATGGATCGGATCATTCCGACATTAAGCCGCCGGAAACCGTAAAAACGGCAGTCCCGCTGGGACAGAGCGACGACGCAAAGGTCATGATGGACCAATTGACTACCGTACTTTGTTCTTACGACAAGACGGGAAAACCACCAAGCGAAATCGCTGAAGGTGAAATTCGAGGAACACTCGACTTACTGTGGGTACTGCACGAACAACTTCCGTTGAAGCGTGTACAGCGGCTGTATTGTGGTCTACACGAATATGCGGCTTGCCCCCAATATCTGATCGATATGTTGGATCGGAGATATCCTGCGATGCTGCCTCAAGGTAGCCCGGATCTGCGAGTGCAATTGCCTTCGCAAGATACGGAAAGCACGGAAATGCGAGCCCCGTGCTTGCCTAGTACTCCGGCAGGATTCAAGACTGCAGGAAGAAGAGTCGACTTTGTAGATTCGTCTCCTTCGGACAATGGTCTCAACTACTCGTTGACTAATGTTTCGATTCCATTATTGGATAACGACTTACAGCCCAAACGGGGTTTGTCAGCTGGTCGCGAACCAGACGACCATACGACGGTACCAACGAGCACTACTAAGTGTAGGCGTTCGATGATGCCTGAAATGGAAGCAAGTGTCGTATATAACGAGGACCGCCCTGCGGAAGTTCGTTTATACGGATCGACGGGCAAGGGAGAAAATCCCAAACCTAAAAATCTCAAACCTTTTCGCAATGGGGAGGATTGGGAAGAGTTTCTCGCATCAGCGATAAACTATGCCGAACTTTGCGGTTGGCCGGAGGAAACGCTTATGCGCGAACTGATTATGGCGACTTCACGACATGTGAACCAGTCTACTTGGGGAAATTCTAGGTCCCTAACATTAAGTGACGTTGTGACGAGGCTTCGTGTCATCTTGGACACAAAGACCGAAGAGCAACGCCAGGAGGAATACCGCAGCCGTGTTCAACAGCCTGGTGAATCACTTCAACACTATGGTGAGGCTCTACTTACCTTGTGCAAACGTGGGTACGAGGGACAATACCTCGAACATATGAAGAAGGAGTCTATCCGTATCTTCTGCACGGGCTTAGAAGACAAATTTCTTGGCATGTGGGTGCAAACAAATCGCCCAAAGTCTATGCAAGATTGCGTAGATCTCACAACAGATTTGGTGCGAGCAGGTGGCCCAGCAGCATATCAGCGCGTCTTGGGTTCCATGCCGGGACAGTCCTCTAAATTTAAAACTAGAGGATAAGTTCTACAGACAGAGGAAGGACAAGGAGCGGAAAGCTTCTTACGCGGCTGCGGAAGCAGAGGCGCAGTCCGACTCTGACTCGTCAGCGGACGAGACTTCGGGGGCGTCTACTGCGACCGAAGTCCCGGACTCTGATTCGGAGTTAATAGCCGATTTCGCGGCCTTCCAGGCAATGAGGAAGGACGTGCGAAAGGAAGACGGTAAAAAGTCTGACCATAGCACGGAAAAGGCTTGGGATAAAACCAAGACTTTGTCCAAATCTTCCAAGAAGACGGTCACGAAAACTGACTATCGGAAGAAGGACACGAAGGCGACTCGTCCAGAGCCAGCCTGTTGGCTTTGTGGGAAAACAACCCATTTGCAAGCCAATTGTCATCACCTGAAGAAGTTTCGCGCTTTCATCGCGAAAGAGACGGGTGAGGAATTCAATTCCCCGGAAAATAAATCAACTAAGGGAAATTGACGTGGGTCTCGCAAGGAAGCGGTGACGGGACCCGCAAGTTCGACGGAACTCTTGACGGGAGGGTGAGCCCTTCTGTAGCCCGCTCGGGCAAAGGAACTCCAGGTGGGTCGTACAATCTGGGGAGGTCAGGTAGGCAGGCAGAACTGAACAGGGAGGAAACTGGGGTGATGGAGGGTGAGGACCCGACAAAGCCCGCAGACACGAAACCTTGGTCGAAGGAGTCGGTTAGTAGCGTTTGAGCCATCCCACGCGATCGTGGAATGTGTTTGGACGGTCGCTATACTGACGCTGGCACGGCGCTGCTCGCGGTTAGCTCTACCGTGGGTGGGGAACGCTGTGTTAAAAATTTGACTAGTTCTGCGGCCGGCCGTGATCTCTCTATTCCTATCGACGTGGTAGCGATAGTGGATAGATGTACCTGTCACGGTGGGTACTAGGCGAGGAGAATTTTTATACGACACAGGTGCAACTACCTCACTAGTGTCTAAACAATTCTATGAATCGCTAGCTCGCAAGCCCGACCTGCTCGCTTCGCAGGTTCGGGTAAAACCACTTGCGGGTGGTACTCCAGAGACGATGGGGTATGCGGTCTTTGACTTTGAGATCGCAGGGCGTTCGTATCCGAACGCTTGTCTCGTAGTCAGTGGTCTAGGCGGCGGGGAGGAGGCCGTGCTGGGCCAAGACTTCAAATATTGACTATATTGAGGTGGAATTGAAGTAAAACGTCGATGCAAATGTTATTGGGGTGTTTCCCAATCATAACCAACATTGATATGGCCATACAAGTTGAAAAATTTTTTTTTTTTGCAGGGGTGACCGATTTTCTTTTTTTTTTTTTTCTTTTTTTGAAACCACCTCCCAGGAACTGAAAAAAAGTCTATTTCATAACAATAGTTGTTTTAAACCTGGGAAATGTGCTTTTTCACAGTTTCGGGTTCAAAAAATCCAAAAAAAGTAAGATATGATGGGAAAAAAATCAGGTATGGTAAATTTTTTTAGGTAGGGTAAGGTTTTTTCTAGGTGTGTGTGTGTGCGTTTGTACACGCTGCTAAGTCACTACATGTATAAGGTTACACACCTTTGAAGTCACTACACCATGACAAAGTCACTACATGAAACCATGTAGTGAGTTTGCTACTGATATAAACCAACTAAACCAACTCATTTCTATCCATTTTTCATAAAATTATTCATGTGTGGGTTCGTAGCTCCAACATGAAAGTGTGTGATCGCTAAGCACACATTTCAAAAGTCAAATTTCAAGCTAAGCACACTTGTATAGGGAAAATTTTTGTTGAAATTCTTTATAGGGGGAACGCTTACCTACCCACTGTACAACTAGCTAAACTTTAGGGTTTTTTTCATGTAGAGTGATATTCTTACACTGACTACAGTGTAAATTCTGTATTAAGTATGTAGTGAGTTTCCTGTGTTTTAACTACTGTAGTAGTGACTTTGCATGGAAATTTCACGTTGAGAAAAAAAAGAAATATGAAGATTTCCAGTTGATTACAGCCATATTGAAAGTAAATGAAACAAGAAAAACAAATAGAAATATCTCTAGAAGCCTTAATTCATAGTGTAGTGATTTCCAGGTGTAGAGTCACGTGTAGTGACTTGGCAGGGAAACGTGTACTGGTGTGTGTGTGGGGGGTAAATCGGAAACACACCTATTTTTTTTTGGCCCAATTACATTTAGATCGACGTTTTAGATCATTTCCACCTTAATTTTGTCACTATTTGTGGTTGATTATATTTTATATTGGTCTTTTTAAGGCATTTTTCCAATTATTTATTATTTAGTATGGTTTTGGTGAATAGTGTTATTTGGAGTTAATTTGTACATTTATTTTTATCATTTCTATTATTCATTATACTTATTTATTGGTATTTTTTTGTGATTATTTAGACTATTTCGACTTCAAAAGTCTCCCAATTGTACAGCATATTACACCACGTTGTAGCATACTTGTTTAACTTGATATTTCTTTAATTAAATATACCGAATATAGGTTTTAATATATTTCCATATTTTGTTCTTTGTGTATAATGATATAACTAAATATCGAGTTTAGCGCCAAGATTCGACTTATACTTCCCTGCGCAGAAGGCGCGCACATGCGATATCCACCAGTATATATCCGGGGATTATGCGCTCAAATGTTTCTCCACTAGATAGGGCTAATTACCATTAATTACTTCTTTTACTTATTTCATTATATCTTCATGTATATGAACATTAGGTTCAATACGGATACCATTTCTGTACCACTACCAGATCATTGATATACTCTTCCTATATAGAATAAAACCAGAGTTGACACAATTTGAACTTGTTTCTCATTTGTACTTAATTCGCCTCCTCGAACTATCACTGGGTCATTACAATTGGTGCCATGACCTATTTGAGGGGTAAAATTGATTATTTCTTCTTATTATTTTAATAAGAATACAAATACCGTTTCCTGCGGATATAGAGGATTCATATAATAATACATGTCCGAACATGGATATGATATTAACCGCGCTTTAAGCGTGGAAAATCTGCGAATACACAATGAACAATTCGTTGTGATAGATCATTATGAAGCCAATTCAAGCGATTCGTCAATTCCTTTTGAGGATGAATATGAAGGCTTTGATCAACACATTCCAGTACCATCTGAATATGCTTCTGCACATTCTACTGGTTTACCTGAAGACATAGCTAACAGCCCTATTGTCGCAGTGAGAAATCCTGGTCCACCATCGATTGCTGAACAAGCTTTAGGTGTTTATGACCATAGAGATTTGAATACGACAATTACACTGGCTGGTGTTAAAACTGCTAAATCTGTTGGTGAGTCTGTATTTGGGCATAAAATAGACATGAATAACAAACCTTTTTCTGATCTGCGGTCATTGGAAGCAATACTAAAGATTGGAGTTGAGTTAAAACGAACATAAGCCTCTTATACCGACGCTGATAAAACCTATATCAGAAACCTTGCAAAATCGGTGTTTGACAATGTCTACAATGTCTATATGTTACCCACAGCAAATTGGGTCTACAACCGAAATGTATGGGAGGTTATCGTATACCAACGGAGGATGGTAATTCAACACATATTCCTAGCATAAGGGCAGAAGGTCCACCAAAAGTTAACCGATTTCCAGAAGCAAGAGATATGTCTGGATACAGGTATTGGGGCTCTCAGCCGGAATTATGTTCCAATAGAATAAGATTGATACAAAGAATAGTCGATGCTTATACGAAACCAGCCTCACATGCTGGAGAAAATCTAGACAAATATTCCACTAATATGGATAATTTGAGTATTGCTTGGCGAACTCCTAATAATCCTAGACGACAACAGGGGGAGGATAAAGCCAGTAAAATACCTAAAAAATTGCCTAGAAAACAGGTAATTATACCGGCTAGATCGGTTGTTCCTACTCATTTGTTGTCTCCAGTAAAGCAAGTGAGAACTACATATACTGGCGTTCCTGTTATACCTCCTGCTGCAATTGTACAGAATAAGGTAAAGGATAGCAAGCCGTAGGAAATCGACAATGCCTGAAATGGACCGAGAAATCGACCTACAGGCTTTTGATGTCCCTATACCAGCTCCACGATTGTCATTGCATCGTCCAAGAGAAATACCCAAACCAAAAGCTTTGGAAAAATACAAAGGTACGGATTGGGGTGAATATATAGCTGGAGCTATGAATTGGGCGAGTCTATACGGTTGGGACGATGAAACAATGATTTAATAGGGAATTAATTATTACCACTTCCAACCATATTGGTCAGACAACATGGGGTAATATCAGAGACCTGTCGTTAACTCAAGTTCTGCAACGATTGGCTTGTCAATTAGATGAGAAAACCGTTGCTGAAAGAGTTAGGGAATATGAATCTCGTGTCCAGCAGAAGGATGAAACCTTTCAACATTATGCTGAGTCTTTTATAAGCGAGTTCGGATTTCCGCGTGCATAGCTCCCGCCACTGAGTAGGGGGATACTGTGGGTGCGGCACTCACTATAGCAAAGTACTGTTCACACATAAGCCTATATAGCCGTCGGGGGAGGGGTCTTGATCCATTTTCTCCCAATCATCCATTCTTGCAACAAAAATATCTTGTAGATCTGACATCTTTAGAAAAAAAACATTTGCTAATAAACATTTTGCTATTCTTAAATAAACCCAGGGTTGCAAGTTTCTGTGAATTTCATTCTCTAGGGCTCCCAACGTGTTGCCCACTGTAAACTGTAAAGTCATTTGACTAAAGCTCTAGGAAAGAATTGAGAGAAATAAACTCAGAAATAACCCAGAAGTCACATCTGATTACAAAGAGCTGAGTTACATGAGGGTTGAAATTGGGGTCGAAATATCAACCATGTAAAGGCTAATATATTAAACAGAAATTGGCTCAAATTCTACACTAAATCTACTGTCTGTTGCTGATTATTCTGAACAAAAAAACATTAAGAAAAGTATTCTTCCTCCCTTTAGCATGGCTTTTGGTATTTAGTGGTCTTAATTCAAGGTTCTTAGTTGTAGAAGCAACATTGCAAACCATATATAGACAATCGCCCCTCCCAGGATTATGGCGGAATTGGATTCCTTAAGTCTTGCTGGACTTTAATAATTACCCAAGGACGCATAATTTCAAAGGTTATCAAATTGAGACTAAGGACATACGCACATATTGTAAAACATAAATGTATATTGTTACACACACTTTGTATGGTTTCTCTTAACAATCTACCTACCCTATCAATATATTTATCTTTCTATACTGTATATATATACACCCCTTGGTCTTGACCACCGGATAACTTTTGAAAAATTGAATGTATTATTAACTAGACTTTATTTCCATGTTAGCTAGTTGATAAACTAAAGAATAGTTTATGAACTGATATTCCCATGTAATCACATAGCAATAGACCTTTAGCAGACCAATAGCCTCCAATTGGGTTTTCCAGAATCTTAGTGTAATCAACACTGTAGTCAAGGAACATACTGGAAGACCTGGAATTACTTTCAGACGTATGGGACGTATTTGTTGCCCACACTTATGTATTAATTTTGAATTGAATTCAATGTATACACCCCTATTATTGTTGCAAACGATAGCAATTAAAAAATATGCCGAGGATATTGGGTTAATTAATCCCAACCCATAGTCACAGATATAATCTGGTGACCTCTTGGCTAAGTACATAAACAGATATCCCTGAGATTACACCCAGAGTTGCTGCAAAAACATTACATGTCTAATGTAACTTTGGGCTTATCCTTGACGGTCGGCACCCCCGCTTCTTCCTTGCAAGAAGTCAGAATGACTATTTATAATTTCGCACGGTGCACAGACTACTAGTGTCCAACGATATATACTCTTATTCCATGTGGTTACTTCTCTGCCTGCATTCAATAATTTCCCTGCTGAGAATGTCTATTGATGCATGGAATACTTAGTTTAGGCCTATACCTACAACCTAGCGTACTTACATTGTCGATTCAGGCACTCACACTTCCACAATCCATTTTCGTTTCTACCTCCACACTCAACCCACACAGCTACATCCACGCCATTGACCATTCCGATCCCTTGTTCCATTCCGTACGAGCCGGAAGTCACTTCAACGTAATCAACGTAACCGGCAAATGGGATTCGAAATGGATAGCGCTGTTTATTTACTGAATAAACAGCGCCGAGGCCCGGGTGGGACGTGGGGTGGACAACGCGACGGGTGGGTGGAGGGTAGTTCGTCGGAAATTTTAAATATAAAAACACTCTAACATTACGAAATATAACCCATTTACTTCCTAGGATACCTTGTGCGGATACTTTCTGGACTTTGCGCAACCGACCCGCCCCCTACAGGGCGGATTTAGACCACCTTTAAACTTCCTTACGTTGCTCAAATACCCCTGGTCTTCTCAGTTATACAGAACTCCCAGCCATGGACCTGTTTTTTATGTTTTCCCATCTAAATGGGTACCATTACATCGTCTGAATGGCAAGTTTTGTTCCTCATGAGGCCTTTTCAGGGGACGACTTATGTATAATATGGTACAGGAAAGTAGCAATTTTAAATATAAGAGTGTTCTGAGTCCCAGCTAGCCCTTTCGGACCTCCTCCCCTCTAGTACACATGCACTGTGTTTACATAGCTTCAATACTGGTCACTGCCACCATTACATAACACCCACGCTCACTGAGGCATGTTCACTCACAGTAGGCCTATTTATAGGGTGGCTTGTGGAGGATGGCTTGTGAAGCCTAGTCACCACCATGTGGTGACTAGGCTTTATTAACACTAAATCAAATGGATATTGTAGGTAGGAGGGGTAGAGACAGGGTGGGTGGGTGGATGGGTTCTATTTCCGTCAAAATAACAAACCCCAACGCCCAAAAACAGACACAAAATCAGTAAGTAACACCACCCAAAAATACCCGCAGGTAAAATTTCTGGATTACAAGATCCACCATGAACTTGTCTTATAAACCTATGCAATATATGCATGATTTATGAAGTAAAAAATGGGTGATAAAATAATAAAAACAGTCCGCAGGAGAGGCCCGCACCCTACTAGTCCTATAGCTAGTATAGCGGTACCACTACAACGTGCGTTTATTGCGCGGGGACAGGAAGCGTTTGGGACATGCGCACTCGGAAATCCGAACTCGCTTATAGACCTCTGTCGACTTGCCTATCACGAATATCCGGATTGTCTTCAAATGAAAACAATAATGTTATTTTCTGATGGCCTTCAGGATAAATTCACTGCCTTTTGGGTTAGGTATAAGAAACCTACCACATTGCAGAAAGCTGTTGAAATAGCATGTAAATTACGTACTGCTGGTGGTTAGAAATGAGGGCTTCATTGTTAGTCCCTATGCCAGCTAATATCGTTTCTTTTCAAGAAAAAGAGGCTAAACCTGTGAGCCTTGCTGCTATTTCGACTGAACAGGCACAAGCAATTCCTGATGACGATAATCAGGAATTGGAAGTGGAAATCGCTGCATTCAGATCATTTAAAGAACAGCAGAAGAATTATAAAGGTTATAACAAGCCATATTACTCAGGACAAAAGTCAAATAATAATGACAAGGGTGCTGATTTTGCAAAGAAATCGACAGATTCTGGTAAGAAAAACAGTGACCAAACTGGTTATAATTACAAGAATCATTATCGATGGAAATTTTGTCATTCAAAAGAGCCTCCTAAATGGAAGTGCCCAAGAGTATTAGCTCTACAGGAAGAAATGAAACAAGAAAGGGCATCTGTTGAAAAACAGGGAAAAGCTGCTGGGTCTCAGTGAGAAGCGCAGCTGCGCCCCTATCTCTTGATGACAATATTCCTAAAAATGATTATAATAATATTCAAGAACATAACTATCATATTCAGGATAAAAATTCTGATGGGAATAAGTTCGCTGGTCACAATGAGGATAGAAAGGCAGATCAAGCTTGTTCTTCTAGTGACCCAGTAAAAGCTTTGCCAACAGTGAATAGCAATATGATTTCCTCCCACGTCGACACATATTGTGTTGATGCGAGCGGAGGAGGTTTATTAGCTGATGACCTTGGCCTGGTCGGAGCAGTAAAATGTGACGATGGTGATATAAAGGTGTCAATGCTATCGGACCCATATGAGGAATCGGAAATCGTGGTAGATCTGTCACCTCTGGCAATTAGGTTGAGATGGTATGTACCTGTTAAAATAGGAGAGAAGTGTGGAGAATTCTTATACGATACTTGGGCTCAAACCAGCCTGGTCTCGAAGGAATTTTATGATTCACTTGCTAGCAAACCTCGTTTGTACGCTTCACGAACAAGGGTTAAACCATTAGCTAGTAATCCTATACAAACACTTGGATATGCAATATTTGAATTAAATATTTTTTTTTTTTTTTTTTTTTTATAAAGGTTTATTATGAGTATACAATTGATATTTGACTGATAGATCCCTCTTTGCTTGGAGGAAGATCTTTGACAATATGGAAAATAGTACACAAAATATTTGACTACTCACAAGAGGCATGCCTCAGCTCAAGGGCAAGCCTTTTGCTGGTCTACTGACAAAATGCCTTTCAAGTTCTATTTAATAATTAGACATAAGCAGATTGCGTACATATAATGTAGGATAAAACGTTGAAACATCAAATTACAAGAACAATGAATAATACTAGTGATTGATTATGAAAGAGATGAAAAGCTGCTGGGTCTCAGTGAGAAGCGCAGCTGCGCCCCTATCTCTTGATGACAATATTCCTAAAAATGATTATAATAATATTCAAGAACATAACTATCATATTCAGGATAAAAAATATTAAATATAGGTGGGAAAATATATAAAAATGCCTGCCTGGTAGTATCACACTTAGATGGCGACCAAGCTATTCTAGGTATGGATTTTACCTGGCGATATAAATGTGGTATCGCCTGGCCTGGTCGTTTGTCCCTGAACGATGGTAAGGAACGTTTAAATTGCCTGAGAAAAGGGTCATTGGGAACAGCAACCGTGAAAAGGGATGTATATCTAGGGGCTTTTGCTATTATCGTGGCAGAGGTTTCCCTAGGAGATCTACCCAGCGACAGGCCATATTTGGTAGAACCAGAAGTGGAAGGGAAAGATGGAGAGATTTTTGGTGGCTTGAATACATATCTGTTCAATGCTAAGAATACGAGAATTCCTCTATGTAACCCCACTGCCTTACCTATACGTCTGCGACGAAATACTCCCATTGGGTATGTATATGAAGCAGAAGAAAATAGCCTGACAGAGGTATCTCCTGTTGATATAACTGACTGCTATTGCTCGGCCAGTGTTGCAGAAGAAACCTCCATCGACACATCGCCTCTTGAAAAATTAATTGAGGGAGCACATGTGAAGACCGATAAGGAACAAGATATATTAAGGGAGATGATCTTAAGAAATAAAGATGTATTTCGTTTACCAGGCGAAACTTTGGGCTATACTTCCAGGACTACACATGTTGTAGACACTGGAGATTCTAGACCTATCAAGCAAGTTTATCGTCGACAAACTCCTAAAAGAAGGGAAGTTGCTGAAGAACAAGTAAAAAAAATGTTAGATCTAGATGTTATAGAAGAAAGTGATAGCCCTTGGGCTTCTCCCATTGTTATGGTCAGCAAGAAAGATGGAACACTTCGTTTTTGTGTTGATTACAGACGATTAAATGGCGTCACAAAGAAGAATTGCTATCCCCTGCCTAGAATAGACGATTGTCTTGAAGCATTGGGAGGCAATGGGTGGTTCTGTACATTGGATCTTGAAAGTGGTTACTGGCAGGTCGCAATGGACGAACATAGCAAAGAAAAAACAGCCTTTATTACAGCCTCAGGGTTATATCAATTTAAAGTAATGGCATTTGGTCTTTGCAATGCCCCAGCTACTTTTCAGAAAATGATGAATAATATGCTACGAGGCTTAGTGAACAAAATATGTCTAGATTATCTAGATGATGTGATAATATTTGGAAAAACACTCAGATTGTAAGATACAATAAGAAATCTTGATTCTGTATTTGGAAGATTACGTGACTATGGTCTGAAACTCAAGCCTAAGAAATATAATTTATTCCAGAGGCAAGTCAAATTCTTAGGTAGGATAGTATCTGAAGAAGGTATTTGTGCAGATCCAGAGAAAGTTAAAGTGGTGAATAACTGCCCACGTCCTAAGAATGTAAAAGAGGTTAAATCTTCCTTGGATTTGCCTCCTATTACCGTCACTCAGGAAAAGTGTCGAAATATAAGTTAATATGGACCCAAGAATGTGAAATTGCATTTGAATGAACTAAAAATGCTCTAACACATTCACCAGTTTTAGCCTATCCTCAAGCTACTGGCTTATATATTTTAGATACCGATGCCAGTGGAAAGAGTATGGCCGGGGTCCTTTCTCAAGAACAAGACGGTATGGAGAAAGTGATTAGTTATGCAAGCAATTCCTTTGGCAAATCGCAGAGGAATTATTGTACAACATATAGAGAATTATTAGCAGTAGTCATTTATGCTAAAAAATTCAAACATTACATCCTTGGTGGTGACTTTATAGTGAGAACTGATCATGCTTCTCTAACTTGGCTTATCGGGTTTAAAGAGCCTGAACATATGTTAGCTCGATGGTTGATGAATCTACAGCTGTATAATATTACTGCTCCAGGTGTCGTTCGTCATCGTGCTGGGAAAAAAACATATCAATGCCGATTCTCTCTTGAGAATTCCTTATAGTCGATGTAAGAGAGAAGATTGTACTGACTGTGGTGCCCATAATGCTGCCATAGCTATATCCAAAACAATCGAGGAAATTCCTAGGAAAACATTATACCTGGAGGCTCAACAAATTTGGATCATGATCTTAAACGTATAATTTTATACGTAAATGAAACAGAGGGATATAGACTTCCGGTTGGTGTTTCACAGCAGTGCAACGTGCATCGGGAGCGCTCTTCTTTTTCAGCTTTTTCAGGTAGAAAAAGGAGCAGCTCGCATACAGAAAGTGCAGGAAAGAACAGTGATAGAACAGGGAATCGGAGGATATTTAAGAGAAAACCAGAGATATTGTGCCAATATTTCAACAGAAAGTATTTACGAGTGATCGCAAACGGACAGAATTCAAAATCTCGCGCCATACTGGAGGAAGTGGTCAGTAGGGAGATTCTAGGACAATGTCCCAGACGGAGACAATATTTCTTCCATTCAGAACGGAAGGAACTTATGTACTAAGACAATTTGGATACTCTATGGAATAATAGACACCTGGGAAAGGAAAACCTTCGCTTGAAAGCCCCTTGTCGAACTTTACTAGCTGATTTAAAAGACGAACCGGGAGAAAGAAGGTCAAGGTCGACCCAGTGCTTACGGGGAGCGACCTTCACCTTGTCGGGAGTGAACACTGAAGCTAAGCAAATACATAGGATCGCAAAGCCATCGAAAAGAGGTCTGTTACAATTAGTAAGAGGCTGAAAGTGACAAACTAAGGTGAACTTTAGGATTCATTAACTCTCACTAAAAACTAGCACTCGTTAAACAGCATAAGCCACGGTTGAGAACTTTCGTTAGACGGAGACCGATCCGTTAAAACCTAGGTCGGCCATTTTTGTTAAAAAAGGTGAAAGTTGAGTTTAACAAGAGAACTGTATTGAAGCTGCAACAGCGTTGTAACGGGTAAATAAGATGTCGGGCCGAGCTCGTCCACAGGCGGCAGGGCCTAAAGGAAAGAAACACAGGGGCGTAGCTGAGAAGCAAGAGCCCTTTATTCAAAGCGATAGTGACGAGATGGATTGTGAGGATGAAAATGAGGAAAGTGATGAATCAGATACCGGGGAGAACGACGAGGAAGACCAGGGACTGCCTGGCGACTTAGATGAAGCTCCCCAATATGTCAAAGCAATGTTTCAAATTCTTTCAAACCAATTGAAAATTGATATGGGCAAAATCAGGAAGAAGCAAGCCAAAACTGATAAAAGAGTAGACGAGCTGCAAAAAGACAACATCAAAAGAGACAAAGATGTCACAAGCAACAGGAAAAGGATAATAAGGTTAGAATCTGATAATAAAGTCTTCAAAGAAGGAGCAGTCATGAGGGATGATAAGGACTATCTGAAGCTGGTAGAAACAGCGGAAGATAAAATCGAAGAGAAATTAGCTGAGGAAACCGAAGCCAATAGCCACAGGTTGATCTTCAAAGGTATAGCTAGGAGTGTCGCCGAGACCAAAAAAACACTTGGTGACAAGATTAAGAAGGTAATTGACGCAACAATGAAGGCTCCTACAGACGGAATTGAAGACCTTTACAGAATCGGAGGGGAGGAGAGCACGACCGTTAAAGTTGTTTTCACAGACAATAACAAAGCGGAAGAGGTATGGTCCAAAAGAGCTAACCTCAAGAACCAGGACAAAATTGGAGGTAAAAAACCTATTTTTGTTAAACAAGACCTACCCAAAACCATCCGGGGTAGGATACAAAGAGCCAGCAGAGTGGTTCGAGCAGCCAGGGCTGCAGGTAAAAATGCCTACAATGATGGAGGGAATGTAAGAATTGGTAACACAAGATACACGCATGATAAATTGGACTCATTGCCCACAATATTCTCTCTACCATACTTGGCCATGAGAGAGTCGGATGAGATGAGTCGGATGAGATGAGTCGCTTTTGTCTCAGGTTTATCACTTAATGTCGAGAAGACGCAAGGTTTTAACATAGGAGAGATCCCATTGTATAACGAAGATATTAAAAAAATCAAATGGGTCTCCGAAATGAAAGTGTTAGGCATAAAGCTGGTATACCCTAGAAATAATGACCTAATGTCAGAAATAAATTGTAAAGATCTCCTAATAAACATAGGCAAAGTAGCCGATGCATGGGGTAACCAAAGCCTGACATTAAAAGGCAAAATACAAGTGTGTAATACTCTTTTATTGTCTAAAGGCCAACACATTGTTTCCTGTATAAGTCTCAACGAGTGTAAGATCAAAGAGATTGATAAGTCAATCCTTGAATTTGTATGGGGGGGCAGATCTCGCAAGATTAGCTCAGCCTGGCTCTCCCAAGAGAGAGACAGAGGGGGGCTGGGATTGCGATCCATCAGAGATATAATTACTATAAATAGGATCAGATGGATTCAAAGAGCATTAGAAGCCCCAAACAATAAATGGTTAAATACCCTAAAAGTAGTGGAGAGAAGAAGTACTGAGGATATATTCTTGTCAAGGAAAAAGCCCTGCAATCTGTTAGATAACTTTTACCAAGAGATGTTTAACATATGGAGCAAAATATATTATATACAATCACCATTAACATGTAAAGAGGTACTCAGAGAAAGAATGTGGAATAACACCCATATTAGATGTAACAAAGTCACCATAGCCTTCCCAAGATGGAGGGCATCGGGTGTACATTTTGTAAAAGATATACTAGATAACAATTTACAATTTATGTCTTTGAATCAGCTAGAAGAGCGGTATGAGATTAATACTAATTTTGTAGAGCGGTTACAACTCAAGCATGCTATACCAAAGAGGTGGTTCGACCTAATTGTTGTTAATGCTGAAGAAGAAGAACAACAGCAAGAAATATTTGTTACCCTGGGAACCGAAAGAATAAATATTCTGGGTACAACGGCCAAGATATTATATAGAGCCTATATAAGAAGTAAGAAAATTAAAATTAAGAAACTAGCCAAATGGTCTAGGATACTGCAAATTCAGCAAAGACTAGACTCAGAAGAAATATGGGGAAAGATATGTTTATTTCCATACAGAGCTACACATGATGTAAGACTTCAAACTTTACAATACAAAATTATACATAGGAATATATGCTGTAACAAATATTTAAAAGGCATTACCATAAAAACATCCTCAGCGTGTGATTATTGTGATCTAGAGGATGACATTGTACACTTTTTCGTAGAATGCGACCAAGTAAATATTTTTTGGGGGAATCTCACTGCATGGCTCGCAAATACAAATGAGTTCAACAGCATAATGCATAATAACCTATCTGCCAGGGACATAATCCTGGGGGTAGAGGACACGTGTGAAAAAAAATGTCGGCTTAATTTTATTATATTAGCTGCCAAATCGTATATACAGAGGCAGAGACTATTTGGAAACAACATTGTATCAGTGGAAGCTTTTTTGAAAGAGTTTGAAGGAAGGCTCAAAGCCATGTGTTTAGCCGCCAATTTCAATGTATCCATAAGTAAGGCCTTCAAAGGCTGGAAAAGTTTCTTTCGTTTCCTACAAAATCGAGAATAATTCACTCTACAAAGGTATTTGAATTGTACGTCTAGGAAAAAATAACCTCAAGAGGAGGTATTGATGGGAAACAAACAAGGTAGCAATTGAATAGAAAATAAGAAAATCCCCCCAAAATTAAAAAAGAGTTCACGAAAAATGGAACCTAATTACTTGTTTTAGCATTGTATGCGCCAAGAAGGCAGGATATGTTGAATAAAACACGTCAAAAAAAACCAAAAAACAGAGGGATATAACAAAGCTGAGAGTAATGAATATCATGCTATTTTAGCCAGAAAGGACGATCTGATAATACATGATAGATTATTATGTATACATTGGAGGAAACCCTCTTCAGGCATATTATTTAGCCGGATAGGAGTCCCATTCAATTGCAGGAAAGAAATATTTGATCGTCATCATGGTCCTGCTTGTGTTGGACATTTTGGTAATCTTCGTACCCATAGTGCAATGAAGCAAAGATATTATTGGCCAGGTCTGAGGGGAGATATTGGTGGATGGATTAAGCAATGTGAAGCATGTATGGTTCGCAAAACTAGATCTGGAACAAATATTTCACCTTTGACAAAAGATCTGGCTGGAGAAAGATTCTCACGATGGGGTCTAGATATGTCCTTAGTGGATTTAAACGCAGCACAAGTGGCAATATTTGTGTATTAGTAATAACTTATTATTTTTCCAAATGGTCAGAAGCATTTTGTCTCCCAGATCACAAAGCAGAAACTATTGCTTGGACTCAGAAAGATTTAATCGAGTCTTAGTTGAACAATTATCATGCTATATCGATTATGGATTGGAGAAATGGGATACACTGATTCCTTGCATAGCTATCGCCTATAATACAAGTATTAATGCTAGTACGGGCTGTACCCCATACTCTCTACTCTCTACTATTTGGTAGTGAGGCATATACACCTGCAGATCTGATATTTGGTATATTTCGAGGTGATTTGGACTTACCATCAAAAAGTGTATTCCTCGAGCAATTACGAAAACAATTGCGTGAAGCGCATAAAATTGCAAGAGAACGACTAGGTATAACCTCTGTCGCACAGAAGAGGAATTACGATTGGAGAAAACGCCTAAGAGATTTCTGTGAAGGGGAATGGGTATACAGATACTACCCACCCATAGCAAGTAATAAGTACGGGGCTAAATGGGATGGACCCTTCAAGATAATAAAGAAATTGAATAATAGTACATATCTTCTCCATACAGCAAGGGGAGAAGTAAAATGGAACGGTGATTTCTTGAAAAGTGCTATAGATCCAGCAAATAACGATGGTCTTAGGCTTACTTTAAATCTTGAAAAATCTCCAGAATTGGACAAACTGCGTGATGCTGGTAGGGATGTGATAAATGTTGTTGGAGGCAAGGTGATAGCTGGACAGGAAATACAGCAATATATTTCTAACCAGAAATCAAATAATGCTAAGAAATGTGGCAGGCCTCCTCGAAAGCCCCCTTCTGAAGAGAATAATGTTCCTAGTGTTGTATCAGGGAAAATATCTGAAACTGAAACTAGCAAAAAGAAGAATAAGCAAAACAAGAAACCGCGCAGGAATAAACCTAACAAAAAGAACCACGATATTAATCGTGAGAAATTATCCATATCTAACCATATGCGAGCTAATAATAAGCGGATAATAAAGCCTCCTGATAGATATTTGCCATGCTAGTAAATGACCTTATGGCAATGTTATTTCTGGATCGGTAGCAATAGCGCTCCCATGACGATTATATTATATTAGCAGTTTTATTTTTCTGCTAACCAAAATACTAAAACAAGAGAGGAATGAGGCTGACGGAGTGTTGGATTATTTACCAACACAGCGTTAGCTAATAGGTGGGGTGTTTATACATTGGTAAAGAGGGATATGTTTTCAATTTAGGCCAAAACAAGAGAAAATTGAGTGCCACGGCACTCGTTATGAACGAGATTTCGATTATATAATTATAATTATAAGTACAATTATAAGTATGAGAATAATTTAATAATAGCATAAGTCTTAGAATAAGTTTATTAATTGTCTGGATGTACAATACTTACTATGTTCGTTGAAGTACATCCTTGATTCTTGCTCTGCAGTCAGCCGTCGGTGGTGAGGACATGAGAAGGGGAACGAGGCTAAGGCAGGGTTTAACCGGGAGCGTAGCTTGCAACAGAGGAATTGCAAAACACATGTTTCTTGGACTCTCAATAAACATGACTAAAATAAGTCAGACGACAACCCGGTGGTAGGACCAACTTTGGAGCGGGTGTGGTGGGCATGTCCTCACCACCGACGGCTGACTGCAGAGCAAGAATCAAGGATGTACTTCAACGAACATAGTAAGTATTGTACATCCAGACAATTCTTGTCTGCAGCCACCGTCAGGTGGCAGCCCATGAGTTTTAACCAGCAATTCCTCCGGGATACCATCAAGTTTGGATAGCAAGCTGAGTCCTCCTTAAAGTCGAAGAAAGTAACTGTAGACTAACACAAAGAAGATCCAAGCGTGGACCTGGATCTTCAACAGTTAACTTATGTACATTCCAGTAGGCCAACTATTTCTTTCTCTTTCGAGAAGAAGCCTTCGGAGTTTTCTTATTCTTATCCTTGAACGAAGAAAGCAAATGAGCCGAAGTAGGCGTAGTAACGTTAATAGGTTTCTGATAGAATCGTCTAAATGTATTCTCATCTTTCCACATAGCTCTTGCCATGATCTGATCCATTGGTACATTCAAAGCCGCCAATTTTGAAGTCGAGGCCCCACAAACACTATGAGGCCTAAAGACATCCGTATTTAAACCGCTTGCTGCCATCAAGCAACGAATATACTTGGCAATGGTTCAATTTTGAACTGGCTTAAACGGAGCGGTATGGCTGATAAACAACGGTCCAGTGATGTTTCCATGAGCGTCAGTAGGGCGGTGATCTGCAGTTCTGAACAGATAGTGACGAAGACATGTTAACGCACACACCCTTTCATTATCAGGAAAAGCCTCTATCACAATAGATCCTAGAGACCTTCCAACAGACGAAGTCTTAATAACCTCTGAGAGAAGAATAGTCACTCTGTTTTTGTCAGAAAAAACAATATCTTCACATTTCAAGGTGCGAAGAGTTTGGACTCTCTGAGATGTAACCAACATCATTAGAGTAGCCATCCTTTGCGTCAGTTGAGGAAGATTGAGATCCGTCAGCGGATACATAGATGAGATATAATTCAGAACTATATCAGGGTCCCATGTTTCTGAATATCTAGTTTTCGGAGGCCTTTGAGTGAACATTCCCCCAATGATTTTGGAGATCGAAGTACAGGCCCCAAACGAAGTAAGACCCACTTTCGGCATAACAGCAGAAAGAGCCGAGCGGGCAGAGGCAATAGCTCCAAATCCTAAACCATTATCAAATAAATCACATAGGAATTCCACACCTTGTTGAAAAGAAGGAATAGTGTATGGAATATCTTTCTCATGGCAATAAGCCTTCCACTTACGATGATAAGTACGATACGACTTTCTCGTATTCTTAGACCAGCTGTGAAAATAATGTTTCTTAGCTCTAGCAGACAGGTCTAAATTATCAACAAATTGCTTCAGAATAGAGCAATGAGGAATGAGATTTCCCTTTCTTTTCCTTATGAACAGAAGCTGTCTGCTTCCCCGTTTTAGCTGCAGATACCAGGGTTGACTGGGCCAATCCGGAGCAACTAGAATTGCTCTGATGCCCTCCATCTCTATCCGCTGAAGGTACCTTCCTACCAGCCTAAAAGGAGGAAAAATATATGGCCTTGAGAATTGATTCCAGGGAATAGTAAAAGAATCAACAAAAGATGATGTAGGATCCGGAAACCAGCTAGCATAAACTTCAACTTTGAAGTTATGTCTAGAGGCAAACAGATCGACGTCTGGTTCTCCAAATTCTGAACAGATGTGATAAAAAATATCCTGATTAAGGGACCATTCTGTGTCATCAGATAAATGTCGACTAGCATGATCTGCCTCAACATTTTCGACTCCTGGAATATGTGAGGCGGAAAGCCAATTTTCTCTTTGTTCCGCCCACAGCCAGATTTCCTTTGCTACAGCATTACAGCTTGGGGACTTCGTTCCTCCACACTTATTAATGTATGCCACCGCAGTTGTATTGTCTGAGCGGACTACAATATGAGTGTTGTAAACATCCCGAGCCAATGAAAGAATACCCATCTTAACAGCCAGAATTTCTTTGGTATTGATGTGATATTGTTCCTCATAGTCATCAAAACAACCTTGAGCCATGTCTTCTCCTAATACTGCACCCCAACCTTCATCACAAGCATCAGCGTACAAGGTCAGAGTAGGAGAAAAGGTTCTAATCTTCCTAGACCTCCAAGGAAGATTAAGTTTCCACCACAACAAATCCTCATGAGCTGCTGGGGAAAGGTACATCTTAGCTGAAAAATCTCCTTTGTGGAACACCAAAGCACCGATTTTGTCAATCTCCAAGTTTTTATAATGTGCCAGTCCATAATCCACTCCACGGCACAAATCAACTAGAGTACCAGTGATCGACGATACTTGTTGTATGGAGAAAGCTTTCTCTGGATGGTTAAGGAACTGATCAATTTTATCCAGAGTAGCAGTCCGTTTCCCATCCGGTGGGAACACAATCATCTCATGAGAGTCAATGAAAAAGCCTAAGAACTTCATGACTCTTGAAGGCACTATAACTGATTTCTGAGGATGAACTAGGAATCCTAACTTGCACAGAAGCTCCAATGCAAGGCACACAGAATTAGCACATTCCTCCTCCGATCGGCCCCAGAGAAAACAATCATCAATATAACTAAAACCGAAACCCCCCTGTTCATGAACGAGGAAAACACAGGTTTCATCACTTTGGTAAAATTAAATGGGGCAGGTGACAATCCAAAAGGCATCGCCACAAACTTAAAGTACTGGCCTTCCCATGGGAAAGCAACAAAAGGCTGTGCTTCACTATGTAAACGGAGGGAAAAATAAGCTTCTTGTAGGTCCAACGATGCCATATAGGAGTCCGGTCGAAGCATTTCCAATGCTGACTGCAGATTGTCCATCTTGAAATGCACTGGAGGTATTAGCTTATTCAACTCCGTTAGATCAATGATCAGTCTCCACTTGCCTCCGGGCTTCGGGGTTACAAACACATTTAACAAGAAAGAGATCTCAGAAAAGTTCACAGGAACTACAACTTTCTTGGTAATCAACTTTTGAACTTCCTCACTCACCGCAGCCCTTCTTTCCGGGCCAAAACAATATTGATGAGGGATGAACTGCTGTGAGGGTGGCTTGAGAAAAGACACTCTCACTCCTCTGACAATATCTAAAATATCCGGGTCTGAAGTAATCTTTTCCCATTCTGACAGATGGCGAGAAATGCTTCCAGGAGTAAATGACAACACAGATGGACCCTTCGGTGATAAAGTTACAGAAGATGGAGAAACAGACGAAGGTAAAGAATCAAGGAGAGATTGTACCTCTAATATCTCCGAGAATCGCGATGACGATAATAATAATCGTCCCTCGGCTGGCGTTCCCTCGATCTGCTGTACCTCCTTGAGTATTGGTACCCCTGTCCGCGTTGATTTCCCCTGGAACCCCTCCCGCCCCGGCGAGAGGAGTTCTGTTGATAATCGTCGTTGTTCTGTTTCTTCTGGCCCCCTCCCTGAGGACGGTAAGGAGGCCGATCCGAGTTTTTTTGTTGCTGTTGAGAGCCCTTCTTTGAAGTATTAGCCTGAGGTTTTGGCTCCACAACAATGGAAAGCTTCTTGCTTCCCTCCAAAGACTTAATATTCGCATCCAAATCATCCCCCAAGAGACAAGAAGGGGAAGAAGGAAAGCGCTTCGGGTTCGAAGCCAATTCCTTGTAAGTTTCCTTGAGATGCTTAGCCATTTCTGTACGGCGACCCTTGGTCGAAATGAACATGTTATAGAACCCAGCAATGGCAAGGGCATCACGACAGTGAGTGAATCCCTGGTTCACCTTTTCCAAAATGTCCTTATCAAGCACACGACTCTTAATGTCAAAGAACACATCAGTAGCATAACACATAGCAGTGGCCTGAGCTAAAAACATCACCTGAAACTTCCTGTGAGTAGAGTCGAAGCGTTTAGGATCTTCACCTAAAGCTGACCAGACTAGATGAGGGACCTCAGGAGTCTTGAGAACTTCCACATTGGAAGGCCTCTTATTCCTAGCCTTTACTTCGTCGAACACCTTTCCGGTAGGAGGTGAAGTGAAAACTTGCTGCAGATACCGTTGTAACTCTGCGCTGACAATCGGAGGACCCTCATTTCCTTTCTCATTCATCTGCTTGACAAATGAATCCAGAATCCCCGAACAATCCTCCACCAATTCACCTTCCTCTACTTCAGGGGCCAAGGTGTTGGTGTTTACATTGTTACCGGAAACAGACCCTCCGCCATCTTGGAAGGTTACACCACCACTTCCGGAAGCCTTAGGTGACCCAGATCTCGGGGGCACAATGGCGGACGCCTCACTTGACGAAAAAGAATGAGTACGCTTGCGACGTCTATCTCTCCTAGGTCTCTTAGGACTGGGAGAAGAGGATGATGAATCTGATGAGAAATACCTTGAATGGCGAGAACGTTTTTTATAAAAGTCCCTGTAGAAGCCCTCTCTCCTCGAGATACGACCCGAAGGACGAATGGATGGTGACCTAGATCTTGACTCACGAGCACCACGAGGTTCACTAGGTTTCTGTGTCATAGTGTTCGAAAGAGAACCCTGTTCAAGGGTAACAACTCTTTTGTTCACACCATTAACTGCTAAATTGACCATGTCCAGCTTAGAACTAAATCCCTTCATGGACTTTAGAATGTCAGCTAGAGTTGGCTCCTTCTCGACAGCTGGCCCGTCAGGGAGAACGGCCGCCTCGTGCTTTTCAACGTCCGACATCTTGGAAAGCTGGCGCACGTGTTGCACAGAATCAAAAGTCTCAAAAATGGCAGAGAGGGAACGGCAAAGTTCACCAAACTGGAATGAGATAGCAGCAGAAGGTCGATACAAACAACTTTGTCGCTGGAATTATGCTGAAGAATAGTTTGTAAGATGAAAAAGCGCTGAAAAATGCGGAGGACTTGCTCCCGAACGTTGACCCTTGATGCGTGATCCCGTAAACTGCCTTAGCCTCGTTCCCCTTCTCATGGGCTGCCACCTGACGGTGGCTGCAGACAAGAATGAGAAACGAAGAGAGAGAGGGTGGGGAGGGGAAGAAGAAAGTACCATATGACAACTCATAAAATATCCTCATTAAAATACTTGCATTCACCTTGAAGGTAAACACATACAACACTTATATACATGTATACATTTCATACATACATACAGTGCAGGGGCGGATCTAGGGTCTAAAATGAGGGGGGGGGGGGGGGGGTCCAAGATGAAAAGGGCACATCAGTCCATCCTCCAAAAATGAGCCAGAGGGGCACAAAATATAAAGTACAGTTTTACACAATGAAGGTGAAACGTTTTATCAACACAATGCCCAAGATACTTTGATTTACCAAATTTTGAAATTTAAGGT